>CM029781.1:10780000-12149500 GCA_017562165.1 Ectropis grisescens | reverse complement strand
TTGGTCAAAATATATATGTTTTTCTACCAAAAGTCACGGACTTATCGACCTGCCCTCGTAGTATCCAATTTCCTACTGAAATATTTTACTTAGAAAGCATCTGGGATGTCATGCTACACACACAGGCACAATTAACCACCTATGTTTATTGTCCCCCTAGTCCCCGCCTTTCTTTCTTATGACTTATGTATTTCATCACCAATCTCTTCCACAAAATATGTTTTTGAGAAACTTTAAATTTTTTCCATATTGTCTTTTGTTCTTATTGCTTAATGATGATGAGTTTCAATATTATACCCTTAATCAATTTCGTTTTAAAATTAACGATTTTTGCAAACATGAAGAAATACAGGGAGGGTGACTTGTGGCCTGAGTCACACCCCGGACACTCCACTAAAACTCCATACAAACGCCGCTGTGGAGTTGCCTACTCTTCACACAACTACGCAGATGTCGTTCGTACACACGCGTGAATGTGTGCGTTAGCGCTAGGGCTACTGAATTGTTTTATTGAATAGTTGGGCACATAAGTTACTGGCTGTGTGAATTACGAACTTTGAGTTAAAAACGACTTCGTTATTATAAATAAATAAATATTGGTAGACAATTCTTACACAACACCATCTGACCCCAAACTAAGCAAAGCTTGTAATATTATAAAGAAACGTTATTGAAAAGTGTCTAATCTTACGTTATTTTTAACCGACTTCAAAAAAGGAGGTTTCTCAATTCGACCGTATGTATGTTCCTTTTTTTTTTTTTTGTGTGTGTTCGCGGATAACTTCGTCGTTTATGAACCGATTTTGATGATTCTTTTTTTGTTGTAAAGGAGATATTCCAAGGGTTGTACCATGATAAGGAAACCCGGATCTGATGATGGTATCCTAGAGAAATCGAGGATAACTTTCGAAAATTGTAAAGATGACTAGTGCGTTAGTTAAGTTTTTGCTTGAGCATTTTAAAGCAGTATAGTTTAAAGATGGTCTGGAGTCGATCTGATGAGGGAACGGGAAGACGGTCGAGGGAACTCCTAGACGGTACATAGTAGTTACCTTGTGTTTGGGCTCGATGAATTTGTATTGATGAGAACTTTTTACATAGATGGGTTGTGACTGTCATTAGTGGTCTGATGATGAAGATAAAGGACAGTCAAGGGAATTTCTTAACGGTTTACAGGAACTACCCAGTGTTTGGGTTTAATTCATGTATTGAGATCTCAACACGAAATCGTGTAAATGCATTAGTGAAAACTTGTTTAGCACTAAAATGGGTAAAATAAACTATTTTTTACAAAAATTAAACCGACTTCAACACCACAAATAGGCACTCAAAGCGAAAAATAATTTATTATAGGTAATTATTATAACCTCTACTCACTCATCTATATGAAGTCGATGCCAGCCAAATCTAACAGGTAGTAGATAGATACTACTTACCTATGCCTACTTACTTACTACCTCGTACATAGTATATCTACTAACTTTTTAACTAGCCTGGCACCGACTTCATATGGATGAGTGAGTAGAGGTTATAATAATTACCTATATTAAATTATTTTTCGCTTTTGAGTGCCTATTTGTGGTGTTGAAGTCGGTTTAATTTTTTGTAAAAAATAGTTTATATCATTAGGAAATTAAATAAAGCTTTTAATCTTGTCCCGTTTAGTTGACGGACAGCCGTAAACAGCACAACAACCCACCATGATGATATTTCGTTAGGAATTAGATGTTCGATACCACCCCTTCATTGAGTGCTCCTAGCGTATCCGAAACGGCCTGAGGGGTGAGGAAGCTTGAAATTGGCGGGGGGTGGGGAGTGTCCGTTCTATCTGTATTATCTATTCTATGCCTGAGTGTTTAAAAAAAACATATGTAACATTAAAACTTACCTTGGCAGGTTGTGTTTGAGACAAGGCTACTGGCGGGATGGTGGGAACAGGCGTCGCTGCTGGTTGTGGCACATGGAAACTCGATGGTTGGGTCGCAACCTGAAAATATTGTTAATTTCATTCGAACTTTATGGTGGGGCTTGTAAAACATAGAAAATAGCTGTGAGGAAGTTGTGGAGTCCATCATTTATTTATCCAAAAATGTAACTTATGTATTTAACATAAAAAAAATGTGTTTGTGTATGTTTTAGTTAATCTGGGAAAGTTGTGTATGAATTTTGTTGATTTAGCTTCAATGAAATTTATAAAAAATGTTTCCGTATTTAATTTTGAAAATGTTTTACGTTTTACTTAAAGTACAGGGTTGTAATCCAGAGAGGGAAGTTTACATGCATACTATGAACAAGTTTTCCTATAGAACCAACCAAAACACACAAAAATAATTTGCTCTAGACTATGTAATTATTTTTCAATTGACTGTTAATCATTATGATGTTAAGTAGAATATTTCGGCCAGGATTACGCAGAGCACGTGTTTTCTGCGTCATCCCGAAGCGATCATTCTCCTTCAAACTAGAAGATACTTTTTTCTTCTTATATTCATTCACAAAATAATAAAAGTCCACAATCATCCAAAAACCTGTACTTTTCCAATGGAGGATGCTCTAATGATGCAGACGATGATGAGTATCTAATCGTTTGATGAACAAAATGTAAACCATATTTTTTACAGTTGGCCCTTAATGCAGTCTTCATTACGTAATTTTATCTCTTCTGATATGAGACCCGGCACCCGCACGGTGAATCCATGGAATGCTAAGAAGATCGTCTCAAACAAAAATGACAGCCCGGAGAGACGGGATGACGCTGGAAAGACAGATGGCTGGTGGAAAAGACATCTGACGGATGGAAAGACATCTGACTGTTGGAAAGACAGCCGAGGGTGAAGGCCTAGCAAGCCAAGCCCGGGAATTAAATCGCTAAAAGTCCAAATAAGAATAATACCCCTGGGACAGTCCGAGAGGCGGGCGGAAGATCTGTCCACCGTGTGATAGTAATGACGACCCTGGCGCGAATACGGACTTGAGATGCCCTGTGTGCGGGAAAATTTACAAGAGACGAGCCTGGTACCAAAAGCATTTAAAGACACATGATGGTGTTGAAGCACGACAGCCGTCGGTCAGTACTTCGACAAACACTATGGATAGAGTTGACCCTCATATATCCCAAGGTGAACCATCGAGTGAAAACTACCAGGAGTCCATTGTCATCAGGACACGTCTTGGCATTCCCAGTTTAAAAACTCTACCTGGAAAGTTCATGACGAAAACTTGGCGATCTTATTAGAACATCCTGGGCCAAAACAAGACCTAAACAGCCAAGTAGAAACTTTCCAGGACACCATATATACATACTTCTCGGAACATTACCCACCATCAACTTGTTATGCTCAAAATAGCAAGGAAAATATGTTCAAAATGAAATTGCGGAGGAAGAAAAGAGAGTTAATAAAACGTCTTCGTGTAGCTAAAACCATGGGCGATAACCATCTAAGTCACCAACTGTCCAGGGCTCTAAGATCAATCCTTAAATTAATACAAGGAATATCGCTTCAAATTAGTAAAAATCGTGATAATTTTAACAGAGCTAAACACGAAGTAGACTTTGATAAAAACCCTTTTCAATACTCCAAAAATATTTTCAGGGAGCAAAATGGAAAGCTTATCTTGACTAACGCGCAAATTTACGATCACTTTAAAAGCACATACGAAGTGCCTAAACGCGGGAGCTCGTACGTAGAACCAAACATCCAAAGACCTAATGATCCTCTGACAGGCTTTCAAGGCACCCCACCTAGTGAAGAGGAAGTAAACTATCAAATTAAAAAGAAAACTACTAAATCAGCTCCTGGCCCAGATGGCATTCCTTACATAGTGTATAAAAAGTGTCCATCAGTTCGTAAACATATCTTGAATATATTCATTAAGATCTGGTCAAGAAAGCAAGTCCCAGTAGCATTTGGAAGAGCAATTTTTGTCCTCATCCCTAAAAAGCAGGAAGTAACTCATCCCAAAGACACCAGACCGATAGCCCTAACCAATACAATTTCTAAAATCTTTTTCAGTATTTTGCAAACAAAATGACCACATTTATGACCAGCAATAGGTATTTCAGGCCCAATCACCAGAAAGGGTTCTTGCCTGGTATTTCTGGATGCCTGGAACACAATACATTACTAGCAGAAAGTTTGAAAGATGCCAGAACACATGAGAGGCAAATTACAGTCTGCTGGATAGACCTAGAGAACGCGTTTGGTTCTGTCCAGCATGAACTTATGATATTTGCCCTAAAATGGTATAACTTTCCTGCTGAAATTATTGACATAATTAATTCTTATTATTGCCACTTAAAATTCGTCATAGCAGTAAACAAGGAATACACAAAACCACTTGAATACAATGTAGGACTATTCCAAGGGTGCTGCTTATCACCAATAGCATTTAATATAGTTATAAATATTTTAGTAGACAAATTAATATCCCGTGAAAAGAAATGGGGCTACCGGTTTAAAATCAACAATAAGTACACTGAGTCAATCTTGGCCTTTGCGGACGACCTTGCAATACTTACACGTAATCCCAAACAGTGTCAAGAATTGTTGAATGAAGTCGATGAGTTCTGTACATGGACGGAGGAATGAGGACAAAACCATCTAAATGTCATTGTCTTTGTCTGGGTAGAAGAAATACCAAATATACGTCTTACGATCCGGGACTCTCCATAAGTGGCCAAGGAGTTGCCACAATTGCAGAGGCAGTGCCTTTCAAATTTCTTGGTAGAAAGATAGATCACAAAGGACGTACACCATCATTAGAGGGTGGTTGTTGAAAATTTCATGAACAACCTCAATAAGGTAGACCAGCAGCCTATCAGCAATATCAAAAAGCATGGATATATGACAACTACCTCACATCACGTCTCACTTGGCCTTTCCTAGTATATGACATCGGTAAAACTCTCCTGGCAAAGCTAGATGCCAATGTCATAAAGATATTGAAGTCATGGTTCGGATTGGCACATCCGGCTGATCCTCTACTCTTTTAGGGATCACAATAGTTTTGGGCTGAAACTAAAGAAACCGTCTGAACTTTACAAACACCTAAGAGTTACAAAAACGCATGTTTTGGGAAAGTCGCAAGACGAATTAATTACATCTCTCCCAAAGACAAAACTGCTTCAGACCTGGAATCTAGACTTCAATTCCATAAACAATTTATGGCAGGTGCACAAGTAAATACTGCTGGGTTGGGTGCGAGAAAAAAAAGGGAAGACCGAGACATGGTAAAACCTTTCTACAACAAGACGAAAATGACGGTTACAAAGTGCACGCTATGAATTTAGAAATGCAAAGTGAGTGGTTAACCATAGGTGAGTTCTGTATCCCATTAGCTCTAAAATGGCGCACCTTGATCTATGACTGGTCCCCTGCCTTATTAAAATTTTATCTAAATGCATTCCAAATGACCCTCCCTGACCAGAGTAACTTGGTAAGGTGGGGAAAAGCCTCTGAAAAATGTTGCTATACTTGTGGAGAGGCGATATGTACAGCAAGGCACATATTGGTGGGATGCAAGGTGCTCCTTAATGGGGTCATTACTCACGGCGTCATGACAGAGTACTTGAAATCATACGTGAAGCCATGAGCCTTTCGGTAGCTAGAGCCCAAAAGGGATTGACGACAAACAACAGACAAATTAACTTTGTAAAAGAAGGCTCTACTTCAAACTCCAGGAACAAGCCTTACTCAATCCTGGGTACAGCACCTGATTGGACTATTTTAATGGACACATATGAAAAGCACTACAAAATCCCAGAGGATGTGGGTGTTTCGTCATCCAGACCGGACATTTTCCTTTTTTCTAGAGCTACGAAACGCATAGTCCTTGTAGAACTTACCGTACCGTGGGAAACTAATATACCTAAAGACCACGCGATGAAACAAAATAAGTATTACGACCTCCTAAACGAATTAACAAAAAACGGCTATGTAGTTAGTTTATACGCTGTAGAAGTGGGAGCGAGAGGTATACCAGCAAAATCTCTCTATAACCTACTGAAAGACCTTGGCTTATCCAGAAGTGCTGTAAGTTCTATACTAGAACGTGTATCTAAAGCTGCACTAGTAGGCTCATATCAGATTTGGCTGGGCAGGGAGAGAAAAACGAGTGGTGAAGGTGAGTGTTGATGTACGTCAGAAAGGGGCCCCTTAAACCTACGCCCGAGTCACAAGTCTCGGGAACTACTCGAGTTTTTCTCTCTCTGCCACACGATGGACCCGGCACCCGCACGGTGAATCCATGGAATGCTAAGAAGATCGTCTCTCTCTCTTAAATGCCTCCTTTATAACTTTTTACTTAATATCCTTTGTCAACTCCTCATTTATACATCTTTTATATAAATACATATGTATATTAATTGTGTAGCTAATCCACATAAAGCGACTAATCAAGAGTTTGAACAAGAGCCACACATTCTGAAGTACCGAAGAACACTATTAGAATGTATACCTGCTGCGGGAGGCCGGCGTGCGTGGCGGGCGGCGTGACGGCGGCCGTGGTGGTGGTGTTGGTGGAGCCGACGAGCGCGGGCGGCGGCGCTGCCGGCTTGGCGGGCGCGGCGGCGGGCGTAGCGCGTGCGCCCGCGCTCGAGCCGGCGCCACCGCCTGCCGCCGCGGCCGACCCGCGCTTCTTAGCGCCGCCGCCCCCGCCGCCGCCACCACCGCCACCGCCACCGCCGGCGCCGCCACCTCCACCGCCGCCGCCCTTGCCACCCTTCGACGGCGTCTCCATCTCGCGCTCCTCTTTATCCATCTGGGCTATCTGCGCGCACACACGTTCCACATTAGTATACAGTTCCACAATAGGCATGGTGACTAAAAATAACAATTAGTCTGTCAGCTATATTATTAAAAAATATTGTACCCATATTTTTTTTTTGTTACACAAACAAAAAATGACAAAGATATGGTGTTTAAAAGTTTTGGGTACCGTCACATCTATATTATACGATTGTTACGTAGACGTGACATCACAAACCCCCACTCACCACTACAGAAGTTTGATGATGAGATTTTTAATAATTTGGTAAAACAATAAATAAGTGTCCCATATTTTTATATCATCATCATCATCATCCACAGCCACTCTATCCCACTGCCGGGTATAGGCCTCTCTTTTCCCATGCCATCTTCCTCGGTCCTGTGCCAATCGAGTCCAGGTTCGACCCGCGATAGAAACGATATCGTCGACCCATCTTGCAGCTGGACGTCCTACACTCCGCTTACCTTTATATAGGTATTAATAATTCATATCATAATTCTATATGGTATATAGCACAGGTATATGTATAGTATGGTATGTGGAATGGTATATTTTACCAAGTCATCATCCCAAATCACAAAATATGAAAGTTTTCACTTTACTAAATACTTTACTTCTTCATCATGTCATACATTGTTTCTTCGACAAGTGAATTACAGAGAAATTTCGTAAGAGGTATTGATTAATCAATACCTACATTGATATATCAATCATTATTTTAATTCAAATTTATTTTTAATAATAACTACAAATATTGTTAATAATAGAGACAGCTGGATAAATAAGTTATTGGTTGATAACAATTTGTTTCGAATCTAAACTGGTTGTAAAAATAGTTGTACATACCCGATTAAGGAACAGCTTCTCTAAGGTTTGTGCCATGACCACAACATCTTCTCCAGGTTTGTTGTATACATAGCAATTAGTGAACATGGTATTGAAATCCTGAATACATTCTTGTGCCGAGTAGTAATAATTTGACTCGAGGCGTTTTTTTATTGTACCCAAATCCATGGGCTTCTTGATGATCTTATGGTAATCCTGAAACAAGTCATGCAAAATTGTAGCCTTTGTCCAAACACAAATTGCTTAAATCACTGTTTGTGTGTAAATAAGGTGTACTTACAGGAAGATTCAATTTCTTCGCGTCGACCGGTTGGTGGAAAGGCCACGCGAACTGGTGTTTCCACACGGCCTTCATTACAGTCTTTTGAAGGAACTGTAATTGATTGGTCATGCGGCCTTGCCGGCGCGGGGTGTCGTCGGGCGGGGCGCCATTCACGGCTTCCGCAGCCGGCTATTGAATTATTACACAGATTAGACATTGCTTTTCTTTTCATACGTAACCAAGAAGATTCGAAGCTTTATTTACCGTGCTGGTGGTAGCGAGAGGATCGACTGCCTGCTGCATTGTGCTGGAGTCAGCAATCTACCTGCCGGAGTGACACAAGCACTGTAGTACATTATCAACATTATACAAATACCTAGTACTTATTCAAGACTCTCACCTCAATCGTAACAAGAGGTTCATCCAATTTCTGGCTCAGAGGCATCAGCTATATCCTCTTAAGACACTGAACCATTCTATCATAATAAGTAATTATGGTGCCCTTGCACCTAGGCGAGAGGCATCTCATTCATAGTCACATAAATCCTACCTGAAATACAATGAGAAAACATGTTTTTAAATGATTGTATTCATAAATGAATGTTTGTAATTGAATTATACCTTTACCAATTACCCCTCAACCATCCAACTAAAATTTGGTTTCACTATTGCTGTCTCTTTAATTTCAAGAGAAAGTAATATCAAAGTGAGGACCAATTTAGGTTGGCAGTAGAATATGGTCATGAGTATGTTAAACCTAGATTGTGTATATTATCATCATAATATGAGAGAGGAAGACTCCTTTTGTTTTCATGGGAATACCAGCAGCGATGATATCAATTATAGGTGGAGAACTAATATGACCATTAGATTTTAAGTTAATTCCCAGTTTAATTAATGTCATATGGTTCAGTCCGACTTATGTTCATTCATTTGAGTGCACTCTTCTTGAAATAGCCTGCCAGATGAAACTTAAGTAGGACTGGATTGACCATGTCACATATGAGTTATCAGTGAATTAACTAAAAATGTGTAACACTTTTCATACTAATGACATGCATCATATTTCGGAAAGTAAATAAACTTTTGCAATTATTGACTAGTAAATTGAAACAATAGCTGTCATACCTTGCTTACTTGCAGGGTAGACTGTCCCAGAGCACCAATGACTTGATGCTTTGAGATAGATACCCAGTACCTAAAATGAAAACGAAATTGGTATAATTAATCACATCAGTATGTCCTTGGAATTGTTATTGGTAAAGTCTAATGAAATGTCTAAAGTCATTTTTTAAGATTTAACAAATATATTTTCTAATTAAATAATAATAAACACTCCTATTGTTGGTGTGAAATGCTTGTATAGAACATTTAGATAGTTCTTAAATATCTTTTTTAAGTATTAGGGTTCTTTTAATAAACAACAACATAGAGAAGTTGAATAAAATATACACTTTAAGGTATTTTTCAAAATACTACTACAATCAGGACTACTAATTATATTGAGATTTGAAAACACTACTAAAGAACAAAGCAAATACATTTCCTTCCTAAATCATTGTTCAAACATTATCTGAGAAACAATATTTTATCAGCTTGTGTTTTTAATTTTTCTATGTTTGCTGGTACCTAATTAAATATTATGAATACAAAGAAATTGATTTTTGACCCCAGATTTACAAAGGTAAAATTGGGTATTCTGGCTAAAAATTGATGGTAGGATTAGTAGAAGTACTAAAATGCATTTTTTTCTTAATTGTTTGTGTTTAGTAAAAACAGAAGATTTTTAATAACTTCAATCTCAAGCTTACATCTATAATTCTAAAGAGGTAATGCTAATTTAATCAATGTTTATATGTGTGAAGTAATCTTTGGAACCACTGGCCTATTTATTAATGTAAACCTTTCACTATGTGAGAGATATATGTAGTGAGTGTTCTAGATCAGATAAATAATAAATATAACAGTTCCGAGTTCTAAATATGTATTAATGTGATTGTTAAACTGGTTTCAATTTGGGATATGTCACTAGCGTCTCATAAATTAGAAGAATTGTTTTGGTTATCATTCAATGTAGATTGTTTTAAGTAAATTGCTATTAACTTTTTCAGTGCCACCATTATTTTCTAATAGTTCCCATCAATGCCGCCTAGTTGAACATGCCTGGCGTGTTCGCGGCAAAACAAAAGTTACCTTTTTTCACAAAATAAATCATTAGATTCTGCAGATTTTTTTGGTTTTCAAAGTTTTTCTGCCTCCGTGGTGGTAACAATTTTCTTTTTGGTAAGGTCAAGGGCTGGTTCTAAAACTTCCGGAGTAGGTATAGTTTTTATAACGTCAACAAAACAATAAACTGCAAAGTTAACTTCTAAGGTTTATTTATTTTTCATGTTTGTTTCACAAAAATACTTAGAAAAAAAAAAATTTTTTTGGTTCTACATCAATCCAATAATTATAAGATCATTTTATAAATATTACACTTGGTGGCCACCCTTTAGGTGTGTAATCTGATGACAGTAATAGTGAGCACATTTAAACATTATTAGAAGGTATCAATTGATAAATTTGAATAGAGTCAACCCTAGACCCTTCCAAAAGTTGGTAAAGTTACCATCACCTACTGCCAAATTGATGTATCAACTTTGCCATGGATATTTTTAGTCAAAATCAACAACAACACTTCAACAAATTTAACACTTACATCAATAATAACGTAATGATTCTAATAAATATCCTTAAAATAAAGTTTTCGATAAGTTTTACTTATGTAGCCCCAAGATTTGTAACATAATTTTCAAAAGTTCTGGTGCACTAAATCTCAGATTACTTGACTAGCACAAATGCGGTTCTACATTTAGCAGGTAAAGATGGCCGCCTAGGCGCTTTATTTCGTTCAGTGTTGTCTGTTGTTTATCATATTTTAGGTCAAGTGTGGCCACAACCAAAATAACTTACTAATTTCACGGGTATAAGAGGATTTAAGTTGACACACTACAGGTGGCAAAGCTAACATCCCTTGGCAAACTTGCCAGGTTTGATGGTTAGTAAATTTCTGTTATATTGTTATAGTAAGCTGGTGAGTATACATAGACAATTTTGTTATTTGTCACCATTCCTCTATGATAGCTATACACATAGCTAAAGAATGAAGAAATGCCCAAGCCAAGCAAAATGGTAAAAAATTGTGAAATACTTAAATAAATAAACACTAGCAGTCTGCAGGATTTTTTACTTGCTTATATCACTAAGTATTCCACTTCAATATTACACCTGACACTGAGGTAATTTCCTGGATTGTTTTTGTGAGAGGGACAACATAACACTAATTTATAGAACCTTATCCTACTATCCTGCTAATATTATCAAAGTGAAAGTTTGGTTGTCTGCAACTCAATCACATTGGAACATCTGATCAGATTGGGTTGAAATTTGGACCACAGTTTACAGTCTGGAATAGAATATAGGCTACTTTTAATTCAGGACAATAACGGAGAATGCACAGGTAAAACTGTGGGTCACTGCTACTATTTATATTTCTATTTTCATAAATTCTCAGAAAGTATTATATTTGAAGGTATTAAAATAAGATATAAAAAGTTATATATATAATAGCAGCTTAGAGAATGTTTTGAGAAATATGACAGGTATGTGATTCACATTACACATATCCGCATATGAGGACATTCTTATTAGGTATGTGATGTTTTGTTTGGGCCATTTTGTCAGTCTCCTTTTTACATTGTGCAAATAATGTAAGGGTTTGCAGACGCATGTTTATTGTTTACCTTATGTGAGTCAATCAACACATTAAAATATTAGACTTGAGATTTCTGAACAATAAAATAACTTAGTAACTAAATCCTACCTTATCAACAAATACAGTTGGTGTTCTCATTAACCAGAGAAGGCACTTTAATATTTTAGTTTACTATAATATATTCAACATCAATGATTGTCTCTCTCAATGGTTGTCAAGATAAACACGAAGCCAGTAGCCAGTGGAAGCAGGCTACTTGAAAGGCAACTGCCATAGATGCCTTTTAAAAATAAAAAGTATAAAATCAGCCGGAACAGGTTGCCTGAGGATGTTATTTCGGCAAAGTCGTTAAACTCTTTTAAGAACAAACTTGACAAATGGATAGTAAAAGACAAAATCATTTTAACAGACAATTACCTATAATTTGTTATTTCAACACTGAGATATAGGCATATCAGCTAAAGCTGCTCGCCTATTATTCAATAAATAAATAAATAATTTAGGATCATCCTAATACTTAATATTTTAAATGCAAAAGTTTGGCTGTTGGTTGCTCAGTCACATTGGAATGGCTGAATGGATAGGATTTAAATTAGAAACATAGATTACTGGTGTTGAATGTGTGTGACAATTACAGGAACTATGCATGTAAAACCCCAGAGCTCTAGTAGTTTTTATAAGAATGGCATAAAGTGCAAGTTCATAGATCATTTAGAAGACATTGATGTACGTCAATAGATGATAAAGAAAGTAGAGTTATTAAAGACACCCTATTGTCACAAACAGAAACATTTATTATAGACAACAGGCCTGTGAACAAAATTTATGGGTCTAATGAACCACCAGGAGACCTATGTAGGATGATAGAAGGGTATAAAATAATATGATTTAGCAATGTGTCATCACTTGAAAGCTGTCCAACTAAGTGCAAGTGAAGATAGGGGCTTGCAATTCTCGATCATTTCTCCTTAACACATGATTTTTGTATGGTATTGCAGAATAATGAGTTAGAAGAGGTATTGAAATTGTATGGAACCAATGTCGTACATAATCCAATGACCAAATTTAACCAGAAAATCGCCAGAGAATCAGAATATTTCCAACAAAAATAACTATTAAAAAATTAAATTTTACAATTTTTATAGCTTCATTACCTCTTCTTATCCATTATTCCCTAATGCCGTACAAAAATCATGTCACAATGAGAAATCATCGAGAGTTGCAACCCCATCTTCACCTGTACTCAGTTGGAACTCAAGAGCTTTCAAGTGACAGCATCTTATTATTTTACACCTTTCTATCATCCTACATAGGTGTCCTGGTGGTTCATTTGACCCATAAATTTTGTTCATGGGCCTGCAGTCTATTCTACCTACTATATTGTAATAGAATATTAAATGAAACAAAACACATGTTTATTTCTGTCAAATAACTCCATTTTATTTTATGATATAGGCAAAATTAACAACACTGTCAACACATGTAAGGCTCTAATGGTTTCAATTTTAAATCATTTTAGAAACTTAAGAGCAGATTACATTAAGAATTTGTACATAATGCTACTAGGTTGTTTTGTTAATTTAATGAATTTTCCTAATCCTTATTACAAATTGATCATTTTTACTGCAAATTTAACCAGATATGTGTTATGAGTTTGACAAGTCAGTGCATAAGTGTCAGTGTGGCTGGGGAGCCTGTGGCATTGTAGTTACCATATTTTGTGGGTTTACACTTGACCACAATCTCACTTGATGCTCAGCGATTATGATGTAGATGTAGGAGATGGAACATTCTTACGTAGAAGAAACTGATTCACTCTCGATTTGAAGACACCAAGATAGATTTGATTTTTTAATTTTTCTTTGAATCCTGACACAATCAAGACGATTCTATATTTTATGTAGTAATTTGTTCCATGGCTTACTTAATTTTTATAGTATTGTAATTATTTATTAGATAAACTATTTATGCCGTTGTGTATTTGTTAATTATATTAATGCATGTGTACCAAAAATCTGATACACATACTCATGGTCATTTTAATAAATATCTAGTCATCAACAAAGACAACCAATTATTGATATTCCTTATTATCAAACAAGATCAGAATAACCGATACAAATTAAGAAAATTCGTTAAATACTTCTACTTAAGTCTTTCTGGTGTAACATTTTTCTAATTTTATACCTAAGGGGTCTTGTAACTTATTAAAACAGTAAGCAGTATGAGTTAGTTGGTATTTACCAAAGCTGATATTTTATATTACTAGCATAACAGTAGACTTCTAATAGCTTTTCTACCCTACCCTACTATAAATGTGAAAGTTTGGATGTTTATTGTTCAGTTACATCTGAACAGATTGGTTTGAAATACAGTTTAACTCACATAATATTTACTCTTGTTTTGAATGCACACTTAATTATATTCTTTATTTTATTTTTTAGAATAGAGGAACAAGACGAGCAGGCCATGTCCTGGTGGTAAGCAACAAGCCTGCTCATAACAGCACACTAACACACATAGCTATTGGAACATGAAGATTCCAAATCATTACCTAGCACCACACTGCGCTTGTCACCTGGATATGTAAGGTGTTTTATCTCTTAGCCCATTAATTTATCTGGAAACATTGCCCTACAAACAGGAACACAGTAATGTTTGGACACTACTGCTTGATGGCAGAATAACTGGCAAAGGTGTGGTACTTCCCCAGGCGACTCTAAAAAGAACCCCTACCTATCTACCTAGAAGGCCTACCACTAATTAAAAATACAGCTACACAAAAATAATACAAATTACAGAACTTCCTCCCTTCTTATGTATATCAGACAGTGGATACCTAGTACATTTCATTGCATTCATTATATACTACGAAGCTGACCAAGAATTCTATAAAATAAACAAATATTGTTTAATGCATTTTGAATTTTTGATACATCCAAAAGGTTTTTTACAACTAAATCAATTTATATTATTTTCAACATCTCGTAACTAGGAACACCCATTGCAAAAGTTCTTTAGTATGAGCATAGCACATATATGTCTCCACCAGTCCGTATAAGCAAACGTTTGCTAACACACTTCACTTCTGTCAAACAACAATCACTATATTAGAAAATGGCATAGAACTATAATAGCTCGTTTTGTACAGATGCTCCAACTTCTTAGCATAACATAACCTATTGTAATTTCCATAATTCTTAGCCACCCACTATCAAATTAACTATTCAGAAAGGGGTTAAGCAAAATTGATGTTTTTTTTTTTATTTCTACTTAGATATCATATCTTTATCCCAGGTACAACAAGCAATAATAATTTTGTTTGTTTACTAACAAATTAATAACATTTAAGTAATAGAATTATTTAAATATATATTCTAGTAATATCATTTCGAATTTATCTGTGGCCTAAATTTCATGCTCTCCATGTCATTAATTTTATGTTGGTTTTCTAGAGACAGTACATAAGATGGCTTTTTCAGTACAACTTTTCAAGCAATTTAGATGGATGTCATTAAAAGGCATTTATAGCCTAAAATATGCAAAAATAACACGAAAGAAGCTTCAACGAAGCTCTAGAACATTCTCTGAGTAATTCATAGGTGGTTTTAGGATTTCTCAGGGGCAAGAATTAAAACTATAAGTAATTTTTGGGAAATCAAATATTTAACAATTGTTTAGATCATATCGGCAGGGTACCGCAGCATTAAAATACATTACAAAATGACCAATGAAAAAGAATTTTGGGGATGTACATCGGGCAGCTTGGATCTAAACAACTACAAATAATAATACACTAAATTATACCTTATGGACGATAATGCATTTTTAACATTTTATATCACTTCGTAGGCGTTGTGTAATAACAAAATTACATTTTCGCTACCGACTAGAAATGGTGAAAAGTGGCTAGAAGGAGGCCACGAACAAAATCTTGAAATACAGGCCAATTCCAGAACATGCAATTTTAACTTATACAACAAGACGAAGCCCTACAAAAACAGACCCTAAAACATAAGAATCTACAAGAAAATAATGCGAGCAAAGCCCAAATATTATCAAAAAAGACTTACGAAGAAATATTAACGCCAATATGGCGGATGGACTAAAAATACGATGTAAGGAGTCACTTCTCCAAACGCAAAAAAATATTGATTGGTTTCACTTCAGGTTCACACAACACAATAAACACGTATTTAGTCATTTGAGTAATTTAATAATTCATTGTTTTTGGTAAACTAATTCCACAATACTCTGTAAACAATAAAGATTAGCACGACACAAACTCCGGAGACTCAGCGAACTTCAGACATGGCGGCTAAACAAGCGAGTTAGGGCAGCCAATTCTTAGTACTATATTTTTTGTAATTTTCGCACTGTAAAAGAAAATACTGAAAAACCATCATAGAATAATGTATGAAATAAATATATTTTAAAACATCGTCATCAGATGACGGAACAATTCATGCAAATCATTGGATATAATTACGGGAATATAAAATTGATTTCATTTCTCATTTTTTCCGGTTCATTCATTCATCACAAAACAGTTCGTTCATTTCTTTTTTTTCTGTGTGGCATTGTATTTCGATTGCATTTGCCAACGGAATGCCGTTGTAAATTCAATATATTAAACTCGCGGCCCGTTCCGGCTTCGCGCCGATATTGTCATATAAAGAAAAATAATCGGAATTAAAGCTATCCTTTCATTCAAGTTGAATCAAACAGCGCACGGTATGAAAGTTTTATTGAAATCTGTTAGGTACTAAAGGAGTCCATCGCGAACAAACAACGTGACGCTAGCCAGCCCCTAAACTTACATTAACTTTGTGCACTGCATTTTATTGTACAAAAAGATTGAAACGAACTAAGCATCCAAATTATCAATTATATTGCACAAAAATACGAACTGCTCAATGTTTTCGTGTTTAATCGGAGAACGATGTTGATTCCGTAAGGACCGCGCGAACAAAATGTCTCTCAACAAGATTTAGCTGCAGCTATAAATAGATAGATAGATAGATAACTCTTTACTGTGACACAAAACAGGAAAAAAATATAGTAACACACAATTATGAACTACATACTACTACATACAAATATATATATAGTGTTGTTGTTCATGGAAATCTTTGCTGCACACATTACAAACAAAGGCAATTTGTTTGTAATGTGTGCGGTTATAATGTGTTCGGGTTTGAAGGACATTGTTTTCAGGGAAATTACCGGGCATAGAGATAAAACAATTTATATCTCTGGGTAACGAGCGCAATGGTTTGTTATGTAGTAATTTGGATAATGTTTCAATAGCTACGTGTTATTGGGCTGTTATGGGCAAGCATGTTGCTTGCCATCAGGCACATGCCCTGCTCGTCTCGTCACTTTAGAGGTACCTACTATAAAAAAAGGAAACATCTCTTTCCATTTAGACCACAATGTCTAATACCACACCCCGGACACTTCACTAAAATTCCATACAAACGGTGCTGGCGAGTTACCTACTCTTCACACAACTACGCAGATGTCGTTCGTACACACGCGCGAATGTTTGCGTTTAGTCTAGGGTTACTGAATTGTTTTATTGAATAGCTTTGCCCCGTGAGTTCACCAGCCAGTGAAAAGTGAAAAATCTTTCCGTCTTTACTTAATCTTTATTTCGTGTTGTATTTTTTAAAACAAATAAACCTTTTTAAATCCGAAGGGGAGAAGATTCAAAACAAAGTAGGAGATATAGGCACCATGGACGAATTGATTTTTAGTTACTCTTACGCAAACAGAAAACTTTTAACTGATAATATATTAATTAATCACTCCACGCGTAGGTATTCCATTCAAGGCTAGTCACAGATCGCAGAACATTAGACTAGGGAAAACTACGTTAATTAGTTGCATTTTAAAAGGCATTACCACAGTTCATTAAATCAGAGTAGGTACCATACAGGGCATAAACTAATTATAATTATTTACATCTCATGTCAGCGAACAGTAGTGTTATGATTTTTCAACTCAAAACTCAAATTAAATTTTGTAAAACAAACACCACGAATTGTTGTTGTTGTGTGGACCAGGGGGAGTCAACTCCAGAACAAGCCAATGCCAGCACGCTAAGGAATTGTAAGACAGAGACAGAGTTATACACACAAATGAGACAGAATTAGTGGTCGCCATATGTACGACACTTTACTCGAACCTAACTACTATAGTAGATTTTACAAACTTAGGTAGGATGATATTGATAAAAATTTAAGCTAGTAGTCACATATTTCCACTTTCATTTTAATGTTTTGTTTTGCAAAAACAATTTAACTCCCTACCTACTGGATATTGAATCTCAATAAAATAAAGATTTAAATGAAATTTTCGCTTGTCCACTAAACCATAGTACAATTTATATTGGCCAAAATGGCAACACCACAGGGCAGCAGCTAGTGGTGGGCGATTATGAATGATCGGCATAATCAATTTATTGTGTATTACTAATGTTGATAATCGATTTTGGATTTAGTCACTAATATGTGTTCATAATCGCATGATGTTATTAATTAGTAATACTAATCGTGTTTTATGAAGTTTACGACAGTAAAGTTGTTCCGTGACTAATGTTAGTAGTATGTATGTCAGTAGTAGACTTGTGTTAGTATAAACATTCGTTTAGTTTGCTTTGTTTTATTTGTATATCGGTGAAGTGCAAGTGAGTCGTTCACGAACGAACGAATCAAATAACCCGGGTCGCGAGAACCATAAGAACCATTGGATGAGTAAGCTTAAATGATTCGTTCGTTCGATTACAAGATCAGGTTACGCGTGAAGTTAAGGTCGAATAAGCCGACGAACGGCACGAACAATATTTGACCGAACCATGAGTTATTTGTTATTATCGTTTATCTTGTCTATTGTATGCTGTTTATTTTTTTGGCGTCCGAACTGTTCATTTTTCATTTTAATCTATCTCCATTCATTATAGCTACATAACATAAAACCAGTTTGCGCACGCATAAAATGTACTCTGATTTAATAATTATTTTTACCGGGAAATCTCAAATTAAATTAATAAAAAAACTACTTAGAAGTGCTACCAGTGATTAAAGTGACACAGTGACTTGTGAAAATTCATTCTTACAACTACACTATATAGTAAAGAACAATATTAATCTCCAAACACATATTCAAATAACAAATTATTAGCCATCGAAAAAGCGCGCGACATAACCTCTCGCGCAGAAGACACTCATCATGATTGGATAAAGAGGCTTCGAAACAATTACAAGCAAGAAAAATAAATTGTTTGCAAAATGTTTACTAAACTGGTTTTATTTAATCACGAATACTTTAGAAAAAATAACTTTTGATGTGGAATTTTTGGACATCTGTGAACCATTTCTGATTTGTTAATTTTTGTACTACTATTGTTCAGTAAACAAAAAACTACGGTAGATCATTTTCTTGTAATATATTAACTACAAAATGGAAACGAGTTTTCAGATTTCCAAAAAATGTACTATAAAAGTTATTTTTGCAGAGGTTTTCCTAAATACGAACGAAAGTATCATTTCTACCACGTATTTTTTTCTAGATACAGATTTTCTAGACATTTTCAAGAGATTAAAACGAAGAAATGATAGATGGCGCTTATATTACGTCTAACATTTCTATCCAAATCTAAGGTTTGGACAATATCCGTATATTGAGATAGATGAAATTTTTAAATCAGACAATTTATAGTTCTCTTGAATTTTAATGCATGTACACAAAGTGTTTCCTAGTTTGCAGATGTTCATAAGCAATAGCAACCAACAACACAACAACAATAGCAAATAACAACAATCGTAGACATCTACAGTCAGGTAGCAAAAGCATAAGCAGCCCACTAATTGTTCCCACTGCTGGGACTCGGGCCTTCTTTTGCAAAGAGAGAGTCATACCCATAATCCACCACGCTGGCGCAGTGTACCAATCCACACTGATGACACAGTCATAACCTCGAAGAATTCTAGGTACATGTCGGTTTCCTCACGAAGTTTTCCGTTTTAAGTTAGCGGCATTACGTACATATTATTATCTTCGAAACGATAGGATATCAATCGGCAGTTGCCATTCTCCCGACGAGACCAGCCGGAACTTTTCTCAATTCATGTGAAATTTTTGTATTTTACATTATATGAAATAGATAAATATTGGAGCGCAGTACGAATAAAACAATTGCAATATTGTCTTCTAAAATTTTTAAAAAAGACCGAACGAACGAAAGATGGGAGCGAACTAGTTCGACACAGGTATGCGAGCTAAGTTCAGCGTTCCCAGTGGACCTCACTATGTGGCTCAGTGGCTTTTGACATTGACATCGCAATCTAAAACTTACAAGCGCCTTCTATCGTCCTTTTTTTCGAACCATTTTTTTATTTTCGGCTCATATGAGCCGTTTTCCGACGAGACAAAAATAGTTCCAAAGTACGCGTTAGATGGCGGTGTGGAATTTCAAAAAGATTTGTGTATAGACTCTCAAAAGTGTAATTACTGTGAAGCTCGTCCCAATGTTCAGGAAAAAGTGTAAATCTAAATTATTTGCGATAACTAAAAATGTTGGAGGTTTCCCGATCACATCACTTATTTTAGATAAATTATAATTTTCTTCTCAGCTCAGCTGATGTGTTTGGTTTGTTTACCTTCTATAAACCCTAAATCCTCGAAGAAAAAATTTCATTATAAATCAAATTTTACTTCTTTTTTAGTGTTAAAATATTGGGATTAAAAATAGTTAGTTAAATTGATAATGGAATAAAAGATCGTTACTGATCACATTCGATTTTCAATAAAAATCTGTAATACTCTCGATGCAGAGACACAAACTAAACACAAGTAAAAGGAAGATTCAAAAATATAAATAGCAACACTGATACGAAAATATTTATCTGTGGCTGAAGGACTAGTATCTATTCTTTCTACTTAGTCTGTGGTATCTATCTATGTTTTGTGATATCTATGGCCAAGAATAAATAAAAAATTAATAGTGTTGGGACATTAGTTACCAAACCACGAGTATTCAGAACAGCTCCTTAAGTTTTAGTGAACTATGCGAATTAGCTCATCGATTATCTGGTTCCGTGACCGTTATTTTTCGGCGATCCACTATTGTTCAGTAATGCCGCATGGTCAACTGACTGATTTAGTTCGCTCTTACCCGAATTGTATGTTACGTATTCAACGATTTTAATATATTTCGAATTTTTGTAGTGAACTTTTCTTTAGCAGCGTTGTGATTTGAAAATCATTGAAACGAAAAAGCGACAGTAAAAAGAAAGTTTAGCATTTCTAAAGTATCATTTCTACCACGTATTTTTTTTAGATACAGATTTCTAGATATTTTCAAGAGATTAAAACGAAGAAATGATAGATGGCGCTTATATTACGTCTAACATTACTTAACATTTCTGTCCATATCTAAGGTTTTGACAATATCCGTATATTGAGATAGATGAAATTTTTAAATCAGACAATTTATAGTTCTCTTGAATTTTAATGCATGTACACAAAGCGTTTTCGAGTTTGCAGATGTTCATAAGCAATAGCAACCAACAACACAACAACAAAAGCAAATAACAACAATCGTAGACATCTACGGTCAGGTAGCAAAAGCATAAGCAGTCCACTAATTGTTCCCACTGCTGGGACTCGGGCCTTCTTTTGCAAAGAGAGAGTCATGCCCATAATCCACCACGCTGGCGTAGTGTACCAATCCACACTGATGACACAGTCATGACCTCGAAGAATTCTAGGTACATGTCGGTTTCCGCTAGTAATATTATAATTACAGAACAAGCGAGACTCAAGAACTAATGTATCAAAGTAATGGACGCCGGTGCAGTGCTGCTTTGGTTCAATATGACCAAGTATCATTAGTACTGGTTATTAGCTGGCGGAGTCTCTTACCATCAGGAGAACTTTATTATAGTTTTTTTACATGATCATTTTATACGGTCATTTTCAACCTACATCAACAACAAAGTAACAAAAATGTAATATAACTTTGTAAATCTTTTATTGAGTATACAACACTACTTGAAAATTTGGCCTTCAATGCCTTCCATGGGATCATCTTCGCTAGAACACCAGCTAGATTCTTCATCAGAAGATTCGGATATTTCGCCCGTAACATTGATTATGAATTTGTCCGTTTCCATATCCATTAGTCTGTCCGACTCAAAATATTTATCCTCAATTTTTTCTACGTGCAAGCACACATTAAGCCATTCCTCTGCTGTTACTGTGCGGAATGCTTCCTCAGTAAGCGTCTTTATTTCAGAAGGCGCTTGACCCACATTTTTTTCTGCAATGCGCCTTTTCACGATTGCCCAAATTTTTTCGATAGGGTTAAGATCACAGTGGTAGGGCGGTAATCGCAAAACCTCATGTCCATGTTCCTTTAAAAAAAAGAAGTTTTCACCTCAAAAAAAATTACTTGTTTCTCACATTCGGTCTTAAGCACACACAGTTTTTCTCCACTTGTTATTGTTATTGGCAACGACAACAATCAAACCTCAAAAATAAAGCCTCGTAAAAATACGCTGATAATAAGTGGAGATTTCATTGCTATGGTATCCCTAAATATTACCTGTCAAATAGCTCTGCCTTTGGAAAACGGCACTTTTGGCCGACGTTAGGGTCAGTTCACACCGAGACGCGACGCGGCGCGACGATGCGCGCACATTTTTCATAGAGCGACTCAGAATATACTTTATTCACTACACGAAAAGATACACATTACATTGTGAGAATTCAGATTACGTTGCACCACGCAGCACTGCGCCTCGAGGTGCCTCGCGGCGTAGCGCGACGTATCGTGACGCAGCGGTGTATCGCCGGTACGCGCGGCCTGCAAGAGCGGTGCTGCGTCTCACGGTGCCGCGCGACGCCGCGAGGCGCAGCCTGAGGCCGCTGTGGCGACTTCTCTACTATTTCCGTTCAGACTTCGTTTAGAATTGATGCAGTTCGGTCGAGTGCTCGATTGAAAATATAATGAGACTGGGGTCTTGTTATAATCGGACTTCTTGCAGAAGAGGAAGAGGAAGAAGTTTACAAAAATAAAATTAAAAAGAAGACATCACACAGGTGCGGGCGGGGTCGCGCGGCGCCCGCGGCTAGTAGATACGTTCCGCTGCGCCTCGCAGCATCTCGCTGCGCAGCGAGGCGTCGTCCTGCTACGATTTTAAGATGCGCCTCGCGACGTTGCGATGCGTCTCGCGACGATGCGCGGCGTAGCGCGAAATCATTGGCCTCTTTGAGTATCGTCGCGTCGCGTCGCGTCTCGGTGTGAATTGACCCTTATTGTCGCGTTGTTCTTCACAAACACGATTGATTTTCGCGGATCAGGGCCAGGGCCAGCACTTTTAATCAATTTCGGCATAAAATACAAATTATTTAGAAATTGAAAATTAGTATATTATATTCAAGCACAGCAACACGAGAATAACATGTGGCGAAATGATAAGTGTCTATGGCCAAGAATAAATTTAAAAAAAATTACGCAGTTCGGATATAGGGTTTGACTGGCAAATTTTTAAGTGTTTGCTATTTATTTATTTTATAGGTATTTCGCAAAATATGCATATATTTGTTGTATTTAAAGTGTATGTGTAACTGCTGTGATGAAAATAAGTATCATTTTGTGTGTTTACGTAGTGTAAGTGGTGTGATAAAACAGTAATATGAGTATATTACAACAAAAACTTTTTTGCAATTTAATATTTCGTGACAAGTTCAATTAATGACATTAGTGTGGTAAGTACCTAGAAGTTAAAGTCGGTATAAAAAGATATAAAAATAATAAACACAGGTTCACAGGGACTATATTATCTTTCTCGCTCTGACGCGCTTGTTCACTGGATGTTGTTTCTCGCTCTAGCATCCCGAGTTCATCCGGAAATTATTATCATACGCGAGCGTGACGGGTTAATTTAATTCACAGCTCACGAAAATTTTGTCTCAACACGCCTAAAGAAGTTTTCACTTCAAAAGACAATTTTTAACAATAGGTATTATTGAAAATAAAACTTCTTTTGTAATTTTCTTTTTTTTAAATTTCTCATAAACTTTACAACCTACTAAAAATCTGTCTACTAAAATGTGTCAAACACTATTTCCGACCAGCGTAATTTTTTTTTATTTATTCTTGGCCATGAATGCACTAATCATTCAGTATACTGTTATGTATGTATGTACCTATACGCGTGTTATTCTCGTGTTGCTGTACTTACTAGGTATATTAAAATTTTCAATTTCTTAATATTTGTTATTGTTAATTATTAAAATTATTTAGTGGTTTCTTAAACATATTTTTATAAGTAATTCTTACATTAGCTTTCACTTCTGCCATGCGGTCTTAAGCGTAGGTACACATTTTTTTTACATTAATAAATGTCGTTAGTATAAAGTTTGATAATAAGCTCCACATTGGGTTGGGTACTATTGTAGATATTACCTCTCTATTTAGCCCGTGTATGGCACGTATCTCTCTACTTAGTTTGTGTATAGTGCAAACATATAGTTAGTTCTGTAGAGGGTAAGTACATTTTGCCTTAGCCATTGACACACCACGGACACTCCACTAAAATTCCATACAAGCGTCGCTGTGGAGTTACCTACTCTTCACACAACTACGCAGATGTCGTTCGTACACACGCGTGAATGTGTGCGTTAGAGCTAGGGCTAGGGCTACTGAATTGTTTTATTGAATAGTTGTGCCCCTTGAGTTCACCTGGTGACGTAAAGTAGTCTATAAACTTGCTATAATGTTGAGTTACATAAATGGAGCCAAATTATACTATTCTAATTAAAAGGGTGTTTGCACAGATTTCTAAATTGTTTCAGAAATCTGTGGGTGTTTATATTGCCGCGTAAAATGAAACGAAACCGATGATAGATTAGATCAGGTACCTAGATATCTATTTCCGTTAGTAGGTACACATTCGCATTTTATTTTACACTTACCCATGAAGGAAACTTTATTCTGTAACTACAATTATTCCTCCAGGCATTATCAATCCGTGTTTGGGCACATAAGTTACTGGCTGTGTAAGTTACGAACTTTGAGTTAAAAATGACTTCGTTATTATAAATAAATAAATATTGGTAGACAATTCACACACAACACCATCTGACCCCAAACTAAGCAAAGCTTGTAATATTATAAAGCAACGTTATTGAAAAGTTTCTAATCTTACGTTATTTTATCATTAGGAAATTAAATAAAGCTGTTAATCTTGTCCCGTTTACGGACAGCCGTAAACAGCACAACAACCCACCATGATGATATTTCGTTAGGAATTAGATGTTCGATACCAGCCCTTCGTTGAGTGCTCCTAGCGTATCCGAAACGGCCTGAGGGGTGAGGAAGCTTTATATTGGCGGGGGGTGGGGAGTGTCCGTTCTATCTATATTATCTATTCTATGCCATTGAGCTATTTTAAGCGGCTGACTGAGTGAGTCTACCCACCCTTATGCGGATCCATGTCCAATCCAATCCAATTTGCTAGTTTTGCGCTCACAATACGCAGTCTGCGCAAAACTAGCAAACTGTGGACACTTCATTTGAAATATAAATTGAAGGGTGTACTAGACCGATACGCCGCTAACTAAGACGGCCGCTAACAGTTTGCCTACTGAGAAGACATAGCTTTAATCATCATAACCATTCCACACCGTCACAGCATTAACCATTTACTGAACGTCTAGGGTTTACTTTAAATATCAAATGCCGGTTTGGATCTGTCTTCCGGTGCTTATCTATTTACGAACGTAGCCCCACTCAAAAAAAAAGTTACACGTCTAATACGTCAAAGTCTTATTTGACATAACAATGACAGTTCGTGCAGTCATCCAACATCCAATCACGAATCCATTTAATCAGTTTGAACATTTTATTTAATTTTGGATTTGAATCCAGATAAAGTGGTAGTTTCGTTGAGTAAATCTATGAAAAAATATGAAATAAAATTTGAGCGCCCTCATTACGTTACCTTGCACTTCGTTGTTTTCTATTCGGTAATTGATTCAATATTCAATAATGGCTAAAAAAAGTCTCGTCTTCATATAGTGGTCTATTGAATTAAATCCAATATTTTGATATTTTTTTTGCTCTACCACTTGTGTTTTGCCACGAAGTACTCTGATTTGAAAAGGTAAGTGTTCCGCAAATAAGTGATTGTATTGGATGTAATTCTATTTTCGGTTAGAATGAAAATATACCTTGCTTTGTTTCTCAAGGCAACTTTCTTATCATTGGACGTATAATCTTGTCTCTAGAAAGTATGTTTCAACTTTTATGAACTGCGAAATTTTGTATCAGGAATCAAAATAAAATATAGAAAATTCATTTAATCTGGTTAAATCCATTGTTGATGTCAAAAGTATCATGGTATTATTCTATTATTATGTAAGCTTGTATTTCACTTTCACTGCTGCTTGTTTGACATTGAGATCAATTAAAGTACCTACTTGGTATAGATTGTTACATGGTTTACTCTCTAAAATGTATTAAGATTATGAGGTCAGATTAAAGTAAGCTTATAATCATTCTGCAAATAAAATGTTGGCTTGAATGTCTCATTTTGAGTTTTGAAACTACGAATTTAAAAATTACTTGAAACGGTACAAAGTTTATTCAGAAAGGACATTTAGCTAACAATTGGCATAAGCAAGTATTTAAAAAAAAAAGAATGGACTGAATTGAGATGTGTGTTTAGTCTTGGTACTACTGTGTAATTATTGTCTCATTGTAACTTTTCACCTATTTTATAATATCCATAAATATAAAACAATATAATACCATAAAATTATAATCAAAGTCAATTTTCAAAATAATTAGTGAGATTATAATCGCATGGTTATAGTTTATAATCTAACGGTTTTTACAATTTTCCAGTTAGAATTATACTT
This sequence comes from Ectropis grisescens, assembly GCA_017562165.1. Classification (NCBI taxonomy): domain Eukaryota; kingdom Metazoa; phylum Arthropoda; class Insecta; order Lepidoptera; family Geometridae; genus Ectropis; species Ectropis grisescens. The sequence goes on along the minus strand of CM029781.1, from coordinate 12,122,936 downwards.
ATTAAAATACCATGTTTACCCTCAAACACCATTAAAAACTACACTCTGGACGTCTACTCTCTTTCTACAAAAAACATAATTTTTAAATAATCTCACGACTCCTACTCCAGCTCTACTTTGATCCATCATTTGGTCCGTTTAAATGTTCTAAACCTACTCTAATTAGAGTAGGCTAAGGCTTAGTAGGAACTTATTCCATTTATACTCTCCAATGAATACAATATTGTATATTGTCCCATGTGTAATAAATTATTACATAGACAAATTGGTCTACTATTAAATAACTAATATATGCAGAAAAAGCATCAATTAACAAACCATTTTATCTATTTTACTTTACCAGTTTTCTACATGTTAGATATTTCCTAAGATATGAATAATAATAGGATATGTCGACCACAACTGTTATCGGTCTATGTGGTATACATGTGAAAGTAACTGTCTATTAAGTTTTGACACCTAAACCACTGAACTGATTTTTATGAAATTGTAGGTACAAAAATGTTTTAATATTAGTAAAAGTAAATTTGTATGGGTGTACTACTGTTCAAGTAAATATGTACTCCCTCAGTTACCTTAATACTTACTTATTTTACGCAGAAGAAGTCACGGGTAAAAGCTAGTAGTTAATAAAATAATAATAAATATATTTATGTTTTATTATAGTCGCAACGTGGTCATATTAATTTATGGTGATATTTCTTCACAAGTAATCCTTGCATTCGATTCAACTTATCAGCTTTCGATTTTAGAGTAACATCCTTAGTGGTTAAAAACAAAAAAGGTTAACTGACGCAACATTGTAGGGACGTGCAGTTCTTTAGATCAGATATTGCTTATTATGTTTAGAATGGTTTATAAGTGAAAACAAATCGTATTCGTAAATCGTTGCTAGTATCAGTCATTAATATTACAAATATGTAGTCGTAATAGAAAAAAATAAACAATATGCAGTTCTAACCAAACGAAAAAATATATTAATTTATGCCCGCCGTTACAAGGTTACGTTGTCGAATTTTGATTAATTGTCAAATGTTACCTATTAAAATGCCCCGACTATAATGAGTAGTTCCATTTCAATGTTCACTTTCACATTAGAAAAAATAAATAAACAAATGCAATAATAATCATATTTTGACATAAAGTTTTATTTAAGAACTCTGGATTAAAAATTAGACAATTTTAATTTTTACCACTCACCAGTCTTTACTGTGAAATGACTCTGATCAGCTGGACAATGCCTGGAACCAAAAATGATTTTTATTAAATGCTGTAACAGACAATTTTTATAAGTTAAACTAAGTTTCTTCAAATGAGGGGTTTATAGGGCTTAAGACTTTATTCAATGTACCTATTCTTGTTTGCCTTAAATGTTGTAAACATTGTTATTCTTGATGATCTTAAATTATGGTTCTAGTAAATAGTCCATGACACACACATGTACTACTAATATACATATATGTATTTAGTACCTGGTTGACCGAGCTTTGCTCGGTTTAAATACGTTTATAAAGGGCTCTAAGTAAAAGATTTTCTCAGAAAAAAAAGCACAAAAAGAAAAGACCCGAGTGTAACCATCAAGATTCAAACCGTGGCCTGTTGACTCCGAGGGCGAGCATATTCTGACTGAGCCATTTAGACTTGAAGAACAGTGGCGAAATAAGTTATCGTATTCTAATGACATTGTAGGAGTTTTTCATTGTCTAAAAACGCGCATAAAATGATGTTTAAAAAAATAAAACCTAGCTAGATCGATTTATCGTCCCCGAAACCCCTGTATACATAATTTCATAAAAATCGTTCGAGCCGTTTCCCGAGATTCTGATTTTATATATATATATATATATAAGAATTGCTCGTTTAAAGGTAAAAGATTCTCTTTGGGAAAGTTTTCATGAATGTATGAATTTATTTCTGTTTGTTACTCTTTTATTTGCTAACTCACACTTGGCCAATGGGGTAGATTATAACTTTGACTATTTTCTTATTACAGAAGGATCTGAGTCCCACTGATGGGAACATAGAGTGGGTTGTTTATTCTTGTCCACTCTTTAATACAAAAACTACTGAATGGATATAGATGAAACATAGTGCAAAGATAGATATAGGCTGAAATAACATATAGGCTACTTTTTTGCAGAGCAATTGCCAAACTATGTGGGCATGACCACACTACTAGTTCTTAAGTTAATTGAATATATTAAAAAATATAATTGAAATCTTTAAATAATTTACCATCTAATAGTAATTGAATGGTTACACCTAAACCTATAACAATACAGACCTATGAACTTCATCCATTAGTCCATATAAAATGTCACAGAAATCTGATGTGAATGACTTCACATCATGGGCCATTATGGTGGAGTATTGTTTATATAAAAATTATGATATCAATATAAAAAAGATTAAGAATAGGACCAGGAGGGTGAAATATACTTTATAACCTGTTCTTCATACCAGACAAATACACAAAATAAAAAATCGTAAACATCGGTCCGATCCATTTGGAAGAGTATGTACAGAAAATTCATTACACAATTTTTTATAAATTACAGTATTTAATAATATTCATTTAATGCCTATAAAACTAATTTAATACAATATTTTATCTACAGTATTGAAATACATTAGTGATTGTTGCGCTTCATTAACAGTTGATGCATATTATGTATTACATACTTGGTAGTTGATTTTATAATGAAAAAATAAATTGATGAAATAAGTAAACATTTTAGATTCATGAATATGTATTTAGGTTGTTACAATTAAAGGTACTGTGTTTTGTGACTTGCTGCCAGAGTATATACTTAAATACAAATACCACAAGTACATACATATGCCATCTCGAATAAATATTGTTTTGTGAAGAATTCTCATGTCCATACAATAGAGAGATCCCAGGGCCGCCAGACTTCACGTATTTTCTGATGGATGAAATGTAGACGATTGAGTAGAGTTAATACGTACTAAGAACACATGGTAACCCGCTAACATGCTTAGACGGCCAATTTTGAGATATGGGGTCCAGAAGATACATTATTTACTTCACTTATTTTCTGATGACTGATTTTCACGTATGTTATAGGCAATATCTTTAAAAATAAGGCCCCAATACTCCCAGACACTTTCCTTTGTCTGTTTTGCTTAACAGACACTTTAAAACTCCCAAAATAATAGAGTTTCAAATGTTTGGGTGTTTCATTGTTTGTCACTCAATCACATAAGAATGGCTGAATGGATTGAGTTCAAATTTGGAACACAGTATAGTCTGGAATAGTATATGTCCTATTCCACAAAATTTTAGTAATAGTCTGGAATAATCAAACTTCACAGGAAAATTATGACAGTTAGAACTATGCGGGTAAAACCACGGGGTCTATTATTATGTCAACATAAAAAATATAGACTATTAAATGTACTAGTATTTGCTCTATATACACATAAATAATAACACAAATAATGTTAAATATGATACATACATTTTCTGTTATATTTTCTTTTTGATTTTAAGTAAAAATTAAATATTTAAAAATTATTAGTTCAAATTAAAAAAAAAAAACAATGTTCCACACAAAATATTTAAATTGTCTGTAGTGAATTGTATTATATTTTATTATAAAATTAAGGGTTTATGTTGAAAAACTTAGTTTAGATGAAAACTTTAGCCTATGTGTTAACCTAGGATGGAAACTACTTACTTTACCTTCTTCAAAATCCTTTGCACTCACACTCTCACTCATGCCACAACAGTCACACAAACATACATACAATACTAAACATAATATATCTATGACTTACTTTGTCCTACTTGAAAACTATTCCAAGGGACAAAAAATTTGAAATGCTTTTATATTATCACTTAATTATCTTGCTTATGTGTCATGTAATTATATAATGTCTTTTTAATATAATTATTAATTAGTTAGTCATTACATATAGTTAGATAATGTTGGTATCCTAATTACTAATTTAGTTTTAATGGTGTATTTAATTAATAAGAGGTTTAAAAATTCGACACTAAATGGAAACTAGTTGTAGAAATTTGTCGACCTTTCTTTTTATTGGTTAAAATACGTTTTAAAATTTCAGCTTGATTAAATACGTCATATTAAAGTAGTAAGTTACGGCTGGTCTAGTCAGGAGAACGGCAACTGCCGATCCGGATCCGATCCGGGGTTCGAATCCCATCACGCGCACACTCTTTCGATGTCATGTGCGTAATGTGTCATGCATGGACATATAAAACACTTTTTTATACGTCCATAGTGTCACGATATTTGTTTCCACTGAACTATTCGCCAAGTTAACCTATATTTAGGAAAATTGGCATTTATGTTAGACTACAGGCCCATGAACAAAATTTATGGGCAAATGAAACACCAGGAGACCTGTGTAGGATGAAGGGTATAAAATAATAAGATTCAGCACTATGCCGTCACTTGTAAGCTCTCCAACTGAGTGCAAATTAAGAGGGGGGTTCTAACCTTCGATAATTTCACTTTGTCGCATGATTTTTGTACGGCGTTGAATAATGAATTGGAATGGATTAGAAGAGTTATTGAAACTATAAAAATCATAAATTTTAATTATTAGTTTGTGAGAAAAATTCATGATTTTCCGACGGTTTTCAAAATAAAATTTGGTCATTTGATTATATGTATACGGCTTTGGTTCCATACTTTCAATACCTCCTTGTCAATTATTTTTTGGGGGCACGCTAATTCTTGAAAATCGTAAGTTTGTCTTTAATTTATAGTAGAACTCGATGTGCCAACTGTGCGTCTTTGGGGGTACTGAGTACCGCCACAAAAAAAAACATTTTATTTATTAGCCCAGTTATTCTACCGCAGTGTACGAACATTACTGTGTTTCACTTTGAAGGGGATGTTTCCAGAGAAATTTGCTGGGCTAAGAGATAACTCATCCTACATCTCCGGGTGACGACCGCAGTGCAGTGCTAGGCAATGTTTTTTTTTAATCTTTTATAGGTTTACACTTGGCCGCCATCTCGCCTGATGTTAAGCGACGATGCGGTCTACGATGGAGCGTGTTTACCTAGAAAAAACCGATTCACTCTCAATTTGAAGACACAAAGATTGTAACCAATAGGGAAAACCCACTCAGGCAACGTATTCCACAGCCTAGACGTTCTTATCACAAAAGTAGAGTCAAATCTCTTCGTTCGTGTCTTTGGAACATCAACCATGAAACAATGTCGCTTTTTCGAGCTACGAGCATTCCGACAGAAAAAAGGGCAAGGCGGTATTAGATCATGTAAATCAGTCGCACACTCTCCGGAGTGTACCCCCGATACAAAACCGATAGGCTAGCAATTTTTCGGCGATTTTCAAGACTTTGAAGTCTTTTTCGCACAAAAGTGTCGTTGCCTATGAGCCTTTTGGCACGTTTCTCGATCGTTTCCAAAGTCTCTAGCTGATACTTAGCCGAACCATCCCAAAGATGCGAACAGTACTCCATACAAGAGCGAATTTGTGCTTGATATAAATTGAGCAACTGTTCAGACTTGAAGTATCTTCGCACCCTTGAGAGGACGCCTAGTTTTTTTGGCAGCTAATTTAACCTTGGACTCGATAAACGAACCAAAGTTGAGCGTAGATGTCAATGTAACGCCCAAAAGCTCAAGACGGTCAGAAATCGGCACGGATACACCTATAAAAGTTGGAGTCAGATGGAATGGACTCCTTTTAGCGGAAAACAGACACGCCTGCGTCTTATTCTCGTTGAAATTGACCAGATTGGCATCGCCCCATTGAGACACCGCCTCAAGGGTCAAGCTCAAACGCTCGATCAGACCCTCTCTCAGCACTTGAGTTTGATGCCCTGCCTGTCCACTGGCTCTCGCACTAGATATGTAACTCTCTACAACGGTGCTATCATCTGCGTACCCAAAGATACCGGGCTTCAACAGATCGTTGATACGTAGCAAGAAGAGCGTTGCAGAGAGTACCGACCCTTGAGGGACTCCGGCATTGATAGCCATTTGATCGGACGAGCAGCCATCAATGACGACTCGTATGGATCGATCCCTCAAGAAGTCCGATATCCATGCAATAAACTCAGGAGACAAGCCATAGCTAGAAAGCTTGCTTAAAAGGCCGTCATGCCAAACCCTGTCAAAAGCCTTCTAGATATCCAGGGAGACTGCAAGTGCTTCACCATGTTTCTCAATAGCTTCACTCCAGATGTGAGTGACGTACGCTAGAATACCCCCGGTGGACCGGTTTCGGCGAAATCCGTATTGCCGGATACAGACACGTCAGTATCGGGGACAACTCTGGCGCACAAGCCTTTAACACTAGAGCAGGAATACCATCTGGCTTTATTCACGTCCAGATTACGTAGCACTTTGCGAACCTTTGATTTGGACGCATTCATGTTCAAATATCTGCGTGGCACTTCACTGTTACAAAGAGAATTGTAGCTTACCATCTATCAGGCGTACGAGGGGTGATCCAAAAGTAATGATAATCAGTTATTTCTAGTGCACACAAAAATACAAAAAAATTACAGTCACTTGCTCAATTACCCACTAGTTCAGGAAAAAAAATCATATAAATAGGCCACGATTCCCGGGAGCTACATTCATTTGAATACGGACTGTCAAGGAGTGAACATCAAAATGGAAAAACACGAAATCAGAGCTGTCATTAAATACCTCTGCTTGAAAAAAATGTCTACCAAAGACATACACAGCGATTTGGTGGAAACATTAGGGGACTGTTCTCCTCCATATTCCACAGTTGCACGCTGGGCTAAGGAGTTTAAGCTGGGAAGAACATCGACGGAAGACGAACACCGCGAAGGGCGCCCATCGACGTCCCTCACTGGAGAAAATGTGAAAAAGTTGAAGAAGTTGTATTGGAAGATCGAAGAGTGACTATCAGGCATGTAGCTGAGGTCACAGGGATCTCATATGGCAGCATTCAAAAGAATCCTTGTGAACGAATTGCATATGAGAAAGGTCTCCGCGCGTTGGGTACCGAAAATGTTAAACGACGAGCAAAGAAGAAACGAGTCGACATGTCAAGAGCAAATCTCGAAAAGATCCAGGCAGACAAGGATAATTTTTGTCACGTTTTGTGACCATGGACGAAACCTGGATCCACCATTTTGATCCTGAAACAAAACAACAATCGATGACATGGAAACGATCCGATGAACCGACGCCGAAGAAATTCAAAGTGTCCAAGCTCAGCAGGGAAGGTTATGGCGTCTGTTTTGGGACGCTGAAGGAATAATCATGGTGGACTACTTGGAAAAGGGGCCACTATTACAGACTCCTACTATGCAGAACAAATAAGAAGATTGCGGGAGGCTATTAAGGAGAAAAGGCGAGGCAAACTGCGGGCTGGAGTGCTGTTCCATCAAGACAACGCACCGGTTCACAAAGCTGCAATTGCCATGGCTGCCATTCAGGAAGCGGGCTTTGAGCTGGTGGAACACCCCCCCTATTCACCAGATCTAGCCCCCAGTGACTTCTATCTCTTTCCACGACTCAAGGAACACCTCCGGGACAAGAAATTTGACGATGATAGCGACGTGATGGCCGCGGTTGAGGACTTTTTGAGAGTCAAGATAAAGATTTTTTTCTAAGGAATTTTAGGTTTAGAAAAGAGATGGACTAAATGTATAGACTTGCTAGGAGACTATGTTGAGAAATAAATTTAGTTTTTGATTTTATTCATTGTGTTTATTATTGATTATCATTACTTTTGGATCACCCCTCGTATGTCTTGCTCGTCTCGTCACTCTATATTATAAAACAAACACTAGAATATTCTAAAGCAGCATCACCACCCACTTTCGAAAGTATAATATCATCATTCGTTTGATAGAAAATGATTAATTATACCTACTTAAAAAAAACAATTTGATTACCATTTCGAAATAATTTTTTTTGGGTGCAACATTTGCATCTATTTAAATTTAATGGAATTGGTCGTGTTCGTAAAAACTTGCTAACCACTTCGAACATCAAAGTTTCTGTAGTTAAACTTAAAATTATTTGTACATCCCAGTTAAGTCCTGTGTAAGGTTTTAAAAATAGTTTTTGTAGAGCTCAAAGAAGCTTAAAAAACCTATAAATTTACTAAGGCTACCTCGTAACTGGATGAATAGTATAGGTATAAGTAAAGTCTAGAGCGGGCGCTGGGAGGAGTTGAGTGTGAAAAATATGTGGACTGCACTCGGTGTACGGTTTTGGGACACAGAGAAGCATGCAGATTATGATTCTGGATGTTGCTAGGACGTGTGTTATTGCTCCATTTTTTTGACCCCCGTTTACTTAAGACATTACCCTTTATACAATACGTCAATTTATTCACGTCACTACTTGGCTACTTGATTTACTCGTACTAGTTATTCTAGCGTACAACTACATAATATGTAGCTAAGGTACTTCCCCCAGGCCCCAGGCGGATTCTACAAAGAGCCTACCACTACTCCTGGAAATCATCATATGAAAAGTATTTTTAATAAACACGCAATAAATATTATGCATTTATTAGTTAAATATTAACATTCTAGTTTTACTAGCCTCAAAGAAACCGAACTTATCAGTTGTCGTTGTCTTTATTGCGTGCCTGATTTACGTCATCCAACTGAATAAAACAGTGCTGTAGGCTAATTGTTGCCTATAAAAGTTATTACATATGGTTTTATCCATTTAAATGAGTCAATGATTCACAAGGAATTTATTCATTGGAATACACATTGCAATCAGGTAGGAATTGATTTAAAATTATTTATGTTATCAGAACTGTGATAGGCCCACATAACTGCGGTCTGTTTTAGATAAACATTCTGCTCTTGTGATAGGTAAACTAACTTGCTGCTCGATTGGCATATATAATAAAGTAAAACCACTAAAACCCCACTGCTGGGACTCGGGGTTTCTCCCACAAATGGGGCGTTCAAGTATTAGGTAATGCAATTTGAGGTGGAGGGTGTGTCTTGTAAAACGTTATTTATGGTCTGTCATGGAAATATTTTTTGTTTATTAAAATAAACTGTTTTTAACAAAAAATTAAACCGACTTCAACACCACAAATAGGCACTCAAAAGCGAAAAATAAATTGACATAGGTAGTTATTATAACCGCTACTTACTTATCTATATGAAGTAGATGCCAGTCTAGTCTATGTCTAGATAGATACTATGTACAAGGTAGTAAGTAGGCATAGGTAAGTAGTATCTATCTACTACCTATTAGGCTAGACTGGCACCTGGCACCGACTTTATTTAGATGAGTAAGTAGCGGTTATAATAATTACCTATATTTTTTTTTTCGCTTTTGAGTGCATATTTGCGGTGTTGAAGTCGGTTTAATTTTTTGTTAAAAACAGTTTATTTTACCCTTTTAGTGCAAAACTAGTTTTCATTAATGCATTTACACGATTTCGTGTTGACAGGGTCGAATTTCATAACTTTGTGAAATCCACAAATATGTCATCCAGATATAATTGTACGCAAATTTTAGTTTTTTGTTCATATTTCAAAAAATATTACAGAAAAGATGTAAACTGTCAACGAAAATTGGTTTGAATGAGATCTAGTAAGTAGTTTTATTTTAATACGTCATAAACTCACTATTGTTACTTAATACACTGATTATAGTAACAACGAACTACAAGAACTTTTATAAATATTATGTATGATATTTTCTGCTACGGAAGCCTTCATGGGCGAGTCCGACTCGCACTTGACCACTTTTATTTATTATCCTACTATGTGTATTATAAACTCGAAAGTTTGTAAGAATGTATGTTTGTTACTCTTTCACGCAAAATCTACTGTGAGGATTTAGATGAAATTTGGTACACAGATAGATAATGGTCTGGAATAACATAATATAGGCTATTTTTATACTGGGAAAATAACAGAATCAGAAACGAAGACGGTAGAACCACGGGGCGATGCTAGTCTATATTTCTATATCTATACTAATATTATAAAGCTGAAGAGGTTTTTTGTTTAAACGCGCTAATCTCGGGAAATACTGGAGCAATTACAAAAATTATTTCACCATTGGATAAGTTTGTACATGATCCCTGAGTGCTATAGGCTATATACTTACTATGTATCTCGAGCGAAGCCAGGCCGGTCGCTAGATTAATTTTGCTTCATAATAGCGAAACTTCTCCAAGACAGAACGAACATTTGTGGGGAAATTTCGAAAAAAACCACTTAGGTACCTACATTATTTATAACAACTCTAATTACAAATTATTGTCATTGGATTAGACAGAATACCGCTAAGTAGACGCATAATAATATTTGATTTAGAAATGTTATGGTAATTCATATAAAACACCCGTGTGATTTCAAAATGTTTTGTAAATTGAATAGGAATGTTTTGTAAACTGCGTTAACGAGGCGCATTAAAACGTGACTATTGGCCAATATTTACCGTAGATATACTACAAAGGTTGTAAAATTTACCTTTTACACTATTATTTTCATATACTTAATGCGAATAGTGCAGGTGTTATGTCCAATCGTTTTCTGTAATCCTTTGTACCTAGTTTATTTTTTAAATCTATAAATAAACTATTTTTTACAAAAAATTAAACCGACTTCAACACCACAAATAGGCACTCAAAAGCGAAAAATAATTTAATATAGGTAATTATTATAACCGCTACTCACTCATCCAAATGAAGTCGGTGCCTTTTTAGTGCTAAACAAGTTTTCACTGATGCATTTACACGATTTCGTGTTGAGATCTCAATACATGAATTAAACCCAAACACTGGGTAGTTCCTGTAAGCCGTTAAGAAATTCCCCTTGACTGTCCTTTATCTTCATCATCAGACCACTAATGACAGTCACAACCCATCTATGTAAAAAGTAACGAACCAAGGTAACTACTATGTACCGTCGAGGAGTTCCCTCGACCGTCTTCCCGTTCCCTCATCAGATCGACTCCAGACCATCTTTAAACTATACTGCTTTAAAATGCTCAAGCAAAAACTTAACTAACGCACTAGTCATCTTTACAATTTTCGAAAGTTATCCTCGATTTCTCTAGGATACCATCATCAGATCCTGGTTTCCTTATCATGGTACCACCCTTGGAATATCTCCTTTACAACAAAAAAAGAATCATCAAAATCGGTTCATAAACGACGAAGTTATCCGCGAACACACATAAAAAAAAAAAATAGGTGCGGTTACTTATTTATGTACGCGGGTGAGAAGTTATACTTCTTTTATTTTATTAAATTTATCGCCACCGAAAATTTATCCAATGTATAACATTCAAATACTGGCAATACATTGCCCAATCTTTCAATAATTTATTTGATTCTTGAGCTGAGCCAGCTGAGCAAAGTTTTTCAATTTCAATTTCAATTTATTTCTTCGAACCATTATTTTACAATAAAAACTTGGTAACGTCAATGACAAAAAAATAGATAAGAAAACAGTTTGAATACAAAACTAATCAATAATATCAACATTTAAAGTAAGCGGCTGTAAAGAGGCCTTGTCCAGATTTTGCAGCTGTAAAAGGGCTTTGTCAGAGATGGTACAATAAAAATAAAAGTGTTTGGATGTAATCGGAATGGGAAATTTAAAATGTCATGAGAAATAGCCAGCTAAGCCAGAGCCACCACATCGGGCAGTCGTAAAAGTCTCGGTTTAGAAATTAATTTGTAATTATAATATTTCTTGCGATATCATCTTCTTCCATACATTCTTATCTTTAATGAAGTCATCAACATTGTAAAACGCTTCATGCATTAAATAGGTCTTCACAACATTTTTGAACTTTTTTTTCATTGAGACCTGTCAACTGCTCCGGTATAATATTATAGAAGCGAACACAGTTTCCTATAAAAGAATTATGTGTTTTTGAAGTCTACACTTAGGAATTTCTATTAAGTTTTTGTAATGTGCTTTAGGGTTTTTTTTCAGAGATTCTACTAAAGCTTTCTTGGTTTTTCTGACATACATAATGCATTCATAAATATATAGGGACGGAGCTGTTAAAATGTTTATGTCCTTAAAAATCTTTCTCAGAGATTTTCTCGCTGGTAGTCTATATAAAGCGCGGATTGCTCGTTTTGTACTATAAAACAGAATCTCTATCTGCTGCTGACCCCATAACAGGATTCCATAGGCCATCACGCTATGAAAATAGCCAAAATAAACCAATCTAGCGGTGGCAACATCTGATATTATTCTAATCTGTCGAACCGCATGTGCAGCTGAGCTCAGTTTGTTAGCTAATACTTCAATATGCGGAGTCCATTGGAGTTTGGCATCCAAAGTAATACCCAAAAAACCCGTAGAATGTACTGGTTCTATAGCTTTATCAAGTAACTTTATGTTGAGATTAGGGCTGAGTACATTTGATAACGTAAATTTAATGCATTTTGTTTTATTCGGATTTAGTGCCAAATTATTTGCCTCGAACCATCTCCAAGCAATATCTAATATTCTATTTATTTCACTGAAATCGTTTATACCTCGTTTAACTCTAAATAGCAGTGATGTATCATCAGCAAACATAACTATTTCTATGTTTGCTTGTTTTCTAACATGAAGGGCAGGTCATTTACATACACTAAGAACAAAAGGGTCCAAGGATGGAACCTTGCGGTACACCATTGTCAAAGGAGATCCCTTAGATTTAATCCCGTCAATTTCAACAATTTGCATTCGATCTTTAAGGTATGACGCAACAAGGTCCAATGCGGATTTAGACATTCCATAGAATTCTAGTTTCTTTAACAGTGTGCTGTGATGAACGCAGTCAAATGCCTTGGACAAATCGCAAAATACACCTATAACATCGTGATGATCCTCCCATGCACTCATTATATATCTAGTGAGCTTTACACCCGCATCAGTAGTTGAGCGCCCTTTAGTGAAACCAAATTGATGATCGTGAAGCAATTTGTTTGAGTTAAAGTAATGTAGAAGCTGGTTTAATATTAATTTCTCAAATATTTTACTGATGCAGGGTAATACTGAGACAGGTCTATAATTTCCGGGTTCAACTTTATCACCGGATTTAAATAACGGCACGACTTTACTGTGCTTCATTAAGTTTGGAAAAATACCCTTACTAATGCTAGCGTTGAATAATTTAGCAAGATAAGGCGCAATTTTCATGATTACACCTTCGAGCACTTTAACGGACATGCCCCACAAATCCTCACTTTTTTAGCTTTAATTTCTTTAAAAGTTTTAATTATTCTAGTAGCAGTGACTTGATGAAATTTGAATGCAGAAGAGGGACTATTTATATTCTCTCTCAACACTGCGTCAGCAAGAAAAGGAGAAGACGACAGATGTTTCGTTGACTCTAAAGGAATTCTCGAAAAATAATTTTCAAACGCATTTGCCATTTCAGATTTGTTTGTGATAATTTTGTCACCAATTTTGAGCTTGTCTACTGTATCTGTTGCTCTGGACTTCCCAGCCTCTTTGTTTATAAGGTTCCATGTGCTTTTTATAACGTTATTGGTTTTTTTAATTTTATTTCGAATATAAATCGCTTTAGCCTGTACACATGTCTTCCTGAAAATACTCGAATACTTTCTGACATGATTTTTTGTTGCGTTATCAGTGCAATATGTCTTAAGCTCATACAAATTAAACAAATTATTTCTACTTATAAATAATCCTGGAGTAGCCCATTCGGCAAATTTCGGTTTTGAATTAATACTGATTTGTTTGGTCTGAAAAATATTATTAAATTGAGTATTTAGCATGTCAAAAATAAATTATAGTTAATGTCAACATTATCAATCGTCATGTCATAATCAAAATTACAAAAAAAATTATCTATCACAGTGTTGAATGCATCAATTCGAGTTTGTGTTATAGGTCTAACAACTTTTTTTTCCGCTGTCTTTTCTGTACCTATCGGAAAAGTAACGCTCAATCCTCTGTGGTCTGATCGAAGTCGATCAAGAATTTCGGAGCGAATATACTCACAATTTACGAAAATATTATCGATACATGTTGCAGAATTTCCCCTCTTAGTTGACGCAATCCTTGTTGGTTCTATGAACACTTCTGTCAAGTCGAATGATTGGCATAACAATAATACGCTGTTTTTAGAACGGGATTCTGTTAATAAATCCGTATTAAAATCGCCGCACATCACTATATGTTTGCTTTTTTTAGAAACCGTGCTCAAAGCTTCTTCCAAGGCAGTTAAGAAGGTCTCAATGTTGGCACTGGGAGGCTTATACACACATAAAATTATATAAGTGTCTAACTCTACACACTAGTTCACAATGACGTTCAATTGTGAATTTTTCAACATCTTTGCGTGTTTTAAATTTGACGCCATTGCTTACAAAAATTAAGCATCCTCCTCCCATAGCCGTTTTTCGACAAAATACACTTCCAACAGAATAATTAGGTAGAAAAAAGTTCATTTCACATTCCTTCAACCACGTCTCAGTAAAACAAATTACATCTGGACGGTTTGAGCATTCTAGGTACAATTCAATCTCTTCGAGTTTACCTAACAAGCGATTTATATTTTGATATAATATATTCAGAGAGTTTGTTTTAAATCCCTTATTTCTAGTTTTGGTGCTGCAAGAGAGACCTCGAATATTTTGATTTTTTTTCGAAACATGATAAGGCCTCCCTGTTGTCATACAGGTCAGTTTAAACAATAATTATTATCGACTATTACAATACTCTTTAGTGTTCTCATGTCATTATTTTGCTCGTTTAGCAAAACAAAAGAAATCAATTTAGCTAATTTACATTTTATATGTCTATGTAAAAACTTCTTTCCTTTAGTCAAATTAAAATTGTATATATATTTGTTTATGTCAAATAACAAAAAATCTTGACCTCGGTTAGAGATGAGATTATGCAAGATTACATTTAATGAATATATTTTCCGATTTTGTTTATCGGTCAATGATGGGGAATACGGAAATGTACACAGTACAATTTTACCAGTTGCCCCTTGACTATGAAATTTTATTAAGGATTCTATACATTTTATAAGAATATTCTTATTTACTCCCCGTGTCGCCCACCATTATCACAATGTTTGAGTTTTGCACAAATTTACTGAGCACTATTCTATCTATTAGTTGTCTAAAAGTAGTATTAGGGATGCATGTGTTAGTAACGGTTAGCTCATTTCTTATATTGTTGAAGATGTCTCCCATGCCTAAACCAATTTCATCACAAAATAATTCAACGCTATTATACTTTTCGGAGTTTTTTGGTTTACTTATGTCTACTTTTGTAGCATTTGGCACATAGTAATTGGGCATAGGCGTCTCAATAGCCATTGTTTGGTTGTATGTCGATTCATCTTCGATTAGCGATGATAAATGGTCCACTGTAGGATCGTCTGAGGATGGATGATTCGCTAAAACTTGTGTGTATCTGATGAAACATCCATGTTAGAAAGTGATTGCCTTTGTTTTGTAGGACTTATGCCTATTAAACTATTCATGGCTTTTATGAGTTGTTCAATTTCTCGTTGAGCTAAGCTATATTTGTGGTTTAAATCCTTTAGTTGTACTTCTAACGTATCGATTAAATATACATTTTCGTCATGTTGCCGTTCAAGAGTCACGATGGTATTTTTATCATCTCTAATTATTTCCTTTAGTTTCATTTTATTTTTTAGCAATTCCATACTGGAGCAGTTATTGTATTTTAAATTTTTCTTATACTTTAATATGAGTCTTTTTACTTTCAAGTATTTTTTTAGTTTATTTCTTCCTTGAATTGTGTAATTTTTTGTATTTGAACTATCATTATTATCTCCTGTAAGATCAATAGTTTCAATCGTTTTCGTACTTTTTTCGTCTGACATTAGTTCATTGTAAATACCTAATATGTTTTCTGTGTCTTTCTGATTTTTATATAAATCTAGACTAGTTATTAACGTGTTGGCTTGGTTTAGTTGATGTTGTAATTCCTTTATTTTTATATACGCTTCCTCTAACTCAATGTTTTTGTTCTCGGTGATGTAAATTTTTGCCAGTAATTTATCATTTTGGTCTTTCAATTCATTTATTTCAACTTCAAAATTTCGCATTTCATTCTTTAAGCGCGTATTTTGGTCCAAAATGTTTTTAATTTCTAGTTCTCCTTCATCTCTTTCCTGTAGTAATGTTTTGTTTTCTTTCTGGATATTTTGCAAGTCATGTAATAACAGTTTTAATTTTTGTTCTAGTTCGCGTATACTGTTTTGCCTAGTTTTCATTTTTGCAATGTCAGCAAATAACAATCGATATTATTTTATAACATTTAGTTTTTAATTTATAACATTTAGATTTCACAATAATAACTCGTCGATATAAAAATAAAATAAATATATTTGCCAAATCGATACAATTGATTAAAACGACAATAAAATCAGAATGTTTCGGAACGTTGGCCAGTGGTCATCTCAAACAGTCATGGCTGTCAACTGTCACTAACCGGTGATGTCAATTGTTTCCTACAGGCAGTCGAATGTCGAGCACTTATAAATGATATGAAAGTTTTACAGTTATTTACTAGTATATTTACTATTGAATGTATTGTGTGTTTATACAATGTTTAGTTGTGGTGTGCGTGAAATTTCAAGTTCGTAACGATCGTGCACATTGCTTTGGATTGCGATAATTAGTAGATACTTCTCACCACTGATCTGTTGTGTCGCTGTGCGATATCTAGGTTATGTTTCCTTGTTTTGATGACCCCGTAAGTCCACTTTACTTGACAAATTCCAATAATTATAATCAAAAAACGATCAGAGTTCACACTTTCAATGTTTACCCGGCTAGTGTTACCAGAGTTGACAGAGAAGAGCGGCAACAGCGCGTTACCCGCGTATGTCACGAGCTGGCAACGTCGCGCGTCTTCGCGTCTGAATGGTCAAATAGATTAGTATGAAAATCGAACCACCTTAAGCAGACAACTTCATACTGTTAATTTTGTGTCACAGGTGCGCGCGCATCTTTTTATTTCACTCTCATCATTTTTTCATAACGCGCCTAAAGAAGTATAACTTAAAAAAAAAAAAAAAAAGATCATACATACGGTTGAATTGAGAAATCTCCTTTTTTGAAGTCGGTTAAAAAAAAATTGTGAACTGTGTATAGTTTATAGTGTATAGTATTTAAATTGAATTCGGAGGTTTCGTTGTTCAGAAAAAAATGCGGTATTTCCAATAAAGCAGTGCCAAAATGTAGATTAGTTTTCATTGATTTTTGCTTCTCTCGCGCGCGCTCACCGTTGCTCACATTTTTTAATCGCTCCGTTTTAAAAAATATTTTTAATAGTTTAAAGTGTGAAAATCGAGGTGATTGGCATATTTTCTCAGAAGACTCCACTAAACGCTCGAGGTACGATAATACGATAACACTTATCATTACTATTACTACAAATTTAAGTTCACCTAATCGCAAACAAGGGTATTCCTGAGTGCGACCGTTAATATTGTGTGGTGAGTATATGACTCACAGAACTCCGCCGCAACAGCGACAGAATTGTCGTCCCGCTCACACTGCACTGCCGAGCGGTTGAAGATTATCGCTTTGTCGCTTTCTCGGTGACAACTGTGTGATATCGTAAACGAAATTTTAACTATGGATAAATATCTAAGTACTCCCATTTGCAACGAAGCTGATGTTGTTTGTGGGGCTTGTAAACAGCTTATCACGTCAACTAGTGCAATGTTCTGTGGTGGATGCAAGATGAGTTTTCACCCAATCTGCGTAAATAAGCCGTCCTTGAAGGTTACTAAGGCCAAGGATTGGAAATGTCCGACATGTCGAGCGAACGAGCCGCGCCGACCCTGCAACCAGAACTTACCGGCGCTCGTGAGCGACCGCTTCGACAGCCCGCACTTATCTGCTGCGGGCGCGGCAGCGCCGTTGACTCCGGCGCGTCCGCACAAGCGCCCCGCTCTTTGCTCGCCGGAATCACCAGGCGTTTTATTGTATGGCGATAAGGACAATGTTCCACAGGATGTCGCAACGGAATTGCGTTCTCTTAGACAGGACCTAGCCGAGATAAAGTCGTGTCTAAAGGCTCTCACCGCAAGCGTGGCCTTAAGTAGCACCAGACTTGATGACTTCGATGCGAGAATCCGGTCTTTGGAGGAAAACGAAAAAGTTATCTCCTCGTTGCGCGAGGAAATATATCAATTAAGGGACCAATTAAATTACCAGACTCAAACTATTTTAAATAAAGAATTGGAAATAATAGGTGTCACTGAGTCCGGCGGCGAGAGTCTCCAACATATCGCCATGATTACGGCCACCAAAATTGGAGTGAACCTATCGGATAATGATATCGATTGCGTATTTAGGGCTGGTTCAAAGAATCACAAAAAACAAAGCAAAGCCGGCGATTATCCGAGGCCGATTGTGATCCGATTGACTAGGAAGAACAAACGCGACGAAATACTTAAAGCTGTGAAGTCGCGACGTGGTGGCCTTACTTCTACAGATTTGACCTCTGACTCTCCGCCATGCAAGATCTACATCAACGAACATCTGTCTAGGGCAGCCAGGGCGTTATTTCGTGAGGCCCGAAGGCGAGCGAAGGACTCCTCATTTCAATATTGTTGGGTCACTCACGGCCGAATACATCTTCGCAAGGCGCAGGGTTGTCCCGCAATACCAATTGCCTCCCTACTGGACTTGGATCGCGTTCTTCCGGACCAGCTTGTCATATGTAATCAAGAATCAATCAATGAAGATTCCGTATGACATGCCTATTAGTTGTTGTAGTTTTATCCCGATTGCGCAGTTTGTTGTTGTAAATGAATCAATAATCTTATTCCTAAATAATGTGTCACTCATATTCCTAGTTATTGTACTTGAAATTAAGTTCATTATTTTTAAATCATATTCACTATGCTGTTTTTATATGCTAAAACTGTTAAAACGTAACTGTTGTTATAATGTGAAAAACACAGTTTCACTCTCGCTGTTACTACGATACTCTCGCTCTTCATTGCGACTATTGCACATATTAAATACACATCGGACTACTACACTACATAAGATCACACCTAAAGTATATTTACACTTCTACAAAACACACACAGCCCACATGAGATGTAGTTATATCTGGAGCGGCTCGTTTCACCATCGATTGCAGAAGACCTCCTCGATTGAAAAAACTGGCACATAACATGGACTAACATTAATATAAAATTAACTTTTGTAATACTCAGTGCGACACATCCTGTTAAGAGTATCCCACCCAGAACAATAAAAATAATGTGTCTCGATCATGGGTAACTTGGATATTTTTGGTGATTTTGACGAAACACTACAGATAAAGTGTCGAACTATCGATAGTCCGGAATCATGTGTTGAGCATATGTCATCTTATACATTCAAAGTCTTATCTTTCAACATAAGAAGTATCAATAAAAATTTCATTCACTTGCTGCCGACGCTTAAACGTCTCGGTGTTGACTTGGACGCTTTGGTTTTGACAGAATGTTGGCTGCAGAAGGACTGTCATATACCTGTGTTGCCAGGTTATGATTCTTTTTGCACCAAAAAGATTATTAATAAGTCTGGTGGGGTTGTCATTTATTTAAAAAAAGGTATGTCTGTGGTGGTTGAGGAGCCGGCACTTGACGACGCTAATTGCCTCGTAGTCAAAATACGTAACTTAATCACAATTTTCGGTATTTATAGGTCCCCCGCAGTTAAAAATTTGAATCAATTTAACAACTCTCTTGAAAACATATTGCGAAACACAAAGAGGAGCTTACAGTTTTAGTAACTGGTGATGTTAACATTGATTTGCTTGAGGAGCGGCCATGCGGGGATCGTGAGGATTACCAGTCCATCATGGCAGAACAAGGATTCTTACCAACTATAACAGACGTAACGAGAAGACAGTCAATGTCGTGTTTAGATCACGCTTTTATAAAAACCAAACAGAGAACATTAGGGTTAATCTGTAGAAGCTCCATCACAGACCACGACATATTGATTGTGGGACTCCGCACTAATATAAAAAATCTAAAGTTAGAGACAGAATAGCTACTAAAACCAATTTTCTTGACGTTGCCAAAGAGCTCGAGCAGACCAACTGGCAACATGTACTGGATAAAGGCAACCTTGATGATTCAGTAAATATTTTTAACGCGCTGGTATCCGACTGTATTCTCGTACTCACAAAACGAGTCGTTCAAAATTCAACATTAAGCCTTGGGTAACTCCAGGGTTGATTAGATGTATGCGACACAGAGACAGTCTACACCTGAAGTTAAGGCGCGATCCTCAAAATGATTTACTTAAAATCACTTATACTCGGTATCGAAATTTTGTAACAAACTATTACACAACCTAAAAATAGAGTATGATAATGCACAACTTTCTCAAAATAATGGCGATACCAAGAGTCTATGGAAATCCATAAAAGTATCTGTGAAATACCTTGCAAGAAGTCCGGCGCTGATGACTTGTTGAGCGGAACTCGAGTCCACAGGAAATGTTGGACTCATGTAATGGGCATTTTGTTGAGGCGGGTGCTAAATTGGCTGCGGGTATACTGCGCAATTTAGGCACCACTCAAGAAGAATTAAGTGAACGTATTTCATCTGCCTCTCGATGTTCTGCCTCTATTTTCTTGGCTCCTGCTGACCATGCTGAGGTCAGCGCAGTTATTCAGGGACTAAAATCCTCTGGTGCGCCGGGCATAGACTCTATAACACCTCTTTTTGCTTAAATATGCGAAATCAGCACTCCTCGAGCCACTAACATACATTTGCAATCTAAGCATGACCACGGGCTCATTTCCTGACAGCTGGAAAACTGCAGTCGTTATCCCGGTGCTTAAGAGTGGTGATAAAACAAACCCCGACAACTATAGACCCATTTCATTGCTAAGTGTGGTTTCAAAAGTTCTAGAAAAGCTAGTAAACAAGAGGCTAGTGAATTTCCTGGAAAAGCATAAGCTTCTAAGTGATCGCCAATTTGGGTTCAGGCTTGGGAAGTCTACTGAGGACGCTGTGCAGCTCCTGACTGAAACGGTAGCTGGCCACATGGACGATGGGAGGCGGTCTATTGCGGTCTTTGTCGATCTTGCTAAAGCGTTCGACTGTTTGCTGCCTTCTTTTCTCCTGAGAAGACTGGAAAGTCTTGGCATCAGAGGAGTAGCGCTCGAATGGTTTACGAGCTACCTCTTGAATAGGCGTCAGGTTGTTAGGGTGGGATCTCTACAGAGCTGCGAACTTCCTATTTCTTGTGGCGCGCCGCAAGGCAGTATTTAGCTCCTACCCTTTTCACTGTGTACATCAACGAGCTCCTGAGACTCGCCATACCCAATGTGCATATAATATGTTACGCAGATGACACCGTGGCTATTTTTCATGGAAAAGACTGGGATGACGTTGCTAAGATAGCTGAGTCCGGGATGACGACCCTTTCTCGGTGGCTTGACGAAAACCTTTTGACTTTTAATGAAAAAAAACTAACTTTATAACTTTTAACATCACGCAAGCCACTGAGTCTAATATAACTACGCTAAAAATTCATAAACACAAATGTGGTAGTTCTAATGATCAGCTTGATATAAACGTGTGTGACAGTGCCTGTAAGACAATCTCTAGGGTAACATCTACAAAATATCTGGGAGTGATAATTGATCAGCATCTCAATTTCAAAAACATATAACATACATCTCAAAAAGGCTCGCAAATTCATTTATATAATGAAAATTCTTCGCTCTATTGCCAAAAAGATATAAAAATTATGGTCTATAAAACGCTATGTCAGACTTTGTTTCAATATTGTATCGGTGTCTGGGAGGTGCAGCGCAATCACACATGATTGAGGTGGAGAGAGCTCAGAGAGCAGTCCTCAAAGTCCTGCTGGGCAAACCGCGAAGATACCCTACGGAACAAGTCTACAAAGAAGCTTCAGTATTGACAGTTCGACAACTATTTATTTTTCGTGCTGTAGCTAAAAGCCATCATCTGTCAGCTGAGCCTGATTCCAGTAAGCGCAGTCGTCCACGGCACCTCAGACTGCCAAAGGTTAACTCTGTGTTTGCCTCCCGCCTCCCTCAGTATGTCCACTTTTTACCTACAACTTGGTTGCCAGACGCTCGGATGTCCTCATTGGCTCATTTTTCGATTTTAATAAGAAATTGAAACAGTGGCTGGCTTCGTTATCATATACACAAACCGAACAACTTGTTTCATTTGATGAGTTGATTGAGGAGAACGTTTTTCGTCACAGACTTAACTTCAATAATCTCAGGGAAATACCAAACACAAACACACACACACCCTCACACACATAGACACACCTCTCACCTTAACCCACCCTCTAACACACACACACACCCTCTCTCTCACACACACACACACCCCTCACATACACCCTCTAATAGATAGTGCAGTATTATGATCTCATTCATTCAAGTACATTAAGACTGCTGTAATTATAGATTTGGATTTAATTAATTAATTTAATAATTGTGTTATTTATTTATTTTTTACTTTTTTGTGTTTCTCATCCGAATATAAGTCGAGCGCAAACTGTTTTTGGTAACTGGATGTAGGGTGCCCAAAATACAGGCCTTGCCTAGTTTGGGACCCATTGTAAAAGCCATATACCATGATATTATTTTCTGTATGTAAGCCTAGTCTAGAGTAAATTTATAATTGTAATTTTATATGGCAAATAAATATTTTTACTTTTACTTACTTTACTTTATATTTTAACCTTATGAACGTGCAAACTGCACCATTAAAACGATCCACGTACTTACTAATGTGTTACGTCATTAGTCAATCCAGTTATAAAATGATATTATGAACATGATCATTTCGATGTGCATTCCATTATTAACCTACTACGTAATATCTTAAGGTGTTTTTTCCCGTATAAGTATATTCATAAAGGGAAAATGAGCGGTTTCTTGTTAATTATTTTTCATTATTCAGTCACTGTTATTGTACATTTCAATCGTTTTGTTATCAGTTTAGTGGTTTGTTGTATGAAATACCTAATAAAGTGTTCTATTATTTCCAACCACTACAGTTGATACTTGAAATTGAAATGCAGTAGTCAACATCTGATAAGAGTTATTCGTGTCAATAAAGTTAAATGGTTATACTTTGGATTCTGAACTTTTTTACGATCCGGAGCTAAAAGGTGTGCTTAAAATTCTTTAATGGTAAGTGCGCAAAAAAGGCGTATAATAGGCGTTAAACGTGGGTTTCACAATCCTGAGGTTGCAGTTTCGAATCCCGCCTGCGCGTCTGAGTAATTTTCCAAGTCCAGATGTCCAAGTTTGTCATCATCACCGGCTCTGGGCTTTGGTGAGGGAAGACACCTTTATAGGCTCGAAACTTTGTAGGAATATGCCTATTTCTATAAAGTTTCGAGGTCATACGTTCTCCGCCAACCCGCACTGGCTCAACGTGGTCAATTATGGCCTTGACTCAATACTTGTGAGACAGGGCCACCGAGACCCAGCAGGCAAAACATTTTAGTTGATTGCTTATGCTTATAATACTTATCTATTTGTTACAGATACAATAGAAATGGATCCAGGAACGATGGGCCACGAACATCACGACCACGTTAACCATGGCCACCACATGGCTCCTGAAATCAACAAGTCAGATTTCGGTTTCAATGACGTAAGTGCCCATGTTACGTTGTATCCATCCCGAGGTAATCGAGGACATATTTTACAGACACAAGTATACAAATAAAATAAAAAAATTGAAATAAAAAAAAATTCAAACTTTCACTTTTTTTCTCTTGGTTTGTAGAGTACGCTTTCAACATTTGTGGGCCCCATGCGCGGTCCGAGGGGGGGGGGGTCGCTGGGGACATGACCCTTCCCCTCCCGCAAAATCGTATACGTTATAAAAAAAATCTAAGAAAATTAAAAATATGTAATAGTACAATAGACTATTTTTTAACGCGGGAAAACAACTAGAACGGGAACTACGTGGGTAAAATCTTGGGGTGCTACTAGTAAAGCATTTTTTGCTCAATTTATTGTATTTCTACTTGTGACCGCCCCCCAAAACCTGAGGCTGTGTACTGGTGACCCCTCCAAAATTCGAGGCTGGGACCGCGCCTGGTGGGCCTATTTGTTTGAGAGGTTTGTGTGGAAAAGTGTTTTTTTTTTCAAACTAATCCATTGTTAGTAAACCGGAAGAAGAGTTACGACACGGCCTCCTTTAGTTTTTGCTTCAGTTTCTCCGTGGTTTGGTTGGCCACCCATCATACTGTTATTATAAAGGTGAAAGTTTGTGTAGGTACTTATTTGTAAGCGTCTGACTGTGTTTCCACGTATCTCTGTAACGGCTGAACTGATTTGACCGAAATTAAAAGCGTAATACTTAAATTAACGATAGAAGGGTATTAGATATTGAAAGGTAATGTAAATCCTGTTGATGTACTTACTACGTATTTAATTCTGTTCAGCCACAGAGGTACAAGGGAACAAACACACACACTTACGCACACACAAACAATATATAATATTAGTGTATGTATTTTTTAAATTAAGTCAGTAGTTTGGTTATTGAGCGAAAAATACTTATTCTACTGTAGTCTTAGAATCTTTTAGATACTTCGTATGAATATGGGTGTTTAAACTTAAAAGCAGGATCTTTTTACGTTCCGCGGCAAAGCTTCAGCGGTTTGTCCAAGGGGGCGTAGGTAAGGCGTACTAATTCCACAAGTCTGTAAATTAGCGTGAAGTATTTTTGTTTACTTACATGTTATCTTATCTGTATGTTTACACCGACAATTACTTTATCTATTGATTACATTTATCAGCTTCTCATTCATGCGTTAAAAGCTCTTTGTTTCGCATCATCTACGCGACGTATTTGGTAGAAATCAGCTGCCATCAATGCAATCAGGATCTAAATGATTACATTTTATTTCCATGAAAGGGGCAATGTGCCAGTTCAGTTATAGAATATTACTTGTTATTATCATATTATTTTTCTGACAGAATTGGGTGTAGAGACAAAAAAATGTTTCGCTAAACAGTTCACTTTTTTACTTACAGGGCAGATATTTATTTAAACTATAAAAATTAATTATTGTCCAATTTTTTAATACAACACTGTCTAGCTCTAAACTAATAACTAGGGATGGGCCGAAATTCGTTTTACATTCGGTTTAACCGAACTTCGGCAGCTTGAACCGAACTTCGTCATTCGGCCGAATTTCGGTTAAAATGCCGAACATTCTGCACTAAATATACTTGCACTATCATAATAGAAATTAATGAAAAAACATAATATCTGTAGTAACAGTGAAATAAAATAAGTCTGATATACCTACTTATAGTAATTTCTTTGAATTAGAAAAAGTAATCATACGTGACAAACAAAAAACTTAAAGTGGTCTTTTTAAAAACCAACAAAAATCACGTAAAATCAATTAATTTAATTTGCATAATGTAAACAACAGTACGTGACAAGCTAGTGACGTCTTTACAGATGACTAGCTGGCTAACGGCCCCGCGGGGAAGCGCAGAGTGCGGGCGGGGGACATCTAGCAATATTTGCAACAAGTGCGTAAACAATTCACAACACAAAAAAGCGCGGCGAAATTAATGCGAATGTTCGGCGAATGTTCGGCCGAAGTTCGTATTCGGTTCAAACCACATTCGGCCCATCTCTACTAATAACCCTATTCTTCACACAAATATTTGTGCTGGGTGGGAATTGAACCCAGGACCTAAGGCTCAGTGAGCAGACTCACTAGCGACACGGGGCCACGAGATCAGCCGAAGTAAAAAATCAGCGATGCTATTTTGCTTTTTGCGATTTATACCCCATCGTGGAGCTTTGGTAAAAACTGTGGCTGAGTAGCAAACGAAAGTTAATAAATATAGTATATAATAAACAAAACGACGAGAACGTTGTTTTGATAAAATCTTAAAACTTCAAATCTTGGACGACATCAAATTCTTTTGTTTTGGGCTTCCTCTCCTCTCTATTGTCTTCTATACATGTAGTTTCCATTCGATATCCTAGTCCGGGTTAGGTGTTGTTGCGCGAATCGTCTTGATCGATGTTTAAAATTTGTTGTATATTTTTTATTTTGATACGATGAATGAGAGGTTCCGAAGATATTAATGTGAAACTAACTGTCACGGTAATTGCCGTGCTAACGTGGTTGTTACACATTTTTAATTACGTTATGGGATTACGAACAGCACCGACAACACTGCATCGCGCATATCACACGTGAATTACCTGCGCATTAATTAAATACGTAACGATACTTAGCATTTCATTTATTTATGTACCTATACCATACAAAATACATAATATTTCGCTTTCAAGTCGGCTGTGAACATGCGCCTTAAAACCCATGACAATGAGTTTCCTTAACTGCTATTAAGACTGTGAGAACTACAACATTCCGAAGTATATACCTTTACCTTTCGAATTTTGTAACCATGGTCTGATTTAAGTCAAGGTCCACTTAATCATAAATAGTGATCGAAATACGAGCAATTTTGGACCGTACTAAGACAAACCATTAGCTTTGCGCATAAGCAGCCTGCTTAATGTTTCCCTTTGCTCGTACTCAGGGTCATCTCACAAGGAGAGCCAAAGCCATAATCCACTACGCTGCTCAATTGCGGGTTCGTGGAAACCATCCAATGTTGGATGCTGCATGTACTCAAAAGATGTCGTTCTTGGAACTCGTCGGATTTCTCGAGATGTTTTCTTAACCGTTTAAGTTAGTTGTGATGACAAACATCTACACTTGAAAAATACTCAGTGGTGCAGGCGGGATTCGAAGCTACGACCTCAAGATTGTGAAATTGTACGTTCTCATCACTAGGAAACCACGGTTTCTCTCGGTGTTCTAACGTTCTAATGTCTTTAACGTTAATTTTAGTGTCTTCAAATCGAGCGTGAATCGGTTTCTTCTAGGTAAGCACGCTCCATCGCAGACCGCATCGTCGCTTAACATCAGAAATTACACGAGATGGCTGTCAAGAGTTAACCTATAAAAGTTTAAATAAAAATGTGCAAGTGATGAAGTTAGGAACAAGATACCTAACACCTAACCGCCCATTATTTTGAGAGCCAAATTCAGAACATTCATCCGTAAACGGCCGAACTATAGGTAAATAAATTTACACGTCAGATAACTGTTACAAGTATTGTGGTCATGCCGCTTTATTTAATGGTTGCTCAACCAATTGAAAGATTGAAACAAGTGAAATGTCATTGACTCAATGTTGTAAGAACATAAGCCTTGGCTGGACACGAGTTCACTATCTGCACTGAGTTATAATAAGTTATTTATTGACTCTCGTGATTTCAATGACGTTTAAATATAATCCTGTTAAAAGAGTATAGAGTAAGATCCCAGGGTCGCCAGACGTCACGTATTTTCTGATGGATGAAATGTAGACGATTGAGTAGAGTTAGTACGTACTAAGAACACATAATTACCCGCTAACTTGCTTAGACGGCCAATTTTGAGATATGGGGTCCAGAAGCTACATTACTTACTTGACGTATTTTCTGATAACTGATTTTCACGTATATTATAGGCAATATCTTTACAAATAAGGCCTCGATACTCCCAGACACTTTCCGTCGGCCGTTTTGCTTAACAGACGCTTTAAAACTCTATTATTTTGGAAGTTTTAAAGCGTCTGTTAAGCAAAACGGCCGCCGGAAAGTGTCTGGGAGTATTGGCGCCTTATTTTTAAAGATATTGCCTATAACATACGTGAAAATCAGTTATCAGAAAATACGCGAAGTAAGTAATGTAGCTTCTGGAACCCATATCTCAAAATTGGCCGTCTAAGCAAGTTAGCGGGTAATCATGTGTTCTTAGTACGTACTAACTCTACTCAATCGTCCACATTTCATCCATCAGAAAATACGTGACCTAAAATACATAGTATTTATGATCAATCTGACTAGATTTTTTTTGCAAATGTATTTTTGGAGTCTTTTTTATTATTATAAAGCTGAAGCGTTAATTTGTTTAATATAAATATTAATCTCTAAATATAAAAAAATGTTATGTTGGTTTGTGTACGCTTCAAAAACTCTAAAAGTTCTGCACCGATCGAGCTGAAATTTTACAATGATATATAATCCGCATCAAGGATTGTTTTTATCTAATTTTTGCATCATAATGTGCCACAGCGGAGCGTGGCAGGGTACAGCTAGTAATCGATAATAATAAATAAAAAATAAAAACTGTTTAAACGCGCTAATCCCGGGGAACTACTGAACCGATTTCATAAATTCTTTGACCGTTGGATATTTCCGTGATCCCTGAGTGCTATAGGCTATAAACATGCACAACGGCACACCCCGGACACTCCACTAAAATTCCATACAAACGCCGCTGTGGAGCTACCTACTCTTCACACAACTACGCAGATGTCGTTCGTACACACGCGTGAATGTGTGCGTTAGAGCTAGGGCTACTGAATTGTTTTATTGAATAGTTGTGCCCCTTGAGTTCACCTGGTGACGTAAAGTAGTCTATAAACTTGCTATAATACTGAGTTAGGTACATAAATAGAATGGAGCCAAATCATACTATTCTAATAAAAAGGGTGTTTGCACAGATTTCTAAATTGTTTCAGAAATCTGTGGGTGTTTGTATTGCCTATTGCCGCGTAAAATGAAACGAAACCGATGATAGATTAGATCAGGTACCTAGATATCTATTTCTCTTAGTAGGTACACATTCGCATTTTATTTTACACTTAGTACCCATGAAGGAAACTTTATTATGTCACTATAATTATTCCTCCAGGCATTATCAATCCGTGCTTGGGCACATAAGTTACTGGCTGTGTAAGTTACGAACTTTGAGTTAAAAATGACTTCGTTATTATAAATAAATAAATATTGGTAGACAATTCACACACACACAACACCATCTGACCCCAAACTAAGCAAAGCTTGTAATATTATAAAGCAACGTTATTGAAAAGTTTCTAATCTTACGTTATTTTATCATTAGGAAATTAAATAAAGCCTTTAATCTTGTCCCGTTTAGTTGACGGACAGCCGTAAACAGCACAACAACCCACTATGATGATATTTCGTTAGGAATTAGATGTTCGATACCAGCCCTTCGTTGAGTGCTCCTAGCGTATCCGAAACGGCCTGAGGTGTGAGGAAGCTTGAAATTGGCGGAGGGTGGGGAGTGTCCGTTCTATCTATATTATCTATTCTATGACAACGGACGAAACCGGGGCGGACCGATGGTTAAATATATAACGGTCAAGTTTATACGTAATGAGGAATGAGGCGCGTGCAGTGTAGGGTTATGTTGCCCTTTCTGTAGGGTTGTCCTTCTTCTTGAACCTGTGCAAAAATCAAACGTAAGTGACGTAAAAATAAAGATACAGCCGTTTATACCGCAAAAACATAATATTTCGACAAACTGAAGAGAATTAAAATTTATAATGTGGTATTTTACGTTGCCTTAAAATTGTCACATGATGAAACTTCTTTTGAGGAAGAATTTACTATTTTGTATGAATTCAAATATGAATTCATAGGATTTTTATGTTGTAACCTGTTGTTGGGGTTTAACCGATATGGACTTATATCATATTCCTAAATTAGATTAACGTTAATACCTAACAATTGTTATTGATCTGAATATGAATGAAAAGGAAAACACCTGTATTTTCCCCTGAGGACAACCCAAAACCCAACCCACCGTTCATGCCATTTGTTTCATATATTTAATGTAGTGTAGGTAATGAAGTAGTGGTCGTTTAGTTATAACTCTTGTTAGGTGCAACAAAAGTGATCTGGAAGCTTAGAATAGAATTCCAAGACTAGCCCAACTCTGCCAAATTTGTGAAATGCTTTTAACAATTTTCTCGGGGTGATCTCATTTAAATCCACCTAACCTTTTTATTATTATATATTTTTAAGCTATTGCATAGCTTTTATCGCGCGCCTGGGGACCGAATTTTAGTGATCGTGCATCTCTTTCTTATGTTCACAAGAAAGAGGGATGGAAGACCGTAACGCCGTCCTCCCCACTCGGTCATTCGACTTTGAATCTTATTTGTATTAGCTTTACAGACTAAATACTCTTAGCTGTCGAAGACTGACTAGATTGTATACATCTCTGCAATTTTTTTTATGGTAAACAAATGTCACTCTTCAAAATAAAAGTAATTCCGAAAAATTGTTAACATCCCTATAGCTTATGTTGATAAAAATGCATGCAACATCTTTACCGCGGCAGTCCTCGAGTGCCACACTTCTTTTTTTATTATTGAAGTGCATACATGATATGTAGATGAGTATCTATCTACCTACTACTTCTATTTTGTACTTCCACGTACCTTATTCTCAAATCTCTCTAATTTTTTTAATTTTAAATTTAGCGCAATAAAGAATTAATCTAAGTATCAGACTGCTCGGAGCTTGGAAAAGGGAATCCGTGTCATGGTTGATGTTCCTAAAAAGAACGAAGAGTTTTGGTCACAATCGCGTGATATGAACACGAACAGTTAAGAGCTACATATACTTTGGAACGTGTTGTCTGAATAATTTGTGCATTATTGTTTTATAAGTGTGTAGGTATGAGGATGTTGATATGTTCAGTACTTTCTGTAATTAACAAGACCGACATTTTCGCTTTTCCAAAAAACACCTCACTAAAGATATCATGAAAGATTGTGTCGCCGGTTAACATCAGGCGAGATAGCAGTCAATGTAAACTTATTGTCGAAAACAATTTTCGTACAAAAAAATTAAACCGACTTCAAAACCATAAATAGGCACTCAAAAGCGAAAAATAAACTAAAATCATTATCATAAGCGCTACTCACTCATCTATTTGAAGTCGGTGCCAACCAAATCTAACAGGTATAGGATAGATACTACTTACCTGTGCCTACATAGCATCAATCTACTAACTTTTTGACCTGACTGGCACCGACTTCAAATAGATGAGTGAGATAAGTAAGTAGCGGTTATAATAACTACCTATGTCAATTTATTTTTCGCTTTTGAGTGCCTATTTATGGTTTTGAAGTCGGTTTAATTTTTTGTACGAAAATTGTTTATTTTACTCTTTTTAGTGTACAAAAACAAAATTTTAAAAAATTATTAACCCCTGACTGCCTTGGATTTGTTATCTGTACAACATTCTACTAGTCAAGCCCTTTCATTTGATACCCATGTAAAGGGAGTTGTGAAAAAAGAAATGTATTTCGGCATTTTGTGGAAGCGGCCACCTTGGATTTGAATTTTTTCATAGTGCAAAGTATTCTACTAGTCAAGCCCTTTCGTTTGATACCCAAATTGAGGTAGTAATGAAAAATATAATATAATTCGCCATTTTGTCATGGCGGCCATTTTGGATTTGAAATTTGTTATATTATATAGTATTCTACTAGTCAAGCCCTTTCATTTGATACCCAAATTGAGGTAGGTTGTGAAGAAATATTTTGTCCGCCATTTTGTGGCGGCGGCCATCTTGAATCGACATTAACCAGACATAGCTAAGAACATTTGTTTTGGTATTAACCTTGAAATAAAAAAAAACCGCATCGAAATCGGCCCATCTGTTTGAGCTCTACTACGGTGCCACAGCAGACAGACAAACACACAGACAGGCATTGACGTCACTTATAACACCCCTGTTTTTGGTCGGGGGTTAAAAACAAGTTTTTATCAAAGCATTTACACAATTTTTTATTGACAGGGTCGAGATTCATAACTTTTGTGAAATCTACAACTGCGTCATCCAGATAATTGTACGCAAATTTTCAGTTTTTGGTTCATATTTCAAAAAACCACTTGACCGATTTCGATAAGATTTATATGGGACCATTCGGGAAGCATACCCATCCGAACACAATAAGAAATTTTAAAATCGGTGTAGAGGTTCTCGAGAAATCAGGTAACATACATAAAAAAAAAAACAGGAGTGGAATTGATAACCTCCTCCTTTTTTTGGAAGTCGGTTAAAAAGTAAACCAACAAAGAAATTATTACTGGAATTATAAAAATGTTATCTGTTTGCAATGGGATAAATTAGCAGCAACGCTGGTATTTATGTACTTAAATCTAATTGTAATGTGATAAAAAGTACCCTATGTGTTATCCAGCTAATGGACTTACTACATATTGAATTTCATAAAATTCGCCGTTCAGCTATTATTTATCCGTACAGAGATATGTGGCAACAAACATACAAGCGCGCACATTTTTGCCATTATACTATTAGTAGGATCAAGGGCTGATCCAGCTTTGGCGCCAGGGGTGGCTCACATAGTCGTGGACAAAGGACAAACCACAACACCATCCAATAAGCCTCAGTTATAACCTCAGTGGTCTCACTGCTGGACAAAAGTCTCCCCCAATTTCCTCCACTTAATCTGGTCTTGTCCGGCATCCATTGTCCAATCTTTTTTAATGGTCTGAGATCAACACTTGTTCCCAAGTGAGCCAATTGAGGTTATACATTTAAAATGTTTTATTACGTCATGACGAGGTATATTTCTGCCATGATGATTATCTTCCAAAATGGCTACTGAAACCGACTTTACCGGGGAAATTTCGGGAACGGAGGTATAAAACAGCTTCCCTTGAGTCCTACATCAAGATTATATTAATAATAATTTTAATTTTTTTTTTTTTTTTTCAGAACAGCACACCAAATCCGAATTTTTTAGCAACACCCGGGCCACATATTCACGGCGGCCACGTTCACGCGCTTTCATCCCAAGATCATTCTACCATGTCCATGGATCATGATATGTCTATGTCGGTAAGTTTGAAGTTTTTCTTGGCACTGTTTTAAATTTGTTAATTAGAGTTATAAATATATTTACATATTTTATTAAATCATAGTATAGTATACCCTTTTATTTGTAAGTATACATATAAGATCAACATTCCACATTAAAGCAACAATTAAAAATTACGAGTATATCGTGTAGTTGTGTTGCCCCTGTAAGCCTCCGTCACAATAACCCTCCTAGGAGGAGGTCAGTGCAGGGCAATCACCCCCACCACCACAATGTTTATTTACCTACATTAATGTTTTATTCGTCTTTTTTAGTTCCATGGCGGTGTTAATGTGACAATACTTTTCTCATGGTGGAAAGTGACAGAAGCAGGAGAATTTATTGGTTCCTTCTTTGCAATATTTTTAATAGCTCTGCTTTACGAAGGGTGAGTTAAACTCTGTTTTAGTTTTATTGTTTCTATAAACTGATTTAAATCTACAGTCACCGTAATAATAATAATTATTATTATTGTAGTGGTGTTCTTGTTTCAATAGTTCGGAGCTAGGCTGGTTAGTGAACTCTTGTTCCGTTCCAGATTAATGTAAGGATGCATTAAAGCATAATAAACCAACCATATTTCTAACTTTGACCCCCTTCCCCCCCTCATGTCATCGTCATCATAATCAGCCATCGATAGGATTTAACTCCAAAACTGCATTCCAAACTTTTACTACGTACCATTATTGCTCATATTATTTTTATTCATGTTGCCTGAAACAAATCGCTGCAAACGATAACACCGCCATTTATGGCACTATACATATATTGTCTATTGTGCCTAAACCAGTTGTCTGTCTGCAATAGCCTTCCAGACCATAAGCATCGAAAAAGCTTCATGTCAGCCATGAAACATGTACATACATTTTCATTGTACTTATTATAATATGAAGTACTATTTATGCAAATTAATGAATAAATGTCAATTCTTTATTGTTCACACCATTAACTGATACACATAATATAGTAAAACAGTGCAAATTAGCATTTCTTTTGATTTTAGATTCGCTATTTTACTTCACTGGCCTTTTTGTTCTGGTATTACGTAGGCACTGTAGTGGTAGGTATATATATACAGTAACAATTCAATCTGCCAAGGTATTTGCATACAGTGTTTTACGTACATATTTAAATTATTCACGCCCTGCGGTGTCATGAATGAACCGAGTTCTATGCTGTAATGATTATAATGTATTGCTTATATAAATATGTCAAGGTTGATTTATTGATTCATTATAGCCAAACAGATTTTTAGTGTAGTGAAATGATTAATAGTTATAGTATTTTATTAACTTCCGAAAAAAGTTTCACATTTCCCATGTTTTATTTGGTCGTTTGTCATTGAAAAATTGTTATGGCAACTCGGTTGAAAGTAGGTTAAGGGAATGTACCTATTTAAATACAATAAAGATGAAAGGTTTGTTTGTACTGATAAACTACGAGTAATACGACATAGTTATGTACACAAACGAGTTTATTCACAAGTTATTCATAAGTGAGGCAAGCCTGTCATGGGGAAAGTATTGGCGGCCCGTTCCGGCTTCGGTCGGGTAATGTCATATTTATAGTATACCTACTAATAATTTGCAATAAAAAAATTGCGATCATAAGTTGTTATATGGACATTCTCTCATGTTGGACAAAATTACACATAAATAAACGCTAACTTTCTTAGATATCGGTTAACTTGGTGAAGAGTTCAATGGGAACAAACATATTATGACTCTGGATTTTTATATAAATAAACTATATAGCACTCATCGGAATTCCGTACATATCCAATGGTGAAAGAATGACTGAAATCGTTTCAGACATTCCTGAGAATATCGCTTTCAAACAAAAAACCTCTTCAGCTACCTGCTACGCCACCTGTCGGAAATTGGTCGTACCAATTCAGATTTAGAAACATAGATTAGCAAAGGTTCTTCAACATCAACTTTTTCTTTTGGCTTCCATTCGGTGATGTCACCGTTGACATGACGACTATTTGAATTCATTACACAAATATTTCCCTTCGGCCGCGTATGATACCAGAGTTTGGTAACCAGTATCATACGAAGAAAAAATGATCGTCGTAGGATACTGGTATCCAAGTGATAGGACATATTACTTTTCTGATACCCTTCATCATGTTTTGTAACCAGTATCCAGTAAGGACTACAACATTCTGCCTATGAAACCAACTCGGCAAAACTGTGAAGATCGCATTATGTACCTACGCTTATTGTAAAACCCTCGCTTTATTGAAAACGTACAAGAAAAAAATTGTACCTTTAATTTTTTGTTTACTACCAGACAAGACACAGAAAACTTACGAGGTACTATTTTATATGATAAATTCCCGATTCAAGCAGTGGCTACCAGAAACAATTACTGTTGACTTCGAGTTGGCTCCAATGAAAGCTGTTCGAAAAGTCTTCCCCAACATTGATGTTAAGGGATGTTATTATCATTTGAATAGGTGTCTATTTAGAAAAGCGAAATCGTTAAAATTAACCACAAGGGTAAAAAAAAGGCATGTAGCCAGGTGTGCTGGCCTTGCACGTTTACCCAAAGCCTATATTCGAAAGGAGTATGAATATGTTATGTCAAAGAGTCCGTCTGGAGAAGAGATAACAAAATTTAACAAATAGTTCAATAACCAAAGACTGACTTCGAAAAAATTTGCTGTTGTTCATCATCTAAAATACGTACTACCAATAATGTAGAAGGTTGGCACAGTCGCCTTAATAGATATATTGGACGTAAAAGACCGGCATTGGCTCAACTCTTAGATATTTTAAGAAAAGAAACCACTGTAATGGATATATACGAGAGAAAATCGAAACTAAGCCGAGAGTTCAAAGAAATTGATGAAGAAATAAATGACGCCATATCTCAGCTAAATGTAAACGAAATTAGTGTTGGACATTGTATCGAAATCATTTCGCCATTTTATTCCAATAGGTTGTAGGTAATAAACGATTCCCAGTTGAACTATTTCCTTTTTTTCTTGTATGTTTTCAATAAAGCGATGGTTTTACAATAAGCGTAGGTACAGAATGCGATCTTCACAGTTTTGCCGAGTTGGTTTCATAGGCAGAATATTATATTCTTTACTGGATACTGGTTACTAAACATGATGAAGGGTATCAGAAAAGTAATATATCCTATCACTTGGATACCAGTATCCTACGACGATCATTTTTTCTTCGTATGATACTGGTTACCAAACTCTGGTATCATACGCGGCCGAAGGGAAATATTTGCACTGGGTGGGAATTGAATCCACGACCCTCGGGTTCGCAGGCAGTTACTACCCACTATTAAATAAGTACTTATTAAGATTAATTAGTTGAAGGAAAAATGCAGGATAAAATACAAACAAGAGTAGTTTATTTATAACAATAGAGTCATCAAAATTAAAAATATCTTTTCAAATACATAATAAGCTGTCTGTTTTTATTTCAGGCTTAAATACTACAGAAAGCATCTACTATGGAAGACCTACAACGGACTCCAATACTGCGCTGTGGCACCTCCAGACAAGGGCGTCGCGAATATCTGTGCCCCAGACGAACCCCAAGTTATACAGTGAGTTTAAGATTTATCAAGACTACCTTCAAGTTTCGGAAAAAAATAATTTTCACTAACTTGATAGAATACCCCAGATACGCTGGACCTGTGCCTAATAGTAATATCATCCTTAAGAATGTAGTATTATGAAAATATATTATTCGTCCTGAAACTAAGCTATGGCATATAGGTATACATATGTTGGAACTAGACAGCCCCAAGGGCTGTTTTAACCACCTAGGTATTGATAGTTATGTTTTAATGAGTACATGGAAACTAATACCTACAAACTAAATTTAAGATGATGTAATTACTTACTAAAAATATAAAACTGACATTGAATCAAATATTCATTGAAAATAAATAACAATGAAAATTGTATTTACTGTTTACATGGTGTGCCCTTAACGTTTCATGTCATTTAATGTGTTAATTCAGGTATTTAACAATAGAGTAGGTACTCGTGACGTCGTGGCTGTTACTATATTAAATGTAAATAACGTTCCGAGTAAAAGAGTGTAGTAACCTCTCAACTTTTGTACAAGCATAAAAAATGAATAAGCAGTCTAAATTACATAAATATGTTCCGACTACCGAGACTATTAGGAAAAAATAGGAAAAGAAGAGAGTAGATATTAATAAGAGAAAATGAAAATCCAAATGCGGGATGCGGGTAGGCGGATGAAGCATATCCTTGCCAGATGTCTTTTTCGTGACATGCCGGTTTCCTCGTGATGTTTTCCTTGACTGTTATAGCTAGTAATTGTTGCATCTTTTTTTGAAAAATACTCAATAGTCCTGACGGAATTCGAACGACCTCACGATCATGACATTCTTTCTGATAGGACTTTTTATCTAAGAAGCCACCACGGCTTTATTTATGAAGTGAAAAGTTCTTTAGATTTACATGTATTGAGCACTTTTTGGTAAGGGAAAATCTTGTGAGTTCGCTTCACCGACATTCGTAAAGGGCCATTCATAAATTACGTCACACGTCAAGTGGTGGGAAGGGGTCGATGAAGTGTGACATGGTGTGACAAAGGGCGGGGAGTCAAATTTTGTGTCGTCGCTTTAAAAAAAATGTATTTTACATCTAAGTTTAAACGAAAATTGAAAATATATATGTCACGTCACACTAGGTAGGGTCTCTAAAATGTGACCAACTGTGACAAGGACGGGGGGAGGGGTATGGGGTATAAAAATCATTATATTCGTGTGACGTAATTTATGGATGGCCCCTAATAACAGTTTATTTGTAGCTATACGATGACGCATTTTGCTACTTTAGTGCTGTTTAGTAATAAAATTCTAAGTCATAAGTTTTCACTTCTATCCGCAGTCCCAATTACTGCATTTTTTAAAATTATGGAGTCACAGTTAACCTTTATAACCGCAACTAAACATTTCTTGCATGTAATTAATCTAATGACCCTCACTGCATGGTCTGTTAGGCTTGACTAGATGCTAATAAGCTCTTGTTATCAACTACACTATATTATTGTTGAACCACTATTGCTCAATAAACTAACAAGCTATTTCTTTTCTCTTTAAGGCCAGTACAGCATTCCCTTGAGCCAAATGTGTAAGTATTTTAGCATTATCCAGTTAATACAATATAGGTACATAAACATTTATTTGAAGTCTGTATAGACCAGTGAAAATAGAATTTGACTTTGCACTAAATTTCCTATCCAATTTGTTTTTTTATGAGGTTTAGGATTTAGGATCACTTACTGAGCATAAAATCACAAAATGCTGACAGATCCAGGTGGAGCTTCAAGCGCCATCTTGAAAAAACTTACATGGTCAATATCTCGGAAACTATGCTTTAAGACAAAAGTCAAAGAGAACATTATTCCTAAACAAATTTGATAGGGAATTTAGTGCAAAGTTAACAAAAAAACGTCTATTTTTACTGACCCAGGCCAGTTTTTTTTCAACCATAAATGATATCACCATAAAACTGTAGATACTGTCAGTTTAGAATCTATTATTTTGTAGTTGTAGACTCTTTGCAGAGTCTGCTTGCGTAAGTGTCACATTTACGGGTTATTTTACCGTCAATCAATTGTCCAAACGACATGGGTTGAAGGGCCAAGTTTCCAGAGAAGTTATAGGGTAAAGAAATAATCATCTTATGTCTTTAAGTAAAGAGCACACTGCAATTCAAAACAGTGTTAACTCATTCAGTGCCACAATTATTTTCTATTAGTTCCCAGCGATGCCGCCTAATACAAAAAAA
The DNA here is from genome assembly GCA_017562165.1 of Ectropis grisescens. NCBI lineage: Eukaryota > Metazoa > Arthropoda > Insecta > Lepidoptera > Geometridae > Ectropis > Ectropis grisescens. Next base: position 12,084,352 of record CM029781.1, on the reverse strand, counting down.
AGCGAGCACGCCGGGCGTGCTCGCGGCATGGCGATTGAGATTAGTAAGAACACCTAGGCGTGTCGACGACATTGAATGAGTTAAACTCTTTGTTTTCAAATCGCTACGTGCCACTGTAATTTTGGGCATGCATGTTGCTTGCTGTCAGGCACACGTCTTACTCGGCTCGACCTTCTATATTATAACAAAAATAAGTTTAAGATACTGGAGCCTATTTTGGGTTGTATCTTCTGAACCATAATTACATGTAGTTGCAGTATCCTTAGAATATGTGTTATTACAGCGGATTGACACGCAAATAATAATACAAGTGAATAGAAGAACCAAATAAATTGTATCCCTATAAAAACAGAAATGATGAAATGAGAACCTCCTTTTTGGCAGTTGGTTACAAATATTTCTGAACTAAGATCATTTTCTCTGATCATTCTGAATTTTATTTTCGATTATGCCGTTTTTTAAGTTGTGTAACTTTGTTCTAACTCAGTGGGTCATAAGTTTACATAATCGATTTGAACTAGATTTTATTTCAAAATTTCACATACATTGAATTAATTTCCCCAATAAATGTTACACAATTTTTATAATGAATAAGATAAGATGCAGCACTGTAGTAAACATTGTCTTGAAAGCTAGAGGTTCTATGGAGCATAAACGGCCCACTTTATGTTCCCACTGCTGGGAATCTTCTCCTTCTCCTTCCTTTTCTCACAAAAAGACAAGACCATAACCCACTATACTTACCAAGTACAGATTGGCGGATGACACATGTCCTCTAAAGACAACTTTCTCAAAACCTGCCATTTTCCTTTGCTGGAATATCCAGTTGTGATGGCAAACTTGTACATAGCGGTGTAAGAGCCAAATGAGTGCTACATTATCTTAATTTTAAAGGAAATCAAAAGTACAGAAGCAAGTAAGCTAAAATTCGTCATTACGAATTTCAGTTTTTATATCAATTATTTTTTTGTCAATCTACAAATAAAATAAATACATATTAAAGAAACTTTGACATTAGCTTTTCTCTAAAATTAAGAAAATTTAGATACACTTCTGGCTCTTACACTGCGACATCCACACTTGGAAATTACTCAAAAGGTCCAAGTGGAATTTGAACCTACAATTGAATTGGACTATAGATTATTTGAAATGATGCCTATCTGCTATTTATTTAGAATTTAGACTATTATGTGATGATTGTTTTTATTGGAAAAAAATGTTTTGATTAAAAAAACAAGTGGATAGAACACTTGCCTCGACTATTTCAGACACTATATTGAAATTTCAACATAATATAGCATGATTGAGCAATAAATCCCCTATAATATTTATTGGATTGATTTATTAATTTTATTGTAATTAAATTTTGTATGTCATAAATATGAGATATGTAAAAATTTTTTCAGCCCCACAATGTTGAGCACAGCACATGCATGGCAGACTTTTCTACACGGAGTTCAAGTTTTAGTCAGCTATATGCTGATGTTGGTGTTTATGACCTACAATACTTGGTTGTGTGTTGCCGTTGTGCTTGGTTCGGCAACTGGCTACTTCCTATTTGGCTGGCGTGAGTCTGTTGTTGTAGACTTCACTGAACATTGTCACTGATACACTGTAAAACTGGTAGTGAGATGTGGAAAAGTATTATTTTTTAACCTACGCTGAAAAGCTCAAACAATATACGAATATCATGGTGTGTTATTATGATGTTATAAGAAGAAAGCCGTTATTTAAGTGCCGTGGTTGATGTTTATATTATACCAGTTATATATTTTTAGGATTATACATGTATTTAGGTTATAATAAAATAAAAGCTTTGGTCATGATTTGGTGTTTTATTTGGCACTGTTAGTCAATAAATTAATTGCAATAATTTGGTATTTAAAACATGTCTTTGGTTTCCATATCCATTTTCATTTCTTCTTTATGTCTGGTGTGACAATGTTTCTTTAAATTTGATATACTGTTACATCTATAGTCACACTTACTACACTGATAAGGTCTTTCTGTTGTGTGGAGCCTTCTATGGACTTTCAAAGAATTACTGAAGCTAGTTCGGAAAGAACATCTATCACACAGATAAGGTTTTTCACCAGAATGTATTCTTCTGTGCTTTAGAAGATTTGAAGATAATTTTGTACTATAATTACATTCAGAATATTCACATACAAACATTTCTGGCTGCTTTAACCTGCAACAAGGAGATTAAAAACTTTACAAGGTCTGATGTAATGCAATTTCATATTAATTTTCTGTACACAACATATACTGTCACTACTTGTAATTTGTAATATAAATGGGGATCTTAAACACTGAGAGAATTCTTTTTGAGGTATCAGAGGGATACTGAATAGACAATGGGAAAAGGGTACATTGGTATATCATACTTATTACACAAAAGAATGACTTAGAATAGATGCTTTTAACCTAAATACAATAAATATTTATAAAGTAAAACAAATTCAGAATAGTGACTACTGGAACCTACAAAATCAGCAAAAATCAGTGTGAAATGAGTAATGATTATGTATTGATTTTAATTTTACTAAAGACATTACATACAGTATCCAATCATATCTAATATATCATGAATTGGATACTGTATGTAAATCTAACAATATAAAGGATACCTTGAATGAGATTTTTATGTGGAAAGTGGTGTTTACATTTATTTCAGTGGGTAATGATAATTAATCAATGTGTCTACAATGTAATGTAACACATGTTTGTGTCTTTAGTAATACTACTAATACACAGGCTACTTAACTTACTTCAAACTTTTTTGGTAAGTAAGACTCTTTGCAGAATTGTGTCTGGGGCAGTACCACACCTTTTCCAGTTATTCTACTATCAAGTAGTAATGTCTAAACATTACTGTGGTCCAGTTTGAAGAACAAAGTTTCCAGTGAAATTACAGAGCATAGAGATAAACATCTTATTTATATATCTGGGTGACGAGCGCAGTGCAGTGCTAGGTAATGATTTGGACTCATTCATGATCCAAAAGCTGAGTGTCACTGTGCTGTTATTTATGTTGTGTGGCAGGTGTTGTTGCTTACCATCAGACACGTGAACTGATAGTCATCTAGATCATCTTGTTAGTGTATAGGTACTATAAAACAAACAATATTTAAATTAATGCTATAATACTACACTACCTGGTCTCTGCAGTTTTAATCATAAGAGACATGAGTTTGACTTGAATCCAGTGAGATTGTATTGGTAAAACATTTCGGAATAAAGCAACCTATATTTTCTCACCATTCAGTATATATTTACAAAGAGTGAGTTATGTAATAAACATTACTATGCATAAATACATACTTCTTTTCTGGGCTAGTACAACTTCGAGTTTGGTCAAAATCGTCAAGTGAGACGGAATTATAGACAGTATCCTCATTCGGGAGATTTTCAATTGGAAGTTTTACTTGGTTTTGAGCTATCATTTTTCGAATCATCTGTGAAACTAGGGACCTTGGTGGACTGCTAAAGGTAACAGAGTTAATTTTCCGAGGTCTGCCTTTACGATTCCTCTTGCCATTTGTAGTTGGGGGCGCAGAAGAAATTTCTAATGGATTTTTTTCACACATTTTCACGCTTTCACAATAGTTTTAACTTTTAAACTGCGATTTATTTATGTATGCATTTAGATTTTATTTATTTTTTATTTATCAAAATGTGTGTACCAAATTCTTTTTATGATTACGACAACTTAAATTTATAAACTTTACACAGCACACATCGGCTAACACAAACAATGAAACAATACAAATTAGCAAATTACAAAATACAATCACAATACATCAATACCAATATCAATACAATATACAATAGTGTATCTCTCTACTTAGTCTGTGAATACAAACAAAAAAACTGTTGCAGCTCACTGATCTCACAGATTACTGAATGTTCACTCTATACTTAGTCTGTGTGAATGTTTCAGTAATCTATGTACTATGAGTACGAGGTATTTGGGAGGTATTCAATCTGAGATGAGTACTATATAATACAGTAGAATATTCACTAAATAAATGTGAAAAATGAGCTCACGTTCAAGTCTAAATAACTTTGAAATATCCAACAGTGTAAAAATGAACTTACTGTTTGATCGTGCCGAATCACCTTTACTTATTGTATGCTGCTATGTTGCTAGATCAGTTTCCGGTAAGGGGCTGCGTGTCGCGTTGATATCTTTTGGCGGCAAAGAAGTTGGAAAATTAATTTGGCGGGAATAAACACTGGGTCTCCGTAAAAATCACAGAGCAAAATAAAAGTGTGTGTGTGTGTTTGTTTGCCGTGTGGTGAAAAATAAAGTAAGCAATATTTATTAAAAACTATAAAATAATTATAATAAAAAAAACGATTTATAAATTAAACACGACAGTGACAGCTGCGGCTGAAAGAAGAAAGAGGGCGCAAAATGTAGCCCACAGATTAAACACCATGTAGCCAGCTGGTAGGAGGAGATGTGTAATCTGTGGTTAGGAGTTTTTTTAACCGACGAAAAAAGGGAGGAGGTTTTCAGTCGATGCGTATTGTTTTTTGTAGAGAAAACTTCTTTAGGCGCGTTGAAACAAAATTTTCGTGGGCTGTGGAATGAATTTATCCGTCACACTCGGGTATGATAATAATTTCCGGATCGGGATGCTAGAGCGAGAACCAAAATACAGTGTACAAGCGCGTCAGAGCGAGCAAGATAACATAGTCCCTGTGAACCTGTGTTTATTATATTTTTATATTTTTCTACCGACATTAACTTCTTTCACACTAATGTCATTAACTGAACTTGTCATGAAATATTAAATTTGCATTTCACATCCATTGCAAAAACGTTTTTGTTGTAATATACTCGTATTACTGTTTTATCACAGCACTTACACTACGTAAACACACAAAATTATACCTATTTTCATCACAGCACTTACACATACACTTTAAATATAAACAACATATACATATATGCATTTTGACGTGACAACGTCTTATAAATTGGTTTGCCGGGTGACACTTCAAGAAACTGCGTTACGCTCCGCTCACGTTATGCGCTCACAACGAGAGCGAGTGAGAGGCACGCGTCCCTTCCACTCGGGCATGGTTAGCCCGCCTAAGAGCGAGAGAGACAGACATAAAAAGTGAAAGGCACGCGTCCCTTCCGTAAAATTATTTTACCACTCAAAGTCGTTGTCACGTAAAACTTTCGCCCGTATACCGACTTTACAGCAACCAATTTTTTTGCGAAATACCTATAAAATAAATAAATAGCAAACACTAAAAAATTTGCTATAGTCCGTTCCACGGAGAGGTGAAGAAAATGTAAACAAATCAATGTCACTCTCAATATGACAGACCAGCATTTCTCAACCTTTGTTTTAGATGATAATTCGTTGTAAGCGTCTCTGTTTGCCCTTTTAGATTTTCGTCACATAACAAGGTTAAATAATAAATATATTCCAATAATCCGTTTCCAACCTTTTGTCTTATTTCTATTATTTTATAATTATACGTATATTAAATATGTGTTGCGCATAAGTTTAAAACATTAATTCAAACATTACTTGGGTGGTTGGTTCATGGAACACAATAATAACATATAAACAGTTTTTATTAATATTAATTATTAAGTACAGCTTTGTTTTGTTATGGAGCACTTAAATTCTTTTTTCATTATATATGTGAAATGACTGACTTTTTAGTAAACTTAAATTATATAAATGAGACGAACTTCTTAGCATTCACCGTCATTCACTCGGGCGTAGGTTTAAGGGGCTCCTTTCTGACGTACATTGGAATTTACTCACATTCACTACTCGTTTTTCACAGCTTTAGATAAATAAATAATAAATAAATAAATATTAAAACGGCAACGGAGAGCCGTGGAACGGACTATAGTCGAACCCTATTTCCGAACCGCGTAATATTTTTTTTAAAATTTATTCTTGGCCATAGATACTAATCATTTCGCCACATGTTATTCTCGTGTTACCAGGTATATACTAATTTACAATTTCTAAAAATGTGTATTTTTTAATTACTAAAATTATTTAGTGGTCTTTAAATATAAGTGTTTCTTATTTTAGTTTACACTTCTGCCGTGCGATCTTAAGCGCACACATTTTTTTTTTAAGTATTACCACGCGTTATTTTTACAGAGTAGTTTTTGTGTATATATAATGTAAAATTATTTTTTTACAAAGTTATACTTCCAGTTTTATGCACTGGCGTTCCCATTTTGATGAAATTTCATCGGTTGAGCAGTTTACAATATGGATTAATACGTGTAAGTTTGATTGTCTGGCTTAGGCGTTTGAAGTCGGTGGTCGATTTTTTTGTATTTTTTTTTTCATGTACATAGTTTACGATATCAAACTTTTAAATGCGTACTTATAGGAATACCCACACGTAGAGATCATTCAATTTGTAAATATAGTTATGAAATTATTGTATCAATAAATATCTGCTAATACATCATCATAATAGTTTTATTTCTTTATCGATCAAAAATCAAATCCTATATACTTAGTCAGATTACCATTTAATATTCCTATCTTTGTCACTCGTACGTACTTATCTAACTCGTACATAAAATATTTTCATCTTAAATCACCAATAACAACTGGCAATCACCCACTGCTGAGTATTTGTAAGCATTTATTTCATTGTTCCTCTTGCCTAATAAGGAAAGCTATTTAATCAAGATTGTATGTGTGGGCACCCTATTAGAAAGGGATGTAGTACTACTTTCATGCCTTACAGTTGGCTCGTTTTTATAGAACAGTGCGCAGTCCAGTTATAGTATACGTTCTTGGTTTAAGCACAGAATCCACACCTCGTTATTATGGATTATGGATCTCGGTATTATGGATCGCTGTATGAGTTGGGGTCCGCAACTTCAAGAAACTAGCAGGAAGCTTTACGCAGCGGCTAGAGCTGTGATGAAATTGCGCAACTTTCTTCCTACTTCAACAAAAAATTTCGCTTGTCCAGTCACTACTGCTTCCCATCCTTGATTATGCCGATGTTTGTTACCTAGATATCACTGAGGAACAACTTAATAAGCTTGAGCGTCTTCAAAATTTCTGCATAAGGTTCATATTTGGCTTGCGGAAATATGAATTTCACGCAAAGCTCAAGTAGCTCCCAATTCGTCTCCTCAGAAATGCACACATCCTATCACTTCTTTATAACGGATTGTACAATCCAACCACAGACTAAGTAGAGAGATACACTAATCCAACCTTCCCGTCTTATCTTAAGGAACGTTTCAACTTCTGTCATGAAACTTCACGTCCACGCTCTCTGAGAGCGGCTGTAGCACTCATAGACTGCAGGCCCGTGAACAAAATTTATGGGTCAAGTTAATTTATCCTTCTATATATAATAATATATAATTAGTCCTTCATACCAACTTATTCATAGCTGCCTCGTGCAGATCAAGTAGTACATTTCGTACTATAATAAACAAAAACGCTTTACAGTACCTTAAAATCAGTAACAGATGTACAATTATTACTTTTTACTCAGATATTTACTTATTACTGGTTACGAGTACTTTTAATTTAAACCTTTCGCTTAGACTTGCTGCCGTATATATTTTTTATCAACATGTTCCCACGAGACCAACGTGAGCTTCCTAGTTTCCCGCCAAAACTATCGCAGCCCACAGACTACAAACAAATCATATTCACCCGGAATTTTAGGGTTGCCATAGAGTGCATTACGGTATTCTTACTATTCTTTAAATACCAACTTATATGAATTACTAATATTGCTAACAATATGTAGTAGTATTATTAAATTAATGTCGCTTCCCCCGCCTACGAGTGTATGTGGGCTATTTTCCTTTTTGCTGGTTGCCTGGAAGAGATTGCTCTTAGCAATAAAGCCGCCACTTGTGGCATTAGTTAATAAGTGTTTATTTGTAATATTTTAATTTGATTGTGTCGCAATAAATATTTTCTATCTATATATCTTTCTCGTTTTAATGCACGGATAACATTTTAAGCGATTATAAAAATTCACGGATTGTGCAAATTATCTACAGATGTAATCTTTTCTACCTGTCCGCGGGCCGCTTGCTTACTGATTATGTTACTGTCAAAGTCATTTTATGTTCTTATCACTGTTTCAAAAAATGCCAATGCCAATGCGAAATGTGATCTGTTGGTAATCTGTGCAGCGTTGCCGATTTGTGGGGAATTCCCCAAATTGCGGGGAAATCGAACTCGATTGGGGAATGGTGTGGGAATTGGTCCTGTGTGGGGAAAACGTGGAGAATTTCAATTTCGTATTGATGCTTATACTGCACTACCAATTTATGGTACTTCAGTCACTTTATCAGTAAATTATTACTCATGTCACCGATAATAGCTACAATAAAGCACGTCTCTAGTTTGTGTATTATAAATATGACGCCACCATGCTCAGCTTGTAAATTTATTATGCATTAAGAATAGTTTTGAGTACTCACAATTTTAAAATCTTATCTAAATAATGTATGAATTGTTTGGGCTAAATGCAAAAAAGTTAAAAATAACCCGCTGATTTCAAGCTAAATAATTAATATAATTTGATTGAATGAGTATTTAGAATCTTTTTGAAGTGAAAACTTCTTTTGACGTACCACACACAGATTTTTCGTGGGCTGTGAATGAAGCTCAGCGTGAATGAAAAACAAAAACGGATGAATGGATACGGTTATTTGGTCAAATAAGAAGACTTAGTAAAAAATAAACACAAAAGTTTTTTAAAGTTATTGTTTCAAGAGCAGATTTTTGTGTGTTTGAAACTGCGTTTATTTTCGATTTGTGTTTGACTTTTAACATCAGTAACAGTAATGCTTGGAGCAGACACTTTACCACAAGTCAAAATTCTTGAATTTTTTAAACGAAAAGTGATTCTTTTTCTATTGTTTACTTGGCCATGTTCTAGTTTTTAGATTGTTTCCATTCCTTTTAAAATATAAATTACACATTAACCACAGTGACATTTATGTGACACTGGGAAATAAAAAAATACTCAAACATTAAAAATACTTCTGTACTTTTAATGTTTGAGTAGTTCGGTATTGTTAAGTTTTTATCACTCAAAACAATGTTAAACTGTAAGATACGGCAAATGCCCCAATAAATATGAATAAATACTAAATTTTCCGTTTAATTAATTATGTGGGGAATTTGTGGGGAATCGGCATAAGTTTCTCTCCGAATTGGGGGAAATTTCCTTAAAATTTTGGGGAATTAGCAAATCGGGCATCGGCAACGCTGGATCTGTGGATCTGTGTTTCTGTTTGCGAAATTGTGAAACGTGATTGATAACGTGAAATAGGGATGTTAGATTGATGGAAAATAATCGATTAATTAAAAATCGATTTTTCTTTATTCAAAATTATAATTATAAATATATTTTTAAAAAAATCGATTTTTGCGAAAAAAATCGATTTTTTTGTATAAGTCAAAAGTAAATCCTTTTCATATTAAAATTACATATAAATAGATAAATACTGGTGAACAATTCACACACATCACCATCTGACCCCAAACTAGGCAAAGCTTGTACTATGGCAGACATCATCATCATCATCAACAGCCCACTAAATGTTCCTACTGCTGGGACTTGGGCCTTCTCTCACAAGGAGAGAGTTAAGGCAATAATCTACCACGATGGCCCAGTGCGGGTTGGTGGATGACACATAGCTTTGGAAGTACATGTCGGTTTCCTTACGATGTTTTCCTTCACCGTTTTAAGCTAGCGGCATTACGCACATGACTTCGAAAAGACAGTGGTGTGCGTGGTTTTGAACCTGGGGTCTCCGAATCGGCAGACACCGTTTTCCCGACTAGACCAGTCGTAATTTAGCAACTATGGCATACAAATAGCGTAATTTATAATATTTATATACTCGACAGACCTTAGACAGCTCAAAAATGGAAAAGCCGCGGGGGAGGATGGTATTACAACTGAGCTCTTAAAAGCCGGTGGGACACCACTGATAAAAGAGCTCCAAACCTTGTTTAATACTGTTCTCTTCACCGGGAGAACTCCGAAGGCATGGCATAGAAGCGTGGTGATCTTGTTCTTCAAAAAAGGAGAGAAAACTTTTTTGAAGAACTATCGGCCGATATCTTTACTAAGCCATGTCTATAAGCTGTTCTCAAGGGTTATCACAAATCGTCTGGTGCGAAGACTCGATGAGTTCCAATCCCCCGAACAGGCTGGGTTTCGAAGCGGGTACAGTACCGTAGATCACATCCACACAGTGAGGCAGATTATACAGAAGACCAAAGAGTATAATCGGCCTCTATGCTTAGCGTTTGTGGACTACGAGAAAGCATTCGACTCGATCGAAAACTGGGCTGTTCTGGAGTCCTTGCAACGGTGTCAAGTCGACTGGCGATACATCGAGGTGCTGAGATGTCTGTATAACGCCGCAACGATGACAGTCCAGGTCCAAACCAGCAGACGAAACATATCCATCTTCGTCGAGGAGTGAGACAAGGGACGTGATTTCCCCAAATTGTTCTCAAACGCTCTCGAAGATATGTTTAAGACGCTGGATTGGGCTGGACGTGGCATAAATATAAATGGCGAATACATCTCGCACCTTAGATTTGCTGATGACATCGTCATAATGGCTGAATCGTTGGAGGACTTACAGTCGATGCTGAATGGCCTAGTTGATGCTTCTCAACGCATAGGTCTCCGGATGAACGTAGATAAAACCAAGATCATGGTTAACGAACGTGTAACTCCGGGACCGGTTGCTATAAATGGCGTCTCTCTAGAAATTGTTCAGAAATATGTGTACCTAGGGCAGACGCTCGAACTAGGGAAGCACAATTTCGAAAGTGAGGCCATGAGAAGGATTCAGCTGGGCTGGGCAGCATTTGGCAAACTACGTCGTGTCTTCTCGTCGTCTATTCCGCAATGTCTAAAGACAAAAGTCTTTAATCAGTGTGTCCTACCTGTCATGACCTACGGTGCCGAATCCTGGACACTGACAGTCAAAGAGGTCCACAAATTTAAAGTCGCGCAGCGAGCTATGGAGAGAGCTATGCTTGGAGTTTCTCTGAGGGATCGTATTCGGAACGAAGTGATCCGTCAGAGAACCAAGGTAACCGACATAGCTCAACGCATTAGCAAACTGATGTGGCAATGGGCCGGTCATATCTGTCGTAGAACCGATAACCGTTGGAGTAGACGTGTTCTTGAGTGGAGACCACGAATCGGCAAACGTAGTGCAGGACACCCTGAGACTAGATGGAGTGACGACATACGGAAGACAGCAGGCAGTGGATGGAGACGTATAGCTGAGGATAGGGCTGAGTGGCGAGCCATGGGAGAGGCCTATGTTCAGCAGTGGACTAAGATAGGCTGATGATGATGATGATGATATACTCGTAGTTGTAAAAAACATACTTATTATACATAGAAACACCCATACATATTACAAATATTTGTATTCAACACACAAATATTTGCACGAGGTGGGAATCGAACTCACGACCCTCAGCTTCGCAGGCAGAGTTACCACCCACTAACATCACATTAGTAGTTAGTATTAAAATAACATACCTACTCAAAATGATCTTTAAAAAACCTGAACAACTATGTAAGTAGTATGGTCTCAAAAATTGTAATATAAAATACTCTTTCGTTATTCTTCAAGTTTAGATAACAGTAAAATTACAAATAACTAATGCCACAAAACCACAAATGTTAATTATGTTACAGTTCACTAGTATTAAAATAAAATACTTAAAACGAGAATTAAATAACTAAACGACAACGTTGTCCCAAAAACTAGAATTTTCAGCAACTTTTTCATGTTTTTCGAAAATCGATTTAAATACGTAATTTTTTTAATCGATTTATAAAAAATCGATTTTTGTAACTTTAAAAATCGACACAAAAAATCGATTATTATAAAATAAAAATCGATTATTTTTTAACATCCCTAACGTGAAACAGCCGCGCGTAGGTACCGTGCGCCTACCGCGCAGTGTTTTGTGTTGTAATTGTATATCGAATAATTTTGAAACTTTTCAAAATTGCAAAAAAGTTTTGAAACACAATGACTCAACAAGATATATCCTGCGGTTTAGAATATAGTATCACCCCTGACTTGCAAGCATGTTTGGCAGAAGGCTTAGAGTGCTGTTATTCGTTTATAGTTTCGCCTATTATTCACCCACGTTTTGGTCGTCACAATTGCTCTAATTCTGATAGAGTTGGTGGGTTTACACGGTCCGATATGGTACTGTCACCGGCGGACTGGACCAGCAGAATCGTCGGTAAACTTTCGCCACATTTGAACGTAGATACCGCTTCACCAGTAGCCCGCCAGAGACATGAGGATTGTCTTCAGGAAGAGTTAGCCTACTGTAAGGGTCTAGGCCTTTCGGCTATAATGTTGCATTTACATGGGAAAGACTCTGACAATCTAGCCCGGATATTGTTATCATATTATGAAGCCTGGTGAGATGTACCGTTTTTTTATGCAATATTTAGCAATTGCGTTAGTCTTTCATATCATTGATATGTGAATCTGCTCATTATACTTAGTTCTATACAATATTATTATTTTACACCTTTATCTTTAATGTATTTGTAATAAAATTTAGACATTTTTTTAGTTTCCACCCATCACTAATTTGGGCTCAGGTGCCAATGGCTTGTCGGCGTTCTCTAAGCAACATTACTGAAGACACAAATGAGGCAGAAGAGGAAGTTATGTGGAATGAGACTTGGCAGTGGTGGTCAAAGTTTCATGAGCGCTTGGAGTGGGATAAAAGGTTGGGGGTTGTTCTCGAATTATCAGCTGACTTGCCCCCAGAGCATGTAGTGAAGAGATGGCTTGGAGAACCGGTGAAAGCTATTGTAATTCCTACATCACTTTTTCACAACAACAAGAAAGGGTAAGCAAATATAATAGCAAATATTCTTTGAAAGACTTCTAACACAAATTTACCCTAATTCTCAAGATTATTGATTTGGTCTCTAACTATGTAGGTGTGGTTCTGGTAGCATCCAATCATAGTATTCCTCTGGTAAATAAAGGATGATGTATGTGTTATGTAGTTTACAATAATTGACAATATTGTCAAAGTAAGTAATTGAATATCATATTTTGAGTTCATGAAAGATGTGGATCTTGATATTAGAAAAAGATGAGTTAACTAAGAGTAAATTAAGGAAGAATTATTTATTCAACAAAGTCAGGGTGATACAGAACAGCTGTAAGTAAGCTGAAAGTGATGTTCCAGTCATCAATTTAAAGAAGCCCCAATACCAAAATTGTGAAGAAAATGTGCCTACCAAATATTTCCACTACAATATGTTTGAGATGCCTGAATTTTACCCTATACTATAAGGATTGGTCAAGGGACCAGTCACCAACTTTCACTTTAAAAGTTGTTCAAAATGATTGGAACATGGTGCTTTTCCCTATTACACTAAACAATAGATATCAACTTAAGATATAAACTAGCATATTATAAATCGTGCAGAGCCCCATAGTTTGACCTGCATATTTCTCATTCTTGTTAAGAGCCCTCTCACGTCGTCGCACGAAATTCAAAAAGTTTGTGTTCCGAATTTCCCATCTTTAGTATTATCTAGAAAAAGATAATTACGTTCAAAAAATAGGCCGATCTTTCTTGTTGACGTTTCCTTGTTTCAATTTTCCAAATAATAATTCCTTTGGTCATAGGGAACGATCTCCCATGACCATTTCGCCGAAAAGTCGCCGCCGTGTCAGTTTCAGACTTTTAAATCTACAAGTGATACTCAAAATTTATATTTAAAAAAATATGGGGAACATCATACACATATTTTATTAATTCAGACATGTTACATATATCTGAATTTTGGTCCCATTTATTAGTAAAAAAAACAAAATCATGAGCCAATTACCACCAGGTTAATCAACAACCATCAATGTTAGATCTTATCTTGGTTAATGAAGACACTCTTATACATGACATTGCTCATTTACCTCCCATAGGCAAAAGTGACCATTCTGTGTTACAATTTATCATTCAATGCATAGTGCACAAGGAAAATTCTATATCAAGGTTAAGAAGGAATTACAATCGCATTGATTATGACAACTTTAACACCGACCTTAGCAACAATTTGAAAATGATAGATATATCTAGTGATCCGGGAGCAACTGTGGAATAGTATTTTAAATACAATTAACATCACCACTGATAGCCATGCTCCATTGCGGCAAGTGATCATCAACCCAAAAAATTAACCGTGGATTGATGTTAACATCCTTAAATTGATCTAAGAGAAAAAAACATTATGGGTTAAGTACAGAGCCTCTATGAATGTAGATGACTATCACAAGTTTAGGGAGGTAAATATCAGATGTGTTGCACTGTGCAGACAACAAAGGACCAGTTATGAAACTAAAATTCTCAGTAGGGGTGATAAAGCTTTCTATTCTCACATGAGACGATGTACAATGTCAAAAGTTAGCATTCCTCCGGCAATTAGGAATCACAATGGAGACCTTGTTACTCAACCTTGTGAAATAGCCGATGCTTTCGCTATTGAATTTGAAAAAGCTTATTCCATGGAACCTCCCCTTGATCCTGGTATGACAATTTCGTCTGTTCCACGTGTAAATGATAGCTTGTGTGACATAACTTTCTCTGAAACGGATGTGATAAAAACTATTAAAAGTTTTAACACTCAGTCATCTCCAGGACCAGATCAGCTTGCAGTCTGTGTTTTAAAAAAATTGTGCACACACACTTGCCCCTGCTTTGTCAGTCCTCATGAATGCGTCTTTTGAAGCTGGACGTCTACCTCAGGATTGGAAGCATTCTGTGGTCACTCCCATATTTAAGAAGGGGGACAAAATGCATCCAGAAAATTATAGACCTATAAGCCTTACTAGTATTGTAGTTAAAATAATGGAAAAAATTATAAATAGGCAACTGACACAGTTTCTCAATAGGCATTGTATTATATCTCCCAAACAGCACGGTTTTGTTGAGAAAAGATCCACTATCACCAACCTGCTAGAGTGTGTCCATACTTGGAGTAATGAAGTGGACGGACGAAATCCAGTGGACATTGTTTATTTAGATTTTCAGCGAGCTTTTGATAGAGTCCCTCATCAGCGTCTCCTAATGAAATTAGACCATTATGGTATACGTGGCAAGCTGCTGAAATGGATAGAGCATTACTTAACTGGAAGAACTTTTCAAGTTCGAGTCGGAGATTCCCTATCGCAGCACAGGAATTTGTCCAGTGGTGTGCCACAAGGATCGGTGACTGCTCCTCAACTTTTGGGATTTTTGTAACTGATCTCATTGCAACAATTAAAAGTCAATCTGCCTTTTTTGCTGATGATGGTAAATTTTTTGCAAACCCACTAGTTAGTTTAGGAGGAATATAGGCTTCAGGAGGATCTAGATCATGCGCATGACTGGACCACGGACTGGGTTGTCAATTTAAATGTTGCGAAGTGTGGGGTCTTACATCTAGGCAAGAATAACCCACTAATTACATATTATCTCAATGGTGCCGCTTTATCTTCAGTAAATCAGCAAAAAGACCTCGGTGTTATAATTACACCAAATTTAAAATGGGAAGAACACATTTCTGCAATTGTAAAGAAAGCCAACTCTTTTCTTTACATCATTCGTGGATCCTTTCAATCAATAACTGTAGAAATGTTTCTTAAAATATATAAAACGTATGTGACGCCACTACTGGAATACGGTTATCAAATTTGGAGGTCGTAGAATCTTTTTTGAAGTAGGGGTACTTCAAAAAAGATATTGATTTACTTGAAAGTGTGCAAAGAAAAGCGACAAAATTACCATATTCCCTTCGTAATCATAATCTTACACAGACAGGTTAAAAGCCCTGCGCCTCACTACATTGGAAGAGAGACGGTTGTGGGGAGACTTGATCGAAACATTTAAAATACTGAATGGATGTTATAATCTCCCTCACATTAGGAACCTGTACAGATTAAAGGAGCATAAGAGAGACAGTCGGCGTCATAAGTCCCAGTTGTCCCACGCGCCATCACTGACGAATACTGCACATCACATCCTCAGCAACAGAGTGGTTTACAACTGGAACAGGTTGCCTGAGGATGTTATTTCGGCAAAGTCGTTAAACTCTTTTAAGAACAAACTTGACAAATGGACAGTAAAAGACAAAATCATTTTAACAGACAATTATATAATTTGTTATTTCAACACTGAGATATAGGCACATCAGCTAAAGCTGCTCGCCTATTAATCAAATAAATAAAACAATTTTAAGTTTTATATTGCAGTTTTAGCGTTGTCTCTGTGTATGCACAATAATTCCAAAATAAAAATTAGACACGATAATACTTTGTTCTTTGTAGAATCCAATTCTATAGTTACTTTTCAAATCATAGTTGTCAATTTTTCAAAAAATATAAATTACCAGCAGTCGAAATCACAATAAATTACGCTGCGCAATTTAGTATGCCGCGAGCGGCCGTCGCGGGAGGACCTGCGTCAGTTAGCGTGGGAGTCGATTACGTAATATTTCGCGCGTTTATGGCAGAGAGAGAAAAACTCGAGTAGTCCGTCACAAGTCTCGGGAACTACTCGAGTTTTTCTCTCTCTGCCACACGATGGACCCGGCACCCGCACGGTGAATCCATGAAATGCTAAGAAGATCGTCTCATAAACTAGAATAATTATAGTGCGACCACAAAATTTTAAGTCGTTTGGCGTTTTATAACGTTTCATTCTGATTTTTCAAATCGGACCATCACATTTGATCTTGTTTACTTCTTGAAGAAGCAGAATCTGTCAAATTTTTTTTGACGTGACAACGTCTAATAAGTCTATGAACGCTGTCCGCATGCACGAAAATGGGATGACTCATTGTCTCGTTAAGCCCATTGTCCCGTTACGCTCGTTGTCCCGTTGCGTTACGGTAAATTATTCTTGCATTTCCAAACTCTGATTCATCATCATCATCATCATCAGCCTGTATTCGTCCACTGCTGGACATAGGCCTCCCCTATGATACGCCACTCAGCCCGGTCCTCGGTCTTACTTCTCCAACCGCCACCAGCTGCCTTTCGAATATCGTCACTCCATCTAGTCTCAGGACGTCCTACACTACGTTTGCCGATTCGCGGTCTCCACTCCAGAACCCGTCTGCCCCAACGGCTATCGGGTCTGCGACAGATGTGACCGGCCCACTGCCACTTCAGTTTGCTAATACGCTGAGCTATGTCGGTGACTCTAGTTCTCTGACGAATTACTTCGTTCCGGATGCAATCCTCAGAGAAACCCAAGCATAGCCCTTTCCATAGCTCGCTGAGCGACTTTGAGCTTACGGACCATTTCACTGTCAGTGTCCACGTTTCAGCACCGTAGGTCATAACGGGTAAGACGCACTGGTTATACATTTTTGTCTTGAGACTTTGTGGGATGGGTGACGAGAAGACCCGACGAAGTTTTCCAAATGCTGCCCAGCCCAACTGTATTCTTCTCATAGCCTCACTCTCAAAATTACCTCTACCTAGTTCGAGCGTCTGCCCTAGGTAAACGTATTTCTGTACAATTTCAAGAGTGGTTCCACTAACGGCAATCGGTCCCGGAGCAACGACCTCGTTGCACATGACTTTGGTTTTATCCAAATTCATCCGGAGGCCGATGCGTTGAGAAGCGTCAGCCAGGCTGTCCAACATACACTGCAAGTCCTCCAGCGACTCTGCCATTATGACGATGTCGTCCGCAAATCGTAGGTGAGAGATGTACTCGCCATTGATGTTTAGGCCATGTCCAGCCCAATCCAGAGTCTTAAACATATCCTCTAGTGCGTTTGAGAACAATTTCGGGAAATTACGTCCCTTGTCTCACGCCTCGCTGCAGAGGAATATGCTTCGACTGCTGGTCTTGAATTGGGACCGTCATCGTAGCGGCGTCGTACAAACATCTCATCACCTCGATGTATCGCCAATCGACTTGGCATCGCTGTAAGGACTCCAGAACAGCCCAGGTTTCGACCGAGTCAAACGCCTTTTCATAGTCCACAAACGCTAAGCAAAGAGGCCGATTGTACTCTTTTGTCTTCTGTACAATCTGCCGTACCGTGTGAATGTGGTCTATGGTGCTGTACCCACTTCGAAACCCGGCCTGTTCAGGAGGTTGGAACTCGTCGAGTCTTCGGGCGAGACGATTTGTGATAACTCTTGAGAACAACTTATAGACGTGGCTCAGAAGCGATATTGGCCTATAGTTCTTTAAAGGGTCTTATCTCCCTTTTAAAGAAAAGGATGACTACACTTCTGTGCCACGCCTGTGGAGTCCTCCCGGTGAAGAGGACGGCATTAAACAGTTCTTGGAGCTCTTTAAGTGGGGCTCCACCAGCCTTTAAGAGCTCTGTTGTAATCCCGTCCTCACCCGCGGCTTTTCCATTTTAAGTTGCCCAAGAGCCATCACAATTTCGTCTTGACTTATCTCAGGCAGGTCTTCTGTGTAGTGGCGTGTCAGAGTGGCTCTTTGTCCTCGTTTTGTGGGAGATGAGGAGCATGTGATGCGTACAGCTGGCCGTAAAGTCTTCCACTTCCGAAAGAATACCCGCTTTGGATGTAACGACTGTCCCCGCCGAGGTGGTTAACTTCGTTAGGTGACTTCTACCTAGTGTCTTGACGAACACTTTTGACCCCGATTTTGCTCAATTGATTTTTCAATCAAGAGCGTGTTAGCTAATCGGAGGTCACGTCGTACAAGTTTGGTAATTTTCTTATTTAGAGCCCCTTGTTCTGACGAAGTTAACGTGGGATTTCGTCGTTCCTCCATGAGTTGCAGAGTTTCCGTCAAAGCTTTGACTTTCTGCCTTTGCGCCGCATTTTGCAGAATTTTGTGCCCTCATCTCGTAGGACGTCCACCACTCTGTCGAGCTTCTGGTCAACGCTGTCTGTGGTTTCCAAGGCAGCAAACCGGTTATTCAGTTCTAGCTGAAATGTTTCAGACCCAACTATGGTTTGGAGAAGGTTCGGACGGGTGTTGACTTCATCAAACGGGCGCGTTCAAGCTTGTAATCAATATTCAGGGTGCCTCTCACAAGCCTGTGATCACTTCCGGTAGCAAACCTAGAGATCACTGAGACATCCCTGAATATACGCCGTTTATCCGCAATAATGAAGTCAATCTCATTTTTCGTCCGTCCGTCGGGGCTTCGCCATGTCCACCTCCTCTGAGGCTGTTTCTGGTAGAACGAATTCATCAGAAACAGCCTTTCCTTTTCGAGGAAGTCGATCAGCATTTGGCCCCTGTCATTTCGTCTTCCCAAACCATATGGTCCTACTACCGATTCACTGCAAGTCCGTACTCCCACTTTGGCGTTAAAATCCCCATAACAACGTTGAAGTGGGCTTTGGAGTGTGTTATGTAAAGCCTTCGCTATATCCTAATACAAAGCTTCCACCTCTGAATCAGGGTATGCCTCCCAGGGTGCGTACGCCATGACCACTTTGAGGGTATACCTCTCGGTCAACTTCAGCACCAGGTATGCGACCCTCGGAGACACACTTGCGATTTCTAAAACGTTGTTATGGAGAGTTTGTGGACCAGAAACCCGATACCACCTTGCGACAGCTGGTGACCTTCACGGTAATACATTAGATGGCCCGATTCCAAGGTTACGGTGTCCTCTCCCTGTCTTCGGACTTCGCATAACCCGAATGTGCCACCTTATGTGGGTCAGTTCTTCTTCCAGCTGAGCGAGCCTATCGTCATCTCGAATCGTCCGTCCGTTATGCACAGCCAGGGTCAATTGGGTTTGGCGGCCTACCGTAGCCCGGGGATTCTTCGCACCCCCTGCCCCGCCGTTACCATGACCGCCGCCTTGGCCAGGAATAGCAGGGCGGCCGGGAACTAGGGGCCTTTCCTTTTTGGGACCTATCATAAAGGGGGTATTGCCCATAGTCGCCACGCTGGGCATGCGGGTTGGCGACCGCAGTGCCGTGCCATCTTATGCATGTGACGCTGCTGCCCGTCACAGCTATATTTACAGCACGGCTATTTGGATGGTTATCCCGCCATCGGTCGGTCGTCAGAGCCTCGTTTGTTGGTCGGCAGGGTGCACCACGGGCAGGTGAGGTTGACAGTTTTGGGGACACTTAGATGTTGAGGTCCCCTTACACCCCAAATAAACTCTGATTACTAGTATAATTTCAAGAATTTATACTTTTAACTGAAGGTTAATTTTCATGCGGTGGATCTTAGCTTTGTTGGGATAATATTGATTAAAGATGGCCGCCTCTACAAAATGGTGAAATAAATATTTCTTCATTTTCATTCATCTACCTCAATATGGGTATCAAATGAAAGGGCATGACTAGTAGAATACTATGCACTGTCACAAATTTCAAATCCAAAAGATGGCCGCCACCACAAAATGGCGACTGTCATTATTTTTACTACCACCTCAATATGGGTAACAAATGAAAGGGCTTGACTAGTAGAATACTACGCACTATGATAAATTTCAAATCCATGATGGCCGCCACCACAAAATCGCGAATGTCATTATTTTTTACTACCACCTCAATATGGGTAACAAATGAAAGGGCTTGACTAGTAGAATACTATGCACTATGACAAATTTCAAATCCAAGATGGCCGCCACCACAAAATGGCGAATGTCATTATTTTTTTCTACCACCTCAATATGGGTAACAAATGAAAGGGCTTGACTAGTAGAATACTATGCACTGTCACAAATTTCAAATCCAAGATGGCCGCCACCACAAAATTGCGAATGTCATTATTTTTCACTACTACCTCTATACCATGACCAATGACCAATTACAATGACCATGAGGAACGGATATGGCCAATGACCATGAGCAATGGCCATGACTAATGACTGTTCCGACGTGTTTGAGCAACGAACTTCCAATATTAATTAATCATCATTAATTTTTACTACTACCTCAATATAGGTATCAATTTAAAGGGCTTGACTATGCACTATGACAAATTTCAAATCCAAGATGGCCGCCACCACAAAATGGCGACTGTCATTATTTTTTACTACCACCTCAATATGGGTAACAAATGAAAGGGCTTGACAAGTAGAATACTACGCACTATGATAAATTTGAAATCCAAGATGGCCGCCACCACAAAATAGCGAATGTCATTATTTTTCACTACTTCACAATATAGGTATCAAATGCAAGGGCTTGACTAGTAAAATACTACGCACTATGACAAATTTCAAATCCAAGATGGCCGCTACCACAAAATGGCTACTGACATTATTTTTTACTACCAACTCAATATCGGTAACAAATAAAAGGGCTTGACTAGTAAAATACTATGCACTGCCACAAATTTCAAATCCAAGATGGCCGCCACCACAAAATTGCGAATGTAATTATTTTTTACTACTACCTCAATATGGGTAACAAATGAAAGGGCTTGACTAGTAGAATACTATGCACTATGACAAATTTCATATCCAACTGGATGGGTTTGACTCATCGAGTAACGCGATCTTCCGCGCAAGCACGGAAGGGAGCTGTCTTAACTAAAAATCATAGAGGACAAATAACTAAAGTATAGAGTGCTAACACCACACTAGACGCCCAGTGCGCGTCGTAGGCAGATGATGCATAGCTACATAGATATGTACGTTGGGGATTACTAGGGATGGGCACGCGGGCAACGCCAAATCATTTTGTTAGCGATTGATGCAGGTTCAGCGCGGTACAAACATCTGTACATATAATTATTTCGTGCGATAACATCTAAAATATAAGTACCTAGGTATTTTAGTTTTATAGAGTTAGTGCCCGTGCAGTTTTAAGTTTTTTTTTGTGGTGGCGGCCATCTTGGATTTGAAATTTGTCATAGTGCATAGTATGCTACTAGTCAAGTCCTTTCATTTGTTATCCATATTGAGGTCGTAGTAAAAAATAATGACATTCGCCATTTTGTGGTGGCGGCCATCTTGGATTTGAAATTTGTCATAGTGCATAGTATGCTACTAGTCAAGTCCTTTCATTTGTTATCCATATTGAGGTCGTAGTAAAAAATAATGACATTCGCCATTTTGTGGTGGCGGCCATCTTGGATTTGAAATTTGTCATAGTGCGTAGTTTTTACTAGTCAAGCCCTTTCATTTGATACCCATATTGAAAAGTAGTGAAAAATAATGTCAGTCGCCATTTTGTGATGGCGGCCATCTTGGATTTAAAATTTGTCATAGTGCATAGTATTTTATTAGTCAAGTCCTTTCATTTGTTACCCATATTGAGGCAGTAGTAAAAAATAATGACATTCGCAATTTTGTGGTGGCGGCCATCTTGGATTTGAAATTTGTCATAGTGCGTAGTATTCTACTAGTCAAGCCCTTTCATTTGTTACCCATATTGAGGTGGTAGTAAAAAATAATGACATTCGCAATTTTGTGGTGGCGGCCATCTTGGATTTGAAGTTTGTCATAGTGCATAGTATTTTATTAGTCTAGCCCTTTCATTTGTTACCCATATTGAGGTAGTATTAAAAAATAATGACAATCGCCATTTTGTGGTGGCGGCAAATCTTAGTGGATTTGAAATTTGTCATAGTGCGTAAGTATTCTACTAGTCAAGCCTTTTTATTTCCATATTGAGGAAGTAGTGAAAAAAGAAATGTATCTCACCATTTTGTGGTGGCGGCCATTTTGGATTTGAAATTTGTCATTGTGCATAGTATTTTACTCGTCAAGTCTCTTTATTTGATACCCATATTGAGGAAGTAGGGAGAAAAGAAATGTATTTCGCCATTTTGTGGTGGCGGCCATCTTGGATTTGAAATTTGTCATTGTGCATAGTATTTTACTCGTCAAGTCCTTTCATTTGATACCCATATTGAGGGAGTAGTGAAAAATTAAATGTATTCCGCCACCACAGGCGGCCATCTTGGATTTGAAATTTGTCATAGTGCATAGTATTCTACTGGCCAAACTCTTTCAATAAATTTGATACCCATATTGAGGTAGATTATGAAGAAATATTTAGTCCACCATTTTGTGGAGGCGGCCATCTTGAATCGATATTAACCAAACATAGCTAAGAACCAATGCACAAAAATTAACCTTTAAATAAAAATGAAATTATACTAGTAATCAGATTTTTGAAATGCAATAATAATTTATCGTAACGTAACGGGACAATAAGTCATCAATTTTCGTGCTCGCAGCCAGCGTTCATCGATTTAGTAGACGTTGTCACGTCAGAAAATCTCATCAAAATGTTTAGTACACTGCCGTTACGGCTCAAGATCGTTCTGTCCGCCTAAACGCTCGAGCTGAATCGAACGGACGCACGCTGACAATGTTGCAGGATTTTACCTAAAGTTGAGTTCTGTCGTTTCGTGAGAGGGCTCTTAATTTAAATAATAAGTAGCCTAAGTATTATTCCTGACTCCAGACCATAATCTGTGTGCCAAATTTCAATCTGGTTTGTTTAGGTGTTCCAATATGATTGAGCAACAAATTTTTCAATCCAATCCAATAAAATCCAATGTTTCACATATATGATTTATTAGTCGGATTATGGGTTTAAAATTCATGTTAAAATGTTTTCAGGTACCCAGTACTGTCAAGAGCCCACCAACAGCTGGTGATCAGCATGGTGGAGCATGAAGCTCAGGTGATCGTAAGTGGTGCTAGGAGACATGATGTGAGGTTCTACTTGCAATATATGCAAAGATTGTGGATGCGGAGACAGCACATTGTTGATGATCCTATGCTGAACTACGCCAGAGGGTAGATAAAATATTTAATTTATAACCAAACAGTATAACGTCGTTGAAGTTCTAACACCACATATGTTAAAAATAGCAACTTTTCAGGAGAGAAAAATATAGGAATATCTAAAAAATCGAAAAATACAACCTTTTAATAATGTAATGATATTTTCTTACCTTTTTTCTATAAATTGTTAGGAGCAATCGGGTAGTCCGTTTTTCAGTATGGAATTAAATGATTTACGTGCTGTTTCCAAATATAACGCCGATTTGGTGGATCCCGTGTAGTTGAATTTTTCTTAATTTCACGAGTTTTTATTGATCGTTACGTGTTCCTGATTGGCTTAAACGATGCGTCTTCCGATTCTCTAGCGAATGGCATCAAAAAGTCAAAATAGCCAAAAAGTGACTTACGTGGTGTTAGAACTTCAACGACGATAAGCCTGTTGTTCCTAATTCAAATAGTGTTTAAAATCATAAGTAACCTTTAATGAGGTGTTGTTAGAATGAAAAAAAAATCTAAAGTATTTGACATTGACATACTAGATGTTAGCAGTGGGTTTTTTTAATACAAATTAAATTACAACAATAAAATGCTTAATTTCTTCTAAGTAACAAGAACAAAATATATTATTTTTTAGTTATCCAATTATCTTAGACTTGAATTTTGTCATACTGTATTATATTCTGCTAGCCAAGCCCTTTCATAGGAAACCCATATTGAGGGAGTTGAGAAAAAATATGTTATCCTCTATAGCGGCAACCACCTTAGATCAATTTTCTCCAAAAATAGCTAAGAACACTAATTTGAATTGATCTAACTTTTCCAATGTACTGAATAGTGTGACTTAAGGTATGAGCCCGAAATGGAGTGCAGACTGCAACTGCAGGCGACATTACTACTGACATCTGCAGTCGACGCACTGCGGCTGCGGCTGGTTTCTTTTTCCAATCGCGGCGGGATGACTCGCGGCTGCACTATTTCTCCCCAGTACATTGGTGTGAGACAGACTTTCTGACAACCATAGTTTACTTGTTTCTTTTGTGTTTTGTTTCGGAACTCTCTGCGGTCGCGACACAGCCAGTAGTGCAACCGGGGGTCGCTGCGAGCCGCGGCCGCACACAGTGTCGCGGCGCTTGGACCCAATTTCATAAAGATGCATAGAAACTAGTGGTGTCACTTGCAGCCTGCAGTTTCTGTCTTGGAACTGTACCATAAGTCCCGTCGTAGTTATAGCTGATAGTTTGTACTAAAATACTTTTCAGTTGGGAAGATTATCTACAGACTCCACTACAACCTCTTGCAGACAACTTGGACACACATACATACAATGTATTTGAAAAAGACCCTGTCAAGTATGACCAGTATCAGAAAGCTATATCACAAGCTTTACTCCACCTCAAGACAAAAAGCGAGGTAAGGTATCATCAGCTGCCAAATGATTGATTTTTAGTTCACTGCAGGACATAGGCAGAACTCCAAACCAGGGATGTAACGGAGGTGACTTTATCGGAACCGAAGGCGGAGTCGGAGTTTTAAATTTGATTTATCGGAGTCGGAACAGTGAAGTCGGAGGCGTAGGCATGGTCAGAAGTGGTGCGCGAGACAGATTTTCATTGGGAGTAAATAAAACTTTATTTAGACGAAACTTTTTTTCATTTTGATTTTAAAATAAATACAAACAAAACAACAAAATACAATAATAGCTTGTTTCCAACTAAACAAGAAATTAAATCAGATGAATCTAATCCCAAAGTAGCATTCACACACACACCATCTGAGCCCAAACTAAGCAAAGCTATGGAGGCCAGATAGCCGATATATACTTATACAAAAGCTGTGAAACAAAATAAATCTTATTTGTTGAATAGTTTATTAGTTTATGTTTTATATACTTTACGAAGTCCAATCTATTTATTGACGAGTCGTAGATTAAGCTACCGTCACTAAAAAAGTTGTTCGCTGCCGAGCCTGGTGGACACGATGAATATTGGCAATTTATTTCAGAGGTCGGTATTTTGTATTTCGATTTGCTTCCCACCAAAATAACGGTGTTATCACAGACTATTATAGTTATAAGTAAATTTTGATTATTGTTTTAAATTAAGTTCAATAAACCGTTGATCTGTCTACTTAAACACCTAACCTCCGATTAAAAGTTTCGGAGCCGAAGTCTGAACCGAAGGTCTAATAATATTCGGAAGTTCCGACTTAACAGAGTCAGAGTCGGAGCTCCGTAACATCCCTGCTCCAAACAAATGCCATAAGGCATGTTTTTCTGCATTACACATACTCTTTCGACCACCCATCTTTCGCAGATTGTTGCTCCACCTGGCTGTAGGGTGTCCTACTCTCTGCTTACTGTCTCCCCTTTAGAACTCGTTTATAATGGTGGTTTCTAGCTCTTTTAAAGATTTGGTCAGTCTATTGGCACCACAGATTGCTAATTCTTTGAGCTACGTCAATGACTTTACTTCTTGGTCAGATAAGTCCATCCTTCGAAGTGACATTGAGCGTAGCTTGCACCATAGATAGTGACTAAACCGGTGGACTAGCTTTACTGTTGGGGTCCATGTCTCGGGTTTGTGAGACAGCACTGCTAGAACACACTGATCGAATACTTTCGTCTTCAGGCATTGGAGATTGCACGACGAGAAGATGAGGCGCAGTTTTCCAAACGTTGCCCAGTCCAGTCGAATTTTCCTATCGACTTCCTTCTCGAAGTTTGCGCCGCCGAAATGGAGAATCTGGCCAAGGTAGGCAGGCATAATATCAGTCGACTTCGAGAAATGCCTCGTATTCGTAAAGAGATCCCGAAGTAACATGTACGTTATGCATGATCTGAGTCCAGGTGGTCATCCTCTTCTTTAAAAAGGGAGATTAGACCCTTATATGTTTAAGACGCTGGGTTGGACGTGGCCATCAATGGCGAGTATATCTATCACCTACGATTTGCAGACGACGTCGTTATTATGGGAGAGTCGCTGGGGGTCCTGCAGTGGACGTTGGACAGCCTAGCTAACACTTCTCAACGCATCGGCCTCCAGATTAATTTGAAACATTTGGACCAAATCATGTGCAACGTGTTCGTTGCATCGGGGCCGATTTGCCGTAAATGGAATCACTCTTGAAAATGTTCAGATATACGTTTACCTTAGGAAGACGCTCGAATTAAGTAGGAGTAGTTTTGAGAGTGAGCCAATGAGAAGAATACAAGCCCAAATTGGTATGGGCAGCTTTGGAAAACTTCGTCGAGTCTTCTCGTCACCCATCCTACAAAATTTCAAGACAAAAATGTACAATTAGTGCGTCCTACCCGTTATGACCTACGGCCTACGGTGCTGAAGTGGCAGCGGGCCGGTTATATCTGTCGAAGACCCGATAATCGTTGCGTTAGACGGGTTCTGGAGCGGAGACCGTGAATTAGTAAACGTAGTGTAGGACGCCGTGAGGCTAGATGGAGTGACGATATAAGAAAGGCAGTTGGTGGCGGTTGGAGACGTAAGACTGAGGACCAGGCTGAGTGGCGTATTTTATGGGAGAGGCCTTTGTCCACCAGTGGACAAACAAAGGCTGATGATGATGATGATAGGTTTTCTAGAGTCGAACCTTTTCTCCTAGTCCCCAAACATTAGACATAGTGGCCGGTTATACTCTTGTTTTCTGTGTAACCTGTTTAACTGTGTCTATGGTGCCAAACCTATCTCGAGAACCGGCCTGCTCCGGTGGCGGAAATTCTTCTCGCGAGAGGGTTTGTGATCACCCCTTGATCTTGATAGCAGTTTGGAGAGATAGGATGGTAGTGTTTGAGCAAAGTTTTGTCTCCTTTTTATAAAACTAAACTACAACACTTATGTGGCTTATCCTTGGAGTTCTACCTGTATCTATTATAAGGCCACATTGAATATCCTCTGAAGCTCACGAGGTACTTGTAATTTCGTCTTCTCCTTGTGATTTGCCAATTTTCGGAAATATTTATTGTTTTTGTTTATAATTTAATTTGACACCTTTTTTCAGTAATGAACTTTAATCTAAATGTATTTTACATAGGTATGTTTAAAGAAAGACCGATTCAAGGCATACCTGCACAGAAAAAAAAACACTTAAAAGCGACAGCAAAACTAAGTTTGTTGGATTAAATTCAATTATTGGCCCCAATAGGGAACAAAGTGCTTTCATTTAAAAATAATAAATTAAATTAAAGTAAAACAAATATTTAAAGGCAAAAATCATGTCTGTTGGATGGGAGCCCCCCGTTTTTATAGATTTATTTATTTATCTCATACTAGCTGTTACCCGCGACTTTGTACGCGTGAAACGTTATATGTTATTACAGCAATCGCAGCAATCGTAATTTGAATCATCGGATAATACATTCAGTATCTACATCAGGAGAATGAATTGGTTTCTTTAAGGTTAACACGCTCCATCGTAGACCGCATCGTTTCTTAACATAGGCGAGTGCGTTGACTTGAAATCTTCTCACTCGCTATTGCACCAATATTTGGTAAATTTAAATTAGTCGACTTAACTGGAACCAACACGTCAAAATGCCCTTCGTTAAAATGTCCATTAAAACGCATTTTTAATGCCTTGTATCGGAAATATTTCTCCAGCTGCTTTATGTTCGCATGTAGTGCCATAAGTATGCAGCATGCTTATATCAGCTAGTTAGTAAAACACCTAAAACTTTGCCAATCGTTGACGACGTGGCCATACCAGCCATAAATATTGCATAAAGCAAATAAGACAAAGATGCTTATATCAGACTCAGATAAACCGTCCATTATTCAAACAAAAGTAAGCGTTCCGTTCTTACCGTAAGTACTTTTCAAAATATTGTCAAGTTCGGTCCATAGTAAAATGGCATCGCGATACACCACCGCTTCTTCAATTCATCTTTCCTTTAAGCCAATCGTTGACGACGTGGTCGCCTAATAGTTGATCTTACTATATTGAGCTCGAACTTTTTTCCAAGACCAAACAATTGCCATTGAAATATTGTTATAAAGCAAATAAGACAAAACTCCTCGATGAAATTGTCTTTTGGTTTCAGGATAAACATGCCCCATCGCCAGGTAAATCTTCTACCACTCTGCATTCGATTTGTAATCCTTGACGACGACTTCAGTTATAATTTCACCGTCCATTATTCAAAAACAAAAGCAAGTTCAATTAAAAATCGTAAAACTATAAATGACATCGAAAGTCATAAAAATCATTGCACGAAAATTTTCTCGTGGTTAATTCACGTGACACAGCCAATTTTCAATTTGCCGCCAAATCGTAAAACAAATGATATTATAGTACTTTTTATAGAGCAAGTTCACAACGTATAAGTACTATAGAGCAAGCACAACGTGAGTGGGAACAGTAGGCACGGGTGAGAACAAAACGACGTTCCCGCCGCGAGCGCCTGTAGTCGTACTCGATCACTAGTAAAGTGCGTTTCTCGAGGGATTTTTTTCAAATATTGTTATTAAAATGGTGAAATGTGCAGTTCGATCTTGCAAAAAAGATACTAGAAAACGCACAAAATTGAAATCCAGTATCACATTTCATCGGTAAGTCGATTATTTTACTTATTTTTATAAAAACTATTGAAAACTAATCCGGGAATCGCGGGGTGAAGGAGACGTTCGGGAGGCGGGCACGCGCAGGACCGCCCTCGCACCGCGCTCCCGCCGCGTGATTAGAGATGGGACGTAACCAACTCTGTAGTCAATATAATGTTGGCTAGAAAAACTACATATTATAACAGATTTTTGTAACTGTAATGCTCAAAATGTTATAATATTTTAATAAATAATTTTATAGTGCGTTTTGTACGATATACTTTCAATTTTTTTTATGCGAAAGTATTATAGAGTAACCTGGAAGTACATAATATTATGTAATGTTACGATATCACGTCTTAAAGGCCTGTTCGCATTAGGCTAGTAAATTAGTCTAGTAGAGAGTAATTTAGTAGCTAAAATACTCGCTACTATTCAAAAATCGTTCGCACCGTGCTTTAGTACAGTTCACAAGTGAGTAGCGTTTCGCAACATGAAGATCCTACAACGCAATAAAATAAATGAATGAATAAGCTAATCTTATCGAATCGTAATGGCTATTTTAGAAGAGGTGAATGAGGAAATTTGTGTGATCAATAAAAAAGTTATTCCACAGACGATTTCGTATTTGGAAAATTGTTTGAAGTTATATTCGAAATTCTTCTAATTCGACAAGTTCGAACCTGTTTAGTCGGCGAGCCAATGAGCGCACCGCTCCCAACGAACGCGTGGTGGGGGGTGCTACTCGCCCGTTGAAAATAGAACAAAATGGATTGACTCGACTAAATCGCTCCCTAAACTACTCGACTAAATTTTCAGTGTTCAGACACATTTAGTCACTAAATTACTCGCTACTATACTAATATACTAACCTAATGCGAACAAGCCTTAACAGTTAAATTGATTTTGAAGATTTTAGTAGGTATAGAATATTGTAAAATTCAATTTATGAAAATGACAATGAGAGGTACACTTTTGTAAGGAAAATACAGGGTCCTACAAATTTAGTATAAAACATTTTAAGGACAAACCTACTCATACCACTGAACATTTTTCCTTTTTTTTTACAAGAACCATGCAACAATCATTTACTGCATTTGCTTAGAGTGGTGATTCAAAAATATTTATAAAAAAATTGAAATACGCGTTAAATATTTAGTTCGAAAGTCAAGTGTCACAAAAACTAAAAGACAGCTTTTTAACAAGCTTACGCTTTTTAGCGGTTAGTAAAAATGACAAGTAATATTTAATTAACATAACATAATATTATTATTTGATTTATAAATAAAAATTTCATTGTTATCTTAATAAATAGGTAATTGGATTAAATTGTAATACTAATTACTACTAATTGCACGAAATACCAGCTTTTTATTGACATACATATCCAATCATACACATTTTATGTGAAATATTTACATATTAATATTGTACAAATGTAAGTTGCATGTAGAAAAACTTAAACCTGCACGGGCACTAACTCTATAAAACTAAAATACCTAGGTACTTATATTTTAGATGTTATCGCACGAAATAATTATATTTATAGATGCTTGTACCGCGCTGAACCTGCATCAATCGCCAACAAAATGACTTTGCGTTGTCCGCGTGCCCGTCCCTAGTAATCCCCAACGTAAGTACATATCTATGTAGCTATACATCATCTGCCTACGACGCGCACTGGGCATCTAGTGTGGTGTTAGCACTCTATACTTTAGTTATTTGTCCTCAATGACTATAAGTATTTGTGTGAAATGAAACTTTGAAACTAATTTTTAAATTACCTAAATACTAAAAGAATTGTAATATTTACTCAGTGTAAAAAAAAAATAACAGAAAGTTGAAATGAGTTGGTATATTAATGCAAAGAACTAAAATAATCTGAAAAAGCGAATATCAATCAATAAAGTAGCATTCAGCAGAGAATTGCAAACAGTACACTCGACACGCACGACAACGACGCCTGCCCTCACGTGACTGCCCGTTCTGGTAGCTATATCTAACCATGTGCCGTCCCTCTCACCCCGCGCTTCGAGTGCAGCTGACTTCAGATATTATTGCGGCATAGCGCCATAGCGGCCGTCGTGCTATTGAAACAATAATCTGTGAATAAAATGGTTTCTTCGCATTTTGTTTGTATTAAGAAAGCAATACGTTTCAAAAACGTACCTACTACCTACGTACGTAAATTAATTCTAATAACGTTTCTGCTGTGAAAGTCACATTCAAATCAGTTCAGCCATTTCGGAGACGTAGGTGCTCCTCAGTAGACTAACTTGAACAGAAAACCATGATATTTTTTATCTGTTGACTAAGATCATGAATTGAACTTTTCAAGCTTCTACGAACGGACGGACGTAAAACTTCAACCCTTATTTTACCCTCAGGGAGGGTGGATTTCCAAATATCATGATACACAATTTTATTTCTCATTAACCAAAAACGTGAAGACAAAATTTCATGCTTCAAATAGGACCAATTTTCTTACAACCGTTCACCCCCTTAGGGGATGAATTTCGCAAAACCCCGTCTTAGCGAGTGCCTACGTGCTAAAAGGGACCTCCATGCAAAATTTCAGATTCCTAGCATTTGTAGTTTCTGAGATTCCTTGATGAGTGACCTTTCGCTTTTATATATATAGATATAGATAATGGACTGAACCATTGAGGACAAATAACTAAAGTATAGAGTGCTAACACCACACTAGACGCCCAGTGCGCGTCGTAGGCAGATGATGTATAGCTACATAGATATGTACTTACGTTGGGGATTACTAGGGACGGGCACGCGGACAACGCAAAGTAATTTTGTTGGCGATTGATGCAGGTTCAGCGCGGTACAAACATCTATAAATAGAATTATTTCGTGCGATAACATCTAAAATATAAGTACCTAGGTATTTTAGTTTTATAGAGTTAGTGCCCGTGCAGGTTTAAGTTTTTCTACATGCAACTTACATTTGTACAATATTAATATGTAAATATTTCACATAAAATGTGTATGATTGGATATGTATGTCAATAAAAAGCTGGTATTTCGTGCAATTACTATTACAATTTAATCCAATTACCTATTTATAAAGATAAACAATGAAATTATATGATTGTTGCATGGTTCTTGTTAAAAAAAAGGAAAAATGTTCAGTGGTTTGAGTAGGTTTGTCCTTAAAATATTTTATACTAAATTTGTAGGACCCTGTATTTTCCTTACAAAAGTGTACCTCTCATTGTCATTTTCATAAATTGAATTTTACAATATTCTATACCTACTAAAATCTTCAAAATCAATTTAACTGTTAAGGCTTGTTCGCATTAGGTTAGTATATTAGTATAGTAGCGAGTAATTTAGTGACTAAATGTGTCTGAACACTGAAAATTTAGTCGAGTAGTTTAGGGAGCGATTTAGTCGAGTCATAGTCAATCCATTTTGTTCTATTTTCAACGGGCGAGTAGCACCCCCCACCACTTCTTTGGCTCGCCGACTAAACAGGTTCGAACTTGTCGAATTAGAAGAATTTCGAATAAAACTGTATAGTCTGTGGATAACTTTTGTTATTGATCACACAAATTTCCTCATTCACCTCTTCTAAAATAGCCATTATGATTCGATAAGATTAGCTTATTCATTCATTTATTTTATTGCGTTGTAGGATCTTCATGTTGCGAAACGCTACTCACTTGTGAATTGTACTAATGCACGGTGCGAACGATTTTTGAATAGTAGCGAGTATTTTAGCTACTAAATTACTCTCTACTAGACTAATTTACTAGCCTAATGCGAACAAGCCTTTAAGACGTGATATCGTAACATCTATACTTATAATAAAACTGTAACGGGTCGAATTCTGTACATTGAAGATATTTTGAAAAAATTTTTTTTGGGGCACTCCATAGTCGATACTGATGGCAAAACTGCATTTTTTTTCTTTCATGTCTGTCTGTCTGTCTGTCTTTCTGTATAGAGATCACGCCGAAACTACTGATTCAATTCAGATGAAACTTGGCATGATTTTAGTTTATACTAAGGACATTGCTGTAGGCTACTTTTGATCCCCAAATTCTGATCGGTTTTCTTGCGGGAGGGGGTGAAAGTCAGAATGTGTATTTGGTTGTAACTCATGTTTGCGTTGTTTAATTTCATTAATTCTTTTTTTGTTAGAAAGAACATATTTTTTATATTGTCCCGTCAAAATTTGAATAGTATCGGTCTGGTGGTTCGGAAATTACACAAACATTAAATAACAACGACAACTATCCACAGAATATCTAGATTCTAGAAAGTGCCCACGTGATCGCGTCGCGTCGTCTTGGATGACAAAATAATTGTCAAAGATATATTTTTGTGTGGAAAACAAACATCATTCGGTTTTAATCGACTTCAAACAAGGAGGATGTTTTCAATCGGGTTGCATGTTTTTTATTTGGTTTTATTTTACACGATAACTCCGCTAATTGTTAGTTGATTTTGATAATTCCTTTTTTGTTTGGTAGAAAATACTTCAGAGGTGATCTTAAATATCGAAAACAGGGAGGTAGTTTTTTCAAATATCAACAAAAAGCTAAAATCAGCTAAAATAAAATTAGATCTATCTGTTACGACATAGTCATAGCTTCTTATAAAATTTAGTCGAATGACAGAATTATATTACCTATCACTGAAGTAGATTTTTGTTATTTTGGAGAAAACATATCAGCATAATAAGTGGCAGCCTAAACAACCCATTAAATGTTCCCACTGCTGGGCGTCGGGGCCTTCTCTCGCAAGGAGAGAGACAAGGTTATAATCCACCACGCTGGCCCAGTGTCGGTTGGTGGATGACATATGACTTAGAATTAGATTATAGGTAGATTTCGGTTTCCTCACAGTGTTTTCTTCACCGTTTTAATTACCGGCATTACGAACATGACTCTGAAAAGATAGTGGTACGCGTGGGTTTGAACCCTGGGTCTCCGGATCGACAGTCGCCGTTCTCCCGACTAGGTCAGCTGTAACTTACTAGACCAGCCGTAACTTATTAGAAAACGTATTATTTCAATCCAAACACTGTTTAAAATTTAAAGGTAGTAAATTCAACAAGCTTCGGTGACCGAAGCAGACCGTTGTTAGGGTTCTGTACACAAAGGGTAAAAACGGGACCCTATTACTGAGACTTCGCTATCCGTCCGTCCGTTCGTCCGACTGTCACCAGGCTGTATCTCAAGATCGGTGATAGCTAGACAGTTGAAATTTTCGCAGATGATGTATTTCTATTGGCGCTTTAACAATAAATACTAAAAATAAAATAAATATTTAAGAGGTGCACCCATACAACAAAAATGCTTTTTTACCGTTTCTTGCTCGATACTAATAATAACGTACCTGTCACAGGTAGACCCTTTAACTATTCACATAATATTTAGTTTTATGTTCTCTTTAAAAGTAATTAATTAAAATAAAATAAATTATTCAGGGGGCTCCCATACAATAAAATCCGTTTATTTGCTAATGGTTCAGAACCCTTCGCGCGCGAGTACCATTTGCATTTGACCCGTTTTATTTTTTCTAAATTTTTGTTAAATCCTATGCTTTCCTAATATTATATAATTATGTCAATGTTTCAATTTTTGCTGCTCAATTACGTTGGAATGGCTGAATGTATCGAGTTAAAATTAAAGACACATTCTTGGTTTAGCTTAAGTAATACATAGGGTACTTATACATAGGCAATGTTTAGCCTATGTGTTCTGCCAGACTATAATGTAATTCTATTTCAAATTTCAACCCGATCACTTGATACGTTCCGCCATGATTAAGTAACAAACATCCAAACAGTGACATTCATAATAATTACAGGACAACGTTGGACCGGCTGAACATATTTTGAAGAAATTCGAAACAGACGTAGTTTGAACTCAGAAATAGCAAATCGGTTACTTATAAGGTTACTGTGACGTCGGAAAGACTAAGCAAATTTGGTAGAAAATTGAAACAGAGATAACGTATAGTCTGAAATACCACATTTATTTATGTACTAGCTGAACCCGCTACTTCGTTCGCGTAAGCAGATATTACTGACTTATACATTAATTGGAAGTATCGCACGTCAAATATTTGGATAAGTAGTCATTGAAAAACCTTTGAGTTTGAGTGAATTTGTTTTTCCACACAAAAATTTATTTAATTTTATCATCTTTATTTTTCTTTTTTTAAACAAAATCAAACATATTTAGTAAGGTTTCGTAGTATCGAACATAGCCGCAAGTGTTAAGTTTGTAGGATTTTTATAGGATACGTTATGAAAAGTCTGAAGCTAATGTGCATGATCTGATACCTATTTTTTTTACCTATTTCTTTTTATCCGCAAGCTGTTTTCTAGCTGTTACCCGCGACTTCGCCGGCGTAAAATTTTGAACGAAGCCTGCGTGGAATCAAAATAATTAAAATTTTGAGTTTTAATGATATTCAAGCAAGTTGAACCCGTAAATCTAAACTTGGCTTAGATTTACGGGTTCAACTTGCTTGAATGCTTGCCTAGTGAAATGTTAATGTATGAATTTAATTGTAGATAACACACAAAAAAATCAAGAACGAAAGAATCCAAATTTGGCATCATAATCCTTTTAGCAGCAAGAAACTTATTAGTACAATTTAGAATACCAGTAACGCCACCTAGTGATGAAAGAAAAAATACGTACCACAATAGCAAAACATCGATTTAAATGGCCTTTAGTGCTTTTAGATTTAAACTGGCATTAGCGCCGTCTAATGAGAATATTATGTTGCTTGTTATTTTGATTGTGAACGCAAATCACCTATATTATCTACGCCAAAACGGGTGCATATTTTTTCATTTTGGCTTTTACCTTACCATCACATCAAGTTCCTGACGAAAATATATGCTTATATTAATATGGAGTTAAATGAAAATGTTGACTTATTAGCCCATGTGAAATTTTAGACTCTAAACTATATGTGTTTCGTATGTCAACCCAATTCGTTGTGCCGTTTTGACGTGATAGTTAATATTTGTTTCCTTAGGGCCCATGCTTCTTTTCAGGTTGATAGGTAATAAATACATAAATGTGGTATTTCAGACTATGAGTTATTTCTGTTTCAATTTTCTACCAAATTTGCTTAGTCTTTCCTACGTCACAGTAATCTATAAGTAACCGATTTGCTATTTCTGAGTTCAAACTACGTGTGTTTCGAATTCCATCCAAATATGTTCAGCCGTTCCAACGTTGTCCTGTAAATATTATGAATGTCACTGTTTGGATGTTTGTTACGTAATACATAGAGTACTTATACATAGGCAATGTTTAGCCTATGTGGTCTTCCAGACTGTAATCTAATTCTATTTCAAATTTCAACCCGATCACTTGATACGTTCCGCTATGATTAAAGCGGCAATAGAAATACATCATCTGCGAAAATTTCAACTGTCTAGCTATCACCGTTCTTGAGATAGCCTGGTGACAGACGGACGGACGGACGGACGGATAGCGAAGTCTCAGTAATAGGGTCCCGTTTTTACCCTTTGTGTACGGAACCCTAACAACGGTCTGCTTCGGTCACCGAAGCTTGTTGAACACTACCTTTAAATTTTAAACAGTATTTGGATTGAAATAATACGTTTTCTAATAAGTTACGGCTGGTCTAGTAAGTTACAGCTGACCTAGTCGGGAGAACGGCGACTGTCGATCCGGAGACCCAGGGTTCAAAACCACGCGCACCACTATCTTTTCAGAGTCATGTTCGTAATGCCGGTAATTAAAACGGTGAAGGAAAACACCGTGAAGAAACCGAAATCTACCTATAATCTAAGTTCTAAGTCATATGTCATCCACCAACCGACACTGGGCCAGCGTGGTGGATTATAGTCTTGTCTCTCTCCTTGCGAGAGAAGGCCCCGACGCCCAGCAGTGGGAACATTTAACGGGTTGTTTATGCTGCTACTTATTATGCTGATATGTTTTCTCCAAAATACAAAAATCTACTTCAATGACAGGTAATTTAATTCTGTCATTCGACAAAATTTTATAAGAAGGTATAACTGGCGTACAGATAAATCTAAGTTGATTTTAGTTTTTTTGTTGATATTTGATATCTGTTTTCGATATCTAAGATCACCTCTGAAGTATTTTCTACCAAACAAAAAAAGGAATTATCAAAATCAACTAACAATTATCGGAGTTATCGTGTAAAACAAAACCAAATAAAAAAACATGCAACCCGATTGAGAATATCCTCCTTGTTTGAAGTCGATTACAACCGAATGATGTTTGTTTTTCCACACAAAAATATATTTTTGACAATTATTTTGTCATTCAAGATGAAGCGACGCGATCACGTGGACACTTTCTAGTATCTAGAATCTAGATATTCTGTGGATCGTCTGTGATACACAGAATACTTAGAAGTTAGTATGTACCGAACGCGCCGCGCGTGTCGTTATTATTTAATGTTTGTGTAATTTCCGAACCAACAAACCGATATTGTTCAAATTTTGACGGGACAATATAAAAAAATGTGTTCTTTCTAACAAAAAAAGAATTAATGAAATTAAACAACGCAAACATGAGTTACAACCAAATACACATTCTGACTTTCACCCCCTCTCGCAAGAGAAACCGATCAGAATTTGGGGATCAAAAGTAGCCTACAGCAATGTCCTTTGTCTAAACTAAAATCATGCCAAGTTTCAGCTGAATTGAATCAGTAGTTTCGGCGTGATGCGTGATCCCTATACAGAAAGACAGACAGACAGACAGACAGACAGACAGACA
Organism: Ectropis grisescens; assembly: GCA_017562165.1. NCBI lineage: Eukaryota > Metazoa > Arthropoda > Insecta > Lepidoptera > Geometridae > Ectropis > Ectropis grisescens. The sequence goes on along the minus strand of CM029781.1, from coordinate 12,046,269 downwards.
GACAGACATGAAAGAAAAAAAATGCAGTTTCGGCATCAGTATCGACTATGGAGTGCCCCAAAAAAAAAATTTTCAAAATATCTTCAATGTACAGAATTCGACCCGTTACAGTTTTATTATAAGTATAGATTACCTATCAACCTGAAAAGAAGCATGGGCCCTAAGGAAACAAATATTAACTATCACGTCAAAACGGCACAACTATATGTGTTTCGTATGTCAACCCATATGGTTGACATACGAAACACATATAGTTTAGAGTCTAAAATTTCACATGGGCTAATAAGTCTATATTTTGATTTAACTCCATATTAATATAAGCATATATTTTCGTAAGGAACTTGATGTGATGGTAAGGTAAAAGACTAAAATGAAAAATTGATGAACCCGTTTTGGCGTAGATAATATAGGTGATTTGCGTTCACAATCAAAATAGCAAGCAACATAATATTTTCATTAGATGGCGCTAATGCCAGTTTAAATCTAAAAGCACTAAAGCCCCATTTAAATCGATGTTTTGCTATTGTGGTATGTATTTTTTCTTTCATCACTAGGTGACGTTACTGGTATTCTAAATTGTACTAATAAGTTTTTAGAGACGATCTTCTTAGCATTCCATGGATTCACCGTGCGGGTGCCGGGTCCATCGTGTGGCAGAGAGAAAAAACTCAGTAGTTCCCGAGACTTGTGACTCGGGCGTAGGTTTAAGGGACCCCTTTCTAAATTTGGATCGAATTTGGATTCTTTCGTTCTTGGATTTTTTTCTGTGTTACCTACAATTAAATTCATACATTAACATTTCACTAAGACTTGGCTTAGATTTACGGGTTTAACTTACTTGAATATCATTAAAACTCAAAATCTTAATCATTTTTATTCCACACAGGCTTCGTTCAAAATTTTACGCGGGCGAATTCGCGGGTAACAGCTAGAAAACAGCTTGCGGATAAAAAGAGATAAGTAGGTATCAGATCATGAACATTCGCTTTAGACTTTTCATAATGTATCCTATAAAAATCCTACAAACTTAACACTAGCGGCTATGTTCGATACTATGAAACATTACTAAGTATGTTTGATATTGTTTAAAAAAAGAAAAATGAAGATGATAAAATTAAATATATTTTTGTGTGGAAAAACAAATTCACTCTAACTCAAAGGGGTTTCAATGACTACCTACTTATCCAAATATTTGACGTACGATACTTCCAACTAATGTATAAGTTAGTAACATCTGCTTACGCGAACGAAGTAGCGGGTTCAGCTAGTTACATAATATTATGTACTTCCAGTTTACTCTATAATACTTTCGCATTAAAAAAAATTGAAAGTATATCGTACATAAAACACTATAAAATTATTTATTAAAATATTATAACATTTTGAGCATTAAAGTTACAAAAATCTGTTATAATATGTAGTTTTTCTAGCCAACATTATATTGACTACAGAGTTGGTTACGTCCCATCTCTAATCACGCGGCGGGAGCGCGGTGCGAGGGCGGTCCTGCGCGTGCCCGCCTCCCGAACGTCTCCTTCACCCCGCGATTCCCTGATTAGTTTTCAATAGTTTTTATAAAAATAAGTAAAATAATCGACTTACCGATGATACTTACTGGATTTCAATTTTGTGAGTTTTCTAGTATCTTTTTTGCAAGATTGAACTACACATTTCACCATTTTAATAACAATATTTGAAAAAAAACTCCTCGAGAAACGCACTTTACTAGTGATCGAGTACGACTACAGGCGCTCGCGGTGGGAACGTCGTTTTGTTCTCACCCGTGCCTACTGTTCCCACTTCATTGTGCTTGCTCTATAGTACTTATATGTACTCAATGTACTGAATCCTTCGTACTCAAGTGCGATTCGCACTTGCCCAGTGTTATATAATTTTAGTGTGATACTTAATTCTAATTTCTAATTCTAATTCTTAATTCTAGGATAAATGTATCAAGGAACATGGAACAGAAACTGAGTCAAACTCTGAAACTGGTCAAGGTGATGTGGACAATAACAACAAGCAGCCTGTTACTGTGATGGTGCTGGGAGCCGGCAGGGGGCCGCTGGTGAGGGCCACGCTCAACGCCGCGGATCTCACTAACACCAAAGTTAAGGTAAACACATTTTTTTCACATTCAACCAGAGATACAAAAGAGTATTTATCTCTATGCCCTGTAATTCCTTTGGTATAATTATCCTTCAAACTTTCACACAGAGATGTTTGCAAATTAATAGTTGGTGGTGGAAAAACTGGTAAAGGTATAGTACTTCCCCAGATGGACTCTGCAAAGAGGCCTACCTACAACTAAATAAGTTATAAGCTGTTGTAAATTAGAAGTGTTACTGTGTGTGTCACCACTGAAGTTGCATGGTGAAATTGATGAGCTTGTAACTTGTGTGTAATTGGCTTCTTTTAATATGATGCTACAATGGCTTCGAGTTTCGGAAAAATTAGCCATGATTGGTCTTGATACTTTGCGATGTAGAATTTTTTCACGCATGAGCTAGCAACAGTCCCAAAAAAAAGGCAAGATGTTATATCATGCAGATGTGCAACTGTGCACACTCCCCAAAATGTATGCTATAAAAACCGATAAGATAACAATTTCGCCGCGTTGTTCAAGACTTTAAAGTAATTTTCAAACAAAGGTGTCCGTTGTCTATGATCCTTTTGACACGTTTTTCGAGCAATATGCATTCCAGCAAGATGAGTTATGATTATTTGCAGGTCATAGCAGTGGAGAAGAACCCGTGCGCCGTGGTAGTGCTGGCCGCTCAAGCGAGAGAGGTGTGGCGAGACCGTGACGTCACGATCGCGCCGGGAGACATGCGACATCTCAACCTCTCGCCCAAAGCAGACATCGTCGTCTCCGAGCTCTTGGGTTAAAATCTTACCCACTACTTACTTCAATTACGACTTACTATACATACTCGTATTATGATTTTAGTGTTGCAATTTACTTGTCTCTAATTCGGGATATAATGCCAATGAGGCGCTCTCAAGTCTCAAAATGCAATCAGACCTGAGATATGCAAAGAGACGAAATCGATAAATATATAATTGACAGATCTATATCTCTACTTAAAACATATATACGGTCGAATTGAGAAACCTCCTTTTTTTAAGTCGGTTGAAAAAAAGACATGTTTGCTCGAAATTTCGCAATTTAACCGCAAGCCCGCAAAAGTCTTGCACTTAGTTTGGAGCTCACTGCTAATCAATAAATGCGACATATTGTATCTTTTGTTAATCTTGGTATTTCTTACTGTGTGTCATAGCTGTATTGGAAATAAACTATTCTGTTCTATCTACAGGTTCCTGGGGCGATAACGAGCTATCGCCCGAGTGTTTAGACGGCGCGGCGGGTCTACTCAAACCGGGCGGTATCTCCATACCGCGTGCATACACGTCATACGTCGCTCCCATATCGTCGCCTCGCCTCTGGGCCGCGGCTAGAGGAGTCGCCACTTCAGGGCCTAACCCCAGCAAAGACAAGAATTTGGAAACCTTGTGGGTGGTTTATATGCAGAATAAACATGATATCGCTGAAACCAAGGTGCTTACCTCATTTCTTAACAGATCTATGGTAGTTGGTATCTATTGCCGAAGTTGCGCGCCCAAAGATTAGTTAGGGCTGGTCTAGATGGTAAAACAGCACCTACGGATCTGGTCCGAATCCGACGCGAACCACTGTCTTTTCGAAATCGTAATTAATGTACATAATGCCACAAACTTTTAAAAAAACAGCATTATGGCCTGTCTCTCTCGTTATGAGATAAAGCCGCTAGGTCCACCAATGGGAACATTTTGGCTGCTTATGTTTATGCAGAAGGCGCAGCAGGCAGCACTATAATTGACGGCGTAAGACGGGGAGTACAATTAGGGTAATTATATTAGGGAAGTACGAGGGGTGATCCAAAAGTAATGATAATCAGTTATTTCTAGTGCACACAAAAATACAAAAAAATTACAGTCACTTGCTCAATTACCCACTAGTTCAGGAAAAAAAATCATATAAATAGCCACGATTCCCGGAGCTACATTCATTTGAATACGGACTGTCAAGGAGTGAACATCAAAATGGAAAAACACGAAATCAGAGCTGTCATTAAATACCTCTGCCTGAAAAAAATGTCTACCAAAGACATACACAGCGACTTGGTGGAAACATTAGGGGACTGTTCTCCTCCATATTCCACAGTTGCACGCTGGGCTAAGGAGTTTAAGCTGGGAAGAACATCGACGGAAGACGAACACCGCGAAGGGCGCCCATCGACGTCCCTCACTGGAGAAAATGTGAAAAAAGTTGAAGAAGTTGTATTGAAGATCGAAGAGTGACTATCAGGCATGTAGCTGAAGTCACAGGGATCTCATATGGCAGCATTCAAAGAATCCTTGTGAACGAATTGCATATGAGAAAGGTCTCCGCGCGTTGGGTACCGAAAATGTTAAACGACGAGCAAAAGAAGAAACGAGTCGACATGTCATGAGCAAATCTCGAAAAGTTCCAGGCAGACAAGGATAATTTTTGTCACGTTTTGTGACCATGGACGAAACCTGGATCCACCATTTTGATCCTGAAACAAAACAACAATCGATGACATGGAAACGATCCGATGAACCGACGCCGAAGAAATTCAAAGTGTCAAGCTCAGCAGGGAAGGTTATGGCGTCTGTTTTTGGGACGCTGAAGGAATAATCATGGTGGACTACTTGGAAAAGGGGCCACTATTACAGGCTCCTACTATGCAGAACAAATAAGAAGATTGCGGGAGGCTATTAAGGAGAAAAGGCGAGGCAAACTGCGGGCTGGAGTGCTGTTCCATCAAGACAACGCACCGGTTCACAAAGCTGCAATTGCCATGGCTGCCATTCAGGAAGCGGGCTTTGAGCTGGTGGAAAACCCCTATTCACCAGATCTAGCCCCAGTGACTTCTATCTCTTTCCACGACTCAAGGAACACCTCCGGGGCAAGAAATTTGACGATGATAGCGACGTGATGGCCGCGGTTAAGGACTTTTGAGAGTCAAGATAAAGATTTTTTTCTAAGGAATTTTAGGTTTAGAAAAGAGATGGACTAAATGTATAGACTTGCTAGGAGACTATGTTGAGAAATAAATTTAGTTTTTGATTTTATTCATTGTGTTTATTATTGATTATCATTACTTTTGGATCACCCCTCGTAGGTTTCAAAGATGTGCAACTGATCTACATGATCTAATACCACCTTGCCTTTCTTCTATCGGACAGCTCATAGCTCGAAAAAGCAACATCGTTACATGGTTGACATTCCAAAGACTTGAACAAAGAGGTATGAATGACTCTACTTTTTCGTAAGGACGTCTAGGCTGTGGAATACGTTGTCTGTGTGAGGTTTCCCCAATGGTTACAATTTACAATCTTGGTGGCTTCAACTCGAGAGTGAATGGGTTTATTCTAAGTAAGCATGCTCCATCTTAGACAGCATCGTCGCTTATCATCAGGCGAGACAGCGATCAAGTGTAAACCTATAATAGATAGTTACGAAGTACAGATACTTATATTTTTGTACATAACACACTACTGATAATTATAACTTAAAAACAATGTTCATTGTTTGTTTGTTTTCTAAAAAAGTTTGCGTTATTCCAGAGTGTGTTCACATTCGAGCACCCGGCGCGAGGTGCCCGCGATAATTGCGGTCAGGAGCGCTCCGACTGGCGAGGGCTACCCCTCCCCGACAACCGGCGCTCCGCCACGCTCACCTGGGACGTGGAGCAAGACAACGTGATGCACGGCTTTGGAGGATACTTCGACTGCGCCCTGTTCGGCGACGAGATGATCAGCATAGAGCCTTCTACTCACAGCCCCGGGATGATATCGTGGTTCCCCGTCTTTATACCAATCAAGGTATGTTGAATGGTTTTTGGTATGTTAATGTTTTTTTTTACTCTCGACACAGAAACGACCTTGTTTTAAGTTTGACGCGCCTCTGTGTGTGTCTGTCTGTGGCTTAGTAGCTCCCGAATGGATGAACCGATTTTGTTTGTGAAAAAGTCGCCAGTGTAGCTATGTTTGATGAAAATCGATTCAAAACGGCGGCCGCCACCAAGTTGTAGATTAAATATTTTTTTCCCAATTCCCTCAAATGGATTGGCTTTATACTAGGTAGTACATTATGACAAATTTTAAATCCAAAATTACCACTGCCAAATAAGTTTAGCGTGGATTTTAAAAATACCTCAACATTTTTATCATATTACTAGCTGTACCCTACCCCGCTTCGCTGTGGCACATTGTGATGCAAAAATTAGATAAAAACAATCCTTGATGCCAGTGCCGGATCAAGCCAGCGCGGGGCCTGTAGCAATTTCTGTCAAGGGGCCTTTCGTTTGCTTAGGTTTAGGAAGGGTAGGGTAAGTTATGCAAGATATTTTCGCTACATATTTACAGTCAGACAGACGTCGGAGCGCGGGGCCCCCAGTATGCGCGGGGCCCGTAGCATTTGCTACTCTTGCTCTATGGCTAATGCGCCACTGCTTGATGCGGATTATATATCATTCTAAAATTTCAGCTCGATTGGTGCAGAACTTTTTGAGTTTTTGAAGCGTACACAAACCAACATAACATTTTTATATATAAAGATAGTGAGTTCACTAAGTGCTAGACTTTGATTTGAAATCTTTATATTCAAGTAACGGCTGTCTAGTCGGGAGATCGCCGTCTGCTAATCCGGAGACCCCGGGTTCAAACCCCACACACCACTGTCTTTTCGAAGTCATATGCGTAATGCCGCTAACTTAAAACGGCGAAGGAAAACATTGTGAGGAAACCGACATCCACCTAGAATCTTTCGAAGTCATGTGTCATACACCAACCCGCACTGGGCCAGTTTGGTGGATTATGGTCTTACCTCTGTCCTTGTGAGAAAAGGCCCCGAGTCCCAGCAGTGGGAACATTAAGTGGGCTGTTGATGATGATATTCAAGTATCTGCGTGGCACTGAGTCATTGTGGGCAGGCCTATTGTGTACCAACAAATCTAATTCTTCATTAAACTATAACATTAAAAACATGCCTTCTGCTCATAACTCTGGAATGTTTTGTCCTAATAATATTTATTAAAGGGATTTAAAACTCACAATAGTAACTAGGCTGGCTAGGTTTGCTGTCAATAGATACATCAAAAAGGACTACATAGTAAATACTTATCATTGTTTAAAGTTTGTGAGTTTTTTTATGGGTTTTGTAGTTACTAGTAAGGCCTTGGTCACAGGCAAAAGGATTTAAGGCCAAATGAATCTGTAGTCACACTAAATATATTCAGGTGGGCTGAATATTATTATGCCAAAGATTAAAGTTATTTTTTTAAATTAGTGCCCCAGAAACCAGTTAGTGAGAGTTATGGCCTTATTTGATTGTGTAAAATGTTTTTTTTTTCAGACTCCACTGCGTGTTCATGAAGGTGAAGTGATAACTGCAACTTTTTGGCGCTGTGTGGACTCCCGCAGGGTGTGGTATGAGTGGATAGTGCAGGTTGGGGAGAGGACCACCACCATGCACAATACCAATGGGAGAAGCTCAGAAATGCTGCTGTGATCTTACCTGCTACTAGGATTAGGGATATAACTAATATCTGTAAAGAAATTACTAGGAATAAAAATTTGTATACAATTTTGGATTTTTTTATTATTATTGTTTTTAAGCTTTCGCGATTTGAGCAAATGTTTATAATGTACAGGACTTAATTGTTACAACCGCCGTGGTCACGAGAAGACTGAAGAAATTGCGGGTCATCTCATTGCGAAATGAGGGGATCTAGATCTACCCTCATCAGGGTACATTATCAGACAGGGTATCATCTATAATCTAACGCTGCCGAAACGTCGAGGTATTTAAACAATGAATTAAATTGTGATTAAGTCCTGTACATTTTTTATTATTAACAATAACTATACATTATACAATAACAAATTGTTTTAGTTAATAACATAGTAATACTATTTGCTTGTTATACAGCCATACAGTTTATGGTACAAGTTTCACTCATATTTTATAGACACTAATTCCACCCAAAATTAAAAGGCTTATTACACTATTTGGCTAAACTCAGTGACTGAATTCAGAAGCACCCAATCTTACTGCTTACTGAATGCTATTACACTTCACTGAAATTAGTAACAATTAAATTCAGATGGCTAAATTTAGCCAAATGTAATTAAGCTTTTAGGGCAGAAAAACAGAATGAGGCCTTGGTTACATGGGGAGACCAAATCTCTTAATTCAATATTGTTAACAGTTACTATTGCACTGGAAATTATACTTTTAAATCGTCTTATTTGCAAACTTATTTATTTAGATTTAGAATAGATAGATCAAATTTAGATTGCTACAAATAACATTACTTACTAAATCTGGCATAAACTGCAACCTATATAATCTGGAAGTAAAATTACTTTTGGATTAATCTCACAATATTCAGTTCCTTGTGGAAGTCATCAATGTCTTGGTCCCACCTTTTTTCAAAGTAAATACCTGGAAAAACAAGAAGAACAATAGTTTTGGTAAGGACTAATACATTATTTTCAGTCAAACAAATGACATTAAAGGCTTTGTGTAAAAATGAACCACCCACCAAGTATCATAGCAAGAAGTACAAAGAAAGAAAACATATTTTTAATGTTTACCTATTTCCTGCAGATTACCTATCAGATAACACATAATGTAAGAATACCTTGTAAAAACTTTGCATTATTTCCAGTTCGGATAGCCCATGGCAGGTAATGTTTCAAGTACAGTTGCCGGTGCTTTGGCTTAAGCCTCCCTGCTCCCCAGATACCTCCATTAATACACATTGGAAGCTTTGTCTGGATGCCTTCTATCCATTTTACTGCCACCTGTAATAATTGAGTACCTAAATATTATACTATAAGGTCAAGAAGTTTTACCACACTACACAAAAATAAATAAGAAATAATTTTGAGTCTTGTAGACATGCAAACCATAAATGACTATTTAGGTAGGGAATAATATACCTCTCCGAGCATAGTCGTTTTCATAAACAATACGGCATGAACTAAGTCATGTACTTCTCTATATCGTTGCATAACATAGGCAAGCTGAGGGTCAGCTATGAATTGTACAGGAAGTCGAGAATCTGCAGTTATGTTGTTATCTCGCATGAAATCTGCGTACACTCGTCCCAAGGAGTTCTCGGGCATCTTAGAAAGTTTAAGAAACGAAACAGTCTTGGAGTTAATCCTCGGCATTTCTTTCAATATCTCAGTGCCTTCCGCAGTCTCCTGGATTTTCTTAAGCATATGTTGTAATGCGTTTTCACCTGTCACTTCTCCCAAGCAAGCGATCATGTCGCCACGATGAGGATTGAGGAGAGAAATTGCAGCAGAACCACATGTTAGTAAAGTTTTTTGAAATGCGTTTAGAGGTATGAAATTTGTTTGCATTTCCTCTATAAAACTAGTGCTCTTTGGTACACTGGTGGAAAACTTTCGCAACAATAACAAGTGCCGCATTTTTTGTTTTGGAAACTTTTAGTGTAACTACGCGATGGTGTAAATATTATTTACAAGGTTTTTCAGAAACAACGAACTGTTTGCATTGCAAGAAAAAAACAAAAATCAGCTGATAAAGAAAAGTGTCAAATTAAAATGTCCGTCAAAGTCAAAGGTTTTTTTCTTTGTGCGTTTTCGTAACTGTGAATACTGTGATGGAGTAGGGTTTATTACACTAGCAATATTCTATCAATATCGACCATCGAGCAACTAGATCTTCCGCGCAAGCACGGAAGGGAGTAGCCAGGAGTAGCCTTAATTAAAAAATATTGTTCTAATCTTACTGTCATTTCTTGTGGGAGGGGAAAGTTGCACACTAGCCAAAGCCACACTATACAAACATACCTGTACCGATCCATTGCCGATTATACTCACACAGCCAAATCACTGACACAAAAAAAATAAAGCACCATTCACAAATCTAGCCCCGCCCTCACGCCACAGTATATTATCAAACTCCATGGTCCACGCGGACTTGTACTATGACAGAGGGGAAACGCTGAGTATGCCTACTCCCTTCCGTGTTGGCGTGTTGCTCGCTGATATCGACATTTATTTAGAAGCCTTGTTTTAAAGTTAGTTAAACTTTGTCATGTTCTACAACGTGAACAGGGTTCATTTCATCAGTTCACGTCCAGCCCTTAATTTAATAGGGCGTTTCTTTCGGCGGCGCGGCATTTCTTGTTGCGTTTTAGAGGTCTACACTACATACTCCAATAGTAACAGTTCTAGTTACAGTCGTGGTCGTTACGCGACGTCAAAATTACAATAGCAGCTTTTTTCTACTTCAGCCAAAAACCGTTATCGGAGCGTGCAATAACTTGTGATTCTTACTAAACCAGCTACAGACGAGTAACTCGATCTCGTGTCGTAGCAACGTGATGCCGCATACAAACAGTTATCGTAGCTATGATTAGTAATAACTATTACTTCAGATACAGCAACGAAATTGTACGACCCGACGATATTCGTACCTAAATCACTAATACAGCTATTTAGTGGACGCCAAGGGATCCCAGCATTGTTTGCGTATTGCGTAGAAACGTATGAGGGGTGAGTAGGATAGCATGATCGTTATTTTCACTAAGTAAGATCGAGATGGGATGATCTTTTCAAAGTAATTTGTTGGAATAGGTATTGAAATATTGCCACTCAAGTTGAGGTGCTAAAATCTTTGGGTCAGGGCCAAAGTTCAAGGGCACTCGCGGATACTGGATAGAGTTAAATTCTTTCTTTAATTTCGAATTTTAGTTGCAACTAAATATATACTATAAGCCTAAAAAAAACTAGTTTTTAGTTAGGCTTATAGTTTTGGATATTTTTTATTAGATTTATTATTTTTCTATTTTGGATTATTTTAGGTATGTTGTCTTTTTATGGATTGTTCAAAATGTGTCGCTTAAACGCAAGTATGTGTATCTAAATAAGTCTTATATTTCCATTACAATCTTAAAATTCACCGTAAATAATAACCATGTGGCTATTATAGCATTACCGGTTTCTGTATTGCTTAAACGTGCGATCTTTCGAATACGTTTACGGATAATAACTAAAAACTATTTATCAAATAAATAGTTTCAGAAACCACTATCACCAGATATAACAACCAATAGTTTTGTGATCTCCAGAACGCGTATCGACTTATATCTAGTTCTATTAGTTAAAGTTCCAGTCCCAAACACAACAGTTTAAGGCGGTCCTTAGATGATCAATAATTTTGCGCAATATTGCGAATTGTACAATATTGTTTACCGTTTTGGGTTAAAATTGAAGATTGGTGGACAAATAAATATTGGTGGACAATGCACACACAACACCAATTGCACAATGATTGAATGAAAGTTTGAGCGAGTGTAATTTTTATTGCTTTTTGCTTCACATTTTTTCATTGCGTCGAGTAGGGTCAATATTGAAACATATTTTAATAAGTCTGTTGTTCGTTTTGACGAAGAGAACTCGTATGGCAAGAATGTTGACGTTAAGGAATCAGAAATGATCTACGAAAATGAGTATCCAATTGTACAGATAATAATTCCCGTCTCTGTGGAATATCATGAGCAAAGAATATAATGACCGCGATAAATAAATGTTTAGTATTAGATATTGTTGTCTAAATGCAAAGTTAATAGTACTTATAAAGTGACGGGACGAGCAGGGCATGTGTCTGATGGTCTGCAACATAATATTCCAATGACACGTAGCTATCGGAACATTTATGGTACAAATCATTACTTAACAAATCATTGCGCTCGTCATCCAGATATATAAATTGCTTTATCTCTAAGTCCGGTGATTTTGGTGAAAACAATGCCCTTCAAACCCGAACACAGTAATACATTATGTACAAACAAAGGCAAGAAAAGATTTCCATTAATAACAACACTATAATTATATTTATATGTTACACTACATACCTATTAGCTACAGCTAAATTTTGCTAAGATACATTTTGTTCGCGCGGTCCTTACGGGATCAACATCGTTCTCCGAGTAAACACGAAAACATTGAGCAGTTCGTATTATTATGCAATATAGTTGATCGTTTGGATGCTAGTTCCTTTCAATCTTTTTGTACATTAAAATGCATTGCACAAAGTTATTGTAGGTCTAGGGACTGCCTTACAACTTACGAGATATTGTGTATGATGCCTCTTAACTGTCTAAATTTTGAGAACTGTCAATGACAATTTTTTTTTATGTTGGTACAATTTTGAAATTGTAGGTTATATTTTGTTACTCGGAAACGAAGATTCGAACGTGGTTTTAAATTTATTTTTATTCGTAAATTTAAAGTGCCATTGGTGTAGAAAAATTGAAATAATTGTAGCAGAAAATTTAAGATTCCAGTGTAATATTCTATATTTATTATCGTACACATATAAGAGTATGTTACACACTAATATACAATTACGCTTAAATGTGCAATTCTATGATTCCATATTTTTACAATTTAATGCCTATAATATGGACTATCAACGAATAAAACTGCTACAAAAACAATTTCCCATCATTCCTTATGGTTAATTTTGGTTTACAGATGACAATGGCGAAGAAACCACTAAAAAATAAACAACTTAGAGCTCAACTGAGTCAAGAGATAAACTTCTTAAAAAGTGTATTCTCTGTTATGTCTATCCCAATTCAGATGAAAGGTATGTCCATTGAGTGATTAAAATGAGAATTAGGTATTTTTAATAGCCAAATAAACTCCATTGTTTATCTGAGTGTTGTCCACTAGAAGTTGGCAATAAATTGATCTTCTAAATTCTAAAGCTTCCTACAGTTTATTCAATGGACTGTAGTATGTTTTCAGTGTATCAGATGAGATAAGCAAACAATATATAAAACATTGCTTCCAAATTCAAAATTATTAATCCAAAACAGTAACCATTTCCCAACATCTTTAGTAAGTACCTAATGTAGTTAGTGTTCCATGGCTGGTGATTAATGAAAACAAAAAAGTTTGAGTTTTGATCTCTATAATACTTCTAGACTCAGAAAACTTTGTAAATCCTTGTTGACATGGTTGCCTGGAAGAAATTGAAATGAAAGAATGGCTCTTAGCGATAAGGTCGCCCATTGTTACTTTGTTTTAAGGTGTTTCTGTATTTTGTTTTATTATTTAAGTGCAATAAATAGTTTATCTATCTATCTAAATCAATATTGATCACAGCAAAAACAAAAACTTTGAGATTTGACTATTCCCATTACAGCTCTAGACTTAGAAATAAAATGGTCCATACCAAAATGAGAAAATAAAAAAGATAATTTAAACAAAATGGATCATAGAAATTCTTACTTTGTCTTTTATAAATGAAACTTCTTAGGTCCATTTTGACATGTCATCTATAGTTCCGTATATTGTGACCCTTTCAAACAGTAGCTCTCATTATAAAATAATTGGTGTTTCATGTTTCAGGTGAAAATGATGACAACATGGATTATGAGATTGTAAATGAAAAGCAAAGCAACAGTGAAGAGAAGGAAGTACCGAAAAGAGCGCAAACAATTGCAGAACTCGAAGAAAAACTAAACAAAATTAAGTCCCAATCCAAATTTAACCTCAAAAATAAATTGGTTAAAAAAAGTCTGAGTAGCAAACTGAATAAAAAACTAAAAAAAGAGAGACAGAAAAAGAAAAATGTGAAACTAGGAGATGCTACACCACTCGCTACCAACGACACACCTGATGATGTTCCAGAAGAAAAGAAAGAGAAGAAACCTAAAATCAATCCAAAACCAGTGTTCAACCATGATGGAAAACTTGTATTCTCAAAGTTTGACTTTGCTAATGTTGGCCAAAAAGGTATGTTATCAGTCCCTATCCTACTAATATCAATAAATGTCAATGTTTGGATGTTTGTTGCTCAATCACATCGAAATGTATGAACAGATAGAGTTTAAATTTCGAACAAAGTTAGAATATAGTCTGGAAGAACACATAGGCTAATTTTTATCCTGGTAAAATAATGGGAACTATGCTGGTAAAACCGCCGGGCACTGGTGGTATTGTATAAAGTGCAAAGGGTGTAATTGTTAGTATTAATTATGTCGAAATATCCAGACAGATTGAATATTTGTAGTATTACAATTAGGCTATGGCTGGTCCAGTTGGTAGAAAGGCAATATTAAATATATGTCGAAATATCCAGACAGAACAAATATTTGTAGTATTACAATTAGGTTCCGGCTGGCCTAGTTGGCAGAGTGGCGACTGGCGATCCGGAGCACCAAGTGCAAATCCACATGCACCACTGTCTTTTGTCATTAGTCATGTGCGCAATGCCACGGACTTAGTAACGGTTAAGGAAAACATTGTCGAGGTTGTGTGTCATCCACCAACCCACACACGGCCAGATTATGCCTTGACTCTCTCCTTTCGAGAGAAGGCCCAGAGTCCCATTGATGGGAACATATAGTGGGTTGCTTATTTGTAGTCATCACACAAATATTTGTCCTGGGTAGGAATCAAGCCTACTTTAAAAACAAAAGACTTTAGAGTATTTTACTTAACAGTGTATCAACTTTATTTCCAGAAAAATCAAATAAAACAGAGAGAGATCCTAAGAAGATTTTAGAAAACATTAAACACCAAGAACAGAAATTCCGCAGTTTAGAAGAGAATGATGAAGGTGACAAAGTTAAGGAACTAAAAGAAAAAGTTGCTTGGAAAACCGTATTGCAGAAAGCTGAAGGACAAAAGATCAAAGATGACCCCACATTACTTAAGAAATCCATCAAGAGAGTGGTATGTGACCTATGTTACTTCATATACCTTCAAGGGTTTCTTTAGTTGAATGCTATAAAGTTGTCCAATGATTCAAATTCAAACAAATCATTATTGCTAATATAACATAATAAATTTGTGTCTTGGGAAGAGGAGTTTAGATAAAATTTTAATAAGGCTAAGGTGCGCCATTTTAGAGCTAATTAACAAAGATTTATAGCAACATTCAATTACAAAGAGGCATAAAATATACGGAATATATAAATATACGAATATAAGGAAGCCATCTTTTGTGTCTAATCATAGTGTGTCATCATAGAGTAAATATACCCAAGAGTTGCAATGTTTTACTTCTGAATTCTGCCACAATAAAGGTAGCGGTTTGTGCGGAGACCGCGACAGGAGACCGAGACATGTGTCGCGGTCTCGGCGCGAACTGGCGGCCATACAATTCTATAGTGTCAAGTGTGACAGAGTGTAGTGAACTTGTACCTTTAAGCGATTATGCGCAATATCAATCGGCGCACTGGCGAACCTCCGTTTGCCCACTAATTGTGACCAGAACTTAGACCTGTGTGCATTAGATCTGTTGTTTCTGTTAAAAACACATTTTTTGTAATGGTCACTACCATTAAAATATTAAAGAAATTATAACTTAAAAATGTCTTTTTGCACTATAAAATAATGTGGGACCAACAGTAAAACTTTCAGTTATCAGAAAAATAGTTTCACCTTTCACTCATAGCTAAAATTATTATATGTTATTGTTATGTTTTAGTTTCATGTTGTTCCCAAAATCAAAGAGGTCTAGTTTACGTTGGCCGGTCTGTTGACCGGCTGCTAGCTACGTCTCATTCGCACTCGCTGCGATTCTGGTATCTTGACTTTGTCCTTTCCTTATCTTTACTATATTCTAGAGTAGGTTGGTGGGTCAAAATAAGTTCACGTCACGCACAGCAGAACTAATCAGAGCGAATTAGATGGCTCAGAGTTCGGGTAGATTGAAAATCTAACAATTATAGCAAACAAGCACAAAATTAAAAATTTTGATTAACCCCGACTACCTCAGATTTGTTATCTGTACAACACTCTACTAGTCAAGCCCTTTCATTTGATACCCGTATTAAGGGAGTTGTGAAAAAAGAAATGTATTTCGTCATTTTGTGGGAGCGGCCATCTTGGATTTGAAATTTGTCATAGTGAAATGTATTCTACTAGTCAAGCCCTTTCGTTTGATACCCATATTGAGGTAGTAGTGAAAAAAATTATATAATTCGCCATTTTGTGGTGGTGCCATCTTGGATTTAATTTTATTTGTAATGCATAGTATTCTACTAGACAAGCCCTTTCGTTTGATACCCATATTGAGGTAGGTTGTGAAGAAATATTTTGTCCGCCATTTTGTGGCGGCGGCCATCTTGAATCGATATTAACCAAACATAGCTAAGAACATCCGCACGGATATTAACTTTCAAATAAAAAAAACTGCATCGAAATCGGCCCATCCGTTTGAGCTCTACGGTGCCACAGACAGACATCGACGTCAAACTTATAACACCCCTTTTTTTGGTTGGGGGTTAAATAGTTACTCTTGGATATTTACTCTATGGTGTCTAATTATCAAGTGTCATCCATCAACCAGCACTTGGTTAGTGCTCAGTATGATAGATGTCTTGATGTAGCATAAAGTGAACTGCTAATGCTTAATTAATGTTTGCCTTGTTGTCATTTGTATAAGTCTGGATAACTACAATAAACTTCTTATCCCTAAAAATTAAAATATCATTGGTCAACCACTTAGTAAACACAACTAAAATATAGACTAAATTATGATTATTTTAAACTGTAAAACTGTGTAACTTAGTACCTAACTTTGTTTTTGTTCATTACAGGAACAAAAGAAAAAGCACAGTCAAAAGAAATGGGACAGTAGAGTTAAAGGTGTTGAACAAAAGAAGGAAGACAGACAAAAGAAAAGGCAAGAAAACATCAGTAAGAAAAAGAAAGAAAAGAAATCTAAAGTTGTTAAGGCTGCTGTCAAGAGAGGAAGAGTTGTTATATAGAAAAGTAATTATTATGTTAAGGAGAAATAAATGTAAGAAAACAAATCACTTTTTAATTCACTGGGTTTTAATTGGTTCATGTTCAAACTCTTACCGGGGGTTTTATAGTGACAGGACGAGCAGGACATGCGCCTGATGGTAAGCAACACGCATGCCCATAACAGCAGTGTCGTGCAGCTATGGGATTATGGGCACATGAAAATACCAAATTATTACCTAGAACTGCACTGCGCTCGTCACCCAGATATAGATGACTTATATCTAATTTCTCTAATTTCTCGAAACACTGCCCTTCGCGCTCGAAAAACAGTGATGTTTGCATATTACTGCTTGGTTGTGGAATAACTGGCAAAGTTGTGGTACCTTCAAGCAAGCAAGCGGCTTCTGAAAAGTTCTACCACTACACGGGCATATGTAACGGCGGGGTATGTCGGGCTCGACACCACTTGGATATGTGCCCCTAAATATTAAAAGGTCCATCCGTAGGTAGGGTGATAAACAGACCTAAACGTTCGACCATCCCAGTTCTTCAAGTAGCAATGGGGCGCGAGCCAGAGTATCGTTATCGTGTTCACTTCAGTCTCCGCGAATGAGCGAGACGCCTATTCTCTCGCTCTTTCGCCTCCCACGACCTCTCATTGACAGTATCGAGCAACTCGATCTTCCGCGCAAGCACGTAAGGGAGAGTAGCCTTAGCTAAAAAATAAAATTCAAATCTTTCAGTCATTTCTTGCGGGATGGGAAAGTTGCACATTAGCGCAAAGCCGCACTATTACATACAAAACATACCTGTACCGATCCATTGCCAATCATACTCACACAGGCAAATCATTAACACATAAAAAATAAAGCACCATTCACGAATCTTGCCCTGCCCTCACGACACAGTATATTATCAAACCCCATGTGTATCCACAAATCTAATCGATTTATCTAGCAACTAATTCTCGCCAGAAATTAAATACATACAATACTACCCACAAATATAATTATTAATATCTACAAAACATTAAAATCTACAAAACATTAAAATTATTATAAACATTAATTTTACGCGTAAAGGCCGTCACAGACGTAGCTAATATATATATTTTCATATTTCACAGCTGGACATATTTCCGTACCTATATTTTCTATACAAATCCTCGAGTGTTCACACACGCAGCTATAATATAAATTTTTGTGACGTCACCGAACTATACCGTGATATATATTAAGGCATATTAATATAAATTATGGTATAGCAAGATATATTTCGAATGTACAGCGTGTTTCAACATTGTCCGAGCATACATCACGAGTTGTTTTACAAGCTTATATTTATTAGTTTCACCTATCCCGATATTAACCAAGATCTGACGATGGATCTTGAAGTGGGTCATAGGAACTCTGTAATGAAATGACGAAACTTCGTCAAATCTGGGATCGTTTTAGTTGTCTTGCTCTGATGAAATCGGTTCATCCGTTTGGGAGCAACGATGCTACAAACACAGTTATGTGAAACTCATAACAACCCGTCGTTATTGCTTCGGAGTTAAAAAGATCAAAAGACTCGTGACGTGCGCTCAGACAATGTTGAAACATACTGTAAACTCAAAATGTGTCTTGCTATGTTAATATGTCATAATATGAATATATTACGGTATATTTTGCTGACGTCACGAAAATATGAAAATATATATATAGCTACGTCTGTGACGGCCTTAATGATGACGGTCTCTTAAATCCGCCGCTGTCGGCGCATGCATCGATGTGTGCAAAACTGGTTTACTACATCAATGCGGCCCTCTGCTACAGGTTGCTCCGAACAATTATGTAATAGTTGAATTATTTAAGTAGAACTGTTTTAATTTAAATTTAATGTTTTTTTTGCGTAAGCCTAGTTTTTAGTTGCTCTGGCAATTTATTAATTAAGTCCGGTATTATATACCTACATATACTCGGATGTTCTCTTAATTCCGGTATTATACATATACTCGGATGTTCTCTTACCATAACTGTTTTTAAATCTGGGTAATGAGAGACTCCCTTTTGACATATTTCTAGTCACAGCATTACCACTTATTGGGATATGAATTTCTGTGGGAAAGTATTGTACCCCAAGTAAATTACAACAGACTTTGTTATGTATTGGTTGGTAAGACTCCACAAAACTTGAAGAGTACAGTGGGGTTATTATTAATTTGGTTTTTAATTTTTATAGGCACTATCAACTTCAAAATTCTATGCTGCAAATGAAATATTTGATCTAGGTATGTTTTATACTCTGTCAAAGATTTTCAATTGTAGTTTCCAAAGGTGATGGAAAAAGTTTCTAAATTTGGCCGGTATATTTATTCCGGCCGGCATTTTGAAAGATCTTCAATAGCCCAATTTTCATGTCATGTTACTAAGCCTTCCTTTTTCTTTGTGTTAAGCGTCAGATAGGCGCCATCTATCATATTTTTTTATTTGTCTCATTCTATTATGAAAACATTGCTTCATAGTTTGAAAAGGTACACTTCACTGACTACAAAAAAGGAGAAGGTTCTCAATTAGGTTGTGTGCTTCTAGTAAAATGTTTGTCTATGGGAAAACTAGATATCATGGATTGGAATTATAGGCATAAATAAAACAAAATTATTTAACAGAAAGGAAATGTCATTTTATTGTTAAATGGTATGTACGTGTTACAGTAGGTAGGTACACTATGCATCAATCCGTAAAATAAATCTATCGAGACGATAAGGTGAGTGAAAATTCAAACTTATTGGTCATATCGCAAATATGTATTAATTTTTCCCATCTGGTAGTAGTGAAACGAAGCTTACAGATTTCATACAAAAATCGAAGCTTACCAAATTTGCATTGCCTATTTCTGTAAGGAATTTAAATAGCCCATTGAAATGTTACATGAGCTTTACATTTTTTAGAGGACGCAATTTTATTTTTGAAACGATGGGCCAATAAAAGCATATACCCAAGTTAACCACAACGCTCTCAAATCTCTAAAAAAATAATTTCAATAAAAAAAAAATAGAGCAAGCTTTACTTTAAAATACCCTCTACAAGATAGGTCTGAGATGATTCAAAACTGATAAATCAATAAAAAAAGTTATTAAAACCAAAAAAGATAATTTTTGGAGAAATGTTTGCTTATTTTTGAAGTTTCAGGGGGAAAAAAATATGTGCAAATTATATAAATATTTTTTTAGTTGTATTGGTAGTTTGAAAGATTTATCGAAAAAAGCGTTTTCCAAGATGGCGGCCAGGGGACAAGGCAGAAACTTAGGGCTAAGCTTCTATCGACCCCCCACACATGTCCCAAAGATAAAATTGCGTTTTCTAAAAATGCAATATTAGGTCCTTAGATTGCAACATTTCAATGGGCTAACAACCAAATAACAAAACCCATTTGAACAGATTATAGGTTAAAAAAGAGTTAGCAATAAACTAGCACTTACAATATTCCTTTATCTTTCAAAACGATTTTTGTGTTATGGCTGTTTTCGAAAAGCTGGAAGAATCAGATGTCCAACGATAGAACATACTGTTTTACAGTCTACGATACTAATAGACAATTTAAGTAATAAGTATTAATTATTCTACGAACCTAACTAAATTCATATGAACACATTTTTTCTTAATTCTATGTGCATTTAAAAATTACATCATCTTCATGATCATGTCACGGAAAACAATTTTGGTGAATGACACACGAGTAGTATACAATAAATAGGCGATAACAGTAAAAGTTCACTCCAGTTCAATGATAAGTAGGTGGGGTAGGTAGTTTTTGTGGTCAATGTTGTGAAACACTCGTTACGACAAAATAAGTTTTTTTTTTCATTCAACACTACACTTTAAGCGGATGTTACAGATTCTGTTTTACCTTAACAACAGACATGACCTCAAATACAGATATAGGATACTTTTATCATATTGGTCTTACAGTTTATCCTTGCAGTTTTATCTGCAAATACAAAACTAAGGTCTACTGCAAGAAAAGACAAATCTTGGCGGGGTAGCTAGAACGTGCGATTCACAACCGTGAGGTCGCACATTGGAAACCCCTACTGCACTTTTTGAATATTTTTCAGTAGCTGCGGCGAAGAAAAACATCGTGAGGAAACCGGAAAATTATGGTCATGTGTCATCCGCCCAATACGCTCTGAGCCAGCTGTGATGTATTATAGCAGGGAATGGGGCGTTTTCCAAATGCAAAAAGACCTGTCAAAGATAGTTCCCAATTTTGGCAATTGGCAATTGCCAAATTTTTGCAATTTTTAGAACTCTTTTTGACAAGTCAATTTGCCTCTGAAAACGCCTCATTAAAAAAATGACATCTGGATTAGACTAAACATCCTCATCAGCAACACTGCAACACGACTCGAGTAGGGGACAGGTGTAGGTAAATTGCAACCGGTAAAAAAATACATATAGGTACCTAGTTGTGGAATCCAAATTGTTTTTTTTTTATCGAATTCACATGGCGTGTAAAGAAAACGGGATTGATTAGTATTAATTCCTAATAAATCCGATATCTACCGACAACACAGAACAATTTAACAAAGCTGGGAGCGGTTATACTGGTATTGATTACTTATAACAAAAATAGAAAACATTATTTTGTCACTACAGGTGCCTCTTAATACATACAGGGTTAATAGAAAAGGCAGAATAAAACTGTGGGTTATTGACGTTTGATAAGATAATATAAGATTACCTGAATTAGTGGGACCAATTCAAGTACATACATATACAAATTTTGCCAATAAATACGATTGCCACTTGTCGCAGTTGGGTGGCAGTCTATAATGGCTTTAAATATGGGGTTTAATGTCCTAAATGATTCAAATTAAAGATATCCATACATTTCCATGTATATATGTATATATTTTAGATAATTAAATAGAGACTAACCTACCCAAACCACAACTGCACATAGAAACCTAGATGCTAGCCAGCCAAAATTGTAAATATCTTTTAAAACCTGTTGCTTAAATCAGTATTACTTTTTAACCCCCGACCAAAAAACGGGATGTATAAGTTTGACGTCGATGTCTGTGGCACCGTAGAACTCAAACGGATTGAGCGATTTCAATGCGTTTTTTTTTTCATTTGAAAGGTAGTTTCCGTACGGTGGTTCTTAGCTATGTTTGGTTAAGATGGCGGCAACCACAAAATGCGGATAAAATATTTTTTCACAACCTCCGTCAATAAGGGTCTCAAATGAAAGGGGTTGACTAGTAGCATAACAAACACTATGACAATTTACAAATTCAAGATGGTCGCCATCACAAGATGGCGAATTACATATTTTTTTCACTACTCCCTCAATATGGATCTCAAATGAAAGGCGTGGACTAGTAGAATACTGTGAACAAATTTCAAAACAAGGTACTTAGTCGGGGGTAAATGAAAATTTTAAATTTTGTTTTGGTAAATAAAGTTATTAAACAGAATCTAAGCGCTGCACGCTGGTTAGCAAGCAGTAATATGGCGGCATAGGGGCAGGTACAAGCAAATTATTATTTTTGTAAGGCTCTATTTATAAAATCAGGTATATGTTATTTTATATTATTTATACATGTATAGTATCATTTTAGCAAACAACGTGAACATAAAATAAGGTGGGACAAAGAGGCGGAAGTATGACTGGCACAAAATAATTAGTCGAGAGAATACTCCTTAATTCAAAATTCATTTGGATATTTTTTTTTGGTAATCATAAAGTTAAGTCGTACAAAGGTCAAGTCGTTTTCATGGGGTTTGCTCTCTACGAAATCAGATAGTTAAAAGTACGTGGAAATTACCTTTTGAAAATTCACCAAAGATAGAGCAATAATAGGTAGGCATGACGACTGGAAAATGTTTTACCATTGGATAACCCTTTTAATTTCAAGTGACTTGTTATAGAACCAGTCTCCTAAACGCAATATTTAATATAGCTAACATAGAAACTTTACGCGCGACTGACGCATAGAAAATACCAGGCTGTGACGTCACGCTTTAGTAATGTTTTTGTATGAACCATTTTTAGGAGAGTCCTTAATTGTGATTTTAAAATCGTGTCACGGGAAGTTTTTAAGATAACAAAGTAATTGTTTTACTAACTTTTCAGTTATTGAGTAGCCTTTTGATGACACATTAAATAAAAAATTAGTCGTCATGCCTATTATTTTGCATTCTCGGGCTTACGGAAATTGAATCGGAAATTGAATGTCAAAGTGAGGTTTTGGGGTCTCATTTTTTAAAATCAATCTTATGCGATCATTTGCCTATAAATTCCCATTTTTGTTTCTTATTATTGGCTTAGCGCATATAATACGGCTTCGTCATCGATCTACCCTTGTCACGGCAGGGATAGATCGATCGATGCTTGCGCAGAGTGAGTGGTCTAACAGGAATAATCACATTATTGACCAACTCATCAAGTTAGTTTTCACAGCAAAGTAATAATCATATTGCGAAAGATTTTATATGTGAGGCCCCTGAACTTAAATTGGGCACCATAAAGTTCTTAGCACAATGTATGAGACATACATTCTCAAACAATTATTTGCACCTTGCTACTTTGACAGCTTAGTGTTATGTTCCACATTCTTTTTTAATTCTAGGTAAGTGTCGGTTGTATCTATTTCTTATCTAAACCATTAGGTCACGGTAGCCGATACAGCAAAGGCGGATCCTGCTTATAACGCCAAACCAATTTAGTTTACAAAATAAAAGGACTACTTAGTCACTTCAGATTTATAAAATAAGGATCAAATAGTAAACAAGCCATTTCTTCTTATAAAAGAAAATAGTTACATCATAATGCCCGAGCGACATGAGGCTAGTTTTTCAAGCTAGTACTTCTAGACAACGCTAGTTTTGTCTACACGAAGCTAGAAAGAAGTACTGGCTTGCTAGCGTAGATTGAAAAACTAGCCTCGTGTCGCTCGGGCATAATGAAAAAAGTGATTGTATGATTACATTGACAAACCCAGATATTTCCAAATTCATTTTCAATGTGTCATACTTTGAAAGTTAAACAATAGATGATTTTTAGCACTTTTGTACAGTAGGCTAGATACACTGGTACATACCGTACTGTATTGCAGATTGTGAAGATGTGTAGTAAAAATTATATTACTGTAACATTATGTATTATAAAACTTTAAAACTATTATATTCAGTTGTAATCACAGATTTAGAGGGAATGGCTTATAGAATTTTAGCAATTATAGGTCTACGCTAACGCGACACTAATCTTTACAGCCTACCAATCATTTGGTAATGTAATCTTTTCTAGAGGTATTTTTAGGTATGCTTTGTATTAGAATTATACTAACGCAATACGTAGAGCATAGATACATACCTATAATTATCGTCAAAAGGGTACAATCTTCAAAAAAACTAATTAGTCCGTCAGTTAGATTGCTAAAAAATATTGAATTGGCACTGATTTGGTTTGTTTGTGTGCCAAACGACATCGCGCGCGTGCATTCTCCTTGAAAAAGGCCGCCGGACGCGGCCGAAACTCGAGTCTGATTGTGATTGACCGACCCTATTATACGTGAGTGTCTTGTTGATCCAATTAAATATGTGTAACAATCACGTTAATTTTAATACTAAAACTGTCGATTTTTTATATTTTGAAAAAAAAACGTGTCCGATACTTTTCCATGATCTGGCTGAAGGACTAATATGAATGGTGTATTTTAACCCAGTCTGGTACCCTATTACTGGGATTGTGGTAAGTTTATGTTTTTTTTTGATAATCAATACTGTAATTGTAATTACGTGCGGAAGTGCAGTTGGTGACTTTAGTTTAGTAGGGCCCTGTGCGTTTCGCATCATCGGACCTATGCCCGGTAGGCAGAAAAAGTTATACGAAGAAAATTGCCACAGCTCCTTTTAAAAAAAGTACCCTATACCCTATATATACATAAGTGTCTCGTTTGCGCAGGCTAAATAAATAATACCGGCCTTTCGATTCGCGCTATCCAGTGTTCTTCTATTTCTTTAATAACAATTATTAATTACCGCTAATACTCTACAAATATTAAGAAACCTGTCACGCAAATTACCTTTTTGCCGTATCTATTTCGTCTAATTCTGTGGTCGTACAACAGAAGTACTTGTGTAAAAATATAAGATTCCATGATTACCTATAAGATTCTACTAAGTTATATTAACTTCTTTAGTTCTTACACTACAAACTGATTTTTAAACACGCATAGCATTAAATATAAGTATAGCCAAATTACACATTGATTAATATTTTTGTAATTAATGGAAAATATACTCTATAGTGATAACACATACACTATCTTAATTAAGGTATCTTAAACTTAACCATAAAATAAACTTAGATTTTAATGTTAAACAAATGTAAATAGCAACAACTAATAATATTAAAAAAGCCTCCAAATACAAGTACAATTCTTTTTAAACAACATGAATAAAATAATGTAAGAAAAAATAAGAATATAAAAATACAAATCGTACTTTGTATAGAATAGAATTTGAGAGTATGATATAACTACATATTTTGATATATTATAGAAAATGAAGGCATGTTAACTTTAAATATAGCCTCTAAACTTACCATTACCCAAACAGAAACTAATCCAAATACTGGAAAAATTAAACTTTCTGTTGGAATTTCATCAATCAATTCAATTCATCAAACTCATAAATTTTTCATTATTTCATAGAATAACACAGAATGCCTACTAAAGTGAACGACATGAGTTGTCTTTGTTATGGAAAACTTTTTAGTATGGAGCAAACCCCGAAAACTCATATTTGAAAGATTTTACTGATAATGGTAAAACTCGTCCCTTTCGGTACAATATGGGCAGGGAGAGAAAAACGAGTAGTGAAGGTGAGTGTTGATGTACGTCAGAAAGGGGCCCTTAAACCTACGCCCGAGTCACAAGTCTCGGGATCTACTCGAGTTTTCTCTCTCTGCCACACGATGGACCCGGCACCCGCACGGTGAATCCATGAAATGCTAAGAAGATTGTCTCTTTCTGTGTAATTCTTTATTCAATTACCTAAAATATAAAACTTTTTTAGAATAAAATTTCACCAGTATTTGTATTCGTTTCTGTAACATTACAATACAAACATTTAATAATTACATAATTATATATTCCTATTGCAATATGCTAACATATACCAATAAATAAAATTGCAGATTTTTTTGTGTACAACATGTAAGTAACGCTTCAAGAATATTCTTACATGGATAAGAACACAACAATTATATTTGATAACCATAATTATTTTCAAGGCTTTGCCAATGGTACATTGCACTTTAAGCTTGATAATTTACTTATCTACTCTAAAACGGTCCTCATGACCTCAATTTAAATTAGTATCTGTATAAAAGATGTCTTGTATTAAGACAAATTTTAAAGTACATATTAAAATATGTATGTATTATTGGTTTTAGTACTCGCTTTATTTTGTCTTTGGAGAATACACTAGAGCACTGGAAAAAGTTATGTGCTCTCGATACAGTCTCCTATGAAAACTTGCTTATTGTTAAAAATAAGGTACATGATTAATAACTAAAATATTACCATCTAATAATATAAAAATAATATACCTCTTACAACTTCAATATAGAAAAATAAAAATTGTTTTATGAATGTAATACTGCACTTCATGTTTACTCTAAATCAGTCAAAGCATTGTAAAGTTTAAGTCCTCCAAACAATGTTTTTTTTTTAAAACCAACAAGCAGATCAGAAATCAGAGCTTAAATTTGTCAAAGAACATATCTTTTCAACATAACTTCACCTTGTTTTTCAAACAAAAATGTTTATTGGCCACAAATTGAGCATGTTCATAAAAATTCACACCAATACATGCTCAAAATGTCTCATTGCTTATTCTAACTGTGTAATAATCCTACAAAACTAAAGCTTAAATTTTATATGGTAATAATAAAGCAAGTCGTGAGGCGGGATATTTGCATCAGTCTTGTGAAATTTTCAATTATGAAAATCATTACTGTCATTATTTATCTATTTGGTAATCTTGTTTCAAAAAAGAAATGGTTGAAAATCTATATTCTAAACAATTTGGGTAATGATCTTGACATCAGTTCATTTCAGATTTTAATGATGTTAGTGTGGCATCTAGCACTCGTCCGGCAGCATAGCCGGGTATGTTCAGGTACGCAGGCTTGTCATGTTCACAGAGGCCAGGCTGGGTGCAGCATCTGTTGAGCCCCGTGTTAGTGTTAACAGAGGGACCGTGACTCCCACTAGGTTCCACAGTCGTCGTGCGACACACCATTTTATGGTTTGTAAACTGTTCTAATGAACGCAGTTGCTCCCCACAAACTTCACATTTTAATTCTCTGGCATGGACCTTTTTATGACTGTTTAGTGACCTAGAGTTGTCAAACACTTTAGTGCACATGTCACAGTATTTCAGCACCTTCTCACCAGTACACACCACCTTGTGATTGTTCAATCTATCGAGTGACATGTAACGCTTGTTGTTGCACAGGTCACATTTGAACTGTTTCTGAGGCACTCTTCCTGTATGAACTTGCATGTGCTTCCGCAAATTACTTTTGTCTTTTATGTATTTTGAACACACAGAACACTTGTTCACATCTTTTCTTGTGTGATTAGCATCAAGATGTCGGCGTAGCTGGGACTTTTTATTGAATGGCTCTAGGCAGATTTGGCATCTGAAAGGTCTTTGAGCCGGATGAACTCCAGTTAAATGTGTGTTGAACTCTAGAATGGTGGGGTAGCTTTTTCTACAATGAGGGCAATGAAATAGCTTACGACATATTGCCGAGCTGGAATCACAGAAGGGATCTGAACAATCATCACAGAATGAGTCCAAACCGACAGGCGGTGTGGCTGGACCAGGCTGGTAGTGGTCTAAGTCAGTCTGGAGAGGGTCTCGATCTGGTGTGCCTGCGCCAGATGGTTCCTGTTTTACCTTTGCATGTTCACTGTTTTCTGTGTAGTCATCCTGTGTTGGAATATTTCTCGATGTGCTTGCTAGCATCCACCAAGGGTTGTAGTGCCAAGCACCTAGGCTTGGTTGAACTGTTTGATTTCTAATATCACTAGTCTTTGTTTGCGTTTCTGCATTTGAAAATCCAGGAAAACTGGGTAATTCCTGATGTTTAGACCGTGCAGATTCAAATATACTGTGCTGAGATATAATATTTTCGTAATCACTCGGGTCCAACTTCCTTTCATTCCGATCGTTTTGGTCTCTTTTCGACATATTTTACAGGGTAATCTGTAAACCAATATACACACCATTACAGTTTTACTGTGAAACAGTATTAATTAAAAAAAACAACTCTCAAATAAGATTTTTATGTAAATCTTGTAATTGTGAAATAATATCACGAAAGGTAAACAAACAACGCAATTGCGCGCCCAATTACTCACGAACACAATAGATCAAAAATCAAACTACTTATTTTCTATTGAAGTTAAATGATAAAGTTGAAGTAATACTTGTTATTTTTATTATGTTAATAGGAGTAGTATAAAGTTCTAAGAAGATTCTAAATAGAATTTTATTTTCCCATTTATAAGGATAAACAAACAAGAAACATTGCTTCCAAATGCGTCGATTTTACCTTTATGAACGTTTCCAATCAAGTAATCCTTGTGTTTTTATAACAAGACACCAAAACTTTATTGTGGTTTGTTAGTTATATACAAATAACAGTAAAGAAACATTCTTCCGATGGATAATCCTTAAAATTTCTAAAAAAATATTCTAAGATGATCAGCCATTTTGTTAGGTTGATTTGCTTTTTTTTTATTGCCAGTTATCAGCCCATGTTAAGTTCACAGTACAACGGTAATATTTTGTTTTTAGTTTCCGATTATGTTTGCTTCTTTCTGTCATTGTATCTATCAAGCTATCAAGTATCGAGTCAGTTTGACAGTATTTTGACATTGATTCGATCAATTTGTTCTGCTATCTGAATTCTGAAATTCAGACTAGGTATTTTGGAAGAAAAACAAACATTTTTAGAATAATCGCAATTGTAATTTACATCTAATTTATTTGTGAAATGATTGATTAGATTAGATATCGCATCATTTCATTAATTTGTCACAATGGTGTCGTTAGGGTCTTCCTTATTGAACTCATTTTGGAAACCCGCACTGAATATAGTGAGGTTAGAACTACTAACTATTTTACGTGAGACCTGAAATAAGGTTTGATAGCTAACCTTTCCATTATGAGCCGTGGTGGCCTAGTGGCTAGAAAGTCCGATTTCTCAATTCCGCAATCGTATAACCGTGTTGGTCGTTGGTTCCAATCCCGCCTGGACCTCTTGGGTATTTTTGCAAGTGCAGATTTATGAGTTGTTTTTACTATTATTCGCTATTAAGGTGATTGTGAAACTGACGTGTTCCAAGAGAGATGTCTTTTGAGGACATGTTGTGTCGTCCACCAACCCGTACTTAGCCAGTGTGGTAAATTATGGCATTGACTCTCTCTTTGAGAGAAAGCCCTGATGAGTTCCAAAAGTTGGAATACTAAATGAGCCTATATTTATGCTATAATAATTATTATTTTCAGAACTAGATATCATGCAGACAAAACTCGCCTGGTAAGGAGATATGGTTATGAAGAGAAATTATGGAATGGTGGGTTGCTGCCTAGAACTCTTGGTAAACCCCTACCAATCCCCGAGTACAGGTATGTTAAAAAGTTCAAAACTGAATAAAAACAACTTTTAGAATTTGTTCAATTTTATTTTTCTGTTTTATAATATGAATACATACATGATAAAAACAAACATGTTTACTTATTACAGTAAAAATTCGTAAATTTGATGTTCACTGTTAATTGTTGATTTATAAGTGATGAAAAGGACCCACTTAAAAAAGGAGTACATTTTTAATTCAGATATGCGATAGCTCCACCAATTGTGAAGTTCTTTGCCAATTTTTTTGGTTCTTTTGTTGCTTGGTAGATAATTAAATAGTTCAAGAGATGGTCCTATATACATTTTAATGAAATTGCTGAAATGGTTTTTAAAACATCAACAAAATGCTAAAAATTTCTTTAGGTCCTTTTACTTGTTGCTTGTGGTTATCATAGAAATTAACATTTAGTTGAACGTAAGTTAATTTAGTGAATTTTAAATTAAATTCATTAATTTTTATTCACCTATTATGTTTTCTTTTTAGAGAAAAGAAAATTATTATAAAAACCTCTTTTGTCAAATAAGAAATAATAATGAAGGTCTGAATGTATGTAGCCAACTAATTTGTTATAGACAATTTCTGCTAAATTGGATAATATTATTCCTTAGAGCTAGCACTACATATTGCTGATAGATAAAATAGATGAGACGATCTTCTTAGCATTCCATAGATTCACCGTGCGGGTGCCGGGTCCATCGTGTGGCAGAGAGAGAAAACTCGAGTAGATCCCGAGACTTGTGACTCGGGCGTAGGTTTAAGGGGCCCCTTTCTGACGTACATCGACACTCACCTTCACTGCTCGTTTTTCTCTCCCTGCCCAGCCAAATCTGATATGAGCCATCAGATCTGAGATAATCATTCTAGTATAGAACTTACTGCACTTCTGGATAAGCCAAGGTCTTTCAGCAGGTTATAGAGAGATTTTGCTGGTATACCTCTCGCTCCCACTTCTACAGCATATAAACTAACTACATAGCCGTTTTTTGTTAATTAGTTTAGGAAGTTGTAATACTATATGTATACAGTAGTTGTTTAGCCGTAAGCTGCAATTAGAATAATATACATGTTATGCTTTCCTTGACATATCTCTTTATATTTACCATGTTTTTGTTTTTCATAAATGGCTTTTTTTTTTAGGCAGAGCCAATAACAAAACTAATTTACTATGAGAACTATGTAACATTACAGATCTAACTAAGGCTCATCAAAATAATCCATAGACCGATAAAGTCTTCTAAAGATAATCAACCCTATTACCCATCTCGAAGGGTACCCAGCATGCCAGCGACATAACCATGCTGAAGAGTAATTGTTATACATTGGGGCAAACAAATTGCAGCATATTATTATAAGTCATGCGTGGCATCTACCAAGTGCTCATAAAAGTCTTTTTTCTTTGCCATAACTTTTATATTTACCATGTTATTTTACTTTTACCTCAGCTTAACAGTCTCAGAAGTTAAATTATCTTTTTGTTAATTTGTATTACAGGCCTGCTAATGTGTGGACAGAACGAAAAGCTTTACTTGGCCAGAATGATTATATAGACATCCTTGGACCGGGCAACATACATCCTGTTAAAACTCTGTACAACATTCCAAGTTGGATACGGGGTGTCAGTGGCCAAGAATACCATGTATGTGGTTTGAACATTTACTTATTCCACTACTAAAATTTTGAAACTTGAACACAGTGTTCTAATAACTGTAATGTCAGATAGTGTTGTGTGTGAATTGTCCACCAATATTTATTATTATTATTTATGAATGATCATGCTCTATCAATATAGAGACATATTATAAAATAACAGCTTAATGTGTATTTTCGATACTGAAACCAATACATTTTTTTTAATTCAGTGACACAAGATACATACAATACAATAGTTGATTAAAATGTACTATATTCCCATTCAAATAATAGCTAAGAAATATCTTAATTAATTTGCCTTACTTTCCCCAATACTCACCAGTCAGGCCTGCACCTCTGTAACACTTCTGCCCCTGTATAATAGGAGGGGTATGTGCCAAGTTTTCAGCTTGCCTCAAATACCTATTCAAAATTTGGTGCCAGCTCTCGGAATAGTATTTTTCTGGTATATTTACACAAATTTCCGCATGTGTGACAATGTGATGTTGACATAAAACAACACACAAAAAGCCAACTTTTTTTTTATACTAGAATAGTATAAAAAAAACAACAACTTTTTTTATAAGTACTAGAATAGTATTAAAAAAAAAGTTGGCTGGCCTGTTGCCTGTTGGCGTAGTTGGTAGTAAGCCTGCCTGCCAGCTATGGGTTGTGGGTTCGATCCCTACCCAGTGTAAATATATGTGTGATGAAAACAAAATTTGTACTGTGCCTGGGTGTTTAATAAGTTGCCTATGTATGACTGAAAGCACCATTCACAAATCTAGCCCTGCCCTCAGCCACAGTATATTATCAAACTCCATGGTCCACGGACTTGTACTTTGACAGAGGGGAAACGCTGTGAATACCAATTCCCTTCCGTGTTGTGTGTGTTGTTGTCAACACAGTCAGGCTATAATCTGACGTGTGAGATTATAGTCTCACTGTAGGTAAGGTTAGTTTGTAATCTGATGTTGTTAGATTATAATCTGACGGTTTTTCTACAATTACGGTAACATATTATATAATATAACTTAAATCTGTTCATATCAGTCCATAGTATAGAGGAATAAATTTAATTTTCCAGATATTGCTGAGAAAGAAGAAGATGTGGTCTAAGACAGCCATGCCATCTGTGCGACCCACCAAATGGAAGGAGATACAGAAAAGACTCAGTTTCCTGTACAGGAAACTGAACAGAAAAACTAAAACTGGAATGTCTCCAATCTAAGTTGTTCGATGTAGTGTTTTGTTGATTGATAAATAGGTAAATATAATGTATTATAGTAATGTATTAATTTTTTATTACTACATCTGGAAGTCAGACTCCAAAGACTCCAAAGACAAAGAAAACAGAAGTCGTTCATGGCCGGCCAATATCAGTTGTGTAAAATTAATTTGGTATTGTACTAGTATTATAACCGCGAAAGTTTGTAAGAATGTATGGAAATATGTTTGTCATTCTTTCACACATAAACTAATCAAGGGATTTGGATGAAATTTGGTACCTAGATGGTTAATGGTTTGGAATAACACATGGCTATTTTTTTATCTTGTGAAATTGACAGGATCGGGAACTACGCGGGTGAAACCGCGGCGCGCTACTAGTATAATATAATTATAATACAAACGAAATATTCAAAGGTTATCAGGTCATTAAGGCTAAGAACTCATGGAGCGGTTTCCAACCGCGCCCGCGCGGCGCGGGTGCGGGCCCGCAGCTTCTGTAGAATGCAGATTTGTATGTAAAAATTGAAATCAAAACTCACGAGGCGGTTTACGCCCGCGGCGCGCGCGGCTGCCACGTGGCTCCCGCGCGGTCGCCGCCCGCTCGTCGACGTTCGCGCGCGAAAATCTCACTCGCGGCGCCTGCGAAACCGCGATAATCAGCGGTCTCGTGAGTTTTAAAATAAAACCGTCGCCCGTTGCGGTTCACGCCCGCACGCGTGCGCGATTGGAAACCGCTCCATGAGTTCTTAGCCTAAGTTGGTATATTTGCCATTATATGAAGAGATTTTCTTTTTGACTAGCAGCATCCAGGACCCCGCTGTTTCACCCGCATAGTTTCCGGTCCTGTTAATTTCCCGGGATCAAAAATAGCCTATCCAGACCATTATCTATCTACATATGGACCAAATCCTTTCAGTAGTATTTCCGTGAAAGAGTGACAAACACACACAACTTTCGCGTTCATAATAGTAGGACTAGCTGCTCCCCGCGGCGTGGTCGCGGAAACCCTTTTTCGATTTAAAAAGTCGCCAATATTTTTCATGATTTTTAATTTTTTCTCAGGCTCTGTAGTTTCATATAAATCATTTCAGTGGTTTAGGTGTAAACTTAAAGAATTTGGACTTAGATTTGAAATTCACAAAACAAAATAGTTGGAAAAGTAAGAGAGAAATCTATGTTCAACTACATGTGGAAAAAATGGAATATTGGCAATCTTAAAAACTGTTCTAAAAAAAGTGGTCAAGTGCGAGTTGGACTCGCCCATGAAGGCTTCCGTAGCAGCAAGTAACATAATATAAAAGTTCTTGTAGTTCGTTGTTACTTTAATCAGTGTTTTAACAATAGTCAATTTATCTTATCTTATTCTTATACCTTTAAACGAGCTAATCTTGTAGGTATATAAGTATATATATATATATAGAATCAGAATCTAGGAAACGGCTCGAACGATTTATATGAAATTATGTATACAGGGGGTTTCGGGGACGATAAATCGATCTAGCTAGGTTTTATTTTTTAAAAACATCATTTTATGCGCGTTTTCAGACAATGAAAAACTTCTACAATGTCATTAGTATACGATAACTTATTTCGCCCCTGTTCTTTAAGTCTAAATGGCTCAGACGGAATATGCTCGCCCTCGGAGTCAACAGGCCCCGGTTCGAATCCTAATGGTTACACTCGGGACTTTTCTTTTTGTTATTTTTTTTCTGAGAAAATGTTATACTTAGAGCCTTTTATAAACGCACTAGATGCCCGCCCCGGCTTCGCCCGTGGTATATTATATAGCACTCATCGGGATCCCGTACAAATCCAACGGTGAAAGAATGACTGAAATCGGTTCACTCATTCCTGAGAATATCGATTTTAAACAAAAAACCTCTTTAGCTACCTCCTACGCCACCTGTCGGAAATTGGTCGTACCAACTCAGATTTAGAAAAAAAATTTTAGCAAAGGTTTACATTCAATGCACAGATTACTAAAATTCAATGACGCAATCTTTGACACATGCTGTCATGTGTCATGTCAAAGCACGATACGTACGAAAACTCTCAAAAGGGGAATATTTTTCCCGATTTTGTTACATTCTTGTTTCATGCTCCGCTTCAATTAATAGTAGAGTTATTTTCTATAGCCTAAAAGCCTTCCTCGATAAATTGACTATCCAATAGAAAATAATCTTTCAATTCGGACCAGTACTTCCCGAGATCCTAGCGTTCAAACAAACAGACAAACAAACTCTTCAGCTTTATAATATTAGTATAGATTTAATTATACGTATCTAAGTAAGTCTAAGTAAGTCATCACTACGTAATTCGTACCTGCCTAAATATCATTTTAAAAAACCGAGCAAAGCTCGGTCAACCAGGTACTGAAGTATTAAAATAAAACTACTTACTAGATCTCATTCAAACCAATTTTTGTTGATAGTTTACATAAAATAATGTATCTCTTTGCCATGTAATTTCTCTTAAAACATTGCCATTTAAACCGGAACACAGTCATGTTTCCACATTATAGATTGGGGTTAGAATAACCGTCAAAGGTACTTCCCCATGCGGACTGTAAACTCCTACCGCTGCAAAAGGAAAACAAAATATAATTTAATTTAAGTAGTATGTACTCTTTATTCATTAAAATTACACAACAATAAAAGGTTTTAATGAGACAGTGGTGGTAAATTAGAAAGATACCCTCTCATTAGAATAATTAATCTACTTGGCTAGTAATCACACATAAACAATAAATGATTAAGGTGAAAACGATACAAAAGTATTTTCTGGAAATTAATTGAATATTGAAAGAATTGCATGCAGAAAAAAATGTTTTTATTGAAATATTCGTCCATTTGTTGAATGGGAATAAGACTGAACTACGATAACAGTCACTAAACAGTCATATTCCGTTAATAAATTAAAACTAATTGCAAAAAGTTAAAGAAATATAGACTCTATCCTATTAGAATTTCGATTTACACATGGCCCGAACCCATATGGGTACGGCGCTTATGGGTACGGGTTATATTAATACTAAATAACGTAAGTTTTTAACAGTAACAGTTTTGAAAAGAAAATAGTAATGAGTAGGTGGGTACATATTTGGTGCATATATACCTACTATAAAACAAAACTACATTACCTAAACCTAATGATATGAAGCATGTTAGCAACGTATTTTCCTACGTTTTATACATCGACTAGACATCACAGTGCTCCAAGTTTACTTAAAACGAAATCACACAATTCACTCTGAAGAACAAGCATTGGATTCCATAAAATTAGAAATACCAACCATGATCATTTCTTTGTTTTGAATTAGTTCTCTATGAAAGCAATTCAATTACACAAACACCAAAAATAAAGTCTTAGGTTTAGCCTGATCCATTTCGATACTTCGATAGTTAAGGCATGCTATAAAATTGATGTTCTAAAATTTAAACTCAAATATATTTCAGAACTTTTAATAGTAAAATTATTTAAGCATAGAATCATATCTATCCCGATCGAATCACATCGGCCTACAACCTACCTTGAAAGACTTGAGAATTAACTTGGTTAATATTCTTATCTGGCCAAGCAACAGTCCATAGTCTTTCTTTAAAATATTAAATTTCGATTGTGTTATTTTTATGGGCATCGATCCAGGTTACTGAGTCACTACTTAAATAATTTTTCGAATATTTGTACCCGCGCATTTTTAACTGAGACTTTCTGAATTCTGTGGCTTCTGTACCTCTCGGAAGGCGTTAAGCAATTACTTTCTAAGACTAATATCAAGTAAAGAGTAACGGCGAGAATTAGTACCTACCTAAAATTACATTCGGGATCACGAAAATATTAGGTGGACGTATTTTGTTATATTTTTGAACGTGTGGTTATTTTTAATCTAAAATTAATCAGGCAATTTTTAAATCGATTATATTCAAACTAGGTATTCCATACTATGCGAATAGAATGTGGTCATACTATTTTGTAGCACTTAGAGACATTATGTACAAGTGGTCTAATGAGTGGTAATTAAGCTATATTACCTATTTAATTTTAAAAATTGAATTCCTATGTGCCTAAAACTATTTTCGTACAAAAAATTAAACCGACTTCAAAACCACAAATAGGCACTCAAAAGCGAAAAATAAACTAAAATCATTATTATAAGCGCTACTCACTCATCTATTTGAAGTCGGTGCCAGTCAGGTCAAAAAGTTAGTAGATTGATGCTATGTAGGCACAGGTAAGTAGTATCTATCCTATACCTGTTAGATTTAGCTGGCACCGACTTCAAATAGATGAGTGAGTAGCGCTTATAATAATGATTTTAGTTTATTTTTCGCTTTTGAGTGCCTATTTGTGGTTTTGAAGTCGGTTTAATTTTTTGTACGAAAATAGTTTATTTTACTCTTTTTAGTGTACAAGAACGAAATTAATAATTTTGATTAACCCCCGACTACCTTGGATTTGTTATCTGTACAACATTCTACTAGTCAAGCCCTTTCATTTGATACCCATATAAAGGGAGTTGTGAAAAAAAGAAATGTATTTCGGCATTTTGTGGAAGCGGCCATCTTGGATTTGAATTTTTTCATAGTGAAAAGTATTCTACTAGTCAAGCTCTTTCGTTTGTTACCCAAATTGAGGTAGTAATGAAAAATATAATATAATTCGCCATTTTGTCGTGGTGGCCATTTT
Organism: Ectropis grisescens; assembly: GCA_017562165.1. Taxonomy (NCBI): domain Eukaryota; kingdom Metazoa; phylum Arthropoda; class Insecta; order Lepidoptera; family Geometridae; genus Ectropis; species Ectropis grisescens. The sequence goes on along the minus strand of CM029781.1, from coordinate 12,009,194 downwards.
GGATTTGAAATTTGTTATAGTACATAGTACTCTACTAGTCAAGCCCTTTCATTTGATACCTAAATTGAGGTAGGTTGTGAAAATATTTTGTCCGCCATTTTGTGGAGGCGGCCATCTTGAATCGACATTAACCAGACATAGCTAAGAACATCTGCTACGGTATTAACCTTGAAACAAAAGAAACCGCATCGAAATCGGCCCATCTGTTTGAGTTCTACTACGGTGCCACAGCAGATAGACAGACACACAGACAGACATCGACGTCACTTATAACACCCCTTTTTGTCGGGGTTAAAACAAGTTTTATTAAAGTATTTACACAATTTTGTATTGACAGGGTCGAGATTCATAACTTTTGTGAAATCTACAACGTCATCCAGATACGCAATTTTTCAGTTTTTGGTTCATATTTCAAAAACTACTTGACCGATTTCAAAATGATTTATATGGGACCATTCGGGAAGCATACCCATCCGAACACTAAAAGAAATTTTAAAATCGGTTCAGAGGTTCTCGAGAAATCAGGTAACATACATAAAAAAAAAAAAAAAAAAAAAAAAAAAAACATAGGGGTCGAATTGATAACCTCCTCCTTTTTTTGGAAGTCGGTTAATAATAAAGGTTAAGTTCTGGTAAGCACACCCCAGTCTTCTTTAATAATATCGGCTGCCTTCTCAGCGATCATGACCGCAGGGGCATGGGTGTGCGAGGCGGGGATACGGGGCATGATGGAAGCATCTGCTACTCTTAAGCCACTCAGCCCGTGGACTAGAAGCCGGGGGGATACCACGCCTGTGGGGTCGCCTGCCGGCGCCATCTTGCATGTGCCCACCTGCAAAATATTAACAAGATAGAGTTAAGCACAGTGACAGACGGGTTTTCAGACTTCTCAGGTTTTGTAATAGTTAATGTTAATGAAGTGCAAAACTTCGCACCGTATATAGATTTTTTCATAGACTCAATGAGGCTGATTATCATGCTAGGAAATGAAAGACTCGATCGTGTGAACTCGGGATCGCTGAGTGTACCTGAGCGAGCGAGATGTACCTAGCCTAAATCTTTTAATGGTACCTGATGATCCAAAGTGATGGAGGTTTGCGAAATGGCGCACTCCCAGTATTCGTCCGAGTCGAACAATAAGCGCTCGCAGCCCGGGAACGGCGTATCGTGCAATCGCGTGCCGTATCGCTGGAACGCACTCGTGCCTATCAATTTTTCTATCTGAAAGAACGTAATATTTATGTAAATCTTAATTTTTGGTAATGCAAGAAAAGCATACTGTTTTTTCCCATTCGCGTCAGTTGCCATCATAAGCAACCCACTAAATGTTCCCATTACTTGGGACTTGGGGCCTTTTCTCTCAAAGAGAGAGCCAAGGCCATAGTCCACACGCTGGCCCAGCCCGGGATTGCGGATGTAGAATGACATAGATTCTAGGAACATGTCGGTTTCACCATGTTTTCCTTTTCGTTTTTAAGTTAGCGGTATTATGCACATGACTTAGAAAATACGCGGGATTCCAGCCAAGAGCTCCGGATTGGCAGTTGCCCTGCTCACGGTCACGACTAGACCAGCCGTTTTTCGATAAAACGATGGGAATGAGGAAATATGGGAGATTTTCGTAGTGGTAGGACTCTTTCAGATTCCACCTTGTAAGTTGAAAGCCAACTGGAATTCTACAGCCAAGCAGTAAAGTGCAAATATGTATTACATACTATAGTCCGGCTTTAAGTTTTCAGTGTTTCCTGAGGAATAACAGGACAAAGAGATGAATCATCTTATATCTCGGGGTGAAGATCGCAGTGCGGTGCCAGACACTTCTGAACCATTCGTCTTTAAATAGCAGCGTAGCACTGTACTGTAATAATGGACAGGTGTATTGCTTATTATCAGGTTTATGGAACTCGTATCGTCACGAGGTCAGGGAATCTGACTCACATTATGGGACCAGAAGTTTATAACATTCTTCCTAAAATAAGTAGTTAAAGCAGCTCTAAGTTTCGGCAACTTCAAAATAGATTAAAATGCTGGCTTGTCGATCAAACTTTTTATAGTTACACCGAGCTTTTAGATAGTGATGGTATTGTTACGATAAAATTGTATAAAAATTGACATCGTTCATTACAATAATTGTAATAAATACATACCTATTTGACTTATCTGTACGATTATGGTACAGTTTAAACTTTGAGAATGGACACTATTTGTAAGCTTTTTTTTTGTTTATTTTAAAATAGATTTTTTTAAACTATTATAGGTTTACACTTGACCGCCATCTCGCCTGAAGTTTAGCGGTCTACGATGGAGCTTGCTTACCTAGAAAAATACTGATTCACTCTCGATTTGAAGACTCCAAGATTGTAACTATCGGGAAAAACCAACTCGGGCAATGCATTCCACAGCCTAGACATTCTTGTCACAAATGTAGTCAAATCTTTGGAACGTCAATCATGAAACGATGACGCTATTTCGAGCTACGAACAGTCTGATAGAAAAAAAGACCAAGGTGGAATCAGATCATACAGATTGATTTGATGCACATTTTCCGAAATGTATCCGAAAAAACCGACAAGCTAGCAACTATTTCGACGATGTTCAAGACTTTGAAGTATTTTCCGCACAAGAGCCTTTCAGCACGTCTCTCGATCGATTATAGAGCCTCCAGCTGATACTTAGCCGATCCATCCCAAAGGTGTAAATTGTACATTTATGAATAAAGAACTTTGACTTTGTCAATAAAATCTTCTTTCTAAGTTAGTCCTATTGCCAGATATAGTAGGTACCTATATTTAAAAGTATTCTAACATATTCTTTTAAACTTCTCGTATTACATTTAGCAGGATCAGTTCATGAATACTTAGCTGAGAAAGCGTCATACCATTCTAACGCCTTCCACCATAGCTTTTATATCATTAGGATCGTCGAAGTAGTTTGGCTGTATCTTGGGATGGTCCTCAAAGTTGGCACTCCTCAGCATGAGTCGGCCCACGCTCTGCGGCCGGATAAGGACTGGGTTTATTGAGAATGTGCGCTGTCTTGCTTCCTTCGGTAGGCTGCCGTAGGTTCTCCAGTACCACTCGTCCGTTACACCTGAAATACGGGTAATTTTAGCATAGGCATTAGATCGCATTATAACTATTTCACTTTATTGTGATAAGACGCTTTGCAGAGTTTGCCTTGGGAAGTGCGATACCTTTGCCAGTTAGTCTACCGCTAAGAAGTAGTGCAAATATTACTGTGTTCTACTTTGAACAGCGATGTTTCCAGCGAAATACGAGTATGAAGGCATCGAGATTTAAATCATTTTATATCTTTGGGTAAACGAGTGCAAAGTAGTAGGTATTAGGCAATAATTTGGGGTCTTCATTACCTACATATATCATCATCAAATGGTCTGTGATGTTATGGACATGTTATGCCTTATTTGTACAATCATTTTATGTTACAAATAAAATAAAAATAGATCGTCTATGATCGTCGAGTCGAATTACTGTATGGTAAATGGTACCTTAACTTATTTCGTGTAAATGGGTAAATTTACACTTAACTCTCACCGGTAATAGAATAAACCTTTGAGGCTTATATGTGCCTATTTATCACGATCCTTTGGGAAAACCTAAGTTAAAGCTTTGGTCGATCAATCACTATTGCCCGCGTAGGTACAAAAGGGTTGTAGGTAGTTTCGAGTCATACATCTATGTCTACCTCTAAACATACAACACGTTCACAATTTATGAAAATTCTTAAAAGATGTTTTCAAGGGACGCCGCCCTGAATCAAGTCAATTTGTAAGGCAAAAGAAACTTCCGTCCGAGTTTGGAATCGTAAAACAAAAGTTATTGATCTCGAACATTTCGGAGAATTTTCGATTTTATCATTCCGTATTCATGCTGCGTACACGTATTTCGTATTTTCACAATATTGATAAATGTTTTCGTGTGCGAGGTACGTTGATTTATTATAAGTTTTTGGAGTGAGATGGTTAGAAACTCAATAATCATGTTTTTTCGTTGCCAAATTTAGTATGTTTAAATCACAGGAGATCATATTTTTACCATATTTTGCAATCTAATCGACGTAGGTGCGCCCAAAACGGTTGTTAAATTTTATAATTATTTACAACCTGTGCTTATTTCTTTTTTATGTTGTCTGTAGGTACATATTTAACTACATAAGTTACAAAGATTACAAGTTTCGAAGCTGATCCTTTGATTTCGTTTCACGCGCTTTAATTAAACGAATAAAATAAATATTGGTGAACAATTCATACACAACACCATCTAGCCCCAAACTAAGCAAAGCTTGTACTATGAAAGCCATATAGCTGATATAACACGTATATATTTTTAAATACATAGAAAACAGCCACGCACAGTACAAATTATCCTTACTTTTGCTGATTTATACATAATTTGAATCGACACCGACAACACGTATGTTGAGTTTTGCAATGCTAAGGTATCGAGTTCGACTCCCAGAACCGAACGGGCCAGTATCTGACCGACATATTTAAATATGTAATCTAGATCTGCTTGTTCATTACGTGCGTATACGACACAGACTATCAGGTTGCCCTAAGGGAATAAAAAAAAAAGATAAGGATGCTGATAAAAAGGGGAAACATACGAAACATACCTAACAAGCCCCTCAATATCCCCAGCAAGTCGCCAGCTAGCGAGCCGGCTCCCATAACGAGCTCGATATCAGGCCGCCCCTTCGCGTAGTCTCTGGACACCTTAGTGCGAATGAAAGCCAGGCCAGAGGCGCCGCCTGGCAGTGTCAGGGGGCCTCGGCCTGCAAGGTACGCTGCCGCTGATGCCGGCGACCCTGCCATCATCTGGAAGGTAAATTAAACGGTTAGCTAATTCTGATGATAAGTTTTTAAAAAGCCTGAATGGAAAACTCTCAGATTATTAACAATTCCCTCTCCGCTACCCGCTAGGGCCGAACGGCACCCCTTATTGCAAAGACAATTACCCATTTGACTGATCGTACGATTCCCCCTCCGTAGCGTTTTATAAGCATAATTGCACATCTAACCTACCGTTGAACCCGTTGTTGTCTTTCTTTGCATCCTGCCATAGAATAGATAATATAGATAGAACGGACACTCCCAACCCCCCGCCAATTTCAAGCTTCCTCACCCCTCAGGCCGTTTCGGATACGCTAGGAGCACTCAACGAAGGGCTGGTATCGAACATCTAATTCCTAACGAAATATCATCATGGTGGGTTGTTGTGTTGTTTACGGCTGTCCGTCAACTAAACGGGACAAGATTAAAAGCTTTATTTAATTTCCTAATGATAAAATAACGTAAGATTAGAAACTTTTCAATAACGTTGCTCTATAATATTACAAGCTTTGCTTAGTTTGGGGTCAGATGGTGTTGAGTGTGAATTGTCTACCAATATTTATTTATTTATAATAACGAAGTCATTTTAACTCAAAGTTCGTAACTTACACAGCCAGTAGCTTATGTGCCCAAGCACGGATTGATAATGCCTGGAGGAATAATTATAGTGAAGAATAAAGTTTCCTTCATGGGTAAGTGTAAAATAAAATGCGAATGTGTACCTACTAAGAGAAATAGATATTGATCTAATCTATCATCGGTTTCGTTTCATTTTACGCGGCAATTCAAACACCCACAGATTTCTGAAACAATTTAGAAATCTGTGCAAACACCCTTTTAATTAGAATAGTATAATTTGGCTCCATTCTATTTATGTAACTCAACATTATAGCAAGTTTATAGACTACTTTACGTCACCAGGTGAACTCAAGGGGCACAACTATTCAAGAAAACAATTCAGTAGCCCTAGCTCTAACGCACACATTTACGCGTGTATACGAACGACATCTGCGTTTGTGAAGAGTAGGTAGCTCCACAGTGGCGTTTGTATGGAATTTTAGTGGAGTGTCCGGGGTGTGATCCTGCTCTGTTCTTAGAAGTTTGCATAACTCTATCTCGTTTTGTCTAATTATTGGTGGAAAGTAGTACCACGTGACATGGATATTCGGCTTATCACAGCGCGATTTTTTACCTCGTCCTGCGCTCCGCTGGTGAATTATGAATTTCAAATCAAATTTATTTCAACTAAAATAACAAATAAGCATAATAAGTACAGAGATATCTTATCTATTAGTTTAGTACAAAATGCCCATAATTTCAAAAACACCCACACTAAGCTAGGCTTGTCCTGTGGGTAGTTTTAATTTTTTTATTATATATATTTTATTATATATATAATTTAACAGATTCGTTTCGTGCGCGATCAACAGGGTGCTTAATCTATGCCTTTTGGGTTGCTAGGGCTAAATATTTCCTACCGGCCGAAGCCAAAGTTGAAATCATACCATCTGAGGCGTCTTTGCGCTAAGCGTCGTATGAGATGTTATACTCGTTGAGTATGGTAAGTTTATGAAATGCTTTCAGGTATGCTGTACTTTTTATTTGTAGTATGGTGAGGAGACGAGCAGGGCATGTATGTGTCTGGTGGTTAGCAATATGACTACCCATAACAACACAGTGACACGCATCTATTGGAACATAAAGAGCCTAAATCATTACCTAGCACTACTGCTCTCGACACCCAGAAATATAAAATGCTTCGTCTCTATGCTCTGTTATTTCTCTGGAAATATTGCCCTTCAAACCAGAATACAGCGATGCGTTAGTTTAGTTACTTATGTTAGTAGGATACTGCGTCTTTTGTGCTAGTCCAATGTTCTATGGTTCGTTGCCACTAGTTCCATTCACAGTTCCATGATGGAACTACTGATAATATTTTTACAACATTAGTTCCATTTTCTAATGGATCTCGAAATAATGGAACTAGTGTCAATTTTGAGTCGACACTAGTTCCATTCACAGTTCTATGATGGAACTACTGATAGTATTTTTACAACATTAGTTCCATTAGAAATGGATCTCGAAATAATGGAACTAGTGTCAATTTTGAGTTAACACTAGTCCCATTCACAGTTCCATGATGCAACAACTGATATGTTTTTTTTTCACCAGTAGCATCCTTTTGGTTTATGAAAAGAATGGAACTAGTGTTAATGTGAAATTTTCGACTGTCCAGAAACCTATAAATAAATAAAAAATACTTTTGACGCTTTTTGGATGAAACCAGACCTACAAAAAATGTGGTGCGTATATGGAGAGATGCACAGGACAAATAATGTCCTTAAAGGATGGCATCACAGTATTAACGCAAATAATGCATATAATATATGCAACAGCAACGTTTATGAAGTATAAAACTAATCTTCTAAAAAAACCATGGCCTTAGTTCACAACCTAAACGACGCAGAATGGCTCAAGACAGAAACGATTGTGTCACGGAAACACAAATGCAACTTGTAGCTGGCAAAATATCTGAAATTAGGCAGTTGAGGGTACCTAAGGGTAGCTGCCATTGGCCCTTAGTCTTTACATAAAATAGATATAATAATAATAATTCATAATCATCGTAAAAATTACATAATGACCATAATATTTCATACAGATTACGAAGCAAAACACCGTTTTAATAATTCACTAAGTGTAAATAAATATAAATACCTATTGTGTGTAGTGAAAAAGAGTCATAGATTTAGTATAAGTAATGTACCTAATGTATAAAAGAGTTTATCTTTGAAAAGAACATCCTTCTAATATTATAAATGCGAAAATGTTGATGTTTGGATGTTTGTTGTTCAATCACGTCGGCTGAACGTCTGGTCAGATTCAGGGTGGGAAAACTATTGGAATATGTTCCAGAGTAGGAAATAGGCTACTTTTTATCGTAAAAAAATAACGGGAATGAGAACTATGCAGGTAAAATCGCGACGCGAGAAGCTGCTAGTGATTTCCTAATAGCATTTTACTTACATCATTAACACAAAGTCCAGTATCATTGACAATAAAAGCGTTCCCGGAAAACGTGACGTGGTCCTGAAGGTTGTACCCCACAGGCAGGTTGACTAGAGGGTCTATGTTCACTTCCCGGAGGTGGTCCTCTGGGCCCACTCCTGACACCATGAGCAGATGGGCTGAGCCTATCGACCCCGCTGAAAGGACCACTTCGCGACTCGCGCGGACTTGTCGTCTGAAACAAATGCGTATTAACGTAGGTATTTATTAAGCGTAACTTACCTATACATACGTTATATCAAATTAACAACTTTTTATTAAGTTCAAATGAAAGTATGTACGAGTACATGCGGTAGATACCTATATTATCAATGTGTGATGTAAGGATGCAAGAAGTTAACACTTGTTCTCTTTATCAACCGACTTCTAAAAAGGAGGAGGTTTTCAATTCGACCCCGATGTTTTTTTTTGTGTATGTTACCTGATTTCTCGAAAACCCCATACCAATTTTAATATTTATTTTTGTGCTCGGTTGGATATGCTTCCCGAATGGTTTCCTATAAATCTTATCGAAATCGGTCTGGTGGTTTTTGAAATATGAAGAATAAACTAAAATATGCGTACAATTTTCTGGATGACGTAGGTACTTAGTTGTAGATTTCACAAAAGTTATGAAACTCGATCCTGTCAATACGAAATTGTGTAAAAGCATTAATAAAAACTTGTTTTGCACTAAAAAAGGTAAAATAAACTATTTTCGTACCAAAAAGTTAAACCAACTTCAAAACCACAAATAGGCACTCAACATCGAAAAATAAATTAAAATCATTATCATAAGCGCTACTCACTCATCTATTTAATTTTGAAGTCGGTGCCAGCCAAGTCTAACAGGTAGTGGATAGATAATACTTACCTGTGCCTACTTACCACACGCTTACATAGCATCAATCTCACGGATATATCAATCTAGTAACTTTTTGACCTGACTGGCACCGGCTTCAAATAAATGAGTGAGTAGCGCTTATAATAATGATATTAATTTATTTTTCGCTATTGAGTGCCTATTTGTGGTTTTGAAGTCGGTTTAATTTTTTGTACGAAAATAGTTTATTCTCTTATCTCTTTTCCTTGTGTTCTTTATTTCGTTAGTTCTCTTTATTTCATAGTAGGTATAGATAATATCTTCAATGGAAAGAAATGTTAACTTGAAGTCAGATACAATGTTTACCTACTCAAATGTTGACTGACTACCTAATTTCAGGGTGTCGATTTTTCGTGACGGTGTGGGCACGCTTCGTAAAAATTTGCTCTCATCATTTTACCCTAACGCGCCAAATCTAATATATAAAATTCTCGTGTCACAGTTTTTGTTGCCATACTCCTCCGAAACGGCTTGACCGATTTTGATGAATTTTTTTGTACTTATCCGGTATCTATGAGAATCGGCCAACATCTATTTTTCATCTCCCTAAATGTTAGGGGTAGTCCACCCCAAAATTTTTTATTGGAACGAAGTTCCTTATCGCGCGTTATGAAAGGGAGCTAGACGGAAAAAATTCTCACGAAAAAGTGTAACGTTTCGTGCCTATGACGTCATAGAATTAGAAGAATTAGAATACGATAACAAATTTCACCCATGTTAGCATTGACAGGTTGGCGCAATTGGTAAGTATGGGGTCACCTATGATGATAGGTGCCCCCAGTTCAGTCTCGGTAGTTACCGCAATACTCTTTTGTTCTTTTTCTCTCAACATTCTTTTGTAATTTTTTTCCTGAGAATAATAGTTTTTATAAGGGATCCCTCTTATCAACGCATTTAATTTAAATCTAAGTATTTTCTATTGGCGTTTCTATTTTATCGTTTTTTTCTATTTTATATTTGGCGATTTATAACTGACTCTTGCGCTTAAAAATAGATGGCGTTGCACAATCCCTATGAGTATTTGGTTAGAGGCTAGACCACTAATTTACGACTACTGCCCGAATTGACTTGCACATCAAAGTTCCTATAATTACCAATAGGTGGCGCAGAACTCAAAATTTAATCAGCTGTGGATTGTATCCTACTCTAGTGTCATAGAAAATCTGGAGAGGTCACTACCGGTACGATAATTTTGTTCTTTTTTTCCTGAGAATTTATGTAAAGTAATCATTCAGAACCGCAAAATAAACCCGAAATACAGTTATTTGACGATTTTCTTTCACTTTTGTCATATTCTCGCACATATATTTTATATCGTAATGTTCATGTAATATCGATTGGTGTGATTGACGCATATTTCGACAAATTTCATTCGTAAAACTAATATTTGTAAGCAACATTGGAAATAATATGAGTACTGTTTCTAAATGCAATCCGAATGAATGGCTAACATTCGGAATGATAATAAATAATGAATCATTGTTATAATGTTTATATAATACGTCAACGCTACTCCTTAAGTTTATGTTAAGTACTTACATTATATTTGTTAATAAGTAATAAAAAAATATTATTATAACTTATTTTTTTTATTACAATTCCTTCACTAATGTCGTAACGCCGACGGATATCGTGTCTGCCTCCACTTATAACGTTGGCCTCAGATCAGGGAGGATTACCCACCCGCCTTAATCGACAAGAACTTCGTTCCATCCGGGTGTCCCTTGACACCTCTCAACTTTTTTTATTTTATTTTTTAGACAAAATTTTTAATTTCTACTATTTTATGATACAACATACAAAAATACATACAATGCTCAATTTTTACCATTCTACGATCAACCCTTATTTTTAATAGCCATTTTAGTAATTTAATCATTTTTCCTCTCCGGTCGAAAACTGATCAATCGTCATTTAATTAGTCATCCCCGCCAGTTGTCTACAGGTGTCACTTCTGACCCAGTAAACAGCACGATAATTTGGGGATCAAAAGTAGTCTATAGCATATATATAGTTAGTACATGGTAATCTCGGGAACTATCGGACCGATTTAAAAAAATCATTCACCGTTCTTTCATATGTACGTAATCCTTGAATGATGTAGGTTACATATATATATGTACCACGGGCGAAGCCGGGGCGGGCCGCTAGTAATAATATAGAAAGGTAACTTCAAAAACAGCTGAATTTCAGTAATACCTCTACAAGACCAAATTGGGTTGGGAAATGGTTTGACAGCTTAAGAATCTTTAAATACACTGGTAGCTTAATGTGTCTTCGTCACGCGTCGCCTTCCTCCACATTTAATTACAAGTTTAATTTAGTAAAGCTGGTATAATGTTTTAACGGTACTGATACGCTGCGATTTAAGCTGAAGGTATGTGCGATATTGAACATTATGTACGTATGTATACTGTATAGTTTACAAATTATATTGAAATAGGTACGGAAATCCTCATACATCACGAAAAGATATAACATGTGTTATGTCATCATAACTTTTCGATTAATAGCTTGACAATAATACCCTAGTACCTATTATAAATTCCGGGATATTTACCGTGCTATAAGTTCGAGTAACAAAAGTAATCGTCCCGAAAGACTGAGAAAGAAGGGATATGTCTATATGCCAGTGATTAGAAACTATGAAACTATATAGTGCGTCTATTTCCTTCCATTCGTCAGTTCTCCTGTGAACATGGCACATGTAACTGCATCGAAATATCGGAAACTCGCTTTACAGTAAATTAATAAATATAATACTAGTGTAGTTAAAATGAATGTTTGACAACTTACCTCATATTTCTCTTGAGATATTCCACACCATAAGCAGCTTTGGTATAAGGATCGATTAAAATTTTCACAGCAGTTGAATACTTGGAAACTTTCAGGTTAGGTCTATATCGAATCGGTTCTAAGAAAGCTTTAGAAGAACTGCATCTTCGACCGTTTCTTAACGTAGCTTGCGGTTTTGAAAACCCTATCACATGTTCCCCATTAGGGTCTCTCCATTGATAACCTAGTTGCTGACCGCCTTTTTTTAAAGGCGGTCTGCAATGGACTATAAAATTGAGAGTATTCTATATCTAAATATCCTCCAGTTCCGTGGTACGAAGAATTTCTTAATTCGCTAATTTGAATATTTTCAGACTTTTTGAAATATGGCAACACTTCATCGTAGCTCCAGCCTTCGTTTCCCATTCTGACCCAGTCATTGTAGTCGTCGGGGTGTCCCCGTTGATAGATTAAAAAGTTTAATACGCTGCTGCCTCCGAGAACTTTGCCTCGCGGCAGAAAGCAAACTTTTCCCCTTAGATCCCGACATGCTCGTTTCTCAGGTTCAGAAACATATCCCCAGTTCATAGGAGTCAGGGACAAGAAGGGGGCGAATATAGGAACATCAGAGAAAAAGTTCTCGTTCCCCTCCAGCTTCTAAAAGTAAAACTCTCCAGTGAGGTACTTCAGTCAGTCTATTCGCTATCACGCTTCCGGCTGAGCCAGCACCAACAACTATGAAGTCAAATTCTTCAAATTCGTTAGGAGTGTAGTCCTGTATGAAGCCTTCGTTGGGGTTGTGCGGTAGAGGGCGGAAAAGATCAGTCCAGAAGTCGAAAAATTTTCTCACGTCAACTGTGTTTGCCGTCGTGATGAAGATAAAGTAGAGTAACCATCGCATGATGTAAGCCTTTGTACGTCATTCCTGAAAACAGAAGATAAATTAACGCAGGAGTAACAATAGCAGTATCATATGCCCAATAATAGTTCGTAATTGCACAGGACTAGTAAAGCATGCAAATCTATGAACAACGTGACACTGCATGCAAAAGGCATAGATGCACTGTGTGCCCTTCATAGAATTTCGCAATTTACATTTCAAGTAAGCACGACCATCTAACGTTCTCAGTGCATTTTCCAACTGTTACTGGATTTAGTATTTTAACGCATATTATAAATCTACATTTTAACACCAACTTGCCTGTTGGTAAGTACTCGTTGTCCCTACTCGATGTTTTGGAAAACTCGTGAAATTTGAAGTAGGTATCTATTTACAAATAAACTCGTTTTTTTTTCGTAACAGAGAGTTAATTGAACCATTTGAGTTGCGGCCAGCAGAAATTCTGGTTGGAGGCAGTTGACAACCATGAAAACGAGTATATAATGTTGCAATACCAACTAATAAGCACCGCGGGCGGAACTTTTGAAGGTCACTTAAGTCATTGATTCTGATAGGTGGTATTTTGTGCTGAATACAAATACCCTGTAATGTATAACGTACGTCCAGGTGAGATCATGATAAACTGATCAGTAAATCGAGTCACATCTTCGTTCGTAGTCTGCACCATTCCTAGCCACCTAGCGAACTGATTGCGATCAAATGAACTCGTATTCATGTAGGTCTCATTGCTATAGCATCAGGCGAAGGGTTTGGATTGAAATGAAATGAAATTTATTTGGTTCAAGAACACAATTACTTAAAAAACAGGTTAGTACACACAAAATAAAACAAATATTTTGATACATAAGTATGTTGGTACCCACACTAGGGCAACCTGTGTCGTGGGCACCAGGCATAACGTATACTTAAACAACATTTTTGAAAAACTTATGAAAAACAAAAACATTTATTCTATTATATAACTATGACGGTATAATTCTAAAAGTAAAGTAAGTAATGCCTACATCTAATGTACGTGCATATATATTTGTAGACATACATATTATTACATATACATTGGTAATATATATTTAATACATATAGAAATATAGTGTATAGATATAAACATAGTATGTTATGTCATTTTATTACATTATTTCTTATTATTTATTATCTCAGATTATGTGTCTTGTTTATGTATTTTATTTCAATTACGTAGTTCGTCATTCGTCGTATATCGACGATTATAATCTACTTGTATCCATGACTTGTATATTACATTGGTATACACGCATCTTTACTGCAATGATTGAGTGGTTCAAAAGCATTAGGCACTTACTCCTACGTTATTACAACAAGCCATTTAATATACTTGACACACAGTCTTGTACTCGTAATAATGTTAAGTACATTTACAAGTAGGTGTCATTAAAATCTTGTCAACGGAAACTGCAAGTAACGTGCGAGTTAATGGTCAGATAAAAAAGTCTACTTCAGACCATCGTAACACATAAAGTAGGTACACATGACCGTCAACATAAATGACATAATGATCAAATGAATCTCGCGAATTCATATTGAAGTCTAACAACTTATGATTTGTCTCGAGATTATGCAATCTGCTCGAGGTTTCACCCAAAGCCATTTGACCTTACCTTCGTATAAAAATGTAACATAGAATTTCATGGCTATCGATCTTCTCTTGAATATTCAATCTCATTTTAACGATTCATAGTCTTAGGAACGAAGATAAATTCGCAGTAAATCTTTTATTGAAGAGTTTAGTTACATTTAAGATTGAATGGAACTTTACAAATTTCTAAACGATTGGTTTTGTTACTTTTTCCGTTGTCCACAAGCTTGTTTGTTTGCAACTTTGCAGATCCACAAAAAATAACCTATCTACATTCATGTATTTTGGATATTTAACTCTTGCCATAGAATAGTGCTCTTGCATCAATCCACTTACAAATATTAACTCTGCCAAACTGCATTGTAGTTTGTGGTCATGAATGGAGTTATCTACTCCATGGCGAAAAGTAAATTCCACCCCGAGGAGTTCCATTGTCGAGATGGACAGGTTCAGTAGACGTGGTCTGGTCATCACGATGAAACAAAGAGTAATTCAAGGTACGGCGTATGCCTAGGCTTTGCCTCCATGTCCGTTATTAGTGCTTACAGTCTAACAATACCTTCTACGGTTAATATATTCTTATTAATAAATATATATTCAAAATGTATTCGTAATTTCATAATGGTTATTAAATTTTAATAAGTCGAGTTGCATCATAAGTCATCACCACAACAAACTTACTAATAAATTATGTAAGTAGAGCTACCTATTACAAAACCATCTAGCAACCTTGGACTTGGTCTTGGACTCAGTTGCTGTGATTATATATAGGTACATACAACTATGCATTCAAGTCCGTTTTGTAAGTGAATTTGCTGTCCAGTTCTACTCGTATTGAATTTACGAGCCTATGCAAATGTGGTGTCAATTAGCACATCATCGCTAAGTAGACAATGTAGAAGAGCATTGAGAAAATGCTTTGTCACACCAAAAAACACTTCAAATGACTACAAAGTACACATGAAATTCAGCTTTATTTATTGCGAAAAAGTGCTTCATTTACGATAAATGAACTTAGAAGCTATGAATACGCAGGTCACGCTTTTCACACTATACCACGGGCAATATGCACCCGTGTTGTACAAACATCGGCATCCTTGTCACACATCGAAATGTTGCCGTTGATTTGGTTTAATGTATAATTGTCATTCGGCGTGGTAATGCCACCACCAAGCTGGATTACTTTCGACTGGAAGTGTGCACGAGCATCATGATTGCCTCTATACTCTCAACTTGGCCCTTGAGGAAGTCTCTGAATGGGGCGAAACCAATTTGGCCAAGTTTAACGAGGGAAAGACGCAGGCGTGTCTGTTCTCCGCAAAAAGGAGTCCATTTCAACATACTCCTACTTTTCGAGGTGTATCCGTACCGGTTACTGATCATCTTGAGCTTTTGGGCGTTACCTTGAATTCTACGCTCAACTTTGGCTCGTACATCGAGTCCAAGGCAAAATTAGCTGCAAAAAAACTAGGTGTCCTGTCAAAGGTGCGAAAGTACTTCAAATCTGAACAATTGCTTTTGTTATACAAAGCACAGATTCGCTCTTGTATGGAGTACTGTTCGCACCTTTGGGATGGATCGGCAAAGTATCAGCTTGAGGCTCTGGAATCGATCGAGAGGCGTGCCAAAAGGCTCATAGGCAAAGACATTCTAGTGCGAAAAAGTCTTGAACATTGCCGCAAAATTGCTAGCTTATCGGTTTTTCATCGGATACACTTCGGAGAGTGTGCAACTGATCTGCATGATCTTATACCACCTTGCCCTTTTTACTATCGTACTTCTCGTAACTCGAAGAAGCGGCACCGTTTCATGGTGGATATTCCAAAGACACGGACAAAGATGTTTGACTCTACGTTTGTGATAAGAACGTCTAGGCTGTGGAATGAGTTGCCTTGTCTTTTCCCGATAGTTATAATCTTGGTGTCTTCAAATCGAGAGTGAATCGGTTTCTTCTAGGTAAACACGCTCCATCGTAGACCGCATCGTCGCTTAACATCAGGCGAGATGGCGGTCAAGTGTAAACCTATTAAAGTTAAAAAAAAAAATTGTACCTACATGGATAATTCAAATGTGCTTAGTGACAGCAGTTATAGTTAGTTTTTATTGTTATTTAGTTTATTTTCAAGATAAGGGGATGGAACGAGAAAAACGTCCACCTGACGATAAGCAGCAAGCCTGCCTTGTAATGGGCAATCAACCATAAATCTAGCACACTACTATAAATAAGGTGATATATAGGTAGATACATATATAGATATATATCTAGGGGGAGGCCTATGTTCAGCAGTGGACGTCTTGCGGCTGATGATGATGATAGTGATAAATAGATAGATTAACTCTTTATTGCACTTAATTTAAAATAAACAAAAACTTCTTCAAATAAAACGAAATAAAGCAATTGGCGGCCTTATCACCACAAGTTATTTCTTACAGGCAACTGTAGGAAGGAATGCGAGCTTTGCGGATAAGGAAACGGGGGAGCACAACAATTAGTGGTACTTAGATAGTTATATTTACTTTTAGACTGTGTTAACGAAATCTGTTGGTGATCAACACAAATGTATATATAGGCTAGTTTTCGTATGTTTTGTGATTAGTTTGGTAAAATTGTAATAATTATAAAATTATGGATAACTGTTTGGTAAATAGGGCTTATATAGTTAGGGTTAGGTAGGGCACACCTAATAAATATAGTTTTGGTTTAGTTTTAGTCGAATATTAGGTAGGGTGTCAATTTATTAACCTAACTTTAGGCAATTTTGGAAAAAATAGCTAGTTTTTTAATAATTACTGAATTGTAAGCTAAGGTACCCCCCAGAATGTTAGGTTCATTTATAGACCTGGTCGTGGGCTACATTTAGAGTGATCATTCGTTAGCCTACGACCAGGAATGGAAAAGTTATGATTAAAATACTAGTTCTGCCATAGTGAAAATGAACCGAAAAGAGGGCTCATAATACGGGGCTCTCTTTTAGGTAAAGGTAAGGGGGTACCTTAGCGAGCTCGATTTTGTTCGGAGCATGCTCTTCTCAGCGGCTCCAGTACTAGGAAGAAAAGGAAGAAAATAAAAGGAAGACTCAAGAATCAGCGTTTCACTACCCCGCTCCCAGCTCCCTTTCAAGATCCGGCCAAGAGGGTCTCGTCGAGCGAACGTCGGGATCGCGCCGAGTTGTCGTCGTGTCATCGTCAAGGGCACGTCGGACACGCCGACTGTCGCGCCGAGTGTTACGCCGAATGTCACTCCGACTGTCACGCCGACTGTCACGCCGAGTGTCACGCTGACGGTCACGCCAAGTGTCACGCTGACTGTCACGCTGACTGTCACGCCGAGTGTCACTCCGACTGTCACGCCAAGTGTCACGCCGACCGTCACGCCGAGTGTCACTCCGACTGTCACGCCAAGTGTCACGCCGACTGTCACGCCGACTGTCACGCCGAGCGTCACGCTGACTGTCACGCCGAGTGTCACGCTGAATGTCACGCCGACTGTCCCGCCGAGTGTCACGCTGACTGTCACGCCGAGTGTCACGCCAAGTGTTACGCCAAGTGTCACGCCGGGGGTCAAGTCAAGGTCACCCCCAGGGTCAAGTCAAGGTCACGTCCAGGTCAAGATTGAAGATTGTCCCACAGCGGTTGCAAAGTGAACCCAGGGACGAGTCTACCAGCGCCTGTCGGAACGAGAGGGCACGTACTCAAGAGACCTACTTACAACAGGTCTCTCCCCCATTCGCTGCCAGCAGACCAGGCTCGTCAACGCATAGCGGTCGGTCTTAAGCCGGTCGCGACAGCTGGTCCTTCGAGCCGGATTCACGCCATAGCAACTATCGTGGGACTTCGTCGAGGAAGTGAAGACTTGAAGACATCTGCGCTTTGACAACGGACGAGGTGTTCATCGTGCGAGTGGAAACGAAGATCAAGATGCCCGTTACAAGAAGCCAGAAGGGAATTGATCGGCAAGAACGCACGCCGGCTGAGAGAGCATCACGTGGCACCACAATGGAGTCCGGCACGACATCCGGTACTAGAACAGAAGGTACCTTCCCGTCTGGGACGTCGTTCGAGACTACGACTGGCGCCACAACCGAGGAAGATAGAACGTTGGTGGGAAGCCCAAGTTCGAAGATCTCCGAGAGGCTACAGAAATCAAAGACCTCGTCTGTAGCGTCAACAGCCAGAAGGAAGAAAGAGATGGAAGCACGTGTGGAGTTAGCTAAACGGAAGCTAGAAGAGGCACGAGCTGCGGCTGGGTTGGCAGAGGTAGAACTGGAGATGCTTCAACTAGAGGACGACGACGATGATTCTGTGATCAGCATACCAAATGATTGGAAAGAGATGGTGCAGAATTGGATCAGCGATTCGACGGAAAGGCTGCCAGGGAAAGTGTCAGAACCGGAGAAGCCCAGCAAAGCACAGACAGCCACGAAACTCGCCGAACCTTCTGCTGAAATTAAGGACATCGCTGAAGCTCTACGGGACGTCGTCAAGCTATCATCGAGAAATGTAGCAACACCCAGCTACATGTTCGATCTCTCACAGTTCGACGGGAACGCTAGCGAGTGGCTAGCTTTCAAGAGGGCATATGAAGATACGGCTGAGAACTTCTCTTCAATCCAAAACATGATAAGGCTGAGGAAATCCATCAATGGTGCAGCGCGAGAGTCGGTCAAATGTCTACTGTATTCAGACAATACACCTGAAGACATCATGGAAGCGCTACGCCGGCAATACGGAAGACCAGATGGACTAGTGCTGGCAGAGATGGAGAAACTGAAAAGGCTACCAAAGATGACGGAGAGTGCTCAAGACGTGTGCGATTTTGCATGTCGAGTGAGCAACATCGTGGCAACAGTGAAGAGTCTGAGAAAGCCTCAGTATCTCCAGTCGCCGGAAATGCTCAAGACGATAGTGGACAAAATGCCTGCGGTCATGCGGTTCCGGTGGTTTGACTTTACGGCTGACACGGAAGATCCTGACTTGCTACAGCTGAGCAAGTTCCTGAACAGGGAGGCAGACCGGTGCAGTCAATATGCACTACAAGAAGCCGTGACCAAAAGCCAAGGTATGAAGAGAGAAGTCACCCATGCCGCCATGGAACAAAGACAAGATAAGGAAAACTGTCTACTTTGTCAAGGAAGCCATCGCCTCTACCAATGTAAGAAGTTTACGGAAGCCTCGATCAAGGAACGCTGGAAAATTGCAACTAGTAGCAAGCTATGCTTCAAATGCTTGCAAGGGCGACATCGGAAGCAAGACTGCCAGAAGCCAGGATGCAGAGTATGCAAAAAGGTGGCACCATGAGCTTCTACATGAAGATCGGCAACCTGAAGGATTGAAGGAAGAACCGGATGGCAAGGAAGTGACCAACAACGTGCTCCAGGTCAACATGGCGAAGACTAAGAAGGCTTACTTAAAGATGGTACCAGTTGAGATCTACGGGCCAAAGGGAAGCGTCAAGGTATTGGCTCTGCTGGATGAAGGGTCAACGGTAACACTGGTGGACTCATCGGTAGCCGAACGATTGGGACTACAGGGACCTCGAGAGCAACTCACCATTGAAACAGTTGGAGGAAAGTTGCTGTCGAACAAGAGATCCATGAAGCTCAATATGAAAGTTCGAGGAGCTCATCAAACACGAAAAAAGGACCATCACCGGGGCCAGAACAATAGACGAACTTCGCCTGACTCCTCAAGCAGTAGACAAAGAGAAGGTCAAGATGTACTCTCACCTAGACAAGATCGCGGAGCAACTCTGCTACAAGGAAGAACGGCCCATGTTACTTATCGGTCAAGATAACTGGGAATTGATTGTCTCCAGGGGAACGCGGAAAGGGAAGAAGACTCAGCCCGTCGCATCACTCACCTATCTGGGCTGGGTGCTACACGGATGCGATTCGGCGGCAACGAAACCGGTCAACTTCGCAACCTGCGCACACGTTTTGGCCCGAGACAAAGAAAAGCCATACTTCAAATCAGCGAAGAACCAAACAAAAAGCAAAGAGAAGAAGCTGGACAAAGATGAGAGTAATAAGAAAAAGGATCCTACGCGGAGAAGATCCTCAAGAAAGAAGAAAAAGAAGTCTCAATATTGTCCGGTGAATGGAGAAAAAATACTTCTACCAGTCAAAGATCTTCAGAAAGAAGCAGCGGGGAAGCTTCTTCGGGAAAAAAGCCAGAATGAGAGCTCGGAGGAAGACTTCACTACGCTCACCAAGGGGAGGCCCCCTGAGACGTCAAAGATGAAGAAGATCGACGCGATGACAGCAGAGGACCTACCAGGAGAGGGACATCGCTTCGGAGAACCGCCTTCATCGAGTGCGGCCGTCGACTACCTTGGCCCCACTGTTGTCAAAGTGGGTCGACGGCGTAAGAAGCGAAGGAGAGCCTTGTTTCGGCGAGAAGACTGCCTGCCGCACTTACACCGTGGCGATGCAGTCCTCGCCGTGGGTTCCACGCTGCGCAGAGAGACGGTACCTAAAGGAGAAGTGGCCCGCACTTACACTGGACCAGGTGGCAAAACACGGAACATCGTGGTCCGCACGAATGGCGGAATCCTACGGCCGGCAACCTCCAAGGCCGTGGTGTTGGTGCCTCCATGGGGCGGCGAGCACGAGGTTCCTGACGTCGAGCAACGGCAGCATCGAGACGACGAGCAACACGCCTCCGACCGGTGAGATCGCCGAGCCAGAGAATGGTGCTGGCGCACGAAGGGGAGGATGTTGGCGATCAACACAAATGTATATATAGGCTAGTTTTCGTATGTTTTGTGATTAGTTTGGTAAAATTGTAATAATTATAAAATTATGGATAACTGTTTGGTAAATAGGGCTTATATAGTTAGGGTTAGGTAGGGCACACCTAATAAATATAGTTTTGGTTTAGTTTTAGTCGAATATTAGGTAGGGTGTCAATTTATTAACCTAACTTTAGGCAATTTTGGAAAAAATAGCTAGTTTTTTAATAATTACTGAATTGTAAGCTAAGGTACCCCCCAGAATGTTAGGTTCATTTATAGACCTGGTCGTGGGCTACATTTAGAGTGATCATTCGTTAGCCTACGACCAGGAATGGAAAAGTTATGATTAAAATACTAGTTCTGCCATAGTGAAAATGAACCGAAAAGAGGGCTCATAATACGGGGCTCTCTTTTAGGTAAAGGTAAGGGGGTACCTTTGCGATCTCGATTTTGTTCGGAGCATGCTCTTCTCAGCGGCTCCAGTACTAGGAAGAAAAGGAAGAAAAATAAAAGGAAGACTCAAGAATCAGCGTTTCACTACCCCGCTCCCAGCTCCCTTTCAAGATCCGGCCAAGAGGGTCTCGTCGAGCGAACGTCGGGATCGCGCCGAGTTGTCGTCGTGTCATCGTCAAGGGCACGTCGGACACGCCGACTGTCGCGCCGAGTGTTACGCCGAATGTCACTCCGACTGTCACGCCGACTGTCACGCCGAGTGTCACGCTGACGGTCACGCCAAGTGTCACGCTGACTGTCACGCTGACTGTCACGCCGAGTGTCACTCCGACTGTCACGCCAAGTGTCACGCCGACTGTCACGCCGAGTGTCACTCCGACTGTCACGCCAAGTGTCACGCCGACTGTCACGCCGACTGTCACGCCGAGCGTCACGCTGACTGTCACGCCGAGTGTCACGCTGAATGTCACGCCGACTGTCCCGCCGAGTGTCACGCTGACTGTCACGCCGAGTGTCACGCCAAGTGTTACGCCAAGAGTCACGCCGGGGGTCAAGTCAAGGTCACCCCCAGGGTCAAGTCAAGGTCACGTCCAGGTCAAGATTGAAGATTGTCCCACAGCGGTTGCAAAGTGAACCCAGGGACGAGTCTACCAGCGCCTGTCGGAACGAGAGGGCACGTACTCAAGAGACCTACTTACAACAGGTCTCTCCCCCACTCGCTGCCAGCAGACCAGGCTCGTCAACGCATAGCGGTCGGTCTTAAGCCGGTCGCGACAAAATCATTGTCAGTAAAAAGCACATTCATACTTTAGAGACCTACAGATAGTATACATCCACATAATGGAACGAAGTCAAGAGGTCTCTTACACGAAAGGGGAGGGTGCGGGAGATCTGTCAGCAACCTCAACAGATTTATTTTATTCTATCCACGTACAAAAATTTAACGCTACCTGAAATCCTGGAATGATAATTTTGTAGGCAAGTATTCTATGGACGTAACGAGGACGTACTTAGGTTTTGGAGATTTTTTAATGTAATATTCTATTATCTAGATAATTTAACATGAATATTATTTGAGGAAGACCTGAATATTTTATGTTGCGTGTCGACTCTAGGGAAAATGTCTTTCTAAACCTTTAAATACGTATGTAGGTCATACCTCATGCCCCATGTACCTATAATATAGGTTATCCCCCAAAACATTTCTAGTACTTACAAGCGCGCGGTCTAACGAGATTAAATTAACAGGTTTATTTTTTCAATCTTGGCTAGACAGAGAACAGCATTAGTATTTATCTAACCTTTTAATTAAGTTACGGTTGGTCTAGTCGATCCGGAGAACCCGGTTCAAATTACCACTGTCTTTTTAGACTACAGGCCCGTGAATAAAATTTATGGGTCAAATGAACAACCAGGAGACCTATGTAGAATAGTAGAAGGGTATAAAATACTAAGATTGAATACTATGTCGTCACTTGAAAGCTGTCCAACTGAGTGCAGGTGAAGATAGGGGGTTGCAAATCACGATCTTTTCTCCTTGTCACATGATTTTTTTTACGGCATTGCGGAATAATGGATTAGAAGATGTATTGAAACTGCATGGAACCAATGCCGTACATAATTAAATGACCAATTTTTCCTGAAATCGTTGGTAAATCATGAATTTTTCCAACAAAAATAAGCTTAATAACTTTTATATTATTTTTTTATATTCACCTGTACTCAGTTGGACAGCTTTCAAGTGACAGCATAGTGCTAAATCTTAGTATTTTATACCCCTCTATCATTTTACATAGGACTTCTGGTGGTTCATTTGACCCATAAATTTTGTTCACGGATCTGCAGTCTATTTCGAGGTCGCGCGCGTAGGTCACACACCTAATAGGTGATTTGCGAGGAAGGAAAACATCGTGAGGTAACCGACGCGTACCTAGAAATTTTCGAGCGTATTCCACCAACTGGGCCAGCTTGGTGGATTATGGCCTTGACTCTCTTTTTGAGTAAAGGCGTCGAGATCCAGCAGTGGGCATATTTAGTGAGCCCCTTATGCTACCTACCTACCTTTTATGAGATAAGGAACTGAAATGTCGTCTTGTCACCAATTTCCACTGTATTTTTACGTACTTACGTATTGGTACGTCCCACGTTCAAGCGGTGGGAACCGCCTTGGCCATCCATGTAACAAAAGTACGTTTCGAAATGTATGTTAAATCACCAAATTATACGATAAACAACCAGGTATGTGTTTAAATCGATGCCATATATAAAGGTTCTTTTGAAATCCTTGGAGATCGAAGGAATTTTGTGTTGCAACCGTTATGAACGTAACCATTGACTTGTTCACGTCCAGTTACAATACTTAACTGGTTATTAAAGTAAAAACAAGATTTTGGAAGGTCAGCTTCTACAATAGAGGTATAGTCAGTTTTGCGAAAAGAAGATACCGTATCGAATCAATGATATAACCGACCTTCAACTAATTCATGAATTTCATCAAAAGCAAAAGGAAACAAATAGAATGAAATATGAACTGAAAACGAATAAAAATAACCCAGTATTTTTCGCACAACTTGGACCGTTGGAATTTCAAATAATAGCGCTTTTCTAAAAATAAAATGTGGAAAAACTTTTCCACTTCTAAAGCTAATTCTAGAGCCATTTTATGAGGTAGTTTGGGTGGAGTTAACGTTTCGAGATGGTTCACAGTGACTGAAGGACCAAATTAAATGTTACAAAGTTGAGAATAGTAATTTAACTACTGCGAACTTTGTATCACTTAATTTGAACTTGACATCAAGGCAGTTTCAAGTACAAAGTCCGCACAATATGATCGAGATGCAAACTTACGAAATTTTTCATTGTCATAATAAAATTATCACAAATCTCAACGTCTTCAATGCTATCCGAAAATTGCTTGTCATGACAACTAGCTGGATAAAGCGGGCTTGTTTGAGTAAGCTTGTAGTTCATTAACATATTTCAGCTTTTACGAGCGTTTGTTTGTGTGAGTAAGGTAAGTTAATAATTACTGCATTTGTAATTAATCATTACGTTTACTTAGATACTTATTATTAAAAATTTAAACAGAATTGCATAATATTATGGAATGGCCTCGTGGCTCAGTCCGTAGTTAGGGTGCTCATAAACAGCTCACTAAATGTTCCCACAGCTTGGACTCGCGGCCTTCTCTCGCACGGAGAGAGTTACTTGATTCATCGATCACGCTGGCCCAGTGGGGTTTGGTATATGACACATGACCTTGAAAGATTTTAGTTACATGCTGGATCCCTCACAATGTTTACTGTTTTTGTTTAATTTAGCGGCATTACGCACATGATTTCGAAAAGACAGCGGTGCGCTAGGGATTTTAACTAGGAGCTCCGGATCAACAGTGGTCGTTCCATCGACTAGACCAGCCGTATGTACATGTAGCTTTGCTCACTGAATGGTAATTGTGGGTTCGATCCCCACCAAGGACGAATGTTTGTTCTGTGCTTGGGTATTTAAATTACATATGTATGGTATAAGCTATTTGGCTTCCATAGCACAAACTTTGCATAGTTTCATATTTATAAAAGTGGCCTGAATTACGAAACTCTTTCTTAGTGCATCTAAGTTTTTCCTATTTTGTAAATCTTAGAAAAAAATCGATGAAATGTTTGGGCAATGGTACCAGCGATATCATAGTGCATCGAGATTATACATATGTAATTAGTTTTTAGAGTTTTTTCTTAGATTGTTAGCAACTAATGTTAGCAAGTTGTTTACTTTTTGAGCTTGATGGTTGAAGAGAAATTGTTTATAATTACATCCACTCCTAATGGGGATGTAATTAACGCATTTTTTATAGATTTCCTTCCTCACCAAAATCAAGGCTACATTACGTACTTACTTATAATGTAGTAATTCGTTTTAAATTTGCAACACAGTCATGCCCAGTTTTCCACAGTTAAAAATTCAGTGAAATTAACTCGACATTTATACACTATACGCATTTATCTGATTACACATATTGTACAGTCTTAAAAACGAGTACACGAATTAGTTGCAAAATCGTTCCAGCCAGTTATTTCTTAAATGGAGCCACACCACAGTTCGTGGCCATTGCAATGATAGCAAAAGAACCGGTTTAAAAGGTTTCCCTCAGGTAATCTTTTAGGTTTGTAGAAAGTTTCGAAAAAATTATAATACAATCATTTTTATAATAAATAATCATAAAGGTATATTTTTTTTCGGATTTCATCATAAGACATAAGGTCATTCGAAAGGATAATAAACTGTTCTCCATCGATATAAACCACAAGATGTGCCCTGAGCACCTTATAATTAATTGGTAATAAACTGAGTCTGTGTATGCAGCGTAAGTGGTTTACACACCACCAATATACTTGACCCCAAGAATCGCTAGCGGTGAGGTAGGTATGCTGTGATTCTATTTATTTTGGTTGTTGAAAACGAATTGTGATAGGTAAAACGTCCGATGTTCACCGATTCCTGCAACCGACTAGAACGGAAAGGGTGAGCTCCCTCTTTCCAACGATGACATAAATCCATGCGCCTGAAGCTTGGCAGGGCACATCCAATGGTTTACATCGATGGTGTTCTCCCAGTTCAAGTTTAGTTTCAGTTAGCCAGATGTCAAAATTTGTTCAGGTCATAATCAAGCCAATATTTTTGTTGCTATCTATGATGCAAATAATTGGATTTTTAGTGGTTTTCGTTAATTAAGGGTGGAGTTATGTGTTTCAGTTTTGTTTTTCGGGTAGTAAATAAAAAATGAAAGTGCTACATGCAATTTTTGCAACTTTTTGATGGCTTTTCAGGGACTTCTCGTCATAGGTATCTAGTAAAACACTCACTCTGTATTATGATGTCTTGTATTGTAATTTGCTTGTAATGTTGGTTTAATTTGTTCACTTTCAGTAGTATATCGAATTATGAATGAATGAATGAATGGATGAATGAATGAATGAATGAAAATTCTTTATTGTTCACACCATAAAAGATACATAAAATTTTGGAAAACAGTAAAAACTAGTGAGACAACTGGCGGCCTTATCGCTAAAAGCGATTTATTAATTAAGCGGATAGTGTTCACTTGTCAATAGATTTGACAGATCACTGATCTGACTGATGAAAGATCATTGGTGTTTCAATAAAGAGTATCTATCTACCTATCTATTGTCTAAATTTGTTTCAGTCCGATCCGTTCAGCCGTTCCAATGTGATTGAGCAACACACATCCAAACTTTCGCATACATACATATTAGTTGGAAAATGTGTGAAAACTACCGTGGCCAAATAATTGAAGAAGCAAAAACCATAAAATTTCTCGGGCTACACATAGACAATACGTTGTCATGGTGTGAGCATATCTCTATAGTATCAAAACGAGTGATTCAATTCTCATTTGCACTTTATAAATTAAGAAAAATCACCAACAGAGACACACTTCTAATAGCATACCATGGCCACGTTGCTTCTATACTGAGGTATGGCATAATATTTTGGGGCAATGCTACGGAAAACATTAAGATTTTTAGAGCCCAAAAAAAGTGCGTAAGGGCAATATGTGGTCTAAAGCGACGTCAATCTTGCAAAAAAATATTTTGTAGAGCTTAAATTATTAACTTTTCCTTGTATGTATATAAGCGAGGTCGCTATGTTTATAAAAAAGAATCAAAATTTATTTCCAAAATATGATCATGGCAGCAGACGCGAAAATAAGTTACGATTCCCCGAAAGAATTAAAACGACATTTATGTTAAAAAGTATCTTCTGCATGGCACCGTTAATATATAATAAAATTCCACAGAAAATTCGAGAATGGGATAACGTCGCTAGTTTCAAACATAAGCTCAATGAATATTTGTTGTCTAAAGCATACTATTCCCTGAATGATTTTTTGACAGAGAAGAATAACAGCAATTAGTTCAACTGACTTGTTACCGTATTTGAGACGCACCATTCATTTAATTTCTACTGTCTATACTGTCACTTGCCAAAAGTGTGCATATGTCTAGATGCCCATGCATGACATTGTTGCTACAAGTGTTATTGACTTGTGAATATTATAAATGTATACTTTTATTTTTTGACGCTGTAAGGTTTATTTAACTGACATTTTTTTCATTGTATTCTTATACTTTTAAAATTAACCAATATGTACATTTTTTATTTTAAATATTCTTTAATTTTTTTTTTTTCATGTAATGGACATCTGTTCTGTTGCAGTCATTTGAAAGTTTAGTGTTAACGGAAATTTTCTTTTATTCAACTAAAGAACAATTTTTTATCTTCTGTTTGTAAGTAAATCTAGTTTCATTACAATGAATATGTACCTGCTTGCATGCTAGAAGCGGGAACTGGAGAACTGTTATATTTATTTTATGTACCACCCTTGTAACCCAGGACCACAAGCACAATAAACTGATTTGATTTGATTTGATTTGATTTGTGACACGAAAGATTATATTTCTGGTGTAGACAACGTTAATGATCATATAAAACGAAATATATCACTGTAAACTTTGATTTACAAAAAAAAAAAAAGTTTAACTTCAAGAGTAAAGACATGTTGCTTACCATCAGGCACATGTCCTGATCGTCTCGTCACTTCTTATTAAAAAAAAAGTATAGAAATTACCTACGTAGTAGTAGTACGAGCAAACATAGACAGCGTAGACGTTTTCCCTTTATTGACCTTTTTCGTGACATTTACAGCAATCGCGCTTTTTCAAGAGGGTTGCAAAAGTCATATATCTGTTTTTCTGAGCAGTCAAGTTATTTTTATACAAAGAAGTTGGAAAAGTTTATATATATAGCAGGTTATTTTGATCAATATTTGTTAATAAACAGTATTTATTATCGATGGTTTCAAAAGAAAACTTCGTAGAGTAACGTAGGTACATTTTACGACAACACGTTTTCTGTGTACGGTTGCATTCGCAACGAAGAAATTCGTCAGAGAACTACGAGTATGGTTACCGATAGCGCTCAGTATATTAGTAAACTGAAGTGGCAATGAGCCGACTATTGGTCGCAGAGCCGATAACCGTTGGGGTAGAGTTATGGAGTGGAGACCCCGTATCAGAAATCGTAGTTTAGGACGTAAGCAGTCTAAGCAGGCTGGGAGTTGGAAGCGAAAAACCTTGGATTTAATTGAGTAGTGTGCCTGGGGCCAGGGGAGAGAACTAGGTACATACATCCAGTCGGTTGCGGTCTATTTGGACTGAATGTTATATGGTACTAAAACCGTAATGAACAAATCTTAAAATGACCTTTTCCCATAATGACTGATTTTTGAAATGTACTTATTCTAGTATGCCGGAAAAAAAACTGTCAAATTGAAGTACAGTTAGTAACATTTTTTAAAAGCTTAAAATAAAATAATATAATAATTTTATAACAAAAAAGACTAATTCTATTCTTAATTTTAATATAACTATGATGAACCGGATGATTGTTGATGAAAATGTAGTGATAAAAATTAAATCTGATGCAAATATATAAGGTGTAATTAATTAATCAGATAAGAAAACTCTTTCCTAAAAGCCACAAAAATATACTTAAGAACGTTTTAATCTAGATATTTCAATTAATGCTTCGCTTAGGACGATCTCTTGTAACCAACCGTGCAAATTGACTAAACAAAAAATGAAATAGAACCGAAACATAAAAATGTTTATACAACTACCGTCCTGCTTCAGCTTCGCTCGAATACCCAGGAAAAAATGAGGGGGTTGTGTAGAGGCTTGGAGTCCGTTGTGTACTACCTACAGGGTTCATGTCTCATGTTAACTCTTGCGAGCTATAGTAAATAAGTTTCGTTTAGAATTAATGTTGAATCCCTACTAATATAGCTCACAATCATTCATTGAATTTGAAATTATAGTGGTTTTTAAGCATGTGAAAAAATGGGGACGCCTGTGCCTGATGGTAGGCAACATGCCTGCGACATAACAGCACAGCGTCACGCAGCTGTTGGAATATTAAGTTCAAATCATTACTCGTACCTAGAACTCCAGTGCGTTTGTCACCCAAAGATCTAAGATCAGAAATAATAAGGCGAAGAAGAGAAGATACTGCGACGCTAATTGGTAGAAAATGTGTTGAGAACACGAGCATGACATTTTTGGTGATGGTACTTTGATGAAACAATCATAGTTTTCTTGTCAGTGTATTGACCAGAGTATAACATATACTAGCATGAAGTACTGATGTTGCATCTGATTGTACATGTCCCGTCAGGCATAATGATTATCGGACATTAGACATCAAAGACATTTCGAAAATCAGACATTATGGGAAAAGGTCATTTTAAGATTTGTTCATTACGGTTTTAGTACAATATAACATTCAGTCCAAATAGACCGCAACCATCCAGTCGGTTTAGCTGTTGGAATATTAAGTTCAAATCATTACTCGTACCTAGAACTCCAGTGCGTTTGTCACCCAAAGATCTAAGATCAGAAATAATAAGGCGAAGAAGAGAAGATACTGCGACGCTAATTGGTAGAAAATGTGTTGAGAACACGAGCATGACATTTTTGGTGATGGTACTTTGATGAAACAATCATAGTTTTCTTGTCAGTGTATTGACCAGAGTATAACATATACTAGCATGAAGTACTGATGTTGCATCTGATTGTACATGTCCCGTCAGGCATAATGATTATCGGACATTAGACATCAAAGACATTTCGAAAATCAGACATTATGGGAAAAGGTCATTTTAAGATTTGTTCATTACGGTTTTAGTACAATATAACATTCAGTCCAAATAGACCGCAACCATCCATCAGGCATAATGATTATCGGACATTAGACATCAAAGACATTTCGAAAATCAGACATTATGGGAAAAGGTCATTTTAAGATTTGTTCATTACGGTTTTAGTACAATATAACATTCAGTCCAAATAGACCGCAACCATCCAGTCGTATTATGCTGAAGTGGGCAACTACTTTCACCAAGCTCTATAATCATAATTTATTAATAAAATATCATTTACATGTCAAAAAAATTATCATAAAAATAATGTAAAAAAAATATTATCAAATAAATGCGCCGTTGCACTTTATCATATAAATCAACTTCAATGCCAAACTTTCATTTTGAAATTATAAAATCAATTAAAGTCATATAATAATAAAGTTGGTAAATAGGTAGGTACTACAAAAGTAGAAGTCAATAAAGTAATAGATCAATACAATAATTACCGTAATTTATAAATGCGCTCGTCTATTTTCAATTAGGTATTACATTAAAATTCTTGCGTTGTTAAAGCTCTCTCGGAGTTACAAGCAAATATTTTTCTATTATCACGTTGACGTCATATGTGTATTTGAAAATATACTACAGTATACCAACCAAAGCTAAATCGAAACTAAAACTAACACATTAATCAAATGACCTACCCCTAACTGCATAAAAGTGGCCATGGTACAATTAATACATTCCCGGTACAAAAGTGCCAATTACTCTGGAATTATTACCCTGCTGAATGGCGATAGACTCTCTTTGCTCCAAATACAAGCCAGCGGTAGAACCCCGGTCCAACGCCTAGCTAAAATGATCTTGGCCTTGATATTGCTCTATCTATATTTTCGCTTAACTTAAAAAATAACAAACTTAACATTACAAAGCCATAACAGAGGGCCGGAAACACCGCCGTTTTCACTCATTCGATTTCATAACTTCTATTATAATTAATAGCTTTTATGTATCCACTTGTTTGCACACGTGCTTTGAATCCTTTGAATGAATAAGATAAATTAAATTATTGAAAACAAGTAAAAAACATAATAAACCTAAGCACTGGTAAGTGTCTTACTAACATACCTGCCGAGTTTCATAATCAACGTATACCAGTGCCCTATACACGAATGCCTCAGGGATTGCCGAGTTTCTGTATAATATTACTGTGGCGTAGGTTTATATCATTATGCAGTCTCTCGAGTATTGCTTGGCTATAACGATATTGTGTTTTTACTTATATTACTTTCGCTAGTATCAAAGAGTTTATACTTTATCTAAGGTAGGTATATAATTTGGTATCAGGTAGACTGAAAATAGAAAGAAACGCACCTGTGTCTATCTAATACAAGTTTGTAATTTATTAAATTTATTTCAGATATGCTTAGTTTAAGTAATTAGTTAGGAATGCAAGTATTATAATTTAGCTCTATATGGATTACTCGTTACTGTAATGTAATTTCTGTGTAACTATGGGACTGACATAGTCAAATAAGGTCCAATGTCCCTAAATTAAATTAGATAAAAAAAAAGGATAATAAAGGCTTCAACTGTTAAAAAAATCGCAAATAGAACAGTTTTTTTAATTTTATCACGTGACATATTATAAAGAAACTCGTATATGGCCAAGAGTTTGTCCTTGTGGAGTTTGAAAAAGTATTCTTGAAGGAAATATGATTTTTTTTCTGAATCAACAGTAGCCCGAGTTCTATCTGAATTAAATATGTGAGACAAACAAAATCCTTTAATATTTATATCTAACTAGATGTCCGCCCCGGCTTCGCCCGTGGTACATTATATAGTACTCATCGGGATCCCTTACATATCCAACGGTGAAAGAATGACTGAAATCGGTTCAGCCATTCCTGATAATATCGCTTTCAAACAAAAAACCTCTTCAGCTACCTGCTACCCCACCTGTCGGAAATTGGTCGTACCAACTCAGATTTAGAAACAAAATGACTAGCAAAGCCTTCCTCGATAAATGGACCATCCAATAGAAAAAGAACCTTTCAATTCGGATCAGTACTTCCCGAGATCCTAGCGTTCAAACAAACAAACAGACTCTTCAGCTTTATAATATTAGCATCTAATACTAGCTGTACCCTGCCACACTTCGCTATGACACATTGTGATGCAAAAATATAGATAAAACAATCCTTGATGCAGATTATATATCATTGTAAACTTTCAGCTCGATCGGTGCAGAACTTTTTGAGTTGTTGAAGCGTACACAAACCAACATAAATTTTTATGTATAGAGATTTATTGGTTTTGTAGAGATTAGTATTCGTTTCTGACTAGCTGTATGTTTTAAGGTCAATAAAGAATCTGAACCTGAGTCTGAGATATGATTTTCAAAATGTAAGTTGTGCCTCTAATGACCCCATTATCGCTTAAAGTTTTAGTTTAAAAAAATATGGGAGCGCTCGACTATCTATGTCTGGAATTTTTAAAATACCCTGTGAATAATCTCGGTATTAATTCAATGACTGATTTTTTTACAATTTAAGAATTAACAAATGTCCTAAATTAAAGTCCTAAAATTTAATTTGTATTTTTTGCGATGATTTATTATAGTGCCCGGGTGCAAACGCAAATTTAAAAAGAAATTTATTAAAAGAAGAATAATCTCCACGAAATGACAAAATTAGGTTGTGATGTTTATACATTTTTGGTCCTAACTCATTTATAAAACAAAACTTACCTTATCAAAAATTTGAAAAAATAACACTGTTCTATCGCTTCACAAAACACTTAATTAAGTAGCTGCATAATTGATGGTGAATTTTCTTTCTTTGATATGAGTGTCCACAAAAAAGGTAAGTAGTAAATTATTTTGCAGATTAAAAAATATAATTAATCGGTGGATGCACGCACCGGGCGGCGGCTCACATTATTGTGTTTACCCGATGCAGACTCACTGGTCACGCGTAGTAGCCCCTTTGCGAACGACCTTGCCACTGGACAACTTATTGTGGAATTTGAACCGCCGGCAGTTTAGGTCAAGTCTCGCTAATCAAACATTTTGCACGCATTTTGTCAAATCATTGAGCTTTGGATAAGAATGCAGTTTTGTAAACTTGTCAACATTTGTTTTTGTGATCTTGTAAATGTACTAAGAATATGCTCATGGGAGATCCAACTTGTCGTGGGACAACTAGTGCTTTTCTCCATTACTACCTATATTTTTAACGCAACATAAAATATGCATCGTATAAATATACATAAATGAATCGAATGAAGAGATTTTACTCTACTTTTGCGATGTTCTTATCTCAAGGCTGTGGGCAATGAGTTGTCTGTGTGGGTTTCCCGATGTCTTCAAATCGAGTCTGAATCAGTTTCTTTTAGGTACGCTCCATCATAGACCGCATTGTCGTTTAACATCAGGCGAGACGGTCAAGTGTACATCAATAGAGACGATCTTCTTAGCATTCCATGGATTCACCGTGCGGGTGCCGGGTCCATCGTGTGGCAGAGAGAGAAAAACTCGAGTAGTTCCCGAGACTTGTGACTCGGGCGTAGGTTTAAGGGGCCCCTTTCTGATGTACATCAACACTCACCTAAAAGAAAACGTTTTTTGACGTGATAACTTCTTATAATTCGATGACCGCCAGCTGCGCGCACACAAAAAAAATGTCACGTCCCACCTAAGCAAATAGATCAGCTTTTTCCGTAAGGTTCCTTTGTACCGATTGTTAGCAGATGAGGTGTATGATAGCTATGGCAACATAGTGATGTGCCGCTACAAAAGTATGACACTTCCACAGGAGCGACAAGACAAGAGCGATCAGACCTTTGTTCTAACTCTATACGTAGTATATGTAAACTTTTTGACTAAAACACTTATTAATTCATAATTAAGTGTAATTTATTTATTTATTTTCTATATCAATTGCTAGCATGTGTAAGCGCATGCAGCTAACTAAAACACATTACAAAACACAATATAAATTGTACAAACCTAATACAAGATATTACGAGTACCTTAATCTCTACAAAAATCAATACATCCACATAATACATTATTAAATTGATCATTGTTATATATGTTTTCATTGTGGGTTTTCGTCAGTATCTAAAAGTACCTATATAATTTTACTTTGACCATATGTAAAGTTCAGGCGTGTTGTTTACCGTCAGGTGCATGTCCTGCTCGTCCAGTCTATAGCCTTGATTTTAAAGTGGGCGATAACGCCCCCTTGTGGACGCTACAGCTTCAGGCCTGTAGCGTCCACAAAGGGGCGTTGTGTAGAGGCTTGGAGTTCGTTGTGTACTACTGGCCTCAAGTTAACTCTTGCGGTTAACTTTTACTATAGTAAAAGTCTCGTTTAGGATGAATGTTAAATCTTTGCTAATACAAAGCTCGCAATAATTAACTAATGTAATTTAAAGTTATGTGATTTTTAAGTATGTGAAATCGGTGGACGCTAATGAATAATTTACTCTCAAAGTGGGCAGCAGACAAAATAAGTTTGGGAACCCCTGGTCTATAGCCTATATTATATAATAATATATCTTTTAACGGACAGTGTCTTTGTCACCAAAACTAAATTACTATGAATAGACATACACACACTACACTACATGCCTACATAAATAAGTAGCCAACACTCAGTACTAGTAGAAAATTTATCCATATTTCCGTTTTTCCGGTCTATCGCAAAGCGCACAATGTACTCGTAATAAGGCTTTGAAATTTTAAGTATAGGCTTAGAAAGCTAGGAAGGCCTCTAGAGGCCTAGAGAAGAGAACTAGAACTTCCAAAATAATAGAGTTTTAAAGCGTCTGTTAAGCAAAATGGCCTACGGAAAGTGTCTGGGAGTATTGGGGTCTTATTTGTAAAGATATTGCCTATAACATACGTGACAATCAGTTATCAGAAAATACGTGACGTCTGGCGGCTCTGGGATCTTGGACTATAATGATGTAAAAATATGACTGTTGAAGTTAACTGCTGTAAAGTAACTGTAAGTAATAATTCCTATGAGAGTCTGCTTTACAGGGCCTTGCTTGCTTGAGTACGGACAAGTGTAGAAAACTCAGGACTCTACTCAGCTACAAACCTTAACTTACTAACCATACTTACGCGCAAACCTAGAGTAGTATTTCTAAAAGCACACATGAAGTAAAAATTGAAATAATCCTTTATATAAACTATTTTCGTATAAAAAATTAAACCGACTTCAAAACCACAAATAGGCACTCAAAAGCGAAAAATAAACTAAAATCATTATTATAAGCGCTACTCACTCATCTAATTGAAGTCTGCCAGTCAGGTCAAAAAGTTAGTAGATTGATACTATGTAGGCACATGGTAAGTAGGCACAGGTAAGTAGTATCTATCCACTACCTGTTAGATTTGTCAAACAGATGAGTGAGTAGCGCTTATTATAATCCTGTTAGATTTGGCTGGCACCGACTTCAAATAGATGAGTGAGTAGCGCTTATAATAATGATTTTAGTTTATTTTTCGCTTTTGAGTGCCTATTTGTGGTTTTGAAGTAGGTTTAATTTTTTGTACAAAAATAGTTAATGTGAAATCTACAACTACGTCATCCAGAAAATTGTACGCTTTTAGTTAATGATATTTCAAAAACCACCCGACCGATTTCAATAAGGTTTATATGGGACCATTTGGGAAGCATATTCATCCGAACACAAAGATAAATTTTAAAATCGGTGCGGGGGTTCTCGAGAAATCAGGTAACATACATAAAAAATAAACATAAGGGTTGAATTGATAACCTTCTCATTTTTGGAAGTCGGTTAAAAATTACGACCAGCGTAAAGGAGCATCGTGAAAAAACCGGCGTGTTCCAAGAAAAACATATTTCCATGACATATTATGTTATCCGCCAAGTCGCAGTTGATCAGCATGTTGGATAATGGCTTTGATTCTCTGTTTTTGAGAGATGACTCCAAATCCCATCCGTGGAAGGATGTAGTTGTCTGTTAATGGTTATTCAACATTTTTATGACAGCGCAACCCTGAAATAGAAGAAATACTCAGAAATAGATTTTGAATGTCTTCGATTATTACTCCCATATATATATAATGTCTGTGTCGTTATTCCACAAAAGTTACGGCTGGTCTAGTCGGGAGAACAGCGACTGCCGATTCGGAGCCCCCGAGTACAAACCTCACACGACCATTGTATTTTCGAAGTCATGTGCGTAATGCTGCTAACGTAAAACGGCGAAGGAAAACATCGCGAGGAAACCGATAGGTACTTAGAATCTTTCGAGGTCATGTGTTATCTACCAACAAGCACTGGGCTAACGTGGTGGATTATGGCCTTGACTCTCTCCTTGCGAGAGAAGGCCCCGAGATCCAGCAGTGGGAACATTTTAACGGGCTGCTTATGCTGTGCTATGGAATAAAGCACAAAAAAGTAGGCATCAATCTATTTTTGGTCAGATCTATAGAAAGATTTAAGGCATAACTACGAAATATTTTCAGTGCATCTGAAACATTTGTAAGTGTTTACTGTTTACAGACGCATAAAAAAAACTTGTAGTGTTTATTTGCCTTCTGGAGTCGCGACATTTCGGTTAATTGACTTTTTCTGTATCAGAAGGTGCATATTGCACAAAAACAAATGAAAGCAGACACTGTTGTACTCTCTGCGTAGTTTGCGTACGAAATATTGGTAACCGTTGACCTTGCTCTACTTTGAGAACAGATACGGTCAATGATATCAGTTGATAGTTTTGTCCCCTTTTCTAAAAGTAAATATCAATTTAAAATTTAATGAATTGAATTAGAATTGATAGACTTATAATTGACTGTCATCTCGCGTAGTGTTAACCGACTATGAGGATTAAATTGGACTGCACTTACCCAAAACAAACAGAATTACCAGGTTCGAACTGGGGCGAAAGGGCCTGGGTGGGTCCATGGCGTTCACAAACCCGGGACCTGAAACCTTATCCTACCTACGATTGTCGCATGCCCCGCAAGCCATCCCCGTGGAGTACCCGCGCAGGCTGGGGCCCGGCTGACAAATGCGACCTCTACTGTATGGCTAGCCAATAGTCAACAGATGCTGACAACATTTCTTGACTATACCTATGTTCCTTATTTTACACCAGCTCTCCCAAACATTAATCTGGTAATTTCATGACAAGTTAGTGTTACGAGTAAATTTTATTTTTGGAATTTCATAGGATAATTTTAGAAGAGACTTGTCGTTTGGATTACTTTTTACTTACAATTACTTTGATCTACTATTTGCCTTAGTTAGATTTTAATTATATAAATAACACTATTTTTTTCAACCAATGATCTCGTGGCTCAGTTGGTGTAAGTCTGCCCAAAGAGTCGTGGGTTCAAATCACGCCTTGGACAGATGTTTGTGAGATTGATATGGATTTATTCTGTGATTTGGTGTGTTTATATTTCTTATTACTAGTTTTAGTAGTTTTTATTGTGTGTATTTACAATTAAAATAGCTATCTGCATTCAATAATACAAGCTTTGTTTAGTTTGGGGCTAGTCGAAGATAGAGTTGTGTGAGAAATTTCCACAAATATGTAAAAAAAACACTAACCTCAAAACAACACAATTTAAAACGAACTTTATTTACAAAATTGCTAATAAATACATTTATTTTCGATTTCATTAT
This sequence comes from Ectropis grisescens, assembly GCA_017562165.1. Lineage (NCBI taxonomy): Eukaryota > Metazoa > Arthropoda > Insecta > Lepidoptera > Geometridae > Ectropis > Ectropis grisescens. The sequence goes on along the minus strand of CM029781.1, from coordinate 11,971,548 downwards.
TGGTCATACGTACAAAGATAAAAAAATATTACAATAATATAGATTACAAAATTAATACGTTCTTTCAAATACAATTTAGTAATTCAAAATATCTCTAATCATACACTTGTCAGTGAACAGCCGAGATTCATATTATATTGTCGTCAATCTAAGAAAAAGGAACCGTCAATAAATAGCTGTCAGGCTGTGCTGTCAGGTTTCAGAATTTGGCCACTTTATGTTCTACGACCTACGACCGAATATTTAACTCTGGTGTATTCTTGTCACAATGTTACACCAAAATATAATTTCTTTATTTATATACAGTAATAATTCATATAGTATTTACAATAGTAAACAGTATTTGTAATTTAACAAATAGCTCTACAAAACGACAAATAACAATACTTTCTTATATTGGCAGCTATTAATATTGTTTTATTAACCACACACACAGCGTTTTTGTGATATAGTTTCATTTTACATAGTAATTTAAAGGAAATACCTTTCTTTGGGATTCCCGTCGGAGATCAAATTTCCTAGAGATACTAATAGTTGTTAATAACACTTCCCTACCTTTGTTGGTGCTGAGAAAGCTTTTGAATTGGGTTGACGTTTTCTTTATTATAATCACTTAAAAGTTTACTAGCGTTACGACCTTGATTTTTTACTTGATAGAGCGCAGTATCTGCCAAACTTATGGCTTGTTCTGTGTTTCCACCGATTACTGGTGCAATTCCAATGCTAACGGAGACGTTGATGACCTTATTATTGAGTATGTTGAGAATATTAAGATCATAGACATACTGCCGTATTCTTTCAGCAGCTTGCAACGCTAGTTTATCGTCAACATTGGTTATCATCACAATGAATTCTTCACCCCCGAAGCGACAAACCACGTCTCTTGATCGTATTGTGTCACGAATGGCCGCCGAAATTCTTATAAGGGCCTGATCGCCCATTGCATGCCCAAAGTTGTCATTGTAACATTTAAAATAATCTATATCTAATAGTAGGATGTAGTGACAGCCTACACTAGGAGCCTGGATACGGTCCAAACGATTTTGGAAGCCCCGACGATTGTACAGACCGGTCAAAGGATCCAGCATGCTAAGGTCATTCAGAGTCTCTTTTTCTTCAACTAGTCTTTTTATCGCTAGTTGCGTAAACTGCTCTCCATGTTTTTGGATAATATGTTGTATACTGATGCCTACTATAGGCACTGCAATGGAATAGAGCACCTGCAACCAGCGGTCCGCGCTGATGAGCCACAGCACTGCAAATGTTACAGGTAGGCTATGGAGCAGAAAACTAACAATGTTGTTTAGAAACGAAATAGCACTAATGAATAATATCGACATCAGGCTTGTCTCCAAAGAAGTGATATCCGAACTGCTGATGGTATCACTAATAAGGAGATGCAGGGCCCATAATATGCCAATAAATAAAGAAGCCACATTATGATTAACCAATACCTTTTTATTCATTAACTGCAAACCAAACAATGCAAGGCTAGCGATTAGTATTAGTATTATGGGCAAAAGTAACTGTATCGCTGATGGAATCGAGACCAATATGGTGAAAAATGCAGACAGGGCATTAAGTAGTAGAAATAAACTCAAAGAGAGCTGTTGTTTAGTTGTCATTAGTATTTGCCAGCTCTGGCCTGTCGCAGCCAGGGCCATGATTGAAAACGTCTATCCTACGTGTTAAAATGTTGTAGAACCACTTTTTTCTAAAACTGGAACCGTTACTTGCAACTCGAACTTACTCGAAGAAATTGTACGATCTCCGTCACTTTATCTCAGATTGTTCAATCTCAAACGTCTGTGATGAATCTGAGAACAAAGAAATTAAACTTTTATATTGACGACATTACAGAAACGCACACTTATATTAAATATACCTATAATTACCTACGTATAATGTTTATTATACTATACTTATTAGCGGCCCCTCACGGTTTTACCCGATTAGTTCCTGATGTCGTTATTTTCTCGTGACATAAAGTAGCCTGTGTGCTATTCCAGATTTTGTGCTGCAAATTTCAACCCGATTCGTTTAGATTTAGATGTTCCGATATGATTGAGCAACAAACATCTAAACTTTTAGTAAGTTAGTAGGATATAAATGGACTATTAACTTGAAAAGATATTGGAATAAATGGTAACTTATTTGATAACCATAAAAATTACATCGGAAATTTTTGTTCGCCGCTTAACCCTAAATTCGCCTTGTGAAAAAAATATTATTTTGGTTTTTTGCCAGCCAGCTGCCAAATAATAGAGTAAGCCAAAATCTTGCGAAAATTGTTCTGTCGTTTCTTATCAACTGAATGCAAAATCCACGTCCCGCGATATTTCATACAACTTATAAACATCACGTCAATGAACAACGGTTTTTTACTTTTTTATAGGTTTACATTTGACCGCCATCTCGCCTGATGTTAAAAGCGAAAAGACTACGATGCAGCGTGTTTACCTAGAAGAAACCGATTCACTATCAATTTGAAAGCACAAAAATTATAACCACCGGGAAAAACCCACTCAGGCAGCGTATTCCACAGCCTTTACGTTCTTATCACAAAAGCAGAGCCTTCTCTTCGTTCGTGTCTTTGGAACATGAAACGATGTCACTTATTAGAGCTGCGGGCATTCCGATGGTGATTCTGAAAAAGGTGGTATTAGTTCGTGAAAATCAGTAGCACACTCTCCGAAGTGTATCCGATAAAAAACCGATACTCTATCAATTTTTCGGCGATGTTCATTGAGTCATTGAGTCTTTTGGCACGTCTCTTGTTCGATTGATCGATCGATCCAAAAATAATTAAGTTGTGATTAAACAATGGTGACCTATATATATAACCTATCACATATCTTTACAAAAATATAAATGTGTCTAGCCGTTTCGTAAGAGTACGATCAAAAACACCGTGACACGAGATAAAAAAAATGTAAGAATTACTATTTTATCGGATAGAGGTATAGAGTGACGTGGCGATCAGGACATACGCCTGATGGTAAACAACTCGCTTGCCTATAACAGCACGCTGTCACGCAGCTTTTGGAACATGAATGGTCTAAATATTTTTTAACCTTTTTATAGTAATGACTAACGAGACGAGCAGAACATGTACCATAATAGCATGGCAAGCAACACGCTTGGCCATAGCTACAGTGTCACGCAGTTATTGGAACACGAAGAGTCCAAATAATTACCTAGCCTGCCTACCTATTATTTATCTGGAAACATAGCACTTCAAACCGGAACACTGGGATATATACACATTGCTTGTACATGGATTATCTTGCAATACACTGCGGGTTGCACCCAAATCGGACGATTATAACTTCGACTATTTTGACTTCATAAACCGCGAAAATGTATATCTGACTGATATGACTTTCATCATACTGTGATTTCGGTCTCGTTAGTACGTATCTAAATCTTTAGAAAACTGTAGTAAATTGCATCGTAGAATTGTACTTACTCTTAAAATCTAGGCATTTTCGGATTCAACTTCACAATGTTAATTGGAATTAATACTTTTAAGTAAAAATAATAATAATTAGAATATGTTTGAATCTAAATATACATGTGATGAAGCTTATTGAATGCACAGAAACGAAGTGAATGAAGTTCCTGAGAACTTCAGGGTTTTATGTGGGGTGTATTATTCGGGTTTTCCCATTCCTAAAAAGTTGTTAGTAGTTAACTTGTAGCGTTTTCGTTAGTTAAGGAAGTCCCACATTATAGTGACTTCTATCTCGGAAATCCCAGATGCTATCAATCTTATTTTAGAAGCAAGTCATAACTGATAGCCTAGTGATAGCCAAGCTAATCGCATTTGTTATCACCATTCACTAATATTATCGTAGAAAATAAAAGTGAATAAGTAAATTTATATACATTTTCCCTCTTGATAACAATGATTCGACTCGGAAAAAGGTACACGTCACAGGTGGTATGCCCCGCTAACTAGTTCATTAAATTATAACGGGGGATAACCGGATAGCCCACTAAGCGATTGTAATTTTAAATAACCTGAGTTTGATTAGTTTTGTAGCGATACTCACTGAATTTTAGCTACTGCTGAGGAAAAATGTCATGAGAAAGCAAAAAAAAACATAATTAATTTTGTTGATATACTAAATCTGAGAACCCGCATTAAGCTGTTATGACCAATATAATAGAGCTCTTGGTTCTCTTCTTTTTAACCCCCTATCGGTAAAGGGTTGTAAAATTTTTAACGTCGATGTCTGTTTATCTGTCTGTCTGTCTGTGTGCGGTTTTTTATATTTGAAGGTATTTCAGTTCGGATGTTCTTAGCTATGTTTGGTAAGGTTTAATTTTTTTTATATGTCTCTTAACTGAAGTATTTCAGCAATGCTCTCAGTACAATGTAGAGTAAGTGAATTAAATTGTTATTTGTATGTATGATAAGCGCATAAATGCGCATATTATAATAATATTCATGTATGTATTCAATTTATGCCAAAAATAATATCTTATCTTATTAGGACCAATTCTGAAGGAATAATCTAACTTAGAATCGAGAAATCGTTTGTAACATTACTTACTGTAGTAGTCTAGAAGTTATAAAAAAGAGACAGTTATAATTAAAAGTGAGAAAAGTCAAATATTTATTCAATGGTACAGTCCGCGAGGTATAATCACTCATCACTCATCACTCACACTAATGCAAAGCTCAGCAGCTTTGCATTAGTGTGAGTGATCACCAAAAGTACAGTCAGAGTCAGATATCAAAATAAAATAAAACTAAATTGATAAAATAAAGTCCAGCTGTGTTTTTGACTGATGAGTACATATTATTGTGTGATTATTACTAAAAATTCAATTTGAAAGACAAAATAACTACTTACACATCTTCTACACCAGACATTGCACCATAGTCACTTTCTTTATCACTCTCGTTATCATTTTCACTCTCGTCTGATGTGTCGTTTGTTTTAATAATGAATCTTTTCGTTATATTGTCAATAACGGTGTCGTATCCATGACACTTTTTTTCTTCTTTTATTGCATAGTCACAAACATTTTTCCATTCCTGTACAGTGATACTTTCAATTTTTTCATTTGCTAACCTCATTATTGTATCCATATTCATTGGCACGTTTTTTTTCGCGACGTATCCTTTTATCATTGCCCATATATTTTCAATCGGATTGAAATCTGGGTGATAGGGTGGTAGACGAAGGACGCTGTGACCATGTTCTCTTAATAAGGTGTCAATTTTATATTCAATAAATCGTTGTTTATTATGCAGTATCAATTGATAAAGTTGTGGTTTAAGCATGGATATTGAGTGATCGATATTGCGTAACTTTTTTTTTTTTTTTTAACTATAATAGGTTCGCACTTGACCACCATCTCGCCTGATGTTAAGCGATGATGAGATCTACGATGGAGCGTGCTTACCTAGAAAAAACCGATTCAGGCAACGCATTCCACAACCTAGACGTTCTTATCACAAACGTGGAGTCAAATCTCTTCGTTCGCGTTTTTGGAACATCAACCATGAAACGATGCCGCCCTTTTGTGCAACGAGAAGTCGAGAGAAGAAAGGGCAAGGTGGTATTATATCATGCAGATCAGTTGCACACTCTCCGAAGTGTATCCGATAAAAAACCGAACTTGAAACTTGAGCCAGTCAATCATGTCTTGTTTGCGACTATTTGAGTTGGGAGCGGGATTTTTTAACGAAGTGGGTGACGGATCTCATACTTTTCCATTAAAAAATTTCTGTTATTCTCTGTCCTTGACCATTTGAATCCTAAAAGAGATACTTCTTTTCGCAATGACCATATTGATCCTGGATAGTTAATGTCAGCCTTTAATTTTTCATGAATTCTTTTCATTGTTGGCACCTCTTTGTCAGTAACGTGAAAATTATGAATTGTTCTACGGATTAAGTACTGCTTTATCAAAATAATCAATGATTATTATATTTTTCCTGCATCTGGTCTTTTTCGGAGATTTGAATTTGGTTCCATCTTTCAAAACACGTTTACCTTCCAATAAGACTCTTTTAACAGTTGACAGTGGAATTCCTGTCGATGTCGATACCAATTGGGCTGATGTAGTCACACTTGACATGTCTTTATCGTTCAAGTCTTTAAAATAGCTATTTAAATTACACAAAATTTCTTTTACTTGGCTATTTAATGGTTTCCGTATTTTGCGCTTATTTGTGTTGGCATCCATTTTACTAACACTTATATCAAACAAAAACAAAATAATATTAAACACGTCACGCTGCAGTCTGTACAAGAGGCAGGAGCGCGGCGAGACAGAATGGCGCCGCGCCTCAGGCCGGTTACCCAAAATCAGTTTAAACCGGTTTTTACCGGGCGAAAATGGCGCCGCGCCTAAGGCCGGTTGTCACACCTACACTATCCATGTACACTCACACAAATGCAAAGCTCAGCTTATACCTCGCGGAGTGTACTTACCTAACTTGGGATTGCAATCCCGCACTGTTTCCAATTCCACGAGTTTTTTGCGGGATTCACTTCATTACAGCGGGATCCCACGTAATTTACACTTCTTTATGGAATTAAAAATAACTTCATTATGTTTTAATCAACTTTTTATTAAAAATACATAGAATAAATCAATAACGCATCTTACTATTAATTGGCAAATTATTTTAGTAGCTAGTTATTAATAAAAGATAAAAACATAAAAAAATCTTTCCTTCCACTCGACACCAACAAAACGACACCATCCGTGGTGTCGTATGGAATCTCTAGTCCATACGACACCACCCTAGTGATGTGCTGTTCCGCCATTAGTTTTTACGTATTTTATGTCGTCAGTATTAGTATCCATGTACATTGTGAAAAATTAAAATATTCGGATGGAAAGACAAATATGCAAATTGCAATGAACAATGTCAAGATGACCATTTGAGTGACAGATAAATATAAACTTTATCAAATGACATACCTCATTAATGAAACTGCTTGAACTTAATTGGAGTTTTCATATCAACAACTTTGTATGTAGGTAACCTCACTATTAGTCGGTGGTGTCGTATGGACTAGTGATTCCATACGACACCACCGATGGTGTCGTTTTGGTGGTGTCGAGTGGAAGGAAGGAAAAAAATCAATACTCAGTAATGATGCAGTGTCGAGTTAAGTAGGTAATTAAAAATATTGATTGTAGTCTTTATCTGTGATGATAGTTAATATTAGTCTTTTGTATTCGCAGAGGGTATCATCATAATTTAATTTACTTAATTTTTGTTACTTAAGAATTAATCGTAACGTTAGAAATATAAAACAGATAAATTGTCTGTCAGTTATTATGGCAGACTCTCTTCTGCATAGTACTTCACGAGTTTTTAATTTCAAAATAATTAGTCATTTGAATAAGCATGCTCTAACTGATAGTTGCGGATCCGCAAGATATTGCCGGATCCCAGAAGGCCTAAAATCGTGCGAGATCCTGCTGGACCGGGGGATTCCGCTTTGCTGGATTGCAATCTCTATACCTGACGTCGTTGTCTAGAAAATGCTCAAAATTTTCATAATCTTCTTTCGAAATCTTCGTTCCAAATTGGCTTTGGTTTATCGCACGCAGGTGGGGGTATTTCTAGGCGTTGGCAGGCTCTCAACCCTCTCTTGTAGCTCAGCAGTGTAGCAATGCCTATTATTTACACTTAGCCATACCCGTAGTATAGATAATTATACAAGCAATCAAACCCCAAAAATATCATGACAAATATTGGCTGACTGGCGAGTCTGTCAACAACGAGATGTATATAATAATACAATATTGATCATAGTCTTACTACGCAATACATTTTGTCGTTAAATTGAATTACAATCACAAAATCTTTAATCTGTATTAGAACTTCATCCCGATCTGTTCAGACATTTCGATGTGATTGAGCAACAAACACCGAAACATCCAAACTTTCGAAATTATAATATAATCCGATGATTAAAATTATTTTGTAAAGAAATTAATAGCGTGTGAGTGTATCGATAATATTTGTGACAAGATTATAGGTATAAATGTATTTTATGTAGTGGTAGGAGTCTTAGCAGAGTCCGCCTGGGGAAGTACTACACTTTTGCCAGTTATTCTACTGCCAAGCAGTAATATACAAACATTACTGTGTACCGGTTTGAAGGCCAATGTTTCCAGAGAAATTACAGGGCTTAGAGATATAACATCTTAGATCTCTGGGTGACGAGCGCAGTACAGTGCTAGGTAATGATTTGGACTCTTCATATTATAATAGCTGCGTGTTACTGTGCTGTTATGTGGCAGGCATGTTGCTTACCATCAGGCACATGTACTGCTCGTCTCGTCAGTTTTAATTTAAAAAAAATGTTCTAAATTTAAACCCGATTCGTTCAGCTGTTCCATCCTGATTAAGCAACAAACATCCAAACGTTTATATTAATAGTGGGATAGTAGGATTAGTTGGGTATTACATTCCTCGATAGGATCTTGCGTAGGTACCTACTTAATTATCTGTGATAATTAAGTGTGCTTGTATACAATATTACTATTATGTCAGTAAGTAATCATTACTATCGCGAAACGTGACTCTTCGACTAAGATCTCTTCATTTTATACAAGAAATTACATAGGTGTTTTCTAGAAGATTTGACGGTACTTCCCCTTTTCGTAGATTTACTGTCTACGTATTACTATCCCTGCATTTACTATATTTTAGTTTGAACACTTCAGGAGAATTACGGTAATATAGAGGTATTTTGTGTACCTATAGTTATTATATAAATTATTGTTAATTCTATGATATAACACTAGCTGTACCGCTGTACCATGCCACGCTCCGCTGTGGTACATTGTAATGCAAAAATTAGATAAAAACAATCCTTGATGCGGATTATATAATCTAAAATTTCAGCTCGATAGGTGCAGTACTTTTTGAATTTTTGAAGCGTACACAAACCAACATTACATTTTAAATACAGAGATTTATTTAAATACTAATCTAATATTTCTACAACAACAGAACTCTACAATACGATAATTACAAATTATAACACGTATACTTTACTGTATTTAACTAGACCATTGTATATGAACTAGATACTAGACGATATCAAAATATTGCTGCACAAACCAGACACTCTACAGTAACTAGATAGGTAGGTAGTACCTACCTACTAGGTACTATTATACAGCGTAGATGCAAAGTCCGCCTCCCAGGGGACTGTGCAAAAATATGGTACTTTTCCCAAGTGTCCAATTTTGCCATTTATATTGTACTGACTAGCAGGTGTGTGCAAACATTACTGTGTTCTGGTTTGAAGGGCACTGTTACCAAAAATATTGCAGGGGAAAGAAAGAATTCATCTTACATCACCGAGTAACGACCAAAGCGCAGGGTTAGGCAGTCCTTGTACATTTATAACAACATAAATAATACTAGATATGTTTGTTTTGCCTTCAATTTTTTTAAACCTTTGTGGAACGACCGACCTCGTTATGGTTGGTGGGACAATTACCCGACGAATGGTTTACTTTTTTGTATGGCCAAACTGTGTACAACTGTAACACCCGGTAAACCAGTTAGTATGATGCATGAAATTACATCGAAATATCGGGGACTCGCTCCGTGAAATAATCATGGTACACGTCCTGTACTTAATGATACACATGTACTAAACAACCTTGGCAGCTTGAAGTTTGAAACAAAGGCAGCTCGATGCCTTTTCGGGTTTTTCTATGGATATAATGCGTAAGTAATGCAGAATGAATGAAAAAGATAAAAAACAAATTTTTCAAAATCGAAGATACGCTAGTTTCTTTTAGTAGGAAGCTCTGGACGTCGTCTATCGCATTACACACTTAACCTACGAGTAATACCTTTAAATGAGCGTGTATTGTGTTCCTATATTATGTACATAGAATCTGAATCTTGGACCTATCCAACGATTTTCATGAAATTTAGTTTGCAGGGGGTTTCGAGGTCTATAAATCGATCTAGCTAAGGTACATTTTTAGAAAACACCGTTTTATCCGTATTTTCGAGCAATGAAAAACCGAGAGTAGCTAGGTCAGCGAGGTAGGTATGTACTTAAATACTTATAACTATAGTGGTGGAAAGTAATATTGATTGGGAACATCAACAAATAAGTGCCACGAATGGCAGCCTTATCAAGCGGTCTTGGCTTATATAGCGGTCTTATCCAAGTTGATGAAAGAAAATTATTTTCGTACAAAAAATTAAACCGACTTCAAAACCACAAATAGGCACTCAAAAGCGAAAAATAAACTGAAATCATTATTATAAGCGCTACTCACTCATCTATTTGAAGTCGGTGCCAGCCAAATCTAACAGGTAGTGGATAGATACTACTTACCTGTGCGTACATAGTATCTCTCTCCTATCTTTTTGACCTCACTGGCACCGACTTCAAATAGACGAACTTCGTCATCCAGAAAATGGTACCTGCGCAAAATTTTAGTTTATGGTTCATATTACAAAAATCACCCGACCGATTTCGATAAGGGACCATTCGGGAAGCATACCCATCCGAACACAAAAAGAAATTTTAAAATCGGTGCGGGAGTTTTCGAGAAATCAGGTAACATACTTTAAAAGGAAAAAAAAAACATAGAAAGAAAGTAAATGAAAAAGTTTGGTTTCGCAATCCTGAAGTCGTAGGGCCTCGCCTGTAACTTGTAGTCTTTTTTCAAGTAAAGAAGATGTATAAGTTTTGTTATTGCCATTGGTAAAGATGAAAGGTAAACATCATAAAACCACAAAGTTCCAAGAAAGACAACACAATATTTAAGATTACATTAGTACCTAATACAGGTTACCTACATATTAATGAGAGACTGTCTAATATTTCGGAGTGTGAGCGGCGGGTTCACATGGCCTTATCTTGTCTTTTCCTTTCCACCACAGGGAAAGTCATAAGTCGGTGCACCTATACATTGTAGATATTTTATGTACATACCCAAAATTATACCCAAACGGTTTGGGTCCACGTTCCTTATACTTACTACAGTCTTAATAAGTTACCGGCCTCATTATTTCCTGAGAGATACAATCTAAAGTTTTTCAAAGTCAGAGTGGATAGGTATTTTCTAGGTCAGCTTGCGTCATCTTCGACCACGCCATCGCTTACCATCAAGCAAGTTAGTGGTCAAGTGAGGACTTTAACGTGATACGGTGTTGTTATGGGCAGGCATATTGCCTTCTATCAGGTCCAAGTTTTGCTCTACATTACTTTCAATTAAAAAAAACAGATGATATCGGACGAAAGTAGTCTGTCTGTTGATGCTGAATCAGTATTCGAAATTTATTTGGCTTAAATACTTCGGTGCCTTTTTTTAAATAAAGAGTGACGAGACGAGCAGGACATTTGCCTGATGGTAAATAATAATCCTGCCACATAACAGCACAGTGACACGCAGCTATTGGAACATGAAGAGTCCAAATAATTACCTAGCACTGCAGTGTCACCCACAGATCTAAGATGTTATATCTCTAAGCCGTGTAATTTCTCTGGAAACATTGCCCTTCAAACCGGAACACAGTAATGTTTATGTCCTATTCGTTTCCAGCGAAGCGGATTATGGCTTTGTCTTTTCTTGTTCTTGTTTTTTTCTTGAGTGCCCGCGGTGAGAACAAAAATTGAGCTGTATTTATATGCTGTATAAATCCGCGTCTCATCAATGTGTTATTTTCGCTGACCCCGTAACGTATAGGTCAATAATTCGGTCATTCAGCCGGCAAGGTCGCTCCACCCCTCTATTAGGTATTTACTATTTTACATATAATCAAAATACCGCGCCGGAATGACGTCACGGGAGCAGAATATGCGATGTGCTAAGGTACCCATCAGCAGATGAATTTGGAAAATAAAAGTACCTGATTTTGTAGAACTTGGATAAAATTGTATCAACAGTTATTTTCAATTGTGAAACAAGCATAAAAAATAACTTTTACAAATTATCATACATACACTAAAAATAATACCCTATTAAGCCTCAGACCCTGAGCTCTCTGTGTTTATATTTGTTTCTCCATCCGACATTTTCGAGTTGTATCTACTACTATCTACCTACTACTTTCTATATAACGTGAACTCTCGTTTCTTATTGGAACTGGAATAGGTGACTTTTTGACAGAATATGCTTTAAGTAGTTTTGTTTTAGTGGTAGGCAGCTGGCAATTCTTTGCAGAGGCCGCCTGGGGTATGCATCCCACCTTTGCAACTTATTCTACCATAAAGCAGGAATGTGCAATCATCACTGTGATTATGTGTCGGTGACGAGCGTAGTGCAGTGCGAGGTAATGAATTGGACTCTTTATGTTTCAATAGCTGTGTGACGTTAGGCTATTATGGGCAGATGTATTGCTTGTTGCTTACCATCAGGCTCATATCCTGCTCATCCCGTCCGTCAATACTATAAGTACCTAAAAATGCTATTCCAGGTGTCAATATATCGTTTGTTTATTAACATTTATTGCTTAATAAATAAATAACATTGTAAGTAAATACAATGTAATGTATGTATATCGTAGGTAATATTAAAAATACGTGTGTAGAATATGATTTGTTACAGCAAATTAAAGTCGTTGCTAACGGGGCTTTTTAACGGCCCCTTCTATAGGTACATACAACGCTTTTTTGTTGATACGGTCCATTGCAGACGAGCCTCCAAGACCTTTTGGATCCGCCACTGTCGGCAACAAGAATATTTTTGGATGAAAACCGGTTACAGTTTATTGAGTGTGTATCAAAAGATTACGTCATAGCAAGACGACTTCTGTCGGTACGTATGAGAAGTTACTACAGATTTCTATTTTAGCGTATTACGTACTTACCCCCAGATTTACGATTGGGCAACGGACCTATAAAAGAAAAAGAGTAATGAGAGCAAATTGGTTTACGTATTTTATGTTTATGTAGACCTAAATTATTGTATGGCGAAGCGTCTATAAATTCTTGTTTACAATTATTGTTATTTACAAGCCTAGTCTTAGTTTATTGAAAGCTAAAGGAGATTGCTGTAGATTTTTCAAATTATTATTTTCTTTTACTAAACCGAAAACAAGATTAGACAGATACATAAGGGTACATTAAACTCGGCCTGAGTGGCTATTCGTGTCATACTTAGGTACTCGTATTGAAGAAAAGGTGTGTGTATATATCTCTTACAAGCACTGTCTGTCTGTACCTACTTGTAATAGAGCAAAATAAGGTCACATCTCAGGCAAAAGGTTACACAGCAAAAAAGAGGAAATTTTAGATAGATGATGACTAGAAGCCTGTCTTCCAAGTAGAATTCAATTTCGTATAGCGGAATAGTAGGTACGAGTATCTATGTATATTCTTATCTTTTCCGTACATTTAATGTTCCCGTACTTATGTAACTACTTCATAATATAATTAACAGACGCATTTTCTATAGGTATCTTCAGAAGCTTTGGTCTTTTGTGTAGGTTACTAATATCACTAATAAGTGCCAATTGATTGTTGCCGCCATGATAAGTGTGTAATAACAAAAAATAAAAGATCCGTTTGACATTAAAGAAAGTCCCTAAATCTAACTTGGAATCACACTGAAAGGAGGAATAAAATAATGAATAAAAATCAAAGTGTTTCTATAATTTATCATATTTTTTGGTGCGTTATATAACAAGTAATAAAAATTTTATTACTTGTATCGCGAGTTTTCTTAAATTTCGAAACGGGTTTTTGGTTTTTGAAGGCACTCACTTTGCTTGACGAGTCACCCAGTGTCATTAAATGTACGTATTCACACATATTTTGGTATTGTACGGATACAATCCGTCGTATGCAACGGATACCACACAACTGTTACAAAATTCGCAACAGGAAATTAATACTGATTCGTTGTTGTGAGTAAACTAGTCCTATTACTAGCACCTTTCAAAACTAGACTTTGACTTACCGGTAGGTCACGGCAAGCCGCCGAATGTCATTGATAATTTTAATACCATACATATTAAATAATACACCAATAAACGAAATTTACATTTTATTTACACCTTCAATATAGATACGATATCGTTGCAGCCTCAGGAAAAAAATAAACAATATATCTCTTAATATTAAATTAAAGTAGTGGGTATTACTTTAATGAAGTTTACAAAGTATAGATGAATATAGTATGGTATCAAATTCATAGGTCATTATTATTACAAAGTTATAATTTAGTCATATACCTCTATGTACCTCTAGAGACATAAAATGGTGAAATAATGAATTTTAGTAGATGACTCTTTAGTAAGCTACTACTCGTATTAAAACAAAAGCACTAATATCAATGTATGCATGTGTTGGATACTCCTAGCTGTTGATATATCAATCGATTATTATATGTAATCCACAGTACCCAGTAACCAGTTTACAATTATATTCGATAATCTACTAGGTACGTATATCTAAAGCTAACCGAATTGCCTAATGTGCTATGCACAAATCGTTCTAGGTCCTTTGGAGTTCTGTGCGTAATTTCAAGATGTGCTTCTTAATGTAACATTTTGTAAGTACCTAAGCGTACATCTATTTACGTTTTCTTATTTTTCATTTAATTTACATGAACATTTATCAAACATTTAAATTCTTTACTCTTTTTTTTTTTTTTTTTTTAAATAAAGAGTGACGAGACGATCAGGAGATGTGCCTGATGGTAAGCAACATGCCTGACACATAACAGCACAGTGACACGCAGCTATTGGAACATGAAGAGTCCAAATCATTACCTAGCACTGCACTGCGCTCGTCACCCAGAGATCTAAGATCTTATATCTCTAAGCCCTGTAATTTCTCTGGAAACATTGCCCTTCAAACCGGAACACAGTAATGTTAGCACATTACTGCTTGGCGGTAGAATAACTGGCAAAGGTGTGGTACTTCCCCAGGCGGACTCTGCCAAGAGTCCTACCACTACTAAATCTCTACCACTACTCTTATCTCTTCAAAACTAATTCGACATTTATAAAACTTACGCAGCGTTTAAATCTAGCTCTTAGACGGCAAATAGTAGCCAACGAACTTCTGGTTATCTAAATACAGCTAATTAGTAAATAATTTGTGAGGTGGTAAACTTCTGGTCATCTGAATGCAACTAATTAGTTAATAATTTGTTAAGACGTGATGTTGGTATAAAATAGGCCACTGAATTCACTTCTTTATCTAAGAAATTTTTGGGAGAAACAATCCACATAGTTTTTAAAAATTACATCAATAAAGCACATACAAATTTGTAAACAAGAAAGTAGATAGGTGGTACAATGTACGTAAGTAGATAGTTCTAAAGCTACAAGCTCTGTGATGTCAGCTATACATTTATTGACTACATGTCGCGGAACGCGGAACGATGTCGCGAAGTCGCGATACGAAACGTTTCTGTCAAGTTGTTTATCAGCGTAAAATAGGATTGTATTTTCAACGTTGCGTCGGAAAGGGAATCGCCCTTTTAACAAGGACATATAAAAGGAAGTCCCGTTTCTTCTTGGTCTAGGACTTCTGTTACTAAAAGTTGCCACGACACCTTGACTATGTTTACTTTTACCTAAGAAAGCAGTCTCCTTTATGAAATAGACTTGGGATGATGACTGGGTTAAAACTGTTAATTAATTTCAAAGAGTCCGTCAGATAGATTTACGATAAAATATAAGACACGTAGTTTTTGTTTTAATCTATACTAATATTATAAAGCTGAAGAGTTTGTTTGAACGCTAGGATCTTGGGAAGTAGGTACTGGTCCGAATTGAAAGATTATTTTTCTATTGGATAGTCCATTTATCGAGGAAGGCTATAGAACATAACGCTACTATCAATAGAAGCGGAGCATGAATCAAGAATGTAACAAAAACGGGGAAAAAAACGTTTTTGTGAGTTTTCGTAGCGTGCTTTGTCATGACAGCATGTGTCTAAGATGGCATCATTGAATATAAACCTTTGCTAATCAAACTTGTTTCTAAATCTGAGTTGGTACGACCAATTTCCGACAGGTGGCGTAGCAGGTAGCTGAAGTGGTTTTTTGTTTGATATTATCAGGAATGACTGAGCCGATTTCAGTCATTCTTTCACCGTTGGATATGTACGGGTTGCCGATGAGTGCTATATAATGTACCACGGGCGAAGCCGGGACGGACATCTAGTTATTAATAATCGACAGAGTCATGTGATCATGTGACTTCACGACTGCGTAAAAAATCGTACAATGAAGTGAACATCAATCGAAACTTCGAAACACTGTATCTTTGTGGCTGGCTGCCTACTATGGCTGGGCTGGTGCCTGATGGCTTGGTAGTAAGCCTGCTTGCGAAGCCGAGTCGTGGGTTCGATCCCCACCCAGTGCAAATGTTTGTGCAATGAATTCAAACATTTGTACTGTGTAATAAATAATAATAAATAAATAATAATAAATATTGGTGGACAATTCACACACAAAACCATCTGACCCCAAACTAAGCATAGTTTGTACTATGGCGGCCAGATAGCTGATATAATACTTATATAGTTTTAAATACATACTTATTATAAATAGAAACACCCAGACACAGTGCAAACATTTGAATTCATCACACAAATATTTGCACTGAATGGGAATCGAACCCACGACCCTCGGCTTCGCAGGCAGAGTTACTACCCACTAAGCCACGAGGCCAGTCATAATAATAAGTATGTATTTAAAAATATATCAGTTAT
Source organism: Ectropis grisescens (assembly GCA_017562165.1). Taxonomy (NCBI): domain Eukaryota; kingdom Metazoa; phylum Arthropoda; class Insecta; order Lepidoptera; family Geometridae; genus Ectropis; species Ectropis grisescens. The sequence goes on along the minus strand of CM029781.1, from coordinate 11,954,857 downwards.
TTTGCTTCCATAGTACAAGCTTTGCTTAGTTTGGGGTCAGATGGTGTTGTGTGTGAAATGTCCACCAATTATTTATTTGTAACTTTTTGTGAAACAAAAGAATACGTGTGCACTATATTTTATTAATCTAACTGACATACTAATTAGTATTTGTAGTCATCGTGCCAATAGCGCACTAACATTTCACTTAGTATAACGCATGGAAGTAATAAAGATACAAATATAGTACATTTGACTACCATAATGTATCGCCATACATTCTACGGGTATAAAAGGTAACATAAAAGCTGGCAGGATGTCTAAACCGTTCTAGAACCTAAGCGGTATGTCCAAGAACAGTTTCATGCGCTCCCCGATATCGACGACGGAGCGCTCGTCTAGATGTTAGCTGTCGTCGTTGGTGATGTCGTCTTCGTCCACCTCGTCGACGTCTACGTCTAGCGGCTGGCTGGTGAGGGCGGCCCAGAGCGGCGAGCGAGCGCCGAGCGCCGCCGAGCCCCGCCGCTAGCTGTCCTTACAGCCGGCCGCCGCCGCCGCCGCGCCGGCCGCGCCCATCGCGCCGAACAGGATCGCACCCACTTCGCGGTCCGGTGTCACCTCCACCTGACCCACAGTTCATATTAGTTAGCAAAACGATGATATTAACGAACAAAGATGTCACACTGTATTTCCTGTAATATTCACTCTAATTTATTCCAAGCTCTATGTACACGTCAACAGTAATACCTATGATTTGATTTAAAAAAATCTCTCCAAAGCACTATACAGTTGACTACATTTCCAGGAGTTTTAACTACAACTTAAACACTTGACCGCCATCTCGCCAGATGTTATTTCGGTCTACGATGGAGCGTGCTTACTTAGAAGAAACCGATTCACTCTCGATTTGAAGACACACAGATTGTAACCATAACTCACTTAATGAAAAACCCACTCAGGCAACATATTCCACAGCCTAGACGTATTATTCTTATAAATTAGAGAAAAATACAGAAACCAGCTTGGATATTTCAAGACAAACAAACAGAACATTGGAAGACTAGCAGATAGATATATATTGTATATGTATTGGTAAAGAGTTATGGTATTGTATAAAACGGACTAGTTACCTGTGAAAGAGTTGTTTGTTCCGGATCGGATCGCTCTTCGAGTACGGTGTCCAGTTCAAGCGTGGGTGGCGCCCTCGGGGAGCGCACGAGGCTCACCGGCCGCGCCTTCGATTTCACCGGGGACACTCTCACCACGGACAGCTCGCCGCGGTCTAGCTCGCAGTTGCGGCGACGGGCCCTCTCTCTGTGCAAAGAAATTATACATTCTTATAAAAATACATAACATAATATTTCCTTGAATAGAATTGATCAAAATGTAGCAAGATGATAATGATATTTATGATGTTCGATTTTTGTAAATGTTTTTGAGGCCATTTAAATTGAGTAAACAGGTACCTCACGTGTAATATGGTCGGGACTCGAGTTTCAGCCGCGTCCGGCGGTCTTTTTCAGGGAGTGTGCACGCGCATGGTGGCTGCCCCTTTGTCACTGAGTTACCCCTTTACCCAATTAAATATGTGTAACAACCATGTAATACTAAGATTTTGAGGATAGTTGGAGTTTTTCTCAAACACTTATATTGCGTAAAGAAATTCATTCAAAATTAATATTAGTATCATAAATTTGTCTATTTGAACACCTCTAAAATGATAAGATATACCTAAGTAAAAATTGATGGAAACAAAAATACCGGCCGAAATGATAACCTCGTCCTGTTTGAACTTTGTCGAAAATATAACTATGTATGATTATTGACATTGAACATGAATCCTTATCACTTTTAACCGAGTTCTAGCCAAGTCTAACAGCTACTAATTGATAGATACTACCTGCAACCTACAAATATCTGCCTATTTACATACTACATACATACTAGGTACATAGTTTGTATCGACTAGCTATTTGACTTGGCTAGCTCCACAGCTCCGACTCTCCGACTTCAAATAGACGAGTGGGTAGCGCTTACAACAATTTTATATTAATTAATTTTTCGCTATTGAGTGCATATTTGTGGTTTTGAAGACGGTTTTTAAACGCCGTTTTTTTATTTTTACCTTTTTAGTAAGTCTTTAATAGGTTGTTGTAAAGTAGTGTCTTTAATAGGTTGTTCTGTTAACTACATACAGTAGGTTATTTTCTAGATTACATCAGGTAGATGTATTATATTTTAATGCGTATAAAAGATTACATAAAGGCTACTTTTTACCACAGGAAAATAACGAGAACTGCGCGGGCAAATCCTTAGATGCTGCTAGTAATCATATATAATCAACGTAAACGAAAATTTCTTAAAAGCCACAACGCAAACTTCTTAGGTACACAAACTATAATTACATCGTCCGGTTAAACAAAGATTTTCATATAAAATGTTAATTACAATGAAAACTACTGAACCAAACTGTAGATACAAAAATTTCTATGGAACCAAATGCACTCGAGTTAAAAATACAAAAATAAAATATTTTTGTATTTTTAATAAAATATTTTTGTATTTTTAACTCGGGTGATATAAATTTTTGTATAGAAATTTTTGTATCTACAGTTTGGTTCAGTAGTTTTCATTGTAATTAACATTTTATATACATTTATACAGACAGTACCTATACGTATTAAAAAAATTAAGTAAAAATTTCAATGTACGACAATAATAATAATTATTTATTATTTATCGGAGAGATTAGTAACAAGAATTTGAATTTTATTGCAATTGTAATGATCAATGACAATTTATTACAATTTTATCCCAACTTTACCATCACTTTCTAAAAAAGAAACTGGCTGTAGCTATATTCCACTCGGAAATTGCGACACAATTGAGCAACAAACATCAATACTTTGACGTTTATAATGTTAGTAGGATAGAAACACCCAGACATAGAACAATTAAAAATGTTATCTGGGATCTAAGTCAAGACCCATGGCTCTACAGGCAGAGTTACTACCAACTAATCCAGTCGAAATGGGTTCTATAAAACAATAACACAATATTATTTGGTATAAATATAAAAATGTAGTAGTATAAATATTTCGCCTTCAAATTCTGTAAAAACACGCGAAGCATTTAATTACGGCTCTTATGCTTCAACTCTCACTGCAGCCAGCTCTGACTACCAATTAGAAAAAAACTTGATTTTTTGCTCACAACTCCTTAATGAGTGGGAAAATTAAATGGCACGTTTCGTGACCGAGTTTTCTGGAGTTTTGCGAGAAAGACAATGTTTGGTGAAGCTTCTTTTCCAGATTTATTTTTACCAGCTTTCGCGGATCGCATAAAATGCCTGATCGCTTACTATTTCATCGGTGAAACGAGCGTTGGCGTCTACGCGAGATAAGAAGATTGAAACTATTTTGGGTTTGGATGTAATATTTATATCAGTTCACGCAGAAAAAGCTAACCCAAAAACGTTACTTCCTCCGGGAGTGCGGTCAGAACACAGAACTGAAACCACAATATCCTACTAATATTGTAATTGTCATTGTTTGGATGTTTGTTACTCAATCACGTCGTAACGTCATTTGAACGTCGTCGTAACGTTGAGATTTGCTACACAGCTAGTTATAGCCTGGAAGAACATATAAGCTACTTTCAATTTATTTCTTTTTTATCCCGAGAAAATAACGGGAATGGGAACTACACGGGTAAAACGGCGGGGCGCAGCTAGTAGGTTTATATTTATTTAAAGGCCTATTCAAACCTGAGCGGTATTTGCTGCCGCCTGCGGTAGAGAAAACCGAGTGGGTAAGCGGTAAAATTACTGTTCACATCAAAGCGGATATCGCCGCCTGCGATGGCGGAATGTTTCGCAAAACCAGCAAAAATATCGCCTACCCAGTCAGTACGTACCGCTTTTGGTCTAGTCGCGGAACTTCATACAAAATACTGCACCCACAGCTGTAGCGAATACCGCTCAGATTTGAACAGGCCTTTAAAAGGTGTCAGTGGCGGTAACAGTAACAGAGCCACGAGTTCACTTGTTTTTTTTCATCTTCAAAAATGATATGCCGTCGACACGCCTGGCGTGTTCTTACTAATCTCAAACGCCATGCCGCGCCACGCCAAGCTTGCTCGCGGTTTTTTGTGATTAAATGAAAAAAATGACTTCATTCTTTAGCCAAAATCGCAGAGAATAATTCTTATGCTTTAAGCTAATGATTTTTGAAGTGACCCGCGGAATCTGATGACTTCTTATTTGTGTAAAAAAATGTTTCTTTTGGTATGCCGCGAACATGCCAGGCGTGTTCAACTACAACATTTCTCAACCTTTCTTTTTGGAAATATATGTATGCTTTTTATTCTTATAAATCATAAAAAAATCTTACCTACCTATCACTATCCAGGTACGTATAGTATCTTAGTTCATAAGTAAATGGAAGCCATACGAAATCCGTGTTTCAAAATTACGAAACGCCAGTGCGGACGTACACCCTAGGTGTGTTTTGTTGTTTTTTTTATTAAAATAATAAGGTAAGTCATGCATGGTGTTCTCTGTTCACCTGATAGTAATTAATACGAGTTAATACCTCTAACGCCGGATTTTTTTTATAACGTAACGCCAAGCGGACATACATGCGAGGCGTGTTTGTTCGTTTTCATAATTTCCGACGTTGTTTTGCCGTGGGAATCACGCCTTCATTTATATTTTTTTTAGTTTATTTGACTGTAGTTTATTTTTCAGTTTGGTTTTTCGTAAAAGCGTTTTTATATTTTTGTTTATTTGACTGACTATTATCTACGTTCTTGTTTTGATATTCATCAAAAGTGTATTATTGAGACTGTTATTAATCGTAACTTTTTTACAAGTTATCACGGAACGATCGAATTACTTGTATATGAAAACTGCTTCTCAAGTTTTTATAGGAATCAATTCGTGAGCCAACCATATCATTTCTAAGAAGGTAGGAGTTGGAGATACCTGGATACCTGGAGATTTGCTTGGATAAAACAATTTTTTTCACAACATAAAACCTAGTTAGATCGATTTATCGCCTTCGAAATCACCTTCTTTTTAAATTTCATGAATATCGTTGGAGCTATTATCGAGATTCAGATTAAATATACCTATATGTCAACGTAAAATTGCAAACACGGTCAAATCAAACCGTTTGCAATATAACGCCTGAGATTATACTCTTACGACACGCTATATTATGAACTAACGTACCTAGGTTAGTTCACAATATAACGTCGTTACATTAAAATCTGACATAATTATACAAGAATTGTTTTTAATTTACAGGTATTAGGTAGATGAGCAATAGAGTTCAACTATTCGATTGGAGTCCAAGAGACCTAGTCTCAAGAATAATAAGTCTTACTTATTTATCAAACAATTTGAGAATCTCTGATCTAATTACGAAAATTTCTTACCGTGAAACCTGTAGCCTGCCATATTTCTACTTTCATTAACACTACTATATTTGAAATACAGCGTTCTCTTCGGTAGCGCAAGTAATAATAACGAATAAGCACAATTTAAGCTGAAATTTGTATTTTTATGATTACACCTATAACCAGTGCTGGTGAACACGCCTGGCATGTCCATGTAATTTCATTATGCAATGCCGAGAGCACGCCTGGCGTGCTCTCCGTTTGTATTAGGCGGCATCACTGGGAACTATTAGAAAATAATGCTGGCACTGAATAAGTTAATCATTTTGACTGGCTTCGTGGCTAAGTGGGTAGTAACTCTGCCTGCGAAGCCGAGTGTCGTGGGTTCGATTCCCACCCAGTGCAAATATTTGTGTGATGAAATTAAATATGTGTACCGTGTCTGGGTGTTTCTATGTATAATAAGGATGTATTTAAAACTATGTAAGCTATCTGGCCGCCATAGTACATGCTTTGCTTAGTTTGGGGTCAGATGGTGTTGTGTGTGAATTGTCCACCAATATTTAATTATTTTATTTTAATTAATATATATATATATATATTATAGTTATTTGTATAACATACAAATACATCCTACTAGTACCTATTATAAACGCCAAAAGTTTGCGAGCAAGCGTAGATGTTTGTTACTCTTACAAGCTAAAACTACTGAAGGGATCTCGATGGAATTTGGTACATAGATAGATAATAGTCTGGTATAAGATATAGACTACTTTTTATCTCTAGTAACCAAAGGGATAAAGAAAGAATACAAGAAAAGCGAAGAAGATTACACCTGTGAAACTATAGGATGCCATATATTTATGCACATGATTGTATGTAGACGTGTCGGTAAAGGGAATGAAAATGAATTAAATTGTTTTTCACGTCTCAAAAAATGCCCAAATAAGTTAACACTAAAATAACTAAATTGATATTTTGAAACACTACAGTTACGAACATATTGCTAGCTTACGCAGAAAATGCTAAGCTAAAAGCGTTATATCAACTATTAATCAACAAATTTAACTATCGTAACTTCGTGAGCAGTGCGAGACATTTTGCCGAGTGCAAATTAAGTTTCACTGGACAAGTAAGTGGCTTGAGTGGCGTTTTGTGTGTGTAGCCCACGGAGGCTACTTTGTGTTAGCTCCGTGGCCTATCTCTACCAGCGAATTTTTTTATGCAGACGATGATAATGATATCATTGATGGCTAAATGTTTATTTTTTATTTATTTAGGTTTTGAACTTTAAATAATATCTATTTTTAATAAGTGGTAAGTAAGTGGAAATTTGACCCTTTAGCGATATTCATGTATTCTCAATTTGATCACAGACTAACAATAACCAAAAGAGTAGGTATTTATGCGTGTGTGTCATGATGCATGGTAGTGTGTTATGTTTTTTTTTTATTGATTTAACTAGCGGGTGAAGTCTATGCGCTTCATTCGTGGTACATCAATATACACATGTATATTATAGTTGAGTTATGGGTGTTATACGGGAGTTCTTGTAGTTTAAATGCGGTAGGAATTCGAGCGGCACTCGGACCCGAGCGATGTCAAGTGGCGGACGGAGTGATACTTCAACGGTGCGGAGCTCTACGTAGACGGGGTTCGGGCTGGTCGTTACACACTTACCTACCTACTCTGGGAGTCATCGACTTCGATACGAGGCGTCAGCCAAATCTTACTTTCTGTTCCTGACTGGAGTCTACTCCAGTGACTCCCAAGTGCAAATACCAGTGCCAGTATACGCGATAAACATTAATTAGTATGGGTATTTTACTGTGCCCGCGGTTTTATCCGCGTTTGAAGCGCTTTTTTTACACGAAACCTTTATTATTTTCCTCAAGTATAACTATGTTATGCCTAAGCCAATTCGCAATCTGGTAGTGAAATCCCCGTCATAATCAGTTTAGCCGTTTTGAAGATTAGCCGGAACAAACAGATAGACATACTATAAATTTAAAATGGCTTTTTAGATATATGTAGGTACTATATTTAATTTCATTTAAACTTGGTAAAAAACTGTTAAGTTACAGAAACTCCAATTTTATTTATTTGGATAGACGAATAATAAATACTTTAATTTATTTCGAAACTTTTCCAAGTATGTTTTTTTTATAAAGTTTGGTACCACACAAAATTTAGAGATATTATCATTTTAAACACATGCAGCGATATCGCACAGTAGCACAAGATGTACCGCCGTCACATATACGTCATTTCCTGGCAAATAAGGCGGTGGTATTATAAAGAGCAGAAGCATACTCTCTGAAATGTATCCGATGAAATACTTGATTAAATTATAATAATTATTAATAAAATAATGTTATCATTATAATTTAATAATAATAACGGTGTTTGTGATTGTCCTTGTAAGAAACGGTTTATATCGGTATGGGTGTTCCATAAGGCATCACTGGCAACACGCGCTGATTGAAGAGTTTCGTCTTCAAGCATTGGGGTATTTTGGACTCAAAGATGTGCCGAAGTTTCCCGAACGCTGCCCATCCGAGTTGGATCCTTCGCTGGACCTTTGGATTTGGATCTGGATTATGGAACTGAGACGTGGTCCTTAACTGTGGGCCTCATAACAAAGCTCGAAGTCGCACAGCGAGCAATGGCGAGTGCTATGTTCGGAATCTATTTGCGCGACAGAATCCGTATTGAGGATATTCGCAAAACAACGAAAGTAGCCGACATAGCTCAAAGAGTAAGCAAACTGAAGTGGCAATGGGCAGGCCACATCGCTCGCAGAATTGACAACCGATGGGGAAGAAGGGTGCTCGAGTGGCGACAACGAACCGGAACACGTGGTGTTGGACGACCTCCCACTAGATGGACAGATGACCTTACAAAGATTGCTGGAAACCGCTGCTGGTTGTAGGTTGCGCGGGACCGTTCGTTGTGGAAATCTAGGGAGGAGGCCTATGTTCAGCAGCGGACGTCTTGCGGCTGATGATGATGGTGATGATGATTTTGGGTGTTGGGTAGATGTGACAATAGGTCATAAAGTATTTTTCACCCCACCCTTTCATTTCCATGTTATAATCACAATTTTAGTATTTTTGTATGAATACATCCAATTTATTTCCAATTTCTTTGCAATTTAACAGTTTCTGATTGACGTGAAGTCATTTATATGAAGTTTAGTGTCACTGACGTTTCATTCGGTTGATAAATAGTACCTCTAGAATGACGTTTCTGGGGTCAGGTCGTTCTTTTATAATTGCGGAGAATAGCTTTTCGCAACTATTTTCTTTCAGTTTAAAGTTTTATTTGCGTAACATCTTATTTTAATCGGAAATCAATGTTTCAAACATTTCTGTATATTATATAACGAAATACACACGGTTCAAATGATTCCGTTTTGAATTAAAGGGCCCTACTACGGTTTCATGAAAATATTAAACTGGATAAAATAGGTCAAATGATTTTCACGAATAATCCATTTCTACGAGTAAATAACACCCAGTGAATGTTATCTCCGGGGCACTGGGTTCTTTACAGTTCCTGCATTATGCCGTAAAAAGGCGCCTACATTAAAAATGAACGTACGTTTATGATTGTGTACGAGCCGAGGCAAAATTGCTTTGAGCATTATACTTTGTAGGAGTACGGAACGCAGGTGGAAGAGTTTTTTCGCAAAGTTCGAAGCATTTCGCTTTGTTGCGACATTTTTCCCCAGCATGGGGTAATTAGATTATGAACAGGAGCCGTGATTTTCCTTTGAACTGCTGTGCACCTATATGCTTAGGGAGGTTTTAAAAATAAATAAATATACTAGCGCTCGTTCCGGCTTCGCTCGGATATTGTTGTACCTATTATTAATCGAAATATAAACTATCATATTATCTTTCAAGTTGGATCAAACTGCACACGGTATACAAAATTCAAATCTATTTGAATAGTAGTATTATAAGTTACGTGTCCATTACGTCCGCGATGGACTCCTAAAGTACTGAATACTATTCGTAACACGTAACTTTCATGTATTAGGGCTCAGAGATATAACATCTTAGATATCTGGGTGACGAGCGCAGTGGAGTGCTAGGTAATGATTTGGGCTCCTCATGCTTCATAGCTGCGTGTCACAGTGCTGTTATGTGGCAGGCATGTTGCGTACCATGTCTTGCTCGTCTCTTTACTCTTTATTAATAAATAATTAAGATAAGATTAGCAGTGTCTCGTGGTTTCACCCGCGTACCTCCCGATACCTTTATTTTGCTAAGATAAAAATCTGCCTGCGTATCACCTATTTATTATCTATCAGATCAGATCCGTTCAGTTGTAGTTGTAGTTTTGCGTGAAAGAGTAACGAACATCCATATTTAGGTACTCAAATACTTTCATGTTTATAATATTAGTACGAAGTAAGATACATATATCAGTTCTTAAAACTGTATGGAACCAATGCCGTACATAAGCAAATTACTAAATTTACAAATGAAAATCGTCGGAAAATCATGAGTTTTCCGACAAATAAAAATATAATTTTCAATTTTTATTGTTTCAATATCTCTCACAATCTATTATTCCGCAACGCCGTACAAAAATCATGCGACAAAGAGAAATGATCGAGGGTTGCAACCCCCCCTCTTCAACTTGCACTCAGTTGGACAGCTTCCAACTGCCGGCATAGTGCTGAATCTTATAACCTTCTGTCATCCTCCATAGGTCTCGTGGTGTATCATATGACCGCTTTTATATTTTGTACACGGGCTTGTAATCTAGTAGTTACGTATATCATTTGTACCTAGCTAATGCCACATTCAGTGCATAAGACCAATTTAATTAAATTCTAACTAGTATCTGTCCGCAACTTTTGTCTGCGTAGAATTTAGAACATATGTATCTATTCCCTAAATAAATAAAACGTTTAGAATGACGAATATATTTTTCCAAAGTCTACCTCACTAATAAGACTATTTTTTTGGACACAGTTATCATCTCAATTTCAAGGAAGATGTATTATTTATTAGCTCACATATCATAAGTACCTACTTCGAACAGTTATAACAACTGATTAATACCCAATAAGTCTCATCAAACACAATCCTATGACAAAGCAAAAACGCAAAGACCAATAAATAACATTAGTTTTGTTACTCAAAGAAAACTTGCAATGTTTTCTCCTGTGTCTCCGAACATCTTTTATCTCGGTGGACTGGAGAACAGGGTCTTATAATTACGTTCCGTTGCCATCCTACCCCTTGGAAAGCTTTCCTTGTGTTACTAGAAAATCGTAATTGCAATTACTGAAATACCTACACGTTGGGAATTTCAGGGTCTTCTTACTTACCTACATTTATTGAGAAAATCCGAGATTGGATTAAATGGCGGGTTAATTTGTACGGAGCTGGATGGAGTTACTAGTTGCGGTTCGGCGTTTTACCCGTAAACAGTTATTAAATAGTCTCAGAGTTTTTATGCAAAGTTAATGAAATTCATTAAATAAGCCATATTTGAATACTAGCGATAGCGGTTACGTAAGTTACTACGGAAGTTACGGCTGGTCTAGTCGGGAGAACGGCGCTTGCGGATCCGGAGACCCTGGGTTCAAACCCCACACGCACCATATCTTTTCGGAGTCATGTGGGTAATGCCACTAACTTAAAACGGCGAAGGAAAACAACGTGAGGAAACCAACATGTACCTAGAATCTTTCGAAGTCATCCACCAACCCGCACTGGGCCAGCGTGGTGGATTATTGACTCAGCTAGCAACGAAAAAATGTTTATTTAATTAATATAATTTGTAAAAAAACTAACAGCGCAGCGTACCGCGATTATAGGTACTATACTCGCGTAGTTCCCTTCCCTTTATTTTCCCGGGATAAAAGTAGCCTATGTACTAACTATTCCAGCCTTTATTCTGTATTCCAAGTTTCGATCCCGACCTACAAGTTCTGGGTTCTGGGTGTATATTTCATAAGATAATATGATTTACTTACCTAGCTAACTTAGCTCTTCGTCGCAAGCAACAGATGACCGTGAGAGCAAGAAGAGGAAATCCAAATATGCATGATACTATCGGCACGACGATAGATTCAGGAGTAACTGAAACAAAAAGAAACATGCTACAGATTATTCGTATCTCATACCTTCTTATTTATTGCTCCACCCAACGCCACCGCCGCAAGATATGAAGCAATCAAACGGTTTTATTACGAAAGGAAATATAACTAACAAGTTTTGTTACTCTTTTCTTATTTCGCCTCTTAAATACTTAGTAGGTAAACAAATATTGCGTCTTCAAAATATCGGTTGTGAAACTATTGCTATTTCATGTGATGGGAAAAGTTTTAGTAGCTTCTACCTCTACATAGTAACAGTGTACAAAATAGCATTTTTTTTTTCTGAAAAAAAGGTACGTTCTTCTACGTACCGTCCATTTGATTATTAGATTCGGGGTCTAAAAATGCCGTTTCATGGTGATAAATCCAATAAATCATCAGTCAAAGTGGTTCCAAGAAGTTTTATCCTGACAATAGACAGAAATATGAAACTTATGTAGCTGTAATTTTTTTTACAGAAATAAAATTCTACCGTGCTGTAAAAGTTTACAGTAATGAATACTAGACGTAAACGACAAAGCCGGATTTGTATGGACTTGTGATAGAAATTTGAATCATATGAATTCAATTCATATGATTAATACTTCTTACATTCATAACTCCGCTTGGGCTGAGTTTAGAGGTATAGTTGCTATAATAAATTGTGTTGGTTACATCATTTTGAACGAAAATCAAAAGGTTTGGTCGATGTAACAGCGAAAAAGGCACCAAAGCCAGGCATTGGGTTTTGGAAGGTTAAATGCATACTATTCTGTTTTTTTTTCATATTTATGCTTCTAAACTAGCATTACATTTTATAGAAACCGCTGATTTTGTTGATATTTGAAGTAACATACCGAAATCGAACCCAATTGAAAATACTTTTAACTATTCTACTACTTCCCATTCGTATGCATCACTGCCATATATTTACTTTCAAGCTATAACACGAACAGTTGTCGGAGTCTACATCGGTAATACGTAAAATGTACATACATATACAAAGTTCCTAAAAGCTCTTAATGATCGATACAAAGCATGTTTTCAGAGAGATATGAAATTGAAACTGATCTCCTGTAATACACGACGCGCGCTAATGGCTTTTAAAGCTATTTTCGTGTTTACTACATTCACTAATGACTAAAATTGCTTTTAAAAGGGATAAAACTTTTGTTTTACACAAAGGCTCTTTGAATATAAGTATTAGGGCAAAAGAAATGTTCTATGCATTTTATTACCAGACTCTTCTTTACTTCTTTTGCTTCAGCCTTGGCTTTGGTCCTAGCCTTGGCCACAGCCTTGGCCTCAGATTTGATCTCAGACTTGGCCTTAGTCTTGACCTTAGCTTTGCCCTCAGCCTCACCCCTAGCCTTGGTCTCAGCTTTAGCATCAATCTTGGCCGTATGGGGCTTTAGTTCGACAGCTTTACGTTTCAGTGGTCTATTTCATTATGCTACTCGTAGTTGTATGCCCCGTTTTTATTAATGCTGACATTATTTTAAAATATTTTTGGTTATACTCAGTTTGTTCGACGTAAACTCCCAAGTGTAAATTTTAATTGAATCCGTGACATTTTAAATTATTCAGAGCTCAGTGAAACCATGATAGTGATCGTGATCCTTTCACTCATAATATTTTAAAAAACAGTGGCTCATAATTTATCTAAAGTAAAACAATTAAATTATGAGGGTTTGTTAGCGTTATATCTTATATAAGAATCATGCCTACGCTTAACTCTCAGACCAACTATTGTTAATTTATTTTCTGGATTTTGACTTTAGCTTTAAAATCTGCTTAATACCAAATAAAGTAATATTTTTGTTCAAATATTATGCGACCAACCAAATTTTGAGCAAAATTGAATCACTATAGAAAACTTCGAAATTGTTGATGTGAAGTGGTCGCAAAAGTAACTCCTCAGTAGGTATTTGTAGAACGGCGTTAAATCCAGTTCAAACATTCTTATGGTGAAGAAACTTACTTTTACATTTTTAATTGTACTCATAAATCTTAAAGCCTAATTCACGTTAAACCAGAATGAAAATCTGTATCCAACTTCTTAGTCCAGAAAACCTCATCGACGTACAAACTTCGATGTATATACGAGTAAGCTCAGTAATTGTCGAGGCAACATGGAACAACAGAAATTATACGAATGAAGATCAGCGTCACAGTTACAAGATATTACCAGCATTAACCCCCAATTTGTCTTGAACGCCTGCACAACTTGCCACAACAAAGGGGCTCGCAGCTCTAATGTATCAAATTACGCATGAAATAATAGTCATTAGTGGGCAACAACGCACAGAACCAACGGCAACAACTTCGCGTGTTCAGATAATTACATTCAGTGACGCTTGAGAAGGGATCGCGATTGTCAAGTTCGCGACAAATACTCTATAGACGTCGTTTAGTCAGTTGTCCTGAAGTTTCCAAGTCATTTGTGTTTTATTTGTGTTGCGCGAAATCTCTTTACAACCGGTAGCACATAAAATTGAGCCTCGGAGTGGGTAATCGTGTTTCCTACGAGTGAATAATCTACTACAATCGTGTAAGACGGCAGAACTCTCTAACTTGGCAATCAAGACACGATTGGTGCTTAGGTTAAAAGGTTTTCGCTGGAGAATACTACCACTAATTAATCCTTGTGCCTATGAATAATACCTTCGTGCTAAAATGGTCTTTGGGAAACGTTTTCGACAGGTATTCTGGACTAAACGGTGCGCTAAGCTAAGAATCCTTCCTTAGTTTCTCAGGATAAAAATGCTGTTTTCTCATGTTCTAGGATTTGGTGGTAAGGTTATTAAGTTCTGCAATGACAACATCAATAGTAGGTATATTTTAAAGATTTGGTTCATTGGAATAAGAGAAATGAGAAAAAAAGAATGAGATTTGTTTTTTTTTAATACTATTGATTAACAGTACGAGCAGGACCTGTGCCTAATGGTAAGCAACACGCCTGCCCATAACAGCACAGTGTGATGCGCTTGTCACTCAGAGCTGTAAGATGATTTATCTCTATGCCTTGTAATTTAAATGGAAACATTGCCTATCAACCCGGAACACTATGATATTTGCACGTAATTGCTTGCCGGTAGAATATCTCGAAAAGGTATGGTACTTCTCAAGGACCACTTTGCAAATAATCCAAAGACATTTTCTGTAACTTTTTAACACGTAGCTGCTTTATAGTTTTAGAATCAGAAGGTGTGTTCGTAAATTATGTTTAATATTACAGAAATTCACGTTTCGAAATGCAAAATTCGAGTAGAAATCGAGACGAATTCACGGACGTGAATTCTCAGAGAAAATATCTGCAACAAGCGCGAGGTACATTTCTAGCCTCGTATAAAGTAGCTTTGGTAAAAGAACGATAGTGAAAGAATTTAACGTACAAAGTACAACATACATAATACTCATGCTAAAACGAGTACGACGATCTATGTAGGTTAATACGTGATACAAACACGTTATACCCCTTTTTACGAAAATTGTGCGGACGGAGGAGCTTGAACGTTTTAGAGTTCACAGCAACCCAGAAAAAAGGAACAATGTTTCGTAAAATTTTGTCGTGTTGTTGAATAGGTTCTCTCTTACCAGTGGGGTATATGATGATGGGGGTAGGCCTCTTGTTAGTGCTGGCGTTGGACTTGCCGACGCCGACGCCGACAGTGGGCGTGGTGCTAGCGGGGGTCGTGGATGAGCTGGTCAGCCGCTCCAGCAACCCTGGCGGAGCTGTGCTTGCTCGCGTCATCGTGCACCTGGGAACAGATGTTTTAATCAAACATGGTTGTTCGATCTTTGTAAATGATTTGAGGGTAGTTGGAAATTCCCTCCGATACTCGCGGCAGTGACCGTTCAACGGCAGTTACACATACCAAAAGAACCTTGTGAAGCGAAGTGAAGTGAAGGTGCGATGGTGGATGGCTGTCGAACGCCGAACTTACTTTGTTAAAAAAGGTTTTTAAATTCCCAATAATGCGGATTAAGTTGACTTCGATTACGTACATCGATAATTGTCATTGTTGTCTCAAACCTACGTTGTTTATGGACCGTATGGTTTAATATATATTAGTATTATTAATTATTATGTTTTTTTTCTTTATAGAAGTCCTATATTCATCAGTTGTTTTTGAAAACATTATATTTAATATCGAATATATTGGCTGTAGTAAAATATTATATTTTAGGCTTTTGAATATGTTAGCCACATAAACAAGAATTAATTCAAGGAAATAAAGCCATACTGTACAACTTATATGTATAGATCTTGGTACCGTATTTACCGTGGTTACTCTGTGAAACGAGCAACCACGATAACCGAGTAACGAGTAACCACACAGTAAATATCAGTGTAATAGAGTGCTTCAATATCTTTTAATTATTAGCTACATTCGCAAATACGCTTAACGTTATACCTATACGTATATACCCTTCGAACATTTATTGTATTTTTTTCAGATTTCTCACTTCAGAAACAAACTGCTTTGGATAATGTAGATTCCTTATGTACCTACTCAATAGAAGCCTATTCAGTAAACTAATATTCGAGTATTACATTATGTCAACATTCAATTCAACCATTGATGAGACGCAATGGTCTTTAGACATTTTTTATTTATTTGTTGTGCTACTAAACACGAAAATAGACCCAGGTTACATAGGACTCAGATCCACTCCGACTCCACCTAGTCTCGTCGCTACTACCCATAGAGTGTATATAAAAATGCGGGTCCCGGAGTCAAAAAGTGCACCATATTTCTTAGGTGTACCTCTATACTGTACCTCTGTAGGTGTATTCTTCGTCTGCGCAATTCATCTGCTTTTTTCAATGTGTGCCTTTAAACATTATGCCATAAGTATATGGTTATGCTCGTAAAAATATGCAAAAACAGTTATGGGTTTAGTTGTATTGGTAAATTGTCATTAGTCCTAAAAACGTTATGCCTACTTGAATTAGTACAACAATTGTTATGCTACTACAAATAGACTCTATTAGGGCTTGCGCTATACCGATCCGTATGGATATCAGTAGCCAACTCGTAATGCGATTACGTATTCAATGAGTATTGAAATGGCTGAACATCTTCATAGAAGTAACCCTTTTAGACGGATTTTTTCGACGTACTGTGTCTGAATCCTACTAATATTATAAATGCGAAAGTTTGGATGTTTGATGTTCAATCACGTCGGAACGGCTGAACGGATTAGGTTGCAATATGGAACACATATTACTTACGTGTTAAATTGACAAATCTAACATTTATAAAATGTCGAACGGGACGACAAATACGCGCGTAAAATCGCGGGTCTTTGTTTACTCGACATATTATTTTATGGTGAAAAAATTAGATGCTGCGATCGCGCCTGGCTTCGAGCGTCAGCGATGGGAGCATACAATGAGTTACTGTTTATGCTTATGCTTATCTCAATCTCATGCTGCTGAATACAATTTTACCGATCATACCTATAATTATTATATTACTGGTCCAATGTTCCATGTTTCTATCTTGCTACCACAAGAGTACTATAGTTAATTTTTGCTCCATAAGTAAGGTCCACAAAATACATAAAATCGCCCTATAAATAATATTGCCCTATTCTAAGGTACGCTATTAAATAAAGTAGTCAAAGAACTAAGTTAGATAAAAGAGTTCAGCGCGTCCCAAACGTAATTTATTTCATCTAATGTAATGGCCTCCACCTGCTGAAAAACTTCACCACAAGATCGAAATAGACCACAACTATTATTTCCAGATTTATCTCAATCTATTACCAGTACGAACCAGAGCGACGTATGAGAAAGTAATGAAGAAAGTTGTAGGTGTTTGTAACCTCTACTAAAGTACAAAGGGCGGAAAATAAACAAGCTCGTTACGACCGTATACAGGTCGAATTGTAGTACAAATTGTAGGGTTGAATGGATTCTGTACACGATTACTGGTGGCGGTCTTTTGCGATGTTCGTTACTATCATGTGTACCTTTGTTTCTTTCGGGGAGATTGAAACTAACGAGCTCCGTATCTAATTTAGTTGACATCAATAAACATGTTTTGCTTGGCTTTTGAGATTTCAGGATTCATATTGTAACAAAACGTACTTCTGGTTTTCTCTAAAATGGTTCATAATTATGTTCATTTCGTGAATAATTTATTCATATGACTTACTGTTGACATTGGGCTTGCCAAATATTTATAAAAATCTAAATTGTTGATTCATGATGTGTCCTAAGGATTTGGCATCTGGCGAATGTGCTTTGAATGTGACATTAAAAAAATGCATATAATAAAAAAATGTCTCTTTGTTAAGTAGTAAATAACCAAATAATCCTATCCTAAGTCTGTCTGGATTCAATATAGGTACACTTAGATATTGAGAAAATTATGTTAATCCTTGAGTCAGTTGTGCTCCTGCACTCTAGTTGAGCTTGTCTGAGCCTTACGTGAGTTACGCTAAAGCGCCGAATCAAATCGTTGCAGCACTGGTTCTATGCCAATATCTTTCCCTCGGGGGTACGGGTAAAATAAAACCCTTTATCACAAGACACCCCTCTCATCGCCTGCGAAATTATGTCTACGTGATTACCATGCTCCAGCTATACGTGTATCTAAGAAAAGCGAGAACGAATACTGGCGTGTCCTTCAACATCACGTAAACGATTGAAAATGTATGGAGAATATGACTCCTATTAAGTTCCTTTTTCGTATATTCGCAGGCTTTACCAGATGCGCTATTAGTCACGAGTCAGGAGTACATTGCGTGGAAAGGGCTCATTCAATATCTAGATATACCAAGAAATGATTCACGATAGACCTATATAATCACAGGAAAAATCATAAAAGTCTATCGTAGAATTATTTACGTTTATACCGAAAGACATAAACCAAAACTATATTTCCTGCGATGATATAAGGTGCACCTACGTGTACTAAAACCTATCGGAATTTTTAATTTTGACTTCATATTTATAACTGTTCAATGTTCATTTCTTCATATTTATGTCTGGTTAATTTTTATAACTGTTGAGCAAATATAAGTTGCGTCTAGACAGGTGAACGGCGACTACCGATCCGGAGCCCCGGGTTCACATCCCACGCGTGCCCCTGTCTTTTCGAAGTCATATGCGTGATGCTACTAACTTAAAACGGTGAAGGAATACATCGTGAGGAAGCTGTCATGTACCTGGTGAGTATAATAGGTGAAACACATGACCACAAAAGGTTTTAGAATCTTTCGAAGTCATGTGTCACTCCCCCAACCCGCATTGGGCCATCATGGTGGATTATGGACTTGACTCTTTGCTGGCGAGAGAAGACCCTGAGTCCAAACAGTGGGAACATTTAGTGGGCTGCTTATCCCTATGAGCAAATATCCAATTTTTCACATTTTAGTAATATATTGACTAATTTTGGGTAGTATAAAAAATTGGTTGCTTTGTTTCCTTAGACGAGATACTCATTGCTGTTCAAATTTTAGACTTCATGCCAGTGCGTGCTTTTTTACAGTCGTATCTTAATCTATTTAAAATATATATTTAATTTTACAGTCGCCGTCGAGTTCGCCACAACGCAGTAGGTAAAGAAAATTATACAAAATAAATTGTTTAGATAGAAAATCTTACAAATGTTTAGAACTATAGAAGACCAAACCATGATGTAAAACCAGTTGCAAAATAAAAAAGAAACAAATTGCAGGTAATAATTCATACAAGCGTAAAGCATAATATATTTGGGACATCTTAGGGTCCGTAAAACAAAAAGCCGTCCCTTCGTAACACTCTGTCCGTTTTAAGTGTGTTTCTTGCTCGTATTCACTGCTCAAAATCGTTGATACGAAAGCTGTCATAAAATCCCTCATAGTTTTTCAATACATTTTAAAAACATCCACTACGATGACGAATGTCGTTGATTTAGATACATTGCATTTATTAATTATCACAGAACTCGTAGTTTTTTTAGAATTGTTTGAAGCCATCAAAATCGTCTACAACACAGTTATAATTAATTATTGGGTATTTAAGACGTCCATGACTACAGTTAATCTATTACGGGTTATTTCCTTTTATTTCGAAACTTTTTACTGCCTCTACCGGGTGAGCGACAAACTGGTGGAGCATGGTATGTTAAGAATAAGAATAAATCATTTTGTAAGCTCTACTAAAGTTCTTTCTGAGTGCAATTAGTGCGCTCTGTTTTCTGAAAATAGAGAGATGCTGAATTTCATCATTATGTCTCCGCTTGCACTCAAAATTGAATGACTTCGTTATTTAGTGCTCTCCACAAAGTTACAAACATCTTAAGTTTATTTTATAGTAAATATAGAGCTAGTAAGGACAATAATTACCGTTGTGTAATTAGATTGTAGTAACAGAGGATTGTTTTTAAAGTATACTTTACTAGGCATTACAATTTTCGATAAAAATGAAACCAATAAGTCGAGAAGTAGAACATTACTTTTCAGGCCGATAACGATTCTTAAGTTGCCATTTTATTGGTAAATTATTTTGAACGGAATTTCGTTAATTTAATCATACTTATTACGTTTTCAGAGAATATAGGAATATGTTTTGAATTATATTATCCTGTTTTTAACAAACATAAATGACTTTTTAAGTTGTTAATGGATGACTTGTCAGATTACACACGCTTTGTACGAGTACCTACGGATATATTCGTTTATTGTATCAGCTTAATGATTTCAATTTTTCTTTAGTGGAACAACAAAATTACAAATGTCATGATTTAGTTTTAATGTACTTGAGCTAAATACTCTAATGAGTCTGGCCAAGAATCTCTCGAGAGGTCCAGCCTCTCAATGGAGTCCGTGCTAGCCAGTTATTCTTCAACATTAATCTAAAAAATTTGGCACTTAATTGAGTACCTACTTATTAAATCTTACATTTTAATAGCGTAAAAATGCCGACGTTTGTTATACTTTCTTATTTATTTGGAAAGCTATATTAAGTTTCAAAATTTCGATGAGAATGGTACGAAAATTTGGCAGAGGTTGTTTGCACAAAAATGTCTAATTTGCGAGATCAATCAATGTTTTTATAGCTAACAAACTGGGTAATGCTGTTTTTTTTATGAAGAACAACTTCCACATTATGCTGGTATAAAATATTAATAAAGAATGTATATTGTACAAGAATGCTTATATTTTTTTAAATATTGCTTTCTAGTCGAATTTCGTTAATTTGGAGACTATGTATCAGTCACAGATTACATACCTCGTATCAGTCAAATAAGTTGGAAAGGTATCTATACTATCTATACTAATATTATAAAGCTGAAGAGTTTGTTTGTTTGTTTGTTTGAACGCTAGGATCTCGGGAAGTACTGATCCGAATTGAAAGAATCTTTTTCTATTGGATAGTCCATTTATCAAGGAAGGCTTTAGGCTATTGAAAATAACTCTACTATTAATTGAAGCGGAGCATGAAACAAAAATGTAACAAAATCGGGAAAAATATTCCCCTTTTGAGAGTTTTCGTACGTTTCGTGCTTTGACATGACACATGACAGCATGTGTCAACGATTGCGTCATTGAATTTCAGTAATCTGTGCCTTGAATATAAACCTTTGCTATTTTTTTTTTCTAAATCTGAGTTGGTACGACCAATTTCCGACAGGTGGCGTAGCAGGTTGCTGCAGAGGTTTTTTGTTTGAAGTCGATATTCTCAGGAATGAGTGAACCGATTTCAGTCATTCTTTCACCGTTGGATATGTACGGGATCCCGATGAGTGCTATATAATATACCACGGGCGAAGCCGGGGCGGGCATCTAGTCAATAGATATTTAGTCAATTGTTTGTGCCCGAAGTCCCCGATATTTAAAGGCGAAGGCAAAAGGGATGACATTGATGGATATAGACCGGTATCGATTATACCAGCATTAGCCAAAGTGTTCGAAAATGGCTTGAGTTCACGATCAGTAACCTACCTATCGGAAACAGACGCGCTGTGTGAACAACAATACGCATACCGCGAAGGGAGGTCCACGACTTTTCTAACCCGTGAAGTGGTTCGTAGTGTGTTGGCTGCTCGTGAACGCAAACAGCAAGTGGCTATCTTGTGCTGTGACTTATCGAAGGCCTTCGATGTCGCAGATCATGAGACCTTGGCTTTAAAACTGAAACACTATGGCATAGCTGGGAAATCATACGCTGTGTTGACTGACATGTTACGAGGCCGCTATCAACTGGTGGATGCTGGCGATGGCGATAATAAATCAGACAATATAAAAATAAAAAATATAAAAAGACAGAAAATAATAAATCAGAGTGCCGCAGGGTTCGTCAGTTTCAAACATCACGTTTTCACTCCTATTAAACGATATACCTGACGCCGTAAAGGGTGCAGACATATTCATGTATGCAGATGATGTGGCTGCAATAGTAACCGCCCTTTAAATAGAGGAATTAGAAGATAAATTAAATACTGTAATTAACGGTTTAAAACGGTTAAAACGTTTCGTGCCAACGGTTTTATGGTAAACTCCAAAAAGACTCATTTTATTCACTTTTGTCTGTCGGGACACTACACAAAATCGCTAAAAGTCTTGCTTGACGGAGTCCGGATTGAGCAGGTACAAAGACAACATTTCTGGGCTTCGAGATTGACCGCTGCATGACATGGGAACACCATATCAACTAGATGTGTACTAAAGTAAGCAGTGCGTGCTTTGCACTAAGACGGGTGTCCCAAGTGGTGTCTGCAGATGTATCTCGTTCGTGTTACTTCGCCACGGTGCATTCCCGGTTACAGTACGGAGCCGAACTATACATAGCGCTGCCGACTGGGAGCGTGCATTCCGCGCCCAAAAACGTGCCATACGCGCCATCGTGGGCATGTCGCAATGCATATCCTTCAGACCATATTTCAAAGAGCTTGGCATACTTACGTTGCCTGCAATCTTGATTTACCAAGTAGCTGTGCATGTCAGAAACAACTTAGACTCAAACGACACGCGAGGAGAGAGACATTCGCGCAATATACGTAACGCTGACAAGCTGGATAGTATACCTCACTCTTTCGCGAGATCGGAAAAACTGACTCACATTATGGGACCGGAAGTTTATATCAATCTTCCTAAAATAGTTAAATCAGCACCGAGTTCGGGTAGCTTCAAGAACCAATTAAAAACTGGCTTGTCGATCAAACTTTTTAAAGTTAAAGCGAGTTTTTATATAGTGATGGCAAACTCACAATAAAATTGTAAAAAATTGACATTGTTCATTACAATTGTAATAAGTACATATATTTTAATTTTTGACATTTATTTGTACCTACCTATTGTACGATACCTATTATCGTACAATATAAAGTTACAATATAAATTTAAACTTTAAATGTTCTTTGTATGCTCTTATTTTTTTTTTTTTTTTATAAAATAGACGTGTAAATTATACATTTATCAATAAAGAAGTTTGACTTTGACTTTGTGCCGGTTTGACAATCTGTCACTATTAGCAAATACTGTCCATCAAGAAATCATCAAAATATTGCAAAGTGTTACGTAGTCGTATATTGTAAATAATGTTTATTGGTACCTACACAAAACTGTTTTTAAGCAGTGTTGTTATACCTAAGTACATAAGTATATCTGCGGCACATCACCAAAGATTTAGAATAGAAATGTTTTCATTGCTGTTGGCTGGAGAAATTTTTAGAGATTCATTGTACCCACAAGTCTTTCAAGTTTCAGTCTCTGTTGTGTTGTTACTAAAAATATTTGCTTTTTATCCCGCAACAGAAAATGGCTTTAAGACAAAAACTGTCGAAGTAAAGCTATTTGTTCTCAACTTTCATTGGTCCATTAGTGACGACAGAGCAGAGATTTCTCAGAATTAAATATTCTATTGTGAACCTTTCAAGGAAAGAAAAATGTAGTACCTAAATATATCTACTTTACGATAACTTTGGACTTATACTAAAAGAAAAGTTGGGATTATACTTACACGAGAGCAACGAATTTTGACAGAGAGGTACGATATTAGACGCTTTAGATAGTCATGGAAAATGGAACTGGCCCTCGTTTTCCAAATATATGCGTATATGTAAAAGCGCTTACGCGACTCAACATTTATCTCATACATTTTTTACGTAAAGTCATGAAATGTTGGAAAACTATTCGTCGTTTGCGACGTCAAAAAATAAAAGAACTCAGGGGTGTGTTAGTGAAGCTTTTGTGGTAAGGTGGTGGCAACTGTTGCAAGAAGGAATGAAAATTAGACCGAGAATCACTTCAATATCTATTAAATGCACTTTCTGACAGGCGTTTCCTTTAAAAGAGCCTCTTCGCCCGATCGACCTGCAGAGGTGATATACTCGTATCACACAACTGTCTCTGTCTGCACAACAGAAATAATTAGTATCTACCAAAGAAACTTTTGCTATCGCTCGTCTCTTGAATTAGTATAGAGAGGATAGATAGTCCACCTTATGCTCCTACTCCTGGATCTCAGCGCTTTCTCTCACTGAACATGGCCTCTACGCTGGCTAAGTGCAGGTCAGAGGAATTCTCTTGTCTTTTCAATACTTTGTTAGAACACTTTCTCACGATGTTTCATTAGTCGTTAAAGCCTGTAATAATGACAAAATGGTAAAACTAACACGTGGACAAGGATTGGAAGCCCCTGCCTGCTGGGTTTTAATTCCCGGCTCTACCTTAGAAAGTTGTACCTACATATGTTCATCCGTACAAAGTTTAGAGAGCGTGTAGTACCTAGAGGTAAATGAAGTAATATGAAATATGTACAAGTTTACTCTTGTATATGTAGGTAGTAATATGAAGTACGTAAAAGTTAAGGTACCTATGTTTCCTTGTATGCTACATCCTGACCGTACACGTTTACCTAATAAAGATGGCGCTTTAAGCGATAAGGCCATCAATCGAAATGCTTCAATAATCACTTTCAATTTATTGTAATTTATATCCTGTGTGTTTGAGGGCTTTTAACAAAAATCTTATTAAATTGTTTTGTTTGTGGAAGGACAGCCTAAGGAAAGATTTTTTTAAATGGAATCATAAAGAGATAAATTGGGTTCGTTTACTTTTATGCGTGCGAACCAACAACCATTTATTCAAGTATCATTGATTTTGGGGAGGCTCATCGACGATGGGGTGGTTGCACCGTTTTCGGGGTTATTCCTGAAGTAATCAATTTGAAAGTTAGCGGAAACGGGATACTTTCCCAGCTCCCAGTCTTATTGTGATGATCTTGGGCGTAGTTTCAAGATGGTACGATTACCTCTTGAGAAAGTTTGCGAAAGCAATACGGTATTTGAGGTAATGAAAGTAAAGAATTAACTATTTTATTAATTACCAACTCTACTTAACATGATTGAATTATTTTTGTCAGTGTTTTAATTTTGATGGGCACGTACAATTTCGTATTCGTAAGTTTTTATTCAACTTGTTTTGCCACACAACAAATATTACCGTTAATAATAACTTCAAAAATATATTCTTCTTTAACCTAATGAATATATTTTGTCCACGTTAACATATACGAATATTGATGAGTTTACATCATGTACCTACAAAGTACAGGCGTACTAAACCTAGTAGAAAAATGTACTTCATACGCAAAAGTACATCGCATGAAAATATGAAAAAGTAAATACAAGAAGAAAAACTCATGGGACCAAGCTGTGTGCCGTAAAAAGGGCTAAAGGAAAACGATTCTATTTATAGAAGAAATACGACAATGAATACCCGTCTCTACAACTTGACCTAAATCTAGTATAAGAAGGTTTTATCCTAAATGAGTCACAGGTTTACTCCACGACAGACCATAGACAACGCCGAACTTAAGTAAAACACCTCATGTAACAACTTAAAATGTAATCTCCAGCTCTTAAGAATCTTCCATGTACGGGATTTTCATTATGAATGACTTTACTGGCAAAAGGAAACACTGCGGGAAATCTTTATTAATCTGATTTGTTAGAAAAAAAGAAATCTTTAGAATAGCAACGTACACGGTGCCATTATGTTAAAAGTGAGGTAATAGAGAAAAGTAATATTAAAGCAGAGATCATTTTAGTCAGGCGGTAGACATCCCGGAATTGACCACCTAAGGATGGATCCAGCATCCAGGATGGAAGGGGGGGGGTCACATAGTCGTGGTCAAGCTCCAATAGCAATACTGTGCGAGAAGTACATGCATGCTTTCTAATTAGCATGACCCCATGACCCTCTCCTCTTGATCCGCCCTTGTTGTGACACCCTACTTTCTGCCTTATTAAAATGGTTGGGCCTGGCTATCGCAGCTTCTTACATTTTGTTTTAGTAATTAAAGGCACCAGCAGTACCATTCTAGGAAGACGATAGACCCCAAGGTTGGTTTTTACCCCGAGATTTCTCTCTTTTAACCACATTATCTATCTATTACACATTATATTTCTTTAATTTAGAATGAGACTAGGTACAAGTGAGCAAATTGGTAGATACCTATCATCAAAATCTTTATACATAAAAATGTTATGTTGGTTTGTGTACGCTTCAAAAACTAAAAAAGTTCTGCACCGATCGAGCTGAAATTTTAGAATGATATTATATATAATCCGCATCAAGGATTGTTTTTATCAATTTTTTCCATCAGTCACATATGTGCCACAGCGAAGCGTGGCAGTGTACAGTTAGTATTATATGTATGTATGTATTTATTATATACCTTAGGTATATACATATAATGGATAGGTATAATACCTATATAGAACCGTCGGTTCTATATTAATGGACTGTCTAAAAATACGAAAAATGTAAACCAACAACGATCTGTTGGCTTGTTTATGCTATCGTTTGTTTTGTAGCAACTCAAACACATGTACACAACGTTCAATATACGAGTATATCTAATTTTATTTTTAGAATGTTTATAAAAACATTTTTGTGTTGTTCACGTACTGCGCAAACTAAACAAAAAAGTCGTATTGGGAATGTTTGTTCCTTAACTCTTTTAGACGAGTATAATTTTATTTTACTACTTTATTACCATCTTTTGGTGACATTCTTTTTTATTGTTATTATTTTCTGTACTTCAATTTATTTTGTTTTGAATATGTTTTATGGTATTGTATTGTGTAATGAATATAATATAATGTTTATGTTGTACGGGGCTTACTCACGATATAATTAATGATGTCTGGTTATTTCTATGTATAATAAGTATGTATTTAAAACTATGTAAGTATTATATCAGCTATCTGGCTACCATCACACAAGCTTTGCTTAGTTTGGGGTCAGATGGTGTTGTGTGTGAATTGTCCACCAATATTTATTAAAAAAAAACATTGTTTGTAAGTCTTCTCGTGACCACGGTGGTTGTAACGCCTAACCTAACCTGCTAACGTCAAGATAATTAAACAATTAATTGTATATTAATTATATGTGATTAAGCCTCGAACAATATAGCCATTACGTGCTTAAATCGCGAAAGTTTGAAAAAAAAATTGACGATGTAAGTTATGTAGATTCAATTTGTTTGTTTGTATATTTTGCAAGCCGAAAGATAGTTTATGGGGAGATACTTTGCAAACCGTTCTATCAATCTTTATATCGGCCGGTATATTTTAAGAAAATGAGGTCATGTGTCTTCCTCCAACCCGTACTGTGCAAGCATAGTGGATTATGGCCTTGAATATCACCATTTATGCTAAAACAGATGATCGTATCTGGTAAAGACAACAATCTCTTTATTATAATATCTCTGTATAACAGGAAGAAAAGCTCTATTTATTAGCTCAATATTATATATTAAAATATTTTCCTCTTCTTCATATTGTGGTAAAGAATAAGAACGTATATACACGTATAAAACTGCTGTTCATTTTAACCGTAAAGCTTTATGTAAATGTTTATTGCGTTGAAAAAGTCTTTAAATGGTTTTACGACAGTTTGTACAACTTTTTGGGGCGATACTCAAATGAATCTATGAAATAATATCGGGTACTTTAAAAGGTGTTCCAAATAATGTCACATTTTAAATAGGTCACCGTGTGCCGTTTGGGTAGAAGATAACGTATCGTACGTAGGTACGAGTATGTAAGGAAAATATACTCCAATCAA
This sequence comes from Ectropis grisescens, assembly GCA_017562165.1. Classification (NCBI taxonomy): domain Eukaryota; kingdom Metazoa; phylum Arthropoda; class Insecta; order Lepidoptera; family Geometridae; genus Ectropis; species Ectropis grisescens. The sequence goes on along the minus strand of CM029781.1, from coordinate 11,927,304 downwards.
AATGTTTTACATTGTTATCGCCGTATTACAAATACTTAGTCAAGGATTAGGTTAAGCAAAGGCTTAGTCTAGAAAGTTACGGCTGGTCTAGTCAGAAGAACGGCAATTCCCGATCCAGAGCCCCTAGTTGGAATCCCAAGCGCACCACTGTCTTTTCGAAGTCATGTGCGTTATACCGCTATCTTAAAAACGGCTAAGGAATACATCGTGAGGAAACAGACATATTCCTAATAGAATCTTTCGAGATCATGAATCATCCGTCAACCCACACTTAGCCATCTTGGTGGATTATGGCCTGACTCTCATCTTGTGAGAGAAGACTCTGAGTCCCAACATTGGGAACATTTAGTAGGCTTGCTTGCTAGCAAAAGGAGTCCACTAAAGATCATCGTCTACCTTTTAGGTAGAAGTAACCGTATGTATCTATTTACGTAAGAAAAATATATCACAATTTTTGTCAAAATTGAATCTTTTAGGTACTTATCGTCAAATATTTAGTCAAGGCTTAGTTTAAGCAGCCCCCTAAATATTCCTTCTGTTGGCACTCGGAGCATTCTCTCGCAAGGAGCGAGTGAAGTCCATAATCCATCACGCTACCCTAGTGCAGATTGATGATTGATGAAGATGCTGGTTTCTTCACGATGTTTTTCTTCACCGGTAAAGCCAGTGCCAGTTGCCAAAAACTTGTACATCGACACTTGGAAAATAGTCAAAGGTGCAAATAGAATTTGAATAGATGACCCTAACGATTGCGAAATGTGCGTTCTACCCGCTGGGCACCTCTTAGTCAAAACTTACCTGAGGCAAACCCCAGTAGAAAATTTGCAAAGCCAAATTGGTAAATCATTTTTTAGCGTTTGAAGTATTGTGACGTCAACCTGACTTAGATAAACTAATATTACCTATGCTAATCGTTTTTGTATATTTTGTTATCAGGTCGATTTACTCCGGGTCCATGCTTTTTTTATAAATTGTGCTGTTTAATTTTCTACTATTCTCATATGTGTGCCAAGTAGGTATAGTTTTGAAATACGGAATTACTCGGCCCCTACTGCCTATTGACATACATTTTGTAGTAATTACACCTAAATAGCCCGAGAACATATTTACACACGAGACTTTGTTAAGGATATCTGAAGTTGGATTATTATATATTCTCACTTCAAATTATTATTTCTAGTATTGATACTGCCACTTTAATACTAGTTTAAAATAAATATTATTGTGACAGAAAACAAAATTAATGCGTCGAAACTGCTCCAACCATTTATTTCTAATAATGTTAAAGTTTAGTGTTAAGTTCACCTTCATTATGTAATATATACGAGTAAGTATTCTACTCGTGGGCCATGCACATACATACAAGTTGCATAAAAATTGGTACACCCAAATGGCTGGGACACTTAAGTCAGTAAGTAACTATGTAGTATTAAGTCCCTCGAATGTAAAAGCTTAAAGTGATAAACTTACGTACACAGAAATAAAAATTAGTAAAAATGCCGTTACCAGTAATTTAAATACATTATTATAGCCCTATACAAAACTTAAAAAAAACGTTAAATATAGCTGACACTGAAATTATTTGAAACACTAACTCATGCCACTTACATACTTATACTACTCAGGATAATAAAGAGATCTTAATGAATTTAAATTCTAAATTGTAAAACATGGTCAAATTGACGAATGTGCATTCGTTCGTTCATTCGTTCACTAGTTAATAGAATCGAATTAAGAGACCCAGAAACATTTTTATTTCCATGCATAAACTGCGAATAATATACGAAAAAAAGTGTACCAGTACGAGTATAATGAAATGCGAGTAAATCAGGGGTTTTCTCGGAAACACGAAATACGAAACAACCGACTTCAATTTCAAAATAAAACTCACGCTATTCACTTACTTTTAATTTAATTAATAATAACCTATCAGGTCCCCATATCATTGATATGCTCCACCGATATATTATTTACATTTAGGGATTTGGAGAGTCTACCCTTTCGAAAAAAAAATCACAATCTGTTCTATCGTTTTATGAAAACGAAAAATAAAATTCATCTAAAAAAAAAATGGTGGTCGAATTGATAGTCTCCTCTTTTCTTTGAAGTCTGTTAACAAGACAAAAACTATACAAGAAAAGAAGAGAAAACCAAAAACGATAATAAACCGTGACGAATTTCAAGGTAAGATTTTAAGAAAAAAATACACCGTTATTGTTTTTCCACAGATCTCATAAATTTTTTTTACTTATCGCTCTTAAAGTTTTTACATAACACAAGTTTATTCTAAAAGTAGATTATCTGAAGGCTTTATTTGATGTAATAGGATTTAATCTCTCAGAGTTTCATAAGCGATTCTAGAAAATAATTACGCTTCAACAGTTTCGTAACTTTCGTTTTCCATAAATCAAAACTCCGAACTTAAAATCGGACAAAGCGTTCTTCATTTCATTAAACAACTTGAATGTTAATTTCGACCGTAAAACGTAACAGATTTTCATGAAACCACCATCTGTTAAGTTCTAAAGCTTAGAATTAAGCCATAAATTGTAGCGTTTGCAAGGTTGCACTTTGAAATCTATTTTAGTTTGCTATAACATCCGAGACTCACCGGTGCACTGAACTTCAGTATTATGCACTCATAGCGGTAAATTCACTCACACGAAGACATTGTTATGAAATTTTAAGTGTCGTTGTGTGCGTACAATGTCGTAATATACGGGCAGACGAGTTCGTAGGGGTGGTAGAGTAACGGGTGCACGGCACCACTCCCGCCGACAGACTGAAGTATGGAATGGACTGGCACTGGATAACTGGATAGTATTACACTGGACTTCGACTGGAGCGAGCACACGGTCATACTGGAACGTAACTAAAGTTTTCAGCTACACTTCATTACACTTTCAATATGAAATTGAGGTTTATACAATTTAAATATGTATAAGAAATTCATTAGGTAATTGGGATGCTGACTGGGTCAAAAATATACCATTCTACTCGTAATTAGGTAGCCCGTTAGGTAGATTATGGAAAAATCTGGAAAACGTATTTTAGTTTTATCAAATTATTAAAAATCAATAAAGAAAGATGTCATCACCAAACGTCCGAAGTTGTAACGTCAAGTCTTAGTAAAAAATCGTACAGTGACGTGATGTCAATCGAAAGATGTAAGCACTGTATCATAGATTTTAAATACGCTATACGCATCTTCCAAACGGCTGGATGGATTTTGACATTGTTGTATTTTGCCTTCACTGATTTTCTATATTGTAACCAGGCGCGGTCCCAGCCTCGAATTTTGGAGGGGGTCACCAGTACGCAGCCTCAGGTTTTGGAGGGGTTACAAGTAGACATACAATAAATCGAGCAAAAAAATACTTTACTAGTAGTCCCCCAAGGTTTTACCCTCGTAGTTCCCGTTCTAGTTGTTTTCCCGCGTTAAAAAATAGTCTATGTACTATTAGATATTTTTAATTTTCTTAGATTTTTTGTTCGACGTATACGATTTTGGGGGGGTCATGTCCCCCGTGACCCCCCCAAAATGGTCATGTCCCCCGTGACCCCTCGGACCGCGCATGATTGTAACACTACCATTACCTACTATTGTTGGTCTAGGTAAACTTATTTAAATAGTCTTTGTTGTAGCCGTTGCAGACCACGTTATTGGTTTCTTCATTCAATAGTAGGAGTGTGTCTACGTACCTTCAATGACGACGCTGCGTGTATCATCTGTGATATATGTATGACAAAGCCCATGATTTTGGCCTACTTGCACACAAGTAATCGTATTTATTACATTTCACGCAAAGTTCAGTTCTACAGTAACAGCCGGATTTACTGTTTGGTCGTACTAATAGTTAAGATAACACCAGCAGTTAGGAACTTTCATCGTAAATATTTCCCATTATTTATTCATCATAACGACCACCACAATCTGCGTCATTAGGTATACCGATAACGGACGCTAATTTATTTTAAAGTAATTATTTTAATGTACGGAATGTTTTGTAGGTAGGTATTATAAAGTTGTATTCAAATTAATATATTTTATAGTTTTCTGTTGTTTACATTTTGACGTGACAACGTCTTATAAATTGGTTTGCCGGGTGACACTTCAAGAAACTGCGTTACGCTCCGCTCACGTTATGCGCTCACAACGAGAGCGAGTGAGAGGCACGCGTCCCTTCCACTCGGCATGGTTAGCCCGCCTAAGAGCGAGAGACAGACATAAAAGTGAAAGGCACGCGTCCCTTCCGTAAAATTATTTTACCACTCAAAGTCGTTGTCACGTAAAACTTTCGCCCGTATACCGACTTTACAGGCAACCAATTTTTTTTTATCCCGAAAAAAAAAATACGAGAACGGGAACTACGTGAGTAAAACGACAAGGCGCTGCTGGTATGTACATAAATTGTAAAAAATGGTCCGGTAAATGTTAATTAGAACTACTCCTCAGGACTTCCATGTCTCAAACTTAGTTATTACTGAGCGTAAAGCCCCAGGAGATTTTACAATGTTTTTACGTATAATATTCCAGGTATACTAATGCACGGGTAATAAAAATATACATTGCACAAAGTTTTATACTAATATCGCATTACTAGGATATCTAGTGTTGGGGATGGTACTTGCCGTGTACGGAATTTGGAATGACCAATTCAACATAAGTATTTCATTGGGCTCACGTGTAATATGGTCTGTCAATCCGACTCGAGTTAACTTGAGAATGTGGGTAATAACAAAATTCTATGTGTAGATAACTAGATTCAGTTATTAAAAATAATAAAACTTAGTTTATTTCAACGAATTATAATCGCATTATTTATATTTAAATCCATACTATTTTTGTTTATAATTGACCACCACAAAGTTATAACATTAGATAAACATAGGTAGCAGTGGGAAGAAAGCAAACATATCAACCATAAGCCATTTTTTGAATGACAGATGTGAGTGACAGTCGGGAGAAAAAAAATGTAAAGTTGACGTATGCTTATTTCTCTAAGAAAATAAAAACACCCGTGGTGATTTATTTTAGACATGTGTTTACATCTATCAAACTTTCTTATAAGAGTTGTCCAATTAATTAAATTATCTTACAAAGAATACCCCAAATGGCCCACTGGAGTTAACAATTTTGATGGAAACTTATTCATAATACCCGAGCACTTACTGGCAATACTCCATGTGTCGAATGCCCTGAAACGAAATGGCCGACGACCGGATGCTTCCTCGCCCGGGGAAAACTTTGAGAGCAACTTCCCCGAGCTACACTTTTGGCAAGTGAATTGAGTTGGTTTGATTAAAATAGTACCTAAGGTCACAAGGTTCCATTCTTTGTGTTATATTTACTTACTAATGTTTTGTTTAAACTGTACCTACCTACGTGACTCAAATAGATATATTCATTTAAATTATTTAAACAAATCAATTGTCGTCACTAAAAAGCCATTCCTCAATACAGCTATTATGTTATTGCTGAAAACAAGTCCCTACAACTATTAGGGGATATATTTTTGTCCGATTATAGATTCTTCGACAGATAAACTTTGAACGCTTAGTGAAGTAGTACTCTCTTCGTAAATAACCTAAAATATAATTTTACTTCTATACCTATTCTAACTTCTACCAACTCAACAATATTTTGTACGAGTTTTATTCCAAGGTTCCTAAATTAGCTAAAAATAGCACAGCATCGCGCCATTTGGCCGGGCTTGTAGCGTCGAGGCTCGATAAGATGCCACCAACGGCCGGGAACAAATAGACGTCTACCCGAAGCATGCCATAATGGTTTTTACGCCAATTAGTCAACGTCTTGGCAAACTCTTTCCAAAAACGTTAGCGTGAGCTTTTGTTTGTGTTTTTCAGTAAAAAGCTGCTACGATTTTCTGCGAAGAAAATGGAAAAGGTAACCTAGGGATGCCTTTTTATGACGGGCTTTTAATTTTCTTTTGCACTTAATTTCTTAGATTTAGGCATAGAATAATAACGCCTAGAAACATGGTCCGCGCAAGAAAGTGGGGCAAATCATAGTGAGCCATATTGGTGTAGCTTAGTCCGTTCGAAACTACTATCAGTTGACAAGGTTCAGTGCTATTGCACGCGTCTCTAACAATTAAAAACATTACGATGGTTTGTGTGGTCCTTCACTGTACATGCTCCCCGACATTAAAGATTTGTTTGTCGAACTTCAGTACATACTGCTTACGCCGAAATAAATCTGCTTTCTGCATTTTGCCTCACTTAAGATGAAGCGTTTATTTGAAGATTATCGATCTAGGCGTTAATAATCTATGGAGTTAGGTATATACTAAAAATTACTACATCTATTATTTTTCAGTTGAGAACAAGCATGATGGCCTAGCAAAAGTTGCCTTTGTGACAAATGTGGCGATAACTTACGATTTCATAAACGTGGAGTGGCAGATTCAAATCTTACCTGCACTTTTGAGTGTTTGTCTAAGTGCAAGAGTCCCAGATATGGGAGTATAATATAAAATGGACGGCTTGTGCAACGAGTGAAGATAACACATACGTTTTATTGAATATTACCATTCAAAATATTTTACATAAGTACACATTATTTTGTCACAACAAAAATATTGGAAATATACAGTACTTAGAAGTTTCGAGTGAGTGTTTTTTTGCGATAAAATGGCACTCCGGAAGTTCGACGATCTACATAATAATTGATTTCTGACAACTTTTTAATTATTTACTAAAAAATAGGCATACCATATTATGCCCTTATCTAGCTGTTTTCAGGTAAACTTATACCAGAGAACATGTTAGAAATATTGGAGAGCCATTAAATCAATATAGGATAAATATTTACTTCTGTTCTTTACAATGAGGAGTTTTCCAGATGCAAATTGACTTGTTAAAAATTGTTCTAAAATTTGCCAAGTGTGGCACCACTTTCTGTGGCTTTGTTATTGTAAAATTCTCTAACAAAATAAAACATTGGCGCCACATATGGTGAAATTGGGCACAGTCTTTGACAGGTCTTTTTGCATCTTGAAAACGTCCCTTTCACTTAGGTACATATAAAATGTGTACTGCTATAATAAAAAACTTTTAATTATAAGAACCTTTTTGTTCACAGTCATAGCTGTTTATTTATAACGGTAGTGTTACGTATAACAAAATTAAATCCATTTATGCTGGTTTCTGTAGTACTAGGTTTGCTTAGTTAGCTTCTAGATTGTGTTTTGTGAAAAGAAGTCATCAATATAACTACAATTTGAATACACCCTTTACACACAACATTTTTAAAACAATGCTTGTCATCGAGCCCCTAATTTCTAATTTATAAACAGCTGTGCCTTGTACGAACGTTTTTCATCAATTTTTTTCTCGTATCTTCGGGAATAGCCGGTGACTGACAATCGATTCTCCACTTCGCTCCCCTTCGATGCATAATGTGGTTTGATGGATTCAGTTATATGGTAGATTGTAAAGATAGATTACAGTATCAGCTGATCAGCAAAAGTGCGTATGTATAAAAATTTCGTGTCACGATGTTTGTGGTCGAAAGTTAATAAATAATAAATAAATATTGGTGGACAATGTACACACAACACCATCTGACCCCAAACTAAGCAAAGCTTGTACTATGGCTTAAGTTAAAAGTTAAATTCACACAGTACATTAAACATAGAATTAACAGTTGATAAACTATTATCGAAATCTTTTTTTTATTGTTATTACAAAAAGCGCTTCACTGATTTCGACAAATTTTATAAACATTCAGATTGCCCTTTTGAACAAACAAAAATCAAAATCGGTTTACTCAGTCGGTAAAGTTATGAAGAAAATTATATGGTATTTTACTGTTTTGTACATTAAGGCCAGGTAGTTCTGTCAAATTAGGCATTTAACGCTGTCTTGTTCTCGCGACCGTCACCGACCGCGGAATCGGTGCCACAGTGCAGAAATAACATTAAAATATTGGACTATGTAATTTAAACTCATTTTTTGTTCAAGATTTGTTTATACTAGTGATAACAATTTTGTGAATTGTGAAGTGATAAGAGTTTTTTTGATATATAAACGAAGAAATATTAAATTTATCTATACTCGTAGATATACAAAACTCAACCTTTTCTTTTTGGTCACACTATAAGTTGAGAACGGCTTTTCCAATTTCATGCATCTTTTTAAAATGTTTCCTAATAATTCACAAGTTCGTTAAAAAATTAAAAAAAATGTGCTGAAACGTAATGAAAGGCCAGTAAAATAGAAGGTCAACTTTGCACTAAATTTCTAATCCAATTTTTTTCTATGAGGTAAATAAAGATCACTTACTGAGCATAAAATTACAAAATGCTCACAGATCTAGCCAGAGCTTCAAACGCCAATTGAAAAAAACTGTTTTAGCCGATATTTTGGAAACTATATATTTTGACAATAATTGTAGAAAATAAAATGTTGCATGTTTTGTTGCTAGTAACCTTTTTTTGTAAAACTTACCGTTTACGATTTATAACCCATTTAATGATACGATTGCGATGATGCCGATAACAGTGGATGAAAATGATGTGGTCTACGATGGAATTTGTTTCTCTAATAGAAATGCCAGTTAGGTATCATTCATAATACCTAACTTGCATTTATATTAGGGGATTTACGCAGGGGATTTCCCCCCTCTCATTATTTCCTTATCCCAATCTCTGATTTAACGGACGAATATTTTACCGATACTTATCTATTTTCCATAGCATCCGCATTGAATTTTTTACTGACGTGTTATCGACGTCAGTTTTTTGAGGCTCCCTTTTTGGTCTACAACATAAAGTAAACAGCGTACTAATTAGTATTAGCGTGCTTCACTAGTAATACCTACTGATATTGTTATACTGTGGCACTATGATCGTAATATTTAAAATTTATCGGTTGTCAAAATTGCAAAATCAAGCACAGGCCCGTCGTCCGTGAGCGCCGAAACGCGACTGATCATGATCAGGCTTGCCGAACGGCGCGCTATATATATGGTAGATATTAAAACATAGTGAAGAACTGATACTTTTTATCAAGTCAAACTCTGCGAATGCATCTATAACTTTGTAGTGGTTTTCGTTGAGTACAAAAATTTAGTTAAAAAATTCATAAGTTTAGTCATAAACTTGAAAAAACTTTTTAAAAAGGGGTAACTTTGAGATTTTTTTCTATCAAGTAAAATTCATTAAATCGTATTATTGACTGCGAATTGCACTAGATTAGATCCTTAACTAATACATATATTTTTTCAGAGTTTAATACACTATTTTAAAGGTCTTAAAGTTGTTTTAAAAATTCAAAATTACGGCCCACACGCCCTTAATTACGAGCACACCAGTACACAGTATACCTATTTAATGGCCAATATATTCATGTACACTTATTTTGTATAAAAAAATCCAATTTAGTTAACCGTCACTCACTGACGTCAAGTAATTTACATTAAAGTGTCGCATCACTTCGCCATTTCAAATTTAATATTTCACTCTCAATTTATAATTACGTTCGATTTCTATAATAATTTAAATGACGGCTTTCGCGTTTAAATTAATTATCAAAGTAAACAACTTTTGCTGGATTACAACTTCAACTTACTTTTAATCCCGTTAAAGTCATTGTTTTTGTAAGATGTATATAACGAGACGAAATCTTATTTTGATTTAGAGGGCTCTCTAACTGGATTAGAAATTTTCGGCCTTTGTGACGTGAAACTAATTCCAAAGAGATAAAATTGAGCTAAGCTGTGTTTTTTTTTCAGTACGGTGGTGATGAATAACTGGTAAACCAGTAAGACTGAAATAGTGTAATTACGTAAATCCGTGATTCATCCGTGATTTCAAAACATTTTAATATAAACATCCGAAACAGCAACGCTACTCAGATATTTCTCACTATCACCATAACTCACGATATATGTACCTAAGTGCTAGTCCAAACTGACATAAGTAAATTCTGTAAATATAGATCTCTGCGTGACGAGCACAGTGCAGTGCTAGGTAATGATTTGGACTTCTCATGTTCCAATAGCTGTGTGTCACTGTGCTGTTATGTGGCAGCCATGTTGCTTACCATCAGACACATGTCCTGCTCGTCTTGTCACACAATGCTATAAAAAAAAAAATATTTTTTAGATTTTTTGCAGTGAAAACTTCTTTTGGCGCGGCACAGGCAGAATTTTTCGTGGGCTGTGAATTGAATTTTAGCGTCACGCTCGGGAATGATAAGCTTTCACTTCTATCGACAGTACCTATGACTGCCAATTTTTTTCGTAGTATATAGACCGGACAGGACATGTGCCTGATGTAAAGCAACACTATTGCCACTAAAAGTACCTACCTACAGCGATATCTGGCAATGCATTGCGTGATGGTTTATTTCAATAGAACTAGTAGCGCCTTGCAGTTTCACCCACGTAGTTATCGTTGTTGTTCCCGTTACTTTACCGGGATCAAAAGTAGCTTGTGTGTTATCCCAGAATAAAACCTATTTGTGTGCCGAATTTCAACCCGAACCCGATTATTGATAGGTATTGAAATGTGTTACTTGTGAGTTAATAAGTGAATAAACAAGAAAAAATAATGATTTATACCCGGCTACTTCGGATTTGTAATCTGTATAAGATACTACTAATTAAGCCCTTTCATTTCATACCCATATTGAGGGGGTAGTGAAAAAATAATGTAATTCGCCATTTTGTGGTGGCGGCCATCTTGGAAATTTATCTTAATGTATAGTATTCTACTAGTCAAGCCCTTTCATTTGGTACCCATGATAAGGTAGGTTGTGAAGAAATATTTGGTCCGCCATTTTGTGGAGGCGACAATCTTGACTCGATATTAACCAAACATAGCTAAGAAACATTGTACGGAAACTAACCTTCAAATAAAAAAAATGGTTGCCTGTAAAGTCGGTATACGGGCGAAAGTTTTACGTGACAACGACTTTGAGTGGTAAAATAATTTTACGGAAGGGACCTTTCACTTTTTATGTCTGTCTCTCTCGCTCTTAGGCGGGCTAACCATGCCCGAGTGGAAGGGACGCGTGCCTCTCACTCGCTCTCGTTGTGAGCGCATAACGTGAGCGGAGCGTAACGCAGTTTCTTGAAGTGTCACCCGGCAAACCAATTTATAAGACGTTGTCACGTCAAAAAAACCGCAATGAAATCGGTCCATCCACTTTAGCTCTACGCTACGGTGTCACAGACACACAAGCAGATAGACAGACAGCTAGACAAACATCTGCGTCAAACTTATAACACCACGTTTTTTGGTCGGGGGCTAAAAAATAAAAGCTAAGAATATATTGCAAATGGCTCAATATTCCGTGTCTCGCATCTCAGAGTGGAAACAAACATATTTTCAAACAAAGCCATAGTACGTTGGATTTCGGGGATTTAGTTCAATTGGGTGAGAAGATTGATGACTATTGAAAACAAATAGCAAAATAATTTTGTTTTCGAATACGAAATCCTACGTTATAAAGCTATGTTCATAATAATATGTATCTATGCAAAGAACCGTTTTATGTGGAAGAAGGAGATTAGTTCCAAAATGTGTACTTGATGACGACTGTGGGTTATTTTGTAATAATAATTTATATTTATGTAATTATTGGTATGTTATTACTCATGACGGACCCACCATCCCACTAGCCCTACCCCTGGTGGTAGAGTGGGTCCTAAACCATACCACCATAATGATGTGACAAATTAGTCATATAGGTAGTTATCTAATGCATGACCAATGGTAATTTTTTTCTTGACTAACTGCATTTGTACATCCATTATAAAATCATGGTTAATGATTTGGTTTACTCGCCGTTTCTTGGGGAGCAAAGATGTCTTGTGAATTTTATGTAACGCATTCAGTAAACGTAATGTCACAGTCACTCGCAGAACTGACAACCGATGGGGAAGAAAGATTCTCGAGTGGCGACCACGAACCGGAAGACGCCGTGTTGGACGGCCTCCCACTAGATGGACAGATGACCTCACAAAGGTCGCTGGAAACCGCTGGTTGCAGGTTGCGCAGGACCGTTCGTTGTGGAAATCTAGGGGGGAGGCCTATGTTCAGCAGTGGACGTCTTGCGGCTGATGATGATGATGATGATGAATGTCACAGTATTGTTGTTCAGGAATTTATTAAAGTAATTTATGAATTTTTGAATGTACCAATTATTACACAGAAGTATACAAATCCCAATTATTTTATTTGATGTAAGGACACGAACTTATAATTTGAACCTGAACCCGAGACCAAAACTAGTAGATAGTAAGTACCTATACTACTGTGTAGTAGTAGTATAGGTACTTACTAGTAGTGTAGTGTATCTCATGGCTCCCAACAACAAAATTTTACAGGGAAAAGAGATAACGAATTTTATATTCTGTAGTGGTAGGACTCTTGGCAGAGCCCGCCTGGGGAAGTACCACACCTTTGCCAGTTATTCTACCGCCAAACTGGGAAAATAAGAATGGGAACGGCAATTAACTGCTACGGTTAAAACCGCGGGGTGCTGTTAGTTTTATATAATTTAAGAACAACTCATTTGACTCCTACATTTATTAGAAGTCTGGGCAACTACGTACAATTTTCTAATACCTATTTATCATTATTCCCTTGCATTAAACTATCGGAGTTCCCGTACCACCACCAGTACCACTGGATTAAATGTTGCCAACTAAAGAAAAATATCTCGTCAAATAATTATTTGTATCAAAGAGTTTTCTTTTACTCAGCCTTCTATTGGGTTGTAAAAGGTTTTGAAAACAGAAGTAACAATAGAGGTTCGTGTCACGGGACTTTCTTGCGATTTATTAGATCGATCTCACCGTCAACGTCGCCCTGACAGGTCCGGAATGCGACGCTCGCTTTATTGCCAGGATCACTATTGTTTCGCTACTTCCCTGACGCGATTGATCTTAGCGGAAATTAAATGGTGTCATATCTGTTTCTGTCGATTTCATCATACCTACAGAGTTGGTGTTAATTTCAGTAGAAATTTAATCGTGATCCCATCAGGTAGATCTATCGATGATATTCGAAAAGCCGCGGATTCCACATTACATGGATGAGATTTGAACAGGATTAGGGCATGTGGCGTATATGAAGATATATATAGTCATTAGTAGGCAAAAACGGGCTGATAATGATGCTATTTAATCTAAAGAAAGCATGATCTCAAGATATGATTAATCATGGTAAGTAAGCCACGATGCAGTTAATCGCGTCGTCGCATGGTGAAATGAATGAACTTTTACTGTCGTCTGTGCTCTTGGCAAAATCTAGGTCTACAAAGATCTACAGTTTCCCCAATTCTGTCGGTCGTCTTTTCAGCGCAACTACGAGCTCCGCTTGTAGACTCTAGCGACGAAACGCGACAATATCGGCGTTTACGCTTTCCGCCATTCAGTCTAGATAATGTCCATGACCTGTGACATAACCTAACTTTGCCACAGGTTTGACATTTTGATTTGAGTATGAAAACTAACGTGGTTATTACATACTAGCGGCTTACTCCGGCTTCGCCCGTGGTTTATAATATATAGCCTATTATAGCATTCAAGGATCACGTACAAGTACATATCCAACGGTCACTGTGTGCGTCACCCAGAGATATAAGATGATTTATCTCCGTTACTCTCCATGCCGTTTTCTTGTACATAAAATAAAAAATAGTATAGGAATAGAAATTGGTGACGCCATCTATCGTAGTTTGGTTTAACTATTTAAATTATTGTTAATGTGTCACTATTCCTACTCCCTCCGCTGACATCCTGTGCACCTCGCCGCGAAAAGACAGATCGTAAAGAAACTGTCGTGAAAACCGCGAGTGAAGAGTGTCAAAATAATCGCAAAATCGCCCGTCGTGTTCTGTATAAATATTACAAGAAGAGACTCTCCGCAAGCTGTGCGTGTCCGCTGCAGAACAGCTTCCACGGTCTCGTATGCTGACCCCCCGCTCGAACTCCGAGTTAATCCTTTAGAAAATCGTCACTCACCGCTTCTAAAAAGAATATAGCGGCGTCGGCGCCGCCCGCGAGTGTCTGCTGGTGAACTCAGAACCGAGGAGGGTTCTTGGATTTGCAGTGTACGTGGAAGAAAGGTTGGTGCACTTCATTACATCCCTCCTACCCCTTTTTCGTTTTCTTTTCATGTGAGACGGTTCTGTTCATTTTGCTTTACCTACTGTCGAAGAAAATAAAATAACTAACGGCTGGCGTCGCCAGAAATTGTTTGATTTTCTTAGCAATAAACATCATACGACGATGAACTATAAAAATTACACACTAAAAAACTAAATTATTTTGTATATTTTTATAAGTAGGTACCTATATTTTTGATAAACTATACGGATTGACATTTGCAACTAGTAACAATTTCCGCTAATAACCGCTGTAACGATGCCGAAACGTGGAGGTAATTAAACAATGAGTTATATTGTGATTAAGCCCCGTACTTTATAAACATTATGTGTTCAAATCGCGAAAGCTTAAAAACAGAAAAAAAATTACCTAATTATTTATCAAATTTGACCGCCGAAACTGCCAAATATGTGATGCAGTGACCGAACGATATTTTGTATGGATTGTATTCATTTTATGTATAAGAAAATTGGTTGTGTTTGATACTTTTAATCAACAAATTACTTAACCAGTTTAATTGTAATTTACTGTAATAAATTTATTAATATAAAAAAATATATACTCGTTCCCTTTATCGAGAAATTTGCACAGTACTAACCTACAGCAAGTATTTTTAGTTATTTTATTCCAGCAAAACACAGAAAGTTTATCTCCGAAAATATTTTCGTGTTAAATCCGTAATAATCTAAGTCACCTTACACTAGCCGTTAATCTACAGATTAAAATAAAAAATTAAGTACGATTTAATACTCGTAAGCGAGTCATCAATCACGGCAAATGGGCTGGAACGTAGATATCTGTTCCTACTGGCTTTTCGACAAAAATACCTACTGACTAGATTATGTTTTATATTATGAAAATGAAAATAGTAGGTACTTACTGGAATTTCACAGCATCAGTTTATATTAACCACTTTCTGTAGCTTACATCATTTATTACTTACAAACACATTTATTTTTGAAAGAGTTTAGCAGATCTTGAGTCGTAATAAAAGCATGGTGCCACACTTAATGATTTATTTAGGTATTTAATTTAACTTATGGTAAAAGCGCGGTCTTATATAGTTTTTAATTGAACTCGATGTTTTGTTAATACATTTACATACATTGTAGTAATATTTTGATATGTGAAATTAATGAATGAATATTAAGTGTTACGATTATTTAGGTTTTATTTTTAAAACCACTAAATGTTTGAACTCGAATAGAAAGAGCCTGGACTCCCACAACATAGGTCACCCTAGTGTGGGGTCTAGTGCACATTAACACACTATACTAAATCCGTACCACCTACTATATATATTTTGTCGCATATCCTTTTACATGCGTTTCTTATTTTATGATCGTTTTATTTTGGCACAATAAACGTTTCAAATTTATCATTTGATATTGATTTGATTTGAATTGATTATTTAAAAGAATTGTTTCAAATGATAAATTTTTCACTACCAAGTGCGTTAACAGTAAAATGGGAATAGAGGGATGAACAAGACCAAGAAAACATCTTCGATCGAATTGATTATAAACTTTTGGACTGAATACCGGAGAAATAAAACAGCTGCTATATTTTTCTCTCATTTACAGTCTAGCATGAAAAATATACCATTTTATTACAAGAAATAAAATCAATTTCTAGGACAAGTTCGTTAAATGAGCAATAAAGAAGCATGCAAAGAAATGGTTTATCAAAAGTCAAATAAAACAGCCATTTCAGATCTACTTTATTTTCGTTTTAATGTTCAATTTATGTGTCTGAATCGCAATCAGAATACATTGAAAAACTTTTTGCCACCATCATAGGTATCTGGTATAGTTAAGTAAAACCAATAACCTTTGTAGCAAAGAGAATTTGTTTTTAAAGAAGCATATATGTTATAGTATCTATATACTTATAATAAAACTGTAACGGGTCGAATTCTGTACATTGAAGATATTTTGAAAATTTTTTTTTTGGGGCACTCTATTTTCGATACTGATGGCGAATCTGCATTTTTTTTCTTTCATGTCTGTCTGTCTGTCTGTCTGTCTGTCTGTCTGTCTGTCTTTCTGTATAGAGATCACGCATCACGCCGAAACTACTGATTCAATTCAGCTGAAACTTGGCATGATTTTATTTTATACTAAGGAGATTGCTGTAGGCTACTTTTGATCCCCAAATTCTGATCGGTTTTCTTGCGGGAGGGGGTGAAAGTCAGAATGTGTATTTGGTTGTAACTCATGTTTGCGTTGTTTGATTTCATTAATTCTTTTTTTGTTAGAAAGACCATATTTTTAATACTGTCCCGTCAAAATTTGAACATTATCGGTCTGGTGGTTCGGAAATTACACAAACATTAAATAATAACGACACGCGCGGCGCGTTCGGTACATACTAACTTCTAAGTATTCTGTGTCTCACAGACGATCCACAGAATATCTAGATTCTAGATTCTAGATTCTAGATTCAAGAACGTGACCACGTGATCGCGTCGCGTCGTCTTGAATGAAAGAATAATTATCAAAAATATATTTTTGTGTGGAAAAACAAACATCATTCGGTTATAACCGACTTCAAACAGGGAGGATTTTCTCAATCGGGTTGCATGTTTTTTTATTTGGTTTGATTTTACGCCAAGTAACAAACATCCAAACATTGACATTCATAATATTTACAGGACAACGTGGGAACGGCTGAACACATTCGGAAGGAATTCGAAACACACGTACTTAGTTTGTACTCAAAAATAGCAAATCGGTTACTTATAGGTTACTGTGACGTCAGAAATACTAAGCAAATTTGGTAGAAAAATGAAACAGTTGAATAGCTTATAGTTTGAAATACCACATAGACTACTTATCAACCCGAATAGAAGCATTTGCCCTAAGGAGGTATGTAATCTGTGGCCCTAAGGAAACAAATATTAACGTTAAAACGACAAAACGAATTGGTTTGACTTACGAAATGCAGATAGTTTAGAGTCTAAAATTTCACATGGGGTAATAAGTCTATATTTTAATTTAACTCCATATTATATTAAATATATGCACCCGTTTTGTCGTAGATAATACAGGTGCTTTGGATGCACAATCAAAATAACAAGCAACGTTATATTCTCATTAGATGGCGCTAATGTCAGTTTAAATCTCAAACACTAAACCCCATTTAAATCAATGTTTTGCTATTGTGGTATGTATTTTTTCTTTCATCACTAGGTGGCGTTACTGGTATTCCTAATGAGTTTTTTGCTGCTAGAATGATTTTTATGCCGAATTTGGATTCTTTCGTTCTTTGATTCCTTTTCTGTGTTACAATTAAATTTATACATTAACATTTCACTTAGATTTTGCTTTGATTTATAGGTTCAACTTGCTTGCGTAAGATTAATACTCAAATAAATTAATCATTTTGAAAGCTTCATTCAAAATTTTACGCGGGCGAAGTCGCAGGTAACAGCTAGAGAAAAAGAGATAAATAGTTATAAGATCATGCACAACAGCTTTTCATAATGTATCCTATAAAAATCCTACAAACTTAACAATTGCGGTTGTGTTCATTACTACGAAACCTACTTATTAAAGTATGTTAGATTTTAAAAGAAGAATAATAAAGATGATGTAATTAAGTATATTTTTTGTGAAAAACAAGTTCACTTGGGTTTTCAATAGCTACTTATCCAAATTTAGTTAATTTTGACGTACTTTCAACTAATGTATAAGTCCGTAACATCTGCTTACGCGAACGAAGTAGCGGGTTCAGCTAGTATTAAATATATACACTATAGATGTTACAGCGTAAATTTTGTCAATGAATGAAATGTCCAATTGATGCACATTTTATTTAGGTAAATGATTTCACATCAAGAAACGACGTACATACAACGGATACATTACTAACAAAGTATTCTTTTTACCTAAATTCCATTCCCAGTCCCTTTTACAATTTGATTATCTATATATTGTCCTTACAAAAACAATAAAATCGAGAATAAAAAAAATGAGAGTGGATGCTGCAAAATACTAACTCATTGGAATATCTACCAAATACACTTACAGATTTATCAAATATTACAAGTGATCGAGCCGTTTTAGCGGAATACAAACAAAAACAGGATGCGCTAGGTAAGTACTAAAATATACCATAGTTTGATATTATCTATTATATCACCATATTTAGCAGGTAAATTAAAATATATCTTTCAGGTTCGCACTGGAGGAGGTACAGATCGCTATTACCAAGCTTCCGGTATTTATTTTGTCTGACTACAATCTATTGCAGCCTGTCTTCCGAATACTAATGAATATGTTGTCGGGATATTCACAAAATATTTGTTGTTACTGCCGTTGTTGCTGTTGATTCACTATTAAGAACTACATGATGACGGGCTTAAAAGTTACATGATAACACTTCACATCATATCTTTATGTGCTACTGTGTGCACTTACGGCCTTATATAATACATAGTATAAAAACTGTCATCCTTCAGAGCGTTCATTGCAAATGTTTCGGATTAGCACGAGTTTATGCACGAGATGAAATTATTGTGTGCGTCATAACACACATAATAAATTTCATCTGCACTAAAGTTAAGTAATCACGACAGTTTACTAAATTTATTATAATTATAATAACTAATAATTTCACAGTACTATAGTCCATTTATAATAACGTAGAGCTGGAGTTCCGCAGACTACATGTGCTAAGGCGAAATAATTGCGTCACACCATTACATTATAAGCAACTTTCACTACTTTGTAATAAAGCAAAAATAAAATTCCAGAGTTTTTATTAGATTAATATTATAATTATCGTATATAACAATTGTATTACTGTTTATGTAAATAAAATTAAAAATTGATAATATTTGGTCACATGAAAAAATGTTATTGTGACTTTAATGACTTAGCTACATAATAATTAATGAAACAAAATGTCAGAATGTCATATTATAAATGCGAAAAGTTTGGATGTTAATTGCTCAAAACCGTTGCTAAAGATGGAGGGGTCGTGTTGTAATTTGAAACGTTGTTGGTTATAGTCTACAATGACACAAAAGCTTTTTGACACGGGAAAGTTAAGGGAACGAGAACAAGGCGGGTAAAACCGCGGGGTGATGCTAGTATGGTCATAAATAAATGTAGAACTATTGTTTGTTATCGCGATTGCGTTGTCCAATACAATTGGCTTAGAATATAATAAAACGCTTTCGACTTAGCACAGTATCCTGTGACGCGTTTACGCGTGTACGCGTAATTAAGTTCGTCGCGATTTTATTGTCGTGGGGTGAATACGACTCGGCCTCCACCGAGTGGTGAAAGGAAGGCAGAGTAAGGATCGGATAACAGTTCTTTAGGTACACTTGAATCTGGATCGATTTTGTAATTTGCTAGAACTTGGGCTATTGCTGCTCGAACTTGCATTACCCCGTAGCGTTTTCCTGAAAAATAAAGTGCTATTTTATTTTCTGATTTTACTTTTTGTTTCGATTTTAACATAGATAGAAACATAGATGAGGAGTTGCCTAAATGTAGATATTATCGTTATTCTAGATGTTATAACATTAACGGATGACACTTACAACATATTATAATTTTAAATTTCTAAACTTTAAATAGAGTTTTGCAAATGCAAAGTAACAGAATTCAACAAATGAATTCCTTGATTCAATATGCTTGGTGTGAGAACACAGAAAACTACATTGTAATTTTAGCCTTCAGTATTCGGTTGAATAATGTAGGTAGTTTAATTAAGATGATATATGAGAAGATGTTACTAATGTTAATTTGACTAGTTATGAACGGCTCAGCCACCAAAGCGAGGTTCGTATGTGACAAAGCTTTGAACTTTCACGTCTCATTCTGAAGGGCTTGAACCTCTTACCTCAACGGTAATTAAATTATATTTTACCACATAAGTATCTTCAAAAGAAACTTAAACAAAATTGGTAGAAATAATAGAAATTGTTCGCACAGAATTATTGCTTGGCGGAATTTTGTTAATGGCTAAAATAAATAAACCTTTGTTACGTTTTAGGCCGTGATAAATGAGACCTAACATCTCATACAAATGCAAATGAAATTACAAGCGTTGTAAAATTAGCTCAGTTAACCATTGAATGTATTTATGGACTTGAAACGAACGTGGAACCTTCTTTTTGTACCCGGCAAAGGTAAAAATTTCTCGAGGGAAATCTGCGGGTAGATGACGTTTGTTGTATCGGCAAATTGAATGCGATGTAACTACACACGAGAAAGCCAGCATTTTGACGAAACTTTGACATGATTTTTTATTCTAAAATCACAGTAATCATAACTTTACGAGTGTAGTGTTTCATGCATTGATATAAATAAATGGATGTCCCAAACCTCAGGCGCACGGTATCATGTCATCGTTGGGAAGAGTGCGCTCACTTTTTCCGTTCCAGTCGTTTGTAGGAAGCGGTGAACACCGGATATGATAAATGACAATGTTTAGATGTTTGAATGTTTGGTGCTCAACCACGTCCTAATGTATTAACGGATTGGATTGAAATTTGGAACACAGTTAGATTATATTCTGAAGAACGCGTGAGCTTTTAATCCCGGAAATATAACGGCAACGGGAACTATACGAGCAAAACCGCGGAGAGCTGCTAGTAATTCTCCATATTTAATTACATAAACAAACAAACACCGTTACTATTCCAAATTTTGTACTAACTCCCAAAGTTACTCAAATCAATACAAAGTAATGTTCAAGAATAAAGGCATTTTTGCAGTATAGTTTTTGATTTTTACTTTAAATTTGTTGGAAATGGTTAGAAATTAGATATTTATTTTAGGCTTGACGTGTTATTTTGAGGTCATACCTATACAGAATCGCGGTCCATCTCCGAACGGCAAAAAGGAGAAATGCTTGTTATCTGACTCTGCTACATCGTACATTCTCTCTGGGTCCCATTTCTCTGGATTCGGGTACACTTCCTCATCGTAATGAAGGGCGACGACGTTCACAAAGACGGGTATGCCTTTCTCCACTGTGACTTCATCGTTTAGCTTATACCTCTTGTTGCACATACGATCCAAGTTCTGAACAGGTGGGTACTTCCTCAATGTCTCTGTGAATGTACAATGATCATAATTAACAAAAACGAATTTCAACAAAAACAACACTATAATAGATATTATATTATATATATGAGGTACTATAATTTCAGAATAAATAATCCATTGGATTGGATATGTTAAATAATGGCGGTTTTTTGAGTGGATCCATGATAATTCCAATTATTTCTATTTGTTATGGTTTCGTTGCTAGGAAATTAATTAAACAATAAATTCATTAACAAAAAAAACTATAATTTTGAAGCCAAGAAGTTGTAGAAATCTAACGTATTTTTTACTAACTAGTAAAAACTAATAAAACTAATAACTAGTAAAAAATAATAGTAAAAATACGTTAGATTTCTACAACTAAT
Organism: Ectropis grisescens; assembly: GCA_017562165.1. NCBI lineage: Eukaryota > Metazoa > Arthropoda > Insecta > Lepidoptera > Geometridae > Ectropis > Ectropis grisescens. Next base: position 11,905,729 of record CM029781.1, on the reverse strand, counting down.
TTTATTCTTGTAGCGTCGATTTTCGTCAATCGGTCAACTTATCAGTTCATAAGTATTTATTTTGGTTAATGAGTAGATAGCTTTGAAAACTAGGACAAAAAACTCGTTTTGCTGGGTGATCCACCTTAAGCCTTGTAAATGTTTGGAATACGGCGTGATGTGGGTGGAGAATAAAAAACCGATTGACGAAAATCGACGCTACTAGAATAAAATTAAAAAGTTTGATTTACCCCTGACTTTTTAACCTTGGATTTGAAATTTGTTATAGTTTTATACTAGTCAAGCCCTTTCATTTGAGATACCCATATTGCTAGGTTGTGAAAAAATATAATATCCGCTATTTTGTAGAGGCGGCCATCTTGAATCGATGAAAACCAAACATAGCTAAGAAGCCACCGCATGGAAACTAGGTTTCAAATTAAAAAAAACACATTGAAATCGGTCCATTCGTTTGAGAGTGGCGGTGCCACAGACAGACAGGCATCGACAAACTTATAACACTCCTCTTTTTGTTCGTGGATTAAAAATATAGAATACTAAAGTCGGCGAAGCGTCATCTGTTAACAAGTGGGAACAATAGGGCGCAATCCTCAAAAATACTAATTAGTCAGTCCGTCCGTCAGTTTGATAAAACATATTGTACAGGTATTTTTTCTTTTGATTCACAAACAAATAATGACGAAGATACAGTGCTTAGAAGTTCAACACTCGTGGGTACGATTTTTACCCGCAAGTGACGTCTCGACCCCTCATTCTAGAACTTTGGTGATCTATTTCTCTGTCGATTTTGAATATTTTGTAGAAACAAAAAATACGTATATGAAAACTAACATGGTTGTTACACATTTGATATGCGCGCGTGTTCGCAGCTCGTTTAGCTAAACGAGCTACAACTGCGGACTCTCTTTGAAAAAGATCGCCAGACGCGATTGAAACTTGAGTCGGACTGGACTGATTAAATCAAACGTGAATTACCAGTGTATTTATTAAAAAAACATGTGTTCCATATTTTTCCATGATATATAGCTGACGGACTAATTAGAATGGTGAATTTTTGATCCGGTCCGATACCCCATTATTTATATTATATTGTTACAAAGAAATCTGAGTTTATTGACCAGATCTTATGCTACACATTAGTTTTTACTATTAATAGATGTTTCGTAATATCGGTTAGTAATAACGTTATCGAAGGGAACGGTGTTTTCACAAAGAAAATGGCAGTGATAGCGATAGCGTCTATCACTGAATCTACGTACAAATAACCATTGTTCGTGGCACTGATTATATTGTAGGTACTTACAAATCTTTAGTGCCAAATCAACCGTGGATTCATTATCCAGTGCTGATTATACAGATAACAGATTATACATTGCAATGACATTATAATTGCAATACTTACAACTATAATGATTACATTGAAATATAAAAATATAATTATTGGTACAAATACAGCTAATTTATAAATCTTTGTACATTTGATTTTTAGATTATTTGACGTGCAATACTATTCGTATGAAAAAAAAATCACCCTGACTACAGTTCCTACATAGATCATTAATTAATTTTTTTTAAAAGTTGAATCGATTTTTATTGTTCACTGTACAGTAAACATACAGTAAAAAACTATGCATACATAAAAACAGTACATATTATTGGACCTCTCCGTAAAGATCATAGATTTCTTCGACATCTTTGGTAAGGATTGTATCCTATTTATTAACCGACTTCCAAAATTAATCCATTTACCAATTCGTCCACCAAATATATATTTTTTTATATTACACGTCATTAGACATTATCAAATTTTACTGAAAAAAAGTCGCAGTGGTCTAGTGACTAGGACGTCCGTTTTCGCAATTGTGAAATCGTAGATTTGTAATCCGCCTGAATTATTTTTCCAATTACAGGATATGTCATCACCATCGAGCTTAACGACATTGTAAAAAAACTAGCATGTTCTATAAATAATAAATGTATTATTTGAGTGTCATCCACCAATCAGCACTTGACCAGCGTGGTGGATATCTTTAACTCGCTCCGTCGCTCCTGAAGAGAGAAAGTCCCGAGTCCCAGCAAAAGAGACATAAAAACAAGCTGCTTATAATATTAAGCACTTTACAGTTCAGATAATAGAGAGAGAGAAAGAACACTTCAGATTCACTTCAGAGAGAGGTATATAAACAAATTATAATATATACATATATATATGTGTGCTAAGGTGAAATATATATGTAACAAATAAAGAACTTTACCCAAAATACAAGCGGTGAGATACTTCACTTCCAGCAAGTCATCATAATCCAAAACATCTTTGCCTTTTGTTTTCATCACCTCTCTGATTTCATCGTAGAGTTTTTCCTAGAAAAAATAATTAAATTAATCTTACTAACTACCAATCTATTTTGTTATTCAGTCAAATGGTATCAAATTTCTACTATACATATATAAATGCGAAAGTTTGTATGTTTCTTCAATCATGTCGGAACTTCTGAACGGATCGGATGTTTTTTTATTTAAAGTATAGAGTGACAAAAAGAGCCGGACATGTGGCTGATGGCAAGTAATACGCCTGCCCTTAACAGTACTGTAACACTCGGCTATTGGAATTTGGGACATGAAGAGTCCAAATCTTTACCTAGCACCACACTGCGCTCGTCACCTGGAGATAAAAGGCGTTTTATCTCTTAGGCCAGTAATTTCTGTGGAAACATTGTCCTTCAAACAGGAACACAGTTATGTTTGCACACTACTGCTTGGCGGCAAAGGTGTGGTACTTACCCAGGCGGACTCTGCAAAGAGCCCTACCACTACGAAAAGTATATGTATGTAATTGGATTGTAGTAAAAAAATCACATTTATCTTATCGAGGCAAATTACGGTTACGGTACTAGTTATAAAAAATTTGCCGAAAGGATCACATACTACTCATAATTATAAAGGACCTTTACTATGAGCTCCACGAGCTGATGAAAACACCAGCTCCTAACAAAAATACTTTTTAGATACCAGAAAATATACAGAACAGCTATTTTTTAATATCTAATCTCAAGGATTCTAAGGTTTGACTTTCGATTTAGCACAGGTGATCTACGTATCCCTGTGTACTACATGGATAACTAGCGTCCCGTTCCAGCTTCGCTCGGATATTATCATATAAAGACTATTCATCGAAATAAAAACTATCCTATCTTTTAAGTTGGATCAATCTACACACGGTGTCCAAATTTTATTGAAATCGGTTACGTAGTTTAGGAGTCCATCGCGGACAAACATCGTGACAGGAGATTTATATATACTAAGATAAACATGATTAAATGGATAAATAACATTAATATTGAATAATGAAATTACAAAGGAAAACAATTGTATTCGAAGCAATATCCAAGCGAACGAAAAAAGTGGAATGAAAATACTTTACACTTCGTTGGAGTAAAAATGGTTTTAATTAAACGTGGAGCCGTTAACTGGGTATAAAGTGTGTTGCGTTTAAGTAACACGATTATGACCCAGTAATATCCGTGGACGGTGTATTTATTACCACATTATTTCTTTGAGAAAAAAGTTTTGAATCGGGACTAGCGTAATGTCATTGGCATATTTGGGTTCACTAACATGACTACTAGTTCATTGAAATGTTACAATTTAAGGACATAATTTTGCATTTTTTGAGGACACAAATAATTTATCTTTGGCATATGTGTGGGGTCAATAGAAGCTTAGCCCTAAGTTTGCGGGGTTGCCGTCCTTGTGCCCCGGGCGCCATATTGGAAAACACCTTTTTCGATATAGATTTCTTATTTTTTTTTATATAAATTTACTTCTATTACTTTTTCCTCAAAATTTAAAAATAAGAAGTAAAAGCAAAAGTATCTCCTATAACTTTTATCAGTAAAAACACATATCCTAAAAATAAATATGCGTCCTCTAAAAAATGCAAAGCTCAAGTAACATTTCAATGGACTGAACGTTATTTGGAGTTAATGATTTTAATTTACTTCCATTTTTCATTCCAAATTTTAGCACTACCCAAAACGATATAAAATTTTTGAGTAAAGTTAAATAGGTATAGCTTACGAGTATATCGATGGGTATGACGATGTGTTATGTTTTCGGCGATTGACGATGAGACGTCGAACAAATTCAAAGATACAAAACTTAAGCATTTAAGTAAAATTGTATGCGGCGCGGCGCTTAAATATTTAAGTATTCACAAAATTAAATAATTTTTCATAATATGATAAAACTTCACAAGTTTTCACAAGATTGCATTATTTTTCACCTGTTTTGTTAAACTGGAAAACTTTATATAGGTATGTAGGTATGTAGTCACCTAAATTTTTTCTCACGTATCGCATCTTGATCGATTGGTCGATTAACCTGATGGTATATATTAAATAAATTAATTTTGTAATCTATGACTCAAAAGGTTGTTTAGAATGGTGAATAAAGTAAGAACGCTCGTATTTATTTATTTATTTACCGTGACTTGCAATTACATAAATTAATTGTATTAATGACACTACTCGGAAAATAGTACGAGTAGTAGATACTTTATGTATAATAAGTATGTATTTACAACTATATAAGTATTATGTCAGCTATCTGGCCGACATATTTCAAGCTTTGCTTAGTTTGGGGTCAGATGGTGTTGTGTGTGAATTGTCCACCAATATATATTTATTTATTTTATGGAAATATAATAACATCTTACAATAATATTAGAAGCAACTAATGAATGCAAGCGCAGATGTGGTAAAGAAATCTGATACATACATATGCAAAGATTAATCTTTCAAATTTTGCATCCACGTCGTACTTTGTTTTTTTGTCTATCAATTCAATTTATGACTGTTTTGTTTTATTTTGAAATTGTAATCCAAATACTGGATTTTGTAACAAGTCAAGTTAAAGTTAATGAATTACTAAAGTTTATAAAGTTATCGACCGGACCATTTATATTCCAAGCATTAAGAGTCGATCGAGAATAGTGTCCCGTTGCGTTGCTAGGTCCTGTTATTTTTCACCGCGCCGTGACTATCAAGATTTGTTTTATTCCGGAAAAATGTGTGGAAATATTTTTTAGAACGGTAGAACTTCTGACAGTAGAACGGTGTGAAGTACAATAAGAAAATAGTTCCATTAGCTGACTGCAGCGTCGATCGATCTCACTTTACTTCAGCTCCGTAATTTAGTTTAATGGCGGGTACATTTTAATGGCGTATTTACCGAATTGGATTCAGAGTGTAGACCAGCTGCACGTGCACCACAGATGCTATCGACAGAATTGCAAATGCAAATTTGGGCTGGATGCAAATCTCTTTAAACCAATTAATTGATTTTCATCATGACAAGTAATAATGTGGTTGCTACACACACTCCCTACTCGTACTAATATGTAAATTGTAAACGTTTAGATGTTTGTTGGATAATCACATTGTAAAGCAAATGGATGTGGCAAAACTTTTGAACTCAGAAGTAACTCATAACATAGTATAACGTAAGCTAGTTGTTATCCAAAATAATGTAGAGTTTTTAGGTACGAATATTATAAAGCTGAAGAGATTTTTCTTTGAACGCGCTTATCTCTGGAACTAATGGACCGATGTCAAAAATTCTTTCACCGTTGGATATGTACGTGGTTCCTGCGTGCTATATATTATTATATACCATGGGTGAAAACGGGACGTGCCGTTAGTCTTCAAAAATTTTCAAAGTTACTAAAAACATTTAATACGCTTTTTGTCTATAAAGCACAAATAAAGTTTGGATACTACTCGTAAGTATGCGACTATTCGCTATTAATCATTAAATGTGATCAGTATTCGTGATCAACTCTTCGCGTTTTCGTGGGTTATCCTTGTGATAAATAAGTTGACCTTGGGAGTAAAACAGGAGTCTGGTGGTAAGAAACAAACCGCCTAACTAAACTACTACTAACTTCGGCTCTGGCTTTGCTATTGCTATCTCTATCATTTCAAGCGAAAAGAAAAAAGAGAGCAATCAAAGCTAAGACAGTTTTAGTTAGGCGGTAGACCTTCTGGTCGTAATATAATACATTTTGAGCGCGAAGTCCCCAAATTTCAGACTAGTAACAAGCATTGTGCTCAACATTCACATCACAGATGATGATCTTTACAAGTATTTTTTCTAGAAGTTATACCAGAATAATAGTTTCTAACCAGAGCACGTGTACACGGTAAAGCATGTACATTACTGCTTGGCGGTAGAGCGACTAGCAAAGGTGTATTAATTCCCCAGGCGGACTCTGCAAAGAGTCTTATCACCAAAAAGGGATGTCTATGGAATATTATTTTTCTAAATGCAACGCAGAAAAGTTGCAGCCGGATACTAGAGGTAGTTTTTAATGAGTTTCTCGCGACGTGGCCTGACAAGCAACTTGACGTATCAACGTGAAAACATGGCTTTTTGCTACTTTTCTTTACGAATAACTGCAGAATAGGCTTATTTCAAATACTCGTAAGTATGACAGCAGCATACTATATTGTAACAATATGTTGTACAATATTATTGTACATCAGAATAGCACAAGGTATTTTTTTACTCCAAAAACTTTTATTATTTGTAGTATTTTTTTTCGTAGTGGTAGGACTCTTTGCAGAGCCCGCCTAAGGAAATATCACACCTTTGCGAGTCATTCTACCGCCAAGCAGTCATATGCAAACATCACTGTGTTCCGGTTTGAAGGTAATAATGTATTGAGAGAAATTACATGACATAGAGATGGATCATCTTATATACGGTGACGAGCGCACCGCAGTGCTAGGTAATATTTTGACTCTACATGTTCCAATAGTTGCGTGTCACTGTGCTGTTATGCGTAGGCGTGTTGCTTACCATCAGGTACATGTCCTGCTTGTCTTGTCACTTTATACTATAAAAATAACTTTGTCTAATCCAATGGTAATTTAAGTACGAGTAGGTGAAACTAGTTTTACACAATAAGATAGAAGTAATAGTAAATGCAAGTACTCACCTGTACTTTAGGATGGTGCGCCAGTTCGTGGAAGCAGAAGCTGAGCGTGGTCGAGGATGTCTCGATTGAACCCAGGATGAACACTGCCGCTTGTGCCAACATATAGTCGTCTGCCATTTCTAGTAAAATATCATAAAACAACATGGGTTAATAGATCAAGGATAGTAACGAATTCGTTACTGAGTCACAGACAGAGATATCTACACTATCATAAGAAAGCATACTGGACCTATCTTTATGTTAAAAGTGCGGTACGTCCCCAAGCAGTCCCTTCAATGAGTCCTACCTGCTACGTAACAACTGAAAATAATGTTTAAAATCTCTTGAGTAGTATACCTTGTAGTGTAAAACTCGTACATAAAAATAAATAAATAACTAAAAATATATTTAAGTTTGTCGACTAGTCTCACATAACACCATCTAGTCCTAAACTAAATAGGTGTAGTGGTAGGACTTTTTGCAGAGACCACCTGGGGAAGTACCACACCTTTGTCACAGCCAAGCAGTAATGTGAAAACATCACTGTGTTCCGGTTTGGATGTTTCCAGTGAAATTACAGGGTATAGAGATAAAATTCCTACTAATAGATATTATACATGTCAATGTTTGGATGTTTGTTCCTCAATTAACTCGTTCCATATGAACGGATCGGGCTGAAATTTCGAACAAAGTCAGATTATAGTCTGGAAGAACACATAAGCTAAAAATAACCGGAACGGGAACTACGCGGGTAAAACCGCGGGGCGCTGCTAGTATCTTATATCTCTAGGTGACGAGCGCAGGGCAGTGCTAGGTAATGATTTGGATTCCGACTTCATGTTCCAATAGCTGCGTGTCACTGCACTGTTATGAGCACACATGTTGCTTACCGTCCGGCACGTGTCCTGCTCGTCTCGTCACTCTACACTATAGAAAATTGCATACTTATTATACATAGAAACACGTAGACACAGACTAACATGTGTATGCATGCATATGATTTATACGACTGATGGTTTAACACGTAGACTTAATACCAACTAAGTAACTAGGCTAGCAATGTGTGTCGACATTAATAGCAACTTATAGAGTAGGTAAGAGTAATATAAACTCACTAGCGTCGCTAGCGGGTAGTTTCATTTTTTCCTTCAGCTTGAGAAGATGATTAACGAGATCATTGCTATCGGCTCCAGCACCAGTCTTGATTCGCTGGTCCGCTACCGTCCAGAACAGTTTCTTAATATGGTCAGTCGCTCCTTTGGAGAAAAGTTGTAACCTGGAATTTAAAATACGGGAAATTCGCCATTAGCGTTATTAAAAAACCGCCCAACAAAACAAAGAATTTTCCCATTTATACATTAGGTTATACAATTTTTACAGTACTAAAGTGACGTGACGAGAAGATCATGAACCGGATCGTTAGCAATACGTCTGCCCATAACAGCATAGTATCACGCAGCTATTGGAAAATAAAGAGTCCAAATTGAAAAAAAAAAAAAATCCAACCACTGCATTGTGCTCGCAACCTAGAGAAATCAGATGATATATCTCATATCTCATCCATATAAGATATAAACGATTAGATGTGCCTTCCCAAATTTCAGGTTCACAGAAATATGTTATCGTTAGGAAGAGTGAGCTTACTCTTTCTGTTCTAGTCGGTTGGAGGAAGTGGTGAACGCCGGACGTTTTTACCTCACTATTCGTTGTCAACAACCAAAATAAGTAGAACCACAGCATACCTCGCCACTGGCGATTATAGGGGTCAAGTAGATTGGTGGTGTGTAAGCCACTTACGCTACACAGACAGATGCAGTTTATTATCAATTTCAAGGTGCTCAGGGCACATCCAATAGTTTTTAAGTTTATATCGATGATTTATCTCTATGTCCTGTAATTTTTTTGACAGTATAGCTGTCCAAGCCGGAACACATTAATATTTGCACTGCTTGACGGTAGAATAACTAGAAAAAGTGTGGTACCTTCTCTAGTTGGATTCTGTAAAGGGTCAAACCACTCGGTACAAAATATGCTATGGTCATGCTTTCAATTGTTTTCGTTTTCAGAGTACGTACCTCAGTAGCGAAGCGAGGGCTGGTAAATAGAAAGTCACAATAAACTCGAGACCACGCTTGAAGTCAAACTTCACCATGTGTTTGGTGATGTACCAGAGAGGGGAAGACGGGTCATTGAGGGCACTGACTTTGATCCCGAACACTGTGGAACCCACTGTGTCTGACGTGTACATTGAGAACAGCTCCTGGGAACATATTTAGGTAATAGTTACTTTTCAAATAAAAACTAAGTTCCAATTTATGATCGTCGTTTTTTTAATTGAAAATTATCCCTCTAATATTATAAATGCAAAAGTAACACTGATTGTCTGGTGTTACACTTTTACGCCTAAACTACAGAACCGATTCAAGTAAAATTTTGTACATAATTTTGTTGGTTTTTGTAGTCTGAAAAAGGTCATGACAATGCGTAAGAACGGTTATAACGGAATGAAAAAGAGTATAAAAAGGTATTAAAGTTTCTCTCCGAAGGGTTCCCGCATTGACTAGGGACCTCAGTAACCGTGGTCTGGTCACTCCATTTAAAATTTTGATTACGAGTATTTTTCCAGGTGGAGATGTGCAAGTCTGTCATTATCACTCAACTTAACAGTGAAGGAAAACATCGTCAGGAAACCGTCATGTATCGAGAAAGACATCTTTCGAGAACATGCGCCATCCACCAACTCTTACTTGCATAACATGGTAGATTATGGCATTGACTTAAGCATTGTGAGTTAAGCAAATCTCAAATCAAAATTTCCAAATCTCAGCAGTGAGAACAGAAAGTTGGCTGATCACAGGAATATCTACGAAAACTCCGACAACGTTACTCAAAGTGTAACTCAAATACCTACTTATAAAATTCCTTAAGTGCATTACATACAGATGCAACGTGAACATGATACATGAAACTACATTGAAATATTGGGACTGCGGAGCCGAGAAAAGATGATTGGTCGTAATATGCTAAATAATGCATAAAATGTTACTTACATTTTATATATTTTTATAGATGTTAGATTGTAAACTTTTACTAACCTATTTTAGGTTTATAAACGCTAACAATTGTACGGTGACATAAACGTATAAAATGCAAAGACTAAAAACATATTACAAGCTTTGCTTAGTTTTGGCTCAGATGGTGTTGTGTGTGAATTGTCCACCAACATTTATTTTATTTATTTATTATAGTAATAAGTTTGACCTGCATAAAACATAAGTGGATTAGAAAACCTACATAAAATTGAGCAAAAAGTGATGCAATTATCATCATTCATGGTGTACACATTTAAAAATATTGCCATTATGTTGTAATAGGTTACCGTAATGGATGGGACCGAAAGTACCATAAAGTTGAACGCGTACAAACTGACAAAAGTATTTTAATCAAAAGCTGTACGGCGAATTGTAGGATATTTTACAGTCAACTCCCAAAACGGGGTCACGCACCGCCCTGTGAGATGAGACGATAAATTTTTATAATGCCACCTGATTACGAGAATCCGATAAGGCTTGCTAATGAGATTTTTACGACAAAATAAAACTTCACTTGTAATGAACAGATCGGTTGGGGCGTACTCTTGCGAATAAGTTTCATTATCATCATCATGTATAACCTGCTTAATCCCACTGTTGAGTATCTACTATCTTATTATAGAACTAGCTGAACCCGCTACTTCGTTCGCGTAAGCAGATGTTACTGACGTATACATTAGTTGGAAGTATCATCCGTCAAATATTTGGATAAGTAGTCATTGAAAACCCTTTGAGTTTGAGTGAATTTGTATTTCCACACAAAAAAATATTTAATTTTATCATCTTTATTTTTCTTTTTTTAAACAAAATCAAACATACTTATTAACGTTTCGTAGTATCGAACATAGCCGCAAGTGTTAAGTTTGTAGGATTTTTATAGGATACATTACGAAAAGTCTGAAGCTGATGTGCACGATCTGATTACCTACTTATCTCTTTTTATCCGCAAGCTGTTTTCTAACTGTTACCCGCGACTTCGCCCGCGTAAAATTTTGAACGAAGCCTGTGTGGAATCAAAATGATTAAAATTTTGAGTTTTAATGATAGGTTCTCAAGCAAGTTGAACCCGTAAATCTAAGCCAAGTCTTAGTGAAATGTTAATGTATGAATTTAATTGTAACACAGAAAAAAAATCCAAGAACGAAAAAATCCAAATTCGACATCAAAATCCTTTTAGCAGCAAAAACTTATTAGTACAATTTAGAATACCAGTACACAATAGCTAAACATTGATTTAAAGGCCTTTAGTGCTTTTAGATTTAAACTGGTATTAGCGCCATCTAATGAGAATATAATGTTGCTTGTTATTTTGATTGTGAAATTTAGGCCATACATTGCCTATGTATAGTTACTTATCTATATGTCCCTATGTGTGTTACTTAAGCTAAGCCAAGATTAACTCGATACATTCAGCCATTCCAACGTAATTGAGCAGCAAAAATTTAAATATTGACATATTTATATAATATTAGGAAAGGATAGGATATTACAAAATTTTTGATAAAATAAAACCGGTCAAATGCCAGTGGAACTCACGCGCGAAGGGTTCTGAACCATTAGCAAATTAAATGATTTTATTGTATGGGATCCCCCTTAAAAATTTATTTTATTTTAATTAATTACATTTAAAGAGAACATAAAACTTAACATTATGTGAATAGTGAAAGCGTCAACCTGTGACAGGTACGTTATTAGTATCGAGCAAGAAACGGTAAAAAAGTCAAGTTTGTTGTATGGAAATAAGCCCTCTTAAATATTTATTTTAGTTTTAGTATTTTTGTTAAAGCGGCAATAGAAATACATCGTCCGTGAAAATTTCAACTGTCTAGCTATCACCGTTCTTGAGATACAGTCTGGTGACAGACGGAAGAATGGACGGACAGCGAAGTCAGGTACGGAACCCTAACAACGGTCTGCTTCGGTTACTGAAGCTTGTTGAACACTACCTTTAAATTTTAAACAGTATTTGGATTGAAATAATACGTTAAGTTACGGCTGGTCTAGCAAGCTACAGCTGACTTAGTCGGGAGAACGCCGACTGTCGATCCGGAGACCCAGGGTTCAAAACCACGCGCACCACTATCTTTTCTGAGTCATGTTCGTAATGCCGGTAATTAAACGGTGAAGGAAAATATCGTGAGGAAACCGAAATGTACATAGAATCTAAGTTCTAAGTCATATGGCATATGTCATCCACCAACCGACACTGGGCCAGCGTGGTGGATTATAGCTTTGTCTCTCTCCTTGCGAGAGAAGGCCCCGACGCCGAGCAGTGGGAACATTTGATGGGTTGTTTATGCTGCTACTTATTATGCTGATATGTTTTCTCCAAAAGAACAAAAATTTACTTCAATAACAGGTAATTTAATTCTGTCGTTCGACTAACTAAATACAGATAAATCTAAGCTGATATTTGTTTTTGTTGATATTTGAAAACTACCTCCTGTTTTCGATATATAAGATCACCTCTGAAGTATTTTCTACCAAACAAAAAAAGAATTATCAAAATCAACTCACAATTAGCGGAGTTATCGTGTAAAATAAAACCAAATAAAAACATGCAACCTGATTGAGAACATCCTCCTTGTTTGAAGGAGGATGTTCTCATCCTCCTCCTTTTCCACAGAAAATATAATTTTGACAATTATTTTGTCATTCAAGACGACGCGACGCGATCACGTGGGCACTTCTTGAATCTAGAATCTAGATATTCTGTGGATCGTCTGTGATACAGAATATTTAGAAGTTATTATGTACCGAACGCGCCGTGCGTGTCGTTATTATTTAATGTTTGTGTAATTTCCGAACCACCAAACCGATAATGTTCAAATTTTGATGGGACAATATAAAAAATGTGTTCTTTCTAACAAAAAAAGAATTAATGAAATTAAATAAAGCAAACATGAGTTACAACCAAATACACATTCTGACTTTCACCCCCTCCCGCAAGAAAACCGATCAGAATTTGGAGATCAAAAGTAGCCTACAGCAATCTCCTTAGTTTAAACTAAAATCATGCCAAGTTTCAGCTGAATTGAATCAGTAGTTTCGGCGTGATGCGTGATCCCTATACAGAAAGACAGACAGACAGACAGACAGACAGACAGACAGACAGACAGACAGACATGAAAGAAAAAAAATGCAGATTCGCCATCAGTATCGACTATGGAGTGCTGCAAAAAAAATGTTTTCTAAATATCTTTAATGTACAGAATTCGACCCGTTACAGTTTTATTATAAGTATAGATATTTTGAGAATGACTATACATAATAGCCATATAACATAAGAATAATGGTGAACTTAAAATAACAAATTTTACAGTAGCCATTTCAAAGTGTTAGTTAAATTCATGTACATATGTAGGTACTTAGTTTTGTATTGTTCATTTGTTTTTACAAGAATATGTTTTTAAATTTTTTAATATGGCAAAATAACTATGTGAACATTGTTATTGTATTTACATACAATCATTTTTTTTTTGAGTGGGCAGAGCCTTTATTAACAAAACTAAAATACAATGAGAACTACACTACAAACCTACCTAACTAACTACTTACACTAAGCACATCTGAATTATCCAATCAAATACAAGAATAGATAGCATCGGACTTGATCTTGTGCTGATCGTGTCCAGATTGGACCCGTGGTAGTGACGATATTTTCGCCTCATCTTGCTACTGCCGTAATGGTTGTCTGGAAGAAATCGCTGTTAGCGTTAAGGCCGCCATTTATGGTACTTATTATAGGTATTTTTTATTTTGTATATGTAAATTTCTTTCTGGTGTGCTTATTAAAGTGTTTCGGTCTATTTGTCTGCCTCAGCACTCATCTGTCAATAATCTACTCGGTTTTCATTTTGCCTGGCATTCTGCCCTTCTCAATTTTGAATGAATTTCGTGTCAGCATAATCATGACTTTTAGGTATACCTAAGAGAAGTGTGTAACTTGTAAAAATATATTAATATCAACAGAACCTTAGATCTTCAAATACTTGCATTAATGCTAGCTTAATAGCTAGATCGTGTGCAATGTAAAACTAAACACACAATTTTAGAACTATCTATCAAAGTCTAATTTACCTGGCCTCGTGGCTTAGTGGGTAGCTAGTTACTCTACCTGCGAAGCTGAGAGTCATGGGCACGATTCCTACCCAGTGCAAATATTTGTGTGATGAATTCAAATATTTGTACTGTGTCTGGGTGTTTCTTTGTATAATAAGTATATATTTAATAAGTATATATTTACAACTATATAAGTATGATGTCAGCTATCTGGCTTGCATAGTACAAGCGTTATACCACAGCTGTGCGTTATACTCAGTTTGAGGTCAGATGGTGTTGTTGTGATTTTTTTTTTTTAAATAAGGAGTGACGAGACGATCAGGACATGTGCCTGATAGTAAGCAACATGCCTGATAGTAAGCAACATGCCTGACACATAACAGCACAGTGACACGCAGCTATTGGAACACGACGAGTCCAAATCATTACCTAGCACTGCACTGCGCTCGTCACCCAGAGATCTAAGATCTTATATCTCTAAGCCCTGTAATTTCTCTGGAAACATTGCCCTTCAAACCGGAACACAGTAATGTTTGCACATTACTGCTTGACGGTAGAATAACTGGCAAATAATTGTCCACCAATATTTAAAAAATAAATGTTCTGTATATATATCCTGTAAGAATATAAATACAAAAAATTGCGTTGACGAGACAATAATAAATACTTAATCGTAGTTCGCTTGCTATCAACTGAAATAACTACGTAGGTAAACATAATATTACTAAAAACTACAATATTGATTGTTGTTTAATGATTATCCAAGACTTGTACCGTAGAATAGATAATATAGCTTTGTACGTAAGTGATATACGTGACCAAATAACTGACAATTATTACCATTGTAAACGGAAGGTGGCCTTGTAATCTAATGAGCAAAGAACATTTTAAACATGAAAATAAGCCACACGAATTAGAGATCGTTTCAATTCTCAAACAATGCGTTTAAATTTTCTTTGGTTACTTGGTTGAATTGGTTGAATAAATATCATCATCATCATCAGCCGCAAGACGTCCACTGCTGAACTTAGGCCTCCCCCCTAGATTTCCACAACGAACGGTCCTGCGCAACCT
This sequence comes from Ectropis grisescens, assembly GCA_017562165.1. Taxonomy (NCBI): domain Eukaryota; kingdom Metazoa; phylum Arthropoda; class Insecta; order Lepidoptera; family Geometridae; genus Ectropis; species Ectropis grisescens. The sequence continues at coordinate 11,890,525 of CM029781.1, read as the reverse complement.
GCAACCAGCGGTTTCCAGCGACCTTTGTGAGAGGTCATCTGTCCATCTAATGGGAGGCTGTTCAACACTGCGTCTTCCGGTTGGTGGTTGCCACTCGAGAACCTTTCTTTCCCATCGGTTGTCAGTTCTGGAAGCGATGTGGCCTGCCCATTGCCACCTCAGCTTGCTTCTTACTCTTTGAGCTATGTCGGCCACTTTCGTTCTTTTGCGAATATCCTCATTACGGATTCTGTCGCGCAAAGCGACTCCGAGCATCGCTCTCTCCATAGCTCGCTGTGTGACTTTGAGCTTCGTTATGAGGCTCACAGTGATGGACCACGTCTCAGTTCCATATGACATCACTGGCAACACGCACTGGTTAAAGACTTTCGTCTTTGGGCATTGGGGTATTTTGGACGCAAAGATGTGCCGAAGTTTCCCGAACGCTGCCCATCCGAGTGGGATCCTTCGCTGGACCTCTTTGTCGAAGTTGGATCTACCTAATTGGATCTTTTGACCCAGGTAGACGTATTCGTCAACAACTTCGAGTGTGGTATTCCCAACAATAACCGGCACAGGTGAGACATGAACATTTGACATGACCTTCGTCTTGTCCATATTCATCCTCAAACCTACCTGTTGGGATACTCTACTGATGTCCCTGAGCATAGAACCAAGGTCCTCCAGCGGCTCTGCCATAATGACTATGTCGTCGGTAAACCGAAGGTGAGTGATACATTCACCGTTGATATTGATGCCATATCCGTGCCAGTCCAGTAGCTTGAATACATCTTCCGGCGCGGCAGTGAACAGTTTCGGAGATATAACATCATCTCCCTGTCTCACGCCTTTCTGAAGCTGGATATGTTTTGTGCACAGGTCCTGTAATTGGACAGACATTGTGGTTTTGCGGTAAAATACACTTCAACACTTCGATATAGCGATAGTCGATGCGGCATCGCTGGAGAGACTGAAGTACTGCCCAGGTCTCGATGGAATCGAAGGCTTTCTCATAGTCCACATACGCTATACATAGTGGCCGATTATATTCCTCGGTTTTCTGCATAATCTGCCGGATCGCATGGATGTGGTCTATGGTACTATAGCCTTTTCGGAAACCGGCCGGCAGGAAGTCGTCAAACCTGCGTGCGAGACGACTCGCGATTACCCTCGAAAACAACTTATAAACGTGGCTCAGAAGTGAGATGGGTCTGTAGTTCTTCAACAAGGTGTTGTCACCTTTTTTGAAGAATAGCATCACCACACTTCAGCTCCACGCTTCTGGCGTATTACCGTTAAGTATGTCGGAGTCGAACAGCTTTTCGAGGACTTTAAGTATCGGTTTTCCACCAGCTCTCAGAAGCTCAGTCGTAATTCCGTCGTCGCCAGGCGCCTTGTTGTTTTTAAGTTGTTTGAGGGGCATCCTAATTTCATACAGGCTGACTTCCGGGATATCTTCGGTATAGTGTATTTCGCCATGCTAACGACAGGTTGTGCTTGCGTAGAGGTGTATGTATAACTGCTCATGAATAAATACGTGAATATTGTAAATAGTACTATTTTCTATTGTTGTAATAAAAATAAATAGGCTTAAATTTGACCTTAACTTAATTTATCGGAACAGTAAAAAAATTCAAAATTTTCTTTTATAGCTTCACACTTCACTGCCATCTCGCCTGATGTTAAGCGACGATGCGGTCTACGATGGAGCGTGTTTACCTAGAAGACACCGATTCACTCTCGATTTGAAGACACCAAGATTATAACTATCGGGAAAAACCCACTCAGGCAACTCATTCCACAGCCTAGACGTTCTTATCACAAACGTAGAGTCAAACCTCTTCGTCCGTGTCTTTGGAATATCCACCATGAAACAGTCGAAAGTTAAAGTCGAAGGTGTAATGTTATTGACCAGAAGATGCCTATTCAACCTATTTTAACACACAAGTTTTAAGCTCACAGAAACACTACCTCAGGTAGTAGTAATTTACAACCTATAGCTGCTGCTGTATAAACAACAAAAGGGATTTCGAACCGTTTCGTGTGAAAGTGAGATATCTCAACAACAAAACAGCGGAGTGATTTTCCGATTTTTGAAAGAGAATAAGAAAGAAAACGGTGTATCGCATTCAATCCTTTTATTGGCACTAAATTACGGGTAGACACCATAAACTTAAGTTTATAAACTTTTAAAGTTTGTAAGAAATAGTAGTAGAATAATAACGCCTAGAAACCGGGTCCGCGCAATAAAACCGAGGCAAAGCATAGGGAGCCATATTGGCTTAAGGTACAAGTTCGCGCTGAGACTGCGACAGGAGACCGCGACCAGATACCGCGACAGGCACTTGACACTATGGAATTGTGCGATACATACATACATACCGCGACACATGTCTCGCGACACGTGTCGCGGTCTCCGGACGAACCGCTACCTTTAGTATTTTCGAAATTACCAATAGTTGTCAAGTTCAGGGGCTAATAGTGCATGCGTCTCCGACAATTAAAAACATTATGAGGGTTTGTGTGGTCCTTCCCTTCCCTGTCCACGACATTAAAGTATTGTTTTGTGAACTTCAGTACAGACTGCTAGCGTTTGTTTGTAGATTATTCATCTATCTAGGCATCTAGGTGTTATTAATCTATGGAAATAGTCAATTCCAAAGCTCTGTTATAATTCTGTAAACAAAACTAACCTACAAAGGTAAGTTTGTATTACGAGTATATCTGAAGTAGTGATGCGAGTATTATCTTTATTATCAATCGGGGATTGGAGGTTGAATGAACTACTTAGGTCATATTCAATGATAGTGATTAATAATTCTGGAAAAATAAAAAAATATGCTTGATAATATTTAAATACATGTAAAATACTTGTAGGTAAATTAAAAATAAATACAAAACGTAATATTTGTGAGTTAATTGTCCACCAATATTTATTTATTTACCTAATATTCAAATATTTGAATGATGAGAATTTAAGTAAAGTTAAGTCATTATTTGGAGAGTTTTAAAGCGTCTGTTAAGCAAAACGGCTGACGGAAAGTGTCTAGGAGTATTGGGGCCTTATTTTAAAGATATTGCCTATAACATACCTGAAAAACAGTTATTAGTAAATACGCGAAATAAGCAATGATTTATGTACCTTCTGGACTCCATATCTCAAAATCGTCTAAGCAAATTAGCGGGTAAGCATGTGTTCTTAGTACTTACTAACTCTGCTCAATCGTCCACATTTCGTACATTAGAAAATAAGTGACGTCTGGCGGCTCTGGGATGTTGGACTAATATAACTACTCAATAATTTAATTTTTACTAACCTTTAAGTTGCAAGGTTCATGCTTGTCGATGTAGTCACGTTTAATCTTGTGTACCAACTCCGTGGCATTGATATTCATCAGCTCTGTAACCTGCTTCAGGCGCAGTGAAGTGAACAATGGAGACAGATCATGCCTTATTTGGGACCACACAGGATTCTAGAAATAATATTATTCTATAGGTACACAAACAAATTTAGTTTAGTTTATTAGGATTATGGCCTTAACTCTCTCCTTGCGAGAGAAGACCTAAGTCCCAGTAGTTGGAACATTTAGTGGGCTATTGATGATGATGACACAAACAAAATCCCGTATATTAAAACCACCGTATCTATTTGTTACGGTTCTGAATCCTCGGTATGCTTGTATAACTCGAACTTAACTAGTTTATGTTTTATGCTATTTCCAAGGCTATGTCTACAGCACAAGTTTGTGAATTTACGTTAACGCTCATAATTATCGAACACATTGAGATAACTTCACGGTATTCTACTAGTCCTAATACCCCACTAATATTATAAAAGCGAAAGTTTGGTATGTATGGATGTTCAAGCAAATATTACCAAAGGAATCTGATGAAATTTGACACGAGGATCTATTATAAATTCTTATTGTTTGATATAATACCACAGGCTTTTTCTCCCGGGAAAATAACAGGATCGGGAAGTAAACCGTGGAGTGCTGCTACTAGTTATGTTATACCCAAGTTAATTGTCAAAAGATGACAGAGTATGACATTTGAGACCACATAGTAACACAGTCATCAGCTCCTTTCATAATCATATTTCATATCGAAAAATATGCATGGGAGTGGGGGGTCCATGTGTGAATATTTCGTTACACATTGAAAATAATTTACGATTTCATCTGGAAATAGCTAACGATTTTATTGTCCTAAAGTATTAAGGGTAGAAACTAGCTGATAGTAATGGAAATAAAATAGATAGGAGTTTCGACCTTTGATATGATTTTGGGTTTAGTTGATAAGGAAAATGATCATTTGAAATTTCTCAATACTATTAAAGTACAAAAGTGATTAACAGTTTTAAATAAACCTGAGGAATAAATGTGGATAAAATAAGGATTGTTTTATAAAAGCAGTCGTACCTTAAGAGTGAAGATATTGAGGGCGCCCAAAGGGTCGGTTTCATACGACGAAGTGGTATTTCTGTTTTGAAAATAATCAAAATCTTTCGTCAAAATCCTTCTCGCCAGTTCCGGAGTTTGAACGACCAGCGTTGGTTGCCATCCCACATGAATACCCACATAGTCGTTCTTTGGAAATCTCTGTCTTAACTCGCGAAAGTAAGCCCAAACACTTTTTCTCATCAAAAACGAGAAGTTGCCAAATAGAAGGCTGGGCTTGTCGTAGGGTACATTTCGGTTCTTCCAATAGTTAGAGTTATGTCGTAGATACAGGAAAAGTAAAGATACAATCAGCACTAGAAGCGCGAGGAATCCTTGTGTAAGCGCAGTATAATAGTTCATGATTACGTCTGAACAGAGCGCAGCTCGATACGAGAATGGTTGCTTGTGATTGATAACTAATCTTATATTCGGAGACAAGTACAGTTCGATAAAAATGTTATTATGCTATTGTGATTTTTGTTCGATTATTATTATATTTGTTCCATTATATCTACCATCTGTAAATTAAAGTACGTGTTGATACTAATGATACGTTATAATAAATTTTCTATCAGCTCTCCTCCCTATGAGTGCCAATTTTTTCTTTCTTCTGCGTTTGACCACGGTCGAAGATAAAATGTGTATCTATACTAATATTATCAAGGTAAAGAGTTTTTTGCTTGAACGCGCTAATTTCAGGAACTACTGGTAAATTTCATTTTTTTTTTCAGAATTGGATAATCACGTGATGTTATGTACGTACTACGGGCGAAGCCGGGGCGGCCGCTATTGATGTATATTGTAGGTAGAGGTTTTGTACTACATGCATTCTATGGGTACAGAAAACAAATATTTCCAATTTTGTCATTTTATCAAAATGATGTTTACGAAAAAGTATCTATCATATAATACATGTATATCTCATTATGACTCTAATAACAGATACATGAGTTTATCTAATCTTATAACACAGAAGGTGGCTATCTATATTTCTACTAGTAGATAACCTTTATAGCCTTGGTTATTTTTAAGTGAAAATGTTCAAATTTTTTATTCATTTTGGCGAGTTTAATAATAATAAGCAATTTCATATGAAACTGTGTTATCGGGGTTGGTTGCGCTCTAAAACTTGTTTATAATGGCGATTATAGCACATCCCTGTAGTGTGACAAAATGAAATGTTTTTTTGGTGGAGTTTTTTATTTACGAGTATCCAGTTGATCATTCAGTAAAAGCCAAAATGAATACTGTGATAAATCTTTTTTTTTTGTTACGATGTTATTTATTTGCAAGCAAAATATTACATATCGCAGGCCGTAATTTAGGCAGTTAAAAATTATCAATATAGATGAAACGTATCTACGTATCCGATGAATTTTACAGCCCACTGAACGATACTACCACAGTCTAATAATACAGTCTTTCGACGAATACCTCTAGAGCTACGTGGGAGCTCCCAAATTTCGAACCTCACCGTGTTAGCAGTTTGGGAGCATGGTTCGGGATGATGCATGTTTTGATTTTATTATGTTCATAATTGGGAAGATAGGTCAAACGTATACCATTCTAATTAGTCTGTCAGAGAGATTACGGAAAAATATATGACACGTTAATTTTGTTTCTTCCAATTATTAAACCTCGACAAAGTTATAGATCATCAAGTTCAATATCTTTTAATAATCTAACTGGAACTAACTGATTAGTTTTTTTTAGTTATCACGTCTATTATTGTTAATAATTGGCAATTTAATTAACAATGTCAATAAATTAAATGTAATAAGCATTTTTTATTTGTTACAACCCTCTGCATTATCGGCTTTTTCTGCAAATTCAAAGGTGTCGTATTACTGGTAGTTTTTCTTTTCGCGATATCATATATATATATATCTATAGGTGTGGCAGTGAGAAGTCTGAAACTATAATTTCCTAGTTTCTCCCCGGCTGTCGCTCATGTCCAGAGGAAATGGGTTCGATCACCGGCTGTCCGCGTGATGGCGCTCCATGTCAAACAGTGCTTGATTCAGGAGTGACACCCGACAACCGATAAGCTTCTGTGGGGTAAAAATATTATATTTAGGTGATAGCAAAGCCAATTTTGTGAGATTTTTAAATGGATTTAACTTTTGTACTTACTGATACATCTATAGAATGAAATGTTATTTGTGTGTATAATCTGTGATTCTGAAAAGGTTTTTTATGCGAATGTCACGACCAAAACCGAATAACTGAGAGAATTTTGAGAGAAAAATAATGAGTTTGAAAGGCAATACTCAGCTACAAAAGAATCGAATAATGAAATTATGGGAAGACACTCGTAGCGGCCCACGATTTCAACCTCCAAATTTAAGTTTTAAAATATAAATATAAATGACTTGGAAATAAATTCGGTGAAATCTTACAAAAATCTCTGGTCTCGGTGTCGTCGTTAAAATACCTCCGAAACGGCTCGACCGAGGTTAATTATTTTAATAGAATTGTTAGAGTATAAGTATGAAAACTAACGTGGTTATTACACATTTTACACAAATGCACGGGTAACTCACGTTTAATATAGTCAGTCCAGCCCGACTCAAGTTTCGATCGCGTCCGGCGATCTTTTTCGCGAGAGTGCGCGCGCGGGTGCTAAACGAGCTGCGAACCCGCGCGCGCACTCTCCTTGAAAAAGATCGCCGGACGCGATCGAAACTTGAGTCGGGCTGGACTGACTATATTAAACGTGAGTTACCCGTGCATTTGTGTAAAATGTGTAATAACCACGTTAGTTTTATTACCCCTTATATCCCCTTATAACCCCTTATACCCGGGGTGTAAGGGGGAAGCGCTTAACATCTAGCTTCCCCAAATGTCAACCTCTCCTGCGCGTGGTACACCATGCTGCCAACTTACGAGGCTCTGACGACCGAACCAATGGCTGTATATCCATTAAAAACCAGTCCTAAATTAACCAGGTCGATGACGGGCAGCGGCGTCATCGATGCGAAGGGCTGGTTCCGCGGTCACCAACCCGCCTGCCAAGCGTGGTGACTATGGCAAATACCCCCCCATGATAGGCACAAAAAAAAGGGGCCCCTGGTCCCCGGCGGCTCCGCTATTCCAGGCGCTGGTGGCAGCCTTGGTTCCGGCGGAGCATGGGGTGCTACGAATCCCCGGCAGACGCCCCGCCACCAAACCCAACGACTCGACCTGGCAACATTTAACGCACGGACGCTGAGGGCTGACGAAAAGATTGTGGAGCTGGAAGAAGAAGTGGACAAGTTGCGCTGGGATATCATAGGGTTATCAGAAGTCCGTAGACAGGGCGAGGACAGGATAATCCTTGAATCCGGCAACTTGTTCTACTACCGGGAGGAGATCAACAATCCCAGGGGTGTCGGGTTTATCGTCCGCAAGTCTCTCGTCAACAACGTGATAATGATCGAGAGTGTGTCGAATAGGGTTGTATACCTTGTACTTAAAATTAGCGACCGGTATTCATTAAAGGTCATACAAGTATACGCACCGACCTCGACACATCCCGACGAAGAGGTTGAGGCCATGTATGAGGACATCTCCAAAGCCATACATGTCTCGCCAACACATTTCATAGTTGTGATGGGAGACTTCAACGCGAAACTAGGCAAACGTAGCGATGATGAGTTGAGAGTGGGGAATTTCGGATATGGGCAGCGGAACCCAAGAGGGCAACGTCTAGCGGATTTCTTGGAAAGGAGAGCCTCTTTATGATGAACTCCTTTTCAAGAAACAACCACAAAGAAAGTGGACCTGGATTAGCCCAGATGGTTCCACAAAAATGAGATCGACTTCATTATGACGACTAAACGGCAAATATTCAGCGATGTCTCTGTGATCAGCAAGGTTAAGACCGGCAGCGATCACCGTATTGTAAGAGGCACGCTGAATCTAAACATTAAGTTTGAAAGATCACGTCTAATGAAGTCCACGCTCCGACCAAATTATGCTCAGATCGAAGATCCCGATAACTTTCAACTCGAACTTCAAAATCGCTTCGAATCCTTAGATGAGTGCGTAACGGCGGACGAAATAAATGACAGGCTAGTGGAAACTGTACATGCTGTTGGCAGAAAATTTTATAAGAGCCGACGCCAAAATAGAACCCAAAACTCTCTGATCAAACTCTAGATCTCATGGCAGTCAGACGAGATATGCGGTTACAGTCTTCGGTCGACATGACGGTATACAGACGGCTCAATAGACAGATCTCTACTTGTGTGCGACGCGATATACGCTGCTTCAATACTTCGAGTATTGAAGAAGCAATCAAGCAGAACAAAGGCTCGAAAGTGTTCGCAAGAAATCTGTCTCTTGGGCAAAGTCAGCTGACCAAACTGAAGACCGATAGTGGTAGCATCATCTCGTCGAAGCCCGAGATTTTGGAGGAGATTGAGAGGTTCTATGAACAGTTATACACCTCTACGCAAGCACAACCTGTCGTTAGCATGGCAAAAGACCCCAGAGCCAAGCTGACCCGACACTTTACCGAAGATATCCCGGAGGTCAGCCTGTATGAAATTAGGATGCCCCTCAAACAACTTAAAAACAACAAGGCGCCTGGCGACGACGGAATTACGACTGAGCTTCTGAGAGCTGGTGGAAAACCGGTACTTAAAGTCCTCCAGAAACTGTTCGACTCCGTCATACTTAACGGTAATACGCCAGAAGCGTGGAGCAGAAGTGTGGTGGTGCTCTTCTTCAAAAAAGGTGACAACACCTTGTTGAAGAACCACAGACCCATCTCACTTCTGAGCCACGTTTATAAGTTGTTTTCGAGGGTCATCACGAATCGTCTCGCACGCAGGTTTGACGACTTCCAGCCACCCGAACAAGCCGGTTTCCGAAAAGTACCATAGACCACATCCATACGCTCCGGCAGATTATACAGAAAACCGAGGAGTATAATCGGCCACTATGTATAGCGTATGTGGACTATGAGAAAGCCTTCGATTCCATCGAGACCTGGGCAGTGCTTCAGTCTCTCCAGCGATGCCGCATTGACTATCGCTATATCGAAGTGTTGAAGTGTATCTACAGTAAAGCCACAATGTCTGTCCGATTACAGGACCAGTGCACAAAACATATCCAGCTACAGAAAGGCGTGAGACAGGGAGATGTTATATCTCCGAAACTGTTCACTGCCGTGCTGGAAGATGTTTTTAAGCTACTGGACTGGAACGGATATGGCATCAATATCAACGGCGAATACATCACTCACCTTCGGTTTGCCGACGACATAGTCATTGTGGCGGAGTCGCTGGAGGACCTCGGTGCTATGATCAGGGACCTCAGTAGAGTATCCCAACAGGTAGGTTTGAGGATGAATATGGACAAGACGAAAGTCATATCAAATGTTCATGTCTCACCTGTACCGGTTATTGTTGGGAATACCACACTCGAAGTTGTTGACGAATACGTCTACCTGGGTCAAAAGATCCAATTAGGTAGATCCAACTTCGACAAAGAGGTCCAGCGAAGGATCCAACTCGGATGGGCAGCGTTCGGGAAACTTCGGCACATCTTTGAGTCCAGAATACCCCAATGCCTAAAGACGAAAGTCTTTAACCAGTGCGTGTTGCCAGTGATGGCTTATGGAACTGAGACGTGGTCCTTAACTGTGGGCCTCATAACGAAGCTCAAAGTCACACAGCGAGCTATGGAGAGAGCTATGCTCGGAGTCTCTTTGCGCGACAGAATCCGTAATGAGGATATTCGCAAAGAACGAAAGTGGCCGACATAGCTCAAAGAGTAAGCAAGCTGAAGTGGCAATGGGCAGGCCACATCGCTCGCAGAACTGACAACCGATGGGGAAGAAAGGTTCTCGAGTGGCGACCACGAACCGGAAGACGCCGTGTTGGAGGGCCTCCCACTAGATGGACAGATGACCTCACAAAGGTCGCTGGAAACCGCTGGTTGCAGGTTGCGCAGGACCGATCGTTGTGGAAATCTAGGGGGGAGGCCTATGTTCAGCAGTGGACGTCTTGCGGCTGATGATGATGATGATGACCCGTGCATTTGTGTAAAATGTGTAATAACCACGTTAGTTTTCATAACCACGTTAGATCAAAACTTGAGTCGGACTGGACTAACTATATTAAACGTGAGTTGCCCGTGTATTTATGTATAATGTTAGAGTATCAGTTTTAAAATATTTTTCATCTTATCACCACCTTTCATTTGTTAATTGGAATCGTATATGCAATATATATATATACATATATATCAAACATCAGCTCAATTTAACCATCGTTTATTGGCGTGAAATATTCACTTGAAATGTGTCATCACTTTCTCATTTAATTTATTTATCACTAGCACTTTAATTTATTATTATCACCAGTAAGTTTGTCTACGAGACTCCGAATTTTTCGGGGTAAATTGTAGCCATATAGTCTATATTAACTTAGACTCATAGTCTATCCCCCCGATCCGTTCTGTTCTAACGAAGTGATGAACAACAAACACCCATACTTTCATATTTATAACATTAATAGTATAAAAAATATACGAGTATGTATTTCGATAGCATCTTATATAAAACAATATTTATATACCCGAAATACAAACATATCACATTAAAACTGGTCCAATAAGAGTCCGCCGTAAGCTAAATGTATAACTGACTGAAGTGAATTTATTATATGTATATCAGTATTGGTTGCGGTGGTATCTGTACCTTCTGAGTCAGAGTGCGATTGCTTCTTGCTTCTTAATATTAAGTTTTACATCAGTTGGAAATGTTCGAAATAATTTTCATCAATTGACTTGACCGCCATCTTGTTTAATGTTAATTGGTGGTAAGGACTACGATGGAGTGCTTGTGTAGAAGAAACCGATTCCTTTCAAGTTGAACACATTCAAATTATAAATCAACCAAATGAATAAATAAATCAAACATTTTAATATCAATAAATTGTTTTGCGTTTGATAACCCAATTCACGGGTATTACCAACATGTAAAACTGTAGGGCATACTTAGTTACTAATATTTAGCAATTTAATAACCACGAAAGGAAAACATCTCAGATTAATAGATAGTTTAACAATTGACGTGGGCGTGGCTTTCGCAAACCGGAGTACCGGTTTCTTTCGTGAAGCTTGTTTTTGAATAGAATTCCGTTGAAAAAAAATTAAAAAAAACGTTAAATCACTGTTTTCGGACGTTTTTCGACTCTCTGAGATAATTATAATTATTAGTTTTTCAGTTCCAGAAGTCAAGAATCTTATAGGAAATTTCCTCTTCTTTTTGAATCTTTTTTAAAAATTGTTTTTTTTTCTAATAGTTTTGACATATTATTGGCAAATAACGAAACCCTCTTTTTTGTTTTCTCTTAATTGTTTATAACTATGACATTTTTTGGAATTTTCTCAAAAACTATCTAGATGCCATTCCAAATCGAATGACACCTTCATCATAATGTTAGGAGAAGTCAAAAAAGTCTCGAGACTCAACAAGTGCTTTTTTGGTAGATCTAAAAAAGCACTTGTTGACTATACTATAACAGTCTTTATATATTAGTCTATTAGACAGAATCTATTAAATTTCAGGTAGCTTACTACGTACTGTTATTGCGTTGTCGTAGTCTATTTTCACACATTCAAATTCGAGAGCATCTCTCTATAAAATGGGATATTAAAGACAGACCGAACGGGACTACCAAATGTTACGTAAGTAAACTTCGCTTCGGCATTCAGTTCGGCTGCCGGCTTAGAAACCGGACAATACAATATTCAAGCAGTTTTGGTGGTAAAGCTTTATTTTACGATTTTGCAAAGACGGTGGAATACTCAAAATGCTGGATTTAGATTCACTGTGGTTAGAATTTTAAAATCGCTGTTAGACTTCTTGTTTTTGAATTAGAGCGAGTAGGTTCCATCTTAGGTTCCAATTCTATACAAAAATAATATGTTAAGAATGAGATTTTAACATTCAGTAAAGACATGATGAAGCCTAGCCTCGTGTTAGGTACTGATGAGCTTTTCTTAGTAAAACTTAATACAAACATAAAAAATTAAAATACCGTAAAAGGTCGAGCCATGTTGACCCATAAAATATACGTAAGAAAGTTGAACTGTTGTACATCAGATTTAATTTATGAGTACCGAGTAGGAGTTACTATGATACTCGTAATTGTTCAGATTGTAAATTTCAGAGGTTTTCTATTTAACATGAAATGCTTTGCCTGAGTGGGATTTTCCCGATAGATACAACTTCAGTGTCCTGAAAACGATAGTAATTCGGTTTTTTTAGATAAATGCATTTAATGGCATAACACATAGTAGATTAACATCAGGCAAGGTGGCGATCAAGCGTGAGCCTAACAATTAAAAAAACGTATCGTAAAAATCTTTTCAATTTTTTTTGAATCTGATTTTTTTTCTTATATTCAATTTTATTAAATTAAGCTGAATAAGTAGGAGCAAGTAACAATAAGTCCAAAATAATTGCTGATGCTGTACGATGACATTGAAATGTGAGATTACCGTGTTTGCGGTGTTGCATCATGTCTCATCATGTGGAACATTTTGGGGTTCTATTCTAAACTAGAATATGCAAACTTTACGTGAACCCTAAGTGCTAAAGGCTATATATTATGTATCACTTGTAAACTGGACTTGTTGCACTATTTTTAAAGTTAAAACGTTAATTGTGTTTGTTTATTTTTAAGTTTTGGTTTGAGGCTCTATAGTGTATCTGACTATATACATTAATCAAACCTACAACGCACGCGTAAATTATAACTATCGATGGCGATTTGACGCGTTTCCCTGTCGCATCGGCGTCCCGTCGCACCGAGAGACGGCATCATCAGTGCCACACAAAACAATGAAACGAAAAAATTGCCAACGTGTCGGAGAAAAAGTTATACAAAGATCATTTCTTTAATACGTTCTAGTTGTTAGATGATTGTCTAATATCAATCAATATAGCTGTGAGCGGTATTCATGCCTTGGTTAAATCCGGGCAAAGACGGGACGGGTCGCTAGTTATTCCACCATATTAATTAAACCGTGCGTGGTGTTTTTTTGTTTCTCCTGATATGTACCTAAAAACCATATTTTCAAGAGTTAATTCAGTAAACTTATTAAAAAAGTGAAATTAGGTGCAGAACCCTTACCATGTCATTAAATAATGTTCAAGCGTCATCGGATGAATCGGGAAGCCCTTTCATGTTTTTTCCAGATAGTTTTACATTGTCATTGTGCAAGAACGCTAGGCTAGTAACGAAAACTGACGAAAGTTTATGAAATATTTCAAATCGTTTCGAATACAATTATCGTCGTATCAAAGTCCATCTATATAGGACACACAAAAAATTTAAAGGATCTTCTTAGATCATTTGTGCTATTCAAATTGTAATGATTGCCGAACTATTATGCAATTGATTTTAACTAATGATAGGAACTGTATTAAGTTGAAACAAGGGAAAATTTGTTTGTAAATTCTGATAGAAACAACCTACTGTACCTACTGATTTCGATGTTTTTTTCAATATTAGCTTTGTTATTTGTAGGAACACAGGTAAATTTAAATCGTTGAGGACAAATAACTATGATTGGACCTACTTTTAAGAATATACTCAATAATTTCATTGCATGTTTGTAATTTTTTTTTATTTCTGTATTCAGTAGTTTTCAATACTTACACTAATATCTTAGAAAAAGTTTAAAAAATTTGCTAACTCGGCTCACTGATATCAGATTTATGACGTGCGCATATCGAAAATCGCAAGCAAAGCAAAATCGCACTCGTATCGACAAGTACGGGTTGAAAATGATGAATGAAATGAATTTGATTTTCATTACCTAACTAATTCTAACCTAAACTTAAAAGTTGCGTGGACCGTGTTTTATTCAATGCAAACCAAATTGTTTTCTGTCATCTTCCTTCGATAGATTTGCATACTGATGAGATCGGCCATTAATATAAGCTACGGCTGCTGCTATAACGCGCAAAGAAATTAATTACTCTAAGACTTTTCGTGACGAGGAATTTTTTCAAAACTTGAGATTTTTACGGAACGATGTTTATGTTTTGTTCATTTTGTTTGAGGTTTTCGTAATATAGAATAAAATGAAGACAAAAAAGTATATGCATTAGGTATGATATGAATAGAGTTTTAAATTCGCTGCTAGGGTTTGCTTTAATGTCAGGGTAATTTAGAGTTTACAGAGTGCACTGGGTAGATATTATTATTATATCTAAGAACGAAATACATCCGTGTGTGATATGTGATGCCACGATCGAATCATATCATCACAAAGACACATGTGTACTTTTGCACAAGTCTTTTAATTTTAATAAACAAATCATGGGCTGTGAGGCTCGGATAAATGCTGAAGGGAGATCTCTTCGTCTTTTCTGGGTGAGAGCGCATGTTGGCACCGTCGGCAACGAAAGAGCCGACGAACTGGCCAAATCGGCGGCACTCACGGAGTCACCCAGGGACTACGAGAGGATCCCCTTGTCCTACGTCAAAAGGAAAATCCGCGAAGAATCGGTCAAGAAATGGCAGGATCGATATGAGACCTGGGACACCGGAAAAGTCACCCAGACGTTCCTCCCCGATATAGCAAACGCATATCGGGTGATGAGAACCACGAAACTGACTCCCTTCCAGGTACAAGCGTTGACGGGACACGGAGGAATAGCAGATTACCTGTACAGATTTAAGCTCAAGAGCAGTCCGGCATGCGAGTGTGACCCCATCCAACCCGAAACAGTCTGGCATGTGCTAATCGATTGTCCCCGATTCATGGTCGCAAGACATGAGCTCGAATCTATGATCGACAGAAGACTGGTTGTCTCGGATCTCCACAACATCTTAGTAGATCCAGATAACAGAACACGGCTCCTGTCCTTCATGTAGAGCTCATTCCGCATAGCGGCCATGAGAAACTCCACTAATTCAAATACGCGCCCCCATCACCACCACACCCCTGCCCCGCTGTCTGTGGACGCCGCGCGGCATGCGGTTCCCGCCCAACATAACTCCTCGAAGAGCATCTCCGTCAAACAACTACTGGAGAACGCAGACCGAGGAGAAGCAGGGATCCGTATCCGCGGAGTGGCTCTCTTCATGGACAGCAACAAAGAAAGATTCGAATAAGCTTTTGCTTCGCTTGGGAGCGGAAACGAGCCCGTTTGTCGCCTGGATTGTCTTGCCTGCTCAATGGGAGTACCGCAAAAGTCACGATGAAGCGGAAAACCTACGACGCCATGCCGGTGTGCGAGGTAGACGGCCACCGATTTCGGTTGGTGCGATCGAAAACAAAACGATTGCACTAATAGAGTACTCGGAAGGTCGGACGCCTTTCACACAGGCAAGTGCGCTGCTCGCACATCTGAGCAGAAATGCAGGTGAAACACCCCGGGTGATAAGCGTGGATGCGATGGCAATCGAATATTCAAGAGCGAGAGTCGCAGACCGGCTGGGTTGCATTGAGGCTCTAAACATCATGAGGTTGTCGTATACGAAGACAGGGGAGAAAATCTGAGCTTCCTCAGAGCCCCTTCGCACGACCAAACAATTCGACCATCCAAACCGGCTCCGAAAGAGTACAACAGAGGGCAGCCGCGGAAAAAGCCTCAGCCAATCTAACTAGCAGCCGAGGCACCAACACGGCGTTCGTGACTGCTTTCAACGCAGCAGCAAGGAGCGTACCCGAATCACATCCCATTCATCGCCTCCCTCGACGTCAAAGACCCCAAAGCAGCTTCACAGCAACAACCAGCCCGAACGAGAGCCGACATGGGACAGGTTGAACCGCCCCGCTATGTCACGGCTTCGGAGCCGCGGAGCCATGCACGCAACGCCTTCATCGAATTCATAGCCACACTGAGCGCGACACGACAAGTCAACCTCAAGACCTGCGAAAACATCATGCAGTCCTATGGACTAGGAAGTGAAAGCCTTTAAAGGCGAAACTCGAGGAGGCCGAAGCAGCCATTTACAATAATGTCACTTCCCGGGTCATCAAGGGAACCATGACAGGACAGTATATGGCAGCGTACAGTGCAGAAAATGGCTTCGTGACACTGAACGAGAGAGAGACAGAGCGCGCGGGAGTGCCTGTTTATGCGACACCACCAAACGACCCAATTGTAGTTACTGCCCGATGCACCAAGATTATGCTGGACGATAAGATCCTAGAGATGGCCAAGACCATCGAAGGAACGGAAACGTCAAAGCAGATTGGGAAAATTGGGAGGTACCGAGAATACAGTGGGTCAACGGAGTTCCAGGATGTGGAAAAACAACATGGGTGATTAGACACTTCGACGTGGACAAGGACGCCATCATCACTACAACAACTGAGGCAGCAAAGATCTAAGAGAAAAGCTATCGCACCGAATCGGAAACCTGGTCAAAACCAGAGTGCGAACCATGGCTTCTGCTCTGGTAAATGGTTTCGGTAGAGAAAGTTTCAGTCGCCTCATGGTGGACGAAGCTCTCATGAACCATTTTGGAGCCATTGTGATGGCTTCAAGGCTGTCTGGTGTTGGTGAAATTGTCCTCATTGGAGACGTCAATCAGTTGCCTTATATCGACAGGGAAAATCTCTTCGAAATGAGGTATCATCGCCCGAACCTGGTAACAAAGATCAGCCAGGAGTTGCTCTGCACACATCGAAACCCAATGGACGTCGCATATGCACTGAGGGAAATATACTCCGTTATGTACTCTTCAGCGTCCCGTATAAAGTCCCTAGAACAGAGAAGATATAAGGGAGCGCAAATACCCAACACCCTACCAAATACCCTCTTCTTAGTTCACACTCAAGAGGAGAAGGAGACCCTGACAAACCAGGGTTATGGATCAGGCACCGGGTCACGCATCCTTACTATCCATGAAGCTCAAGGACTAACATACGAGTCGGTAATCGTAATCAAAACCAAGGCAAACATGAAGCTGCACGAGAGCGTGCCCCATGCGGTAGTGGCAATCTCACGGCACACGGGGACCTTCACATATTACGCTGACGACACAGACGACGCCATCGGTCGGTTCGTGCGGCGAGTGTGGGCTGCATCACCGAAGACCATCCGCGATTTTAACCGACAGATGGCCATCAGGGACAGAAATGCGGCCGTTGTGGAGGCTCTGGGCCGGGAGGAGGCAGCTTAGGCAAATGACAAGGCAAACAGTCGATGTCGAGTCGATTACTAGCGGAATCCCAACCGGTAGTGATCGGCTCTACAGACGAGCACTAGAATTAGATTTTAAATGTACCCAACTCCCTCCTATTTTCCTCTTCTTCTCCTTATCCAAGATATGTGTAAAAGACAAAGATCACGGACCCCGGAGTCTGTGGAGTGGCTAATTTAAATAAAAAAAAAAAAAAAAATGCTCGGATACCTCCATATAGAGCACTCTGGAAAGCAGACGACAACTTACCTCGCTGCAAAAAGTAGCTTTTTTGCAGTAGCTCTTGCATTAATGCATAAAAAAAACAATCGACAGGTTCTAATTTTGTTGTACTTGAATAAAAATAATAATCAGTATTAAATTTAGATTTAAAACGAAACGAAAAAGAAAAATTCAAAAATAATATAAACATTGTCAATTTATTTAAGAATTAGTTAAGTACCTAAGGTTTTTATCGTTCATTTCGTTACTCTTATGAAAGGGCTTTAATTTACCTGGAGAATTAAAGGAAAGTAACAACTCTAGGTGGAGAGAAAAAACATTTAAAGAAACAAATATTACAACCGGTGAGTTTATCGCTATAGACGATCTCTTCCAGGTGACCTACGTATGTTAAAAAGCAAGGTGTATTTCAAAAGATACATAAAAATTACAGTTACACTTATTGGGGCTAGACCGTAAGGGTTGAAGTTACCAAGAAAAAAAAATCTCATGGCATACATTGAAAACACATACAATATTTACTTAGTATCAATTATGTGATTCACATGTTATATTGGTAGTGCCTTTCACCCTGGAGCTGGGGTCGTAACATCGTAAGAGTCGAATAAAAGTACGTCCGCCCTCTACCGCCTAATTAAATCAGCTATTGCTGTCTCTATCATTGGAAGTGAAAAAATAGAGAGAGAAATATGACAGCTAAGACATTTTTCGTTCGGCGGGAGACCCCCTGGGTTCGCTCAAAAGCGAAAAATAAACTAAAATCATTATTATAAGCGCTACTCACTCATCTATTTGAAGTCGGTGCCACCCTTTTTAGTGAACAAGAACAAAATAAAAAAAATTGATTAACCCCTGACTACCTCAGATTTGTTATCTGTACAACATTCTACTAGTCAAGCCCTTTCATTTGATACCCATATTCAGGTAGGTTGTGAAGAATTATTTTGACCTCCATTTTTTGGAAGTGGCCATCTTGAATTGACATTAACCAAACATAGCTAAGAACATCCGCAAGGATATTAACCTTGAAATAAAAAAAAATGCATCGAAATTGGCCCATCCGTTTGAGTGCCATAGACAGACACACACACAGACAGAGAGACACACAGACAGACATCGAGGTCAAACTTATAACACCCTTTTTTTGGTCGGGGGTTAAAAACAAGTTTTTGTTAATTCATTTACACAATTTCGTATTGACAAGATCGAGTCTCATAACTTTTGTGAAATCTACAACTAGGTACGTCATTCAGAAAATTGTACGCAAATTTTAGTTTATGGTTCATATTTCAAAAACCACCCGACCGATTTTGATAAGATTTATATGGAACCATTCGGGAAGCATACCCATCCGAACACAAAAAGAAATTTTATAATCGGTGCAGAGGTTCTCGAGAAATCAGGTAACATACATAAAAAAAATAAAAAGAAAACATAGGGGTCGAATTGATAACCTCCTCCTTTTTTTGGGAGTCGGTTAAAAATAACGTTGAATGACGTACTCGTAATAACAAAGGTCTTAAAATTCAGTCTGAATACGAACGGATATTTAAATTTCCGTTTGTACAACAGTTTGTTGACTTTAGACACTTGAGCAGGTACATAAAATTAAATAAACAACGTTTAGTTACCATACTTCTACTGAGTAGGTACATTCAGGTGATGCAATGACTAGGTCAGATGTGCTCATCGCTACTCTCCTATAGTTACTCGAAACGTTTGCACTAAGCCGAAGCCTGCGTTGTAACTATGTACCCTGTGAGTGACAATCCCATGACCTACTTACAGGAGTCTTCATTTAGATACACATAAGAAAACTAAATTTAAATAAACAATTAAAAAAGTCATTCTTAGGGACTTCAGTAGAAATGCAAACTAATGACTTAAAATGTCAGTATTAAACAGTACTTACGTTGCTAAATACAAGTATGTCACCTAATAATACACTAATATTACGCTGGTCGGTGACGTGAACTCACAATGTTTCACCTATCTTAGTCTTACGCTTAGTTTGGGGCTCACTGACAATTTATGTATGTATTGGGCCGTTCAGTATTACGTAAGCTGATTTATTGCAAATATTGACTCCCCCTGTCATCAAAAGTAAGCAAAGCTATTATAGTCGTATATATGCCCAATAGGTAACATTTGACAATTCATCAAAATTCGACAACGTAACCTTGTAACGGCGGGCATAAAATAATATATTTTTTCGTTTTGTTAGAACTGCATATTGTATATTTTTTTCTATTACGACTACATATTATTTGTTATATTAATGACTGATACTAGCAATTTTACGGTTTGTTTTCACTTATAAACCATTCTAAATATAATAAACAATATCTGATCTAAAGAACTGCACGTCGCTACAATGTTGCGTCAGTTAACCTTTTTTGTTTTTAACCACTAAGGATGTTACTGTAAAATCGAAAGCTGATAAGTTGAATCGAATGCAAGGATTACTTGTGAAGAAATATCACCATAAATTAATGCCCACGTTGTGACTATAATAAAACATAAATATATTTATTATTATTTAACAGTAGTACACCCATACAAATTTACTTTTACTAATATTACAACATTTTTGTACCTACAATTTCATAAAAATCGGTTCAGTGGTTTAGGCGTCAAAACTTACTATAAAATAGTATGCATTGTATGTGTCTAATTTAATTTTTTTACGGTTTTCAACATTGACGAACTTCCATATAAAATTCACCCCCCATTTCAACTTCTATTTCATCCCCGTACGGTTTGAAATTACAAAATTGCTAGAACAACCCTTTATTTTCTCCATTTCAAGTGTTAGATATAAAGTTCCATGGTTTTATCTTCAACAACGACGAATTTCCACACAAAACTTTCATCTCTGTTCAGTTAATGAATAATTAAGAAATCGAAATTACAAAATTGCTACGCGAAGCTTATTATATAGCGAAGCGATTGCTTCACGTCAAGCGTTTAGATACGAAGTCATGGTTTTATCTTCAACAGTAACGAACTTTCATATTAACCTTCCATCCCCCATTTAAGCCCCCATTTCAACCCCGTACAATTCTAAATTACGAAATTGCTAAAACAAACACATATTTGCTTCGCGTTAAATGTCTAGATACGAAGTAATTTTTGAACACAAAACCATGAGGTTTTATGTTCAAAGATTACGAATTTCCATATAATTTTATCCCTCATTTCAACCCTTTTCCGTAATAAAAAGTAACCTATGTCCTTTTTTGAAATTAAGTCTATCTGTGTACCAACTTTCATTAAAATCGGTTGTGTGTGATCTCATGCTTATAACTTTGAAAATTACGATTCATACAACCGTCCATCCCTTGTTTCACCTTCTTAGGGGTTGTATTTCACAAAACCCCGTCTTAACGAGCACCTGCGTGCTAAAATACACCTCCATGCAATACAATTTCTGAGTTTTCGTGAAGAGTGATCTATCGCTTTTATATACCAATATAGATAAAAATGCTAAAAATAACCGTGAGAATAGACAAATTATTGAACATAATTAATAATTTCTTTGAGTGCTCACACCAATATACTGCTTTATAAATACATTTTTTTTGTTAAATTATGCACTTGTCATATATTGTTCCTTAAAATATTATTATGGGGCAAGGGTTTGCCGGATGATTTTTAAAATTCACATATTGGTGTTTCAAGTTCGCATCGATTCATTTCACTTTAATCAAGGTTTTAGCCAGGTCACCTCACTATGACGACATAACTGACAAACGTCAAATGTTACCTTTTAAAATACCCCGACTATACCTCTCCTCTCATGGTTACGTAAGCATTGGTACCCATTCCCTCGAAAATGAGTTCCGTTTTTAAGTCTAGATAAAGTATCGGGTGCCATCTGTTTAAAAAAAACTATTGCTGACGTAATCACCATACAGACCCCTACATCCCTCATGTCATAAAAAATAAGCAAAACACATCCCGATTTTTACCTAACAAAAAGTACTCAACGCAGTCACAGAAGTTTTCATACATTACATTAAAAAATTAAAAACCTTGTTTCAAATTTTAGGTTAAATTTCGATGTAAAGCAAATGCAGATTAAGCGCCTGTGAGTCCTACCGCAGCTAATAAAAGAGCTGATAACTTTAAAACAGCTGAATCGATTTTGATGACACTTGGTAAGAACAACGAATATCTAGAACACTCCTAACTAATTCAACTCTCAAACAAAAAACGAAATCAGACTCGATTCGACGATTTGGGATGGGAGCTGTGGTGCCACAGACAGACGTCAAATGTATAACACTCCGTAGTAAAAAACTTCTTTTTGAACAGATTCCCAACTCTCAATAGACCAAAGACTGTGATCCGATCTGAATTAAGTATCCTATATAGGATTCGAGTTGAATATGCAGGCAGCCAGGTGAGGCAACAATTCACCCGTTCGATTCGAAATCCGCTTAGTCTCAGAACATCGAGACAAATCCTCTCGAATGTGAGAAACGTACGAACGGGAACGACATTAGACGACAATTCGAGAAGCATCGTTGGCGTCTACTCTCCTACTCACCTCTAGGAATGGCAATTATTTTTATTCCTCCTTGCGCCTTTCCACGACATCGAGTTTAAAATGAACACACCGAATTATTCGAGTAAAAATTCAATTTCGTTTTGTAGCCCCATTGCGGAAGTTCCTTTAGAATACAGAATACATAAAACTTTACATTTTTTCTAAAAGCTCTGGAATTTTATAATCGACTGAATGGATGAATAAAATCGAAAAAAAAAACGTTATCGACCAAAGCGAAATACGAATAGTTGAGAAAAGTTATGGGTAACGAAGTGAGTGTTTCCAACACAATGGGTTCACAGATTTTATTTCTCACATTGAGTTTGTAAACTAGTTGAGTCCCATTGAAGCGAAAACTTATCTTGGAGTAACACATGTTTTTTCCTAGACTGTAAGTGAGCGTGATTCGTCACGCTCTGAAGTGAAAGAATCGATCGGGTGAACTCGGGACCACCGTGTGCCACCAAAGATAGTCAGCAGCTCTTCACTGCAGTCTCACGGTGTTTGCTATATTTAATGTAAAGGTAATTATTGTCATAATTAATTATAATAAAGTGTTCGCTTCTGCCGTGCGGTCCATTTATTATGTCATAGGCGGTAAATACGTAAACGCAGTTTTTGTGGAAACTGGCATGTACCAAGAAAGACTTTCGAAAACATGTATCTTCTGCCAATCTGCCCTTGACCAGCATGTTGGATTTTTTTTATAAAGAATGACGAGGCGAGTAGGACATGTGCCTGATGGTATAAGCAACATGCCTGACACATACAAGCACAGTGACACGTAGCTATTGGAACATCAAGAGCCCAAATCATTACCTAGCACTGCACTGCGCTCGTCACCCAAAGATCTAAGATGTTAAATCGCTAAGCCCTGTAATTTCTCTGTAAAGATTGTCCTTCAAACCTGAAACCAATAATGTTTACGTATTACTGCTTGGCGGTAGAATAACTGGCAAAGGTGTGGTACTTTCCCAGGCGGACTCTGCCAAAAGTCCTACCACTACAAAACAATATTAATATGATATTACTATAGCCTTGGCTCAGACCTTGTGAAAGAAGATCGTGAGTCGCAGCTGTGGGAACATAGAGTGGGTTGTTTATACATGTAAACGAGTACCTATATTGAGGTTGATTTGGGATCTTGATGTTTTTTTGTTTCTTCGCGGATTTACGTTTGACCTAACTTTACCGATTTGAACCAAGTTTTCTCAGACAGTATAAGTCGATGCACGTTTGTTCAGACGATAACAATAAAGTGTTGTTGTTAAGATTCTTACTTAGATCGTAAGAGTTTGTAAACACTGTTGTAAAGTAATTCTTGAACTAGTTAAGGATTTGGTCAATGCTGGCGGGATTTGTATATTAAATGAAACATGCTTACAGTTTTTTTTTTAATTAGCCACTCCACAGACTCCGGGGTCCGTGATCTTTGTTATTACAATTATATATTATTATTTTTTACACATATTTTGGATAAGGAGAAGAAGAGGAAAATAGGAGGGAGTTGGGTACATTTAAAATCTAATTCTAGTGTTTTGTCTGTAGAGCCGATCACTACCGGCTGGGATTCCGCTAGTAATCGACTCGACATCGAGTGTTTGCCTAATTGCCTTTTGCCATTTGCCTAAGCTGCCTCCTCCCGGCCGAGAGCCTCCACAACGGCCGCATTTCTGTCCCTGATGGCCATCTGTAGGTTGAAATCTCGGATGGTCTTTGGTGATGCAGCCCACGCTCGCCGCAAGAACCGACCGATGGCGTCGTCGGTGTCGTCAGCGTAGTATGTGAAGGTCCCCGTGTGCCGTGAGATTGCAACAACCGCATGGGGTACGCTCGTGCAGCTTCATGTTTGCCTTGGTTTCGATTACGATTACCGACTCGTATGTTAGTCCCTAAGCTTCATGGATGGTAAGGATGCGTGACCCGGTGCCTGACCCCCTGATAACCCTGGTTTGTTTTGTCTGGGTGTTTCTATGTATAATAAGTATGTATTTAAACTTAACTATTATATCAGCTATCTGGCTGCCACCTAAGAAGTTTGGGGTCAGTGGTTGGTGTGTGGTTGTTGGGTTATTTAACCCTGCGGGTCTCCTTCTCCTATAACTTCTCTTGTTGGGTATTTGCTTTATATCTTCTCTGCTCTAGGGACTTTATACGAGGCGCTGAGGAGTACATACCGAGTATATTTCCCTCAGCGCATATGCGACGTCCATTGGGTTTCGATGTGTGCAGAGCAACTCCTGGCTGATCTTTGTTACAAGGTTCGGGCGATGATACCTCATTTCGAAGAGATTTTCCCTGTCGATATAAGGAAACTGATTGACGTCTCCAATGAGGACAATTTCACCAACACCAGACAGTCTTGAAGCCATCACAATGGCTCCAAAATGGTTCATGAGAGCTTCGTCCACCATGAGACGACTGAAACTTTCTCTACCGAAACCATTTACCAGAGCAGAAGCCATGGTTCGCACTCTGGTTTTGACCATGGTGCTGTGCTGCTCTAACATGGTGGGAGAATGGCAGAGAGGTCAAGAACTCG
This sequence comes from Ectropis grisescens, assembly GCA_017562165.1. NCBI lineage: Eukaryota > Metazoa > Arthropoda > Insecta > Lepidoptera > Geometridae > Ectropis > Ectropis grisescens. Next base: position 11,865,625 of record CM029781.1, on the reverse strand, counting down.
ACCTTCAAGCTCCACTCCGAATGCACAGTCTTTCAATCGGAACTTTATGCTCTTTACCGGGCAACTCAAATGGCGTTAAAGAGCAAGGACCCGAAGTCAATGTCCTGAGTGACTCCCGATCTTCACTCGAACTGCTAAGTAACCCAAAACGAGCCACACCTTGGTTAAGTGCGTAAAGGAAAACATTGGGCAGATAAATGCTGAAGGGAGATCTCTTCGTCTTTTCTGGGTGAGAGCGCATGTTGGCACCGTCGGCAACGAAAGAGCCGACGAACTGGCCAAATCGGCGGCACTCACGGAGTCACCCAGGGACTACGAGGGGATCCCCTTGTCCTACGTCAAAAGGAAAATCCGTGAAGAATCGGTCAAGAAATGGCAGGATCGATATGAGACCGGACGACACCGAAAAAGTCACCCAAACGTTCCTCCCCGATATAGCAAACGCATATCGGGTGATGAGAACCACGAAACTGACTCCTTCCAGGTACAAGCGTTGACGGGACACGGAGGAATAGCAGATTACCTGTACAGACTTAAGCTCAAGAACAGTCCGGCAACATGCGAGTGTGACCCCGACCAACCCGAAACGGTCTGGCACGTGCTAGTCGATTGTCCCCGATTCATGGTCGCAAGACATGAGCTCGAATCTATGATCGACAGAAGGCTGGTTGTCGGAGTTGTCGGATCTCCACAACATCTTAGTAAATCCAGACAACAGAACACGGCTCCTGTCCTTCATGGAGAGCTCATTCCGCATAGCGGCCATGAGAAACTCCACTAACTCAAATACGCGCCCTCCATCGCCACCACACCCCGCCCCGCTGTCTGTGGACGCCACGTGGCATGCGGTTTCCGCCCAACATAACTCCTCGAAGAGCATCTCCGTCAAACAACTACTGGAGAACGCAGACCGAGGAGAAGCAGGGATCCGTATCCGCGGAGTGGCTCTCTTCATGGACAGCAACAAAGAAAGATTCGGAATAAGCTTTTGCTTCACCTGGGAACGGAAACGAGCCCGTTTGTCACCTGGATTGTCTTGCCTGCTCAATGGGAGTACCGCAAAAGCCATAATGAAGCGGAAAACCTACGACGCCATGCCGGTGTGCGAGGTAGACGGCCACCGATTTCGGTTGGTGCGATCGAAAAACAAAACGATTGCACTAACAGAGTACTCGGAAGGTCGGACGCCTTTCACACAGGCAAGTGCGCTGCTCGCACATCTGAGCAGAAATGCAGGTGAAGCACCCCGGGTGATAAGCGTGGATGCGATGGCAATCGAATATTCAAGAGCAAGAATCGCAGACCGGCTGGGTTGCATTGACGCCTCTAAACATCATGAGATTGTCGTATACGAAGACAGGGGAGAAAATCTGAGCTTCCTCAGAGCCCCTTCGCACGACCAAACAAATGCAACCGATAGTTGGGGACATTCTGTTCCTAGTTCGACCATCCAAACCGGCTCCGAAAGAGCACAGCAGAAGGCAACCGCGGAAAAAGCCTCAGCCAATCTAACTGGCAGCCGAGGCACCAACACGGCGTTCGTGACTGCCTTCAACGCAGCAGCAAGGAGCGTACTCCGAATCACATCCCATTCATCACCCCCCTTGACGTCAAAGACCCCAAAGCAGCTTCACAGCAACAAATGAGCCGAACGAGAGCCGACATGGGACAGGTGGAACCGCCCCGCTATGTCACGGCTTCGGAGCCGCGGAGCCATGCACGTAACGCCTTCATCGAATTCATAGCCACACTGAGCGCGACACGACAAGTCAACCTCAAGACCTGCGAAAACATCATGCAGTCCTATAGGCTAGGAAGTGAAAGCCTTTTAAAGGCGAAACTCGAGGAGGCCGAAGCAGCCATTTACAATAATGTCACTTCCCGGGTCATCAAGGGAACCATGACAGGACAGTATATGGCAGCGTACAGTGCAGAAAATGGCTTCGTGACACTGAACGAGAGAGAGACAGAGCGCGCGGGAGTGCCTGTTTATGCGACACCACCAAACGACCCAATTGTAGTTACTGCCCGATGCACCAAGATTATGCTGGACGATAAGATCCTAGAGATGGCCAAGACCATCGAAGGGAACGGAAACGTCAAAGCAGGTTGGGAAAATTGGGAGGTACCGAGAATACAGTGGGTCAACGGAGTTCCAGGATGTGGAAAAACAACATGGGTGATTAGACACTTCGATGTGGACAAGGACGCCATCATCACTACAACAACTGAGGCAGCAAAAGATCTAAGAGAAAAGCTATCGCACCGAATCGGAAACATGCTTACAGTTACAGTTGAGACGATCTTCTTAGCATTCCATGGATTCACCGTGCGGGTGCCGGATCCATTGTGTGGCAGAGAGAGAAAACTCGAGTAGATCCCGAATCTTATTGTCATTTAATTTGCGTAAAAGCCGCAAAATGATATTAATTTTTTGTTTTGGGAGAAGCCATTAGGTACCGAGATTCAGTACTATGTACTAGTTCGGACTTGATGGGTTCATTAATTATGTGATCATGTTCTTATGACAAATAAATACTACTTACTATTTATTACTTACTGATAATGTGTATCTGAATAAAATAAACCGAATGAGTTTGCGGACATCTTCAACAGTAGGTATATGAAGCCGCGCTTACCGAGTACGTAGAGTAAGGAATTCAAAAGTAAAAGGAGTGGAAAGAGGATTGTATTTAATACTGTGTACACGTAAACTATCATACACAATGTAATATTGTATCTACACAATATAAATATATAAAATGAAAAATGAAGTTTAAAGTTACGGCTGGTCTAGTGGGAGAACGGCAACTGCTGATCTGGAACCTCTAGTTCGAATCCTAAGCGTACCTACCTACGGTCTTTTCAACCTCACTTGTGTATTTCCGCTAACGTAAAAATGCAAAGAAACCCATCGTGAGGAATTCAGCATGTTCCTATAATCTTGTCAGGTCATGCGTCATCTGTCAGTCCTTGTAAGAGAAGCCCGCGAGTCCCAGTAGTGGGAACATTTAGTTGGCTGCTTATGTCTGAAACAAAGATGCGTTATAAGATGGGTGCTTCTATGTAAAATAAGTATGTACTTACAATTATATAAGTATTATATCAGCTATCTTGCCGCCATAGTACAAGCTTTGCTTAGTTTAGGGTCAGATGGTGATGTGAGTGAAATGTCCAACAATAAAAAAAGAAAAAAAAAGAGAAAGGGCGCATATCTAGTAACAACAACCAAATGAACATACAAATTGTATGTTTATAGCAAATGCCGATTGCTAATTAAATTAAGGGGTTGAAAGTGATCCTTACCATCATTTGGCTTCAACTTCCGTGATACCATGTTATGAGTCCCAACCTTGCAACTGTTTATTCAAAGTCCTGAACTAACATGACTACTGGTTGTTAAATGTTATCACTTGTACTAAACGTACGTATCTGTATTTAAGTCACAGATAAAAACTCGTCTTTTTAATTTAATACTATATTATTTATAGCTACCTCAAAGAAGGTCCGTGAAAATTGAAATCAAAGAATACTTACGCCAATGTTCAAAATCATGAAAAATGCCACCGCTTACAAAGTAAGCCGTTTCGGAGATTAGCCGGAACAAATAGACAGATAAAACATTTTTTTGTTATTTTTGTAATGTAAATGAGTAAATAATGTATCTATCTATCTATTTAAATATCTATAGCATTTTAAATATAGGTACCATACTTTAATTTGAACTTAGTAAAAGCTGTTAATTTGATATTCCATACAGCCACTCTAATTGAATTTATTTGTATAGATGCCGCCGACATTTATGTTTCCTCTGCTGGGACTATATATATTCCGTCTCGCTGGCCTGGGCGGATAACACATCATGTCCTCGAAAGATGTTTATCTTGGAATATTCCTCTGGATGTTTTCCTTCACAGTTACGACCTCTGGTGACACGCTAGTACATTTGTCTTAAAAAACGCCGAGGCGGGATTCGAACCTACTCGACTTTGCAACTGTGAATTGAGCGATCTCGTCACTAATCCGTCACGGCTTCAGCAAGTAAGCAAGCTTTCGAATTAAACAAGTAGGAAAATATCAATTTTGTTGAAGGAACAAATATGTTTAAGTCACATTATTTTAGAGAATTGTTTTCGTTGTATCAAATTCAAAACAATTGGTCCTCTGATGAGTGGAGTCCATTTCGCTTGTTATTCCCGGGAGGCGACGCTGTCGATGTTTTTGTTTCCACCAAATCATTAGCTGGCTGTTATTCCGAGCCTTTTTAATGAAGCTCCTTTGTGGATAAATTGCTGGTGGACGACAAAAAAACAAAAAAAAAACAATAGGTTTTGAAATCAACTGTTGTAATAAAGTCGAAAGTTACCGTGCATTTGTTTTTTTACTTCACCCAATAGGATTGAAACGACACGACAGATGTAGAACGCGCATTTTTTATGAAAAATTCATATATTTTTATTTATACATAAGGATTTGCCTATGTACCTAACTATAATAAAATAACGACGACAGGTAAATCTGTGGTGTGCAGCAAGTTTATATAGTTCCAAACGCTAAGTCCATGTTATGTCCATGAAACGTGATGTAGGAAATAACTACTTTTACAGGTAGTTTACGTGACTAATAGCACACCCCGGACACTCCACTAAAATACCATACAAACGCCGCTGTGGAGCTCTACTCTTCACACAACTACACAGATGTCGTTCGTGTACACACGCGTGAATGTGTGCGTTAGAGCTAGGGCTGCTGAATTGTTTTATTGAATAGTTGTGCCCTTTGAGTTCACCTGGTGACGTAAAGTAGTCTATAAACTTGCTATAAGTAATGTTGAGTTACATAAATAAAATGAATGAACAAATTATACTATTCTAATTAAAAGGGTGTTTGCACAGATTTCTAAATTGTTTCAGAAATCTGTGGGTGTTTGTATTGCCGCGTAAAATGAAACGAAACCGATGATAGATTAGATCAGGTACCTAGATATCTATTTCTGTTAGTGGGCATATAGTAGGCACATTCGAATTTTATTTTACACTTACCCATGTAGGAAACTTTATTCTGGCACTATAATTATTCCTCCAGGCATTATCAATCCGTGCTTGGGCACGTAAGTTACTGGCTGTGTAAGTTACGAACTTTGAGTTAAAAATGACTTCGTTATTATAAATAAATAAATATTGGTAGACAATTCGCACAAAACACCATCTGACCCCAAACTAAGCAAAGCTTGTAATATTATAAAGCAACGATATTGAAAAGATTCTAATCTTACGTTATTTTATCATTAGGAAATTAAATAAAGCTTTTAATCTTGTCCCGTTTAGTTGACGGACAGCCGTAAACAGCACAACAGCCCACCATGATGATATTTCGTAAGGAATTAGATGTTCGATACCAGCCCTTCGTTGAGTGCTCCTAGCGTATCCGAAACGGCCTGAGGGGTGAGGAAGCTTGAAATTGGCGGGGGATGGGGAGGGTCCGTTCTATCTATATTACTTATTCTATGCTAAGAGTCTCATAATGCCGAATTCTTTGAAATTTGAGACGTTGAAATTTTAAAACGTTAAATGGAATCAAATAAACCATTAGGGTTTAATTGAGGCTTTGTAAAACGGCGTACGGAGTTAAGTTTTGTAATACGACTGTTACATACTATCCCTATGAACTATGAACTTTGCGTTGCCTGAGTGGGTTTTCCCTGATGGTTACAATCTTGGTGTCTTCAAATCGAGAGTGAATCGGTTTTTTCTAGGTAAGCACGCTCCATCGTAGATCTCATCATCGCTTAACATCAGGCGAGATGGTGGTCAAGTGCGAACCTATTATAGTTTAAAAAAAAGAGTTTTTTTTTGTACACAAAGAACACTATTCGAATTTCAATACAACTATTTGAATTGGGCATCCATTAATCTATGGGTTGTAATGTTATTAATTATTATTACTTTACCTGAAACAATCATGTTTTTGTTTCGAGAGTTCGGTTTTTCTAGGTAAATATTCCATCGTATTGTCGTTTACATCAAATAGATGGCGGTCAAGTGTAAATCTATCAAAGTTAAAAAAAAAAAACAAATATGTGTCTTATGTGGGAATCGAATCCACGACCTCCGGTAAAGTTAGTAAAAAATAACCTTTAGTATTGTTGTAACTGAAGAATGAAATTGTGAAGAAAAAAAGGTACCTTTACGTAAGGTTTATTCTCGTAAGAACTTTTCGATAAAATATATCCTTGCTGTTTCTCTTAAATACGACTTTATTCTTAAATAAACTGAACATTCTCTTTTGCTTTGCGCATGAACGAGCCGAACTGAAATAACTTGAAACTAGGGCGTTTTATTCAGGTACGAAAGGATCGTCTCTTACATAAATAAACTCTAGGATAGCATTCCTAAAACTACGTTCTGAATTCACCAGTCTGTGAAATTACTTAAGTAGATTAAACAATGTAGATTATGAATTAATTTAGTTTTATCCGACGGAAACCTAAGGTAAGCCGATATAGCCTTGAGAATAAGCAAGCTAAAGTGGTAGTGGGCGGGTCATATATCGCAGAACCGATGGACGTTGGGGGAGGAGGGTTCTGGAGTGGAGACCACGTTCAAGACGTCCCGTGGGACGGTCTCCCGCTCAGTGGACCGATGACCTGAAGAGAGTGGCGGGAAGCGGATAGATGCGGGAGCCGAGGACCGGATTTGGTGACGCAATATAGGAAAGGCTTATCCAGCAGCTCCAACAGTGGACAAACATGGGCTGACGTTGATGATATATGTATGTGGCGGTAACATGGGATTTTAAAATCGTGAGGTTCGTATGTTTGAATCCTGCCTACACCTTTGTGGGTTTTCCCAAGGCCATATTTACAAGTTAGTCATCAAAGCTTTAACGGTGAAAAAAAGCGTCGAAAGAAGATGAGGCATTTTCCTAGAAATAACGAAAAAACATAGATATCTGGAAATCATTGGAGAACATGTGTGTTATTCGCCAACCTACACTAAGTCAGCATGGTTAATCACCACTATGACTTTTTCCTGACAGATAGCCCTAAGAACCTAAGACCTAGTAGAAGGAACATAAAATCGGCTGCTTGCTTATGCATTAATAGTTTTGATAACGTTTCGATGCGATGCTAGCCTCAAATTATACTCATAACTTGTGCAATTTGGCCGTAATCGCTTCAAACATTAGTGCAAACCAGTAAGGGAAGTTCAAATGTTAGTGTCTCCGTTAAAACGCTAACAAATGTATAAAACATTACACTGGTCCAGCGGTCCTGACGCTCACAGAACAGTGCCCCCTAGCGGATGCAAGTATAAAGCTACACAGCCCACTAAATGTTCTCACTCGGGGACTCGGGGCCTTCTCTCGCAAGGAGAGAGTCAAGGGCATAATCCACCATGCTGGCCCAGTGCGGGTTGATGGATGACAACTTCGAAAGATTCTAAGTACTAGTCGGTTTCCTCACGATGTTATCCTTCACCGTTTTAAGTTGACTTATGACTTCAAAAAGACAGTCATTCGCGTGGTTTTGAACACGGAGTCTCAGGATCGGCTCTCGCCGTTCTCCTGATTAGACCAGCCGTAATTTACTACACCAGCCGTAACTTTCTAGAACAGCCGTAACTTTCTTAACTGGTTGACGTCCCTAAGATCTGAACAAAGAGGCTTATTAGTTACTTTCGTCATACGAACAACTAGGCTGTAGAATACATTAGCAGAGTGAGTTTTTTTCCGATGCACACAATCTTAGTGTTTACTACTAGATTTCTTTGAGTTGCAAAATTTACGATTTTGAATCCTAATATATGATGAAGTTTACGTTTAAGAGTTACAAATTTGTTTTCAGTTTACGCGTTAACACAGTAGTCACGTAACTTAATATTTTATTCATGGCTGCTCGAACCTTCCAAGTTCTCAGTTTCCGGTCACACACGCCGATGAAGTATTCATCCGCTTATTGAAACTACGTGAACTAACAGCTTGAGAATTCACAATATGTTTTAAAACGTGTGAGTACTTACTCTTTCAGCTAATCTACAGATGCCCTTCGTAACCCTGGGTACTCAGAATGGTTGAATGCTCATCTTGGTGTCCAAACCAAACGCGTAATAATCGCAAGTCACCTAACCATGTGACCTACAAATCCTCTAATTATTTTAATATTGTAGATGGCTTGACTAGTAGAATGTTGTACAGATAACAAATCTGTGGTAGTCTGGGGTTAATCAAATTTTTATATTTGTTATTTTAGAATGGTCTACTTGAAATCCAGCTTCAGCCTCTTGAATCTCTACAAGGATATGAGCCTCTAAAAACCCTAAGCATTCCGACTCTACATAGGGCTTAGGTTCTATTCGTGTTCCGAGGAATGCTCAGATCTATGCTCAGAGTCCCAAAATGTAATTAATTTATACATTTTTTTGTATAATTCTTAATGCGGTTCACAGAATACATCTACCTGCCAAGTTTTAATAGTGTAGTTCTCATAGTTTCGACAAAAAGTAGCTGTGACATACCGTCGGACAGATAGACAGACATAACAAATCTATAAGGGTTCCGCTTTTACGTTTTACGGAACCCTAAAAACCACGCCCAAATTCGCATATCGCTGCGGGCTCTTAGGCGATATTTCAGAGAACTTGATATAATATCGGACGCTACTTCAGCGGCAGATTACCATTAATCTCGCTAATTACGGAAATTTCTGTAATATGAAGGCTCCGAATCCTTTCTGTCCTGGGGGAACCTCAGTTTTCATTTTAATGAAGTTTTCGTCTATTTTCTGGAAATTAATTAACGCGTTTTATTTATGGTCTCACTCACAGAAAACAAAGACACTTTATTGGGTCCACAAAATACAGTTAACTAGATATTAACACATAGAACATCAACAAATTACGTGTATAAACGATTTTATCGCGAGGCACGAATAGTTTAAGTAGGTTTCTCGATTATTTCTATCACCTAGGCTCGTAGGTATATTGTAGGGAAATCTCTCCGTTAAACCCATTAATTATGAACAGCCGCTATTTCCCGCCGCAGAGCCGCCTTGTTCCCAAATTATAGACAATCCAAGGAATAGTCATTGCAATACACTTTAATAGAAATGTTATACAACATTTCATGTTGTTAGATCGTGCCACTACATACAGAACTAGGAACTTAAATTTTGTACACCTTTGAAATGTATTTATTTACGAAATATATTCTTTTTTTACGTATCGAGATGGCGGTTATGTAGGTGTACATGACCGCCATCTCGCCTAAGAAACCGATTCATTTTCGATATGAAGACACCCATATTGTAAGCTATCAGGAAAAACTTACTTAGGCAGCGCATTCCACAGCCTATTATCACAGAAATAGAGTCTAGAGTCTTTAGAACATCCGAAGCGTATCCGATAAAAACAAATAGGACAGCAATTTTGCGACGATGTTCAAAACTTTGAAGTCTATACGAAGAAGACCTTAATAGTTTGAAACGCATTGAATGCACACTTATCAATGGCATGACGTAAATATTTAACACTCTACTTGATTGGATGTCTTTAAATTTAGAGCAAACAGGTATCTTCGAAACAAGAACGTTACGTCCTAGGCCGCAGTATTTTGTGGTACTTCCCCAGGCGGAATCTGCCAACAGACCTACCACTACAATAGTATTGCTTACCATCAGGCAATCTGAGAACAAAAAAAATTTGCTTTATTGTATGAAAAATAACAATAATTATTTAATTATTAACAGATTGTACTATGTTTGGGTTTATTACGTTGATATGTTTACGTGTGACAATCATCTCGCCATGCTATGGCTAAACGCAATACGCTCTACGCAAAAAGCACCTGACAGCGATTCTACCAATTTTAAGTCTTTCGGAATAGCTATACTAATGAATTATACATCTTTTGGGCCGTTGGCGATGAAACATGACCTTGTACATTTTTAATTGTTATTGACCTATCTAAGTACCAACATTGAACTACCCAGCTTTAGAGACGCTCTAAGGAAGGTAAGTACTAAGACTTAAATCCGATTATCACAGAATCACGCCAACAAGCAAGCCACAAAAGCTAACCACTATCCATATCGCCATACCCATAGTTCATATTGGATATTATAATTGTTGTAATCTTAAGAAACAGCGCAACCAGTTTTATGAAATTTTGATGAAGTATCAAGTAATTATATTCCATTTGATTGATAATAATTTATTAAGTAGAATAATAACTGAGGAGTCATGTAGAAAACGATAAAAAAGGCGAAAATAGCGAAACTATGACTTATTAACTAACAATGGCGGGACGATAGATAGGATCTTTAAAATGAACATACTCAAAGTTTAGGCTCAAAAACATTCCTCATAAACATGAATGTGTCAAAATTTTGTTTGTTGAATATGATGAAATAATTAAAACCGCTTTGATTTAAAGCTTTCTACATAATCTTTTTATCTTTATACCAAAGATGTGTTCAGAGCTACATGTAGGATTGTGGGGGAATAAAGAGTGGATTGTCTAAGAACTAGGGCCACTGTAAATGATGATGAGTATAATAAATCCCATCCAATTATGCATACGAAAAGTTAACGACGATGAATTTAGAGTATAAGCTATAAAAGTCCTAGGACTTTTCACTGAAATATTCCAAGAGCATTTTCCTCTTGAGCAAAAGCAATTAAATTAATCGAAGTCAATTAACCGTACCCGGGGAGCATGCTAATTAAAATAAGCACTTCAGTAATGAACTCCATGTGTTTACTAATTACGTTATTGATGGAGAGCTTTTACGATTTCCTTTTTAAACCCACGTCTATTAGATTTATACTTTTAACTAGCTGAACCCGCTACTTCGTTCGCGTAAGCAGATGTTACTGACTTATAGGTGCATTAGTTGGAAGTATCGTAAGACAAAATATTTGGATAAATAGTCATTGAAAACCCGAATGAATTTGTACAAAAGTATATTTAATTTTATCATCTTCATTTTTCTTTTTTTAAACAAAATCAAACATACTTAGTAAGCTTTCGTAGTATCGAACATAACCGCAAGTGTTAAGTTTGTAGGATTTTTATAGGATACATTATGAAAAGTCTGAAGCTGATGTGCATGATCTGATACCTACTTACCTCTTTTAATCCGCAAGCTGTTTTCTAACTGTTACCCGCGACTTCGCCGGCGTAAAATTTTGAACGAAGCCTGTGTGGAATCAAAATAATTAAAATTTTGAGTTTTAATGATATTCAAGCAAGTTGAATCCGTAAATCTAAGCCAAGTCCTAGTGAAATGTTAATGTATGAATTTAATTGTAGGTAACACGGAAAAAAATCAAGAACGAAAGAATCCAAATTTGGCATCATAATCCTTTTAGCAGCAAAAACTTATTAGTACTATTTAGAATACCAGTATCGCCACCTAGTGATGAAAGAAAAAATACATACCACAATAGCAAAACATCGATTTAAATGGCCTTTAGTGCTTTTAGATTTAAACTGGCATTAGCGCCGTCTAATGAGAATATTATGTTGCTTGTTATGTTGATTGTGAACGCAAATCACCTATATTATCTACGCCAAAACGGGTCCATATATTTTTCATTTTTGGCTTTTATCTTACCATCACATCAAGTTCTTTACGAAAATATAATGCTTATATTATATTAATATGGAGTTAAATGAAAATGTAGACTTATTAGCCCATGTGAAATTTTAGACTCTAAACTATATGTGTTTCGTATGTCAACCCATATCGTTGTGCCGTTTTGACGTGATAATTAATATTTGTGTTTCCTTAGGGCCCATGCTTCTTTTCAGGTTGATAGGTAATAAATACATAAATGTGGTATTTCAGACTATCAGTTATTTCTGTTTCAATTTTCTACCAAATTTGCTTAGTCCATGGTTGATGTTCCAAAGACACGAACGAAGAGATTTGACTCTACGTTTGTGATAAGAACGTCTAGGCTGTGGAATACGTTGCCTGAGTGGGTTTTCCCCGATAGTTACAATCTTTGTGTCTTCAAATCGAGAGTGAATCGGTTTCTTTTAGGTAAACACGCTCCATCGTAGACCGCATCGTCGCTTAACATCAGGCGAGATGGTGGTCAAGTGTGAACCTATAAAAGGTAAAAAAAAAAGTCTTTCCTACGTCACAGTAACCTATAAGTAACCGATTTGCTATTACTGAGTTAACAAACTACGTGTGTTTCGAATTCCATCCAAATATGTTCAGCCGTTCCAACGTTGTCCTGTAAATATTATGAATGTCACTGTTTGGATGTCTGTTACGTAATACATAGAGTACTTATACATAGGCAGTGTTTAGCCTATGTGTTCTTCCAGACTGTAATCTAATTCTATTTCAAATTTCAACCCGATCACTTGATACGTTCCGCCATGATTAAAGCGGCAATAGAAATACATCATCTGCGAAAATTTCAACTGTCTAGCTATCACCGTTCTTGAGATACTGCCTGGTGACATACGGACGGACGGACGGACGGATAGCGAAGTCTCAGTAATAGGGTCCCGTTTTTACCCTTTGTGTACGGAACCCTAACAACGGTCTGCTTCGGTCACCGAAGCTTGTTGAACACTACCTTTAAATTTTAAACAATATTTGGATTGAAATAATACGTTTTCTAACAAGTTACGGCTGGTCTAGTAAGTTACAGCTGACCTAGTCGGGAGAACGACGACTGTCGATCCGGAGACCCAGGGTTCAAAACCACGCGCACCACTATCTTTTCAGAGCCATGTTCGTAATGCCGGTAATTAAAACGGTGGAGGAAAACACCGTGAAGAAACCGAAATCTACCTATAATCTAAATTCTAAGTCGTATGTCATCCACCAACCGACACTGGGCCAGCGTGGTGGAGTATAGCCTTGTCTCTCTCCTTGCGAGAGAAGGCCCCGACGCCCAGCAGTGGGAACATTTAATGGGTTGTTTATGCTGCTACTTATTATGCTGATATGTTTTCTCCAAAATACAAAAATCTACTTCAATGACAGGTAATTTTTAACGACTAAATTTTATAAGAAGGTACAACTATGTCGTACAGATAAATCTAAGCTGATTTTAGTTTTTTGTTGATATTTGAAAGACTACCTCCCTGTTTTCGATATCTAAAATCCCCTCTGAACTATTTTCTACTAAACAAAAAAGGAATTATCAAAATCAACTAACAATTAGCGGAGTTATCACGTAAAATAAAACCAAATAAAAAAACATGCAACCCGATTGAGAACATTCTCCTTGTTTGAAGTCGATTATAACCGAATGATGTTTGTTTTTCCACACAAAAATATATTTTTGACAATTATTTTGCCATCCAAGACGACGCGACGCGATCACGTGGGCACTTTCTAGAATCTAGAATCTAGATATTCTGTGGATCGTCTGTGATACACAGAATACTTAGAAGTTAGTATGTACCGAACGCGCCGCGCGTGTCGTTATTATTTAATGTTGGTGTTATTTCCGAACCAACAGACTGATATTGTTCAAATTTTGACGGGACAATATAAAAATGTGTTCTTTCTAACAAAAAAAGAATTAATGAAATTAAACAACGCAAACATGAGTTACAACCAAATACACATTCTGACTTTCACCCCCTCCCGCAAGAAAACCGATCGGAATTTGGGGATCAAAAGTAGCCTACAGCAATGTTCTTAGTATAAACTAAAATTATGCCAAGTTTCAGCTGAATTCAATCAGTAGTTTCGGCGTGATCCCTATACAGAAAGACAGACAGACAGACAGACAGACAGACAGACATGAAAGAAAAAAAATGCAGTTTCGCCATCAGTATCGACTACGGAGTGCCCCAAAAAAAATCTTTCAATATATCTTCAATGTACAGAATTTGACCCGTTACAGTTTTATTATAAGTATAGATAGGAAATAGACATGCAAAGGATATGGAACACATTATGCAAGGAAATCTACGTCGAGTTTTCTTTTTTTGAAGTGAAAACTTCTTTGGGCGCGCCTAGGACAGAATTTTCGTGGGGTGTGAACTGAAATGATCCGTCACGCTCGGGTAAACTCGGGATGCTAGAGCGAGAAACAAAATACAGTGAACAAGCGCGTCAAAGCGAGAAAGATGATATAGTCCCTGTATTTATTATATTTATATCTTTATATACCGACATTAACTTCTAGGTACCACAGTACTTACCGCATTAATTGAACTTGTCGCGAAATATTAAATTTGCATTTCACATGCATTAAAAAAGGTTTTTGTTGTAATACTCGTATTACTGTTTTATCACAGCACTTACACTACGTAAACACACAAAATGAGACCTATTTTCATCACAGCACTTACACAAACACTCTAAACACAACATATTAATGCATTTTTAGCGAAATGCTTATAAAATAAATAAATCGCATATTATACTAAAAAATTTGCTAGTCAAACGCCATTTCCACAGAGTACAGAGTAAGTAATCACTACGTCATTTCCGAACCGCGTAATTTTTTTTAAAACGTATTCTTGGCCATAGATACTAATCATTTTGCCACATGTTATTCTCGTGGTGCTGTGCTTACCAGGTATATTATAATTTTCAATTTTTAATAAATTTTTATTTATAATTATTACAATTACTTAGTGATCTTTAAATATAAGTATTTCTTATTTTAGTTTTTTCTTCTGCCGGGCGGTCTTAAGCGCACACATTTTTTTATTTTCGTTTCAGTTATAGTAAAAAGAAAATAAGTTTTATTTTACGTCTAAGTTTAAACTCATAAATGTCGATTTTTTTTGCTATTCGACATATTTGTATAAACTACTTCTTAGAAACATTAAAACAATGTACTTATATTGCCACGCGCGCAAAATAGGCGCATAGAGACGTCGAATTGTGGATAACAGCCTCCGATTACGAATACTAGTAACCCAATCTGTACTACTATCGTCAAAATTATATTAGAATAAATGCTATTTTTTACATCTAGTAGTGTTTAAAAATACGGATCAATGTAATCATAAAATTATAAATAAGTTTTTCAAGAAAGAAGGTGTGGTTCTTTGTTTTTAGATATGACTTCAAACAATAAACACTAAAATACAATACAAATACAATAAAATCGATGCTCTCTTTTTCTTTTTATAGTATTGTTTTTGATATGTAGTTTATCGTACGTTTCCATTGATCTAGCTTGCGGTTTCATTCAAGTAAATGCCGGAACACGCTGCATGGTAAAACATAAGTTTTCATAATAATCTAATCTAAGCTAATCATAAGATTAGCACCCAAAAATTTTAGTCACGTGTGTGGTAGACCAAGGTCCCGGAAAGGTTTTTGAAAATAAGACAAGCTCACGGTCCCCAAGAGCCCCATGCCTCAACTCAGTTTGAGACGCTCTCGCTATTACATCAAAATTAACCCCTGCATCAGCTCTGATCTCAAACCAACTAACTATCCATTCCTCAAAGGCTCTGATATATATTTAATGTATTAGATCCACCCAAAGTAAAATTTCACATAATTTACTCCATTATAAAATTTCAAAATACCGTTTCAAAATTAAAGATATAAATATTAAACATGGACTTTCAATCTGAACTCGGAAGTCGGTTTCAAGTAATTTTCAAAGTTTGGACATTTGAGTTAACACTACGGTACACGCGCCCCTTTTTTTTACTTGAGTGCACGCGTGGCCTACAATATTAGGCCATTTTATAATGTCAATAAATTGTATATTTATAATTATTTTGATTGAAATAAGAAACGAAATGGAAAAGTTATTTATTTTACTTAGTTATTACAACATTACAATTTAGATATATTATTTTAAATAGTGAACAATAGGCAATTTAGTAAACATCTAAGAAAAAGTAACAAAATGGCACTTCTGAGATCAACGTAACTTTTTTTAACTAACACTTAACTTAACTATTACTATTTTCTTTATTTTCGTAGCATTCAGGACACACTACTGCTTGGTGATCGGGACAAATCCATTTGTAGCATGTCTTGCACCACTTTTTTGTCGACCGATTTCGGGCTCTCGAGCAGAGTGCACATCGACCAACTCGTCCTGTCTTTGGTGTCAACTCGTGTTGAGACTCTTGTGATTCTTGAGCTGTGCTGCCCAAAAGTGCTCAATCCTGAATTTAAGTTGTCGGGAAGTGTTTCAATGGATGCCCGACGGATCAAAAGTGGTTTTATCAAACTGAAGGACAATTCGTGCAAAAAAATTACGCCTGATAAGTTTTTCGGGTGAGGCATTCAATTGGTTGATTACCAGAGCGTTGATTCCAACAATGTTCATCAAATCAAAAATATTGTTAGGGGCCATCGACGGCTGTTACGCAGAACGCTATACTGCTTGCACATTTTGTCTAGGATGTCTACACCACATTTAGTACGATTATAAAAAGTAATAATCTCAGGTTTGCGTTCTTCGTTTGTATTGGGATCGATAGCTGCATCATAATGCATTGTAGACAGTAAGTTGACTGCCTTGTTTCTTTTAGGAACGTAGGACACAAGGGTAACGTCTTTTGAAACCCAAAAGAGAACTTTTGCTTATCCTAGACTTCGAGCTTTGAACTCCTAGGAATTTCGGGTCTATTTGCTTTCATAGTACCAACAATCGTTATTTTCTTCTGCAATAACTCTTTAGCCAGAGGCAGGTTTGTAAAATAATTGTCCATTGATACATTACAACCCAAATCATAAAGTGGTTCCAGTACTCTATGGACAACGTCGTTTACTTTGTTGGACTTCTGGAACAGACCTTCCGGTTGCGCTCAACATATATCTCAAAATTGTAGACATACGGAAATTTTGTATCGACAACCATAAAAATCTTGATTCCGAACTTGTCTGGTTTATTCGGTATGTACATTATAAAGCCGCAACGTCCTCGAAAACCGACAAGTTGTTCGTCTAGCGTCAAATAATCGCCAGGAACAAAGTTGTTACGACAATTGTTAGTGACCAGCTCTACAACTTGTCGAATCGGTGCCATTTTATCAAATTCTCGGCGCTGTTCTCTGTCAGTAATATCGTCAAATCTTAGGGCACGTATCAAAATCGGAATCTATTTATTGACATTGTGGCATATACAATTTCTAAGCCAGTACCCTGAGAGTTATCCCAAAAGTCTTTTATGTTACGCCGTCCACTTCGCGACACTCCCATGACGTACAATAAGCCTAGAAATGCTCTCATTTCTACTATATCAGTGGGTTTAGCATCCCTGTTTCGTTGAAAATTGTCTTTATTTGATCTACATATATATTAGTGCATCTTACCAAAATTTCCAAAATATCTTGTGTAAAAAATAGTTCAAAACAGGATAATGGATCCTTAGCATTCCTAGCTGCATCTCCTTTTGGGCCTGGTGGTCTAATCCTAATGTTTTGGGTTCGAATTCGCGTTGCCGGTGGTATATCTTTGTGCCAAATAGTTCCGTTCTTCGATTTGTAGACTGGACCACGCCTTCCAGATGCTAGTTGCGAGAGTGGAGCGTTATCTGAATCTGATGCTTCGTCAGATTCACTCATCCTTTCCTCTTCATTTTCCTGGAGTTCTGCCTCACGAACTAGGGCCTGTAAGTCTGGTTCTGGCTCAACTTCATCATCTTCACTCTCAATTAAATCTTCATCATCATTAGCTAGCTCTTCTAGCCACCTTTCCACTTGTGCATCATTCATGATGTAAACGGTTATAAATCTGTAAAAAAACAAAAATACAAAAATAATATACGTATTACAATTTTAATATAACAATAATTTAATAAACATATAAATATACATATATACTATAACTGGAAATCATTATTATAGCGTTATAAATCGATAATACACGAAAAGTGACTTACCTGATTTTGTTACACCAATACACGCGCGGACTATTTTAGTAGGCCCGCGCTTTTGGCGCCAAATATCATACACGTCCGTTCGCGCAGGGATCGCGCGGGGTACTGAGGTAAAGACAAATATATCTGACGAGGCTTACCTGGAATCGCTAGTTTCTAGCGCGCAAAACTAAAAAGTTACCGCAAAAAGAGTAACCCTGGTCTACTATAGTAGGCTACGCGTGTACTCTAGTGTTAAACGACATGATATTGTAAAAGTTAAATGTACTTTGAGTATCCTAACATCGAAACATGCACCTGACACCAAATACAAGTGGACTTGTCACAAAGAGTTTTAATATCTGATTTATCTTCACGCGACAAGAGAAATGTCGCTTTAAATAGATTGAGTTTTGTTTGTCATAATTATTTCTTATTTTTTTTGCTGATATGTGCTCTTGACTACCATCTTGTTTGCTGCTAAGCGACGATTTTAAATAATGTTCTACGTTTGAAATATAGTTTGATATCTAGTGAATGACACATGTCCTCGAAATATATATATACATATATAGCAAGTATTATATCAGCTATCTGGCTGCCATCACACAAGCTTTGCTTAGTTTGGGGTCAGATGGTGTTGTGTGTGAATTGTCCACCAATATTTATTTATTTATTTAAAATATGCCCTTTAATGTTTTTTGAACGGTATTCTTGTCCATTTGCTCATATAATTATAAAGGATTCTCAGATGACCTCAGATAGCCTCACACATCGTTCTCCCCGGACTTTACTCCTATATGTACATTATATTTAAAAAAATCGACTTTACACTTTCATGCACCATGTTAACGGATAAAATATGATAGTATTGGGTCCTTACATATGTATATTATGAAATTTAAGGAACTTTTTAAATAAATACATGGGTGGGTAACTCACGTTTGATATAGTCAGTCCAGTCCGACTCAAGTTTCGATCGCGTCAAGTGCGCGCACGTGTTCGCTGCCCATTCAAACTTGAATCTGACTGGACTGACTCAAACGTGAGTTACCCGTGTATTTATTTCAAATGTGGATATCCACGTTAGTTTTCATACTATAAGGAACTTGTTCCACCGTTCAACCTACTGATATTGATAGAGTGATATTACCTACTTAACATTTGGTTTTACTTAATTATTTACTTTGGTATTGGAGCACTCACTACTTCACTACTTTACTCGTTCAAAAACTGAAGCGCTTATTGGTATAATATAATATTCCAGTTAATGGAACTACCAACTTTTGTTATTGTAGTAGAGTATTTGTTTCATTTCAACAAAATTTCATTTTATATCCACTTGTAGTTCGCTTTGTTTTTAGTTTAGACGGAGTTTCCCCGTACTGAGTTTGTTATTCGCTAGGGGTTTTCTATGTAAGTTATGTCGCCGCACGTTTGTATGGTGTTTGATCCGGGAAATACGTGACTCACCCTTTGCGAATTTATGGGCTTACTTGGACAGAATGTCTTTCTTTTACTGTTATAAAATCCATAGTGAATTTTTGAGAATGATAGGGTCGATCACAAAAGAAAGTTGTGAAATTTAACAATCCAGTTAATAAATAGAGTACTTAGTTTTATAAGAATCTGAATTTAGAAAAAAGTTATGTCGTTGCTTTGAGGAATTTCAGGAGATTGAGTTCTTGTTCCCAAGAGAAAAAACGGAATGACCATCCAAAATACTATCGCCTCTAGCAGATAAAACTTTTATTGGAAATTGAAAAGTTTGTTTTCCGTTTGCTTACTTTTTCGTAGATGGGTTGAAAGCTAGCAAGAGATCTTGTCAAAAGTGGACCTAATGTAATAAATGTAAAGTTGCCTTAGTTTGTTTATTTGTTGCTAAGGTTATAAATTCTAAGTCAACTATTGAATGATCGTAGAAAATAAAAACTTTGGGAGACACAGTTAAAATATGTGTATATCTCGCTGACTGAACAGGTATTATCCCGTAATTATTAATTACAGGATATTACCGTAGTTACAAGGTTTGTCGCGTCCATTTTAAGATACCATCATAAAAGCAATGCTCAACAAATCGACATAACGCACAAATATGATTTTCAGAAAGATTATTTTTATTGATATCAATCCTAAAAATGACATGGCAAATATAAGTTTTAATCTTTCACGATCTTGGAAATGTTATTGAAGGCTTAATTAATGCTACTAATCTTTACAAATTAATTTCAAAGTTTGGACGTTTGTTCCTCAATCACGTCTAAACGGGTTGGGTAGAAATTTGGAACACAATTAAATTATACTCTGTAAAACACATAGGTACTTTTTATCATGAGAAAATAACGGGAACGTCAACTACGTGGATTAGACCACGGGGTGCCGCAAATTAAATGTTTTTTAGTAATTACCTGCCTAATCGACGATTCTTATGACACAGCATAAATCGTGTCTAAGTACTATTAAGCTACATAGTTTTTAAGTTCATTTATGGGTAAAATAGTGTTTTACCAAACTGAATTATGAATCAATTTCGTACACGAGGATTTAGCAGTTTTTACTGACTGTAGATTGTGACTGAAGTGGCTTAATTAAAAGCCATTTTACCTAACAACAATCATGTAGAAATTAAATGTATTATTGTAGAGATAAAACTGTTACAACAACTTTTACAGGGATAGAGTATTTTTTTTAAATTTGAAATTACGAAACTCTTTCACTACATCAAATTATACTCACACAGATCATACACCCAGGGTTCATTGTCTTTGCTCTATCATAAACATTGCTCACAATGGTATGACCTAAGTACACCATTAACGAACACTCTTTACTTTGATGTACCTTGTTTCACACTTTATACTCACTTCCGTCTTGCTTACTTATTCAAGAGCTTTTTAAAGGAGGAATGAATTTATAAGGCTTTGTTGTCACAGCCACCCCTGGGTTCGGCCTTCGGTGCAAGCGATCGAGGCCACTAATGAAATGGCTGGAGCAGCCGTTAAGGAGCAAAAATGTCTTTAATTAACAGGCGAGCCCGGAGCAGTTTCTGTCAGCACAAGCGACCGAGCAATTAGGAACATCTTGGCTCAGACCCGCTGGCGCTGTTTCGCGCTCCGTTTGAGTGGCTATTGAATAAAAATATTTATAGACTGCTAATTGAATAATAATTTTCAGTAAATATACTATGTGAAAAAGCAGATAGCGTTAAATGTTCCTATGGTACTTATTTCAAAAGTTTAAATTGATTATATTTTTCTTAAAAAAAAATCTTTGAAAATATAAATAATACCATCTTTGCTGCAAACAGCAAAAAAATTTAAACACGTAGTTAACAGCACACACACAAACAAGTTGTAGGTACTTGATACTTGTTTTGTTTTTAAAGATCATTAAATGACTTTATTTTGAAGGTTCTTAAGTTACCTGTTGTATTTTACGATGGGTTATTTCGTTGTCGAAAGCAAATTTGTCATCGTGATAATTGGTAGTTGCATCAGTTGCCAATGTTTGCTAGACCAATGAGTTAGTTATTGACACAACACCGTTTAACACTGAACTTGCTTCAGATGAATAATTTTTATGAGTCAGTGGCTTTATTATCGTGACAGTTGTTTTTAAATAACGGTATGATTCTAAACATGCACATATTAACACATATACAATATATACAATAATAACATATTATATGAGTGTAAAATTTTAATAAAATAAAAAGATCAGAAACGTAAAAAGATCAGAAATCTTTCCAAGTAATAAAATGTTTAAGTAGTTTATGTGTTTTGTTTTTTCGTAGAATGTAAGATTGTAACAATAAAACATTCTGATTTTCGGCACGAATGCACACACATACTCGTACTTATTCAGAAGTACACGGTTGTCAGTTCAGCGTAAATTCTACTTGAGAAATTGAGCGAATTATCTCGTGTGAGAGAGTTTAGTAACCTGAAACACATCAAAGGTCTTGTAGCTTATTAAACACAAGAGTGTGTTGAGGAATATCTCGGGATATTCGGTGACAGGATAGGTGAGTTTCAGTAGGTTTTTTTTTTTAATTCACACACGACACCATCTGACCCCAAACTTAGCAAAGCTTGTATTATGGCGGCCAGATAGCTGGTATAATACTTATATAGTTTTAAATACATACTTATTATAAATAGAAACACCCAGATACAGTGTCAACATTTGAATTCATCACACAAATATTTGCACTAGGTGGGAATCGAACCCACGACCCTCGGTTTCGCAGGCAGAGTTACTACCCACTAAACCAAGAGGCCAGTCAATATATAGTTTAATAATAGGCTTATTGTTTTCTGGGCAAATAAAAACAGGCCCACTGGCTGTTTGCAATACTATTTCCGTATTACAAAATATAACGTATGTCTAAATTTGTCTATACGAGTTTGTTTTGCGTTACAAAAGTTGAAAATATCTGCGACAATATGCGAAAAATTTGAATAAAAATAGCACATTAAAAAAAGTTACAGATTTTCGGCTCAAGCCTTGAGCAGGTAAATGTCACTTAAAATTTGTCACTTGGACGATTTTAAATCAACATTTCATGTCACATTGTTTTGTTTCTTATGATACCTACATCTGCAAGCTATTTTTGTGATATGACTGCAACATCGGTAAAAATTAATTGAATGACAAAATATTTTATTTGCCAAGTTTATATTATTTTGATTGCTGTATAGTGTATATAGGGAATATACCTAGATAAAATATATAAATTCCAAAAAATAATAATATAGCACCTAGTGGCAAGCAGCAGTGTCCTCCGCGTAACAGTAGATAGATACATAGATTAACTATTTATTGCACAATTTAAAAATAAACAAAAGTTACTTATAACAAATCAAAATAAAGTAGCGACCTTACCACTAAAAACGATCTCTACCAGGCAACCACAGGATGGAAAGTACATTGTCGCATGAGCATTTTGAACATCCATTATATATGTATCTGTAT
Source organism: Ectropis grisescens (assembly GCA_017562165.1). Taxonomy (NCBI): domain Eukaryota; kingdom Metazoa; phylum Arthropoda; class Insecta; order Lepidoptera; family Geometridae; genus Ectropis; species Ectropis grisescens. The sequence continues at coordinate 11,842,832 of CM029781.1, read as the reverse complement.
GATAACAGCAAAGAGTAATTTTCTATTATTAATTAGCACAGAAAGTGATATTACGAGCATTTCACAATCAGGCTTTGAAATCAGAGATAGGATCGTGAACTTATTTGTGAAGACGAAGTAGTTTATCGGAATTCAATAATTTCGTCAGTATTTTGGCGAGCGCTAGGTCGGCCGAGTGTCGAATTGTTATTAAAATGGTCTTAACATTTTGGCCTCCACCTAGGATTCCGAGGAAGTAGGTAAGCGGCGCGAGAATGCGTAACTTGTACTTAGGTAATATACTTTGCCCAGATTACACTTTCTTTTGTTTCTGAACCTATAACACCTTGTTTTAGTAACATAAAGTAATTCTATGGATATAGAAGCCATGGTAGCCCAGTAGTATGAGTATAGCCAAGTACTCGTAGTAAGATTGAATGCTTTTATTGTACAATATAGGTCTACATGTAAAGTCAAACGTAGACCTACTTTGTTTGACCGCAATTTTCATATTCTATAATAATATCACGGCCTATAGGAAGTTACAATGGGTGTAATGTCCGATTGTACAATTGTGAGTGTCGCAGGTTCAAACTTAGCCTCCACCTTTGAGAATATTTCTATGTGCAGAAGTATAGTTTGTTATTATCATTGTCTTTTACGGCGAAGGAAAAAGTCGTGAGTTAACTAAGTTTCAAGAGAGATATGTTTTAATGACTTATGTCATCTGTCAACCAGACCTTGACTCTCTTCTCTCAATGTGATATCTGGGGGCACGGCAGTGCCCCGCCAAGTCGAGCGCGAAGCAACACTGCCGTACCATCCTTTACTGGAACCATTTCGCTGCATTTTCAGGCCCCTATTTGAGACCCTTTGGATAAGACCAGAACGCTGAAATTTTCGTCATCTAGTAAGCTATAATCACATGCTTAAAATCCAAAATTTGAAGTAGATATGTACGTCATTTAGTTCCGAAGTAAAGCGAAGGCAAAGTTACGACACTCACTCATGATAAATAAAATAAATAATGAACGCGAATGGACAATACAAAAAACTATACAACGGTCAAGTCACACAACGTTAACTATAATAATAAAGAAATCGCAGTAAGGAACCTCAGACTTGGCACGGCTTTGTCTAGATTTCATTACTTTTTAGAGATAAATATACAGCACCATCGAGACCTGGCTAGTTTTTTATAGAATGTTTTTGGTGGGATAAGGGTTTTAAGTTTCAGTAGAGGGAACATAAAGTAAAGTAGTTGTTTGTACATGGGTTATCTTCTTTGCTTAACTAGCTTTGCATAGCTCCAGTGGACGCTCACCTTAATTCAGGAGATTGTATAACTGTGCTTATACATAGGTATTACTAAATTACCAATAACCTTACCACAATGTCATACTGTTATCATGTTTTATTTCTCTTTTCGTGAATAATAAACCGCTCAGTGCGAGACGGTCTCTCACATCGAGGATTCCGTATAACTCGCTCATCGCCACAACATATATTGATAGAAATAACAATTGATGAATATTTGTAGAATTTCACTTCAATGATTTGAAAATCATCTTTACAGTCGACTCGTATTCGGTACGTTGCTCATACAAAATTTGATTCAAAATCGTTAGCTATAGTTAACAAACTCGCTAATACTCGTTCGTTCTTATTTTTAACACTCGGCGCAATAACGACAGTGTTTCTTGGTTTATGATGAACGTAGTTTTTTTTAAAGTAATTTGTGTCGGGAGTTTCTTAAAATTTTTAATGTTGTCCTTGTTAATTTGAATTATTATCTACACTTATCTATATTATAATGCTAAAGAGGTTTTTTGTTTGAACGCGCTAATCGCAGGAACTACTAGACCGATTCCAAAACTTATTTGGATATATATCCAACGGTGAAACAAGTTTTGGAATGTGAATCCATGTGATCTTTGAGTGCTATTATAAGCTATACCTATTATGTACCTACCACGGGCAAAACATGGGCGGCTCGCTAGTATACTATTAAATCTAATGCAACAATATTTACCACGAAGTAAATATACTCGAATGTCACTAAATAGTTCGGATAAAGCGTTCGACACGACAGAATCTTATAAAGTTATTCCACAACATTAGTAGTACCTACCAAAATTTGTTTCTCTTTGAGCTTTGGCGTTTGAGTGGAAAATGTTTGAACTGATACATTTATCTTAGGCTACAATAGCTAATATCTTTTACACGGAACCTTAAAATTCGATTATTGCAATCACGTGACCTTACCACGTGAAAAAGGTCGATATTTGTTTGTTTTTTTGTTGTATTTGTGATTATCTCAACAAGGTTTAAAACACTGAATATCTTGTTAAAAATAAAAGGGTAATTAAAACGTGATATAACTACGAGTATATTATGAAACTATTTCCTTTGAAAAATCTTGTATTAATTTAGCTATTTCATGTAAATTCTCGTAGATTAAATAACTACGACGACGGAAACGAATAGTAAAAACTAAAAATACTCACATATTTCCAAACATTTTCTTAAGACTTACGTGAATTAAAAAATCTTGATTTTTTTGAGCTTAGTCCAATCGGTATAGATGTTTTTGACTTTGGTGACGTGAAACATAGTCAAATAGGCAGAATAGAGCTTAAGTCAAGTTTTGTTTTTCTTCCGAATGTGCTTACCTTTCATCTTGCTTTATTTACCAAGTAACACAGGGTAAACAGTCGGGTAAAAATATCGAAGGTGCAACAAGGTTGCCTAAAAAAAAGATGCCCAGGTTTTGAAATACGGTAGCTAGTATACCATTGGGCAGCCTCACACCTACTTTACACACGAAAAGTTAGTGTTTTTGTATGTAGGTATACCTACAGTTAGTTGCTAAGTTGGGGCGTTTTGAATCCGTAATAAGTTATTCATATCTCCTATGACGAGGGTCAAAATCAGGTCCTCGGAGAGCAGACATTAGCATAGATGATGTTTGGGTTGTCTTTTGAAGTGGTCACAGGATGAAGAACACGTTGTATGTACCTCATATTGCACTTTGAACATAATATTTTATTTACATATAGTTGTCACTAAATTCGCCACCTATAAAAAGCCAATCAACCGAGAATAAATGAAAAAGAGAAATATGGTTGGTATATATGGTATGGTACAATAACACAGTAATACGAAATGTTTCTGAAATAAAGAAGAATTATTTTGGCTAGTAATTTTACAGTAAAATTATTAGTTATCTGTAGAAATAAAAAAATATTGAAAGAAGCGACAAAGCTGCCAGTTAAAGTATAACTCAACTCGTACAAAACATATTGTAATAAACGTAAAATTCATACGCATAAAGGTATTTCACTATTCTGAATCTGGATTATTGTTGTTCAATCACGTTGGAGTGTCTAAACGGATCGGGTTGAAATTAGTAGATCTGTCTGTTAGATAGTCTGAAATGGCATATATTTTACTTTTTCTCGCCGGAAAATAACGAGAACGGAATCTACAAGAATAAAACCACGGGGTGCTGCTAGTATTTACCGAATACAAGAAGATATATTTTTTTTTACCGAATTCAGAAAAGGAGAAGATTCCCAATTTTGAAAAAGTTTTTTTTTTGTCTGACGCATGTTATGCAAATGCTCTTTTGATGATGATTCTTTTTTGTTTGGTATTAAGTATTATCATACTTTAGACATGACCCCATATTTTTTTTTTCGAAATCAATGTGGTGGTCTTGAAATATCAAAGGACAATGTAGTCGTACATTTTGTTAAAATTATTTGGAGTTTAAGTGTATCTGAGTTAATTGAAGTCAATTTTGATTTTTCATAGAAAGTTAGTTTTTTATCATAGTATATTTTTTTATCTGTATACTACGAGTTTAGGCTAAGTATTTTTTTGTCAAACTAATTTTCATTTTTTTTACTTACTACGTAGATTAGTTTACTCAGAAAATGTTAAGTTTAACCAGATTTCAGATAAAATAAAAAACTTAAATACCAAGTTAGCAACAAAAAATACCAAGATAGCAACAATGGATCATGATAAAATAATTTCTCGAAATAAAATAATTTAATGACATCAACGTCATAATAAAAATATGCAAATAATAAAAAAAATAGGCAAATAAAAAAAACACCATTAAGTACATTATTTTTTTTATTGGAATTGACATTATGTGTGTGGGTTAAATGAATTTGGTTAAGACTTTACTGTAGTAATATATACCAGAAGGAAAATTAATTTTGTTTCAATCCCTAACTATAATTTTCAATGTAGGTCCAAAAGGTTTAGTCTTATATATGGCAGGTTAAAATTTCAAACCAAAACGAAGAGTGTGCCAATGGCATGCAGGCGCAAATCGATGCGAGGCAACAACAGAGTCTGTACCATGAGTTATTTTTAACCCCCGACCAAAAAAAGGGGTGTTATAAGTTTGACGTCGATGTCTGTCTGTCTGTCTATCTGTCTGTCTGTCTTTCTGTCTGTCTGTCTGTGTGTGTGTCTGTCTGTGGCACCGTAGAGCTCAAACGGATGGGTCGATTTCAATGCGGTTTTTTATTTGAAAGTTAATATCCGTGCGGGTGTTCTTAGCTATGTTTGGTTAATATCGATTCAAAATGGCCGCCTCCACAAAATGGCGGACAAAATATTTCTTCACAACTTACCTCAATATGGGTATCAAATGAAAGGGCTTGACTAGTAGAGTACTATACGCTATAATACATTTCAAATCCAAGATGGCCGCCACCACGAAATGGCGAATTATACAATGTTTTTCACTACTACCTCAATATGGGTATCAAACGAAAGGGCTGGATTAGTAGAATACTTTGCACTATGACAAATTTCAAATCCAAGATGGCCGCTACCACAAAATGGCGAATTACATTTCTTTTTTCACAATTCCCTTAATATGGGTATCAAATGAAAGGGCTTGACTAGTAGAATGTTATACAGATAATAAATCTAAGGTAGTCGGGGGTTAATCAAAATTTTTAATTTTGTTCTTGTTGCTTTGATTGTTCGATTCAAACGGTGATCTACTTTTTGCACACTGCGTCTATGAACCCTATTGCCCGGTATAAAGGTTCACGGTAGCAATCCAATGAATATTGAGCTTCAATTGTGTCGCAAAGTCATCGCAATATCAGCCAGCAGTACGGACCCTGAACCATTCACCATGAATTGGATGCTGTGCAATGTCAAACAATGGCTTTGAATTGACGCAAGCTTGCGAGACGTGCCGACGGAATTCTCTGTGAAATTCTCTATCAAATTTCATTACTAGTTTCACAAAAATAACTGAGAGTAACAGGACTTTTCACAAAACTATGAATGTATTCATTATCAGGATTTTGTTCTTGTAGGGTATTATTCTTTTCAAAATATGAGGGCCGTGATTTTTATATGCAAAAATATAAAAAGCATTCGTAGCTATGATTACTTTAAATTATAGCTGAAGAAGATTCTAATTTTCATAATTTATCTCAGACAAAAGAATATAGAATCAGACAATTCAAACGAAATTAACTAAAAAAATAAAACATGAACAAATAACGATTAGGAAATGCAACGTCCTCCATCCACACCTTCTATGTTTTCTAATAATAATTAAAACGTATTATATGCCGTGGACAGTCCAGCTCCCGCAAGTAGCACCCATTCACGAGTAATGTGTGTGTGTGTGTGTGAATCTCGCTCTTCTTGACCATATTTTAGGGAAGATGGGAGGCAGAGGGCGTGGCCCAAAAGAAGCTTTTGAGTGACCACGAATGCCTAAGCCAAAAACACGCAATTTTTACATAATGTTATAAATCTTAGAGTACTTTGATCTCATCAACGATTCCAATACTACATCGTTCCTGTTTTTATTAAGATTTCATCCAATATATTTTCAGTAATACATAATTTCGAAATACGAGTACTTACTCGTAATTATAATACTGAAGACTTTTACTTACACACATGCTACTCACTGGACTCATTGTACACATAGGTGACGGCAAAAATGGGCCAGGCATACGTTTTACATTTTATTTAGGTACTTCTATAATATGTATTATATACTTCAGTGCTTTCCAAACTTTTTCTTGGCAGAAGTGTGTGTAATTATATCGTAAACAATGAAATGTAGTTTCTCAATCTTCGTAGTTGTTTTTCAATTTATACTGAATTCTGACAAAAGGTTTTATTTTTGAACTACCAATTGACCTTAAATTACAAAATTACTATGAAAATTTATTTGTCAGAAAATAATCACCATAATACGGTACATAAGGTAAACCGACACTGTGTTATATATATTTTGTTCACAATTAAAGATAATTTGAAACAAAATTTATTCGTTTAAGACGATAAATATCCGTCGTGGGGTCGAGACCTTTATTTTGAAAAACACTCGGATCTAGTCGGTTTATTTTGTTAAGGTTAGTCAGGCATCTGTCTCCGCAGCAGCATAACCTTACGCCTCATGGAGGTACTGTAATGTATTACGTGCCGAATCTAGCTGATTTAGGATAAGAATTCACGTTTCTTTTGGCGTCTTGTCGGATTAGGAAGATTTGCCGGGTAATTTCCCAAATGTCTGAATACCTAATATGCTCGACATTTTCGGGGATATCTATGTAGATATCCCCGAAAACACGTATGTACGTGTTTTCGCAATTCAAGGTTAGATTATATTTTGTAGGTATAAATGAGAATACGTAAAATTGGTTTATTATGTCAGTGGCATTAATAATAAGTCAATATGTAGCTATGTATTTTTGTGAAAGTCGTAGTAGTAGGTACAGTATCAAGAACGACAAATTGGCAGGCGTGGTAAATTCGAGCCAGGCCTGTCTGCATGCTTTTGAACATTTTACAATTTGCACGAAGTAATTTGTACCATTGGCTTTAATCGTATGTTATCAGTAAACTGTCGTGGGCAAACCGACACTCCACGAAAGAGACTTCACATCTTTTGAGAAATAAGTCATAGGTAGCCTGCGTGTGAATTACGACTTTAACTCTCTCCTTGAGAGAGAAGGGCCCGAGTCCTAAAATTCAATACATGCCCTTATTTGGGTTTTGTAGATTGAGCATTTGCTTCGTCAACCCTTACTTCATCTAAATAACCCTTCGTCATTGAAAGGATGGGGTTATAGCGGCTATTTAGGCTTTGGACTCAAAATATGATCCGAAATTCAAAGATGATATGAAAGTAACGTCAAGAACTTTCTAGTGGTCGTATACATACGGTTACACCTCGAAAAGACAAATCGAACTAAATTTTTTCTCAGAAAATATAGTAATTGACTGTGAGGGATTGAGTGATGATAACTGCTTCAAAATATACCATCATAATTAGTCCGTCAAGTAGACTACGGAAAACTATGAAAAACGTATTTTTGGTTAAATCAAAAATCGACAAAGATATAAGATCATCGAACTACCGGAGTTATGGAGTTGTGACGTCAGGTCTACAAGACCTAAAATCATACATAGGCATGACACTCGAAACTTTCAAGCGCTTTTTTTTTGGAAATGAAGCAAAATAAAAAATACATGTACTATATTTTATAATCTAATCGACTGACTAATTAGTGTTTTTAAGTCACCAAGTTTGAATATTATCTTATTAAAGAAAATAAAACCAACAAAAAATTAAATATTATTTTATTATCTTATCGAAATATTTACACAATAAAAGTACGGAATATACCTATCACAAAGTATTTACAAAAAAACTTATCCAATTAATTTATGTTTGAATACATTTAAACCTTTATCTTATGAACACATAATTATGTCATTAATTGATATGGAGCGCAGTACCAAAAATATTATGATAACGCGAACATAAATAGCTATGCTATTTTCTGACAACAGAAGCATATTTGCAACGACGAGGTATTTTGTCCTTGCTCTTATAAAAAAAAAACGAAGATTGTCAGATCTAGGTACGGTTTAAAAAAATCTGATTTTCTGAGTTTGCCAGCACACGCATCCAAAGCAGATAAGAAGAATGAACAACTAAAATCTGAGTCATCGTGGCTTTACTAGGTACACTCTCGACTAATTATCTTTCTAACAAAAAATCAAAATCAGTTCATCCGTTCGGAAGCTACGATGCCCAAAAAAAACACACACAAATACATGTCAAATAAGTTTGACACGCCGTAATTTTTTCGTCGGAGGCTAAAAATTTAATCGACATAGAGAAAGCGTGGATCCTGGAGTCCGTAGAACTGAATTAAAAGAAAACATTCTAAAACAAAAAAGTTTGTATGTGTCGCATCTAGTCATCAAACAAAGACGATATACGAACGTGTCAGAGGGAGATAAGCGAGCTTGGCTTTGCCGGATGATAGATTCAAGGTGTATGGTAAATAGGCACCACGTTCGCTTTATAATAGTACGTACTTTGGGGATGTGAATAAATGGAACGGACGAAAAATACTTTTGTAAAATATGGTTTATACAGCCGATTACGTTCTTCTAATATTTTCGATATTTTTTTATAGTATAGAGTGACGAGACAAGCAGGACATGTGCCTGATGGTAAGCAACATGCCTGCCACATAACAGCACAGTGACACGTAGCTATTGGAACACGAAGAGTCTATATGATTACCCAGCACTGCACTACGCTCGTCACCCAGAGATATAAGATGTTTCATCTCTATACCCTGTAATTTCAGTGGAAACATTGTCCTTCAAACCGGAACACGGTAATGTATGCACATTTCTGCTTGGCGGTAGAATAACTGTCAAAGCTTAGAAGTTTGGATGCTTATTGCTCTATCACATCGGAACGACTGGACGGATTGAGTTGAGTTTTAGAACACACTTATAGTCCGCACCGAGTTCTCCCGTGATACATATACATATAACCTATATCACTCAGTGTTTACATATTCAACGGTGAAATAATTGTTGGAATCGATCCAGTAGTTCCTGAGACTAGCGAAAAGGCTCGAAAAGGTGACATCGTTTCGTGATTGATGTACGAAAGCCTTGAACGAATAAGTTTGACTCTACTTTCGTAGCAAAAAATGTGCTTACCTTACTTGCGTAGGTAGCTTTCCTATAGATTGTAACTGAAATTATAATGCAGAGAATGACCACTAGGCATTCTCTGCTTGATATAATTTGCTTTAATTTTTTAGAATTTTCTATTCAGCGCGCTCCGCGACGAAGCGGTCACGAAATTACAGCAAAGCGTGAATTTATTATCGATTAAATACACAGTAGTTGCGTGCAGCCGCCTAAAGTAGGTAACCTATTTGTGTATCGAGTACCTACAGAAAAGATAGATTGTGAATTAGATTTTTAATTATCTGATTAAAAGTCTAATTCACAATCGATCCCGTAGTTCCTGAGATTAGCAAAAAGGCTCGAAAAGGCGACATCGTTTCCTGATTGATGTACTACGGAAACGATTTAAATGTAGGTACCGTAGCTAAGCTGAAAAATCCAAGGCACCGTTCGATGTTTTTGCTAAGCCGCGAAGTAAAGTAAATGAGACTTTATTGCAATAGCGTTACGGCAAAAACTATTAACACTTGATGTACTTTAAACGAAGTAGACCATTAGAGCATTTCACATTGTAATCCAAATGGTAGTAAAGTATGTCCTGATATAATTGTCAGAACTTGCAGCTATTCATAACCTGTGCTAAGTTTATCGTGATAATTATAAACGACTTCAAAAAAGGAGAATTTTCTTAATTAAATTATATTTTTTTTATGTTACGCGATAGCTCTGCCAATTTGGCATTGGATTTTGATGACACTTTTTGACGTGACAACGTCTAATAAATCGATGAACGCCGGCTGCATGTACGAAAAAGTGTCCCGTTACGCTCATCGTCCCGTCACGCTTAGTGTACGCTTGCACCGCATCTATCAACGTTTTGTTATGACCTTGTCACGTTAAACTATCGTCCGTAAACTAATCGACTTTACAGACAACCAATCGGCATCGATGGGGTTTAAATTTGGAACAAAGAAAGTTTGTAGCATGAAATAGTGGCTATTTAGACTAATTTTTATTTATAAAAAAAATAGCAGCATTATTTCTAACTTTTGCGCGGACGAAGCCACAAGCAGACACTAAAACTTCTAGATGGATATAATTTGAACACACTCAAATTATATCAGATGATTTATCTTATTGACTTGTAATTTATTTTCAATATTTGCTTTTCAATCCGGAATACAGTAATGCCTACACACTTCTGCTTGGTAGAATAAAAGAGTGTTATACTTCCCGAGGTAGAGTCTGCATGTCTTACTTCTAAAAAAATATTGCTAAATTTTAGTTCGAAACTTAGTATTTTTTACTGTACTGGTTATGAAGCCTACCTGGCACTAAGCTGCACTAATCGATATAGTACCTTAGCTAAATCTGTAAGTTCTACAGAAAACGTGATGAACACGCCTGTAACTTTACAACTTCAACGCTACCGCAACATGCTCCCAACTATGTTACCACATAATGAAGCTCAAATGTACATTTCTCCTAGAACATACAAAGTTTGTTGAGCATTTTCAGTGCAGGTGTAAGGAGTTTGTTCGAATATTCTTTCTTTCTACAAAAGTGACATAAAATACAATACAAAAAATATCAATTGTCAGTATCACAAAATATAATATCAAACATCACAAAAAAAAGTTACTTAATAACAAAGAGGTTGTTACAAACAACTGTTGCTTAAAAATCTCTCGAAGCAACAAAAATGTGAAAATCTAATAAGCAACACTCAAAGTTTATTTAGTAGTTTAAGATTGATTAATGTTAGAATGTTTAAATATATCAATAAAATTATTCTACGAGTATAGCTCAAACGCTCAAACGATTAACGTCCCAAGATTGTCTAAGATTAAAATTATTTTCAATGTCGCAGTTTTCCAAAATACAATTTAGGAATTCGGTATAAGCGACTCGGTATCGAAGATCAGAGATTGTAATCCTTATTCGTTAAGGATTATGTGGCAACCACCTCGCTAATGCCGCACTGATAGCGTAGTCACCGATACTATTTTCGTACAGATTGGCTTTAACCCAGATTTATTAACACTAAGCCTTGCTCCAGCAGCAGTAACAGCTATCCATAAATGACGTCTAAATTTAGAACCATTAGGTAGATAAGGGTCATTTGCGTAATAGATCGATAACTCGAGTTAGGGTGTTGTTTTTACTCCCTTGGATTTACATACTAATGTTTTGCACTTGGAAATTAGGGTCACTGTGTACCTGCCATAGCAAAACAAGTTGAATACAACAAATGGTAGATGTCTGAAATACCTGCCAAACATGACATCATTTGTCTTTTGATTATTGTGACGTGTGTAATCTGTGATTGTGACTGTATTTTTTTTTGTAACAATAATTGTTCAAGTTCAACTCTTGGTTTATGGCTTTTCTTGTGGTTTAGCAACAATAATTGTTATTAAAAGATATATATATATATATATATATATATATTTAGGGTCATATTTCAGTTTTGACTTACACTCAATCTTATCCACAGACTAAGTAGAGAGAAACTCTATCCTATCTTCTATCTTGTTGTCTTCTTCGAGAAGGTTGTATTTTTTTGAAGTGAAAACTTCTTTTGGCGCGCCATAGATATATTTTTCGTGGGCTGTGAATTGAATTATAGCGTGACGCTCAGGAATGATTTGAAATCTTCGGATAAACTCGGGACCATGGCCATTAGCCACCTAGAAATGTAGAAATGCGTTCGAAAATGTCTATGCCGATTTCACTGTATAAATAACTTTGAGAGATTTTTGGCTTGTACAAGTCTCGAGTTAATGTTTGTATAATGACAGCTAAAGCTAATGCAGGTAAGAACGCTTAAGTAATTAGAATGTCGAGTATTGGTAGTGTGTGTAATATAAATTATAATTTACACATCAGTACTGAGTCAGTATCTGACAATGTTGAAAATATAGCATACATTATGATCATCCTATATGATAAGATATTAAGTAAACATACTTCACTCTATTTTGTAATATATTGTGGGTATTTTTTGTAAAATAAATACGACATTGAAAATTAAAAAAATATATGATTTTTATCTACGACGTGAACGCACTGTTAAGGATGGCTAAATTGGTATAGTCGCGTCGCTAGTAAATATTCCATCTACACTGTACTCGTAGATACCGTTTACTGTGGATCCTACAGTAAATTGTATAATGAACAATGATTTGTTTACTGTCGTGTGACGTCACACGGGCTATTTGAACATTAAACTTTAAACATTTATTTTTAATGTCAAAACAGTAGATCTTCCGGAAATATTTATCTAGAATGTATGTACATATAGCCTAAACAATCAAAAATAATTTAAACGGTTTTACCAACTTAGTCAAATAAAACATTGACTGAATGTCTTCTATTGATAAAATTACCATTGTTGAGTTCGTTTACTAGCAAATCATAATGAGTACTTTTTGAATTGTTACTTGCTCCAGTAACATGTTCACGGAAGCTTTGGCGACTTTGTTATGAGAGTTATTGATAGAAAACTATGTCGAAAATCAAATCAATTTTCGTTCGGTAGAAATAACATTGAGACGAGATTTTCGTGGGATTGCACACTTGTGTTTACAAAGAAATCCAATATCCAGGAAAGAGTGGATACGAGTCTATCGGAATATTTACACGTTCCTCAAACACGCGATATTTTCCATGGCCGCTGTTTTATATTTATCAGCTCTTGGTACTTCAAAGTCAACTAATTGTACTGAAATATCAAAGACAATGTCAATTAAAACTTGTAACAAATTGTTTAACTTAGAGCTTAAATTAGAGAGTTTTGCAAATAACTTCATGAATACGAATTCAATTTTGAGGGAATTTAATGAAATAGAACGTATTTATTTTTAAAAGAACTGTAGTTTATTGGAAATAAGTCCAAAGATTTTTATTGTTTGTTTATCTTGTGTAAAAGCTAATAAATTGTGTAATAACGAGAATATAAGAATGCTCTAAAAAGTTTGCATTACATTGTACTCAACCTCAATCCGGTAAATCGTCGTCACTCAGAGATAGAATATGAATAAATCTCTAGGTATGTCCTGTAATTTCTCTGGAAACATTGCCCTTCAAAACGGACACAGAGATGTTGAAAGTTAAAAAAAAACTGAAGAGGTTTTTGGTTCGAAACCACACTAACCACAGAAAGTACTGAACCGATTTCAAAAATTCTTTCACTGTTGTTTGTTTTTTCTCTGTTGTTTATTGTTGTTGTTGTTGTATGTGGTCCCTGACAGCTATAGTCTATGTATTAAGTACCGGAAGCCGGGGTGGACCGCTAGTATAATATAAAGTCACGCTAATGAATATGGCCTTATTTATACAAAACTACATATATGTAGGTTCCATATAAGTAATTACATATCATAACTATTCAAATGTCTGAAAGTAAAATACCTAGTTCTAAAGTACTAGATCGCGGTTGTATTCCAGTACTTCAATTAACTTATTTGATTTCACATAAAATGAAAAAGCAAATATTTGATCTGAATTAATTTAGTATTAAAGAACATGACGTCTACTCTCTTTCTACGAAAAACGTAATTCCGCAATACACTCTCGACTTTCCTACTACGGTTCTACTTTGTTTCGCCAGATCGAACATTGTTTGACGTTTAAACTAACAAAACGATGGATTGAAGTAGAATCGGAGTAGGAAAGTCGCCAGTTTACTTCGAAATTACGTTTTTCGTAGAAAGAGAGTAGTGGTGTGGCCACTACCGGGATTTAGGATGTAGTTTGCACCTAGTTTGTTTTTTACGAAAACAGATCATTACCACGGCTTCGTTTCTACAAAAACAAAAGTAATTGGAGAAAGATCTATAAACAAACAGATGTAGTTTAGTAAAAACATTTTGTAACACACGTCTTATGTAAATGACAATATGTTAGTTGGACTCCCATTAGGAAGTGCTTAGAATCCACTTCACCACTGAAATCCTCTGGCATAATTCTTAAACACATTAATTTAAACAATAACCCTCATTTATGTTTAAGTTATGGGGCAACATTTGGAAGCGTGTGCCGCGTCTTAGGTACTTTTAGTACTGTCTATATCAAATGTACAGGTTTCACGAAACGTCTACTACTGAAGTTTCTTAATTTTGGCATGTTCATTGTTTGCTCCGCTGTCTCCCATTCCCACTGATTATTTTCAGTAGCTTCACTGCCGGCGCTTCGAATGCGATCGAGATCACGAATGAAGAGAGGAAAGCCAGCACGGCGTACCCAGCGTAAATTGCAATCTGAAAAGGAAAAACTTAGTTAACTACGTTTTCATAAAACATAGAGTGATAAGACGAGTAGGATGGGCGCCTAAAACTAAATGTTGCTCATAACAACGCCATGCGAAACTTAGATAAAATACAAATCGCATGAGATGGTGAAGGTTTGATTTTAAGTTTGGACCGTGCAATATTTCATTCTTTTGAATTTGAAGACTTTTTACTTACGAGTATATTATACGAAAACAAGTCTTGCAAAATCTATTCTATGCTAATTGGACCGTTGCTTACCATCAGGCACATGCCCTGCTCGTTTCGTCATTCTATACTATAATAAAAATGACATGGATGGAAACGTAATAGCACATTGCTACTAATCAAATGACTCTATTTCATATTTTTCAGTTCTGTTTGGCTTAGATTTTGCTATTATTTATTTCAAGAAAAGTTCCGAATCCCATCAGAGATTTTTCGCTGATTAAATCGTCTATTCCAATAACAACTATGGATAAATGAGATATGACAACTCATCCATAGCTAAGCGTCTTAATCCACACGCAAGACAGTGACGCAGGTTAATATATCTCCTACCGATCCGAGTGATTAATAATGCGGAATAATATATCTTATCGCATCGACCGGGACTTAGCTATTAACGGATATAGGTCAGTCGTATAATGCAAGATGACCCAATCTTGTAAGATGCATACCTAAAGATATGAATAGGAATTGGTGTGTTTGCCGTGAAAATTGTAAGGTCAACTCGGACCTCCGAGTATCTTTCAAAGTAAGAGTTTGTCATTACTACTGACTTTAACAGTGAAGAAAAACCTGAGGAAAACGACGTGTTTCAAGAAACACATCTTTGGAGGGCATGTGAAATCAGCCCTTTTTTATGTGGGGGAACTACGTTCCTGTATCCCCACCATGCCCATGCAGGTATGTCCGGCTCGACACTATAGTGACATGGCCCTAGGCCAACGAGGTGGATTATGGCCTTGACTCTCTCTCTCTGGAAGCAGTGAAAGTATAATGTCATAAAGTGGCCTGCTTAATTATGCTAAAAAAATGCTCTGCTTTACTATAATTGTCAATAATCTCTGACAACAAGTTGCCTATAAAAATAATAAGCCTTAATTTCAGCCTTTGTTGAAACTTGAGTATCCGCCGTGCACTCTACGCCATAGTTTTTAACTTTTTTATTTGCTGTAAACTGTGCAGTATAATGGAGTTTGTTAGAGAACTCTAGTCGTACGCGGCGTTCATTAGTACCAGTGACCTTTTGATTGACGATGGAACTTCGCTTTTGTTAGCAGACTGTTCAGAAATTGCAAACTTGGTGAATTCTATTCTGAGCGAATCGTATTCTATACGTCTGAATTGTTATTCTCTCACATATACTTTGTTTATTTTTGTAGAGTGCACGCTCCGCACCTCTGCCATTTATTCTGCTACCTAACAAGATTAGCAAGAATTCCAGATTATTCCAGATTGCGTAGAGTTGTCCACACGAAGATATAAGTACTAGTTTGCTAGTTTACTAACACTAGCTTGCTATCCAAGCTTGAAAAAGTAGTTTCGTGTCGCTCGGGCATAAAGAGTAACATTTGTTTTCGGTTTCATAAAGATGCTCTTTGTAACTTTATATCAGTAGAAGAGAGATAAACAAGAATGTGGGTCATGAAGAGTATCTATAAAACTTTTGATATCGAGTATCAACAAACTGAATAAATATGAGGCATGTTGTTGCTACTGAGTCTCTGACTGGTTGTTGATACGAGGGCAAGAAATGACATCGCGTGGTTTGTTTCGCATTGCCGTAGGAATGATAGAAGTTATACCGTATGATCAACCTTGCGTTTCTAATAGTACCTATTTACCTAGTAAATCTGAACCACACCCCGGACACTTCACTAAAACTCCATACTACCGCCGCTGTGGAGATGCCTACTCTTCACACAACTACGCAGTTGTCGTTCGTACACACGCGTGAATGTGTGCGTTAGCGCTAGGGCTACTGAATTGTTTTATTGAATAGTTGTGCCCCTTGAGTTCACCTGGTGACGTAGTCTATAAACTTGCTATAATGTTGAGTTACATAAATAGAATGAAGCCAAATTATACTATTCTAATTAAAAGGGTATTTGCACAGATTTCTAAATTGTTTCAGAAATCTGTGGGTGTTTGTATTGCCGCGTAAAATGAAAAGAAACCGATGATAGATTAGATCAGGTACCTAGATATCTATTTCTGTTAGTAGGTACACATTCGCATTTCATTTTACACTTACCCATGAAAGAAACTTTATTCTGTCACTATAATTATTCCTCCAGGCATTATCAATCCGTGCTTGGGCACGTAAGTTACTGGCTGTGTGAGTTACGAACTTTGAGTTAAAAACGACTTCGTTATTATGAATAAATAAATATTGGTAGACAATTCACACACAACACCATCTGACCCCAAACTAAGTAAAGCTTGTAATATTATAAAGCAACGTTATTGAAAAGTTTCTAATCTTACGTTATTTTATCATTAGATAAAGCTTTTAATCTTGTCCAGTTTAGTTGACGGACAGCCGTAAACAGCACAACAACCCACGATGATGTTATTTCGTTAGGAATGAGATGCTCGATACCAGCCCTTCGTTGAGTGCTCCTAGCGTATCCGAAACGGCCTGAGGGGTGAGGAAGCTTGAAATTGGCGGGGGGTGGGGAGTGTCCGTTCCATCTATATTATCTATTCTATGTCTGAACACAAAGACGAAACACGTCGACACTTTGTGTCCTGTGTCAGATTCAAGCCACCGATGAATATTGCTTTTCTATAAAACAAGTATGAAATCAACCACTTCCCGAGCAAACGTAGACGAATTTTTTGTGTCCGTAACTGGACACGAACCATACTCATTGACAATTAAAAAGTGTTCAGTGTCGTTACGAAGAAACTTTGTGCAGCGCCCTAGTCCGTCTGGAGAACTCAACACTCATACTCATATTCTTTTATTGTTTAAATTATACATCAAATAATGTGGATCCATCATCTCCGAACTAGTTATAAACTATTTCGGAGACCAGTGGCGTCCTTCTGGAACCGTTGGTCGTAACCGTTCGATTCGGTGGAAAAATGTTTAAGTGATGAATTTTGGATATATTTTTATTCTATAGCTGTATTTTCATGCATCATAAGTATGTATTCACAATTATATAAATATTAACTAGTTGGTTCCTAAATTACAAGCTTTGCTTAGTTTTGCCTGGCTACAAAGTGTTGTGTGAGAAATGTCCACAAGTATTTATTTATTCGTTTTAATTCATATGCTAGGTGTAAGGATGTAGGAAATCCTCCCAACATCTTTTAACTTAATTTTTAATTTTAGACTCCTATGAGATAGCTTTAGGAATGGTATGCTTATAAGATTTATGTGAAATATAAGATACAATTTCTATTCTAGATATTTGTGTAAGTCTTGAACTTGTTTTAGTAAACAAAACTGTTCCATGGCATCTGGTACAATATACAGAGCAGAGTACAAAGCAGACGAATAATCTAAATATACGCCGGTTCCACTCATTAACAATAAAAGTAAGTCAATAAGGCTACCGATACATTCACCATTTCTTTATTCGTTATTTTATTAACTGTACCTATTGTATTTGCTTTGGTGTGCACAGTATATATCTATCATTCAGAGGCTTAAGTTGTATCAACAAACAGACCAACAGTCTCACTTTTATGGTTACAATTTCAGAAAGGATACGCATTTCACAAATGTATAAGATACTCCACAAATAACAGCTATTTGTCCCTCAATAAAAACTTTGTGTATTTTCTCGAACGCCTTCCGATAGGTTTGGATAAAAATGTGTACAGTCCAGATACGACTTCCATTAGGTATTAAAAAGGATCCCTATCGTGTAGTGCTAACATGTAATAGTATAGTCTACTCGATCAACCTAGTTTTAGTAGAACTATAGATTATAGACTACGTCTGCTCCAGCAATAGATATTTATAGGGGTAGCTCAAGAAATGTTCTCAGAAAAATGTGCTTTTATCTTGTCTAGGTACGTTCTAGAGCTTGTGAACTTTTAATACTTTTGTCCTGGAGTATAAATATAAAGATGTTCTGTACTGTTACATTTTTTGTGTGTTAATAATACGTCAAAATATTGAAATAGTTTCGTCACAAAGATTTCAAAAAATATAGCTCAGTAAATATAAATATTGTAATTATCTTTTATGTCCGTAAATTTATATTATCACATATCGGGAGGTAGTAGGTTCAAATCCCATCTACATCTCTTGAGTTTTTTTACGTTGGAGGAAAACTTCGTGTGGAAAACGACATGTTTTTTTAAATAATTTGTTGGCTCTTGACTGTCATCTCACCTGATTAAGTGACGATGCGGTCTACGATAGAACGTGATTGCGTAAAAGAACCCGATTCAATTTCGACTTGATTTCGTTTCCTTCAGAAATACATATTTTGAGGAAACGCTACACTTGGTTAGCCAAGCGGATTAAGATCTTGATTCGCTTTCTATGAGATACGGTCCTAAGTCCTAGAAAAGGGAATATTAAGTAAGTTGCTTACGCTCTGTACATAAAAATATGCCAACAGTAGTGTTTCCATACTCTTATAATATAGGAACCTTTATGCGAAGAGTGGACAGGAAATTAAGGTCAAGCGTGTTGTAGTTTAGACCTTGTCTGTACTCTATGTTGCTTGGTTAGGAAAATCATTAAGTATAAATAAAAGTGGTCAAATGCGAGTCGGACTCGCCCATGAAGGCTTCCGTAGCAGCAAGTAAATAATAATAATAAGTAAGTAATAATATAAATGTTCTTGTAGTTCGTTGTTGCTAACAATAATGAATTTATGACGTATTAAAATAAAACTTCTTACTAGATCTCATTCAAACCAAGCTTCGTTGATACGTTTATATTTGTATATACGAATTTTCGTTTACATGGAAGATGTACATCATAAACTTTTTTTTTTGACATTCTCTTATTTTAGAAGTTACAGAGGGGGACACATTTTACCACTTTGGATGAGTCTCTCGCGCAAACTATTCAGTTTAGAAAAGAAATGTTACAAACCTCAATGTCATTTTTTAAGACCTATCCATAGATAACTCATACGTATGGATACGACAAAAAAAATTTTTTTTGAGTTTCATTTCTAAGTATGGGACACCCCTACGACTAAGACAGATAGGTAGACATGACGAATCTATAAGGGTCCCGTATTTTGCCATTTGGCTACGGAACCCTAAAAAATGGATTCGTTTCATTTACTTTAAGTGACTCAAAACATAATCACCCTAACTGCGTATGTAAATGATGTTTTGATAGTTCAAAATCCTACTACTATTATAAATGCGAACGTTTGGATTTTTATTGCTCAATCACGACGCAATGGCAGAACCCATTTGAAACATTGATAGTTTATAGTCGGGATTAGCATATAGGCTACTTTTTACTACAGAAAAATTAGGAAAACGGTAACTACGAGGGTAAAACCACAGGGTTACTGTTTAATAAACGTTAACATTAGTTAGGTACATAAAATAAATAATAATAATAAATATTAGTAATAATAAATATTTAGTAGTAATACCATCTGACCTCACACTAAGCAAAGCTTGTACTATGGCAAATAGATAGCACACTCTTATATAGTTGTGAATACATACTTATTATACATAGAAACACCAAGACATATAACAAATATTTGCATTTATCATACAACTATTTACACTGGATGGGATTCGAACCCAACCAACAAAGCCTCGATGCCAGTTTAAGCTAAGGTTTAACTCAGCAACAAATGCAATGTGAAGTTGAGATATTAGCTACACTAGGTACAGATTAACCGCGCTGTTTCCCAGCTGTTGTAAGCTACTGGGGCCCGGAGCAAACCAACGTCAGGACAAATGATACCTACTGCAGACGGTACGCTGCTGGGAGAGGTTAATGCAATAACTAACCTTACATAAAACTTCTAACAACACTATCATTCACTGCCATTTGTATTTCCTTACAAAATGTAATTATCACACTTTGCCATCGGACTCCTTGGTCCATTTGGTGAAACCAATCGTGCCGCTTTTTTCCTCGGTGTGGCTGGAGCACGGCCGTGCCCAGAACAAATATAGGAGAAGTTTTATCTAGCAGAGACACCAAGATCTTTGCAGAGTAGTGGTAGGACTCCTAGCAGAGTCCGCCTGGGGAAGTACCACACCTTTGCCAGTTATTCTACCACCAAACAGTAATGTGAAAACATTACTGTGTTCCGGTTTGAAGGGCAATGTTTCCAGAGAAATTACAGTGCTTAGAGATATTACATCTTAGATCTCTGGGTGATGAGCGCAGTGCAGTGCTAGGTAATTATTTGGACTCTTCATGTTCCAATAGCTGCGTGTCACTGTTCTGTTATGTGGCAGGCATGTTGCTTACCATCAGGCACATGTCCTGCACGTCTCGTCGCTTTTTATTTTAAAAAAAAGTCCGTTTCCGTCCGTGTCCAATTTGTATGTTTGTATTTGAAGAAGTGTTTTAGGAGAAGTTAGAAGTGATAAATTAATTATCTTGTATCTCTGGGTGGCGAGGCAGTGCATTGCTCTACGCAATGATTAGGGGTCTTCGTGGTCAAATAGCTGCGGGCCATATTACTGCTATGGGTACGAGTGTACCTTACTATCAAGCACATATCTTCGCGTTCTGTGTTACCTATTCACCTCTATATTGGGGCGAAAAGATATGTGAAAGCTTGGTTACGTCACCGTAAAATTGTACACATATTTCAACTTGAAGAAATCACGATTTTGGTTATAGGCAAAACCCACTCAAAAATGCATTCCACTAAGGGTATAACTAAAACATCAAACCTTTTTGTTCGATTCTTAGGAACCGTAAACCCGAGTTATACGCAAATTAGTTTTCAACAAAGAAGTATACTTCATAAAAGAATCGGACGAAAGTGGATCGTGACCTCAGTATCCAAACGAAGATCAAAAGTATTCATCAGAACGTCTGTGCCTGCAATAGAACTCAGAGTGAATAAATGTGAAGTGAATGTCAATTCAGCCAACAAAAACTAGAGTAGTACCTAATTACATTTTTTGAAACGTGCAAAGAATTTACTTTGTCGAGTTAAGTAACTTTAGATATCATAGGGATTATTGTTCTTTGTTGACTTCAATGCAATTTTAGTAGTATAAGTAACTAGTAGAGCCCCGCGGTTTTACCCGCGCCGTTCACGTTGCAGTGATTTTCGCGGGATAAAACATAAAATGTCTATGTGGTTTTCCAAGCTTTAATCTGTGGTCCAAATGTCAGCTTGATCCGTTTATACGTTGCGACGTGATTAAGTAACAAACATCCATACATGTAAACATCAAAAACTTCCCATTAATTTGTAATATTAGTAGCATCTCAATAAATAATGACTAAAAGACACAGTTACAAAACAGTACAAAAGAAACAGTTCTGAATTTGAATATTTTAAAGTTTTTTTGTAAGTCCTTATGATTTTGCTGAGAATTTTGCTTAACTTTATTTTTGTCTAGAGTGCTACAATACTTTTACTTCATTAGTAGGTATTGTAAAAAATTATAAATAAGTTATGATTACTGAATATGCGCAATAAACGATATTTCAAATTATTTATTTTTAAAATATACTTACTTTCGTCTTTCGTGACTTCCCTTCCTCACATTACTTTAGTAAAAAACTACAGTATATCTATACTAATATTGTAAAGCTGAAGAATTTGTTTGTTTATGTGAACGCTAGGATCTCGGAAACTACAGGTCCGAATTGAAAGATATTTTTTTTTATTGGCAAGTCCATTTATCGACGAAAGCTATACAACATTACGCTACTATCAATAAGAGCGGAGCATTAATGTAGAATGTAACAAAACCGGGAAATAATCTTCCTAATTGAGAGCTTTTGTACCGTGCATTGACGTGACAGCATATGTGATTGCGTCATTATAAACCTTTTTTCTAAATATGAGTTGGTACGATCAATTTTCGACAGGTGACGTAGCATGTAGCTGAAGAGGTTTTTTGTTTGAACGCCTTATTCGCAGGAATTACTGAACCGATTTCAAAAGTTCTTTCACCGTTGGTATATGTGCGGGATCCCTGCGTACTATAAGCTATATATGTACCGCGGGCGCAGCCGGGCGGACATCTAGTTATAAATATAGCGGTTTAGACTTTTTGACGTGACAACGTCTTATAAATTGGTTTTCCGGGTGACACTTCAAGAAACTGCATTACGCTCCGCTCACGTTATGCGCTCACAACGAGAGCGAGTGAGAGGCACGCGTCCCTTCCACTCAGGCATGGTTAGCCCGCCTAAGAGCGAGAGAGACAGACATAAAAAGTGAAAGGCACGCGTCCCTTCCGTAAAATTATTTTACCACTCAAAGTCGTTGTCACGTAAAACTTTCGCCCGTATACCGACTTTACAGGCAACCAATTTTTTTTAAATAAATATTATTTATTATGAAAAATCCTTTGCATGCATTTTTAAACCAATTCTTTTTTAGTTTAAATGAAACTCCTAATTCTGAACAAACATTCTAATTAAGCTCGTATAATTTATTAAAAGGCAAACGCCGGAAATGGACGGGATTATAGCCGATTTGCATACTTTGTTTCGATTGCCGGTGACTGCCAGCACCGTTTGTCTTTGTCAGCTTCCCACGGCTTAGCTGAAGATATCATCTATTGAAGGCAACCCTTAGCAGGGTAGCTCTAATGGAACAACTACGTTACAATACGTCAATACTTTTTCTTAGGTATTCGTACTAAGACGAATAACTAAGAAAAAGTATCGATTCCGTAACACTGGCAACATTTTAAAGAAATTTGTTAATCTGTTTAAATACATAATTGCAGGGTGGCTTCGGTGGATCAAGTACCTTCGTCCAAAGTACGAATACGTTTCGTAAATCTTGCAAAACTCGTAAAAAAATTAAAAGACTAATACAAGAATAATAAATAAATTTTAAAATTTAGTAGAGAATTCGTAAAAAAATATGGAAAAATTAAAATTTCAAAAAGACGGGAGAACGTCACAAATAATAAAATACCAAAATAGGTTGATGGCGGTAGTGATTAAACTATAAACATACTTAAATGTGCCTACATGTGTACAATATACATGTACTAGTTTATTCAGGGCCGGAACAGAAAAGCCGATACAAAAATCAGTGTAACCACAGAACATTCAAGATTTAGCAAAGTGAAGGGATTAAGCAGGAAAACGGTTTGGGAAAATCCGAGCCACTCTAGGATAGTGTATGGCCGAATAAACTAATAGCATTTATTTGAAAGATACACTCTTTTCCAATAAGTAATTTAATGTTGGTTGAAAGCTTTTACTCCATATTCAAGTTTGTGTAATATCCAATTACTGGAATGGTTATTTGGAACAGTTGTGTGTTTAATCATGACATTGATTGATAGCGCATTCTCGGCGTAAATCGAAACACATGTTGTGTTTGCTCGGAGTTTTTACGATGTTACACATAATGGTTGAAATATACGCAACCGGATAAATGAAGACTATTTTACTGCGTGTAAATAAAAAACAAAGAATTTATTACTCGTTTGAGAAACTAAGATAATAATCAGTGGCTTAGCGTGTCTTGGCGGGGCCCCATATAACAATTTGTTTAGGGCCCTTATGCAGGGTAAAGATTTCTCACAAAAAAAAAGTGTGCTTAAATTAAAAGAAAAATTTAGCAAGTACAATTATCTATCTGTCAAAATTTCCAAAAAATGTACAAACAATTCAAATTAAATACACACTCTCTCCTTGCCTTTTTATCGGCAAAGTGGTTTGTTTAATTTTTGATAGCTGTTGATGACTTTAGTTTTGATATTGCCAACTTTTGAACGCACGCTTTATGCGGAATAAAAGAAATTGCTTTTTTTGTCTTTAGTAATTCCTGAAATAATAAAAAGGGAAGTTTTTATTAACTTTTGCTTAAGCACGTCGGGGGCCCTCGTAACCTGGGGCCCCGTATAATTGATACTGGAGATACTTAGGTAGCTACTCCCCTGATAACAATTAACTGGACACTGATATGTAATACAGTTTTAAATTTTGATACATTCTGACCCGGAAAAATTGTATCGCCAAAAAAAAATAACATTGTGGTCGAATTGATAACCTCCTCCTTTTTGTAAGTCGGTTAAAAAACAGTTTTCTGAACGCATTCTGTTTGACAGATCCGAATTGTGTATGTGGAAAATGAAAATAAGAAATATTCCTATTTTTTAAACTGAGGGATACTGACCACGGTAGAGTTCTGCATGTGGAAGGGTCCGTCCAGCAGGAAGGAGGTGTACATCATGATGGTGGGGTGCACGAGGTAGGCGCAGTAGGTGAGCCGGCTCAGCGGCAGCAGACCCCGGTACGACAGCGCGGAGTTCACGACCCCGCCGTAACCGCTGCAGCATGAGAACGCAACCCACGCCACGGCACAGCCCCATCCTGAAACATAAGTATTTTTAAACAAATAGATACTAACATCTTCTATGGACTCTAAATTCCGATATACTAATATGTAATTTTTCCATCGTGGTGCAAATAGTCATTCAAGGCATCTAGTTGTATTTTTTAGGTAATGTCAAATTGTTAAACATATTCCCGACGTTTTTGATATAAAATTAACACATAGAGATGATAGCTTTTGCTTAGGTATCGTTTTGGAATGCGAAGGTTAAGAATGACTTTTAGTATTTGGTTTAATTCGCATCAAAAACCTATATCTGTTTAAGTTTGTAAGTACTAGCTGATCCCGCAAACATTATTCGGTCAATATAAATTACCAACCGATCGTAATGTCGCAGTGACGCAAAATGCAAATGACTTCACATCTTCACATAAATCACACATAAATAAATGACGTGACGGTTAAATTATTTAGTTTTTGTTCATACAAAAGTAATCGCAATTAAAAATAAAAGTTCTAGAAAAATAATGGAAAAACGTCGTGGTCGAGTTAACAAAGACTTTACAACACATTCTTATACCAAATACAAATAAAAATGAAGATCGATAGAGTCGTAATGGAGGAGTTCGAACACAAACATTGTGAATCGACACGAGATTTTCATACTCGTAGATTAGAAAAATATTAAAGGATAACGGTTGCTTTGCTCACACGGAACTTGTCCCCTCACTATGCCCACTCTTTCATTAGTATTTCTAAGTAACTCCCAATGAGATCTTTAATGCTTGCCAACTTATCATAAGAACCTGGTAGATAGGTATTGTATATGTTGTTAGGTATGTAGGTACTGTATGTAACTGTATCAGCAGTGCCCTGCGGTTTTACCCGCGTAGTTCAAGTTCCCGTAATTTTCATGCTGTTAAAATTATGACCTATGTGTAAGCAAATGTGCTATTTCAGACTATAATCTAACTGTGTTCCGAATTTTGACCCGAACAGTGCAACTGTTTCGATTTGATTGAGCAACAAATACCCAAACATACAACATTTTCACATTTGTATGGAATCCTGTTTAAAGTTTAAATAATTTTAAGATAGCTTCGGCTTGTCATAATCTCTACTCCTGAGCTAATAAATCCAAGCTGCTATTTATTATTGTTGATTAAAGTTTCATTAGATGGTCCGTCTGCTCTTATAGTACCCACAACATAAAAACGTAGTTTAATATTCGTCAAATTCGTAGACGTTAACGACGCAGTGAGTTTTCTAAAAAGTTCCCACAAAATAAATTTGCGATATTGCAATTATTATAGGTATTTTATTTTTTATTTTTTATATTTTTCAAATATTCCTCTTTAAATAACATTGTTTGCTATCTTCAAAAGCATCATCTCTATTGCTCCTTGGAAATAAAACATAAAGTCAACAGCATTTTCAATTCAACTTTACCGAAGTCTTATAAAATTTCATTTGACATTACTTTCTTAGAACCATATTGCTTTATTGGCTTTGGGTACCTATCGGTTCTTTCATTTCTGCGGCGTCTCGACTGAATAGATTCTGAAACTGCTCGCGTTGTCGAATGGGTCTCTACACGCCACTTACGACCAGATACTACGATTTCTAATCAATAAGAAAGTCCTTAAGGAAGGGATTTAAGGGCGATAACAATGCTTTCTTGCTGTCGAGAGCTCGATGGCCCATAAGGAAAGTGTTCCAGTGATTAATAGCCCGGAACGGACCACAGGGCAGGGCCGGACACTTCACATTTTTAAGGTTCGCTGATTACGCTACCTAAAACATTTTTTCTGATATTCCTTTGACTACTGGATCATTTCTGTATTTGAAACAGGTCGGTAACCAAGCCCTTTGTGAAATTCTAAAAGGCTTCCAAACAATGAGCATTTTTTGTTTTCTCTTTACCTGTGTGTCCGACGCTGATGTAAAACGCTGTAGGCCAGACTTCAAAGTATCCGTCGACCATGCTGAAGATAAGGGCGCCCATGACGGCTAGGGAGACAGGCCAGCCAATGATAACCGCCCAGTACGGCACTTTAATTTGACACTTTGTTTTGTGTAGATACCATCCCAGTATTATACCTGAAATAAAAATTAATATTTGAATTTAGAAAATGTCATCGGTGCTTACAGTTTTTAGGTATTTGTAGATTTTTCTTCCTTTCTTTTTATGCTGTAGATTATTCAAACCCTGCTCAACGAATATCGATAAAAATTAAAATGGGATCATTTGGCATTTGTACCCTTTATAAATAAACATATAAATAATTTGATGAATTGAAAACCTCTTTTTAAACAAACCCACAGAACAGATGCAAAATTATATCGCTTGGTTACTGTTGTAGAGGCAGTTTATATTTAATTATTTCTGCTGGCAGTAAACTTGTTTGTTAACATAAAATGTAAGATTTCAAAACTTTAATTAAACCATCAAGTTTTAACGATATTTTAATTCTTGCTTTTGTTTACTGGTGAAGTAAACTGTAGGTACATTATATTTTATTATTCTTTCAACCAGTTACAATGAAATGGTTGAGAGGGTGTTGAGGTTATATTACCCTACTACGTGCCAAGTGGAGAGGCTGTTACGATTATATTACACAACTACAAGTAGGTACGTGCCAAGTGCTGAAGTTCATTTGTGTCTTTTTTATTGAACAGTAAAATCGCGGACGTGTTTGTAAGCACAAAATTAATGTTCTCGAATTGGAACCGAAGTTTATTATATTACTATTGATCAACCAATAGGGCAGATAAAATGGATAGATATTTGCAGTGGAATGATTATGGTATCCAAAAACTAATTAGTAAAGTCGGCTTGGAAAAGCACCTTTAAAATAGTATGAGATCCCGCTATACAACGACCTTCACCGTGCTGTTTATTGGATGAAAAGTGTATAGTTGTATATTTAGTTAAGTTGTATATTTTTATTTACATATTAAATTGTATATAAAAATATACAATTTAATATGTCAACAAATATATTGCTAATGGGTTGGCTAAAAAATTTCAGTCCAGAATATGATTAATTAACAATTAAACATATTTTTATAAATATTTCACTTAAATTGGTTGAATTTTAGAAAAAACTATATAACATGAGTAAAGTCAAAATAATAAGTTATGTTATATAGTTTTTTCTAAAATATAATCAAATTAAGTGAAATATAAAAAAAAATATTGTTAATAAATCATATTTTGGACTGAAATTTTTTAGGCAACCCATTTGCAATATATTTGTTGACATATTAAATAACATACAAAAAACTTTTCATCCAATAAACAGCTCGGTGAATGTCGTTGTATAGCGGGATCTTAGACTAAAACCAACGGTTAGACGTAACGTGCAAATACTGTGGTTTATGTGTAAATAAATTCTACTTTGAAAACCAACAATTCTGAGAATTTCTCGGGCAAAACTATCTATTTATATCTCTGGGTAACAAGCGTAACGCTTTACTTGGTAGTAGACAAAAATAAATAAGATATTCCGATATATTTAATTCCGATATACTCGTATTAAGACAAAAATATATCTCAAGAAGTTCTTCTCAACAGTTATATTTAATAACAAATTCAATCAAATATTTAAATCAAAAGTATCAGCGTATAGATAATTCAGTCCACAGTAAATAACGTATGTATTTCGATATGTTATTTAATTTTGGTCCCTAGCTAAATCGGTCGAATCGAACTTCTGCCGCCCCTCACTACCTCCAATGCTGAAACCTGATGGGACGCTGGCTCACACCGCAATGGAGAAAGCAACCCTGTTTGCATCTCAATTTGCGGAATCTTCGCGTCTAGATGCTGGTAGCGCGACACCTCCTACTTCACCTGGCTGTCCGACTTTTATGTCTGAGATACACATACGCCAAATGGAGGTTCGCAAAGCGCTACGCAATCTGGACGTGAATAAAGCTAGTGGTCCAGATGGTATTCCTGCCCTAGTGTTGAAGGCTTGTGCGCCTGAGTTGTCTCCGATACTGACGCGCCTGTTTAGACTTTCTCTCCAAACTGGGCTAGTACCGAAGTCTTGGAAGCTTGCCAATGTGCAACCAGTGCCCAAAAAGGGTAGTCGTGCTGACCCTGCCAACTACAGGCCCATCTCGGTCACGTCCATACTCTGCAAGACTATGGAACGTATCTTAAACCACAGGCTCCTGACGTACCTAGAATCAAACGACCTCCTAAGTGACCGGCAATACGGATTTCGCCGAAACCGGTCCACCGGGGATATTCTAGCGTACGTCACTCACATCTGGAGTGAAGCTATTGAGAAACACGGGGAAGCACTTGCAGTCTCCCTGGATATCTCGAAGGCTTTCGACAGGGTTTGGCATGATGGCCTTATAAGCAAGCTTTCAAGTTATGGTTTGTCTCCTGGGTTTATTGCGTGGATATTGGACTTCTTGAGGGATCGCTCCATACGAGTCGTCATTGATGGCTGCTCGTCGGATCAAATGGCTATCAATGCCGGAGTCCCTCAAGGGTCGGTACTCTCTGCGACGCTCTTCTTGCTACATATCAACGATCTGTTGAAGCCCTTTGGGTACGGCATCTTTGGGTACGCAGATGATAGCACCGTTGTAGAGAGTTACACATCTAGCGCGAGAGCCAGTGGGCAGCAAACCCAGGTACTGAGAGAGAGTTTGACTGCTCAACGAATATCGATAAAAATTAAAATGGGATCGTTTGGCATTTGTACCCTTTATAAATAAACATAAATAATTTGATGAATTGAAAACCTCTTTTTTAAACAAACCCACAGAACAGATGCAAAATTATATCGCTTGGTTACTGTTGTAGAGGCAGTTTATATTTAATTATTTCTGCTGGCAGTAAACTTGTTTGTTAACATAAAATGTAAGATTTCAAAACTTTAATTAAACCATCAAGTTTTAACGATATTTTAATTCTTGCTTTTGTTTAGTGGTGAAGT
The DNA here is from genome assembly GCA_017562165.1 of Ectropis grisescens. NCBI lineage: Eukaryota > Metazoa > Arthropoda > Insecta > Lepidoptera > Geometridae > Ectropis > Ectropis grisescens. Next base: position 11,813,162 of record CM029781.1, on the reverse strand, counting down.
AAACTGTAGGTACATTATATTTTATTATTCTTTCAACCAGTTACAATGAAATGGTTGAGAGGGTGTTGAGGTTATATTACCCTACTACGTGCCAAGTGGAGAGGCTGTTACGATTATATTACACAACTACAAGTAGGTACGTGCCAAGTGCTGAAGTTCATTTGTGTCTTTTTTATTGAACAGTAAAATCGCGGACGTGTTTGTAAGCACAAAATTAATGTTTTCGAATTGGAACCGAAGTTTATTGAAATGTGTTTTTGATGGCTCGTTTAATGTCCAATATTTACTATTGATCAACCAATAGGGCAGATAAAATGGATAGAGATATTTGCAGTGGAATGATTATGGTATCCAAAAACTAATTTTACCACCACCAAAACCACCTTTTAATTAGTAGGAGGTCCCGCTATACAACGACCTTCACCGAGCTGTTTATTGGATGAAAAGTGTTTTATATACAACTAGCTGACCCGGCAAACGTTGTTTTGCCATATAAATAATGTCCTAATAAAATAAGGGTTGATCGTAGAAGGGTGAAAATTGAGGATTGTATGTTTTTTGTATGTTGTATCATAAAAAAAATAGAAATTAAAATTTTTGTCTAAAAATAAAAAATAAAATTTAGGGGTGGACTACCCCTAACATTTAGGGGGAATAGATGTTGTCCGATTCTCATAGATACCGGATAAGCGCAAAAAATTTCATCAAAATCGGTCAAGCCGTTTCGGAGGAGTATGGCAACGAAAACTGTGACACGAGAATTTTATATATTAGATTTAATATGTCAACAAATATATTGCTAATGGGTTGCCTAAAAAATTTCAGTCCAGAATATGATTAATTAACAATTAAAACTATTTTTTTAAATATTTCATATAAATTGATTGAATTTTAGAAAAAACTATATAACATGAGTAAAGCCAAAATAATAAGTTAATTATGTTATATAGTTTTTTCTAAAGTATAATCAATTTAAGTGAAATATTAAAAAAAAATTAATTGTTAATTAATCATATTCTGGACTGAAATTTTTTTAGGCAACCCATTTGCAATATATTTGTTGACATATTAAATAACATATAAAAAACTTTTCGTCCAATAAACAGCTCGGTGAAAGTCGTTGTATAGCGGGATAGATTAGGTTTAAGTCTAATTAAACCAACGGTTAGACGGAACGTGCAAATACTGTGGTTTATGTGTAAATAAATTCTACTTTGAAAACCAACAATTCTGAGAATTTCTCGGGCAAAACTATCTATTTATATCTCTGGGTAACAAGCGTAACGCTTTAATTGGTAGTAGACTAAAATAAATAAGATATTGCTATATATTTAATTCCGATGTACTCGTATTAAGACAAAAATATATCTCAAGAAGTTCTTCTCAACAGTTATTTAAAATAACAAATTCAATCAAATATTTAAATCAAAAGTATCAGCGTATAGATCATTCAGTCCACAGTAAATAACGTATGTATTTCGATATGTTATTTAATGAAGAGTATTAGCAAATTTCAATATGTTATTCTAATTGGTTAAGTACTTTTATCAAAATTATCGGGCTAATTTCCACAATTCAGCTTGCATAATTTGTCCTTTAAGCTCCAGTGCGTTCGTGTCGACCAGTTAAGCCCAAAAATCATCTACACGTTCTACCTCTAAATATTCTGATTTATGCAGATCAATCAGAATTTTTGATACCTATCGCTTCGAATAGGATCGCGCCGGGTGACGACCGCATGAAGTTATCAAATCGAGCCATTCGATTTTATCGGCCAATTTTACGAACAGTGACCAACGAAAGGGCCGAATTCCATAGCGAAAAGAGCCTTAGGATCGATAACAGTGAGACCCGATTCTCATGGATTACACGCAATTCCAATTTCAAAGAGCTGCACGAACTAAGCGGGAGACTTTCGCCCCTACGACAGGATCGTAAACTTATATCGCATGGTGTAACGTCCCGAATCCCAAAATAGAACTGTTTGTTTTGATTCTCTAAAATCGCCCGGAGGAGTGAAACTTTTAAGATGGATCCTTCTTAGAAAATAAGATTAAAATCAGGAAACTTCAATTGGGATCTTAACAGTTTGAGTTGCAAAAACCTCGTAGGGTCATCACTTTCTCATATACATACATATATGGATACACTTGTATTTATTATTAATTACTTTCGGGTATTGTATAAAGCTAGATAGATTTTGTTGATAAATGGGGTTTTTACCAGAATTTATTTAAGGCTGTTTAATGTTAATATCAGTGGGCAAGATATAATCAAACGAGATTATATGTTTTGCTATTACTTACGAAATTTGAAGGTAATTATAATGTGTTACGAGAATAAAATAATGCAGTCTCATGACACGAATGGCTTTTTCCTTGTCGCCAACCGTAAACAGAGTGAGTTCAATACGTAAAATTATTGTTTCATTTGATTATTCAACATCTTTTGAAAACGATCTTAAACATTTTCCCAGGAAGGTTTGAAGTCGTACATAAATGCAACTATGGTATATTCGAATATTTAACAAATATAAGCAGTTCACTAAATAACATAAACTTTATTTAATTAACTCGAAGAAATCTTGGAAAAACAGAGGTCGGTTCTTTTTTTTACTTTAATAGGATTGCACTTGACCGCCATCTCGCCTGATGTTAAACGATGATGCGGTCTAAGATGGAACGTGTTTACCTAGAAGAAACCGATTCACTCTCCATTCGAAGACAAAGATTGTAACTATCGGGAAAACCCACGGATATTCGGGGAAAAACCCACTCAGGCAACGTATTTCACAACTTTGACGTTCTTATCACAAAAGTAGAGTCTATGGAACATCAACCATGAAACGATGTCGCTTTTTCGAGCTGCGAGCATTCCGATAGAAAAAAGGGTGTAAGGCGGTATTAGATCGTGCAAATCAATTGCACACTCTCCGAAGTGTATCCGATAAAAACCGATAAGCTAGCAATTTTTCGGCAATGTTTGAGACTTTGCCTACTAGCCTAAAAAGACTTTTTTCGCACGAGGGTGTCATTGCTTATGAGTCTTTTGGCACGTCTTTCGATCGATTCCAGAGCCTCCAGCTGATACTTAGCCGATCTATCCCAAAGGTTCTCATGATATTTTCCTTCCACATCAAAGCTTATACGTGAAATTTACGGCACGTTAAATAAAAAATACTCAGAATTGCAGGCGGGATTCCACGGCTTCATGTGCGTGAATCGCTTGTTTTAGCAAAACACGACTTTTATATTATATGATTTCAATTTCATGTATTTTCCAATTGAATATAATTATGTACTTCATTGGAGTCTGTTTTTAACATTGTAAATGTAGGTATACTAAGTTCATTTATTATCTTTATTAGGTGCACTCTTTACGAAAATTCGAAGTTAAAATGTATCCAAAAAGTACTTTGTCCAAAAGAAATGTTCCAATAGCTGCGTGTCACTGTGCTGTTATGTGTCAGGCATGTTGCTTACCATCAGGCACATGTACTGATCGTCTCGTCACTCTTTATTTAAAAAAAAATAAGTACATAGTTTGTAACCAAATTATTGATGTCCAAACTTCTACAAACAGTCCAAATAAGACTATATTTAGAGCACAGCCTGCCAAATTATTGTCGGACCACATGATGTCAAAAGTTTTTTTGATATATTCTTTCGGACTCTATTATTCTATCAAGTTTGGTCACGCTTTGGTTATAATAGCTGCTTTGTATGTATTCAATGTTCGACTTTGGTAACTGAGATGATAATTCAATACAACTTTCGTTATTTTGTTTTAGCTAAAGCCTTACATTGTTTTTGACACCTACCAGCATTAATAGGTGCCTACCAGCGTACCAGCAAAACTAAGTTTTAAGAAAACCTATAAAAATCAGTTTTAAAATATTTCAAATATCCATATTTTCAATTCCTACTATCTTACTAATATTACATACGTGAAATTTTGTTGTTGATTAATTACATTGGTATGGTTAAATGGATCAGGTTGAAATTTGGATCAAACTTAGAGTATAGTCTAAAATAGACAGACTACTTTTTAAAACGAGAAAGTTACGGGAACAGGAACCAAACGGGTAAAACCGCGGGTCACTGCTAATCCGTTATAATTATTGAAAGTTCACAATGATGTATAGCATAGAAACTTCCACTGATTAAATGAATTTTTGAAATTTGTATTTCTGAGTATTTTTCCAAATTTGGACATAATTAATTATAAGATAAATGAACTTACCGACTAAATACGGTCCGATTCTAGACCACGGCTTGTCGTAGAGTGGGTCAAACATTTCAAACGGCTCCTGTATCCTCGCTTTGTACTGATGCCACACTGAAATGTAGATAGTAGTAGCCCACGAGCTAACCATCACGACGCCCAATGACGTCATGGCGAATTTCGGATGCCTGAGGGAATAACAAAGTTTATTGAGACCGCTGTCATAACGTTGTCATAGCTAAATGAAATAAAAACGAGCTGAGTCTCTCAGACTATCTCCAAATATTAAAGTTTCAGCATGTTTTAATGTCAATTACAGGGACGACACTTCGTGAACCGACACTCCAGATAAGCCTAAAATACTGTAGAGAAAGGTGTTTTTATCTGGATATTATCTCTATTCAAGTATGTAACTCGGTCTGAAAGCAGACAGAGCTCCAATGTAGATCATTGTCAATATGTAGCGAGCAAACGGGTATTGTTATCATAGAAATCTAGGCCTTCGAAAATACGTTTCAGATAGAGGCAATTTGGCAAATTGATGTCGTGAAACTGCGGCGATGTGATCTACTTATTCACTAACTTTCCGTACCTGAAACGTATAATAGGTTCTTAGATACTCGTAGATAGATGACACTGATATGAGTCTGGATTTGAAAGTCTGAATTCTAAAGTACCTCGTATGGAAAGTCTTATGTGTAGAATTTGCATATGCAGTGGAGATTGCTAGTGCATTATTCTTATTGTATCTAAATAACGCTCTAGTTTAGAGGTTTAGACAAATAGTGAGTACTATTATTCTACTATTTTATATCAATCCATTCACTATCAAGACAAAGTACACTGATTAGATATATGACTTTAGATTATTCCACAGACATATATCTCTCATCGAGGTTTAAGTGTAGGATACTTTGCAGTATTTGGCGGGAGGAACAAAACATATTTGCCAGTTATTCTACCGCCAAGAAGTTATGTCCAAATGTGCGATATCAATTCGCGAATCAAGGCACCGTTTCCAGAAAAATTTGAAAGTTTAGAGATATGCCTTTTTTCGTTTTCTGCGTAACGAGTAGTGTACAGTGGTATGTAGTGATACGAAATTTTCAAGTTAAGACTAGGGCAGTATGGTCGCATGTGGCTTCTAGTGCCTACCAAACTTTGGATTAACGAGAAAGCACAGGGATCTAATAACCTAAACTTACGGCTTAACTGAACTTGCACGCAAAGCAGACGTGTTGTTAATTATAAGGATATCGCCTTCCTTGAACCATAAAAACAAATTACTTACTTGACAGAGATGAGCAGCAGAATTATGCCCACAGCATAGAACTGAGTGTCGTTAGCCATATACCAGGACCAGACCATGCACATCTCTCGCTGAGGGAACAGATTGTTGATATAGAGAGGTTGCGCCACCAGTATTTGTCGCAAGTGATGTGGTCGAAGATCGCTGGTTCGAATACAGAGTGGGCGTGAGTCCAACGTAACGCAATCTCGTTGAGACCTGTTGAACCATCCCAGTAACTATGTTAAAATTCTTGTAACTAATCAAGTTAATTTAAAAGTGCAGGACAATTTAAAAACGAGTTTGGCAGAAATTTTCCTTATCATAAGTCAAAAGGTCCCGTTGTAGTTATTACGACTTTTTTTCTACGACGTTAAGTCTAAAATGGTAAAAACAGATTATCTGCTCAAATCTTTTTGCTGAATCCAAAGGCCAAAATCCATAGGCGGCTAGCTAATTTGCGAAATGTTGAATTCTTTTGCTATGCCTTGACAGCATACTCTGTTGGCATGCTTGGCATATTTGCTTTCTACATGATACATGGAGTAAATGAAATGAAACATTAGTGTCTACGCCAGCTATTTATCTAGTAGTAGTGATGTCTAAATCATAAAAAAGCCGGCTTTTGAATATCATCGTGGCGACTATTTGAATCTAGACAAAAATAGCTCCACCAATCTAATTTCCAATTTCAGAATTGCACGTAAATTCATTGCTACAGACTGGTTTTCAAGCCATTAAACCCATTCTACAAGTCTAGGCTCTTAAAAGCTAGGGATCTATAATTTTGAGATCCTAAGTAAATTGGAAGGTTTGTTTATAGTGCAATTTTAAACTGTTCTGTGCATTTATAAGCTTCATGCCTTTACAAGTCGTAGTAGCGGCAAGGCATTTCACGAACGTTAAGTAGCTGTTTCGAATCCCGCTTTCCACTATGTGTATTTTCCAAAGTGTAGATGTTCTAATTTATAATCACCATTGGTTATAATGGTGAAGGAAATATCGTAAGGAAACTGTCATGTACCTAGAAAGATACGTGACCAGTGTGGTGCATCATGGCCTTGAATAAAATTGGATGTGGATGTGATAGAATATCAGCAGGAATATGATTCCAAACAAAGGAAATGGTACCGTACAGTATACACGTACACAGGTATGTATACAGTACTTTTTTCAATTTACGGATGCACACTTTCACATATAAAGACGGCCTTAATGGCGGATGAAAAAAGCCAATCTACAAAGATACTAACAAAAATTGTGTTCTGTAAGTCATGTGCTCATATAAATACCCCAAGTTTTTTCGAAAATCGAACTTCTTTATACACCATTACAATCATATCACAAATTCCAGATAGAAATAAATGTATTCCTTTGAGCCAGCGTAGGTACATCATAAAAACTAGGTAAATTATGTTAGTACTCATGAGTCATAAAACAGTTGTAAATAAGGCGTACCTATCACGAAGGCGTACGCTGGTGTGAGCCTCACTACACGGTACGATAATAAAATGAAGAAGTTCTTTATCATCCCGGCGAGTTCGGCTTTGCTGTAAATGTTTTTCTTAGGGCTATCAAACAAGTCTTCCTTAAAGGATTGCTGGCTGATCACTGATATTGAGAGAGCTGAGTTCGTGTAGCCGTTGATGTTCTTATTCACGTCTGGTTTTTCCAAATTTTGGCGCCTTTCTTGTTTCTTCTCTTCTGTTCTTAGGAAGAGGATCGTGACCAGGATGCCGCTGTAAAAATAAAAGACGTTAGTTTTAAATATTTGAGATCTGGTTGTTTTTTAACTATCTTTGTAGCTAGATTGCCAATGGCCTAGTAAGTCATTCCATATAACGAGTAAACGTCTAAGAACCCCATAAAATTATGATTTATGGCGTTGACTGAATGGTTGCCACGAAAAACGGCTGTCGTAAAGTGATTGAAATTGTCGGAAATATTTACTACATAATTTAAATCTCAATATTGTTTTAAATACGAGTATATGTTCAAATCGTGAAAGTGTAGGAGTTACATTTCACTGAATGATTTTATTTTCCCGAAGGTTATATATGGAAGCCAACAAGTCTAATTAAGAAAATAATTTAACATTACCATCAACGTTATCATCACGTTAAATTCTATGGAAAATCATTGACATCCAATAGAAGCCGTTCCGATCCTCCATTTACAATGACTACGTTAACGTTTTTTAATTATTATGGGTATAGATTAGACATTTTACAAAGAAAACTATGAAATAAAAATACAATGAAAACTACAATACACCACATACCTAACTAACTAGGCACTCACACTATAAACTAATAAGAGCCTAGATACAGTGAAGATGATTAAACCTGATAATGGTAGCATAAACAAATAGTTAACTTGTAGGTACACAATTGGCTACAATAATTCATATCTGTTCTTCTACTTTAATTAATCGTTTATTTGTGTTAATTTTTATTACTCTGTGAAACACAAACTTCTATTTATTCTCAAATACAATTTGGAATATTTCGTTAAAACAGGTTAAAATCACAAGAATTTAATTGAATTCAATTTGATCAAAACTCGCCTCACGTAATTACTTGCAGTGAGTCTAGCCAATTAAAATTAGAAGCCTTAATACTAGGTAGGTAATATTACCTACAGTACCAAATTTAATTTATTCTAAAACTTTAATGCTGTTTGTTTGGGGCTCTGTGCTTGACAGTGTATTTGGGAAATTCCATTATAACTGCCGCAGAAAAGATAGACGAAGTTAATTTATAATTTTGTGAGCATTCAAGCACTTGGTCTAATTTGATTAGGTTTTTTTGTTTCATTAAAATTTCTTCTTTTTATTCTTGACAACTTTCTTTGATATCTACTATTCCTGATGTATGATAATTACGAGAACGTAGAGGGTATGTGTGTAAGTACTCTAGACTCGAAGACACCCAGGGGCATGGTTTTCGATGACTAACAACGAACACGCAAATAAACACCAATATAACTTCATCTACGATTGTGTAAAATCAAAGGGTGTTTTGGAGCTGACTTATCGGGAGAGACAGCCTCGAGTGAAGGGGGCGCAACAGCTTTGCAATGGTTATGGAGAATGTTGAATCGAGTCGTTTGGAGTTATCACATCAATAGAGTCGGTTTATATATAGGCATCATATTCCACAATGCACCGACGCGACGCCCACGACCCTATTTATTGAACTTATCAAATATGCTCGACAAGAACGGTAAATTTGCATGACTGTAGTACTTAAGTATTATAATACCTATCATTATCAACCGCAGTCTTTCTAATTTTCTCGGCATTGACTTCATTCTTTTGTATGGTGTCTACTTATTTCTTACTTTGTAACATTAAATAAAGCAAACTCATAGAAAAATAAACAATAACCACTAACAGCAGAACATTTAAACGCAGTATTAAGGCCGGTGGCGTCGACAAGCAAACAAAAAATCGTTTTGTACACGCTAACATTAACCGAATTGAATTCCTCCGAGCAAAACTAATTTGATCAAACCGAACCAGTCGAATCGTACTCCGAATTAGCTACGGGCTTTCAACAAGATAAAGTGAAAAGAAGCCCAGGAATTGCCGAAAAAGATTAGATTTATCCGATCCACAAGAGGGAAAACTTCACTGCACCCCGATAAAAACTTTGGAGAATTCAACTTTTAACTAATCTTCAAAAGAAATGAGTAATCTCATTCCTACTTGTGAAAAACTTTCATTCTCTTTGAACTGGTTTTGAGAAATTAAAACATTCCACTGAAACAATTTCGACGACAAAATGCTTATTTTTACCTTTTCGTTTTTGTTTTCCCGCGAAAAACGCATTATTTATTTCTATTTTCCTCCCATTTTCACTTAAGCCCACAATTATCTTAAGGCTCGGGATTATAACGTCTTCATAATTGCTCATACCTAATTGTTTATGAAAATTGCAAGGTGCTATTAAAAACTGTACAGAAATAACAAGAAAGCTCATTTGCAAGTCTCTGTGGCGTTGGAAATCTGTAAGATTACATGATAAATACATTTTCTTCAATGAAATATTATATTTATATTATATAATATCTTCCCATATATTATGTAAAGATTAAGACATAACAATGCGACACAGAATTTACCTCCTTGTTAGGTAGATACGCTTATCAAATTCGTATGTTGCCATTAAATTTTAAAATGTATTTACGAGTACCTATACCTAATCTAACTATACTTGCGCACATACGAGAGCAAAGCTAAAAGCATACATAGATACGTACACAAGTAATTCCATCTAATTTCACAACGTTTTCGCTTGCGTAAGGTGTGAGAAAATCTGATGTAAGTACGGTTTTTTACGTCAATAAAACTGCTTTACCGTTAAATGAAATAAATAATAGTAGTTTATTGCACAATTTTACCGGCGGCAGCAGCATTGGCGCTCTTTATCTAGTTATACGCTTTTTTTGTTTATCATCATATTAAGACTATCATAATTATCACCGAACTACATGTAATTGACTACTACTGGATGACATACCACTCAGACCGATCCCCGGACCCGACTCTTAAGCAGTAATAGCTCTGATCGACGTGGAAACCCTTTCACAGTAACCCTAAAGTAACAAAATTTTGTGAAAATAAAAATGAGACATTCTAATATTTATATGATTGTTGGTGTATTTGTTTACTTGTCAGAGCCCAGAATCCGACTCTTATAAAATAGATACTGTTCAAGCTTGTCCTATTCTATTGTCTAATCCTAGTAAAATAGAATTATGTCTCTAATATTAACTGCAAGCTACTAACCTTATAACGAAGAAAGTATCGACGCAGTACGAGGCATTCCCAACGGACTGGTAGAAGAAATTGCGCTCTGTGATGACTCGCATAGTCTTGTTATCAGCCACGTAGAATATCGTCAGGTACGTGTGTACCATAATCACCCATATCACGGACATGAATCTGAAAACACAAAATATAGTAGGTTAAATAGAAAGGGGAATAAAATTAAGATACGAGTATCGTATTTTTAAAACCTGTAATAAAGGGGTGTAATTTCTAGCTGCAAGATGAGTAGACGTTAACATTTTCATTGAGAGTCGAACCTGGACTCGATTGGGTCAGGACCGGGAAAGATGGCATGATAAAAGAGAAGTTTGTACCCGGTAACAGGATGGAGACAGCTATGGTTGATGATGATAGAAGAGGTATCACAAATAAGTTAGTGCCTGAATAAATAAACCAACTTTTATGCGTTTTTTTGTTTGTAAGATGATGTAATCGGGATGGTTCTTAATTAAATGGTGGTGAATAACTAACACAATATTTTTTCCTTGTGTGCTCAAACAATTTTGCACTTTATTTTACAGAACCACGATGTTTATTCAATACAGACAATATTGCAAAAATGGTATTATGAATGAGTAAAATTTGTTAGGCTTATTTAATGTCACGACTGCTCCGATAGGAAAAATGGCAGTGATTTTTCTTTTCCTATGAATGACGAGGAAACCCATTCACAGTAACCCTAATGTAACCAACATTTAATGAAAAGGAAATGAGACATTCTAATTTTATATATCCGTTTGTATGTTTGTTGATATTTTGTTTATCGCTTCGCTTATTCCGCTTTCATGCTTTGATGGACCGAGGAATTAATGGGACTTTTAGCGCAAATGTTCACGTAAGGCCGGATAGTATCTATGAGTATATTAATATTATTAAAAAAACGCTGATTTTCTCCATGTGAGATTTATTGTGATGAAAATTCACCTGTCGAAGATAACAATTCTCAATTTCATCAAATATGGTGCCAAAGTTTAATTTTGTGTAATTTCTCTCAAATACAAATACAACACAAATTTACAAGTCGGAAAGGTAATACACGGTAGTGTGTGTGAGAAATTATGTACTTATAATTAGGTATACATTAAACATTACAATAATTTTAAAGTTAAATTAATTTAATTTATTTTAAAACAGTTAAAATAAAAACATATTTTGATATTTCTAACAGTTTGGTAGCTTCATTAGATCGTCAAAGGCATAAAATAGGTGCCCATGCAACCAAGCTTTTAACTTTTGCTTAAATCGCGCGGCATTTCTATGAAACATTAGCGCTACCTACGCCTACGGTGAAATTCAGAAATATTTTGAAAGACATTTGGAAAAGAAATCATTGTTTTTTTATATGTGATGTAATTTTCGGATCAACTGGACCAATATAAAAAAAATTGGCAGTCATAGGAACTGCCAATAAAAGTGAAAACTTATAACACAGTATTGGATAGCTTACTTTGGAAGCTACGCGAGTGAAACAGGAGGGCGTGGCATTGGGAAATGCTGACGCATCCCTGGATGTCCAATGGCCATGGTCATTCCCGAGCAACACATTTTTCGATTAATTTTTATATTATAGATGTATGTTTCTTTCTCTCTGTGTGACTGCTCCCTCATGACTGAGGGTCGTGGTCATCGCTGGATGTGAATACTCTACACCTACATTTTGTTATTTACTTTCACCGGTGTCTGCTCATCGCGTCTCTGACGTCTTTGTATGTATGTATGAAGGTATTTGGTAGTATTTTTCACTCTTCTGTCCGCATTCTTATTTTTTTATCACTGTTGTATTATTTTGTATATTCAATATAATTCAAACGATTGAAACAGTAACCAACATATTTATACAAGACCCGTATAAATAAGTTTACTACCTCTACAGCTACTTTGACTGAAAGTTGCCTATGTTTACAATCTACCGCAATTTTGGATGGATTAAGTACAGAGGCAAATGTTTGTTAACGGAGGGATAAGGTAACCAGCTATGTACCTACAGGTAGCTGTTTGCTTGTGTGTTGTATGAAAATGAGACGGGTTCTTGTTGTAAAATAGTTTGAAGTCTTGTTTTACTTTACTCGGAGATCTCCTTAGATGATAGCTTTCAACAAGTGTGTTATAACATTTGTGTTCTTGTAGGTATTAGGATAAATATGAAATTTACACATGGCCTAAAATTACAAACACATTTCTGAAGATTAACATCTTCCGAGCGTCAAAAGCTACTAAACCGATTTCGATGAAATCTATGACACCGCTCTAAAGTTATGTTCTTAATGATAAAACAATAATTATTAGCATCGGGTTTATAAATAATGGAGTTAAGAATTGACAGAATTAAAAAATAAAACCAAAAATAATTAACCGAATTTCGAACAGCCTTCGTTTGGGAAGAAAGTATAAGTCCAGTATTGGTGAATTTCAATAAAGTAATTTTGTATTACCGCCTACTCTGGGTATATAGATATTTAGATAGATAAATAGAAATAACTACTTTATTGACACACCAAAACAACAAAAAAATACACAAAAATAATTTACGTCAAACTTGAAAACTAGTGCGACAAGTTGACGGCCTTAACGCTAAAAGCGATATTTTCAGGCAACATTTGAATGGAAAATAATGCAATTTAGTAGATAAAGTGGCAGTTTACCTCATCCCGTGAAGGCAAGTGAGCGCACCGTCGCTGGGGCGGTCCGTACTCAGGATTGTTCTGCCGTTGGACAGCACCGAAAACGACAATAGCACCTCGGACCATACATCTGTCAAACGATAAGTACATTTAAATAAAAATAAATAAATAACATAGGCTACAATACTTTTATCTTACGAAGCGACGCGATCTTTGCTTGTGGTAACGATGTTCACAAACACGATGTGAATGTGTGTGTGTTCGCGGACGCTCTCAGTACCACCTGAACCTGAGACCACAGATCACTATGCCCGAGACGCGGGCGAAGGTACCTATTTGTTTTCACACATATTTAGCGTGTTTCTAGACTTAGTTACCACAAGTAAGATGCGTGTCGCTTCGTGAGATAAAACTACTGTTACTCTGTTTACAACAATTTGTAATATCTACTTTTTGTGTAACATAATTTATTTTTTGGTTAAATATATTCCGTAAAATCATTTTCGTTACGTTGACAACTTTCCTTCAGCATTGCCGCAAGTTTTGACAAAACGTCAGCAAAGTTGTAGACACGTTGTAGAAAATTTTATCGCTGTCCAGTTTTAGGTTTTTGAGCGCTCGTAATTTCCTTTGAGAATTCATGATGGTTATGTTTGAAATTATTAAAAAAGGTTTTTTTTTGTAAAAATGGTTAGTGCTAAAAAGTTTTTCTTGCAAATTTGGTTGTAAATTCCTATGAGGATTTATCCAAAGTAAATTCTGGACAGAAGACATTTGGTATTTACCAAACAGAGCTTCACCTACGTGGTGGAAAAATACCTTGTTTATCTCAGTGTGAGAGAAGGCTCCGAGTCCCAAAAGTGGCAACAAAAAGTGGACTGTTTATAAGCTTTAAAAATTCCACTTTATCTTCGTCCATACTGATATAAATAATCTTTTCGAATACGTAAGACAAACCCAAGTCCGTAGGATTATTACGAAACTGACTTTACGTTACCAGAATTTCCATGTTAATATCCTTGAAGTATCATACACAAAAGGATCTAAATGAGCCCAAGACGGCGGTAAGTCAGTTAATAAACCTACGGTCGACGGCATCAACACAATAAACCTCGGATAATTCCGCACAAGATCAATAGAGCCCTTGTTTACACTAAACAATCGGCCGGGATTCAGGGCACACCGGCCTATCCGAGCCACTCTTGGAGCATTAAGAGTTTCCCCGATACCGCTATCTCTCTAAGAGGACGTTGCCGGAGCTATCCGAGCGTAGGTGTAAACACTGCTTTACAACCTCTCGAATACGCTACGCTGAGTCTAACCAGAGTTGCCATTGTAAGACTTGCGTTACTTCAAGTTATATCGATTTTGCACAACTATATTTTCGAAGGCATGTGCGTTCGTTAATTTAAAAACGGTGATTGAAACCATTATGAGGAAACCGTCATGTTCCTACAATATTTCTAGCTCATACGTTCTTCACCAAGCCACACTAGGCCACTGTAGTGGTTTATGGCTCTGACTCTTGCTTTGCGAGATAAGGCCCCGAGTCTCAGAAGTGGGAACATTTAGTGGGCTGATTATGAATAACATTGATTGACATTGACATAATTTTTAGTCACAAAGCTAAATTACAATAGAAACTGCACTACATACCTAATTGCTTAATGTAATAAGTTTGATTTGAAAAACCCGACTGTAAGAAAAACATTACACCTCTACAATTAAACCTCTACAATATACTATCTAAGGATACCCAGCTTGGATGTCCTTACAAATAGACTTTATAGGTGGTATATTGTAATACCTTTACAATATACTATCTATATCTACTAACTAATCAACTTGGATGATTGACACGAGTCTAATTAATTGCCAAAGTCCATCAAGCCGTTTAGAACTTATGTTGATATAAAGAAATTTATAAACATACAAGATACGCGCGAAACAGTCGAAACCGAACGAAACCCTTCTTTTAGTTGGATAAAAACATATCTAAATTTATTATTCATAGATTAAAGAAGATCTTAAATATTAAGATTAATATCTTCAAACCCACTACCATTTGAAAGTTTGGCTTATTCTATTATAATTGGCATATACACTAACAAATACTTCCATACCTCTTCTACATAGAATTGTCAATTCTGAAACTTCATGAATTGTGAAAAAAATTTAGTAAAAAATGATATATGTACTAGTTTATTTAAATGCAGTTGCCGTGCAAATAGATAAAAAGTTGTGAGTGGCAACGTTGGCCCCAACTATCCTTATGATAATGGCATCACAAACTATTAGATATCAAAATACGCTGAAGCTGCTCTAATAATATTTTCACTTAAGAAATTTCGAACACTCTTGTTTTATCTTGAAAATATCGTAACAAAATATGCAAATGAATCAGTAACACAGACCCTTCAGAACAAAGACTAGTTTAATAAACTACTTTGAAGGTCTGGTCTGGAGAGGTTAGCTATAAGCCTAATTTAGTGGATTTTACGACGCTTAGAAATGAAATAGAAGTTAGAAAGTTGTCATCTTAATTGTAAGTTCGACTGTATTTGGCACTATTAACTAAAGTTTATTGAAGTTTGGCAGATTTATCATCTAATTTTGTGGTCCCATCACAAATAGTTCGACTTGTTTGGAGAGAAGAAACTCCGAGAGACTTTGGCTAACTTTCGAGCTAATAATTTAGAAATAAGACTTTAAATTTAATTTTGTAAAAGCTAAGTTTTTCGTAAAATTTGTTCAATCATAACGTACAACTTATGTTCAATCATAATGTATGGTACTGCGCCAATTTGCACAAACTGAAAATTTAGTCACTGGAATATGAGGATATTTAATATTTTAATTATTTCAGTACTTTTAAAATAAGTACATGGTACATCAGGGTAACAGCTACACTAATGTGCTTATTCCAAAAATATTAGCAAAATTTAAATCCTGTATTTTGACTAATTTGATATACCAGTACACAACTTGCAACCTCCAAATTATTATTTTGCATATTTTAATTAATTTGGCGATTACTAAATAAGAAAAATACTCGGATGAACACAGTTAATAGATATGAGGACTCATTTTTGACTTAATAAGCCATCAAAAGGATATTCAATAACTGAAACATTGGTGAAAGAATTACTTTGTTAACTTAAAAACTTCACGTGATATCACGATTTTAAAATCACAATTTTGGACTCTCCCAAAAACGATTCATACAAAAACTCTACAGAAGCGTGACGTCACTGTGTCGTATTTTCTATGCGTCGCGCGTAAAGTTTGTATGGTAGCTATATTCCAGATATATTGCGTTTAGGACTTGGTTTTATAACAAAAGTCATTTGAAATTGTATGAGTTATACAATGGTAAATACATTTTCTAATTATTTCGTACTTTTAAAATGGACTTGCACATCCAGCTTTGAATAAGTAAGTAAGTTAAACTAAAAAATATCAAAATTAAAATTGGTACATATTTTATTCTATCTAAATACTGTCATTTTATAAAATGATTTAATATAAATGAAGGACCTGTCGTCATGCCTATTGGTTAATAGTTTTGATTCAAATACAAAAACTTAGATTAGTGTAGAATGCTCTGTCATTGAAATTCTGCATGTTAAAAAATAGAACGCAAGCGGTGATGTAGAGCGAATGTTCTTCATACCACCTAAGCCGTAGGGCACTCCCTTCGGAGATGCCAGGTCGTTTCTTGATCTTCCATCATTAAGTGAGTTTGATATATTGAAGGGTTAAAACTTCAGATTAAAAATATAAATTTATATTGACTTTATTCCTAAGTAACGAGTAGATAAAATCTATACTTATAATAAAACTGTAACGGGTCGAATTCTGTACATTGAAGATATTTTGAAAATTTTTTTTTTGGGGCACTCCATAGTCGATACTGATGGCGAAACTGCATTTTTTTTCTTTCATGTCTGTCCGTCTGTCTGTCTGTCTGTCTGTCTGTCTTTCTGTATAGGGATCACGCATCACGCCGAAACTACTGATTCAATTCAGCTGAAACTTGGCATGATTTTAGTTTATACTAAGGACATTGCTGTAGGCTACTTTTGATCCCCAAATTCTGATCGGTTTTCTTGCGGGAGGGGGTGAAAGTCAGAATGTGTATTTGGTTGTAACTCATGTTTGCGTTGTTTAATTTCATTAATTCTTCTTTATTAGAAAGAACACATTTTTATATTGTCCCGTCAAAATTTGAACAATATCGGTTTGTTGGTTCGGAAATTACACAAACATTAAATAATAACGACACGCGCGGCGCGTTCGGTACATACTAACTTCTAAGTATTCTGTGTATCACAGACGATCCACAGAATATCTAGATTCTAGAAAGTGCCCACGTGATCGCGTCGCGTCGTCTTGGATGACAAAATAATTGTCAAAATATATTTTTGTGTGGAAAACAAACATCATTCGGTTATAATCGACTTCAAACAAGGAGGATGCTCTCAATCGGGTTGCATGTTTTTTATTTGGTTTTATTTTACGCGATAACTCCGCTAATTGTTAGTTGATTTTGATAATTCCTTTTTTGTTTGGTAGAAAATACTTCAGAGGTGATCTTAGATATCGAAAACAGGGAGGTAGTTTTTCAATTATCAACAAAAAACTAAAATTAGCTTAGATTTCCTTAAGGGCCTTCTCTCGCAAGGAGAGAGACAAGGCTATAATCCACTACGCTGGCCCAGTGTCGGTAGGTGGATGAGATATGACTTAGAACTTAGATTATAGGTAGATTTCGGTTTCTTCATGGTGTTTTCCTTCACCGTTTTAATTACCGGCATTACGAACATGACTCTGAAAAGATAGTGGTGCGCGTGGTTTTGAACCCTGGGTCTCCGGATCGACAGTCGGCGTTCTCCCGACTAGGTCAGCTGTAACTTACTAGACCAGCCGTAACTTATTAGAAAACGTATTATTTCAATCCAAATACTGTTTAAAATTTAGGTAAAGGTAGTGTTCAACAAGCTTCGGCGACCGAAGCAGACAGTTGTTAGGGTTCCGTACACAAAGGGTAAAAACGGGACCCTATTACTGAGACTTCGCTATCCGTCCGTCCGTCCGTCCGTCCGTCTGTCACCAGGCTGTATCTCAAGAACGGTGATAGCTAGACAGTTGAAATTTTCGCAGATAATGTATTTCTATTGCTGCTTTAACCAAAATACTAAAAATAAAAATAAATATTTAAGAGGTGCACCCATACAGCAAACTTGATTTTTTACCGTTTCTTGCTCGATACTAATAACGTACCCGTCACAGGTAGACGCTTTAACTATTCACTTACGTTGGAACGGCTGAATGTATCGAGTTAAAATTAAAGACACATTCTTGGTTTAGCTTAAGTAATACATAGAGTACTTATACATAGGCAATGTTTAGCCTATGTGTTCTTCCAGACTGTAATCTAATTCTATTTCAAATTTCAACCCGATCACTTGATACGTTCCGCCATGATTAAGTAACAAACATCCAAACAGTGACATTCATAATATTTACAGGACAACGTTGGAACGGCTGAACATATTCGGATGGAATTCGAAACACACGTAGTTTGAACTCAGAAATAGCAAATCGGTTACTTATAGGTTACTGTGACGTAGGAAAGACTAAGCAAATTTGGTAGAAAATTGAAACAGAGATAACTCATAGTCTGAAATACCACATTTATGTATTTATTACCTATCAACCTGAAAAGAAGCATGGGCCCTAAGGAAACAAATTTTAACTATCACGTCATAACGGCACAAAGATATGGGTTGACATACGAAACACATATAGTTTAGAGTCTAAAGTTTCATATGGGCTAATAAGTCTATACTTTAATTTAACGCCATATTAATAGAAGTAGGTATATATTTTCGTAAGGAACTTGATGTGATGGTAAGGTAAAAGCCAAAAATGAAAAATATGTGCACCCGTTTTGGCGTAGATAATATACGAGATTTGCGTTCACAATCAAAATAACAAGCAACATAATATTCTCATTAGACGGCGCTAACGCCAGTTTAAATCTAAAAGCACTAAAGGCCATTTAAATCGATGTTTTGCTATTGTGGTATGTATTTTTTCTTTCATCACTAGGTGGCGTTACTGGTATTCTAAATTGTACTAATAAGTTTTTGCTGCTAAAAGGATTATGATGCCGAATTTGGATTCTTTCGTTCTTGATTTTTTTCTGTGTTACCTACAATTAAATTCATACATTAACATTTCACTAGGACTTGGCTTAGATTTACGGGTTCAACTTGCTTGAATATAATTAAAACTCAAAATTTTAATTATTTTGATTCCACACAGGCTTCGTTCAGAATTTTACGCCGGTTAAGTCGCGGGTAACAGCTAGAAAACAGCTTGCGGATAAAAAGAAATAGGTAAGTAGGTATCAGATCATGCACATTAGCTTCAGACTTTTCATAATGTATCCTATAAAAATCCTACAAACTTAACACTTGCGGCTATGTTCGATACTACGAAACCTTACTAAGTATGTTTGATTTTGTTTAAAAAAAGAAAAATAAAGATGATAAAATAAAATAAATTTTTGTGTGGAAAAACAAATTCACTCAAACTCAAAGGTCAATGACTACTTATCCAAATATTTGACGTACGATACTTCCAATTAATGTATAAGTCAGTAACATCTGCTTACGCGAACGAAGTAGCGGGTTCAGCTAGTAATTAATATTAGTGTTTTGTTTTTTACTACGTCAATATGGTTAAGATTAATTGTCCTACCATGTAGACGAAAAACTAAACTAACAAGAGCTACACAACGTAGCATAGCAGCTACGAGCTCTACGCTATTTACAAGTTGAAGCTACGAGTACATTATAGAACGTTTAATCTGGAGTTTTCGTATTTTGCTCCTGACCCGTACTTACTTTAGATGTTATGAGTATTTTATCCGCGACCATAAAATTTAAGTGTTCAACGTCTAGAAACCGTTTAAAAGTTGCAAGCCAAACCTTTTGTATGTACTTTTAAAGCGGTTGCGATATGCAGTCCTTAGTATGTCAGTTAGCGAAGTACCAATAGCGTTACTTGCGTATGTAGTATTTTGACATAATTTTCTATGACCAAAAAAAATATGTGCCCATAGCCGAAAATTCGCACCACAACACAACAATGCCATATTGTGGACGTGTTTGTTTTTTAACAACAACATGTGGGTTCCTCGAACCCCAAATACGTCATTTAGGTAAGAGAACAAAGCAGCCAACGTGAAAATTAGCTTATTCACTTAAGCATACACATTTAAGTTTATTTTCACATTAGGCTTAGCTAATTGTCGTCAGGCAATTTTCCATTTTTTAATAAATTGTTCAATAGTGAAAATATGTTATTTTATCATGTAACTGTCCATTTTTATCAACACAAAACTCTTAGCTGTATAATTCTCATTTTCTTTCAGGGTTCCAAATCAGACAATTTACTGTAGCAATCAAATTAAAATATTGCGTTAATTTTGAGAAATCGTTTAAGTATAAGTCTTGAATATTTTTTTTTCATAAGTTTGGTTAGTTAATAAGCAAGTACATTTGTTATAAGGTAGATTATGCTTACCACACGTTTCTCGGCGTATATTCTTGTTTTCCTTATCCCGCAGCTTCCCATCTGGCAGCTCCCCATTAGCCTGTAACGCACGTTCATCAAATTAACGTAACTGCCGATAAACGACGAATACGGCCATTCTGTTTTAAACACGACCCTTTCACACATTACGCCTTCCAGGCAAATTAATCTCCGGTGTAAAAACATACGAAAATAATGTTATCGGGTAGCGTAGCATGAAAGGTTTGGATAAAAGCACTCTAATACTTTTAAAACAAAATTCGGCTGTATTCGCGAGAATATAAATCTATTGAATTTTTTATCAATGCCAATAACATAAAGCTGAAGAGTTTGTTTGTTTAAAAGCTAGGATCTCGGGAACTGTTGGTTCGAATTTAAAGTTTATTTTTTATTGGATAGTCCATGTACCGAGGAAGGCTAAAGGCTATATAACATTACGCTACTATCAATAGGTGCGGAGCATGAATGAAAAATGTAACAAAAACGGGAAAAATATTCCTTTTTGAGAGCTTTCGTTACATGTGGGGTGTGCAGGGAGGGAGGTGTCTGCAATGAGTCCTGCCATTACTGATTTACTAATAGACACAACAGATAGGACACGTCAGATACAATACTACTCATGTATTGAAAGCTGTTTAAGATTTCAAAATTTACCTCAGTACCCTACTCCTATTATTTGCGTAAGAATAGTTAGTCAAAACCGATTAGGGTAGTAGGGCCTTGCATCCTCTGTGCGAGCCCTAAATCTGGTATAGTAAATGATATACAAATATTATATTTTTATAAGTATTATATATATTTTGTCTTTTTTTTAATCGTTGGTGGGCTTAAAAATTTGAGACGTAGGAATAGCTGAATAAATAGAATTGGAATCGTGAATTCAGGTACATATAAAAATGGTCTGAAATAATACATAAGTGACCTGTATATCTCGAAAAAAACAACCGATTGGAGATTAAATTCCTAATTCAGATGCGTAAGTTCTAGGTAAAGTTTGAAGAGTGAACGTCTTTCAACAATTTTTATTTTAAAAACAAAGTTTTACGAACTGATGAGTAATTCACAATCTCAAGAAGATCTACAAAGTTTGAAACTTAGTTTAACAAAAGTTATGTTTTTACGAAGCTAAATTAACTACAGCAATTTTCATTAGCACGAGCTTTTCGATAATTATGATGTATTGTTGTAAAATTAAATTTCTTTTCGAAATTAAATAAGTGTCATAGACGGCATTCAAACTTAAAAATAAAAAAAGAAACTACGAGACGAAACCCTGAGTCATATTACGTAGAAAATTATCTGATTTTGTATTAAAATTGGTTTCATCACTCACGTGAGGATAGATAGAAACACTTTATTGTTCACAACACAAAAACAAATTTGAATAAACAAAAATATACATTATAAAATCTAGTGCAACAAATGACGGTCTTATCGTGCGAATGAACGTGTTAAGCTGTAGATCCAAGAGACTACAGCCTAACTAAAACTGTCTCAGTTTTGATAATGCTCTCTCTTTCTTTTTCACTTAAAATTACACAGACAGCAATAGCAAAGCCAAAGCAGATTTACTTAAGCAGTAGACCCGTTCTGCAAAGGAAAATCAAGACAGGGTACGCACTGAAGCGCGCGTGACTGATCGTCGAAGCCGCCTATTCTATGTGATTATCCGCCATTACAACGATTGTCTTAAATAGCTTCTTTAAGGGATAAACGGCTCTATGGGTTTCCTCAATCGCTTTTATTGTTGCTATTGCTCTCTTTTGTTTTAACTTAGAGTCAGAGAGAGAAGGAATCAAACATCAACAGTTTTAAATATTAATAGGAATATAATATGATAAAAATGTAATATAATAGAAAGCAAAATAGTAGTTGAAAAGTAACAAGATCATAACTATTGACGTTCTGAAATAAATTGTATTTAAAGCTTAAACCAAAAACGTAGACTATCTAATTTATCCTCATTCCAGAATTTAACAGACGTGCGGGCGTTATTAATCAATACACATCTAGACTTATACCTACACTTATAATATAAATTGAGCAAAGAGTAGAATATATTTCAAACCGTACAAAACGTGACTTATATACTCGTAAGTTCACTTTGTTTCATACAAAATTTGTGAACTTTACTTAAAAAGATACGGTGGTAAAATTATATGTTTGTCTAAAAGAATTTCGAAAAATAATAAAGTAATTACTACCATTCAGTTCATAATCACCGCGACCAACGACCCTTTTCAAAATGAACAAGTTTATGACACCACGTTTTAAACAACAAAACACATTATTATCCCAAGTTGTCCCATTATTTTCGTTTTATTTATGACATCGACGGTCCGGGGACAGGAATGAATTCCGTAATTTACAAATATGTTGATATTCGGATAATACTCCGATTTCACGCAATCTGCGTCCCACGAGACTTGGTATTTGAATTTATATCGAAATGTAAATGGTGGATGGGCCATGGCCGCTACAAAGATAACAGAATTATGTACGCATCGTTAGCATATTAATAAACTGCTTGTCTTGTGACTATAGTGCTCACTAGCGACTAAACTGAGACTCATAGCCCGTAAAATTTGGGTTCAGCTAGCCTACCTGCCCCTCTACCGCCTACCGAAATCGGTTATGACTTTGCTATTGCTGTCTCTATGATTTCAAGCAAAAATAAAAGAGAGTGCAATATGTATCAAAGCTTAGACAGTTTTATTTAGGCGATAGACCCTCCGACAGGCGTTGTCCTGTATTTTCTTAGCAACTTTCTTAATTTCTTTTTTTCCTTGAATAATTTCGTCAAAATATTCTGAAACTTTAAAGATGTGATGGATGAAGTTGGTAAAGTCTTTCTCAAGCTTAAGACGTAACCACAGGAAATAAATAAGGACGTAAAGATGATACACTAAATCTTTAAAAAAAGTTAAGTAGGCATGTAATGTTATAACTATGTTTCACATTCTACATTTTTATTATCTTAGCTTAGTAGGTATTCTTCATTTAATATCATTAGAAGTTCCACAGTAATTGTAATTTAATTTATTGTATTAATAATACGAGTATATTGTGCTATTTGTTTATGGAATTGTTGGTTTAGGATTTTCATCTCCATTTCAATTACCCACATCGTTATAAAAGCGCTGTTTCAATCGAGATTGTGCTTTTGTTTAATTATTGAGAAAAGCACAGCCATGCAAGCAAAAACAAAGGCTGTTTATCTAGAGAGTTTGCAACAATATTACAGAACAATTGTGGCGAAAGGAAAGCAAACAACAACACCGTTGTTCCCCAGTCAACTGCCGGGATCGTTCGACGAATACTGGATTCCATTCCGGAATCCGGGCCGTGTATCGAGTCAGCTATAAATCCGAAAGCGGGCAGTACCAACAAGATATTTATAGATATTTTATAGTGTATCAACTTCTGCAGCGCTGTGCTGTTCTCTGCATTGACAGCGAATTTTCTCCTATTCACTTTCGGTACTACCTACTAGACAGTCAGTGCATTCTAGTCAAATCTAATAATCTAAAAACAATTGGCACATAGGTGAACCTTTAAAGCGTCCACATACGAGTCCTAAAATCAGAGGAAATGACGTAAAAGTGGGGGGGCGGAGCCTCATTTGAATCATCAGAGGAAATAACGTCATTTCCCCTGATTTTAGGACTCGTTGTGGACGCTTTACTATGAAGTGTCAGATGATTTTTAAATAATTAGTGGCAATAATCGATACTGTAAATATCGCGGGTCAAATCTGGACTCGATTGGCACAGGACCGAAGAAGATGGTAAAGTAAGAGAGAGGCCTATACCCAGCAGTAAGATAGACATGGCGGTCAATTTATGCCCATAAAAGGTAAAAAAAATGTTCTTTTTGCTGTAGCGTTAGAATGCCACAGCCTCCAGTTAGTCGCTTCACCGATTTTCAATTATCCGTATATTTGGCGTGATTCATCTACGTGATATAATGGAGGGTTCCGTATTATGACACCGGATATGATCTCTTTCATGTCTCTTTGGCCGCTCTGCTTTGTAATCATGGAAGAATGCTCGGTGTGTCAACTGGAGCGTTTACAAGAAAAATGAGAAAAGATAACCTCGAGATTAATTTATCTTGGCCCAAGTTTAGAAGTATAACAGTTTTTGAATAACATAGTAGTGAGTTACATTTTTATACATGTACTTGTAGTCGTACAAGTAATTAAACAGTGATAGTACATGTTGGCACAGCTCACTGAGTGAACACTGCCGATTCGGTTTCAGGATTAAAACATAATTTAGAATTTATGTTCTGAAAATGATTGGTGAATATTTCGTTAATTATATATCCACACAGGACAAACATTTGAACGATGTGTACGGATGCTTGTTCCGTGTTTGGGTGTGTCTATGTAACACAAATATCTATTTAAAATTAAATGTATACGTTTTAAATCCGCTATAGTAGGTTTGGGGCTAGATGGTACTGTGAGAAAAGATATCAATCAATAGAAAAATACGAAAAATAAGACAGAGTGACGACGCAAACAAGACTTGTACCTGTTGGTAAGCATCACAACTGCCTATTACAACACAGCTCCGCGCAGGTATGAGAACCTGAAGAGATCAAAACGCTACCCATCACAGCAATGCTCTCATCTTAAGATATGAAATAATTTGTTCAGTCTTTGTCTGTGTCCAGTTATTTCCCATGAAACTTTTCCGTTCAAACCGAAACACAGTAATGTTTGTGTTTTAAAACATTACTGCTTGGCGAGTAGTACAACGTGTAGGTAACTGGTAATGTTGTGGTATTTCCCCCAGGCAGACTGTGTAGAGAATTTAGAAGCGTTTTAGGCCAGTAAAAAATAGAAATTAACTTTGCAATAAATTTCAACAAACTCATAAAAACAAATTTGGATCGGAAATGTATTGCAAAGTTGACCAAAAAACGTCTATTTTACTGGCCTATAATGTTAAATCTATTTATATTAATTTTATATATTCTTGTTTATCTGTATCACTTGAAAACAACGCCCTGCGGTTTTACCTAAGTAGTTTCCATTCCCGTATTTTAGTAGTAAAAAGTATCTAACTTATGTGTAACTTTGTAAGATATCTTTTAAGCAAATAATTTTATTTTATTTTATTATTTTATTTCAAACTACCATATTCTAAATTTCAACCCTATCTGTTCAGCCGTTCCGACGTGATGGAGCAGAAAAAGAGCATGAAACCTTTCAGATTTAGATTAACTAGCAAAATCTCGCGGTTTCATACGTGTAGCACAGTTATTTTCCCGGGATAAAAAATTGCGTATGTGCTATTTTGACTATTATTATCTATCTATGTTCTATTATTACACTAATTTCATCCAGACCTCTTCGTAATGTTCGATGGAAATAAACATCCACAAACAAACATCCACAAACGAACAAATACATACAAACTGTCCCATTTTTAATATTAGTAGGATAGGATTATTAGCAAGCAAGAAACAGGAAATAATCTGATGCATATAACATTTTGCGATACAATATGCTGAGATTAGGGAGAAAAACGTTAAAAGGAAAGAACCATTTTCCTCACATTGCCCCAGCAGTTGTGCTGCTCTGTAGTCCTTTTCATTAATGGAGCAGGGGTAAATACAAGCTTGTCTGTTCATATCGGATATTCCGACACAGAGTTTATCGTACCTCGTTACGCTCAGGCTAACAGATACAATAAATAATATTTACTTGCAGGTGAAATGGCACAATCACCACCTTGGAATAAAGCGTCAGTGTCTTTTAATTGTTATTTGTTAGACAAGAGTGCAAAGTTACTTTTAAGCACGTGCTCAATTTTGATGACCGAGCAAGTGAGTGATTCAAAAACTAAAATCCTGAACGTTAGCGAGGGAATTCATAGAGCAGAAGGTGAACAATCTTTACATACGTAACACGTAACTTTTCATTCTACCTCAGCAAGGAAATTACTAAATATTTTGCGCATTTTTAACAGATTCAGTCAATTCAGTTGGCGTCAAATAAACTTCTTCGTCACGGTATAATAAAATCACGGTACGAAAAATGAAATTCTTCATAGTATAAAGAATCAATGTAATATTGCAACTATTAATAGATATGATAAGAGTAATATTTTGTAACGTTGATCGAAGTTGATTCTTATTTAATAAGAACAGTTACATGTCATGGAAAATGCGTCCAAGTGACCAATATAAAGCAAAATACGACTGGAGCACAACAAAGTTACACTTTCGAAATTGCAAACAAGTAAAAAGGTTTGAAGAAAGAGTAAATAAACAAACGCTACACAAAAGAAGCTAATGAATTGAAATAAAAAAAATAATAGAAAGGCAATGAACCGAAAGAAAAACGATTCAATGATTAGACAACGAAAGAGTCGAGTCAAAGGAATTCGGTTGAATAGAAACCTAATGACTGAAAACAAAATGAACCGTGAATCACTTTGCTGGACTTATGAACTTAATAGGTTTAAAGTAACTTAGTACTTGGATACGACATACGTTGAACAGTGCATTCCAATCGGCATATTACGAAAGTTAGATTATCTCAATTTTGGCTCTTTGACGTCACAAACATTTAACGTTAAATACAACCCATTTAAAATTAAAGAATGTCTAGCCTCGCATTAGCCTAATTGTTAACTTTTTCAAAAAAAACATTTTAAAAAGCGGCCAAGTGCAAGTCGGACTCGCCCATGAAGGGCTCTATGGCAGCAAGTAACATAATATAAAAGTTCTTGTACTTATTGTTTTTAAACTTGTTTTGTTCTTGTACTTCGTTGTAATTTTGATCGATATTTTAATCATAGTGTATTAATTATGTATTAATAAAAACTACTTACTAGATCTCGTACAAACTAATTTTCCACGGTAAAAGTTTACACGGTAATGCATATCATACTTATATTTTTTTTAGTTTTATTATTCTCTAATTTTAGAAGTAACACATTTTACCATTTTGGAAATATCTCTCGCGCAAACTATTCAGTTTAGAAAAAAAAAATCACGATTCCATAAGGGTTCCGATTTTTGTCATTTGGCAAAAGCTATGCAAATTATTATAGTTATTAGATTGTATCTAAACATTACAAATCTGTAAACAATTTAATAAGGAACAGAGTATAACAGAAAAACATGCCTAAATGCCTGCAATTTGTATCTCCGAGATATGAGTATAAAACACGTACGATGATGTGTTTTATTTAGCTCCGTTCAGAATAATAAGCCCTCATAAAAAGCCTTAAAAAGGGCCGCCTTACATTTACTTCAAACTTAGTACACAATATCGCACGCGAAAACGTTATTTATTTATTAAAAATACAATGAAAGTGATTAAGTAGCAAAAATGTATATCGTTAGACGTTGAATACCATATTTAATTACTACAACTTAAAAATATTAAGGTTTTTTACGTCAGCAATCGATTTCCAACTACTGGAATTGCGTTTTTACAGTATTTCAGTCTGAAATCTCATTATCGACATAAAAATAAAGGGTAATTACGAACGGAAGTACCAACAGCTTGCTTGTGGTTATCTTGTGCCAGTTCCAGGTCTCTCAGCCGTTGTATGCGGTATTTCCGTTCGAGGAAGCCTTCGTACAGGGACGCAGCCAGCATCAGAGTCGCTACCACGATCACTGCCGAACTGAGGACAAGAGCATGCGCTATTTAAAAGAACACACAATTATATTAGATGAGAGAATACACAATTACACAAATAAATAAATAAATAAATAAATATTGGTGGACAATTCACACACAACACCATCTGACCCCAAACTAAGCAAAGCTTGTGTGATGGCAGCCAGAGAGCTGATATAATACTTATATAGTTTTAAATACATACTTATTATACATAGAAACACCCAGACACAGTGCAAACATTTGAATTCATCACACAAATATTTGCACTGGGTGGGGATCGAACCCACGACCCTCGGCTTCGCAGGCAGAGCTACTACCAACTAAGCCACTAGGGCAGTTGGTAGTAGCTCTGCCTACCAATAAACCAAATAAACCAATAGACAAAATAGCACACTATCAAACGAAATGACGCTCTTCGTATTGGGATAACACAAGAACAACGTTAAGATAAGAGTTTCAATAGGTATGTTTTTTTCTTGACAACACTTTTATTTGATTTTTTATGTTTGAAATAAAAATTTTGTTCTGATACTTTAAAATTTAAAGACTGTAGAAGTAGAATGAAGTGTCAGGCTGTTGTGCAAGTGCATTAAATGTTTCAAGGAATACCAATATTACCTACCTGAAAATTTATGAAGCGTGATTGTTGCAATTTCAATCAAATTATAAGGTACCATAAATAGTTGTTAGTAGAGGTACACTAAAGTACTTAATTGTAACTATTGCTGCAGCAGTGGGTGAAACAGCTGAGTGAAATTAGTCATGTACTGAAATGTAGTGTTCTGTAGTGGTAGGACTCTTGGCAGAGTCCGCCTGGAGATGTACCACACCTTTGCCAGTTATTCTACCGCCAAACAGTAATGTGCAAACATTACTGTTACACATTGCATACACATTGACACCACTCACTCGCAAGGTCACACACTCTCACAAACTCACACACTGGAAAATAACTCTTACCGACATACGCAAAGTAATTTACGCATCCCATTTCTGTTAACATAGAACTGTAAAATAATTTAATTTATTATAATACTTGAAGATGTATCTAAAGTTATATTGCATCTAAATCAATCTAATTAATGAACTAATCAATTGGCTGTATAATTTAATCACCTTGATTAAAATTTTAGTTCTGTATTATATTTGAACCTCCTCGTAGTCCAATTTTACGCTGAATTATCTTGGAATTTCGTTTTTTTTTTTTTCCTTTTTTGAGTTTTTATCACTTCATCACAAACAAATTTTATTGATATGAATTGACTTTTTTTTTAATTTTTGTTTAATTTTTATTTTGTATACTTACCTCATAAATTAGAATAAAATGTCATTGTTAACAACTCTAACCTGTGAGCGCTAACTCTGCATCCCGAGTATTGTTGTAATTACAATTGTTATTACCGGGTGCCCAAAATACAGGCCCAGCCTAGTTTGGGACCCACTGGACAAAGTGCTAAGCGACCTTAGAATAGAATTTGCAAAATGTACTTTACTTATAGCTTTTGTAATCTGTAATGCTTTGGTAAATAAAAATGATTTATTATTATACTGTGTTCCGGTTTGAAGGGCAATGTTTCCAGAGAAATTAAGGGGCTTAGAGATATAAGATCTTAGATCTCGGGGTGATGAGCGCAGTGCAGTGCTAGGTAATGATTTGGACTCTTCATGTTCTAAAAGCTGCGTGTCACTGTGCTGTTATGTGTCAGGCATGTTGCCTACCATCAGAACATGTCCTGATCGTCTCGTGACTCTTTATTATTTAAAAAAAAATGTATTTACAACATGACTAATTTCACTCATTTACAAATGGGACAGACGGAGTGTAAAAAATATAAGCAGAGCGCTAAACTCATTAAAAGAATACCAGCAGTTTTCTTAAAAAATAAAATGATTCTTAAGTTTAATCCAGCTTACGACTAGTTTATTTTGAAAGTTTCTTAGTTCTTGCATAAAATTGATGTTTAATCTTATCGCAAAGCTGTGACGGGGAGCGACGCTGGGGAAGTTGTTAAATTATTTCCAACTTTATTAATATTCTGTTGGCACCTCCCAATCATTGTTATTTGTTAATAATTAATTGTTTTAGGAGAAACGGTAAACAATTTAACTAGATAAACGTGAGACAGAATCCTCCTTAATATTTTAAATGTCGTATGGATCTTTGAATGTTTGTTGCTCAATCACATAGTAACGTATGAACGGATGGGGCCGAAATTTGGAGTACAGGAACTAGTAGATTATTAACTTAACTAAAACTATTAGGTTTATGGATTTAAAATAGCTTATCTATAGCTCTCTTATCTCATTACCAAATTGATTTGAAAAATACGAGTACAATTCAATATCGTCCGGTTAGCTTTACAAATATCAAATGAAGGACTTAGAGATGTTTTATATTTATAGGTACCATAAGAAATCTTACGTTTTCTACGATATAAAGACGCACGACTTCCTAACTCGCTGCTACCTAAAAGACTAACAAAGAAAGTCAAATAAACACATTTGTGCATGCATAAGGACAAAAACCCACGGTAAACGTGAAGTGTACCACTTTGTATCTCTTAAGAAGCGCCTTATGACTATTATTCATGATTATAGTCTGCATAAAAAAGGACGCTGTACCGCTTTATAAATTAACCGGCTTACCTAAATTCTGGAGATTTTTCTTCCACTGTGCAAATCCTGCCGAGATTAAGGTGGGCCGCTGGTGATCCCACGAAGCCCATTTTCAATATCATAAAGCCTGAGCTTATGAAACGGCGTTGATTATTAATGTTAATGGATAAAGTTACTAACTGAAAGTCACGTTGAAAGATAATGGGATCTCCTATTAGGTGCTAAGTAAACATTCACGTCTCCAACGCTACTTGTGGAAGCGTAATACTTAAACTTAATAGGTATACACGCAGTCACAAAAAGCCTATGGATCTTCCCTTATGTGGGTGACCCCACTATATTTGCTTATGTGTGATTTATATATTAATTTATGTAATTATTTCATTTCACATTTCATTTACACTCCACAGTCCACACTACTATTTCATTTTATTTATAATATTTATATCAGTATTATTAGTTTATATTTACACGTCATATAAACATATACACGTATATATCATATAGCATCGCCCTCCTATTGCGCAGTCGGGCAAGCTATTTTTAGATTAGTGGATGCGCGCGCGCAGAGCGATATTACCCCTCGCCGCGACCCGCGCGCTCCACCTAAAAAGTGAAAGGAATTTTGCTACCTGCTGCCGGCCCGGCACCGCACCGCTGCCGCGCCGCAGTCGCTACTCCTAATTCCTTCGTGACACTTGTTTTAATCTTTTATATGTTCCATTGATCTCTAAGTACTTTTTATAATAATTATTTCGTGTAACATTGTATCGTCCAATACAATTTAAATAGTGGTGGAATTTATGCTTTTCATTTATACTACCAACCTCCCATTCCACCACACCTTACTTGATTTTGGTAATCTACTTTTGTTTTTCCACAAAGTTAATCAGCGGTTCCACAGAGAAATTAAGTTAGGCTCGTATGCGAATGGATATGCGAATGGTACGCGAATGGTAGGTAGTTATTTTTTGTGAAGTTCCGTCATACAAGTCCATGGAGAGCGTGGATTTAAACTACACACCGCTCTGGTTTCTAAAGCGGCTCTTAAAAACATTTTTGTAAAATCTCTCTAGACTAGCACATTAAGTTTAAAAAGATTTATGACTCATATTTTATCTTGTTCACGGGATTTTAATGGAAAATAATGTTCTTTTTCAACGTAAGAAAAGATTTCAGCTTTTATTTTGTACAAAAGCTGAAAATGTTTGATTATTTAACGAACCGCGATTGGAATGTTCATTAACGGTACAATTACCTACGGAAAATACTCGCTCCAATTTTCAATTCAGCTATTATAAATCTACACAAAAGCCAATCAGCGGCCCTTCTTGTACACATCGGCCAATTATTATGTTCTATTAATGGCGTTGGCCAAGCAATAAATCACGTCGATTGTGTGAACGATGAGATTTGGGCCTGCGGCATATTTGGACAGCGGGTCCCCGTGCACGATTGGCAAACGTTGGGATGATTGGCAAATATTTGTATCTAACGTTTGATACTAATGAGTTGTGGGTTGAATGGAACCAAAAAACGTGAATTATAATCCTAAATATATATAAATCGATTATGTTGATCCTGATGGTTAATTACATAGATGGTTTTAACACAATTTTAACAGAAGAGACAGGTAACTAGGCCAGAAGCTAGCTGGAAGCGCCAGCCATTAATTATTTTTTATTCTTCGACAGTAGGTAAAGCAAAATGAACTGAACAGTCTCACTGGAAAAGAAAACGAAACGGGGGTAGGGGGGATGTAATGAAGTGCACCAACCTTTCTTCCACGTACACTGCAAATCCAAGAACCCTCCTCGGTTCTGAGTTCTCCAGCAGACACTCGCGGGCGGCGCCGACGCCGCTATATTCTTTTAGAAGCGATACGCGACGATTTTCTAAAGGATAACTCGGAGTTCGAGCGGGGGTCAGCATATGAGACCCTGGAAGCTGTTCTGCAGCGGACAGGCACAGCTTGCGGAAAGTCTCGTCTTGTAATATTTATACAGAACTCGACGGGCGGTTATTTGCGATTATTTTGACACTCTTCACTCGCGGGTTTCACGACAGTTTTTCTTGCGTTGGTTTTTACGGTGCGCGAGCGTGCCCAGTTGCACGTCTTTTCGCGGCGAGGTGCACAGGATGTCAGCGGAGGGGGTAGGAATAGTGAGACATTAACAATAATTTGAATAGTTAAAACCAAACTACGATAGATGGCGTCACCATATCCAGCCGCCCTTAAAGGGTCACCTTTAAAAAATACAATCATAAAGTAGCGGTAGCGGAAAAATAGGTAATACATAATGTATTATACAACGTCTAGTATGCGGGAATATAAAAGGATGCGGTTAAATATATATATGCGAGTTAGAACTACGACAATCTAATATCTAAACTAAAATAAAAAATTAAGTGTTAAACAGTTACTGGCTCGGCAGAGGGCACAGGCGCACTACAGGACGCAAGTAGCTTCTCTTCGCGGTCTTGACAGTGACCACACGAACGACACCGTCTTTGGATGGATGAACTTTCTCTACAACAGCTAATGGCCATGCAAGAGGAGGTGCATTGTCAGTTATTATCACTACGACTGTTCCCAACTTGATGGGAACAGAAGAGTATTCCACTTCTCGCAAGTTTGAAGGCCGTGTAGGTACTCGACTCTCCATCGCTCCCAGAACGACTGGACCAGTTTGTCTAACAGCGAGTGCCTGTTCAGCGCACTGAGGTTGTTCGACTCCTCAGCGGGCGCAGGCAGCGAGCACAGAGGCGCGGTGTGCAAAAATGACTCGGAGTCAGAGCAGTGGGCTCTGCTGGGTCTGGACTTAACACGGTTAGCGGTCGCGAATTCAATAAGCACTCGATTTGTACGAGCACCGTGTTAAGCTCCTCATACGATAAAAGCTGTTGGCCGATCACTTTGAACAAATGCGTTTTAACAATCTTCACCATACTCTCCCAACATCCGAAATGCGGCGAAACTGGAGGTATATGTTTGAAAGTAATGCGGTTTTCCGACAGCTCCTCTTCAAAACGCGGCTTATATTCTTTATTTAAAAGTTATAGAGATCGCGAAGATACGAATTGGCCCCACGAAAATTCATAGCGTTGTCGCAGGCAATGTCCTGGACGGGACCGCGGCGTGCGAGAAAGCGTTTTAATGCAGCTAAAAAACTGGCTGTGCTGAGATCTGTCGCTATCTCTATATGCACAGCGCGGGTGGTCAGACAGGTGAATATGCACAAATACGCCTTCTGACTTTGTACTCCGCGACGCCTAATAGGAGTGTAAGCGATAGGGCCACCGTAATCACATCCGGTATGCGTGAAGGCCTTTAGAGCCGGTCGAACGCGGTTGTCCGGCAAATTAGCCATAAGCGGATATGTAGGTCGCGGTTTCAACCGAAAGCACGTATTGCACAAATGGAATCTTCGTCGTACAATGCGACGCGCGGATAAGATCCAATACTTTTGCCTAAGAAGTGACATAAGCAGCTCTGGACCCGCGTGTAAATGTTTTTGTGGTAATAATCGATTAATAAGTCAATTACATGATCATGACGCGGTAAAATAATGGGGTGCTTGTGCGTAAAGTCCAGCTCGGCATTCACAAGTCGACCGCCTACTCTAATAAATCCATTATCCAAAAACGCGTTCAATTTGTTAAACGCGGGTGAACAAATTTTGTCTTTATGTAAATTATTAATTTCCTCTGGAAAATATTTGCGTTGAATGACCTTTAGTAATTTACCTTCAGCGAACTCTAAATCGTCAGCGGTAACGGCGACAGTGTGACGGCGAGGCAATAATTTTATACATCGACAGATGTAAACTATTATGCGTAACAATCTACTCCAAGAGGAAATGCGTTGAGCTAGATTGTATATGACCGAATCTTCGACGGGTGTAGTTATAGGGTGTGCAAGTATCTTTTGCTCGGGCACATCGGCAATTGAATGTGTATCTGAGTTTATGGGCCACTGTGACGAGTCTAGCGAAAGCCAATCAGGGCCATGTAGCCAAAGAGCGTGCGATACGAGTTTTGTGGCATTAGACCGCGAGACAAACAGTCGGCAGGGTTCTCCGAACCAGAGACGTGATAAAAATCATCTGCGGATATGTTGTCAGTAACTTTGACAACGCGGTTGGCGACAAATGTTTGCCAGCGATGAGGCGAACCTTTGATCCAGTATAAAGCTACTTGTGAATCTGTGAAAGCGTATACTTTAACTGGATGGCGAGAAGTGATTTTATCTAAGACCACGCGCAACAACTTCGACAACATTACAGCTCCACAGAGCTCGAGTCGAGCGATGGTGTGCGGTGTCATCGGCGCGACCTTAGATTTCGAGCACACCAACTGCACCGAAGTACGGCCGTATGACGTCACGCGTAAATAAACTACCCTCCGTAGGCAAGCTCGCTAGCATCTGAAAATCCTACCACCGTAATTTCAACGTCGTCGGCTACACCTACATGTCGCGGGAACTTAATATCGTTTAAAGCGGGCAATTCTATGCAGAACTGTTTCCATAGCTTGACGATATGCGGGGCGGCACGTCATCCCACTCCAACTTAAGTTGCCAGAGTTGTTTAATGAGCAGTTTGGCGAGCAGGACGGACGGCGCGACGAAGCCCATGATGTCCCACAACCGCGCGACGGTCGACAGGATGGTACGTTTCGTGCAGGTATTTTCAGCGGGGAAGTAACTTTAAAATAAAAGCTATCAGTTTCGGTTGACCAATGCAAGCCCAATATTTTGTGTTGCACGGATCTATCGAACTCGACCTCCATGGGAGGTTTGTGAGATGCGGAATAGAATTTAAAACTTCATTTGAATTACTGTTCCATTTTACTATGTCCCACTGTGCACCTTTGAAGAAATCTATCAGCTCTTTTGACACGGTGACTCCATCACACTTTCCTGTTGCACAGAAAAAGCGACATCGTCCATGTAAAGCGACGAAGCGGCTATCTCGCTGGCACGCGGATATTTAGCGCCGTCATCCGCGATCAGCTGATGTACTGTGCGAAGTGCATGGTAGGGACTGGATTTTAAACCGAAACAAACTCTGTTAAATTGATACAGGACTAGCGGTTCATGCGGATCAAACCGATACAAGATCCGTTGATAGCGACGGTCTTCGTCGCGCATGACAATTTGAAGAAATTGTTGACGGCAATCGGCGGTTAATGCGATGCGGTAAAGTCTGAAGTTTAATATAATTTGAAATAGATTGCCTTGTAAATTTGGTCCTGCATGTAAAATATCATTAAGCGAACGTCCGGATGCAGTTTTACTGCTGGCATCTAGAACGATGCGCAAGCGAGTCGAAGTCTTATCATTCCGGATGACTCCGTGGTGCGGTATGACGTATGAAGGAAACGACGAATTATCAGAGTCATCGGGAGGCGCGGGGGAAATATAATCTTTCGCTATATATTCCTGTATGACTTCGTCGTAAGCGGCTCTCATCTCTGGACAGGCTTGTAACTTCCTCTCCAAACACAAAAAGCGCCTACGAGCGATATTAAATGAGTCGCCGAGTGAAAAGCGTCTTCACTAAACGGCAAGCCCACAGTGTATCGGCCACTCTCGGGATCACGAGCGGTGGTCGTGCGGTAAATTCTTCACATTCAACATCCGCACTAGAAAGTTGAACGGGCGGGGCGGAGCATTCTTCTAACTCCCAAAATTTTCTAAACAAATCTTCTATCGGTTCCTCGACTACGCAACAGGTCGTGAAAGTGCGCGCGGAGCGATTACAAACAGTAGGCACACATCCCATGACTACGTAGCCCAGTACCGTATTTATGGCAGGCGGAGCCGTGGTATTACTATATACTGTATCGGGCAACAACAAGTGCGGAAACAACGATGCACCTATCAACGCGTCGATTTCACTAGGCGTAGAAAATGCATCGTCTGCGAGCGGTAATCCGCGCAAGTGTGAAAGCATCGATACGTCTACAACGGCGGAAGGTAAAATGTCTGTTATCTTATCTACTAGCAGTGATGAAACGTTAAACTTAATATTGTCATCGAAGCGAGAATGGAATTGATAATCTACAGAACCTTTATCACCTTTTCTGAACCTCCGAAACCCTTAATAAGCGTATGTTCTATCTTCCCGTGTTGTAAGCCCAAACGATCGCAACACTCCTTTGTTATAAAGTGTCTCTGCGATGCAGAATCTAATAAAACCCGTATGAAGTGTTTGTTGCCACCATCGTCATACGTAGCTACTCGAGCAGTAGCCAGCAGAACTGTAGTAGCGGCACATTGCGCGGTGTCTACGTGCGGCATACAAGGCAAGGAAGCGAGCGGCGCAGTGGATGTTGTACACAACGATACATCAGTGCGCGGCGTAGAACTAGTCGCTGTAGGTACGGACGGACGGTGATGCGCGGGCGCGGCGGCCGGGCGAGCGATAACCTGCGCGGTAGCTTCACCGGTAGCTGGGTTCGAATCCCGTTGCGGAAAATGAAGTAAAGTATGATGTTTCAATTTGCAAACTCGACAATTTGAATTGGAATTGCATTGCGAGACGCGATGTTTAATACTAGTACAATTTATGCACGCATTGTTTTCTTTAATAGTTTTAAAGCGTTCTTCAGGTGTCATTTTAATAAAAGCGGGACACTTAAATATGTGTAGATGAGTAATATTCATACACAAACATCCATTTTTATTAGCGGTATGTGAATCGACAGTTAAATAAGTTTGGTATTTCGGCTGCGAGCTAGTATTTATATTAGCGGATCGAGTGCGATTTGAAACTTTATTAGTGTGTTTCTCGAACGAAGGCACCCTTTGTAATTGCAACATTTTATTTTGATTTTAATGAACTTTAATAAGTCGTCAAGCGTTGGAATTTCAGATCGATCAGATAAACTCATCTCGAAGGCGTGCACGGTGTTCGTATCTAATTTACGAAGTGCGATGTGTAAAAATATAAAATCGGATAAATTATCAACTTGCAAATTTTTAATGTTTGTACTGCACTGACAAACTTGTCAGTAAATAAATCAAAGTTGTCAGCAGAAGCTATTGTTATGGATTTAAAATCTAATATCTGATTTAAATGCGTCGATGCGAGTAAACGAGTATCGTCATATTTGTCGATAAGCGTTTGAATAATAAGTTGATAATTCTCCGGGCAGGGAGCGATACCTGCGCAAGCGGTCTGCGCCTTGCCTGAGAGTTTGCCTAACAAATAATATAACTTCTCAGCGTCCGTGAGCGATGGATTGTCGTGGACGGTTGATCTGAAGCTCGCGAAAACAATGGCCATGAACGTATGTCACCAGAGAAGGACATCAATTCGATGGGCGGTAAAGTAGGTCTACCTTTATGAGGAATTGCACTATATTGACTTTGAGCTTGAGAAACAGCTGGTCTAGCGTATTGATCTCGTAAGGATTTTATGCGGCTGTATAATTGCTCAAATGCAATTAAACATTTATAATCGGGTGTCGCTTGCGGGTCGACTGTTAATAAACGGAATTATAATCATCCAGAAGTTGTTTAAATTCAGTACGATAAGCGTCGATATTTGAACAATCACTGAGGAATGCGTGTCTCGTTTCTTTGTTCTTGTCGATGTCGGGACTGATGTCGTAAATATTTTGAAGAATTTCAAAAATTGCGTTTCGTTTCGCTTTAATATTAATTAATTTAGCGTCCGCAACATCGGCAAGCTTAGAAGACGATGATTTAGACATAATTATTGATTATTATAATAATCAAGTAGGTAGATATTTATTACGTAACGAAAGGCGAGTGGTTTGAAAGTACCTCGAGTGATGCGCGAATAATGTGGGTAGATAATATAATTTCGAGTCTACCTGACTATTCAACAAAATATGCTCGTACCTATGCAATCTGCCTCACCGAATAACTTATTTAATGCGATTATGGGATAATAAATATTATAATTAGTGCGGGGTATAGCACGGTATTTATATGAAATAGCTAAGCACTATAAGTACGCGGGTTAGCACACAATGTAATATGATTTACAATTGTGGCGCGGGAGTAGTAATTCTTATATAAAATAATGTATATCAAATGCGAAATTACTTATATATAACTCATATAAGTATATGCGAAAAAGCACACAATGTAATAACAATTGTGGCGCGGGAAAATATTTTATATAAGTAATTACTTTAAGAAAGCATCTAAGACGCGATTAGTAATAACTGAATACACTTGTTTTATAACATAACAAGGGCGGTTGGATAAATAACGTTAGGAAACTACTTAGGTTTTCACCTGGGATGAAGGACCACTAAAAGATATGGAAGCGCCAGCCATTAATTATTTTTATTCTTCGACAGTAGGTAAAGCAAAATGAACTGAACAGTCTCACTGGAAAGAAAACGAAACGGGGGTAGGGGGATGTAATGAAGTGCACCAACCTTTCTTCCACGTACACTGCAAATCCAAGAACCCTCCTCGGTTCTGAGTTCTCCAGCAGACACTCGCGGGCGGCGCCGACGCCGCTATATTCTTTTAGAAGCGATACGCGACGATTTTCTAAAGGATAACTCGGAGTTCGAGCGGGGTCAGCATATGAGACCCTGGAAGCTGTTCTGCAGCGGACAGGCACAGCTTGCGGAAAGTCTCGTCTTGTAATATTTATACAGAACTCGACGGGCGGTTATTTGCGATTATTTTGACACTCTTCACTCGCGGGTTTCACGACAGTTTTTCTTGCGTTGGTTTTTACGGTGCGCGAGCGTGCCCAGTTGCACGTCTTTTCGCGGCGAGGTGCACAGGATGTCAGCGGAGGGGGTAGGAATAGTGAGCACAGAACATATACTCACGGAGAAGAATGTCAACTCCATACTTCATGAAAAAGTAGCGCCATCTATCGTTTGCCCTCTTAAAACTTTTTCCAGGCTCAAGGCGGGAAATTTTAAAATCAAAAATTTGCGAAGGCGGAAAAATTTCAAATTTCGTTGGAATATAATAGGTAGTTTACGTACCACAAGGAACTACAGCCCAAATATAAACGAAACTTGTCTTGTTTATATTTATGGCCCGTAGCTCCATGTGGACCTGAACAAAAACATGCGTTAAGTTTTAGTAAATTTATTTCAATTCATTTATTTTTACAATTTATAAAGGTATTTGGACAATATGGCCATTAGCAAAATATAAATAATTTTAAAAAGTTCCCTCAAAGAATCTCTAGTTTTTAAGTATGTAAACGGCATGACTTTCTTATATAAAATAAAAAATCTTTTGTATCACATTCATAAACAAAAAAAAAATGATATGATAATGTAAAGAACAATTAAAAATGTTCCATAAGCCCATAAAATAGTTGCACATCTTACTGGGCAAAAAAGAGCAAAAAAAATTGAACTCTGACATTAAAATGTGATGTTTACACCTTAATGAGACTTATCAGCCTGAGTCGCAGTCGCTTTTATATTATTTTCATCAAACTCTTGCCTTCTTCGATGGTCCTCTTTCTTGTTTGAAAAGGCTCAGCATCTGAAAGTTAATTCACATCAGCATTATAGATTTCATCATCACTTAGTTGAAAGTAATACATTTAATTGTTGTTATTGCAATGCAAGGCTTTAAGGGTCAATGTATCCAGATAAATATTACATGGCAGAGATATGTATCGCTCCTGTTATGGACAAGCATATTGCTCACTATATCACTATCCGGCACAAGCCCCGCTCATTCCATCACTCTAAACTATTATAATTAAAAACCATGGATAGCATGTAATGAGATATTTATAGTGTTATTGAATAATCGCAATAGTTAAATGTTGAGATAATGAAACCTACACTAAATTCTAACACAATTACATTGTTATTTTTCCTGATTAGTGTTTTATTTTAAATTGCTTCAGTATACCAACCTCATATTTTTTGATGCATTCTAGTAGTCACTTGCTTTATGTCAGCGGTCGCATTGTCATTTGTTTTGCGGATGGACCTGCATCATTTTCAGTTGTAGTAACCACTGCCAGTATTCAAAATGATGCGTTTTCTACTAGCAGCGGCTGTCTGATTTGTAGGTGGCCTTGCTTCAGGTTCATTGCTGTTTAGCATCTAAAATGAAACAAATTATAAACTATTTTACCAAGCATAATAAGGACTATATACATATATTATATCATGTTATCCTTTGAATATGATTAATATATTTATTTTATCTTATGATTCACATATTTACCTTATCACAGTTTTTATCTAGTCCAGCAGATCTTATGAGTTGTTTTCTATCGTAAACAACATCAAGATGCTTTTGTACAGCTGTTCTTGAAATGGGTTTGAAAACCATTCTTCTTAAGATAGCAATACATCGCCCCTCAACTCGCAACTGAAAACATAATTAAAAATGAACCCATATGTTATGGTTTACACCGGGCGCTCTTACTATGTGATTATGAAAAAATCGCAATTTGGCACTACATAGAACTTTTATTAACTAGGTACTAAGGTACCACATGCTTACCGTAGAGAATTCCTATTTCCAAGTCTAGGAGGCGATCTGCCACATTTTCTTTTCTCTTTCATAATGAAAAACATCAGGAATACTTCGTTTAGAACAAAAACAAAGAAAGATACAAACTTTTTACAACACAAAACCAAGAAGCCATTTTTTGTTTTTTGTGACGATTTTAGAGATGAGTATTTAAGTAATGATAAAATAATCGATAGTTCTGTTTATTGTTATTCTACTATTCGATTTATCTTGAGATTTATACACGTGATAATAATGAATAATGTAATTGTTATACACATTTTTTCAGTTGGATCCAAATGATCTAATAATTAGGAACGGACAAAGTAATAAGTTTTAGATCAGCCAGAAACTACCTGTGTAGCAAACTGTTATTAAAAATACACCTACGTGTTCAAACAGGATACAGGTTGCTACTTTACTGAATCTGATTTACAAGTTTAGTTTAAATTCAGGACCGAGATTCACAACGCAATCTGATTGATCTCGACACGGCATCAAACCTCTCTGTCTTTGGCCTATCCGTTTGGAATCACAGAGACAAGGATTGTCATCCCGTGCCCGAATCGTTTGGGTTGCGTTGCGAATACACCGCCCAGGGCATAAAAAGAGCTACTAAATTAATCATTGACTCAAAATCGATACTATTAGTTACTAAAAATCGTATATCGTAATAAATAAAATCTTTATTTTTCACAGGTTACTTATCTCTAAAATGGAGCGTTAGAAAGAGACGCAAATATATGTTGCCACTCCTCGTTTGGGACCCCCACGTGTATGTACTTTTATCCCACCTGGCCCTAGAAGAGTCGACCACCCCTGATAGTGAGACATTAACAATAATTTGAATAGTTAAAACCAAACTACGATAGATGGCGTCACCACTAGCAAAACCTAAAAATCGAAAAAAAATTATAAGTAGTTTATTAACTGGAATTATGGTCTTGTTTTCTGGTAAATTATAAAAAAAATCACACTGCCAAATACTCATAGACAAACGTATGTCATAAATAATATTGTTTACCTAATGGAAATAGAGGTATAGTTGATGTACTTTTCAGGGCTACAATGTAGCCAATTCTAGAAAAAGTATTATCAAAATATCGAATTACTTCTAAATTATTACAAAAATTAACCATCGCAGATCCAACTTGCAAAACATACCCAGATGTGGAATAAAGAAAATAAAGAAGATGATGATGATGATCAAGTATTTAAATAATTTTCACCACCGGCTTACATGCCAAGCAGATGATTAACTGCAATCCTTTGTCAAACGTTTGATAAGGAATGTGAATAATAACCACAATTAACCTACTGAGTTACGACAATCCATATATCATATTCACATGAAGCACGTTTGTAAACAGTGTGGTATCCGGAGGTTTGGTATAATTCCTGAGAGTCACAAATCAAAGTGTCATACGCGTCCTTTACTGTCGCATCGTGGACAGCTATCACAGCATTCGTGGTCACGTCACTCATGTCAGACTGGAATGAATAATAGCCACGTTTGCCGGTTGATGTCCCCAATCCAAAATCAATATGATAAAAGTTAGTGGAAATGTAGTTGAACAACCAATTTTGCCGTCATTATTATCAACGACACTAGATTTTGAAAGTTTGAGGAACAATTATAATAATTTGGTAGATTTTGGAGATACCTGTTACCGTTTAAACATTAAATTCAATTAAATATTCGATGAAAGAATTCTGGGGCTGCATTAACCAATATAAAACGAGAAAGAAACATTTTTTTTCTAAAATAAACTAACTATTCGTTAAGAACTTCCTACTTTGAAAATACTTAATTCTAATAGCATCTGAATCTAGAAACTGAAAAGAAGAAATGAATTTGTTTCCCAAAATCATTCTCCATACATACCCTTCCCATATACCTAAGTAAGTGTCATAATACAATCTATGGTATATCGCTCCAAGCGGTAAAGTTGTTGAAAACCTTATTTCTATTGTGGCTAGTTACAAGTTTTTGTTATTTTAACTCACCCTAGTATAAGTAGCTTGGGATCTTTGTAGATGTTGTAACCAGAAGGTACGGGGCGCACGTGTAGTGTGCGCATGGTAGCCCCCAGGCCGGCGGCGGAGGCCCGCGCCGCCGCGGCCGTCTCCGCGGCCCCGAGGAGTTGACGCAGGTCATCTGCTGAACAAGCGCCGGGCACGCACTCTCCCACCAGCATCAACCTGCTCTATAGACAGAAAATAAAGATTATTAAAAGATTTAAAAGACAAAACATATGAAATCTCCGGACTACGAAAGCAATCCTAAGCATAAACAGCCCATTAAATGTTCCCACTACTGGGACTCGGCGCCTTCGC
Organism: Ectropis grisescens; assembly: GCA_017562165.1. NCBI lineage: Eukaryota > Metazoa > Arthropoda > Insecta > Lepidoptera > Geometridae > Ectropis > Ectropis grisescens. The sequence goes on along the minus strand of CM029781.1, from coordinate 11,769,491 downwards.
TCGCAAGGAGAGAGTCAAGCCCATAATCCACTACGCTTCCTCAGTGCAGGTTGGTGGATGACACATACCCTCAAAAGATTCTAAGTACATGTCGGTTCCCTCACGATGTTCTCCTTCACCGTTTTAAGTTAGCGGCATTACGCACATGACTTCGAAAATACACTGGTGCGCGTGGGATTTCAACCCGGGGTCCAGAACGGCAGACGCCGTTCTTCCGACTAGACCAGCCGTGACTTGCTAGGCAGTGATTTGGATTCTTCATGTTACAATAGCTGCGTGGCAGTTCATTGTTATAGGCAGGCTTGTTGCTTACTACGAGTATGTTGCTTACTATCAGACGCATGTCTTTCTCGTCTCGTCACTCTAAATTATAAAACACCGACATTCTGTTGCTAATGCCATCGTAACAGCAATAGCCGATAGGAATACGAGCACCAAGAGAGCTACGAGTATGAATAATGCATGAATGAAAGTGGATAGAGGATAAATATTGTGGCAGAAAGCGATCAAAAAAATTGACAATGGATTGTGTAATAGAGGGCATGATCTATAAAGATGTTAACCCAAATATGACGAATGATAGAGATGAATTTAGGACGGGGACGTGTTGATCAAAAGTACATGTATAAGGTGGAATAAGGATATGTGATTGAAAATAAATGCCTCAACTAGTCAATGTCAAGGAGTTCGCTGCAAAAATACAGCTAAAGGTAAGTTTTCACACAGTGATTACGCTCGTTTCTTCGAGTAAAGCTCGCAGTGGTGCTTTTGTTTGAAAATACCAACTAATGATTAGAAAATGCCTAATATTATGATTTAGCAAAACATTTGGCGTTTTACAAGATGCTCTTTTCATCCTTACGCTATGAGCAGTACTCTGCTCATTTCATTATCCTAAGCCCGAAATTCAAAAGTAGGTATCACAGTAAGAGCTTAGGTAAGTAGGTAGTTGCTTAAATAGATACTACGAGTAACTGCGAATGTGCTTCGAGCACTCATGCTCGCTTAAAAGCTTCTCATCTCCACACGACTGTGGCGGGTCACGGTTTTCTCTGAACTATGGTGGAGACAAGCAATGGCTTACATATGCGTCATACTCGTGAACAGGTCTTGCTTGTGAGAGTTGGGGTGAAACAAATTCTACATAGACTTCAGAAAATAGGGCTGAGGCTTGTGTTGAATGGTGTTCATCTTACTATATAGTGAAATGAACAACATATATATAGTTGTAAATATACCTATATTATGTATAATAAGTAGATATTTACAACATACAACTATATAGTTGTAAATATCTTAAGTATTATTTTAGCTATCTGGCCGCCATCAACAAGCTTTGCTTAGTTTGGGGTCAGGAGGTGTTTTGTGTGAATTGTCCACCAATATTTATTAGCCCCCGACCAAAGGGGGAAAAAAGGGGTGTTATAAGTTTGACATCGATGTCTGTCTGTCTTTGTGTGTATCTATCTGTGGCGCCGTAGAACTCAAACGGATGGGCCGATTTCGATGCGCTTTTTTTATTTAAAGGTTAATATCCGTGCGGATGTTCTTATCTAGTTTAGTTAATATCGATTCAAGATGGCCGCCTCTACAAAATGGCGGATAAAATATTTCTTCACAACCTCAATATGGGTATCTAATGAAAGAGCTTGACCAGTAAAATGTTGTACAGATAACAAAACCGAGGTAGTCGGGTTAGTCAAAATGTTTATTTTTTCTTTGTTTATATTATATTAAAATTATGTAAGCCCTGATAAAGACCCTGAATTTTCCCTCATCTCCTCTCCTCTCTGTGGCGGCTGAAGTTTTATATCCTACCCACAGATTTCTAAAACAAAAGGCAGATGGAACGTTCGGAACACAGATCCTAAGGTCCAGAAAGCAAATATCAAACGCCAAAGCAAATACAAACTCAGTCAGTACGAAACGGACTTCCGTCTCGTACGGGAGTCTCTTGTAATCTTAAGTTTTGTTTAAGATTATGCTGTCTTGTTTCTTCAAACAATGCAAAAAATTTTCCCAAAAATAAGAAAAGGAAAGAGGAATATCATTTCATAGGAAAGTTTGAATATTTTTACTGTTATTTAAATAATTTAGGCGATTTTATTTTGATTGATGAATAGAAACACAACACCTCAACGAAAATTGGTTAGTGTTGCTATACTGATTTGAAATTATTTTACTTAAAGTTAAGGTAAAATATAGATTATGATTTTTTTGAAGATACTCGTAGACAGTACAAACTTGCTCGAAAAAGATGTTGGGATCAGGTCAATCGCTGTTGGCACCATAAATACTGGTCTTGCTGCAAGGTGGGTTGTAGGTATAAAACGTTGCTCTTTCGAGCTCCCTGTCCCAACAAACTTGATTTTGGCTCTCTTGGTGGACGTGAGGCTGCTATTCATTCTGTCCTGACTTTATTTGTCCAAAATTGGGGAGAGGGTTTTTAAAGGTGGACGTCAAAACGCCTTTAATTTGGTTGATCGTGGAACCCCGTTGTCCGAAGTGAAGAATAAAATTCTTGACCTCTACAATTTTCTTTAGCAATGTTATGGCGGACCCACAAAATTATCAAAACAATCCTAAGCTATCTTCCGTCGGCTATCAACTTGGTAAACGGCCATCGGCCATGCGACCTTCGCCCTGGCCATTCGCTCTATCATTTAACGTCTCCAGTCCAATTTAAACGTTTGGTACTTGGACGACGGAACTTTGGGTGGCGATGTGAATAATGTTCTACTGATTTACAAAAACTCTTAGACGGTTTTCATTGGTTTGTATCAATATTTTTGAAAAGGTGAACTTTTCGTTTGCGACACGCGTCCAGAGAAAGATAATAAACAAATTGAATGATCTGCCCCCCCCAACATTAACTCAGTTGACAAAACTCTCTGCACCTCCTGTGTTCGCCGATATTAAATGAGTAGTTGCCACCTTTTGTCAAGCATAATATTCAAAATTTCACAAGAAGCTCCGATAGAATACTCAAAATAAACACACACATGACTTTTACTATTATTCGGCGTTGTCGTTTTATTCCGAATTTTTTGTACGAATATTCGAATTTTTAGTTGCATGTAAAATGAAAATTCTTAACTTCATAGGATGAAAATAGTAATAACAAAGAAATCCTTGCATAATACATATATAATCGGTGTAATAATACTTAAATTATTTTAACATTATAATATATGTGTTTATTATACGCGATGATTTCCGAAGCTAAGACAACAATAGTGGGATTTTTTTCTTAAGACTGGGAACATTACACGCTCACCAACGTGAGTAATTTGACAACGTCGGTGAGAGCTGTCACGCATACATAACTAATTACTGGCCTCACAGTGTCGTTCACGAAGGTTTCATCTGTTTAAAAATCTGTGATCCTACCAATATTATAAATGCGAATGTTTGTATGTTCGGACATTTGTTATTCAAACAAGACAGGACGCCTGAATGAGTCGGGTTGAAATTTCGAACACAGATAGATTATAACCTGGAAAAACACATATGCTACTTTTCATCGTGAGAAAATAAAGGGAACGGGAACTACGCGAAAAAAACACTGAGCCTTGATAATCAAATAATGAAACAATATCCGATGTTCATTTTAATCATTTGTGGTTAAAACCACAACCAAAGAGTTTACATATACTACGCATAGAGTTGGCAGGATGGCATAACCGCTTTACACCAAAAGCACGGGTAGCAACTTTCTTGCCTTGTCACTTTTGTGGAAGTGTCATACTTTTGTCGCGGCACATCGCTCGTTGCCATAGACAGTTTGCATTTCATCTGCTTACGATTAGCACAAAGGAACCGTGCGGAAAATCTAAGTCTTTATATAGTATATGTAAACTCTTTATTTTAAACTTGTTTTTCTCATCTGCACAGATAGGAATCGATATCGTAAGTTCACATTTAACAAGGGGTTTTATTATTCTGGAGTATTGGAGTTAATCATTACACAAGGCCGTTTGGGTCCCATTGATACCCTTTGGGTATGATTTGGGTTCCCTTCTACCTGTAAAGGGTAGTTCTTAAGTAAGGAGTAGGTATAATCATTTATTTATTTTAATTTAACCAAGTAACTATCAAATACTGTGCAGACACATTAATATCGGCACTCGGCACTGAACTTACTCCGCAATATCAAAAAATATTTTATGATCATCTTCAGTATTACCTTAGTATTTTAACGTATTACACGTTTGTTCAAAATAGATCCCTTTAAGCGATAAGGCTCCCAACCATTATTTTGTAATATTTGTCCTTTTTCGTGGCTTTTAAAAAAGGGGTTTATTATTTTATTATATACGGCCATTAGATATATCATCTGATGTATATTTAATGTGGCAAACAAATCTGCTTATCCAAGTTTTATTTTACATAGACAATCCGTGCTAAAAATAGGGATCATAAATTATGATGACCCCTCGCTTTCAGCTCTAAACTTTTATGACACAAGCGCGATTGGGATTTTGTACTAAAATTTTCATTCGGTATTTTCGTTGAAAAGTGCTAAAAACTGCAGTGCGGTAACATGTTGACAAAGAATGGCCCAATAAATAATAGACTGCAGGCCCGTGAACAAAATTGATGGGTCAAATGAGCCAGCATAAGACCTATGTAGGATGATAGATGGGTATAAAATAATAAGATTCAGCACTATGCCGTCACTTGTAAGCTGTCCAACTGAGTGCAGATGAGCATTCAAAAGCGCAAGTAGAGTGGTAAATTTTGGTCATTTGTTTTTGTACGGCCTTTTACCATCAAATAGATCCATAGAAAATAATGAGAAAACGCGTAGTGCCGTACAAAAATAGTGGTCCACCAAATCGGAAACATGTTTGATATTACGGAAATTTTCAGGGAAAATTTGGTCATTTGATAGTGTACGGCATGGGTTCCATACAGTTGCAATAGCTCGTCTAACCCATTATTCCGCAACGCCGTACAAAAAATAATGCGACAAGAGGAAAATATCGAGGGATCAATCTCCTCTTTTCAGTGATCCAAGGAGGTGATTTGATACAGTACGGCATCGGTTCCAAAACATTATCTAGCAGTCAAACGTACAGTTAAAAATAATGCCGTACTAAAATGACTGTTCATTTTAATATGTTTTTCGATAATTACCTTAATTTCAACGTATACTTTATTTGTAAAGGTGGTAAGTCATTTGATACTGTACGGCACCTTATTTTTCTAAATGACATTGCTAAAAACTATTGTTGTATAGTAACGCCGTACAAAAAAAACGTGTTCTAAAAAAATTACAGAGGAATACAAAACATGCAAATTTTCATTTATTTCAATAAGCATAGATTAATGAAACATAGCAATTTTAACATATTATCGTTGCTTTAAATAGTATTCAGGTAAATAAATTAGGAAAAAATAATGCCGTACATTTTAACCCTTAATCGAACAAAATGTGTATCACTTAGTTAGAAACTCGGAAACTCGGAAACTATGTACTTTAGGGCAAAAATAATGGAGGTCATTATTGTCGAAAATAGTATTTTACACTTTTGTTATCAAAAACTTTTTGGGAAACGTACCGTTTATGATTTACGACTCATTTAATGGTACAGTTTTTCTATCGCAGCCGATAACTTTTGAAATATTAGGTAAATCAATAGAACGCATCTATTCATTTTTAAAGGTCAGTTTATTTTCTTTAACTTTTACCTTCACCTTTTTTCCTCTAAAGTCCATACGTTTTGATTTATAAGACGTTTAAATTCTGTTATTCTGCCAAAATAATAAAAATTTAAGAATTGTATTAAAATAAACAATTGTTTTGTTAGTGGTGGGTTATTAGACGATGGAAACTCTGTATTTGTGAGACAAAAAAACGAAAACTTCTTAGACACGCCTGTCGTATCCTTCGCATCGAATCGGTTAGTGAAATATAGGAATTTTCAACATAGTTTCGTTGCTTTAAATAGTATTCAGGTGAATAAATAATGTAATAACGTATATTTTAACCCTCAATCAAACAAAACATGTTCACCTAGTTAGGGACTATAGGCCCGTGTACGAAATTGATGGGTTATTTAAACCACTAACATACCTATGTAGGTCAAAGATAAAAGGGTACCTGTAAAATAATAAGATTCAGCACTATGCCTTTACTTGTTACCTGCCCAACTGAGTGCAGGTGAAGAGAGGGGTGTTGCAACCCTTTATCTGTTCTTCTTGTCGTATGATTTTTATACGGCGTTACGGAATAAAGGATTAGAACAGGTATTTAAACTGTATGGATCCGATGCCATACATTATCAAATGACCGAATTTACCCTGAAAATAGCCTGATAAAAATCCAACAGTAAAAATAATTAAAATTAACAACTTTTACAATTTCAATACATTTTCTAGTCAATTATTTCGCAATGCCGTATAAAAAATATGCAATATGGGGAAAAGCCCGAGGGTTGCAACATCCTTTCTTCACCTGCACTGAGTTGGACAGCTAACAACTGACGGCATAGTGTTGAATATTATTATTTTATCTATATATTTACTTTTATCATAAATGTGAGGTTAAAATAACAACGTCGTACGGGGAAGGATTTTCCTTTATAAGCGGAGGGTTAATCTGAATCAACCACTGAGTCGTCATTGGAATCAACGTCTTCATCGATGTCAGAATTATCTTGTCTATCATCTTCTGAAATATGAAGAATGTTTTCAAAATCACATCTGACGTACAAATTTAAAACATGCAAGGATTTTTTTTACCTTTACGTATTTTTTACGGGGTATATGTAAACTCTTCGGAGTCTAATGAAAACCAGTATTAGATGAGACGAGTGAATATGAAAGTATGTTAAAAGAGTTGAAAACTAACTTACTCGAGTACATACTTCAATCCTTCCATCATCTATTCTTACATAAGTATGGATGGAGAGAAGGATGTTTGTAACTCTTTCACTTAAAAACTACAGAAGGGATTTCGATGAAACTTAGTGCATAGATAGATCACGGTCTGGAATAACACATAAGCGACTTTTAAGAATAAGAATGTTACCATGCGTGTCTTGAAATTTTCAACATTACGACCAGTAGTCCAACATTAAACTTCTTATAACGCAAAAAGTATAGTCATTACAAAAAAATTTGGTAAAATTTGTAAAGAATAAACTGGTCTTTAAAAATGTCTTGACGTGTTTTATTGATTAATCTAATATTTCAAGAGTTATCGGCCGCGATAAAAAAAACCGGTTCATCAAATGGGCCTTAAATCGTAAATGGTACGTTTCACAAAAAAGTTTTAGGCAACAAAAGGTGTAAAATTTTATTTTCTACATTAATTAGTTCAATTATTTTGGCCACAAAGTGCATAGTTTCCGAGATATCGGCCAAAAACATTTTTTCAAGATAGGGCTCCTTCTGAATCTGTCAGCATTTTGTGGTTTTATGATCAGTAAGAGATCCTACACCTCATAAAAAAGAAATTTGTGTCGGAAATTTATGGCAAAGCTAAATTATAATCTTTACTGGCCTATATGATATAAACTTTCAGATTTGTACAGCATTGACTTTTCTTAGACATGTATTTAATTCAAATAAATTATCTGAATGCCGTTTAAAAAATTGTACTAAATATCACCTTATAGTAAATTTAGTCACATGGTATTTTCTTGAGTTTTTTGGCATTAGCTGACTCTTGGACTAACAAAAATGTACGGCACGTGTAAATTTTTATCTTTGCACTAAATGCTTTCGGAATAAATTAATTTTACGTTGTATCAAATCACCTCTGAATCACTGAAAAGAGGAGATTGATCCCTCGATATTTTCCTCTTGTCGCATTATTTTTCTACGGCGTTGCGGAATAATGGGTTAGACAAGCTATTGCAACTGCATGGAACCAATGCCGTACAGTATCAAATGACTAAATTTTTCCTGAAATTTTGCGAAATATCAAACATGTTTCCGATTTGGTGGACCACTATTTTTGTACGGCACTACGCGTTTTCTCATTTTTTTCTATGGATCTATTTGATGGTAAGAATGCCGTACAAAAACAAATGACCAAAATTTACCACTCTACTTGCGCTTTTGAATGCTCATCTGCACTCAGTTGGACAGCTTACAAGTGACGGCATAGTGCTGAATCTTATTAATTTATACCCATCTATCATCCTACATAGGTCTCATGCTGGCTCATTTGACCCATCAATTTTGTTCACGGGCCTGCAGTCTATAACCCATTCACAGCTTTCTCGTTTTATTTACTTTGTTACCTTTCCCGGGGACTGTAATTTGTTTTCAGATATTTTAAAATTTGTTACTCGCGTAATTCATTTTATCACGATTTTTTATCTGAATAAATAAATTGTATTTTCGTCTTTTACAATTTCATTGTTATGTGAAAGTAATAACATTTGTTGAATGTTAAAATGAATGCAGTATCTCTGAAAATTTTATTCAGTTGAAAAGAAATAGGAATTTTTACTTTTAAACATTGAGACAGCAGCGATTGCTAAAAACGGTAATATGCATTATAATAAATCATGACTGTTCGGAAGAATACTTTTCATTGTACATCTAAATAATCAAGGTGTTAGCTGATAGAAGCGGAACATATGAGTACAACAATCTAATCAATATTAATGATTTTATAGTTGTTTACACACAATAAAGTCAAACTATACAATCATTTACTTAATTAACATACGGATGGTAGATATAAAGAAAAAAAATAGGTGAACACTAGATCCCACAATCCTACTAATACCTATTATAAATGTTAATATATGAATGTTTATTTGGATATTTGTTGCTCAATCACGTCGTAACGTATGAATGGATAAGGCTGAAATTCGGAACACAGATTATTAACTAGAAGAACATATAGAGTATTTTACTTTTTATCCCGGGAATAATAATAATGGAAACTGGAAATACGCGGGTAAAACTGCGAGTTATTACTAGTAATATTATAAAAGTAGAGAAGTTACTTTACTCAAAATCAGTTCAACAACATTTTGACTAAATAACATAATTCATAAAACCGTAAAACCCTTGTTATATCAATTTGCTTGAAGCTTCAACTAAATTGATATGGCAAAGAGTGGATTCCGCCACGCGTTATTACGGCAACATCTACATACATAAATTCCGGCGGCCATCAATTTGTGTCCCTTCCCCTTTCTAATAAATCACCCTCAGCTTTTCCTCAAGGTATAATAGGTCCGTCATCTATAATAAATCTTCGATTTTCTTTGCTGCCGTTCTGGCGATTGTGAAAAATTCGTCAGTCAATTCATTTTGACGCCTACGGTGTTTACAAAAGAGATGAAATATAACGAGTCATTTCGTTATTATAGGAAAATTTGTCCAGGCTTCGAAATTAGAAAAAAAATCAGGTTTGTTTACATTCGTTTAGAGTGTTATTAGAGATGTGCATTTATAATGCGCATTTTTGTAAGCACCTTGACCACCACACCAGCATAGTGCAGCTAACGGCATACAAATAGAGTATAAAATCACTGCTTAGCACTAATTCATAGGTATAACCAATAAATTCCCCATGAATCCCTTTACCTATAAATGGCTTGTTTCAAAGGGATTTATAGCAGCTAGTCTGTGCTCTCTTCTGTTACCTACTGAGTTAAACCTATTTAAGAGTATCGTGGTGTTAGTCGTCTTACGAGTATAACTATATTTTGCATTAAATTTGTGAACTTATTGATGGGAGGTACTAATAGAAATAGGGCACACGGCAGTATGGCCAGCCAAGTTCATAATAATATACATACATGGTAATAAATATTTTTTGTTAAGCAATTAAAGTTTGCATCGTGAGTTTTGCACAGTTATTGACTAGATGTATCTAAGTGAAAGCAATTCTTTGAAAAAAAACACAAGTTTAGACTTAAGGTAACCATCCTAAGACTACTATTATCTAAATATAGCTACAGTACCTAACAATCAGACATTTTCAACTCTAATGAAGACTATGGGTCGTATGGCACCCTGAGCTATCGATTTCACGCCTCTACCACCTAACCTAACAAACATTACTGTGTTCCGGTTTGAAGGGCAATGTTTCTAGAGAAATTATAGGGCTTAGAGATATAAGATCTTAGATCTCTGAGTGACGAGCGCAAGCTGCGTGTCACTGTGCTGTTATGTGTCAGGCATGTTGCTTACCATCAGGCACATGTCCTGATCGTCTCGTCACTCTTTATTTAAATAAAAAAAACCTAACCAAAGTAGTTATAGTATTCTATCCCTGTTTGCTTAATTTCACTAAGGTCATTACCATGTTTGTGGCTGTTTGGGGCTTGCCATCTAAGCCCCCGATCTATGCGTAGCTAATAAGCTACATGTACATGTACATGTAGCTTATTGGCTACTTATATAACTTATTTTGTGATAAGTACCTATAACTTTACCAAACTTTATTAATTTTGTGTTGGTTTTTACGACAATGAAATTGCTATAGAAATGAGGAATACAATAAAGTTTTATGTATGTAAGATGCAAGCGTTGCGAGCGTGTTTGATTGTTACGAAGGAAAGACAAAAGGAAAGTTAAGCTGAATGCGGCAGTAAAATCTGTCTTGCATTACAAACTTCACACATAAAGTGAACTGAACACGATCACTCTGATTTGTTGTTTGTAGTTAGTTTCTCAAGAAGACACAAATAAAATTCAGAAAATAATGGAGATGAACAATGCTTTTATTTTGTTTGATGTTTGCAGATAAAAGCATACGCTGAGAGTAACTGGTGCAGTGAGTCAAAGCGACACTAGCACTCTACCTACGATCCGCTGACGCAGGGCCGTATTCACTTGCGTTGGACTGTTTGAGATCACAAAACTATACAATTCTGATGCACAATTTTTAGTAAAAAAGCGGGAAAAAATGTCGATATTGCACTTTAGTGAAAAAAATGCATATGAAGCAATTGGTGACCTTGTCCCTGAGATCGATCTCATTCAGAAACTCGGCAAACGACTAAGCAACATTGATAACATTTATCCAACACAAACCTGTGTTGGTATTTGTAAAATATTTTTTTTGAAGTACAAAAACTTAGCTTCAAGTACAAAAAAAATAAGCCCATATAAATAGTCAACGATGCCTGTACTACAAATCCGGCTCTGTGCTTGTGAGGGCTCCGTAGTCTAAGGCGGCATTGTTTACGAAGATTGATGTCCTAGTCTGTCGCACTCTCGTGCTGAAGACGAAACCTACTTAAACGTCGAATTGACAAATTTAAAGTATAGAGATGTTATTTTTTAGCGAAAGATAAAACTGAACGAAAAACCACCCAGAGCAGTAATAACAATTTTGGTTGTGATCTTTTTGTGAAGGGCGTTTTGACATACAGCTCCGCAGTAACTCCTTGCGTTCAGTGAGCTTTGCGTTTGGAGATCATGGAGGACGATATGTCTACGGTTTTCGAAAAAGAGATGGGATAAAGTTTAAAAAGTAAAAGGCAAGGACGTATTTAAGACACATAGCCACGTTTATTACTATTTTATATTTAATTTTACGTAATGCGGGACGGGGTCAATGCTTTTGGGGAGTGTTTTAACTATGTTAGAAATAGTGGTGTTATATTAGGTTGAGATATTCATATTCCCTATATCGAATATTTGAGAATAATAGGCTGTCATACTTATTACTGGGTAACAGTCAAATGATAGCCACCGTTTATATTCCGTTACTGGAATAATATCTATTAATAGAATAATATCAGGTGCTCGTTTGAATCTATTATTCATTCTTACGATTTAAATAACATTTCATTAAATTTAATACATGTAGCGATTAAAAAAATGCCTTAATACTGTGACAGGCTTAGGACTGTCAATGAAATCGCTTATTCATTTAATATTTATTGCACAGTAACAAAAATAATGTACAAACGGAAAGCTTAATGCTAGGGCGCATTTTCTACTAGCTACCCGCTGAGTAGGACATTTAAATGTTACTTTTATGAATGTTTTGTAGTGGTAGGAATATTACGAGTACCAGAGTACGTATTAGAAACTCCCCAATGGAATGTTTTCAAAGTAGGCACACGTGTGTTTATAAGTAATGCAAAATGTATCTCTCTACTTAGTCTGTGTAAAGCAAATACTCATTTTTCGTCTTAGATTCTACCGTTGCAATAAAAGTGCTGATAAATTTGAAACGGCTGAACTGATTGTGATGCAATATAGCTAAAACATCCTGACTAACTTAACTCACTTTTCAAATAAGAAAAACAGAATCAAAATAGGTTCGTTAATCCGTCACCGATGCCATAGACACAAACCACACATAAATACGTCAAACTCATTTACATCACACCCCGTCAGTTGCACAAACTATAGTAGATCCAACCGTTTATCCTCTTTTTGACAGATCTAATTTGTCAGTTAAAGTGTTGTGACCAAGTGATTATAGTGGACACGATTTCGATTCATTTTTCTCTCGAGTCTGTGCGGAAAGAGAATAGTCCTAGGAATGGCGCCATGACCATGGCTATTGGCCATCTAGAAATACGTCAGCCAATGGGGAATGTTGAAAAGGCGTGGACAGGCCGTCATGGCATGGCCATCTAGAAACGCATCAGCCAATGGGAAATGCTGACGCATTTCTAGATGGCCATGACCAGATGGCGAAGCCACGCCCTCCGGTTACACCCGTGTAGTTTCCAAGGTAAGCTATCAAATTCTGAGTTATAAGTTTTCACTTCTATCGGCAATTCCTATGACTGCCAATTTTTTTGTCTATGGGTAAGCAGTAGTATTTTATCAAGGTAGCAAAACTCAATGGTCCACCGCCGTTTTGTATTTGTCACTGTCACTCGCAACAAGACGCCCGTGCTAGTAATTATTTGCTGAGTTTTATATTGGAACTAAAAAATGCCGAAAGGATCAGTGCCGAAAGGACAGACGAGAGAAATGGTGATCAAGCTTCGTAATTACTTTGAAGCAGAGTATCAAAATGGCGGCCCGCTTTTACCATTGTCGCAAGTGAGAGAGCGCGTTGCGGCCGCGTTAGGTATTAGTGCATCTACGATTACAAAATTACTACCGAAGCCTACGGAACAAGCGGCATGCAGGAGAATAAGCTTCGTACGCCGAAGAAAAAACGCCAACCACGTCGTGTGACATCGGTTGACAACTTTGACGCAGACGCTATACGCCGTCATATATATAACTATTACTTACGTAAAGAAGTTCCAACACTTAAAAAACATGTTGCTTCTTTGCGTGAATGTGATTTGTTCCGAGGTCAAAAATCGTCATTGGCAAAAGTCTTGAATGAAATTGGATTTACTTATAAAAAATCGGACAAACGCAAAATATTGATGGAGCGTCGCGACGTAGCTTTTGCTCGTTGCGAATTTTTGAGCGAAGCCAAAAATTACAGATTGGTCAAATGTTGTTTTCACTGACGAAACTTGGCTGAATGCGAACCACACAGTGTCTAAGAGCTGGACTGATGACACCGCTGCTTCCACTACCTCAGTACCGATGGGAAAAGGAGAACGTCTAATCATTTGCCATGCAGGGTCTGTGAAAGGATTCATGCCAGATGCTTTGTTGGCCTTTAAATCCAAAAAAACAGTTGAGTACCACGAAGAAATGAATTCTGAGGTTTACGAAAGTTGGTTTAAGGAAATGGTACAATCATTGGAAGAACCGTCGGTTATTATTATGGATAACGCATCCTATCACTCACGCCAAATTGATAAAATGCCGACCCAGGCCGACAAAAAACAAATAATCATTGACTGGCTTTGTAGGGTGCAAGGTGTTGAAGTAATAACACGTTGACGTCAGTTAAAACTTATCGTTTATTACAAGTCTTACGTGCTATCAGGAATCAGTTTCGAGTTGATTGGTTTGACTTCGAAGAGGAATTATGACGTGAAGATGAGTGAGTGCGCCGGATGTGCAAGTTAATGCACTACGACAGCCCGAATATCGAAGGGTTCGACTATCCGAAGGTACGACAGCAAGAAGGTACGCGCCTGAAGTACGACTATACACGACTGTTTACTACTGTAGTACGACTGCGACTTTCATCTCAGCAAAGGGTCCTTTTATACCACTTTTATCACTATCATTTCTAATGAGATGTTTGTCAATTACTAATCAGTCGTTATTAACTAGTTATTCGTTTACTGTTCTCACATCATTACTTCCCAATTACTAATTATTCATTAACTAATGGTTTGTTTATATTTGCTATTCTCATAACCATTAGTGTTCTCGGTATTAAACATGTGATTATTTATCTACGGACTTTGTCTTAAAACCAACACAATTATTAGTTATCAAAGGATTGTTAATAGTCTTCTCATTAGACTACTATCTAGCACATTACAACCCTCCCCTGTTTAGGAAAGACAATACGTTTTTGTCTTTAACGTTCAAGCAATACTTTAACTACACAACTATTTATAAATTTCCGTTTCACTCATTTAACACTTAATTTTCAAATCTGATTCCTTTGTTTTACATCAAACTTTTCTTAACACAAATACAATTACATAGTTTCAAATACGAGTACATTATTACATATTTCCCAAATACACCTATAATATATTTCGTTACATTACATACAACATTTCTTATTACATGAACATAATACAATACAATCAAAATCTCTTTAAATCATTTTAAATATTTCTCATAATCACAATATTTCTCAACATCATTTATTCACATAAACATTATCTTTATCATTTCTTCAACATGACATTTTCACATTTAATTCATTTCAATACAGTTCTCAAAACATCAAAGTTTTCAATCTTAATTCTTCTTTAATTGAGCAATACGACTACTTCTCCTTAGTGAACTAGTGTTTTCAGAAGTGGAAGGTATTTCTTCCAATTCAATTTCATTATTTGCATTAGAAACTTTTAATGTTATACAATTACTTATTCTTGCACAACAATTCCTTGTATCTTCAATAGCTAAAACTCTTCCATTATTTGTACAGAAAAACTTCCTTTTATAAATATATTTTCCTAATCTGTACAACAGGTAAAATGCTCCAACCTTAACAATTGACATAAATATGTATATAAAGTAAGCGTTGTTCGTAACTTTGTCGTAAATCGACTCTTTCTCTAAATTCGCAATCAATTCATCTATGCTATCAATTTTATGACTTGCTATATTTAAACTTTCTAAATCTAAAGAATAATGTGATCTAATAGGTATGAAATCTATTTTTCATACATTTTTGTTCTTTAACTTTTTTACAACAATCATCATTAATAAGATCAATAGATGGTAATACAGCGTTATACTCGCTCTCTAATCCTTTGGTTTCTGACTGAAGTATTACATCGACTGTATATAATTTACAATTTTCTGCTATCTTTAAAATTCCTGTATCAATTAACTCAAAATCAATAGGTTCTTTATTTTTACAACTTAAGGTAGCTACATTTTTCTTTGCCATTACATACAACCAATTATTTTCGAAATATAATTTGTGCCATTGTTCGTTCATTATATACACTAGTCTTGTGTCACAACTCTTTGGTAATATTTCCTTTCCAAACATTAACTCAGTTTCACATGTAGGGTTACTATGCATTGAAATAAGAGGTGACTGTAATTTACAAATAAAGTCATTATACACTTTTTGACAATGATTCAAGCTATCCAAATATGCATAATACAATTTATTACTAGAGATCATAAAATATTTTTCCTTAGGCAATACAAATACAAAAGTGCTATCTCTATTTTTAATAGGTATTGGTACTACATTGTACAATTCGTAACTCATTTGAGTGATCAAAGGTGTTTTAATTAAAAAATACTAGTTTTTCATTCATATAGTAAGATACTAAATTCGTTAATGATAACAGTTTTGAAGCATGATTAATAGTCAGACTCAATGGGTATTTGGTCTGTAAAGGCAAATGTACAATAGTCCTTTTTAATTCTGTGACATACTGTTCAGGCGTAATAATCATCGGATGTAAAGCATTACTCCTGGCAAACAAAATCGCATCAATAATTGTGGAAATTTCATTATGTACCTCTGTGGTAATTAATACCAATAAAGACAAATGTTCATCGAAATCTTGTTTTAAGTTGATGTCAAACAATACAGTATTTACTTTCTCAGTATAATTTGTCAAAGTCTCTAAATTCTTACTAAATACTTCTTCAGTCTTATATAAATCAGTGATAGTTCTATTAAAGTTAGAAATTGTAGTCTTTATGACGTTAGTTTGAGATTTCATTAGTGACAGAACTTCGTGTTCTTTAGAATCTAAATGATTAATAGCTTCATCATAGCGTTGGGCATCATCAACATCCAATGTGCCAAATAAAACCTTAAATAATTTGCCTACTCCATCTAGGTAAGATTTCTTTACTCTACGAATATTTTCAACCGAACCTGTTAAATCTTTCAGGACGTTTTCTTGCGCATATAATTGAGGAATGACTTGATCTAATATTACGAATGATGTATTACATAAAAAGAAATTCTTCAGTTTGTTATGATTACAAATTTCCTTAGTCTTGATATAAGTATTATCAATAAAATCTATCTTCCTATGTATATTGGATAAATCTAAATAACTAATGAGAGTCCACTCACTATCATAATGGTTAACTTTCCCTATATTTTCGAAATAAATACCTCCTTTATCTATCCTAGTTACATTGTATAACTCCATAGCGTTGATCGTTGGGATCAGGAGTATGGAAAGAACTCCAAGTAACGAGTTCATTCTGAAACAAGAAAAGCATGTTTCAGTCTATTGGTATGTACTCTCATCTTTTTATTTTTCTTTGTTTTTATAGTTACGTTTACAGGTGAATTAATATCAATTACTTCATATGGTCCTACCCAATACGGTGATAACTTTCTCGATTTACCTGACTTTACATGTTCATTACTCAAATATACCATATCTCCTACTTTATATTTTATTTCCTTACTTTTCTTATCATAATTCAATTTATTGTTCAATTTTGAGTTTATCAACTTTTCTTTCGCTATTTCTCTTGACTTTCTAAGTTTGAGTTTCAGATCGTCGACATAATTTTCATAAGTATATTTAAATTCTGCCGTTTTTACTATTGATGTTGGCAATTTAGCTTTGTTGCCAAATACTAACTCGAATGGTGTAAATTGCGTTGACGTATGTACGCTCGTATTATATGAAAACATTGCAAACTCTAACCATTTGTCCCAATTAGTTTGATCTTCATTTACATAATGTTTTAGATAATCTGCTAAAGTAGAATGGCTTCTTTCTAAAGCTCCGTTACTTTGGGGATGGTACGCAGTTGTATTAATCTTTTTAATTTTTAATAGTTTCGACATTTCTGTAATCAAATTAGATGTGAAATCTGCGCCCTTATCTGTAAGCAATATTTCTGGAATTCCAAATTTACATATAAAGTTTTTGACAAAACAATCAGCTATAGTTTCCGCGTCATGCTGCTGCAAAGGATAAGCCTGTGAAAATTTACTTAAATCATCTTGCAAGGTAAGTATATACTTATTACCGCTTTCCGTCATTGGTAAAGGTCCTACAATGTCAAGTGCTATTTTCTCAAAGGCTTCAGTGCTAGTAGAAGTTATTTCCATAGGTTGCTTATACTTCTTTCTTTCTAATTTATTTTCTTGACATGACTTGCACTTTTTGATAAACTCCATAATATCTTTTTTCATTGATTCCCATTTGTAACTTGACTTTATCTTTTTATACGTTTTATGAAATCCTATATGTCCTGACATAGGGTGTGAATGGTTTTCCTCCAAGATTTTGGGAATATCTTCTTTCTTTGGCGTTCGAACTGAATTGTGAAATACGTTAATTTTAATCTCTGTATCCTCAAATAAGTATCGAAGTATTGTTCTTATTTTGTGCCATTTTAAATGCAAAAACGAAACATCTTCAATGTTAATTTCTTTAACTTTACTCTCAATCAATTTAGATCTCAAATTCTTAAAAGTCTCAAATAAATCTTCATACGTCACTTTATCCCAATAATGTATTTTCGGGAATAAAAAATATATCAAACGCTTATCTGAATCTTTTGTCACACAAACATCATATTGCCTTGGGCTCAACAATTCTAAGTTTTCAACAATCGACTCATACTTTTTAAGACGTTTATCGTTTTCAACGTCTAAGTCACAAGATATAAATACAACTCTATCTGATTTCTTAGGCAATTCGCTATTAATTTCCTCAAAATTATTTGACGTAATCGGTCTTCTTTCTAATTCTTTCAAGAACTCTGAATAGGATTCTGAAATCCTAGTTGCAACTTTAACTGAAATCAAATTTTCATTTTGCTCTGGCTGAATTCTACTTAATGCATCTGCATTTTGATTTAATTTCCCCTTTTTGTACACTATTTCGTAATCGTATTCTTCCAAAAGTAATCGCCATCTGACTAATCTTGATCCAGGATCTTTCACATTCATTAACCAAGTTAAAGGCTTATGATCTGTTATTATACGAAATTTACGACCATAAAGATAAGGCCTGAAGTGCTTCACTGACCAAACAATTGCGAGCAATTCCTTTTCAGTAGTAGAGTAGTTAATTTCACTTTTGTTTAACACTCTACTAGCGTAAGCAATAGGTAAGTCATTGTGACACTCTCCTTGAGACAATACGCTTCCGATCGCGTAGTTACTAGCATCGGTTGTAAGGTTAAATGTTTCCTTAAAATCTGGATACTGCAATATTGGTTCTTGGCATAAATTGGACTTCAAAGTTTCAAATGAGTTCTGTTGCAAACTTGTCCAATTAAAAGGCTCATTCTTTTTCAGTAGTTTTGTTAACGGTTGACTAAGTTGGCTGAAGTTCTCTATGAATCTACGATAGTATCCTGCTAGTCCTAAAAAGGCTTTAATTTCTTTCGGATTCCTTGGTACAGGGTAATTTCTAACAGCTTCTATTTTATTTGGGTCTGGCTTGACTCCGTTTTGAGTAATCAAGTGCCCTAGATACATAACTTCCTTTTTTTAAAACTCACATTTATCTGGCTGTAACTTCAACTTGTTTTCAGACAATCTTTCAAACACTTCTTTTAACTTTAAGTTATGATCTTGTAGTGAGCTTCCATAAATGACTATATCGTCTAAATATACAAAGCATTTAACTCCTTGCAATCCCGTCAATACATTATTCATTAGCCTCTGAAACGTTGCGGGTGCATTCTTCAATCCAAACGGCATACGCGTGTACTCATAATGACCTAATGGAACACTAAATTCAGTTTTGGCTTGGTCTTTAGGGTTCATTTTTATCTGATGAAACCAAGATGCCAAATCTAATGTGCTAAAATATTTGCTGTTTCCCAATTGATCCAATATGTCATTTATCTGCGGTAATGGGTATACATCTCCTATACTTATTTCATTCAACTTTCTAAAATCGATAACCAGTCTCCATTTTTTCTTCCCTGACGCATCCAACTTTTTTGGTACTACCCATACAGGTGAGTTCCATGGACTACTTGATGGTTTAATTATTCCATCGTCTAACATTTTCTGTATCTGTTGATTAACCTCTTCCTTCAGTGCCTCAGGATATCTATATGACCTGGTATTTATAGGCACATCACTACTCGTAGGTATTTCATGTGCTACACTATCAGTCGCAGATAGTGTGTCACCTTCTAAATGAAATACATGGTTAAACTCTTTACATAATGACACTAATGACTGTCTTTCTTCCTCATTCAAATGACTGACTCTCAGACATTTTTCTAATTTATCTAAACGGTCTCTTTCACAAGAATTTCTACCCATTAATCTATTTATTTGCACAAACTCTTTACTATCTTTATCTTTAAGTGGCTCTAACTTCACCGTCACGTTACTCAACTTAATTTCATTTCCATTTTCAACCTTAACGATACTTGGACAAAGATAAACTCCTTTTTCTATACATACTTTTTCCGTAATTATACCTTCGTTCAAATCTGAATTCACAACATTTACACAAATAACCTTTTCGCATCTCGGTCCTACCGAAATATAATCATCCTTCTTGTTACTTTTACTCAACTTCAACTTATCTTGACTTGACTTTTCAAGTTTTGCTTTTCCGACCCCGGAATTAACTTTCTTTTTACTATCGTTTTTACCTTCAAATTTTACCTTTCCGAATCCGGAATTAACTTTACTTTTACTATAATTTCCATCGTTTACTTTCACTTTTTCAACTTCATAACTTTCATTTTCTTCATAATAACTTTCCGATAAATCATCATTTAACAATTCACTATCAACACATTTTTCCTCACTAAATACTTTATCAACGTGCTCAATTTTTACACGATATCCCAACATTTCTATCTCATTTCTTTGATAATCTACTATTGCGTTGACCGACCGTAAGAAATCGTTTCCTACGATACCATCACATTCAATAGGAAGTTATCAGGGACTATCGAAATAGTTTGAGTAACTCGTTTCTCACCTATGGCAATGGTTATATTCGAATACCCGAGGGTTCGAGTCGGTGTAGCGTTATTATCAATTCCTTTTAGGTTTAATTTTCTATCTTCCTTAACTATAGTGTCGTTCGATAAAACTTCTCGTTTAACTAGGCTTATTTCAGCTCCAGTATCTATCAAAAACCTTCCTTTACCTAATTTTAATTCATCGCTTTTCAACTTTACATAACTCGACACTCCTGTGTTGATAAACATCATTCGGCCTTGTTTATACAGGTTGTCCTTAGATCGGCCATTATCTTCGGACCTTAGGAGTTTAAAGGCTCCTTGTTTCGAGAGTTATTTTGAGTTCGATTATTTCTTGGGTTTCCCGGATTTACATGAAAGTTGCTACTACGTTGATTGCCATTTCTATTATTATTATTATTTATATTTGGCCCTGGCTTTGTAAAATTCTTTTTGTTCCAACAATCTCTCGCGTAATGTCCCTTTTTTCCACAATTAAAACAAGTTAGTACGTTTGTATTTTGTACCGTTCTAACAACAGGGTTTTTCCTACACTGAAATGCCAAGTGTCCTAACGCATGACATTGAGAACACCGTTTTGGTTTGTTCTCGAAATGTCGCGAAGACATTTCTTGTCGAGACTTAATTTCCTGTTCCTCTGAAATAGCAATTGAAACAGCCTCTTCAAAAGTATTAGGCCTTTGGGACTTTAACAAAATATGCAATTGTGGGTTTAAGCCCACTGATGAAAATATTCAGATCTTGGTTTTCAAAAGCTCTATGTTAGCTTCACGCGCCTCTGTACTTAATTTTTGATCAAGAGATTTAATAAGTTTTATGTAGCAATTCTCAATTCTATTCGAATAGCTCGGTACTGACTCATTGTGACCTTGTCTACACGAATTCAACTCTAGCTGCCATTGTGCGAATGTGCGTTTTTCTGAATACGTTTCTAATAAATGTTTTTTCAAATCCGCCCAAGTATTAAAACTTCTATTTACTAGGGTAGCTCTAACGTTTCCTCTAATTTTCGATAATATGACTGACACAAACGGGACTCTAAAAGCTGGTTTCAACAGATTATATGCATTGTTACAATTGTCAATGAACACATGTAAATTTGCCTTGTTACCATCATACTCACTGAGCATGCGCTCAGCTAGCCCTATATCAATATACGTATCTTCAGTTGCCCTTGAACTTGTAGCCATTTTAAAATTAGTTAGAACTATTAGCTAAATAACTCACGTTTTACAGCACAGTTGCTGACTTCTTCTGGACTCCGATTGCTGGCTCCGATACCGGTGATCGCAGAACGATTCTTCTGCCACGTACTGGCCACGAAGTAAGCTTGTCTTGAACTGATGCTGCGGCGACTCTTCTGACTCCTTTCTTCGTCTCCTTGTTCTTCTTCTTACAGGTAGTAACGGCAATTGTCCTAGTTGATAACTGGAACCGTCAGCTGCTGTTGTTCTTCCAATACTCGATCAATAACTGTTCTCCAAACTTCTTCTCGCTATTTTTATTTTCTTCTCTGGACAATCTCAAGCTTGGTTTCTTGATCCACCGAAGTGTTCGTCACGAATGACGCGAAACGCAGGCTGGAATACTTCCTTGAATCGTCGAACGTCGTTGATACACCGAGGTGCTTGTCACGAATGACACGATGCGTTGACTGGAGTATTTGTTCTTGACACGTCGAGACTCTTGTAGACACCGAAGTGCTTGCCACGAATGACACGAAGCGTCGACTTGCTTTGAACGCGATGTGATCCAGCGAAGGTCAGGATTACGATCCCACTACTTCTGACACCAATTATGTAGGGTGCGAGGTGTTGAAGTAATAACACGTTGACGTCAGTTAAAACTTATCGTTTATTACAAGTCTTACGTGCTATCAGGAATCAGTTTCGAGTTGATTGGTTTGACTTCGAAGAGGAATTATGACGTGAAGATGAGTGAGTGCGCCGGATGTGCAAGTTAATGCACTACGACAGCCCGAATATCAAAGGGTTCGACTATCCGAAGGTACGACAGCAAGAAGGTACGCGCCCGAAGTACGACTATACACGACTGTTTACTACTGTAGTACGACTGCGACTTTCATCTCAGCAAAGGGTCCTTTTATACCACTTTTATCACTATCATTTCTAATGAGATGTTTGTCAATTACTAATCAGTCGTTATTAACTAGTTATTCGTTTACTGTTCTCACATCATTACTTCCCAATTACTAATTATTCATTAACTAATGGTTTGTTTATATTTGCTATTCTCATAACCATTAGTGTTCTCGGTATTAAACATGTGATTATTTATCTACGGACTTTGTCTTAAAACCAACACAATTATTAGTTATCAAAGGATTGTTAATAGTCTTCTCATTAGACTACTATCTAGCACATTACAGCTTCAACGACATGGCGAAAATGTTGATAACTCCTTACTAAAAGTACAATTCCTAAATATATTACGAACAAAAAAACACTTCCCAAAACGATATGTGATCGACAAAATAGCTGCAGAACATGGTCATTGGGTTCTTAGACTTCCACCCTATCATTGTCAATACAATGCCATTGAATTAATATGGGCTCAAGTTAAAGGACACGCTGCTCGAAATAACACAAAACCCCATTCACGGCAAACAAAATGGTAAATTTATTAAAAATGCATGTGTGAAAGTAACTGCGAAAGCTGGCAAAATGTAATTAAAAAACACAAGAAACTATAATGGCAGATTGGGATAAACACGTGGCGATAGATTATATGAGTCAACAATTAATTATAAATGTCGGCAATAGCTCGAGTGACAGCAACGATGAATCTGATTTTGATTAATAAATAAATAAAAATAAAAGATTAGATTTCGTTTGCAACCTCAGAACGCCGAAGCGGTCAACCGTGACCGCGGACTTTATACATTATTTTCAGTGTGTTACAGTCTACTTTTGTATGAAGAAGTTGTGATTGTTACGCTCTCTGTGACACTAGCTAAATGTTGAACAGAAAAGATTTGCATCTTGTCTGTGGACGAATGATTCATTCGAATTTTAGTTTCGCTATATTTTGTGGGTGAAATTGGTTGTGTTTTGTGACGAAAATGTGATTCTAATTGGAAATATCTCACGTAAGTACTGTTTCTCATTGTAAATGTGATTAGTATGCTAAAATGATTCTAATTAGATAATATGTAGCATGAAATACATCGTATTTTCGTCAAAATACGTCGGATAAAAGTCGTGATGGTTTTTCACTCAGGTTACCGCATTCGATGTGTTTTGTTACGAGATTTGTCAGTAAATAGAGTAAACATGCTATTGCACCTGATTAGAACTCATTTACATAAATAACAAAATAACTGCATATTTGTAAATTTTTACGAAATACATACGCAAAAATTTGAAATGGCGCCAAACACGCGCGTTTCAAAATGGCGTTTTCTGTCCCTTTCTGGCTAGGCATTTTGTTCCTTGGTTAGATAAGGACAGAAGTATATTCCAAACTGATTGTTTTTCCGTTGTTCCGAATAGGGAGAGGTACGAGTAAATGTCGAGAGTGTTGTACGATAAAATTCTGTTTTGTACAATAATATTCTGTTTTGTCGATTGATTCAGGTATATAGAATCTATACTAATAAATGATTACATTGTTTTTTGGAAAGTTATAAAAGTGAAAATTAACGATTTTGAACATGAAGAATCCAAATGATTAATTACTAACAGTGCACTGCGCTCGTCACCCGGAGATATAAGGTGTTTTATGTCATAGCCCTGTAATTTCTCTGGAAACATTTCCCTTACAATCATCATCATCATCATCCAAATTATTACTAGCAGTGCACTGCGCTCGTCATCCGGAGATATTAGGTGTTTTATCTCTTAGTCTCTTCAGCGACGAATCAGACCGAGAAGAGAATGTGTCTGATGAAGATTTCGGGGACGACAGCGAGGGAGACGATGAACTGGGAGAAAGTGGCGATGAGGTTTTTTCTTTTTGTTTTATATTATGTTTTCTTTTTATTTTATATTATGTTACGCTAATTGTGGATCGATTTGATGTTTTTTTTAAATTATAGAACATACATCAAAGGTACAAATACCTTACATACAAACAATTACCTATCGATAAAATCAATTTTTATCGATAACTTTCGTGTCGTGATTTTATCGATAGTTGTTGTTGATAGTTGCAGTTGGAGTGACGTCCCTAGTTGTTTTTATGGTTCGTCGCGTCAGGTTTCAAGTGGTTTCAAGTGTGTTTACAATAAGTAATCTTTTGTTATTTCAAGACTTTGTTGACTGATTTAGACAGTTAGATACTTGTTCCTTGCATTGTAAACGAATATTCGTTTATTTCTTGTCACGTAACCCACAAAATGGGTTTGAAAGTTTACACAACATGTAAACAAATAAAATGATCAATAATGGCTTTATTTTGATTCTTGATAGATAGGACATATATCAAAGAGTAACTCATCGTTTACAGAAACGTAAAATATAGTTTTATTGTCGAGTAATCAATTTTTTTATATGACGTCGCGACGCCCGCGCGGCGCTCCGGATCTCGCAGGATCTCGGGGGTTAAATTGGAATTGGGGTTGCTCAAACTTTACTATTTTCTGGTACCAAACGGCAGACTTTAATGTCTGCTATCCCCAGCGAGCAACACGGAAGGAAGTAAGTAGCCTTAGCTAAAAAATATTGTTCAAATCTTTCTGTCATTTCTTGCGGAAGGGGAAGTTGCACACTAGCGCAAAGCCGCACTATTACATACAAAACATACCTGTACCATACATAAACTCACAGAAGAATTAATTTATAAAATAATTCTAGGTCAGTGCGAATCATTGTCAACAGCACTGTTCTCAGCACCAGACAAGACGGTGCGGTGGCCGAGTGCGAACTTATATTCGTTAAATATGTCATAATATATCTTTAGTCTAATCCAAATAATTAAAAGTTGAAGTTAAAAATTAAAAAATGCTGATATAGCTAAACCACTGATTAGTTTGGTTTAAAATAACAGTTTATTACTTAAAACAGTATTAGTACACATATGGGTGGTATGTACTCACCCCATGTCGCCTAATTATTTGCAGACAACACGTTAAATTAGAACTATATATCTATGTACATTTTAAAAGTTTGGAAATATTTTAACACATTAAGCATATCAGGTTAATTTATTTAGAAATTAACGAAAATGGTACATCATGTTCTTTAAAGTTTACATCAGACATAAATAAACTTTGTTAATTTACCTAACTACAAAATGTTATTTAACACTTTTTTTAATAAGTATTCAAATGTTTCAGTCATCATAACCTTGTTCTTTTTTGGATATACACCAGGAGATAAACACGTCTTCAAATAATGCTGTATGTTTTCCTGAGGCGCATCAATATAACGGTTTTACATAAAAATAAATCCGATATTATGTGCCGAGAACGGAAAACACCCGTGTAAAAATAGTTCATAAACAATATCGATATCTCAATCGTAACTTCGTAACATCACTATGTTGATAGCCATAGAACGTAATTTTTTAAAAACGTTTGTTATTTTATGGAATTTATAAAAAAACTACTGCACTTATGGACTTATTTTGTGAAAGATGATTATTATACGGGATCAAGGAGCAAATTTAAGCAGTTGTCATATTTTTAAAACCTCGCATTTATAAGTTAACTTTTGCGTAACATGACGCAGTTACGTTCTATTGGTGCTGTCAAAAAGAGGATAAACGGTTGGATCTACTATAAGTAGAGATGGTCAGTTGTGAGTCGGTGTTATAAAGGTAATGTTTCGAAAGAAGAGAGTAATAGTAAAGTACATACTTGAGGGAAATGGTCATTGTCCACAGTGAGGTTGATCCTGGCGACATAGAAGGTGGTGGCGAAGGGCGGCACCGAGGCGTGATACTCCCGCAGTTGAAGGTCCTTGCAGGCGTTCAGTGAGCCCAGCCAGTAGTCGCTGCCGAACAGGACATTCGAGCTGTACTGCCCTGACGCGTCATACACTGGAACAAAAATACGTTTATGTTAAAAACGTTTACATTAAAAGTAAAAACATTGTCAGAGACTTTATTAACAAATTCATTTTTATTTTATTCCAAATTTCATCCCAACACACTCGTAATTTAGCAACAAACCTACAAACTTTTACATTTAAAATATTAGTAGGAGTACAGTTTTAATTAGCAAGTCTGTATTTCCGCTGTTTTAAAGTAGCTTGAGGAATGTTATATGCATGAGATTAATTACTGTTTCTTGTTCGCCTGTAGAAAGCAAAATGAATAAATAGAATAATTATGAAATCGCTGCAAAATACGTTTGAAAGAGAAATTTTTCCACACTTTTTCAGTTATTATACTGCGACCAGTTGGGAACATGCCGGCAGCGTCAGCACTCTCAATGGCAATGCTTATACGTTGATTCAAATAAATACCATTTATTTCATTATTTAAATGAAAATAATTTATCAAAATACAACCAAAATATGAATTTTGCTTTTAATATAAAATAATTCAATAGGATCAATTCAATATGCGGTCGCCCAATGGAATCTGGATGGCTCACAACTCCTGGTAATTTTATTATGCTGTATCAAAATGGTGTCATCGTCTGACAAAATGTTGTCAAGATTTTGTTTTTTTTTTCAGATTTGTCATTTATTTACTGTTGTAGTCAGAAGCTGTACATTTTTGAACTCAAATAAATGTGTTAAACCATTTTCGTTGTTTAAGACGTAAAACTTCTCTTCAATGCTTTGTAATACGACGGTTAGTCCTCCATTCATCATCATCATCATCATCAGCCGCAAGACGTCCACTGCTGAACATAGGCCTCCCCCCTAGATTTCCACAACGAACGGTCCTGCGCAACCTGCAACCAGCGGTTTCCAGCGACCTTTATGAGGTCATCTGTCCATCTAGTGGGAGGCCGTCCAACACTGCGTCTTCCGGTACGTGGTCGCCACTCGAGAACCTTTCTTCTCCATCGGTTGTCGGTTCTGCGAGCGATGTGGCCTGCCCATTGTCACTTCAGCTTGCTTACTCTTTGAACTATGTCGGCCACTTTCGTTCTTTTGCGAATATACTCATTACGGATTCTGTCGCGCAAAGAGACTCCGAGCATAGCCCTCTAAAGCTCGCTGTGTGACTTTGAGCTTCGTTATGAGGCCCACAGTTAAGGACCACGTCTCAGTTCCATAAGCCATCACTGGCAACACGCACTGGTTAAAGACTTTCGTCTTTAGGCATTGGGGTATTCTGGACTCAAAGATGTGCCGAAGTTTCCCGAACGCTGCCCATCCGAGTTGGATTCTTCGCTGGACCTCTTTGTCGAAGTTGGATCTACCTAATTGGATCTTTTGACCCAGGTAGACGTATTCGTCAACAACTTCGAGCGTGGTATTCCCAACAATAACCTGTACAGGTGAGATATGAACATTTGACATGACTTTCGTCTTGTCCATATTCATCCTCAAACCTACCTGTTGGGATACTCTACTGAGGTCCCTGAGCATAGCACCGAGGTCCTCCAGCGACTCCGCCACAATGACTATGTCGTCGGTAAACCGAAGGTGAGTGATGCATTCGCCGTTGATGTTGATGCCATATCCGTTCCAGTCCAGTAGCTTAAAACATCTTCCAGCGCGGCAGTGAACAGTTTCGAGATATAACATCTCCCTGTCTCACGCCTTTCTGTAGCTGGATATGTTTTGTGCACTGGTCCTGTAATCGGACAGACATTGTGGCTTTACTGTAGATACACTTCAACACTTCGATATAGCGATAGTCAATGCGGCATCGCTGGAGAGACTGAAGCACTGCCCAGGTCTCGATGGAATCGAAGGCTTTCATAGTCCACATACGCTATACATAGTGGCCGATTATACTCCTCGGTTTTCTGTATAATCTGCCGAAGCGTATGGATGTGGTCTATGGTACTATAGCCTTTTCGGAAACCGGCTTGTTCGGGTGGCTTGAAGTCGTCAAACCTGCGTGCGAGACGATTCGTGATTACCCTCGAAAACAACTTATAAACGTGGCTCAGAAGTGAGATGGGTCTGTAGTTCTTCAACAAGGTGTTGTCACCTTTTTTGAAGAAGAGCACCACCACACTTCTGCTCCACGCTTCTGGCGTATTACCGTTAAGTATGACGAAATCGAACAGCTTCTGGAGGACTTAGGAAGTACCGGTTTTCCACCCGCTCTCAGAAGCTCAGTCGTAATTCCGTCGTCGCCAGGTGCCTTGTTGTTTTTAAGTTGTTTGAGGGCCATCCTAATCTCATACAGGCTGACTTCCGGGATATCTTCGTTATAGTGTCGGGTCACCTTGGCTCTGGGGTCTTTTGCCATGCTAACGAGGTTGTGCTTGCGTAGAGGTGTATAACTGTTCATAGAACCTCTCAATCTCCTCCAAAATCTCGGGCTTCGACGAGACGATGTTACCACTATCGGTCTTCAGTTTGGTCAGCTGACTTTGCCCAAGAGACAGATCTCTTGCGAACACTTTCGAGCCTTTGTTCTGCTTGATTGCTTCTTCAATACTCGAAGTATTGAAGCAGCGTATGTCGCGTCGCACACAAGTAGAAATCTGTCTATTGAGCCGTCTGTATGCCGTCATGTCGACCGAAGACTGTAACCGCATATCTCGTCTGACTGCCATGAGATCTAGAGTTTGATCGGAGAGTTTTTGGGTTCTATTTTGGCGTCGGCTCTTATAAAATTTTCTGCCAACAGCATGAACAGTTTCCACTAGCCTGTCGTTTATTTCGTCCGCCGTTACGCACTCATCTAAGGATTCGAAGCGATTTTGAAGTTCGAGTTGAAAGTTATCGGGATCTTCGATTTGAGCATAATTTGGTCGGAGCGTGGACTTCATTAGAAGTGACCTTTCGAACTTAGTGTTTAGATTTAGCGTGCCTCTTACAATACGGTGATCGCTGCCGGTCTTAACCCTGCTGATCACAGAGACATCGCTGAATATTTGCCGTTTAGTCGTCATAATGAAGTCGATCTCATTTTTGTGGAACCATCTGGGCTAATCCAGGTCCACTTTCTTTGTGGCTGTTTCTTGAAAAAGGAGTTCATCATAAAGAGGCTCTCCCTTTCCAAGAAATCCGCTAGACGTTGCCCTCTTGGGTTCCGCTGCCCATATCCGAAATTCCCCACTCTCAACTCATCACCGCTACGTTTGCCCAATTTCGCGTTGAAGTCTCCCATCACAACTGTGAAATGTGTTGGCGAGACATGTATGGCTTTGGAGATGTCCTCATACATGCTCTCAACCTCTTCGTCGGGATGTGTCGAGGTCGGTGCGTATACTTGTATGACCTTTAATGAATA
Source organism: Ectropis grisescens (assembly GCA_017562165.1). Lineage (NCBI taxonomy): Eukaryota > Metazoa > Arthropoda > Insecta > Lepidoptera > Geometridae > Ectropis > Ectropis grisescens. Next base: position 11,739,704 of record CM029781.1, on the reverse strand, counting down.
CCGGTCGCTAATTTTAAGTACAAGGTATACAACCCTATTCGACACACTCTCGATCATTATCGCGTTGTTGACGAGAGACTTGCGGACGATAATCCCGACACCCTCCTGGGATTGTTGATCTCCCTCCCGGTAGTAGAACAAGTTGCCGGATTCAAGGATTATCCTGTCCTCGCCCTGTCTACGGATTTCTGATAACCCTATGATATCCCAGCGCAACTTGTCCACTTCTTCTTCCAGCTCCACAATCTTTTCGTCAGCCCTCAGCGTCCGTGCGTTAAATGTTGCCAGGTCGAGTCGTTGGGTTTGGTGGCGGGGCGTCTGCCGGGGATTCTTAGCACCCCATGCTCCGCCGGAACCAAGGCTGCCACCAGCGCCTGGAATAGCGGAGCCGCCGGGGACTAGGGGCCGTTTCTTTTTTGTGACCATCATAAGGGGGGGTATTTGCCATAATCACCACGCTTGGCAGGCGGGTTGGTGACCGCGGAACCAGCCCTTCGCATCGATGACGCCGCTGCCCGTCATCGGCCTGGTCAATTTAGGACTGGTTTTTTAATGGATATACCGCCATTGGTTCGGTCGTTAGAGCCTCGTTAGTTGGCAGCAGGGTGTACCACGCGCAGGAGAGGTTGACATTTGGGGAAGCTAGATGTTAAGCGCTACCCCCTTACACCCTAGTCCTCCATTGCGTAAGCTTAATTAGCCCACTTTGTGTTCCCAGGTTCCCAGAGTTGGGACTCGGGGTCTTTTCTCACAAGAGAGGTCAAGATCTTAATCAAGTCTTAATCAATCACGATGGACCAGCGCAAGTTTGGGAATGGCACATTTTCTTGAAAGATGTATTTTAGGAGCACGCCGGTATCCTCACGAGTTAAGCTACTGGTTATGACAAACTAATATACATGCACTTGGAAAAATATTCAGAAGTGCAGACGAGATTCGAATGTACAACCTTATGATTGTAAAATTGGATGTTCTGCCACTAGGTACCTACCACAGCTTTTTTATATACAATCAGTAATATACAAATTTATACTTGAATAATAAAAATAAGAACATTGACAACAATACAAATTAAAAGCCTGATAGCAGCACATGAGGTGTCTCCAACTCGTAATAGTTCAACAATCGTATCCTTAACTACTTTACTAAAGCACCAAATCATCATTTGAATAGAAAAGAGAATCAAAAACGGACAAATAATGTAACTTTCTAATTAGCTGACTTTTTGAGGTATAAAAATGCTGTGTCACTGAAACTTTTACGAAACTCGCAATCATTTTTGAAATTCGATGCAACAAATTTTGTTGTGTCATCTACCATATTATGTTAATCATTAGAATTCTTATTGACGGGCAGAGCCTTTAGTAACAAAATTAAATCAAAATGAAATAATCCACACTACAAACCTAAATAACTGTTGGTACCATAAGCGTATCTGAATTATGAATGGAGCAACGAGAGTCCACGAGAACTCTCGAGAGAGGTCTCAGGCGCGGAACAAGTGATAGAGAGTCACGATTGATCTAAGCGTTCTTCTTGGAACGCATCTACACGCATTTATTTAATGATGTTACACGTAAAATTATCTTCCGTAACCCTACTTTACAGACAACCATTGTTTAAGGGACTTATGGCCGTTGACCTCAAGTAACTATCTAACCTAGGGCTAGCGCTGAAGGCATAAGATCCTTCTAACCTAATCTTCATCATCAAAAGCTCACTAAATGTTCCTACTGCTGGGACTCTGGCCTTCTCTCGCAAGTAGAGAGTTAGGCCATAATCCACCACGCTGGCCCAGTGCGGGTTGGTGGATGACACATGACTTCGAAAGATTCTAGGTACATGTCGGTTTCCTTACGATGTTTTCCTTCACCGTTTTAAGTTAACGGCTTTAGGCAAATGACTTCGAAAAGACAGTGGTGCGTGTGGGGCTTGAACCCGGGGTCTCCGGACCGGCAGGCGCCATTCTCCCGAAGTTACGGCTACGTAACTTGATGATGAACCTTATCTTAGCATGTTCAACGAGTACTACATCTCGTACGACGACTAATGCTGGACTATGGATACCATAAAATCCGAAACGGCCAAATTTGGCCGACGATTTTAGACTGAGCGTCGCGAAGCGCGCGTGGTGCTCGGGAGCTTAAAATAAATTCGTTGAGTGTTTTAATAAAGATAATATGAACAAAGTGTCATGTTTGCACCACGGGTTTTTGTCTGGGTGTTTCTATTTATAATAAGTATGTATTTAAAACTATATAAGTATTATATCAGCTATCTGGCCGCCATAGTACAAGCTTTGCTTAGTTAGGGGTAAATTCTAGATGGCACACCAATATTTCTATATTGGTGTGCCATCTAGAATTTAAATTGACATTGATATTCCTGTTTGTCTCACATTTGGCATTATGATTCAAATTAATACGTACGTATGGTATGTATAATAATAAAGCCTAGAAACCGGGTCCGTGAAAGAAAATTGAGGCCAATCATATTGAATTCTATCATATTGCCTCAGTCATATTGGCTCAGTCCTTTCGAAACAACCATCAGTCATCAAGGTCTAGCACTAGTGCATGCGTCTCGAAAATTAAAAACATTATGATGGTTTGTGTGGTCCTTCACTCAATCAATCAATCTGCCTTTTACCTCACTTCAGATAAAGCGTTTGTTTGAAGATTATCGATCTAGCCGTTATCTATGGTACGAACAAAGCCCTGTTCATCATGAGATATGAAACACCAGGCATAATCTAAATTGCTATTTCAAAATTGCGACTGACGTGATATCAAATCACACTATTCTCCAACGAAACAATTTTCAACTAACATTGTTCAACGGATCGTTTGACGTTAGCTATTGACTTATTTCATCAAGAATTCATAGCTCCAAATCTGAATTTCAAACATCAAAGTTATTGAATATCCGAAATCTCAAAGGAGCTTTTACGAACATTTTCCGAAGTTTGCAACGGTATTGCGTTGAATTCCGAAGTAGGAAACGTTTAGTCATGGTGATGTTGTGCAGTGATTAGCAAAAAACTGAACACAAAAGCAATTTCGGAGTGAGCGTCGAAAGTTGATATAGAGGCTGCTATATGTACTCTCTCTGGGAACAAAACAAAAAACTTGTTTGTTTCATGTTGTCACGTATACATTGTAGCTTTAATCTCGGTGTTCCAAACCAATCACTGTTTCAAAGGGGGTCATAGCATTGATGACTGAAATGCAAGTTTGTACTGAGCGGAATTTTGGATCTGATGACGCGTAAAATTACCAGTTCTGTTTGTAAAACAATAGCTGCACTGGCATGTCAGACAAAAACTCTAATTACAAAATTTCATGTTAAACAAGTTGCAGGCAGGGTTTACTTACTGACGTTTCAAAAGCAATCAATATAATTATTATTTAACTCATTGAATGAGAATGGCATATTTTATGAAACCATTGACTTTTTAAAAAATTCTTTAAAAAACTTTGTCAAAAAATATTATCTTTGGATAAATTTTAGTTAGTTCACTAATACAATAAAATGGTAATGCAAGGAGAGAGTAAGGAATTTAGAGAATATCTTGTAGTTACGTATTCCCGAAATTCTTTCAGCGCAAAAAATCTTCTGCATATCTTTGTACAGTTTTTTCCGCAGAAGCATATTTTTAGTATCATTTTTAACGTAGTTATTTAGATATTTACCGCATTTCCTACACTCGTTCCTGTTTCCGGACCACGGACTTCCGTCGCAGTCTCCGCCGGACGCTATCTCGGAACCTCGAGACCACTACGAGGCTGCATTTACACTGATTTATCTTCCTCGGTTATTAATTCGTTGAAATATTGCCGGTGGAGATGAGGCCTCTCGCTGGTATTCTCGCTACATTGTGCAGCTGGGCAAGAATAGCTCGCGTTGAAAGGAATTCCAACATTTGTCTGTTTATTAAACGAATTCTTGGGTCTAGACGTATCTAACGTATGTTCTGACGTGAATGGGCACGCGAATGTAATTTGTAATTTGAATGGAAATAGTTTGGATGTCAACGTTGATTGTAGTCCGTGCTATAAAATTTAATTAAGATAAATGCGTACGTGCAATCTATGTTCTTTAATATATTTGTAACTTTGAGACCATTCAACTACCGAAAATAGTGTTACTTGCGTAAATCTGCTCGAAGAAGTGTAAAACAAAGTGATATACAGATAAGTGGTAGGACTCTTGGCAGAGTCCACCTGGGGAAGTACCACACCTTTGCCAGTTATTCTACCGCCAAGCAGTTATGTGAAAACATTACTGTGTTCCGATTTGAAGGGCAATGTTTCCAGAGAAATTACAGGGCTTAGAGATATAAGATCTTAGATCTCTGGGTGACGAGCGCAGTGCAGTGCTAGGTAATGATTCGGACTCTTCATGGTCCAATAGCTGCGTGTCACTGTGCTGTTATGTGTCAGGCATGTTGCTTACCATCAGGCACATGTTCTGAACGTCTCGTCACTCTTTATTAAAAAAAAAAGTGTGAAATATCATAAAATCTTATTGTCAGCCATTCTATCAATAGTTCAATAATTATTAAAGTATTAATGCTTCACAGCCAGCTGCAGTTTATTGCAAGAAATTAATGCTGCTCATAACTAGTGGATCTAAAGACGAGCGCATCATTCACCAAGCAATGATATTAAAAACGTCTAGACTTGTTTCAGGTATATCGAAATAAAGTTCCGAAACATAGGGCGTACCCTTCGTGAATCGCACGGCACATAAAGCGCAGTTATAGCGGTTCAACCCATCTACTGTTTTATGAGTAAAGGATTGATGTCGCGAAACAAAATGTATACTGTTCCAACAAAAGGAGTAAGGAGCAAGGGCGGCAGTAAAACCAACAAGATGATGCTAAATTATGCACGGCAAGGACGGCGTTAAATCAATTCCCGTTCGCGATTTTTCGCTCTTTACGCTTTCATATTTCCTCAGCGTAACGATGCCAACGCTCTCGCGTCTTCGGGGCGCAGTTACGAAAATTTGCGTCTAGAGCGTACTATATAAAAAATAAATGCAAATACTCTTAATGGAAAAGAATAATGACATCGTAAAATGTAGGTACAGGTAAATAAGGAAAAAATAAAACATTACTTCTGAAAAACAAAGAACAATGAATTATGATAACAAAATTAGTGGAACTGGCCTGCGTTTGTGCCGGATCTTAATGTAATTTTCTCAATTTTGGTTAGAAAAGGAAAAAAAATATCACGCAAACGAAACGTGCCTTCTGCGAAGATTCCTCAAATAACTGAGACCTTTTTTGTATGTTTTTATAAGGTTCGTTTGGTGTCCCCTGCATTAAAAATGCGCATATCTAGAGATACAAAGGTCGCGCGTTACACATATTTTAGAAACCCTTGTCAACGTCGGTTACACTCACAATTGAGGTCTATGTAGATGAACCTCCTCGAGACCCAGTGCTTTTTATGTGGATGCACATTACTAACAAAAACAGAAATGAAAGGGAAAAATTTCCTATCTATTGCTAGGTAACTTCGAATTCATAATTGTTTACTAATCATCTACTTTTTCAATAAATTGGAGAATTTTAATTATTTTTTCTTTTATGCAATGTCAAGCGCGCTTACCTATAAGATACCGATTCACCAGTAAAACCTTCATTTTACTGATTACATCTAACGGGTAAAGCCCATACGAGCAGCGTGTTCCCTTTTGTCTCTACGCATCTGGAATCAAATCGCTTCGTTTTTTTTTTCGTGTTTTTTTTCAAGTTACCTTCCCAACTACAAATTTTGCTAGAAACTTGGTAACAGTCTTGGGTGCATTTAACATTTGACGATTAGTATGTATAAAATGGAATGAAAGAGACTAGGTCCACAGTATCCCATAGTTTTATTCGTGTAGCTCGAGATTCCGTAATTTTTGAAGTGAAAACTGGTTTTGGCGCGTCACAGACAGATTTTTCGTGGGCCGGGATTTGAATTCTAGCATAACACTCGGAAATGATAAGAAATCTTCGGGTAAACTCGGGACCATCTAGAAAAGCGTCAGCATTTCCCATTGGTCATCTAGAAATGCGTCAACATTTCTAGGTGGCCTTGCTCAAAGCCACGCCCCCCTGTTTCACCCGCGTAGTTTCCAAAGTAAGCTATCAACTTCTGAGTTATTTGTTTTCACTTCTATCGGCAATTACGGCCCATTTTTTTTAAATCCAAATTGTAGCCTACATTATGTGTTATTCTCGACTGTTATCTATGTATTTAGGTAACATATTTTTTTTCAAAATCCCTTTGGTGTTATTTGCTTGAAAAAGTAACAAACATGCATCCATATGTGTACATGTACAATCTTTCACTTTTATAATATTAATAGCAGTGACTTTCGCAGCTTTACCCGCGTACCCACGACACGGGCCCAGAGCCTAGTGTGGGGCCATTGTATAAATCCTTTAAAGTAATCTGTTTTTGTACAAATAAAGTGTTAAAGTGTTGAAATAAATGAATGCATTAAATCAGGAGAGAATGATAACATAAGCAATTTTGCTAGGCAACAGAAGCACGGATCACGTGTTAGGTAAAGGTGCCAGGTAATAAATAGTTATGCTTAGGTATCATGACATTATTTCTAAATAACCTTGAAGTGTGAAGTTAATGCCTCAATTTGGTGATTAAAACATTAGAGAACGCAGTGAATGGCGTATGTTACCTGTGACGTTCAAACAGACAGTTATTTAACTTTAGCTGGAATTATAACGAGACTGTAGTTAATATAATATGACTTGTAAAAAAAACCCGTGGAATGATATTGTATGTATTAAGTTTTATCGAAATGTGGATCAAGCAATCGTTTCATTGTTAAAAACTTATTCAGGAATTGAATTTGAATAGAATCACTAATAAAAATAACGAAAAAGAGTGTTTTTGAGAGTTAGTTAAAATAAAAGGCACGGAGCGAAACTAAAAAAATGAAAATGTTCAAGGTCAGAGTAGGTCCTTTCTAGGTCAACGTGCTTTATTTTCGACTACACCGTCGCTTACCATACGGGAGTTGGTGGTTAAACGCGGACCAAAAAATTGAATAATATCGAATGATACGTTTTAACTTGCGGATCTGCGCTTTAAAAATTACCATCAGAATCCAGAATCACAATATAAGGATACTAAATAGAAGGAAGTGTGCGCATATTTAACTAGCTATTACCCTTTTGTTGTTATTGTTTTTTCCCGCAATTTAAAGAAAAAATTATAAAGGAACTATTCCCTAAAGAACTTTATGATTGCACACAATAACCTATCTACACTTAGGATTTATGCTAAATCACTTTTTCTAAAATGTTCTTTGATCATTAAACACATGCAAATAACAAATTGAGGAATCTACACAACACTCTGAAGACAAGAAGGTGTATTACGGAAACTTATTACATTTATCACTTATAATTATTTTACAGTACCTAAGTAGTTGCTTGCCCCACGTCGATCAACTTTTAATCTAATTTAACATTAAGTCAAGGCTTTTCGGATGTTTTTGATCAGTAAAAAGGCTATAATAGAGCTAAAATAAAAATCAAATATTAACAAAAAATATGGATGATACCCATTACTTTATGCTCGTGTTATCCTCGCATGGAATAGCAAGATTAGCTCGTCTTAAGTTTCAACTGCATCTTGCGGCCTTTTTTCAAATAGAATGTGCAAACGAGATGCGATTGTCAGAGCGCACTCCCCTTGAAAAAGGCAGGCAAACGCAACTGAAACTTACACATGTTACCCGTTAGTTACATTTGGTCAGTACCTACTTGACTTAAAATTTTCCTTGCGTATAGTTGCAGCAATCTTGATGGGAACATTTGGCCGAGATTTTGCCAACCTCGCGGCTTTTTAACGTGTTAATTAAATAATTTTGTTTAATTTGCCTTGTTTATTAATTTAGTGAGATTAAGTAATTTTTTTTTAATTGAAAGTTAACTGAATTGACTTGAACGTCCTACTTAATGTTATAAATGCGAAAGTTTGAAAGAATGGATGTTTATTACTCTTTCACGTAAAAACTACTGAACAGATCGGGCTGAAATTTGGAACATAGATAGATTACAGTCTGGAAAAATACAAAGGGTAATTTTCATCCCGAAAAAAAGGGAACTACGCAAGTAAAACCGTGGGACACTGCTTGTTCCAAAAATAAATTTAAAGAATTACATTAAAAGCTCTTGTGGAACGAATTTTCTTATGGAATGCTTGAGCTGATATACTGCGACGTCCGTACAGAAGCCCTGTGTCGTTGTGTTGCCGTCGCCGTCGGTCGGCGCCTCAGTCACGGTCGGCCAACGTCCCACATAACGGTCAATTCGCACTCGAGCATTTTTCTCGCTAGCATTACGTAACTACTCAGGAACTAGTTCTTGGCCAGTCGCGATTTTCTTACCGCGCTAATTGTACAACTTTCTCTTTTTATTGCATCACCTATTCGATGATGCTGGAATTATAATGTTTGGATGCTTTGTTGGCTTTATTGGTTAATTCATTTGTGATATAGGATACGCTTTTTTGTGGTTGAGTTAATGTTTTCTTACATTGTTTGAGTAAGTATTTCTTTTGTAATTAATAATGTACACATAATCCTACTGGCGGTACTGCTAGTGCCATAAAAAATTGCAATAAAAAAATTGAGACTATAAATTGAGCTGAAAACTATCCCATCTCTAAAGTTGAACTATATTACCTATACATAAAGGTAAACTTTTGCGAATATCGGTTGACTTGATGAAGACACAAAGAAACACTATTTTTTTATATTCGTATTTCTCATATTTCCCGTTTGTGTGACTTCCCCTGGTGAAAAGTAGCTTATCTATTATTCTAGACTATTAGCTATATATGTGTATGTATGTTCCCAATTTCAATCCGATCCGTTCCGTCGTGATTAAGTAAGAAACATCCAAACGTCTAAACATCCACACATTCGCATTTATAATATTGGTAGAATTATAAATTTATAACGATTATCAAATCCCATCGTCTTACCAACTTAATTTTATAACTATTTATTTTTACTCTTCGAAGATAGGTACGAGTACCTTATTTAGCTTACCAATAAGTATAATTCAGGCATGCGTGTTAATGTAAATTCAAACAACCACATGTTTTGGTAATTTTATAGTGAATCCAGTCCGGCTGAAATATTAGCCGCATTTGGCGGCCATTTACACGGGGAATGCGTGTGTGACCGCGCCCCGTTAATTAATGAAAATGCGTATCAACCACGCCTGCATTTATTTTAGAAACGATATATATTCTGATGTTTTTAAATTATTTTTTTTTATTGGTAATAAATATTTTATTTGGTGGACAATTCACACACAACACTATCTGACCCCAAACTAAGCAAAGCTTGTACTATGGAAGCCAGATAGCTGATATAATACTTGTATATTTTTAAATACGAACTTATTATACATAGAAAACACTTCCAAGCACAGTACAAATATTTGAATTCATCATACAAACATTTGCACTGGGGATCGAACCACCCACGACTTTGCAGGCAGACCTACTACCAACTAAGCCACCAGGCTAGCCAAAAGAATATCAAACATAAATATATGTATATCTATGTCTATAAGCATAAAAACTATGCTCGGTCATTGTATAATCTACGAATCATTTGTGATTTCAATTATTGACATAACGAAATGAATAAATTTACTCAATCAAGCAGTTGTTTTACGTATTCAACTTTCTAGAGAATAATTCTAAGATATTGCTACACCCGGATCAAGATTGTAATTACCTAATAATTCCACATATATGCCACTTAAGGCATTTTCAGGTTAGCGTTTTTAAAGTTCATGTTAACATGTTTTATTCTGGTTTGTTGGCACACCGTTCATACAAAACCAAGGCTTGGCACCATGTATATTGCTATCACCATACGAACAAAAATTAACCACATCTATTGGAACCGACTTGCTTATTTGAACGAAAAACACAGAAAAAATTCGGAATGTTCGTTGTTTTAAGATATTTTTTTACTTTTTTTTTTATACTTTAAAAATATTTTTACCTTCGTATTCTAAATATTCAGCGTACGCGATCAAAATACGAGTACATCCCAATTTTTTGAGTTAATCGGTTCGACATGGACATTTTTGACATTTTTCACATCAAACGGTAATGCTACAATTATAATCATGATTACAATAATTAAATATTGGTGGTGGACAAATAACTTATATTATATTATACTACAAGTTTATGGTGTTTTCAAATGCAGTTGCGTGAATCCACGTAAACTCGTACGAGTTTAATCGCGCTAGAACAATCGCTAGTCTGAAAGCGGCCTTAACCTGGAGATTTCAATAGCAGAAGCAATATCAGGCTTTATTTTCCTCATAGTGCAATGGAGTGTTCCGTGTGGCGTCCGTTGATTGATTTCGGTACACGTTTCGTTGTTCCATGATGCAATTTGAAGTGCAGACCACACGCTGAGGTGTGATTGGATATGGTTTGCTGTTGAAAGAATATTTACTTGCGTATGTACTTTTCTGTCAACAGCAGATAAAACGTATTGCGCTCAGTGTTTTATAGCTTTTGATTGCACGGAAATTGTGAATTTCGTATTAAAATTTATTAGTGTGTCCTACTCACAGCACATACACAATTTCCATAAAAATGCAATTTGAAAACATATCATCACTGGTTACGGATTTGTCCGCGTCGTACGCTCGTTTATGTTCATTTGTTTTTATTGTAAATTATTCCAGACAGCTGTACCTACTTACCAAATTTCACCATCATTCGTTTTGTTCTTCCGAAGTAATTGAATACCTATTGAAAATTTAATCTTAACATTCAAACTTTCACGTTGAAGTATTTTATTAGTGGGATAATTAATTCACAATCTAATTCGTATTTTACCTGTAATAAAAAGCTAAAAAACACTGTACAAAATTATGTTTTATTAAAAAAGAAGTGTAATTAGTTGATGATGATGACGTCCTCCTTGGCGTGTCCGCCAATGGCGACCCTGGCAAATTTTTATTCTGAGCTCTTAGATGGCTCGCAAAACCAAATTAGTTTTAAAAGTGCTATTGCATGGCGCGCAGTACAATAGACCCTCAGCATTATATGTGTAGGTGTATGACGGCTTAGGGCGGGTCCTTCGGCGGGAGACGCTTTGCGTCAAGGTGTTGCTGTCGCATTTGTTCAAAATTTCAAAGAGCCTCATAAACAGAGCAGCGCCATTCACGCCTCTGTTTGGCATTATTTCCCCATCCTTTGCATGAGATGTTGCATGCCGTAAGATGACGCTTTAGTACATCCTTGTAGCGCAAATACTGACCGCCAGGTGTACGCTTTCCTTTCTTCAGCTGAAAGAAAAATACAGCTTTAGGCAGCCTAGAATCATCCATGCGTACAAGATGTCCACACCATCTCAACTGACCCTGAATTAGTAATGCCTCTATGCCAAGAATCCCTGTATTTAGTTATAGTCATTCACACAAACATTTTTAACAGTGGTTTTATAATTAAGTTGGATGTGCCTCTGTCTCTCTGTGTGTGTTTGTATCTTATGGCATTGAAGCTTTTGAACGGATGAAATATCAAGAGATTTTGATTTTGTTTTTTTTTGGTCAAAAGGTAAATTAGTAGAAAATGGCTTTATACATGTTATGATTCAGCTATACTGCATCTAAATTGGTTTAGCTCATTAGATCCACATGGTTTTATCCAGAGGTTTGAATGTCTTTTTGGTAAGACCCCAAGCCCCAGCAGAGGGAATACAAAAGTGAACTAGTTATGCTGATGCAAATCATGTGTGGTAAGTTATATTATGATAGATGATAGTTTCACATAGTTGGCTATTGGATACTAATTGGAGAGATCTCTCTACCAAGTCTGTGGTAGAGAGTTCGCCTATCATTATTTATACCCAACATTTGAATCAAAGAGCAATTATATTCGATGCCTATTCTTCAGAGCGAACATCAAATAACCGTTAACGAACTCGCACGCACCTTTCAAGTATCAAATTACCATTAAACTCACCGGAATGAGCAAATTGCCGTACGTGACATCACCTACTTACGCAGTTTGAGGTAAGTACGGGAAGAAACGCGTTGTGTAATTGCTGCACAGGCTTAGCAATAGAGTCCCATTTCCTGGACAGAACATTAAAAAAAGTGTATGTGTACTTAGGTACATACAAGATGTTGATACTTAATTGTTTTTTCTTCGTGTTTTGGACATACGGCAGTGTGGCCAGCCAAGTTCATTTAAGTAAACTGTCGAGCCGCACCATGTGTAATATTACACGCACAGACTAAGTAGAGAGTTAGTTACACGAACCATTTGGAACTTCTTTTGTCCTCCTAAGAACCTTAACTTCAACCATAGAATAGATAATATGGAAATGTATATGTATTTAACGCAAAGAAGTATCTACCTACCTGAAATTGGTTACAATCAAAGAGTTTACACATACTACGTATAGAGTTGGCACAAACGCTTTACACCGAAAGCACGGGTAGTATCTTTCTTGCCTTGGCGCTCTTGTGGAAGTGTCATACTTTTGTCGCGGCACATCACTCTGTTGCCATAGAAAGTATGCACGTCATCTGCTTACGATTGACACAAAGGTACCTTGCGGAAAATCTAACTCTATACGTAGTATTTATGTAACAATATTTGCTAAATGTTGATTAACTAACTTCTGGGTGTCGGTTTTTCGTGACCGTTTGTCGTCACCCAGTGGTGACACCACTGGGTGACGACAAACTAAATTTTTAAAGTTTCTAAAGATTTAACTCCGTTAAATCCAATGATTTAACGGAGAATGGCGAAACTGGTATGCACCATCCGCCTAGTCGCATTTGCTCTGATTGGTGGACTATAGTCTGAATCCTCTCGTTGGGAGAAGACTCAGAGTCCCAGAAGTACGAACTACGAAAAGTGGGCTACTCTGCGTGTTGTACAAACTTACCTTTTTAGTTGAAATTATTAGCTGCACAGAATAACAAACTTTTTTTTCTTTTCTTGATTAAACAATAACGTGGACAATAAACCAATTAGATAAAAACTGAAAATGTCACACAACTGAAAAGATAATTCGTGGTTTTCTAATAATTTTTTTTCTCATAAAGTGCTACTCATTTAGCCTCTGCCATTTTTCTTCAAACTTTAACCTATTTCGTCTTCTCTACCCAAATTCCACCGACTAACTTGATTATATGTGTCTTCTGACTCGTTTATTTTGTAGTCTTACCTAAGTTTTTATTTTATTAACCCGCTGATTTGGGCTCTTCAAGTTGAAATAGCTGTGTGGCACTGTGCATTGCGCAATAATGAGCAGGTGAATGAATATCTTGCTCGTTCTTACGTTAGGTATTAATGAAAAAATAGGAATATTTCTATGCAAACAATGTTAACTGCAACAAACCAATATTGCAACAGTTGACGCGAGAGTTACAGCACACGCGTTCATGATAACTGGAGCGTAATTTTATGTTTGCAAACGCATAACATATTTTATTTCAATGATGAAAAAATGACACATGACTCAAATTTTAACTGTTATAAGCAAGATTACGCAATGCAGCAGTGATGACGGGTAAGGGCTATTGAAAAACTTTTTCAATGAATTATAGTACCTACTTAAATAGTTTTAGAGACAGTTTGAAGAACCGATGTAATATATGTCTTCCAAATGAAAGACAACGTAAGGTTACTATAGAATTTATGTGGACCTAGGAGTTCTTGGAGATTAATAGTAAAGAAAAGGCAGTCATAGGGAATGCCGATGGAATTTAAACATTAGAACTTAGAATTTTTGTACTAAACAGTACTGATATTGCACAATAAGTACCTACGTCAACTAGGTATTTAACTACAAAAAGCTAAAATTACCGAAAGGGGAACTACGCGGGTAAAACCAATGGGAGCTAACATTAGGATAAAAAATGGCAGTCATAGGAACTGCCGACAGAAGTGTAAACTTATAACTCAGATTTGATAGCTCACTTTGAAAACTACGTGGCTGAAACCGAAGGGCGTGGGCATGGTTCCGGGTTTTCCCGAACATTTTTTTCATTCCCGAGCGTGATGCTTGACAATTCACATTCCCCGAAAAGTATGTCTGTGGTGCGCCAAAAGATATTTTCACTTCAAAAAAAATCTAATATTTCAGTGTTTGTCAAGAAATTAATGAAAATAGAGAAAAATATTTAGTTCTACACGCAAACATGCACGCACACGTACTTACACCCACACTATCTTTTAGCTTCTGCTTATAATTAGTATATTGCCATTTACTATCGCAATCACGAAACCTCACCACACGTATAAAGCAATCAGAGCATCAATGGATAAGCACCTGAAACCGGAACGCATCACCAAATTGCCGGTTGTAACTCCATTACGGGTAAATCGATCGTGTTATTATGTTATAGTTAACATTAATTGGATGTTGTCGTTCATTGCCGTGGGAAATGGATCGTGTTAGCTTAACTGTAAACACTGGACCATTGATGGCAAATGCAAACATTTATAAATGAAAATCAGTAATTTTAACTATGTCACTGTGAAATTGTAAGTAGCATCAGTTTATGATCTAAGGGCGTTAGATTGTTATATAGGTGGCTACCAACTGTAAAAAGCTGGAACGTAAGGCCTTCTCTCACAAGGAGTCAAAGCCTACATCTACAACGATGGCCTAGAGCGGGTTGGTGGGCCATTCTATGAGCTGGTTTCCACGATATTTTCGTCACCGTTAAATCAACTTGCCAGTGTCAGTGGGCAGTGAAGTTATGACAAACTAGTAAATCGGCGTTTAGAATAATAATACTCATAGGTGCAAGCGAGATCAGAATCTACCTCACTATTGTAATCAAAAGTTCTCACCACTTGGCTAGTACGGATTTAATTATTTTAGTTCAAAAGTACATACATTGGATACAGTTACTCTTTTATCGTCGCGCAGCGAGCTATGGAGAGAGCTATGCTTGGAGTTTCTCTGAGGGATCGTATTCGGAACGAAGTGATCTGTCAGAGAACCATGGTAACCGACATAGCTCAACGCATTAGCAAACTGAAGTGGCAATGGGCCGGTCATATCTGTCGCAGAACCGATAACCGTTGGAGTAGACGTGTTCTTGAGTGGAGACCACGAATCGGCAAACGTAGTGTAGGACACCCTGAGACTTGATGGAGTGGTGATATACGGAAGACAGCAGGCAGTGGATGGAGACGTATAGCTGAGGATAGGGCTGAGTGGCGAGCCATGGGAGAGGCCTATGTCCAGCAATGGACTAAGATAGGCTGATGATGATGACTCTTTTATGAACTAGATACATGTTATCGTCACATGTACCGACATAGATGATAATATCATCATATTCGATACATCCAAAGGTAAATAAGTAATTTTGTATGTATATTGTGTTTTACTTCTATTGGTCCTGAGTGATTCTGTTTATTTAAGGATGATACTTCAATGCACCATCATCACTTAGCCCTGACCTTTTCTGTTTCTTATGACGCTGTATTCATGAAAAAAAAATTTCATTTGATTGATGTTGATGATTGTCGCTGAAAGCTAATAACGTCTGATGATCTGTGATGGGCTGCTTTATGCTCCATGGGTGAATATCGCAATCTGTAGGTACGTTGTTTTTACTCGCAATATGTATCTAGAGGTACTAATATTATAGAGCTGAAGAGGTTATTTTATTTGAACGCTCTATTATCAGGAACTACTGGACTGCGTTCAAAAATTATTTCATCGTTTAATTTGTACGAGATCGCTATGTGTTATGGGCTATTATATTACTCGTATGTACCACGGGGACCGCTATTATAACAATATACGAGACTTCGATCAAAATGTTTTTCAATTTCAGTAACCACGGCTGCTTTAACGCGACAAAAACGCGGAGACATACGTATATTATGGCATTCATCAGTTCTAATATCTAACGACTCTAATGATTTCAGTCAATATTTTAATGTTATTGCAATACTTATGTTTGGGACTGATTTTAAGGTTCTGTGTGAAGAATAATCTTTTACCAAGACTTCTTTATTATCATTTTTAGACTCGTAATACGCAGTCAGTAGATTTATTTAAGGGTTACATGTTGCGTAATGGCTACATCAAGGGGGCCTACATACCTATACTACCTAGGGGGGCTACCTAGAATTCTATCAATATTCGTTGTGGTTTTACGGAACCTTCGCTATGATATTCCAACTCACAAATGAGTTTTGTTACTAACGAGAATGCAGACATAAGCATTTACTAAACACTTTTATTTATAGATTTTCGTTTTTTTAGCGGCTTCTGTAGGCATCCTACCGATATGGTTATATACATACAAATGGTGATACTACCTACATGTAGAAAGTTGTATTATCTAGCACATTTATTTTAGCACTCGAGTGGCACAGCATGAGCGGATCCGTCTAAGATCGACAGATTACGTCACAATGGGGCTAGTTCTACAAGAAAGCGCCGGTCAACATGACGACTCACTCTATATTTGTACTACAACTTACTTGTTAGTGTTGTACCAGTGCCTTATCTTAAGTGAAGATAAGGACAACATCAAAAAGATGTCAGTCCAATACAAATTTAAGAATCGTGTCAATCATGCAATCGCTCCATTCGTTTAGAAACAGCCGAATTTCAAATATTAACTTTACAATAATATGCTGACTGTTTAAGTGAAATCCAATCTGTTTAGAAAGTCATGACGTTCGTAACGTAAAGCGAACTCAAACAGACAACATTGAGTTTTAGCAACGTTCTATTGTACGGTATAGTACTATAGACAAACACAGACACTCATAGACACCTGTGTACCTATCTACGTATTGGGCACGTGAAACGTAATTAAATATTTAAAAGAGTAAGCTTACTTTTACATGATATGAAATGATTATAATTGCAGTTACTATAAGCCTAAATCGTTCCACAACTGGTCAAATCTTCCCTTCTTCCAGGTAGCCCGGTCTACGGATTTGGTAGTCCAGTTTTTGTCGCACGATTGCAGTTAGTTACGCCTTCATCATCTGGGATTCATATATATCTGGGTTTAAATTGAGGCCGTAGAATAATTGAAAAGACACAATTTTTTTTATGTAATGTGAAATCTGAATTCCACAACGGGTTATTCCTGTATCGTAGGATATATGTAGATCTTAATTAGTAAGGTTTTCAAGGAAATTACTTGTAAAAACACCTTTTTAAATCCGGAATTAATAAGAGACACAATTCACATCAACTCACGTTCTACTAAAGGGATTGGGTTTCCTTTTAATACGGGGCTTAAGCCTTTATCCTTAGGCCAGTTTAATCCACCACGTTATCGTATTGCGGCTAGGAGTACTTAAGTCTTGAATAAGTATTCATAATTTGATTAATATTTTACACACAATCTACACCACTTTTGACCACTATTACTTGTGATTAAAATGTAGATAAATAATTCTTACGAAAGTAGGTTATAGGTTACGTTTAACCTTACATAATTTCTTTCAAATTGTCTTCGCCAGATTAGCGGCTTCCAACCCTTGGGGTGTTTCATCCAATGTTCTACAACTAACCAAATTTGTTTTTACTTATTCTAAAAAAAAAGTACCGATTTTGACACTCTTTTAAAATTTTCTGAAGATATGATACTGTTTTCCATTGCATAGCAAGGTGGCCGCGGTGCGTGCAAGTGAAATGATTCGTACTTTCACGGGTTACTTATGAAATTAGCGATTTACTCGTTATGCACAAGTTTGCGCAATCTCGTGGCAAGTTATGTCACGGGCCGCGGCGCGCACATTGCCCAAGTTATCGCAACTTATCAGCTATTTGTGAAGCCGCAAGCTTGGGAAGTTGGTCGTGGTCGAATACCAACTAAATTATGCGGAGTTACGCATGTTAACTCTATATTTTATGCAAACCGGAGAGGAAATTGAATAATTGACACACTAATTTATATGCGTATGTGGACGAGATTTGTGCGCACACACAAATCTCATGTGATATTTATAGAGCATGTTAAGTACAATAACTTTCCCTATTCTTTCAAAACTACACGGTTCATAACACAAGTATTTTAAAGTTTGAAAAATCTTGGAGATAAACATCTTATAAAACCATACTTACAAACATCAACATAGGATATGTGCCTGTTTTGAGATTTAAATATATAATTAGCTAGCGCACGGGGCGAAGCCGGGGCGGGCCCGGCTTCGCCCGTGGTACCTTATTATTCCCGGCAATTATTCGAATTTTTCTCGTAAAAACCATCATTGGACTTCAACGAACGTTAAAAAAAAAAGAATTGGCCAAATCGGTCCAGGCGTTATTGACTTATGCGCTTACCAACACATTTTGCGATTAATTTTTAGGGTTCCGTAGCCAAATGGCAAAATACGGGACCCTTATAGATTCGTCATGTCTGTCTGTCTGTCCGTCTGTATGTCACAACCACTTTTCTCCGAAACTATAAAAGCTATACTATTGAAACTTAGTAAGTATATGTAATAATATTAGTAGAAAGTAGATGTAATAAACCGCATTAAGATTTTGATACAAACATAGAAAAAAATTTAAAAAATTAGGGGTTTGTCAGGTCAAAAGTTACAGGGGAAGGGGTCCCCCTCCTGTAACTTCTAAAATAAGAGAATGAAATGAAAGTGAAATGAAAATGAAAGTGTATGATGTATGTTGCCATGTAAACTATCAACGAAAATTGGTTTGAATGATATCTAGTAAGTAGTTTTATTTTAATACGTCATAAATTGACTATTATTAAAACACTGATTAAAGTAACAACGAAGTAGGTACAAGAACTTTTGTATTATGTTACTTGCTGCTACGGAAGCCTTCATGGGCGAGCCTGACTCGCACTTGACCACTTTAATTATATTATAGATTTATTGTTTTATCGTATCAATCAAACTAAACCGTATCAAAGAATTCGGAAAATAATATAAGCTACCGAGCTCGAGTTCCTTTTTAACCTCGTGATCTTAAAACAATCTAATCTTATATTTTTGCCTTTATCAAAATCCAATATCCGAGAGTACGAGGCAGCTGAAGCTGAGCCGGGATAGCCAGCGCGTGATGGAATACCAGTTTGCATTATTAAAACATTAGCGAGAGCCGAGACGCTGTGTAGCAATCTCGCCGGACTTTGATACTGGAGCTAGATCTAGCCTGTTTATATAGGATAAAAGAAAGTCTGTTTTGCAAAGCTGCAAGCAATGTGTAAGAAGAATCACAAGCAAGCGAAGTAATGCACATTTCTTTCGTTTTTTTGCACGATCCATGACCGTATCTACCCTTATTATAAAACGTGTGGCGGAAAGGTCCAACAATATTTATTGTATTTCATCTATACTGGGTATCGAGTCACATATGTGAATATTAGACACGAAAGCACAACATTTTTTTCCATACAAAGTTATAAATTCGTTCTTTACGTTTCTTTATTAATTTATTTGACAACCCTAATCAACGGCGGCCTAATCACTGACCACTGGCCGCCGCGCGTCGCTTCGTCGTCGCACGCCACGCCGCCGCGCATTAGGGTTGAAGCTGGTTAATTTTACATCAAACTTTGATTCGTATTATCTCGCGATCTAAAGTGCTGAAGGGAAATAGACCTTCGGAGATGTAGTCCACATCAGTGTTGGAATGACATATTCAAATATTGTTGGACCTTTCCGCCATACGTTGTATAATCAAGTTCTTTCTACAGTGAGAAAAATATCTTTCGGTGTAATAGTTGAACTTTAATCTCGTCTATGAAATGTTAACCGCGATTCAATATCTTCTTTAGGTGGAGACCATTTCTTTGATTTTAAACAATATAAATAGCTCCCAGTATTTTATTTGTTCTAGTTTCCACAAACAAAACAAGTATAGTTTTTAAACTTTTGCGGTTTGAACTCATATTGAATTACTTAATAATTTAGACCGCGACTGTAAGTCCTGTGTAATTCTTTAAATTGAAAACAAAATAAATTATTTATTTTGTTTATCACTATAAAAACTTCACCGTTGAGAACGAGATGTGTTTACAAACATATTCTAAAGATACATATTTACAAGCATATTATATAGATGATCATGTTTTAATTGTCACAATAAAAAATGTTAGGCCAATGAATTTTCCAGTTGCTCCATTGCCGGGGAATTTTACTGGCTCAAATCAGCTTTAACTCTAATGCCTCGGTCAAAACGGAACAACAAAAGCACATAATTTTAATCTGTAAAGTAGCGGAGGTCAAGTGGTAGCATTAAAATTCTAGCTGAGTTTTAGAGGTAATTCTAGGCAGGTAACGTTCCAGCACTTGCGCTGCGCCTAACGTTCATCGCATTTGCTATGCTGACACCAGAATCTAATTTTCATAGTATTACCGGAAGCTTTGCACTATAGTGCATGGTAAACAGCAGGCAGACCCACAATCTGATTATAACATTATTTCATCTCAAGCTCTGTAGTGTTAGCATAGAACTTATCACTATTAAACCAATAAATAGGTATTTAGGTACACAATTTCAAACAACATTTTGCAATCCGAAAAGTTGTCTATAATTTTTTAGTAAAATTGAATCTACATAGAAAAATTCGACGTTTGTGCTGTCAAAAAAATACAAAGAAAAAAAATCGTATTAATATAATCATCTAAATCTAATATATAAAATTCTCGTGTCACAGTTTTTGTTGCCATACTCCTCCGAAACGGCTTGACCGATTTTGATGAATTTTTTTGTACTTATCCGGTATCTATGAGAATCGGCCAACATCTATTTTTCATCCCCTAAATGTTAGGGTAGTCCACCCCAAATTTTTTATTTTATTTTTAGACAAAATTTTAATTTCTATTATTTTATGATACAACATACAAAAATACATACAATGCTCAATTTTTACCATTCTACGATCAACCCTTATTTTTTAATAGCCATTTTAGTAATTTAATCATTTTTCCTCTCCGGTCGAAAACTGATCAATCGTCATTTAATTAGTCATCCCCGCCAGTTGTCTACAGGTGTCACTTCTGACCCAGTAAACAGCACGATAATTTGGGGATCAAAAGTAGTCTATAGCATATATATAGTTAGTACACGGTAATCTCGGGAACTATCGGACCGATTTAAAAATCATTCACCGTTCTTTCATATGTACGTAATCCTTGAATGATGTAGGTCATATATATGTACCACGGGCGAAGCCGGGGCGGGCCGCTAGTAATCATCTAAATTAAAGGTCATTATCTCGGTGGTTATGGTTTCGGTCGCGTTCAATAGGTTTAGCTAGGTAAATAGGGTCCATTTTACCTCGACAACTTTTCTAACTGGGTTAAATATTTTTAATTACCTCGATGTTTCACATCGAGCCGATCGTTGTAGCGTTGTTTCTGATTCATCGTAATAGACAATTAGTTTGAAGCGGCTTGTTAAATTGTCCTTACTCATTGTACGCTATGGCTAATGCTTACAGGGTGGAATATTGCATTATTCACTATTCCGGCATTAGTACCGACGATGCAGTGACACGTGCCGCCGCCTCATACAGCGCCGTCTTCTAGGCTATTCATCTTCCCGAGATATGCACCAGATGGAGATTTAGTCCAACGGGACTTTAATTAGACTGGAGAAAAAAATTGCACATTGCTGCTCTTAGGAATAAATGAATTTATAAGGCTTTTTATAATAGCTGTCGAGTCAGTATGTTGAGTATTTTTGTCAGAATTTCAGTTTTATTCGTGCCCCACATAAACTATTTTAATTAGAGTATACCCATTCACTACGCAACATCAAACATAGGGTATGATGATAATATGTTAGCATCATACACAACACACTATTTAAATAGCTAAATCAGCACGTAAATCTAATTATTATATGTAAATCGTAACTGCTGTTTAAGTAACAACAAGTTAAACACAAACAAAACGAAGTTTCCTAAAAATGAAAATTAACTACATAGGTCCGAATTATCGATCCCAAAACCTCTGCAAACTAAATGTCACGACAATTTTTGGAGCCGTTTCCAAGATTCAGATTGTATATCTAACGCGTGAGATTATAACCTGACGGTGTTGACAATTTTACCGTGACATATACATATAATGTTACTGTAAAACGTCGACCAGTAACTCTTAAGATTTAAGTTTAAGTCTTAGGATTTACCGATATGAGTTGGTAAATTTAATGTAAGTAAGTATTTCTAAAAATCGGACGTTTTTTTTCGGGATTTACCTACTATTCGACTCATTTTTTACTATTTACTATTCAGTATATATACTAGCTTTTACTGCTGTCAGCTGGTAGATGTTGGTTTCCCAAATCCGAAATCTCACACCAATCTCCACCTAGTCTTGTCGCTACTACCCCTAGAGTGTCTATAAAAAATGCTGGAACCAGAAGCTCTGCGGTCTGCCCTGAGAGTCGCTTCTCCATACTCAGCCTAAGCTCCACTACGGAGGTCGCCGACTCGCATCGCTCGCCCCCCTGTGCTTCACTAGCACCTCGCATGGCTCGATCCATTCAGGACCTCCCTTGAGCTTCTGGCGGGAGCCCGCCCAGAGTAAATTTTCAGTGATAGACGCTAATCGGTTCAACATTACCGTAACTGTAATGTAATTTACCAACTGAATGGTGGTAAACGTTTGAGTCGTTAACATTTTTGGACATTTACCATTAAGAATTGGTAAATCATAGGTTTTACTCGAAAATCTTTATTCGATTTACCACAGTCTGTGTTCCGCAAAAAAGAGTCCATTCGAACTGACTCCTACTTTTCGAGGCGTGTCCGTGCCGGTTTCTGACCGTCTTGAGCTTTTGGGCGTTACTTTAACATCTACGCTCAACTTTGGCTCATATATCGAGGCCAAGGCTAAATTAGTAGCCAAAAAACTAGGTGTCCTCTCAAAGGTGCGAAGGTATTTCAAGTCTGAACAGTTGCTCACTTTATATCAAGTACAGATTCGCTCCTGTATGGAGTACTGTTCATACCTTTGGGATGGATCAGCTGGAGGCTTTGGAATCGATCGAGAGACGCGCCAAAAGGCTCAGCAATGATACTCTTGTGCGAAAAAGACTTCAAAGTCCTGAACATCGCCGGAAAATTGCTAGCCTATCGGTTTTTTATTGGATACACTTCGGAGAATCTGATTCTGATTTGCATGATCTAATACCACCTTGCCCTTTTTTCTATCGGAATGCTCGCAGCTCGAGTAAGCGACATCGTTTCATGATTGATGTTCCAAAGACACGAACGAAGAGATTTGACTCTACGTTTGTGATAAGAACGTCTGGGCTGTGGAATACGTTGCCTGAGTGGGTTTTCCCCGATGATTACAATCTTTGTGTCTTCAAATCGAGAGTGAATCGGTTTTTTCCAGGTAAACACGCACCATCGTAGACCGCATTGTCGTTTAACATCAGGCGAGATGGCGGTCAAGTGTACTACTATAAAAGGTAAAAAAAAATAAAGTTCGAGCTTTTACAGTAACATATACATATACAAGAATTACTCGTCTAAAGGCATTATAACTAATGTTAGGAATTACTACCCTTAAAATTAGGAGCCGCAAAAATCTAACAACCAACATTAACTCATTTAAGCAGTTAAACTCAAACCAAATCATAATATTTAAATGCTGTAAAAATATAAAACGGCATACTTAAGGTAAATAACAGTAAACATAAAACACGCGATCATGTGATGCAATATCACGCAAACGACTCCTTTTCGAGAAACCGCCGCCGACAGGTACATTATACCTACGGTTATTGTTATCACTTTCTCTTCGCATACTAGTGACTTCATTGCCCTTTTTCACGTCTCAAGGAGAATATTGTTTATATTTCTCCTTTTTATTAACTGACTTAAAAAAAGAATGTTCTCAATTCAGTTGTAGGTTTCTTTAATGTATTTTTTTTACTTTTATAGGTTTACACTTGACCGCCATCTCGCATTTACAGTCTACGATGGAGCGTGTTTACCTAGAAAAAACTGATTCACTCTCGATTTGAAGACACAAAGATTGTAACTATCGGGAAACCCCCACTCAGGCAACGTATTCCACAGCCTTGATGTTCTTATCACAAAAGTAGAGTCAAATCGGCGATGTTCAAGACTTATTTAATTTGTTGGTGTACTACTCTGTGTAAAAAGTATTGGGAATATGTCAATAAAAAGACCCGTGTAAAAGAGGTCGTTCTATTTTTTTTACTGCATGTTGGTAGCACTGTACTGATTTAGCGCGCAAATTTTGAGCGGATCTGTCATTTAATTTGTTTTAAACTACACTTTTGTTGGTCATACTTTTGATTTCTCGGCGATTTTACAATGGAAAATATTGTTGAACAAAGAGCGTGCCTTAAATTTTGTGTTTCGAATGATATTTCATGTGGTGAATCACAAAAATGTTGCGAAATACCTACGGCAAATCGTGTATATCGAAAACAAGGGCTTATGAATGGTATAAGGCTTTTAAAGAAGGCCGAGAAGTAGTAGTAGACTTGCCTCGTTCTGGTAGACCTTCAACCGCTACGACCAAAGGAAACATCGACAGAATCAAGAGGCTAGTTCTCGAAAATCGACGTATGAGTCTGAGAGAGTTGGCTAGTGCGGTGAACATATCTTTAAGTCCGTCCACAACATTCTCATTGACATTTTAGGCATGCGCGTCGCCGCTCGACTAGTTCCAAGGTGAAAGAGCTCAATTTTGTTCAAAAAGCGCAAACGCAGCATGTCGCTGAAGACATGGCTTTTCGAGCTTCTACAGATCCGACCTTTATGAAACGTATAATAGCTGGCGACAAGACATGGCTTTATGAGTACGACATGCAAACAAACTAACAGTCTTCAGAATGGCGTCTCGAACACGAGCCGAAACCCAAAAAATCGCGGCAAAGTCGCTCCAAAATCAAGGTGATGCTGTCAGTTTTTTTTTACTACCGTGGTGTGGTTCACTCCCAATTCTTTCAAAGGGAGAAACAGTGAATAAAGAATATTATTTAGGCATCATGAAGCGTTTGCGTGCGAGTATCAACGTGGAATTCGTACCATCCCGGCTTGAAACCTTTCTACAAAGTAAATAATTGCTGTCTTGACATACGTTGTTTTGCAAACATCCCAGGTTAATCTAAGATAGTAGTAAGTTACCGGTACTTTGTATCAAGCTATTTCATTAGTTCGTTAGAAGTATTGCAACAAGTCTTTAAGAGTGTCGTAAATTGTTAGCAGTCTAAGTTTCAGCAATGATTACTTATATCGTAAACAACTCAACTACATATGACTACATATGTATAGAATGTTGTCTTTCTTACATGCGGATCAGTCCAATATCCCAGAACCGTTATCCCCTAAACTCAATTTTAATAGCCTCTATAGGGTAAGAGACTAAGCGAGACGTGTATTAGTAAATATTGACTTAAAATTGGGTTTACGGGATGGTAGGCCTCTTAGATCGGTCTGTCTTTTTGACTTTAAAATAGTTGTCTTACGAACATACATACAAATGGAGTATGAGAATTTAAGTGAAGAAGTTTTAGGAGTTTAAAAGCGTCATTTGACCCAAACGGCCCACGGAAAGAGTCTGGGAGTATTGGGGCCTTATTTTTTAGGATATTGTCTATAACAAACGTAAAAATCAGTTATTAAAAAATACGTGAAGTAATTAATGTTTTTATGTAACTTCATTACCCCATATCTCAAAATTGACCGTCTAAGCAAGTTAGCGGGTAAGCATGTGTTCTTAGTACGTACAAACTCTACTCAATCGTCCACATTAACGAATTCATCAGAAAATAGTAACGTCTCGCCAGACGTCACGTATTTTCTGATGCCCTGGGATCTTACTCTAGATATTTTTTTATTGATACTGTATTAGCTGCGGTAACCACGTATGTGTGTACCACGGCTTATCAATATTCACTAACTTTACTTTTGCCAAATTTAATTCACACATCTGAATTATTTCAGTAGATGGGGACAACTAACTTTAACGGAATAAAAAGTAACCTATATGATAATCCGAGTAGTGTAATTACTACATATTTATTCAATATAGATTTTTGCGTTTGATGGTAAGCAACACGACTGCCTATTACAAGACAGTGCCGCAACTATTGTTACATAATAACATAACATAATTTATCTCTTTAAACTGGAATTTCGTTGGGAACAATACCCTTCAAATAAAAAAAGTAATGTTTGCACATTACTGCTTGACTGTTAAATGACTCACAAGGGAGAGGTGCTTACTCAGGCAGACCCTGCAAAGAATCTAGGAGAGTAAGAGGTTTAAACGCTATATTGAGAGGCAGCTAGTCATACTAATATTATCAAGGCGAAAGTTTGCATATATGTGTGTTTCTTGTCACGTAAGCTCAGTAATGACAGAACGGATTAATTGACGGAGAAATTGATTTAATTGAAATGAAATGATTTATTTTTGGAAACATAAATAGAAGTGCTTACACCCAATCATTCTGGTAACTATAACGTGTACTTATAAGACCACCAAAGGTACCATAATATTAACAATAAATTATTGAATGGTTGATTGATTGAGTAATCTAGAAACAAAATTAATGAAATGAAACACGTAGTAAGTAGACTACTTTAAATGTAACTACTTTTATCCCTTTATGGTTAATGGCAGTGAAGCCCCGAGTTCCATCGCGGGCATGAATATTTTGATGAAATGGAAACCTTCTTCCTCTTGTTGTATTTCCTGAAAACATCTAGTAAATGCCTATGATGACAGATTAATAAATGCCAATTTTATCACGACATAGACACAAGTGGGTCAATTATAATTTCATTCACGAATGGTAAACTAGTTTCCTGCAGCCGTGATGTAACACCGGGTCCATGGCATAAGTCGAATACTTTGGAAAGTTACGAAGCGAACCGGCTTTGTAGCCTTGAATTATTGCATAATGGAAGGATAACACGACAGTATAAATTAAGCAAAATAATATTTTTGAAATTCTTTAATGCGCTTGAAAAACATTATGACAGTGACTGTTTAACAAGAGCGTACACTTGCATCTACCCTACATATTTCAACTAGACCAGGGGCTCCCAAACTTATTTTTCATCCCACCAGCTCGGAAAGAGTACTTTTGCTCCTCGATTTCAGGGCGCAAAAGTCGTTTTTACCCTCTAGAGGTTAAAGTAAATTTGAATTTAGAACATCGTGTATACTGAGGTTTTGAATTCAAAACATAATTCAACCTATTTATTTCTACCTCCTTGGTGCCGAAAGCATCATACATTTTTTTTAATATGTTAAAAACTCAGACTCGGAACCTCCTTGGTGTACCTACTTACTTTTTTTTAATTTGCTGAGCGCGAAAACACTTAAAAATTTGCATTTAGTCATTTCCTCCAGTGGTTACTTCCTCTGTGATTTCCTCGCTGAGGTGGAATGAAAAGTTACGTGTTGCACTCGAGTGCAAAGATTATTCACCTTGATCACGCGGTTAAAAATCAACTTTGCACTCTTGTATAACAAATAACTATTGTCTACACTTTGACAATAAATAATTTTAGCGCCCCCATATTTTCACCTATCCGCTTGATACACCGTAGTATTATTCTATATTACACGAAATGACGAAAACCAACAAATTTAACTGTCCGGTCAAGTTCTTGGGGTTTTTTTTTTGTATTTTTATTTGGGGAGGTAAACTTGTAAATTTGTGTTTAATAGCGTCTACTTGAAACGGTCTTAATTTTGAGAAACACCACGTAAACATTAAAGTTCATATAAGTAGAAAAGTCATAAAGAAACAAAAACAACATTTTTGACGGTAAAATGGTTCCGAAATAATTTTTTTTCAATCCAATTTATGCACTCGAATGCAGTCATTTCGTGTGTGTTATATTATACAAAATTAATTTAATACATATAATCATTACATCTTCCTTATAACTTATAATCTAATAGCGGCTAGACAACTTGAGTACTCGAAAAAACTTCGACGCAAGTGGCAAAATCGTTAGTTAACATTTCAAATACAATAATTATTAATATTAGTTGAGAATCGAGAGCTCGATGAAATTAAAAATTGCCCTCCAAGACTACATAACGCCCTCATTTTTATTCTGGGTACTTACCACCCCCTTTAGGCCCGCAGCGCCTACTAGGGGCCGTTATTGCTCACTTTGGGAAAGGCTGAATTAGACCGAGATAAAAAATCGTTGTAAACTGATAAAACTTGACTCCCAAGCTGCTTGATGCTGACACACCTGACGGCTGCGTCCTAGGTCCTACAGTTCGCCTTGGGCTGTCAGAACTCTTGATCAGTCGCTGCACGCACACTGACAGCCAAAAAACGCCAAATGCGCTAAACTGAAGTTAGTTACACGTTTTGTTAAAGAACAGTTGCCATCAAGAAGCCTCAACAGCCTAGCTAAGATTGGGGTAGCAAGAAATGAGCGTTACTTGCGCTCCCATAATATTAATATAATAAATAATTATTATGGTAACATTTAAAAGTAATTATTATTAGACACTTTTTGCTTTAAAAAAAGGCCAATGGGCCGTTATACGTTTGTTTGGCCGTTGTTTTTTTTCATAGCATAGACTCTATGCTAAAAAAAAAACAACGACCAAACCATCTATGCCATAGAGTATCAAGACGCGCACGACATGTGCCTGATAGTATGCAATAGGCCGGACTCTACAAGTTTGATAAGAACGTTATTTAGTTAGTGGAATGAGTTGGCTGGGTAGGTGTTTCTCGATGGTTACAATATTGGTAGATAAGATAAGCTTGCTCCATCGTCGCTTAACATCGAGATGGTGCTCAAGTGCAAACCTACCATAATAAAAAAAAATACTGCGATGTAGTTGTTTATCTGTTTTTTTTTGCAAAATTATGCAAATATGTTCTACCTATTACATAATGGCACGACAGGTTAAAAACTTGTAGCGAAAGTAGACCAACATGATTCCTTACATTACTTGCATATTTTTCGCACGTTATAAAATTCTACAGGCTATATAGCTATTGTTACAAAACAAAGGAAACCTCCCGATTTTTAACTACAGCTTTCCAAGAGGCTGTTTGCACAGTAATAGACGATTTTGCATACATTTAGAAGTTGGTGTCGCGATTGCTTCCGTTAAAACGTCTTTATAAATGCAAATTGATAATAGTACATCGTTTTACTTATATTACAGCGAAAGTTTATATAGATGGATGGATGTGTGGACACTTGTCGTTATTTTATAAGACTGTATGGGTCTGGAGGAAAATTGGCACAAAAATAGATTAAAACCTGGGATAACACATAATTAATTGTAATTCTTTTATGACAAATAAAATTTTACTTTTTTTACTTTACTTTTTCACCGTGGGAAAATTACAGGAACGGGAGCTACAGGAGGAGGAGGACGTCAGGAGGTTCCTCACTCTGCATGCCTAACCTAGATTTAGGTTTTTATAATGTTTTATGTTGTTTTTATACATTGAAATTGTAAAATCTAAACTTAACAAAAAATTATAAAAGACTGAATAATATAACATTTTAGTTATAATAAACATTTCAATGTATTTTAATGAACAAAGAAGCATGCAGAATAATGGGCGACCTTATCCCTTAAAGCGATTTCTTCCAGGCAATCTTATGGAGAAACGTTTACAAATATTTATTTTGTAGTGTGGTGTGACTAATCAAACCAGAAATTTTCATACAAGTGAGAATATTAATATTTATCATACATAAATATATACTCAGATAAATATGACATGTATATAACTAATTTCAGAAATGTAGGTACCTATGGGGGAGAGGGGAAAGATAATACAGACTTAAGGCCGGGTGGGAGGTACTTTTGAATTTTTAAAACAATTTTGAGACCTATAGAAATAAAGTATTAAACTCTGAAAAAAATAAATGTGTTAGTTAAGGATCTAATCTAGCGCTGTTCATAACAGTTAAGTAAAGTAACAGTTAGTGTTGCAAGTCAGTAACACGATTTAATGAAGTTTACTTGATAGAAAAAAAAACCAAAGTTACCCCTTTTCAGAAAGTTTTTTCAAGATTATGACTAAACTAATGAATTTACTATTGAATTTTTACACAAAATTATTGTACTCAACGAAAGCCACTAAAAGTTATAGATGCATTCGCAGAGTTTGACTTGATAAAAAGTATCAGTTATTTACTATGTTTTAAACATAGTAAATAACTGAGGTTTTTGAAAACTGGAAGTATTGCATGCAGATGCAGCTATAATATTATAATAACCGACTTCTGCAAAATAATGTATAAATGTACCTTATTTATTGTATTTTGTAGGTATCAATTTAAGTAGGTAATCTTTATTTGATTACTCCCGTCTTTTTATGGTTGGATAAGGTTGCCTTTTCCTACTCTATTTTTAAAATTGTTTGTTTTGTTGAGTGCAACAAAGAGTTTATCTGTCTATCTATAAAAGTTATATCTCATTTTTTATCTATAAAAATGTCCCATAAACTTTTTAAATCAAACAAAACTCAAGGACACTCAAAGTGCGAGCAAGCACAAATTAACCTACGTCATGGCTAAACAGGGCTACCAGATTTCAGGAAAACGCGAGAATTCTGGCAAAAACAGGTGTGATGTGCGTCCCCCGCAAACAATGAACTACAGTGATTTATGAAGCGAAGGGTTCCAAAAAATGTAATAGTTTATCACGTGAGAAATGATACCGTTGTCCCATGTCAAATTGTGGGACTAGCAGAAATGTCTCGTAGTTTCAGACAATGTCATTAAGTCACTTTATTGTATTCCAAATTAATATTACCCTTACATTAATTTAATTATATGAATATATAATACCAAAAATTTACGGTCGTTCTAGTCAGCAGCCTGCTGGTTACTAGGAGTTTTTCATATGATATAAATTTTGTGACAGAACCACAAAAAACACAAATAAATTGTACTAACTTAGATAAAATCTTTCAGTCATCATTCATGAACCAAGTACTTACTAATAATTTGGGAAACAATAAAATTAAAAAAACAATCCTTGATGCGGATTACATATCATTCTAAAATTTCAGCTCGATAGGTGCAGAACTTTTTGAGTTTTTGAAGCGTACACAAACCAACATAACATTTTTATACATAGAGATTGTGAGGGTGACAGAATAAGCAATACTCAAGTTTGATGGTAAGCAACATACCTGCCCATAGCAGCACACGCAGCTGTTTGAACACAAGGAGAGTCCAAATCACCAAGACTGCAGTATGTTCGTCAACCAGAGATTTTTGATTATTTATATTTTTACCCTATAATTTATCCGGAATATCCATCAAATCAAACCAAAACGCAGTAATATCTCCAAAATCCACAATCTTTACAATTAACGGTAGAATAAATACGAGTAGCTTAGTTATATTTCCAGGTGGATTCCACAATCCAATTCTCAATGCGTTGAGTCCTGTAATTACAACCGGATACACGGACGTTTCCGCCTTTAAAAGAAGACTTTGGCTGACTGTTTCGGTATAAGTAATTTCGAGTAGTACGGTACGGTTCGAGTAGTCGGGGTAGTACGTTTACAAATAGTCATATTTTATCAGTTTTGTGAATCCATTCACAAAACTTACAAAAATCAAAAAAGATCTGAAAAGGTGTATTACGGTTGTTTCTGTCAAAAATAATTATTATAAATATGAACAATGTCCAAAGTAACATGAGATAGGTAATAATTTATATTGTTTTTGCTTGCCCAGACAAAAAATAAATAGAAAACATAGTAACGTCCACGAAACAAATTATTAAAATTGGATTTCAGATGAGGGCAGAGGGCACGGCACACCTGGGGTCGCTTGCCTGCAGACAAAGGGACGTAGGGTTACCAGATCAAAAGTAATAAATATTAACAATGAATATAGGTACAAAGATAATTAAGTTTTATATTTTTTTTAAACTCAGAAAATGGATACTAAAGTGGTTTATTTTTAATCATCTGGTCTTATGATCTTACCAAAAACTATTTATGCTTCTATTTATGTTTTGTGGTTTTTAGTACAAACATCTCATTAAAATATCACCAAATATTATTCTAATTGATTAAATAGGTAAGTACAAAAAATGTTATTATACTATTTAAACCAGCGCAGCGGCGGCGTATCTTATCCTACCTTTTACTTTACTTTTTAATGGACCGGAATATTATTATTATCTAAACTTATGTTATAAAGCTGAAGAGCTTGTTTGTTTGAATGCGCTAATCTCAGCAACTACTTGACACTTGACCGATTTCATAAACTCTTTCCTCGTTGGAATTGTACGTAATCCCTGAGTGCAATAAGCGTATAATAATAAATATATATTCTGTAGCACGGGAGAAACCGGCCCTTCTACCGCCTAACTAAATTGACTTTGGCTCTGCTATTGCTTTCTCTATCACTTCAAACGGAAAGAAAGGAGAGAACAATATCAAAACCATGACAGTTTTAGTTTGACGGTAGAAACTCAGGACGGACCGCTAGTATGTTAAATTGAGGTTGGCGTTCGTTAGAAGTTTAATGAAATACAATAGGTAGGTATGTGAAGAAAGAAAATGACGCACGCCGCATTCATTAGATGGCGCCTGCCAACCTCTGTTCCAATTACCACTTAACTTTTTTTTTCAGTATAGAGTGACGAAACGAACAGTATATGTGCCAGATGGTAAGCAACACGCCTGACATAACAGTACGGTATCAAGGTGTGGTATCATTAGCACTGCACTACGTGTATGAGGGAAATGTAAGATGATATATGTACCTATGTCTATGACCTGTAATTTCTCTGTAAACAAGCCGGAACACAGAAATGTCTACACTGCTTGACGGTAGTACAACAAATAAGTACATTATGATACTCCACCAGGCGGTATCTGCAAAGAATATAAATATAAATACCAACTACGAATCGCACGTTATTTATACTTATATTGTCGAACTTTTATTTTTGAGCAAATAGCAAAGTCAGAACAATATTATTTGGACAATAAGTACATCTCGAAGGAACGGGAGCGGGAGTTACTTTTTTTTTTGAGCCTCAAAAACGACCTGTAGCGGGTGACACTCGTGTTTTAATACACCTGTGTATAGATACAAAACATAAAGTAAAAGTTACGAATGCTGTATCTTCCATACCATACTGGTACCGCTACAAAACAGAAATAACGAGCGGCCTCGCTACAAAGCCGATTTCATTTCAATTTGCCACTTATCTTTTTAAACCATGTTTATGGATTCCATCATGTTGCCAGACTGTTACGATTTTCAATAAATCCAGACATAAATACGCATTTTCTTAGAGCCTTGAAATGGAAATAGAATTATTGAAAGAAAAATTGTGTTAGTAATGCTTCACAAAAATCATTCATCAGAGTCTGCCGTGAAAAATACCGCAACTTTGTCAGTTTTAGTAACGTGAAACAGTGAGTTGGTACGAAGGAGATAGTTTATCAAACTCACAAAAAAATCTTCTATAAGTAATATGGCTATGGATACTTAGGTATTATAGATACCTAGACAATAAATCAAGTTGGCAAGATATTTCGCTGCGACAATAGAAAACTTACAGAACGTGTGCAGCTTACGACAGCCTCATAAATAACACCCAAATGTCCAGTCCAAGTGGGTCGGTTAGCGCGGCCACCATTCATTCGTCTAAGCACACTCATTTACCTCGCACCACTTCCCCACTACTTATCTATGGTCTATGGATATAATACAAATCTAACAGACCCGTAGTAAGAATCGGTGCGGAAGGGGCAACTTATCTGGGATCAAGGAGGATAACCGAAAATCAACCGCTTTTCTAAGTCTTTGAGATCGAAATAGAGTGGGAACTCTTGTAGGTCAGTATAATCTCGGGGGAAAATCTTCAAAGGTCAATGGAACCCCAAAGCCCTTAAGTGCGACCCTGTCTAAAGTTTCTTTCGGCCCTAAACACCTACTCGTCAAGGCTTATCGCAAAGGACATTCAACTGCCCAAAGTTTAGTAACCTAACTAAAACATTTATTTTAAGAGGTGTAACGGAGCGCCGAGATAGAAAGTTTTCAAATTAATTAGATTAACACTTAGGTGTTTATATAATTTCGCAGCATTAATACTTTCATTAAAGTTAGTTGGGTTTAAAAGCCTCTGAACTTGTCAATCTTTTTTCGTTATTATATTTTTTTACAAAACTACAATATGTAGATTTAGAGCGACTAACAGGTGAGCAGTGAGTGAGAGATGACTACGAATAATTAAACAATATGAGGAGATTCTCGCTTTAATGCTGAATTTCATCCGATATCTAATCTTCGTTAGATTGCAAACAGCTTATTTATTCTAATTATTATATCTAATTGTACCTATAGATAATGGTCTTTTGTACTTCCAGGTACAAGTATTTTGGTTATTGATACTGATAATAAAAGAAGTACTTGCTCGCTTAGTACTTGCTTAACTAAAATTAAATAAAAATCATTCATTTGAAATTTCGGATCTATTTTTTAATTTAAAATCTTAACATACAAGTTTATGACATTTTCGTGTGGAATACCATCACGTAGTATACATAAACCTATCCACCATCTCACTAGAGTTATATCTTGACAAAATGAAATTGCCTTTTAAAATTGTCCAATAATTTTTCATAAAAGTCAAGTGTTAAATGATATACTGCAAAGCACGCGCAGTGTGCAATCTGGTTACTCTTGATACGGCGACGGCAAATAATTGAATCCACAGTTACGTTCAATACAGTGGAAAATGAGGTGATATTTGTGAAGTGGCCGCGAGTAGGTACCTAAGGGGAAAATATCATAGATTATCCAACGATTCATGGATGTACTTGAACGTAATCGAGCTTCGCGCTCCCCAAAGGTTAACCCATCGAGGAAACAAATCACGGGAAACGAAAATAATGGGATAAAATATTATATTGTGTATCTACCTCATAAATATCTGATCAATATTGCTTACTGATCCTCATATAGATACTTTATTGCGTAGGAATCGGAAATGGGAACTCATTATTTG
Source organism: Ectropis grisescens (assembly GCA_017562165.1). Classification (NCBI taxonomy): domain Eukaryota; kingdom Metazoa; phylum Arthropoda; class Insecta; order Lepidoptera; family Geometridae; genus Ectropis; species Ectropis grisescens. The sequence continues at coordinate 11,704,665 of CM029781.1, read as the reverse complement.
TATAAATGATTCGACCTTGCCTGAATAGTGATTGAAATTTCAACCCAAAAACTAAAAAACCGTTGGCCTGGTAATTACATCCAATGTAATTATGTAATATGCAAAAATATTTGGTAATCTGAATATCTGTAAAGTGAATATTTCTAGATTTATTAAAACTAAAGCTTATTTTACCGTTGTCACGCCACAGCTTGTAAACGACTTTTATTTTTGTTTATTTTCATGTGATCTCATATTTTCTAGAAAGTTTATAAAGCCGAGCTGAGCAGTATCGAGTACCACGTAGATTTCATGTGGCTGAACATATTTAAAATTGCGTTGCGTGAGTAACTTAAAAAACCTCGTTAAATAGAAAAATGTGCAATGCAAAAAGCAGAAGTTAACCCTTTCGAGTAGTTACTCGATCGACTCCAGTCTACGTTAGGATGCTTGGCTAAAACGTCCGAATCATCAGTTTGCCCCAATTTATAAAATGGTTGAATGTCTCTTTTTCAAAATAAACATGGAATCTCACTAATCCGATTAAAGCGAAAAACTAAAAAAAAAATAGACAAAGTAACTGTACTTACATTAGGGACATGGATGAAGCTAAAGATCATGGTAATGATGCTTTTGGAATTGTTGTGAAATGGAGAAACCGTGTGTCCATTTCTCAAAAGCAAACAAGGGGGTTCATGTTTCGAAGTGTGTACGGTGAAAATGTAATTAACACCCAACTCGTTCAAAGTAACAACGTCCCTCTATTAGATTGTAGACACTAACGCACTGGCATCTCAGATGTGTGTCACCAAGCAAACTACTCCACACAAGTGATGTTCTACTAATTCATATAAACATGTTTTCATTTTTCGGTAAATATCACAGGCACAGGGATACAATTTTACACTAACATCATTTCAGCGTTCAGAGAAACTCCCATCGAATTCGGTGTTTTTTTTTTAAGTTACGATGCTACAAGCGTCACACACTCAGACACAAATCCACTTTTTTTACAAAATAACATCAGACAATCTTACCGACCTTTATTAGGTTGCGGTAGACTAGGGATGAAGATAACAGAAAGACTGCATAGTCAGAAAGACAGACAATTGAAAGTTGACCTCATCTTTTGACGTTGGTTTTTTAAAAGTAGGTACCTAATTGTTATATTGTTTAAAATCCTTGTTTAAGCTTTGCGAACACCTTAACCAACAATGTATAGTTTTATACTAATATTAAAAAGCTAAAGAGTTTATTTGTTTGAACGCGATAATATGAGGAACTACTGGACCGATTGCAAAAAATATTTCACCGTTGGATATATACGTGATCCCTGAGTACTGTATGTAGGTCATATAAGTAGTACCATGGGCAAAGCCGGGGCGGACTGCTAGTATTAAAAAAAATGACTATACCTTCTATTTTTTATTTGTTCTTTGTAAAATTTAAACGCAAAGTCCAATCAAACACATTCTGCCTTGCACGGAATTGTTTTCCAGCCGACGATGGCAACATCCATTGCCGCAGGCTCTTCACAGCTCTCATTTGATTCGCACATCTTACGTAATGTACGCTTTACAACCTTACAATAACAATCAAGCTTTATAACGTGGTAGGTTAATGTGAGAGCTCGCCAATATGTTCCGGTGCCTGGTTTTATCTGCTCATAAAACACACATCAAACTGTGGTCGGATATTAAATAATGTTTGTAATGATTTCTATAATACGATTCTAAATCTATATATTTGAAGGAGTATCTAAACATTTAGAAAATCACACTAAGATTAAAAAGTGAAAGTTTGTGTGTTTATAAGTGTGTATGTTTGTTTCCACGTATCTGTGCAACTGCAGAACGGATTCGAATTAAATACCAGGAACCCAGCAGCTATAGGTCACTTTTTATCCTGTTAAAGTTATTGGTTGCTAATCCGCAGAGAAGGTACATCGTAGAAGCTAGTTTGAAATTACAGTTTGTTTTATTTAAATGCCGTATACCATTTATATCCGTAATAAACTGTATTATGTATTTTAAATTCGGGCATAAATTCATTTTTCATGAAATGCTGTCACTGTTGATGATCTCATAAAACGTTCAGGGCTTTTTATGAGGGTTTTTATACGCCATGGGATAGAAGATAGCTTTTAATATTATTTGCACGACAATGCAGCTTGCCTGTATCTCGTGACTCGGTTGATTTTAATATGTTTGCGGAAGTTACGTTGTAAACATTATTGTAGAATATAAATATGAAATATGTAAATATCTTACAGAATACTGAACTTATTCTTCCATTTGAGATATCCAGTACTATTTTAGGCATTATTACTATTACATTACTATTTGTTGCTCAAATAAAGCTTAATCAAAAAAAGATATATACCATATCTATTTTAAACTGATTTTTAAACAAGACGTCGTGTTTAAAATTCTCCCTGTTGGTTGTCTTGTATTTTAATGCATGTTGTGTATGACATTTTTATAAATAAGAGAATAAGACCATGTATAACACGGTATCTACATCCATACATACATTACAATTTAATATTCCTTTTATTTATTTTAATATTCTTTTTATTTATCCATTTATTTATATAAAGAAACTTACTTCTTGAAGCCCACAAGTTTCCATCGTTCAATGCAGCTAAGTACGTGTTGAAGTCTTCCCGACACTGCTGCTGCAGCGTTAGGTTCTGAAGATCATTCCACTCGTGGTGATCAAGAAGAGTCCTCATCCACGCCATCCTTGAGCTTTGTCCTTTGATCCTTTCATCAGTCACGTTCACATTCCCACTCACGACACTCACTGCCACTAACACAATCACAAATATATCACTACCCATCTTGTCTGTTTTGAATCCGTTTACGTAAAAGCACTATCGTCCTCTAGTTGACCATTTCGTACCTGGAACAAACATATAAAAGTTTAATGGAGTGATGGTTTATGCATACGCGACAGACGAAACACGTACTCATAAATCCGCGCAAAATTTAAAGCCTGTACTAACATTACGTATTTAACCTATTTCAGATTTGTAATATAAACAGGCTTAGAATTTTGACAGAGGGAATTTTGCTGGTACTTTTATTTCAGTTAGATTAGGGATATTCAGGTGAGTAGATTTTGAAAAGATCTTTGTGAGTTTGTGAACGTTTGTTAAATGTAACACGTGACGAAAGCAGTGGTCACTGTTTGCTCCCGACAATAGCGTTATAGGGACAATTATTCTCATTTGTAGGGGACTCTTAAACCCTCTACACACGAGCCCTAATATCAGAGGAAATTACGTAAAACTAGTGGGACGGACCCTACATCGCACCATAAATCACCAATCATATGGTGCTATGTAGGCTCCTCCCCACTATTTTTACGTCATTTCCTCTGATTTTAGGACTCGTGTGTTGAGCTAATAGTAAGTATTTTGTATCTTATAGTTAGTAGTACTTATAAGTAAATTCGTAAAGAAGTCTAATTGCTTATAGCATAGCATAAGTATGCTGTGACGCATATAAAATGGTATCGTTGCAGTTAGATTTAGAAAATATATTAAACCAATATGGTATCGTTGCAGTTAGATTTAGATCAAACATTTTCATTCTTTAAACTGCACATTTACATACGGTACATTTATCAATTTCAGTACTAAAAACACCGATAAAGTTAGCTGTGCCCTGTTTACCGATCCGAGGAATGCAGAGCGACTCACAAAGGAAACAGCCACAAAGGAGTGAAATAGCAAATTGTTGCTGTTGGCGTGACTGCAGCCAGCTGTGGCATTTGCAATTCTATAAAACACAATGTTTCTTTGATTTCTTTTCCATCGCAGCAAATTAAAAGTCACCCCGAATTTTAGCCCATTTTTCCACATATGTGTAATATTTCCAGTGATGTTTGACCGCGAAACCAATTAACGTAATCCAGCAAACGTTTTAAATTTTTCGGAGATGAAAATTCGAAATAACTTTCATGCGAACAAACGTGTCGAGTCAGCCAGGATTATACTGTCAGAAAAGTTAACGCGAAATGAAAATCCCGCGTTGTGGACCTTTCGGTTTCGCGCATTATTTGATTTCTTTAAAGCGAACGAGAAATTACACCACACTTTAACGACGGCCGTATCATAAAACAGAATTTTCTCGTAGAGTAGGCTTTCCGAGCGATTCAATTCCACCGCTAGATTTCCCTCATTACGTGAGAATTAGATCGGAGTTGCATTATCTCTAACGCTAAAAGCTTAGCAGAAAATAACCTCTGCGGTCCCACAGGGGGTGATAACACAGGAAACGCTGAGCGAGTCCCATTCATTGCCACTAATCACCTCATACACCTGTGATAATAGAAATTTAGCATCAGAGAATCCCGCACTTACACAAAATGAATAGTCTATTATTTCTCGCAGTAGTTGTAATCTACACAATAGAAAGTTAACGCCAACAGCTTAATTTAGAAAAAGGCCCCAATAAAGCATCGAATGAAAATACCGCGAACAATGGCTTTAAAACAAATGGTGAGCGTTGATTAACAACACAAAGCGAGCTGGAAACCGAAAGGCAATTAGACGGTATTGAGAGGGGATTTATACAAAGTCTGTATTGCGGCGAATATGAGATTAGAGAGCTAGATTTAAATTAAACCCCTAGAAATCCTTTAAGTTTTTTGAAGTACAAAAAGAGTGGCCAACAAACTCACGGTCTGTATGATGTTAAGATATTTCTAAAACTCACTACGTACTACTTATACTACATGCAACTACATGAGTCCTGCGTCTTACCTCTTAGACAACTTATATATATATATATATAAGTTGTCTAAGATATATCTAGATAAGAGTTCCGTAGCCAAATGGCAAAATACGGGACCCTTATAGATTCGTCATGTCTGTCCGTATGTCACAGCCACTTTTCTCCGAAACTATAAAAGCTATACTATTGAAACTTGGTAAGTAGATGTAATGTGTAAACCGCATTAAGATTTTCATACCAAAAATAGAGAAAAACCAAAAAAAAATTGGTGTGTCCCATACACAGAACATTTTTTTTTTCTTCCAATGTGGTAAAAAGAGTGTTCCCCTCCTGTAACTTCTAAAATAAGAGAATGACAAAAATTCAAAAAAGTGTATGATGTACGCTACTATGTAAACTATCAACGACAATTGGTTTGAATGATATCTAGTAAGTAGTCTTATTTTAATACGTTATAAATTGACTATTGTTAAAACACTGATTAAAGTAACAATGAAGTACGTTGTAGTTGTTACGGAAGCCTTCATGGGCGAGTCCGACTCGCACTTGACCACTTTTATTTAATTTCATGTCTTCAGTCATTTTACATTTGAACAATAATTAAAAAATGGAGCAAAAAAAATTGTTTTATTAAAGTGGTTATGCCTGAAGTAGAATTTGACAAATAAAATATTTATATTTAATAAAGCCAAGAACAAGAATAATAATCACAACCGCTAGTCATCAGCATAAAACTTTGATGTCGCGTAGGGTCCAGGGATGTTTTGTTTGAATTACTGAAGTTTTGGAATAAATTTACAAAAATACATAACAACACCACCATGGAGTATCAAACACAGATTCTATAAAAAAATAAATTAAAAGTATTGTCACCAGATACATAATAGGTAACGTGAGCATAATCAGCTTCTAAATGTTCCCACAGCTGGGACTTCGGGCCTTCTCTGGCAAGAAGAGAGTCAAGACCATAATCCACTTAGCTGGATCAGTGCGGTTGGTGGACGACGCATAAACTCCAAAGATTCTAGGAACATCTTGGTTTCCTCACGATGTTTTCCTTCACCATTTTTAAGTTAACGACATTACGCACATAATTTCTAAAATATAGCGGTGCGCGTGGAATTCGAACCAGGGACTCCGGATCGGCAGTCGCATTCTCCCGACTAGACCATAGCCGTAACTTTATAGAAATATGCTGGAATGCAGTTGAAAAGAAAATATTTCTTATGACAATAAATTAAACGTAGCGTAGGTAGTAGGGCTTTTTTTACAAAGTTCATGGAAATGAAACATAATTTTCGTAAGACATTTTATTTATAAATCGTATATTTACACGCGTATATTTTCTACATATTTGTAACTAATAACCAGTGCATTGTGCAAGCAAGTCAGTTCTTTAACCGTATGCAAGATAAGGACCACTTTACGACGTATTATAAAGTACTCGTAAATCAGATTAGTATAGCGGTAAGCGGTTACCCCAGTCTGTAGACTAAGTACTTCTAATTCTTGTTTAGTTACATAATTCTTGTGCTGATTGCGTGGGTGGCTCAAGCTGGGCACAGGCTATGGTACAGGCAACATTACTAATGTTGGATTTGTCAACTACAATTATTTATTCATGAAATTTCAACAGTATTTATAAGTTCGTGTAATGGTAGAATTCTTTGTCGTATGTAGTTTTATGTGTATAGGTAGATCATAGTTCAGAGGTGATCCTACATACATTTTATCGAAATCGATGTAGTGGTTTTTGAAATAAGAACAAAAAACTAAAACATTTACATTTATATACTTCGAGGACTTGGATGGTTGCTTATTAAATGTAATAAACATTGGTGTACAATTCCCACACAACATCATCTGACTCCAAACTAAGCAAAGTTTATACTATGGCGGCCAGATAGTGGCAGATAGCCGAAACAATACTAATATACGTAGTTTTAAATACATACTTATTAACCGACTTCCAAAAAGGAGGAGGTTGTCAATTACCCTATGTTTTTTATACATAGAAACACCCGATACAGTACAAATATTTGAATTCATCATACAAATATATGCACTGGGTGGGAATCGAACCCCAATGATCTAATGTTGGAATTTAATTTTAAATTGAATTCGGTTTTTTCGTAGGAAACACATTTTACTGCTGCCATTGCGCGGCGAATTAGATTCTTAATTTTAACGATGATGGTATGTTTCCACATACAAATAACGAGTACATACAACTAATTGAATCTCAGACCTTACATAACTAGTACCTAACTATAACAGCGCTTTTGTTGTGTACGCGTTGTTAGATAATTCATTTTAAATGTGGGAGAATGCGTATTATGTGGTCATCATCCGTAATAATGATTTGGAAATAAGTAGGTGCCTACACGCCCTAATGACCTGAATTATGAGACTCAAAATTTTAATGAATTTGCACAAGTATTTTAATGTCCGAATCCGTGAAATCGTGTTATATAATATTGTAACAAGTCGCTTTTTAATTTTATTACTTTTTGTGCAAGTTTATAGTGTGTATTTTTCGGTCACTGTATCCGGTGTAATAATAAATCCGGAATGATTTATCTTACCACCATATTTCAAATATGACAATTGCAAACAAAACACCTGAGGAATCTATACTAATATTACAAAGCTGGACATGTATTTCGTTTGAACATCCTAATCTCAGGAGCTATGTACTGAACCGATTTCAAAACAGACATTACATATACATATTTAAGGTACGTTTTTTTTAACTTTTATAAGTTTACACTTGACCGCCATCTCGCCTGATGTTAAACGATGATGCGGTCTACGATGGAGCGTATTTACCTTGAAGAAACCGATTCACTCTCGATTTGAAGACACAAATATTGTAACTATCGGGAAAAACCCTCTCAGGCAACGTAGTCCACAGCGTTGACGTTCTTATCACAAAAGTAGAGTCAAATCTCTTCGTTCGTGTCTTTGGAACATCAACCATAAAACGATGTCGCTTATGATGTACGTGATCTCTGAGTGCTATTCGTTATATTTATATCATGTACCACGGGCGAAGCCGGGACAGAAACTTCTAAGATTTCTAAGTCACCTAGTTATTTTAAAATCCTACTGATTGTAAAATCTTACTAATGCGAAAGTTTTGATGTTTGTTGCTCAATCACGTCGAAATGGCTGATCGGATTTGATTTAAATTTGAAACACAGATTATATTTAGTATGGAATATGTGTATTGATTCCTTTCTATCCCCGCAATACAAAGGGGACGGGAACTGCGCAGGTAAACCCGCTAGTAGGTAGTTCACAAATTATCGTAATTTTAACCCACATTACAAAACATTTTACAAGACTTAATACAAATGTTGACTTTCAATGAACACGTGACTTTAGGTTGGCGTTGCAATGATCATAATATGATGATAATATGTTATTTTCAATCTAAGCTTTGAAATTATCGAACTCCAGCGCGGGGACCGTCATCTCGGCTGATGACAGATGATCACAGACACCATCACGAACAGGCTATAGCACAGTACATAGACCATACATTACCACTGATGAAAAATTACATCTTGGTAAAGGCAATGGTCATTGAACTTATTATCTCTGCCTAGAAAAGAAAATAAGGAAGGAATACACGCTTTTGTTGCAATTAAAAAAAAAACATCAAACCTAATTGAGAAAATAAAATTGTGGTGCAACGGTTCAGTTGGTGAAAAGCTCCAAGAATCAGCTAGTTATTTTCAAAGACTGCACATTTTACTGTATATCCAGAATGTAGGCAGATTGCCAAAACTGACAAACTACGATAACTAGTTTGTTGGGCTCGAAAGCAGCCTAGTTCACAGCCTGCTCCTGATTCACTAGAATGTGTGTAATCGCGTACTCGTATCTTAGAACCTCTCAAGTAGAATAAACCACACTTAACCAAACAGATTTTGCCTGAAACTGTCCGAGAAAATAAATAAATAATTAACGATTGACAGTATTCACACAACACCAGTAACTTCATACGCATAGTTTGTATTAAGGGTGGTAGACACTGATTCGACAGAAATACAACCTCTGTAACAGAACGCCTGGGTACATAGCGTCTAAGGCAGGTCTCAAACATAGACACTTTTTGGGTCTTGTGTCAGATACAAATTATCGATGAATATTTGTTTTCGATAGAAACAGCATGAAACCGTCCACTCGCTACACAAACGTACACATTTGTGTCCGGAACATAAGACGACACGTAAGACGATCAAAAAGTATTCAGTGTCAGTAACTGGAAACTAAAAGTGAGAGTAAAACATGTTATACTCTTCATTGCTGATGAAGTTTTAGTACAATACAATCCAACTTTGATATCTTTGATATCCGTGAAAAAATCCTGACTTCTAGAAATCCAAAATTCAGTCAAAATCTCGTTCCCTGATTTTTTTTGCCAAAATTGTAAATGGTAACATTTAGAAAACTCCTTTCGGATTAGTTGCATTACAAGCGTTTTGCATAACTCTGTAATTGTAAATTGTTTGTGGTGTATAAAAACAATATCTACTAGAAGACGACACTAGAAACACAAATACAAAAAACACGTATTATAAATATATATTTATTGTATAAAGGTTTTATTACTTCACGTGAGAAACAAAAGCCAAGGACCATTGGTCCACCACACTAGTTGATTTCAATGTATCAATACAATAAAACCACTTATATAACAGACTAGATGCCCGCCCCGGCTTCGCCCGTGGTATATTATATAGCACTCATCGGGATCCCGTACATATCCAACGGTGAAAGAATGACTGAAATCGGTTCACTCATTCCTGAGAATATCGATTTCAAACAAAAAACCTCTTCAGTAACCTGCTACGCCACCTGTCGGAAATTGGTCGTACCAACTCAGATTTAGAAAAAAAAATTAGCAAAGGTTTATATTCGAGGCACAGATTACTAAAATTCAATGACGCAATTTTTGATACATGCTGTCATGTGTCATGTCAAAGCACGAAACGTACGAAAACTCTCAAAGGGAATATTTTTCCCGATTTTGTTACATTCTTGTTTCATGCTCCGCTTCAATTAATAGTAGAGTTATTTTCTATAGCCTAAAGCCATCCTCGATAAATGGACTATCCAATAGAAAAATAATCTTTCAATTCGGCCCAGTACTTCCCGAGATCCTAGCGTTCAAGCAAACAAACAAACAAATAAACAAACAAACAAACTCTTCAGCTTTATAATATTAGTATAGAACTCATCGGGGTCCCGTACATATCCAACGGTGAAAGAATGACTGAAATCGGTTCACTCATACTCGTACCTGAGAATATCGATTTCAAACAAAAAACCTCTTCAGCAACCTGCTACGCCACCTGTCGGAAATTGGTCGTACCAACTCAGATTTAGAAAAAAAAAAAGCAAAAGTTTATATTCGAGGCACAGATTACTGAAATTCAATGACGCAATCTTTGACACATGCTGTCATGTGTCATGTCAAAGCACGAAACGTACGAAAACTCTCAAAGGGGAATATTTTTCCCGATTTTGTTACATTCTTGTTTCATGCTCCGCTTCAATTAATAGTAGAGTTATTTTCTATAGCCTAAAGCCTTCCTCGATAAATGGACTATCCAATAGAAAAAGAATCTTTCAATTCGGACCAGTACTTCCCGAGATCCTAGCGTTCAAGCAAACAAACAAACAAACAAACAAACAAACAAACAAACTCTTCAGCTTTATAATATTAGTATAGATTTTTAGCGAGTTCCCGACAAATTTATTAATTTAATATTCGCTATGAATTGCTACAGCTACGGAAGCGTAGCGCTGTTTCGTAGACTACATTTAACATTTATATTTGTACTGAATACGCAGATCCAGTATAATCAATATAAAACCATTTGTATAATTAGCTAGAACTCAAATCTTTATTTTTCGCAGTTTTTATCTCCTTACATTTATTTTGATATTGCAGACGTCAAATATATTTATTTATAAACGAGCAATTCTTGTAGGTAAATATGTATATAGGTACATATAAATATATTTATATATATATATATATATAGAATCTGAATCTCGGAAATCTCGAATTTTCATGAAATTATGTATACAGGGGGCTTCGGGGACGATAAATCAATCTAGCTAGGTTTTCTTTTTTCAAAATCATCATTTTATGCGCGTTTTTAGACAATGAAAAACTCCTACAATGTCATTAGAATACAATAACTTATTTCACCACTGTTCTATAAGTCTATATGGCTCAGACAGAATATGCTCGCCCTCGGAGTCAACAGGCCCCGGTTCGAATCCTTATGGTTACACACGGGACTTTTCTTTTTGTCCTTTTTTTCTGACAAAATTTTATACTTAGAGCCTTTTATAAACGCATTTAATTCGTATCTAAGTAGGTCTAAGTAAGTCATCACTACGTAATTCGTACCTGAACCCGAACTTAAATGTCATTTAAAAAACCGAGCAAAGCTCGGTCAACCAGGTACTATTTATTTATTTGATGTTACTCGAAAATTTTACTGGATTTTATTTGCGGTAAGACTCTGAAACTGAATTGTCTTTTTGAAGACATAATGAAAATTAACTGATCTGGTGATGGTTCAAATTGATGTATAAGTATGGCTTAACACTAAACTGCACTTTCCAAGCCAGGTGCTTTGCCAAGCGTAGTCTAGTCTTTTGGCATTCCGCCCACCCTTGTTGGCGTGTTCTGAATAACAGTCTACTGAAAATTTTATAAGACTCAAACTTCACAAATTTTAATCACGTATTGTTTTAAAAGGATACAATTTAAAAGAAAAGATAAGGAAACACATTTTTTTTAGTAATGTAGAATCCACTATGGCCGAACCGAAATCCAAGTCCGAATCTATCCGGACTTATTTCAATCATAATTTTGGGGAAGAGATGCTGTTGAAAGTGGACGCCAAAACACTTTAATTCGGTAGATTAAGAAGCAACATAGGCCCAAGTGGACAAAATTCCTGACCTATATATACAATTATTTTTTGCAATGTTTTGGCGAGCCCAAAAAATAAATTTTCATGATACTCCTATTCTATCTTCCGTAGGTTGCCAACAGGGTGATCCTTTTGGGCCTGCAAACTTGATTCTGGCCTGTCACCCTATAGTTCAATGTCACCAGTGAAAACTGAACATATTAAGTATTTCGTTAGTATTTAAGTAGGCATGTAGTATAGTTTTCAATATAATGTTATTTAATAGTATATAGTTTTATTAATAGAGATAGGTAAATTAGTGCAAACAAAGGCATTTTCGATATCAACATTTTCGACGTTTGTATCGCCAAATTAACTTAAATAGAAAAAAAAAACTTTGCTAACATCCGGTTTCGTAAGTTAGTTCTATTACAAGACTTTTAAAATTTAAAATTTCTTGCCATTCTTGTAATATGTGTGTATTTGTACAACAAAAATCCTGCCCCATTTTGACGCAATTCCTTGTACTTCAGATACACGTAATTCAATAAGCGATCATGCACAGCTTTCAGTGAAGTTGCCAACAAATTCTGAGCTATTGCTGTTTGTCATTTCCAGTCCTATCACAACAGCATAAAGTCAAAATTATTCTGTTGCCTAAGTCTCGTTAGCGTCAGTATTTTGTATAGAACAGCTCTAAGCTTTATAGTTTCACGATTAACTACCAGCATGTTAACAAGAGAAGTTTCTCGAAGCTCCACAAAATCCGCAGAAAATATATCTTGCTGCTTAATACACTTTACGATCTTACTATCTTATTCATAAACGTGTAGTAGAAGAATTTTGGCCAAGAATATTTTGTTCGTTTTCTACGTCCACAATTCCCCGTTACAGACACGTTAACAGAGAATTTCACGTTTGTGTGTACAATAAAGAACATCTATTTATTTATCTTGGTCTAACTAAAATTTGTTTCAAAAACATTTATGAAAACCGAGGGTAAGAAATTTACGTATAGTATATCTTTTACTTTTTAGTCTGATTAATCCGGTTCAGTTTGATTTTAATTGACTGGAAGTGGCGATATTTCGGGGACACCTTTACGTAGTAGTGAAAAAATTGAGATGAAAAAAATATAGTTTCAAGGTTAGTAGCCCATGTATAGTGGCCGGCAAACAAGTTGACCTAAAAGTGACGTGGAAGGGGAAAGTATGTAGTCTTCGCGCATGTAGACTTCCACCAAAGAGACCTCAAAAACGTTTCTGCGCAGCCATACGCAGCTAATTTCATTGGGTCAACTTGTTTGCCGCCAACTATATCTGATTGCAAGCAACACGTCCATTCATAACACAGTGTGACTTGTCATTGGAATACAAAATTCCTAATCATCACTTAGCACTGCACTGTGCCCGTCACGCACCTCTAAAAGATGTATTATCTCCATCCCCCATGATATTTAAAGATTACAAAAAACAGGTATGATAGTTTCTACAATTATTTTTGTAAAAAAACAACTTCATAACATCTCTCTTTCGTTCTACGTAACTCTGTATTCTAACATTAATCTTTTGATATATGCTCTCGCAATTAATTATTGACATACGCTGATTAATTAATTAAAATATTTCATATTAGCTACAACTCCATCTAATCATTCGCTTCATTACCGCTCATTTCGAATCACTCGCTCCAACTTTCTAGTAATTTGGCACGCACCTCGCGCTCGATATTATCTGGTAGCCACCTAGATAATAAATTAATTATCTACCTTCATTGTCTGAGAAATTAGAACAAGTTCATTATATCTGTTGCATAAGCTTTAATGGTAGATTAACATGGTTTAAATTGTCGAGTTACAGCTTTTAATTAAGTTATTCATAAACTTCGATCATTCATGTAATTGATTAGAACAAAATACGCTAACAACAGCCTACATGGTCTAGTATTAGATGAAACTTTGTTGTCGGAAATGTGCCTTTATTAGTATTAAAAATTTAGTGCAACATTTTTGTATACAGATAATATTGCAAGTTTTTCGATTTTTATCGGAAAATGTGTAATTGATGTGCTGGATCGAATTATTGGTGATTTTCTCTATCAGATTGCATGCAGGTGAAATAGCGACACTGATTTAATAATCCTGACTTTAATTTGGTAATTAGAACATCTTAGCTGTGTGTAACGCGTAACGTGTTGCCTGAGTGTTTTTTTCCTACGGATACAATTTTGGTATCTTAATGTAGAGAGTGCGTTGTTTTTTTTCTAAGTAAGCAGGTTCTATCACAGACCGCATCGTCGCTTTACATCAGGTGAGATGACAGTCAAGTGCAGACTTATTATCAGTAGAAAAGATATACCCCTAAGTAAAGGCCACTGTCCACTATCCCAATACGACGCGACGCGACGTCGAGGATATATAAGAACAAAATTAAAAATTTTGATTAACCCCCGACTACCTTAGATTTGTTATCTGTAGAACATTCTACTAGTCAAGCCCTTTCATTTGATACCTATATTAAGGGAATTGTGAAAAAGGAAATGTAATTCGCCATTTTGTGGTAGCGGCCATCTTGGATTTGAAATTTGTCATAGTGCAAAGTATTCTACTAATCAAGCCCTTTCATTTGATACCCATATTGAGGCAGTAGTGAAAAATATTATATAATTCGCCATTTTGTGGTGGCGGCCATCTTGGATTTGAAATTTGTTATAGTGTTTAGTACTCTACTAGTCAAGCCCTTTCATTTGATACCCATATTGAGGTAGGTTGTGAAGAAATATTTTGTCCGCCATTTTGTGGAGGCGGCCATTTTGAATCGATATTAACCAAACATAGCTAAGAACACCCGCACGGATATTAACTTTCAAATAAAAAAAACTGCATTGAAATCGGCCCATCCGTTTGAGCTCTACGGTGCCACAGACAGACACACACACACACAGACAGACAGACAGACAGACAGACAGACAGACCGACAGACAGACAGACAGACAGACAGACATCGACGTCAAACTTATAACACCCCTTTTTTTTGTCGGGGGTTAAAAAAAACTGGGGAAGCAAATTCTGAAGGCTGATGTCTAGTTCGTCTTGAAAGGAAGAAACTCCATCTTGAATTTAGATCTATTTTCTCCGGAATTCATCACTTGCCAAATATTTACGCATCAAGAAGTTTCAATCCCACTCGACTCTAAGGAATCAACAATGTTTTCAGGAAAGGTACTTTTTAATGCTGAATGGCTACTACTACCTACATTTGAATACAGATTTTTGTTTTTTCAATTCCATTCAATTCGATTCTTTATTTGCGTATATGGGTATTTACAGATGTATATATATATAACAGAGCTCCATAATCTGCTTTTCAGCATACAAAAACATTAAAATAAAACTTATCA
This sequence comes from Ectropis grisescens, assembly GCA_017562165.1. Lineage (NCBI taxonomy): Eukaryota > Metazoa > Arthropoda > Insecta > Lepidoptera > Geometridae > Ectropis > Ectropis grisescens. Next base: position 11,689,601 of record CM029781.1, on the reverse strand, counting down.
ATGGTCTTTCAGTGTATATTATATGAGTATGCTTTTAGAATTTTAAATGCTTCTGTGTTCCAGTGTATAAACTTATGGTTAGGGGCTGGTGGTGGGGCAAGCGAAAAAGTATTTCGGTTAATATATAACCTATCTACTTTTTTCAAATACTTTGTTCTACAAAATATTTTCTAATTTACGAGTAAAATATAGTCAATACTTTAAGTACTAAAACTAGAAAAACAAAAATGAGAGACAGCACAGTATCGCACAACTTGATGTTGTTTTTTTTGAGTTCGTTTGATGTCTACAAAGTCAATAATTTTTGCGTAATTTTTTCTCCACTCAAAAATTTTACACGTTTTTGATTCGAGTAAATGAAAACGTTTGGAATAAAACAGAAAGTGAATAAAACAAAAATAACATTTAGAAAACCAACCATATTACGAACGAACGAAGTGCATCGTAATATTTATTCGTATCCTAAAATATGAAATCAAAACATGTGGAACATGGTTCGATTTCATATTTAAATAACAACATCAAGCACCCGCTCAATGAATAACAATACGAACATCAGGCAAACTATAAAACGTTACGAAATTGGTTACGTAATTTCAAATGCGGCAAACACAGAACAGATTTGATGAATGTTTTGCGGTTAGAAACCGACAAAACCGCCGGTTTGGAGATGGCACTAATATCTACGATTTGTGGCGACGGCGACGGCCGAATTACAGTACAATAGCATCAGCGAGCCGAAAGAGGGAGCCACTGCTGTGTACTGAACCATCTTTTTTATTTAATCTTTCTTTATGTTATATAATCCAAAAGAACATATAACGTAAATAAAGTTACATATAATATTAACTAAGTTTCAATAAAACGATTACAGTGATCGGCATAATCTCAACTTCATTTTGCAGGTGGATCCTACATCCCATAGTATGGACGTCCTCTGTTGTGGGAATCAGGGCTTTTCTCCATGGTGACGTTGTAGGACTCAGTATTATGGCTCATAGTCGTCCAAAAAAGAAAAAAGGAAGCACAAAAAAATGGAATTATATAATAAATAACAATGAATATCTCAGGTTCGAGCGTTTCATGTTTGCATATTGTGTGTTCGTTTACCTGAACATATGTGTGTGTATGTATGAACGTGTTTTTGTTTGTATGTGTGGGTTGCACTCGCAACTCAATTCCAATTCAAATTTTCTACAATACCTGTAAAAGTTGTACATTTTCTTTAGTTCAGCTGTTCCGCCATTTCACGACTAATTTTGTAGCTATTCGTCACCTGCAGACCACGTCCGCCACCCGCATCACCTGAAGTACCCATCCGTGATAACCACCACTAATTGACAATAACGCAGCTTCGTGAATTAATCGCTTTGTCATCATTCCATTTGTCCTCTGTTTACTCATGTTTCACTCAATGTTTTATTTCTAAAGTTCAAATAACCCCATTGCATCTTTGTGACGACCCCGTTTTTTTATTATTTATGATAAATCATCTTTGGGCCTTACAGAGCCACTCAGTAGCCACAATGCCGTCACATTGATACTGTACACAATTAAGATTCCCAAGAAAATCTTTCCCTAGTTAAAATCTATCTAAGTAAGAGGTTTCTTCAAAACTTTTGAAACTACAACATCGGAATCATTCGCTATCCGCAAAGCGGAAGTTCTGCTGTTTGGTATGCGATCCATTTATACTAATATTATAAAGCTGAAGAGTTTGAACACGCTAATACGCGGAGAATACGCCAATACCGAGGTTTTCAATCTGAGCCTGCATGTTATGGTGACGCAGAAGTGACATAGAATAAAGAAGTTTGACACGACTTTTCTTATGTGGACGTCATGATGAGAAATCTGTTGCTTGTTAGTTCTGTTGCTGTAGGTTTTTCCTTATTATATGGAAACTATTTTGGTGTCTTCAAGTTGACAGTGAATCGGTTTATTTTAGGAGGTATTTCATCTGAGATTTTAGGGAGGTATTTCATCTGAGATTTTAGGTAAGCACGTTTAGAGTTTTTTTAAATCTGTACAACAAAAGGCTCGTAAATTTACACTTTCTAAAACATTTACATGTATCGCCACAAATGCTCATAAGCTATCAGCATGTGTCTGTTTGCATAACAAAACGGGGCTTTCCAATCGGAAATCCAAAATTTATTATTGATTTGAATAATTGAATATGCAGACAGCTTTGCGTATTCGAAATACGAGATCCGCAACGCGGCTGTAGCACTCAATAAAACTGAAATATTAATGAAAAAGATCAAAGCCGCTAACGCATGGAGCCAGACTGAAATGAAAGTCGTTTTAGTATTTTAATAAAAGTCATGAATACTGTATGAAGGCCCGTCAAATGTTGCTTTCCCACAAGGCGTTACATACATATATACTTACCTACATAATACGTAACTCTAATAAAATGAAACTAATTAGTAATACATCGATCCATGAATCACATAAGCTTTTCTGGCATGATAGTTATTCTGTGGCACTTTTATCCAATTTAATGATCCAAGAAAAAAAATTTTTTTTTCATATTTGTGCTCTTTGAAACTGACATATTTCTAAAATTTTACTCAAAACTAGAAGAACCATATTCAATTTACGGACACTAAGGACTCTATCAATGTTTATAAACAATTTTCGTACAAAAAATTAAACCGACTTCAAAACCACAAATAGGCACTCAAAAGCGAAAAATAAACTAAAATCATTGTTATAAGCGCTACTCACTCATCTATTTGAAGTCGGTGCCAGCTAAATCTAACAGGTATAGGATAGATACTACTTACCTGTGCCTACATAGCATCAATCTACTAACTTTTTGACCTGACTGGCACCGACTTCAAATAGATGAGTGAGTAGCGCTTATAACAATGATTTTAGTTTATTTTTCGCTTTTGAGTGCCTATTTGTGGTTTTGAAGTCGGTTTAATTTTTTGTACGAAAATTGTTTATTTTACTCTTTTTAGTGTACAAGAACAAAATTAAAAATTTTGATTAAACCCCGACTACCTTGGATTTGTTATCTGTACAACATTCTGCTAGTCAAGCCCTTTCATTTGATACCCATATAAAGGAGTTGTGAAAAAACAAATGTATTTCGGCATTTTGTGGAAGCGGCTATCTTGGATTTGAATTTTTCATAGTGAAAAGTATTCTACTAGTCAAGCTCTTTCGTTTGATACCCAAATTGAGGTAGTAATGAAAATATAATATAATTCGCCATTTTGTCGTGGTGGCCATTTTGGATTTGAAATTTGTTATAGTACATAGTACTCTACTAGTCAAGCCCTTTCATTTGATACCCAAATTGAGGTAGGTTGTGAAAATATTTTGTCCGCCATTTTGTGGAGGCGGCCATCTTGAATCGACATTAACCAGACATAGCTAAGAACATCTGCTATGGTATTAACCTTGAAATAAAAGAAACCGCATCGAAATCGGCCCATCTGTTTGAGTTCTACTACGGTGCCACAGCAGATAGACAGACACACAGACAGACATCGACGTCACTTATAACACCCCTTTTTTGGTCGGGGTTAAAAACAAGTTTTATTAAAGCATTTACACAATTTTGTATTGACAGGGTCGAGATTCATAACTTTTGTGAAATCTACAACGTCATCCAGATACGCAATTTTTCAGTTTTGGTTCATATTTCAAAAACTACTTGACCGATTTCAAAAGATTTATATGGGACCATTCGGGAAGCATACCCATCCGAACACAAAAGAAATTTTAAAATCGGTTCAGAGGTTCACGAGAAATCAGGTAACATACATAAAAAAAAAAAAAAAAAAAAAAAAACATAGGGGTCGAATTGATAACCTCCTCCTTTTTTTGGAAGTCGGTTAATAACCTCCTCCTTTTTTTGGAAGTCGGTTAAAAAAAAAAAAAAACATAGGTACTCTCCTCCTTTTTTTTGCAAAACCTCCTCCTTTTTTTGGAAGTCGGTTAAAAAGTAGGTACTCTAGCAAAATTACGGCCATACAATCGAATGGAAGCCATAAGAAAAAGAAATGAATAAACAAAGCTAAAGCTAGCCAGAAAAACTGTACTTATACTGGAAAGATGATTATTAAATGTAATGGTCTGGCCATTACATTTAATAATCATTCATCATAATCATTTTTTGGCTAGCTTTAGCTTTGTTTAATCATTTCTTTTTCTTATGGCTTCCACTATCCATTTGTACTATCCATTTGTCCAGTTTGTTCTTAAAAGAGTTTAATTAAGCACCGCGATCGGATTTCATGATTTGCCTTCGAGAAAAGAGGAGAAACAAAATAAAGGGTACTGAACTAAAGCTTCGTTAAACAACGGTAATGAGTAATATTTTTTTAACTTGAATAGGTTCGCACTTGACCACCATCTAACCAAAACCACTAACTACCAAAAACACTAACAAAAATCACCTGATGTTAAGCGATGATGAGATCTACGAAGAACAATTAAAAAAACAGATTTTGTTACATATGTAAACCGTAAAATTGTTAAATTCATCAGATTATAATCTGACGTCGTCAGATTACAAATTAACCTAACCTACCGTGGGATTATAATCTGAAGATGTTGACAATTTTACGGTGACATAATACACTTGTACAAACCAGTGAATGGGTATTATATACTTATTACATTCCTATATTAAGTATCATCATCATCATCATCATCAGCCGCAAGACGTCCACTGCTGAACATAGGCCTCCCCCCTAGATTTCCACAACGAACGGTCCTGCGCAACCTTATATTAAGTATATCTTCTGGTTATTATTTAAGAAACAATACAATAAAATAATAATAGTTTTAAAATGCAAAAGCTTGTTACCTACGTATGGATGTTTGTTATTTTAAAAACAAAAATTATGGAAGCCATCTAAATGAAAATGGGTACTTATGTAGTTATGTAGATAGATTATAGTCGGGTACAGCTTACAGGTAACTTTTTTTCGATACCTACACCCAGTTTTTTGTTTGATATCGAGAACTTCTACAACGATTTAACAAGATTTTAACAATTTTATAGGTAGTCGGCTCGCGTAAACTTTGAGTAAAGATTTAAAATACTAAGAAATAAGTACTCGTTTTTTTTCTAAGGAACCCTAGTTGCTAGCAAACGAAGTCGTCACACCATAATTTTATTAAATTTGCCTTTCATTCGCCCGAAGATACGTCGTACATATTTCAGAGGCAGTTTAATTAAAGCGAACTGTCTGCACTCTGCATTGAGCATGACATTGTGCGCAGATACAAGGCTTAGTTGTAGTTCTCGGACTCGCAAATTGAGTTTAGATAGTAGCTTTATAAAACGGCCTTTGTTTCCAGAGCTACATGAAAACTCGCTATGATTGTGTCAGAAACAGAATCAGAGTTATAGTCGGCTGGAGGCACTGATGCGTTTATTATTCGGTAATAAACCTGATACTTCTACATTTATTGTGTCATTGCGTGCTTATGGTCGTGTTACTGCCTATACTATGCAATTAGTGTACGGTTGCCGGGAACAGATGGCTCTAAGCGATAAGGCGGCCAAATTATGTGTATAAAGTGTAGGTTTCTTTGTAAAAAAGTGGTTTGATGTTTAATCTTATCTTACGTACACATTTAGAGATACAATACTTGTACAATAAGTTTATCAAGCTTTGAGAAATGTATGGTACATGAAAACACATGAAACACAAAGTAACAGTAAATCTCTGCTAAAATCGCCTAGCCCTCCGGCACTTCTGAATATTTTTCCTACTGAAAATTTATCAATACTGCTTTCTATAACGATGTAGGATTAAATTTAATCGTAAACTCAGTTTCCAAACGCAAAGGTGACATCACCAAAAAGCAAATTATCTACACTCAGTGCCACAAAACACAACACTTTCAGCGAGACGAAAAAACAGTTTGGCACGACGAAAAATTGAATTTCCTTCGGGGCCTTATCACACATGAGCGGAACACACACGCCCGTTTCCTTCGCAATTAGGGTCGACATCCGCCGCTTTTTCTTAGGACATTTTGATTGTTTCGTGTCAAATAGATAAAAGAACTACAATAAAAAGCAAAAACGACGAGGTACCATTATATCATATGTGGCGACCTCATACTAGTCGTGGTAGATGTATCTAGTACTTGTTGAGTACAGTGAGTTTGGTAATTTACTTATATCATCATCATTTTCGTATGTTTCGAGTACCTACATCCCACTTCACGCATGCTTTTATGCATTCACCGTTTATATTTGTGCTTAAGCTTATTTAATGTTAGTAGAACTTCTCGTAGTTCACCGTTTTCTGAGCTTGCCCAAGGCTTAGTGATCAATTGTAGCCAACTGCCATATATCACATTTAAAAAAGTAGTGGAACCAACTGAATGTATTGGCCACAAAATTGATAACACCAGAGTTAACTGACGACTGCGTGTATTGCGATTTCCAGAGGAAATTCTTTTAATACTAAGTTACACTGTTCGCAAATTAGTATTTCAAAGATGATTGGATGTTTTGTAGCTATGTTTAAAAGATGAATTAATTATAAATAAATAAATAAATATTGGTGGACACTTTACACACAACACCATCTGACCCCAAACTAAGCAAAGCTTGTAATATGGCGGCCAGATAACTGATATAATACTTATATAGTTGTAAATACATACTTATTATACATAGAAACACCCAGACACAGTGCAAATATTTAAATCCATCACACAAATATTTGCACTGAGTGGGAATCGAACCCACGACGCTCGGCTTCGCAGGCAGAGTTACTACCCATAAGACACGAGGGCAGTCAATTTTCAAAAAAAAAAATCTAAATTACATCGGTCAGGCTCTATTTGCACTGTTTCTAATAGAGATTTATATAGGAATGAGATTTTTTCTGGAAAGAAACCCATAATATCTCAGGAGCGTTCATAAAATTCAATTTGAAAAAAAAATGAAATTCTCTTTGTGTAAATTTTTGGTTTTCATCCTGATTTATAAGGAATTAAACCTTTGTTTTCCGTATTTTCTGTCCGGAATAACAATATTTTTTCTACTAACGATATCTTATAAGGTAATTCAGTTTATTGCACATAGAATATAAATAAGAACAATGTGCATTAAATATTCTAAAGGTTACGTCCTGTTTGCTTTGAATGGTACCTAACCCCATTGCAAACCTTTGACACTGCGTAACTACAACCTTTTAGCTGTTCATTGTGCTTATATACTCTAGAGATTGACTGAACAAACTTTTAGAAACAGAACGAGGGTACGGGATCACTTCGTGAACTTTACGAGTGGTTGTTCGACTAGCAGAAATACCTTACAACGATATAACGATGTATTTTCAAACAAATGTTCTACAATGGTATACTGCCAAACAGGAGTTAAGTGGACTTTGAAAAATGAAGTGAGTAAGTAGTAGCTCTTTTCAGAGTTGCTATTAATTATCCTATGCACACAAATGCCACACCTTTGCCAGTTATTTTACCGCCAAGCAATAATGTGGAAGCATCACTGTGTTCCGGTTTGAAGGGCAATGTTTCCAGAGAAATGGCAGGGCTCAGAGATAATATCTTATATCTCTGGGTAACGAGCGCAGTGCAGGGCTAGGTAATGATTTGGACTGCATGCTCCCACAGCTGCGTGCCACTATGGTGTTATGTTGCTTACCATCAGGCACATGTCCTGCTCGTCTCGTTGCTCTATACTATAAAAATCATAATAATTATAGTAAAGGTAATTAAAAACAAGTTTTTATTAAAGCATTTACACAATTTTGTATTGACAGGGTCGAGATTCATAACTTTTGTGAAATCTACAACGTCATCCAGATACGCAATTTTTCAGTTTTTGGTTCATATTTCAAAAACTACTTGACCGATTTCAAAAAGATTTATATGGGACCATTCGGGAAGCATACCCATCCGAACACAAAAAGAAATTTTAAAATCGGTTCAGAGGTTCACGAGAAATCAGGTAACATACATAAAAAAAAAAAAAAAAAAAAAAAAAAACATAGGGGTCGAATTGATAACCTCCTCCTTTTTTTGGAAGTCGGTTAATAACCTCCTCCTTTTTTTGGAAGTCGGTTAAAAAATGTATCAAGTAGATTGATGGTCCTGCTGAAAAATAACGAAACGCAAACGACGCGTTTACTCGTACCTGCGTAGTTTGCGTTTCGTTATTTTTGTTATTTACGAGTTAAACAGATGTAAAGTACTTTAGATAACTATAACTTTCCTGAATACAAAATATTTGTGTGGAACAGCTGATGAAATCTCAAAACGCAGTCCAGCCAATACTTATACAATAGTTAACCATAATGTACTCATATGTTGAACAATAATATAATCAAATTGTAACGATGTTTAACCCGCTTGTCGACCCCCTAACTAAACCGGTAACAAATTTGATATTGCCTTTTTAATTTCAAGTAAAAATCAAGAGCAGTATCACAGACAACATCGTTTAGACCCCCGAATCGGAACGGGACGTTAGTATAACATGATATGTGAATGCTGGCCAGCATAACAGTTATCAGCGCCCCTCAGCTTGCGGGTGCCGATAACAAGGGTGCCAAATAACTCCATTACCGCTAGCCACTTCCTCGGCCATCCTCGACACGACTCATTAACTTGACAAGTCGGCCAGGGATTCGTTTAACCAGTTGCTCAGCAACAGGATTGCTTTACTGATTAACTGGCTTTCACAGCTAAACGATGGCCGCCATTCAGCTTGTGCAAAGAGAAAGGATCACCTTTTGTATTCACACTCGCGTTATCTAGGACTCAATGGGACTGAAATATGGAGCATCTATTATTCAACGAATATTTTGAATCTATACCATTGTGATACAAAATAAAAAATCGGAGAAACTTTGTTGGATCTAGACGGAAAAAACGTCACTGGAAATAGCAGATTTTATCCGATATTTGATTATTTTTACTAAAATAGTTAACAACGATATACTCGTTGCACCCACAGAGAGTTCCATACAGTCATGACCAATGTACCTGTACTTAGTCTGTAACAATTTCGATAAAAGAAACACAGTTTTTATTTGTCAGTAATTTTATTTATCAGTTACTTTTATCAACTAATCCGACGTACTCATATTCTGTTAGTAAATTTGCAACTTTTTTGCTACCAGAATAGTATCCCATTTTTCTACGGAACCCTATAAATAGACCTTACCATTCATGCGTAGAATATTCATAAATATCAGATATTATCCTGTTTTGTTGTAACTGACATTTACAACTTAGCTTTAGACCCATTTCAACTAACAGTAACATTAACAACAATTTAGAAACTTTGCGTTTTATTTTCGTAATACAGAAAGCAAATAATGGCTTGGAAACAAAACTAGGCTTTTCCGTAAACTACGTAAGCTGGTTAATTCTCTGTAATAGGTAAAGTTTTCTGATTGTACTGGTGTTTTATGTGTGTATCTGAATTCTGCTTATTTCATGAGATAGTGGGAGTAAAACCAATTCTAAGTTATATGGCAGAAGTTTTCTCACGGCTTCGTTTGAATGAACTTCGGTTTTATAAGTACGGTACATTTTAACCAACTTCAAAAAGATTCTCAATTCGTTTGTAATTTGTGTGTGTGTGTGTGCTACGCGGTAGCTTGGCCAGTTAAGAATCGTTTTTATGGTCCTTTTATTTATATTATTTACCATATACCAGGTGGTGTCATATAAATTACATCGAAAACAGTGAGACGGTTTTTTAAATATGGACAGAAATCTAAAATTTGTCGACATTTACCTGAATGACATAGTGACAGTTTCTTACAAAAATAGTTGAGTGTATAAATTTAGTTTTAAATTGAATGGGGTGTTGTTTTTCGAAGAAAATAAATTCTTATCACTTCGTATCTTCATGGACTATTGAATTGCTTGAGTGGGTGCTGTCACTTAGTATCTTCATGGACTATTGAATTGCTTGAGTGGGTGCTGTCACTTCGTATCTTCATGGACTATTGAATTGCTTGAGTGGGTGCGGTCACTTCGTATCTTCATGAACTATTGAATTGCTTGAGTGGGTGCGGTCACTTCGTATCTTCATGAACTATTGAATTGTTTGAGTGGGTGCTGTCACTTCGTATCTTCATGGATGAATTGCTTGAGTGTGTGCTGTCACTTCGTATCTTTATGGACTATTGAATTGCTTGAGTGGGTGCTGTCACTTCGTATCTTCATGGACTATTGAATTGCTTGAGTGGGTGCTGTCACTTCGTATCTTCATGGACTATTGAATTGCTTGAGTGGGTGCTGTCACTTCGTATCTTCATGGACTATTGAATTGCTTGAGTGAGTGCTGTAACTTCGTATCTACTCTGTCACTATCACTCTCTCTGTCACTATCTCTGTCACTATCTCTGTCACTATCTCTGTCACTATCTCTGTCACTATCTCTGTCACTACTATCTCTGTCACTATCTCTGTCACTATCTCTGTCACTATCTCTGTCACTATCTCTGTCACTATCTCTGTCACTATCTCTGTCACTATCTCTGTCACTATCTCTGTCACTATCTCTGTCACTATCTCTGTCACTATCTCTGTCACTATCTCTGTCACTGTCTCTGTCACTGTCTCTGTCACTATCTCTGTCACTATCTCTGTCACTATCTCTGTCACTATCTCTGTCACTATCTCTGTCACTATCTCTGTCACTATCTCACTATGTCACTATCTCTGTCACTATCTCTGTCACTATCTCTGTCACTATCTCTGTCACTATCTCTGTCACTATCTCTGTCACTATCTCTGTCACTATCTATGTCACTATCTCTGTCACTATCTCTGTCACTATCTCTGTCACTATCTCTGTCACTATCTCTGTCACTATCTCTGTCACTATCTCTGTCACTATTGAATTTCTTGAATTGCTTGAGTGGGTGATTCCGAATGGACATAATTTAAGTGCAGTTTAAGTGGTTGCGGTCTATTTGGACTGAATGTTATATTGTACTAAAACCGTAATGAACAATGACATAAAATAAGTAATAGACTGTTTATTGAAAATATCTGAGGCGTCCAGGCAATTTATAAAATATTAATAATATTATTGTCCATTGCCAGCATACTTTCTCTATGTAATTAATAGATACAAATCTTAAGGATTGTATAGATTACCTACCTACTATTCCACGGGCAAAGTGTAAAATATAAGTATATGGATCTTAGCCTATATATCTCACAGTAAACCAACCCATCTATAAAAGGATGGCCAAATGCAAATTAAAAATGTAATGTAGCTTAAAATGAACTTTATTAAAATTAACAACTAGGGCGCTTCTTAAAAATAATAATTACAAAAGGGGTACCAAAAACCTAACCTAACAAACCTTTAATGGTTACGGTTTTTTTCACGTTATTGTCTTATAAGCCAAACATTCAAACATCTATATAAACATACAAATTTTCGTATTTACTTCTATATTATTAGTAGGATTTATTGTAAAATGCTAAAATAGGTAAAATAATTTCAAATCGGGCTGGTGAGTCTTGGAACAAATAAAAAACTTTGTTGCTTTATCTTGATATTGTACAACTTTTACTAAGAGTTAATATTAAACTACGTTTGATGTTGATAACGTTTTACATGAGATTAACCACTTTACTTTGTACAGAGTTAAGAACTAAACACACCAAAGCGAAAATTACAAGGGAATTATGAAGTTTTGTCTAAAAGTCTTATACATGTACCTCACGTCTTTGAAGCCTGAACTTGGATAATGCGGGCACGTGCTTGACGATATAAGCCTTCTTGAAGTGAGAAACCTATAAATGTTTAGGAATAATTTGGGAGACATTAAGTTTTATCTATTAAGGTAATCTAGGTTAAATCTAAAACTTAACTACTAGCACCTACCCGTAACTTAGCTTGCGTAGAATTGAAAAAAAGGCAATTCTTTACGGAAATCCACACTTTTTTAGGATATAAATATGAAAACTGCATGATATTCCAGACTATAACCCTAAGTTTCAAAATTCAAACTGATCCGCTTATCTCCTACAATATGTTTGAGAAACCAAACTTCGAAACTATCGTACTTATAATAAACGTATTAAACTTAATATCTAGGTACATAATGTCGCAGCCAACTAGCTTAACCAGCCGTTAAATCAACAGCCTAGCCTAAACAGCGCTGTTTAACTAGTGACCCGTAATCCAATTTCTTAAATAGCTGGACAGCTGATGTTATAAGGAATAACCTAGGTTACTTTTATTCTTTGAAAAATGGAAACGAAATTAAACAGTTTAGGTAAACCATGGGTAACACTACGTTGCAAGCGTGTACCTACTAGTAGATAATATTATAAGCCTTCAAAGGAATCTTACTGCCCCTTTATTCAAATCGTTAATAATTGTAGTCATAATTGTAGTGGTAGGACTTCTAGCAGAGTCCGCCTGGAGAAGTACCACACCTTTACCAGTTATTCTACCGCCAAACAGTATTGTGAAAACATTACCGTGTTCTGGTTTGAAGGGCAATGTTTCCAGAGAAATTACAGGGTTTAGAGATATAACATCTTAGATCTCTGGGTGACGAGCGCAGTGCAGTGCTAGGTAATGATTTGGACTCTTTATGTTCCAATAGCTGCATGTCACTGTGCTGTTATGTGGCAGGTGTGTTGCTTACCATCAAGCACATGTCGTCTCGTCACTTCTTATTTAAAAAAACAGTTTTTTTTACTTGTCTTTTATTTCCTAATATTCGTGACCCGTGATTAGACTATTATGTACGTAAATTTTATTTGGGTTCCTCACGGTCACACAAACTGTATAGAATGTATAGATATTACGTACATCTGGGTCAGGTGCGTCGTGTTTATAAATTCCATGAATGATACGTGGTCGGGCCCGAGACAAATGTTAGTCAAAGGTAATGCATGAATATTTCGCGTAAAACTGCGACATACCGGGATCCACTCGAATTTCCCCAGACGAAAATGAATTTATCATTCATCTGGTCCCTACAAATTGCTGGATGTAGGGTTTCGGTAGATAGACGTGGAATAAATCTCAGTCACGTATGAAAACCACATTTTTTTACTAAAGACAGACTACGTGCGTAGTTTTTGGTTGTTTCCAAATCGTCTATTATATTACCTACATAATAATACATTATAATATAATGTAGGTACTTTTATAACAAGTTTCCACTTATGGTACTGGTATTACGGCAAGTGATAAGGTAGATAGGTATACTTTTTTTAATGTACATTGGCTTACAATAACGTTTATTTCACGCGTAGGTTTATCTTACACTAGCTATCCCCGTGGTTTCATCCGTATTTTAAAGGTTTTATTTTTTTTCACGGAATCCTAATCCTTATTTCCCCAAGCAAGAGTAGCAGCGTAGCCTATGTTATGTATTAGGACGTCAGCTATCTGGTGGTGAAGTCTCGTCATAATCGGTCCAGCCATTTCAGATATTAGCCGGAACAAACAGACAGACAAACAAAAAAATTAAAAATGGTCTTTAGATATAGACCTATCATATTTATTATACAATACTTTCACACTTCAATTTTATTTATGTGGGAAAGAAAAAAATGTAATTGTCTAAACAGAAATAAATAACTATGTAAAACAATTCAACAAAGAAAAAAATCCATCAAAAATAATCATTATTGTGTATAGTGTTTACAATAAACCAAAAACAATAATTAGTTTTGTGTACCTTTACCGAAGAAAAACTTAAATTATTTTTAGTTTGACAGGTTTCGTTTGTTCGAAGAAAACACATTAGTCAAAACAAAACACGTTCACGGCGTCAAGTCCAATCTCATTAGTCAAAGTAAGAGTGAACGCGGTTGAAACGTACGAGTTAGATTTGTTCAAAGAAAGTAGGCCACTGTCTCAAGGGGCGAGCCAATGGGACTGCTGAATGGTTCGCAAACCAGTTAACTCCATTCCTTTACCGTGATTCATGACTCCCGAAGCAAATCTTCGGTTAATTGCCCAATTCCTCAACCGAACTCAGCGCTCTTCCAACGCCCTATAAACGACCCGATGAAAATTTTAATTAAACCGACATCTTTCTTTTACCGATACATAGCATAAATTAATACGGACTTACATAAAACTGCGCACCTTGTTAGTAGCATAAATGGTGTGACGTAACTTGACATTTCTGTAGAGGCAAAACCAACAAACGGTGAAAGTTCAGTCGGGCTCTATCGCAGTGTACCGGAGATGGCTCCATATACCTACTCCATAATGCGCAACCTTTTCAAATATTGATATCGACGTTTGACGAAACGCGAACGGAAATACTGGTATTGCGAAGGGTCCATTGCAAACCCGAGAGCGGCGATGCGACGCGAGTATGTTTTCCAAGTTTCGCTGAAATGCGTATCGTCTGAAATGGAGCGGCAACACGGGACTGGTTTTTTGTTCCACTTTACACAACTTATTGCATTCGCTCGAATTCCGCCGCTATGATTAACTCGGTTATTATAAAGACGGGCTGGTTTACGCACGTGAATTTTAATTAGAATTCCGAAATATGTTACATGACTTTGGTAACGGATTGTGAAATCGAAAGATGCGGGAAAACCATTTCAGTGTTAATCTGTAGAGATTGAAATTTGCGCAAGACGATTTGAGTGTAATCCATCTTTTCTTGATAAGCATGAAGTAGAGTTGTGTAACTTTATGTAGATAGGTAACTGTACTGGACCGTAAATAAGAAACGAGTTTAGGTAAGTACCTATTATATGGTTATTCAGTTGTCAAGTGCGGTTTAAGCTCTTGCCAAGAAGCCATTAGGCGCTCCGCCTAACAACTTGGGTGGAAGCAGTCAGTTCGGATTACACAATGTTGCGGATTGCCCACCTGTGAAGTAAGAGGGTGTCTTCACTCGTGCCATTAGGCGGACACGACATAGTAAAAGCTTGAAATCTATGAGGTCGCTTGATTCAAGGCTTTCTTTGGTAATCAATTAAGAACATAATTGATCAATTATGACATTAAATGTTTGAAAATAATATTTCTTATAGGTCTGATTTTTTATTAATTTTATCATATTCCCATTTCAAACAAACTTTTGTTCAAGTTACATTACAATACATGAAAATAAAATCCTAGGATGTATCATTGATAACAAACTCTTTGTGATCAAACGCTAACCTAATAAAAATCGATGAAAAATTATCAACCAGTGTAAATATCAATTCACCAGAGGAATAGTTTGGTAGTTAATAAAGATCTACAAGGGCCTCGGGAATTGGATCTAGATAACAAACCATTGCGACAACTTGTGCGTAAAATGATGTCCTGTGTGGCTATTGTTCCTTTTACTATACTTTCTAAGATATTGTCTTAATGACATTTAAGGATTTTTTTTAATTCTAATACAGTTGAAGAGCTTTTATTGTATGTGCTTTTATTGTATTTGTACACGCGTGTATTAATTAAGTAGGAACTACGCTAACAAGGTATGTATTTTACTTCTTCTTTCATGTATCCAATGATTCTTTTGAAAGCATAGGCACAATGTTGCAAAGGCACAATATTGTTTGCGACAGACAGAGATTAGCTCATTATTTTGTTCTACGTTGTAAAATACATGTATTATAAAGAGAAAGAAGGAAACCGTTTAGGATTATGGAATTTGGTACCAGTATAATCTATACTAATATTATAAAGCTGAAGAGGTGTTTTGTTTAAACGCGCTAATCTATGGAACTAGTGCACCGATTTCAAAATTTCGTTCACCGTTGGATATGTACGTGATCCCGGGGTGAAATAAGGCTGTTTATTATGTACCACGGGCGAACCCGGGGTAGCTAGCTAGTTTTTTTCATATAGAGTGACGAGACGAGCATATCAAGTGCATCCAAGGTAAGCAACACGTGTGCTCTATATGAACATGTAGATTCCATAGCATTTTACTGCGCTCGTCACCTAGAGATTTGAGATAATTTATCTCATTACCCTGAAATTTCTCTGAAAATATTGTCCTGGGAAGGTTTGCTTTTTGGAACATTACTGCTTGGAACATGTTTGGAACATT
Source organism: Ectropis grisescens (assembly GCA_017562165.1). Lineage (NCBI taxonomy): Eukaryota > Metazoa > Arthropoda > Insecta > Lepidoptera > Geometridae > Ectropis > Ectropis grisescens. The sequence goes on along the minus strand of CM029781.1, from coordinate 11,673,579 downwards.
ACTGCTTGGTGGTAGAATAACTGTTTGTGGTACTTCCCCAGGTAGACTCAGAAAAGAGTCCTACCTTACAGTAGTCTACAGTGGTGCTATAAATTCTGTTTTTATCCAAACCTGTCTACGAACCAAATAAAACACTTTACAATGGTCAATACATCGCGTCCCAGTCAATAATGTTTTTACTAAGTGTGATTTACAATTGGATTGTACAAAAAATATTTGTCGTTTTAAAGTCAATTATTTTTGGAAAACTCTTCATAAGATAAGAGGGTGAAACCAAGTAGGACTGCTTGTAAAAAAAAACCTAAAAAAATACTTACCCTACAAAAAGAAATGAATCCAAAAAAAACTTAGTTGATAATAATCACTAATAATCACTAACGCCGTTCGTCCAACCAGGGATATCGCCACTGGCGTCGGTTCGCGGTTGCCGAGGAGAGCGGTTCGGTGCTGCGCCCGAGTCGGCGAGTCTGACACTGCGCCGGCGCCGCCCGAAGCTGTGTAATCAAAATATCACTTGCAAGTTACATCAGACCTCAGCGAGCCTCGTTATGTCAACTATACGCACAACTTTACGCACTTTCTTGAGCTCCAACAGAACCAGAGAGAAATCATTGTAGGATTGTCATCTTAAATTTGTAAACGATAGTGACGTGGGTGATTGAAATGTGTGTTAAACGGAACTTGATCACACGAAAGCACTCAGCTAGGAAAAAAACTGCCCTTCTGCCCCCTAACTGAATCTGCTTTGACTTTGCTACTACTTACAATCAACTGAAAAGTAAATAGAGCGCAATATCAAAGCTAAGATAGTTTTAGTTAGGCTGTAGACCCTCTTACAAGTTACGGCTGGTCTAGAGAACGGCGACTGCCGATCCCATAGATTTCGACTTTTTTTCTTTATCTTTGGCCGATCCGGAGAACCCGGGTTCAAAACCACGCCCTTGCCCTTTTTTCTATCGGAATGCTCGCAGCTCGAGAAAGCGATATCGTTTCATGGTTGATGTTCCAAAGACGCGAACGAAGAGATTTGACTCTACTTGATAAGAACGTCTGGAATACGTTGCCTGAGTGGGTTTTCCCCGATGATTACAGTCTTCGTGTCTTCAAATCGAGAGTGAATCGGTTTTCTAGGTAAACACGCACCATCGTAGACCGCATTGTCGTTTAACATCAGGCGAGATGGCGGTCAAGTGTACACCTATAATACTCGTAGTTAATAATAAAAAAACACGTACTACTCAAGTTCGAAGCCACGTGAGTTATTAAAAAACATTTATTTCAAGCTATACCCATAAATATACAATAAACAAATAAAATCCATAAAAAGAAAAAAAAATTGTATTCAATTGTCACATAAAATTAAAATGTCAAAATAAATGCAAACAATATATAACAATTATGCCAAGACAATAACAGAATGTACAAGACATACGCCTGATGGTAATCAATATGCATGCCCACATCAACCCAGTGCTACGCTGCTATTTGAACAAGAAGAGCCCAAATAACGCACTGCATACTTGACTCAGATATATGTATTAGATGATTTATTTATGTGGCCTGTAATTTTTATAGAAACATTTCCCCTTCAAACCGGAACAGAGTTATGAATGTAATTTGTGGTTGGCGGAAGAATAACTGGTGTGACATTTCCCAAGGCAGACTCTACAAAGAGTTCTAACACTACATAAAATCTATTGCGACCGTAGAGCATTTAGCCATAGGGATAATTGGTCTGAGATTGCGATTGAAACTGAAATCTGGCTGAACGGACCATATCACACTTAATAAGTATATAATGAATTGACATTAATTTCAAAGGTAATTTATGTTTGATATAGAGACGTCTGTACGGGGTGTTGAGCTAGACACGGTCACTAATGAGCACTTCCCTTGAAAAGGGCCATCAAATGGAATTGAATCTCAGGCTGCATTGAGCCGACCTTAGGCAAGTAACGGGGTTTCTACTTCGAAATATGTAACAAGTACGTTTGTTTTTCATGGGGATTAGTCAGGATACACCAAGATTGTTGATAATGTTATTGTTGCCCTTATAATGTAAACCGTGTCAACGTGCCATGTACACGTATTCTGATATGTACTTATACCTAAGTAAATAGTTTGCGTTCCTAATATTATGATCGTTTATTTTTGACTGTGAATTTCTGTAAGATCTCTGTTACCTACTAATGATCATACAAAGAATTGAAAATTAAAACATAAATTAGAACCATATAGTAATTTCTTCTCCTAACCCTAGATATACGATTCTGCGAAGCGTTGAAATATGACTGGCCTGTATAATCTCGACTTGTCTGGCAAATGTCGGATGACCGTTGGTTGAAGATCACTCAGTGGAACGGTTAGCGAATACGACCTGTCGGCAGACGTATAAGGAGATGACGTGACGACATCAACTCCAAGCACTAAAACTGGAAAAGGTTTTTTGTAGTGGTAGGACTCTTGGCAGAGTCCGCCTGGGGAAGTACCACACCTTTGCCAGTTATTCTACCGCCAAAGAGTAATGTGCAAACATTACTGTGTTCCGGTTTGAAGGGCAATGTTTCCAGAGAAATTACAAGGCTTAGAGATATAAGATCTTAGATCTCTGGGTGACGAGCGCAGTGCAGTGCTAGGTAATGATTTGGACTCTTCATGTTCCAATAGCTGCGTGTCACTGTGCTGTTATGTGTCAGGCATGTTGCTTACCATCAGGCACTTGTCGTGATCGTCTCGTCACTCTTTGTTTAAAAAAAAAAACATGACAATAGGATGGGTGATGGTTGGAAATCTTTGCCCTGCAGTGTGACAAATCTAGCTAAAAATACTATAACAAGTAATAATCGTTGAAAACATTAATTATCGTAAAATCGAACAGAATTTCTCAAACGCACCGCAATCATTTCAGTACAACTAAGTTAAGTAGGTATGTGCAATTACTTTCTACACGGCATAGCAGTAATCTATCTTTCTGTTAGCTGGCCTTCAAACTCGGACAAACCAATGATTGTAGACAGCCTAATATTAATTAAGGAATCTTTATTAGCTGTTTTTCATATCGGACTTCTCTTAGTTCGAAAAAGCAACGTCGCACAGCAACGTCGCTTCATTTTTCATGATTTGAAGTTCCCGTAGCAAAAAAAAAAACGAAATCTATGGACGTTCCAAAGACTCTAACGAAACGGTTTGATCCATTTTCGTAACAAGAACATCAGAATTGCAATATTTTGACTGAGTGAGTATTCATCTTCTATACAAGGTGTTGCAGAAAGGTGCAACAATATTTATGGCAGTTCATCTACATTAATTTTTGAATTAAATATTATGTGAAAATCAGACATGTGAGATCAAATTTTTTTTTGTTTGTAGTTTTATTTGACATACCCCTCCAGATCTCGGCACGGATTTTGTACGACGTCGTGGCGTCGGGGGCAAGGTCGTTTGTCAGTTGTACATGCGTCAGGGTTGAAGCTGGTGATTTGGTAGGAATTTTACGTCAAACTTTGATTCAAATTATCTCGTGATCTATCGTGCTGAGGGGAAAGAGACCTTGGGTGATGAAGTCTACATCAGTGTTAGAAGGTATTTTTAAGAAATTGTTGGGAGTAAATCCACCACGTCGTATATATAGTCTATATTTATGGTCTTCCAGTCGAGATTGGATCTGATTCTTCTAAGTAAGTGCAGTTCATAGTAGACCGCGTCGTCGCTAATGGCGATCAAGCGCGAATCTATTAATCCACTTGAATACACTTTTTTCATTCAAATTGGTCTAGCCGTAAAAAAAGGAGCTTAGTTGCAAACACATGCACAGAAGATTTATATTAAGTTGTTTATTAAATAACATTGAACGGCATTTCAACAGAATGAACAACACAATAATTATTACCTATTTCAATTTAATAACAGTAAATTTGAGGCTTCTCGTTCAGTTTCCTGTAAATCTGTTTAGCTAACTTTCAAGGCAAGTTCAGTTCCCTATACGTGAGCAGAATATCTCTAAGTCATTTGCAATACAATTAGCCAAATATACAAATAGTATATTCCAAATAACCAAGAAATAATTTAGAGGTTAATCCTACTAATACATATTATAAATACGAAAGTTTGGATGTATGCTGCTTAATCACGTCGGATCGGATAGAAATTTGGTATACAGTTAGATTACAGTGAAATGGAGTATGAATGGGGCTTTGCGAATAAACCGCAGGGCACTGCTAGTTAATCAATAAGTAAAACATTTTCTATAACTCTTCAAAGGTCTACCTACAGTTAATTAATTCAGAGTGCCATTGTAAATAAACAGTAAGTAAAGCCATGGGCCATGGACTCGATCCCCACCCGATGGAGTCGATTTGTGTGATGAATACAAATATTTGTACTGTGCTTGGGTGTTTTCTATGCATAAGACATATGTATTTAAAAACTAGCTGAACCCGCAACTTTGTTCGCGTAAGCAGATGTTTCTGACGTATATCGTACGTCAAAATATTTGGATAAGTAGTCGTTGAAAAACCGAGTGAAAACCGATTTATTTTTCCACACAAAAATTTATTTAATTGTATCATCTTTACTTTTCTTTTTTTAAACTAAATCAAACATACTTAGTAAAGTTTCGTAGTATCGAACATAGTCGCAAGTGTTAAGTTTGTAGGATTTTTATAGGATACGTTATGAAAAGTATGAAGCTGATGTGCATGATCTGATACCTACTTATCTCTTTTTATCCGCAAGCTGTTTTCTAGCTGCTACCCGCGACTTCTCCCGCGTAATATTTTGAATGAAGCCTGTGTGGAATCAAAATTATTAAAATTTTGAGTTTTAATGTTACTCAAGCAAGTTGAACCCGTAAATCTAAGCCAAGTCTTAGTGTATATTATGTATTAATTAAATTGTAACACAGAAAAATAATCAAAGAACGAAAGAATCCAAATTCGGCATCATAATCCAAAAAAAACTCATTAGTACAATTTAGAATACCAGTAACGCCACCTAGTGATGAAAGAAAAAAATACATACCACAACTGCAACACATCAATTTAAATAGCCTTTAGTGCTTTTAGATATAAACTGGCATTAGCACCATCTAATGATAATATAATGTTGCTTGTTATTTTGATTGTGAACGCAAAGCACCTGTATTATCTACGCCAAAACAGGTGCATATATTTTTCATTTTTGGCTTGTACCTTACCATCACATCAGCATGAGCAACTTTTACAATGGGGTTAAATTTGGTATTTAAAGCAAGTTAGGGAATTAGTTAACTTTTGTATTTCATAGAAACTATGTATTTTCCCGGACAATAAGTAGCCTGTGAGTTATTTTGAACTATGAACTATCCGCTTCGCAAACCACTCAATCCAAGTTCCTTACGAAAATATATACTTATATTAATATGGAGTTAAATAAAAATATAGACTTATTAGCCCATGTGAAATTTTAGACTCTAAACTATCTGTGTTTCGTATGTCAAACCAATCCGTTTTGACGTGATAGTTAATATTTGTTTCTTAAGGGCCCATGCTTCTTTTCGGGTTTATAGGTAACACATATATGTGATATTTCAGACTATAAGTTATCTCTGTTTCAATTTTCTACCAAATTTGCTTAGTCTTTCCGATGTCACAGTAACCTATAATTAACCGATTTGCTACATGATGAGTACAAACTACGTGTGTTTCGAATTCCTTCCAAATATGTTCAGCCGTTCCAATGTTGTCCTGTAAATATTATGAATGTCAATGTTAGGATGTTTGTTACTTAATCATGGCGGAACGTATCAAGTGATCGGGTTGAAATTTGAAATTCAAGTAGATTATAGTCTGGAGGAACACATAGGAAGAACGCATAGGCCTGTGTATTCCCCTATGTGTTACTTAAGCTAAGTCAAGAATGTGTTTCAAATTTTAACTCGTTACATTCAGCCGTTCCAACGTAATTGAGCAGCAAAAATTTAGACATTGACATATTTAAATACCTAATATTAGGAAAGGATAGGAGTTTACAAAATTTTTGAAAAAATAAAACCGGTCAAATGCAATTGGGACTCGCGCGCGAAGGAACCGAACCATTAGCAAATAAACGGCTTTTATTGCATGGGAGCCCCCTTAATATTTTATTTTAATTAATTACATTTAAAGAGAACATAAAACTTAGTATTATGTGAATAGTTAAAGCGTCTACCTGTGACAGGTACGTTATTAGTATCGAGCAAGAAACGGTAAAAAAAATCAAGTTTGATGTATGGAAATAAGCCCCTCTTAAATATTTATTTTAGTATATTTATTTTTTGTTAAAGCGGCAATAGAAATACATCGTCTGTGAAATTTTTAACTGTCTAGCTCACCGTTATTGAGATACAGCCTGGTGACGGACGGACGGACGGACAGACAGAGAGCGAAGTCTCAGTAATAGGGTCCCGTTTTTACCCTTTGGGTACGGAACCCTAACAACGGTCTGCTTCGGTTACCTAAGTTTGTTGAACACTACCTTTAAATTTTAAGCTGTATTTGGATTGAAATAATACGTTTCCTAATAAGTTACGGCTGGTCTAGTAAATTACAACTGACCTAGTCGGGAGAACGGCAACTGTCGATCCGGAGACCCAGGGTTCAAAACCACGCGCACCACTATCTTTTCAGAGTCATGTTCGTAATGCCGGTAATTAAAACTGTGAAGGAAAACATCGCTAGGAAACCGAAATGTAGTACCTAGAATTTAAGTTCTAAGTCATATGTCATCCACCAACCGACCCTGGGCCAGCGTGGTGGATTATAGCCTTGACTCTCTCCTTCCGAGAGAAGGCCCCGACGCCTAGCAGTGGGAACATTTAATGGATTGTTTATGCTACTATTTATTATGCTAATAAGTTTTCTCTTAAAGAACAAAAATCTACTTCAATGACAGGTAATTGAATTCTGTCATTCGACTAAATTTTATAAGAAGCCATGACTATGTCGTACAGATAAATCTAATCTGATTTAAGTTTTTTATTGATATTTGAAAAAATACCTCCCTGTTTTCGATATATGGGATCACCTCTGAAGTATTTTCTACCAAAATAAAACCAAATAAAGAAACATGCAACCCGATTGAGAACATCTTTCATCAACATTGACTGGCCTTGTGGCTTAGTGGGTAGTAGCTCTGCCTGCGAAGCCAAGGGTCGTGGGTTTGATCCCCACCCAGGCAAATATTTGTGTGATGAATTCAAATGTTTGTACTGTGTCTGGGTGTTTCTATGTATAATAAGTATGTATTTACAACTATATAAGTATTATATCAGCTATTTGGCTGCCATATTACAAGCTTTGCTTAGTTTAGGGTCAGATGGTGTTGTGTGTGAATTGTCCACCAATATTTATTTATTTTTATTTATCCTCTTTGTTTGAAGTCGGTTATAACCAAATGATGTTTGTTTTTCCACACAAAAATATATTTTTGATAATTATTTTTTCATTCAAGACGACGCAACGCAATCACGTGGGCACGTTCTAGAATCTAGAATCTATATCTGTGGATCGTCTGTGATACATAGAATACTTAGAAGTTAGTATGTACCGAACGCGCCGCGCGTGTCCTTATGCGTGCATGAACAGAAAGACAGACAGACATGAAAGAAAAAAATGCAGTTTCGCCATCAGTATCGACTATGGAGAGATCCAAAAAAAAATTCAAAATATCTTCAATGTACAGAATTCGACCCGTTACAGTTTTATTATAAGTACTAGCAATATTTGTTGGATAATATTCTCTACTTTTTAATCCCAAAAATTTAATGTTACATTTAAATAAGCGAGTAAAACTACAAAACCTACCATTTTACCAATGTGTATTGAATAAAGTTGTCAAAAGTTGCCGCTAGATGGCGTCGCAATCGAGATAGCTCGCGGTGGCGTTTCGTTACAACATATAGTGGGAGTTTTGAACGGTGTCCATGTATGATAAGAAAACATCTATGAGAAAATATAGGATTTTTGTAGTCCGTAGTAGATATCCGTCTCGAGGACTTATTAAATAGCTATTTGTCGTTTCGGGTTTTTTCAGATAACGGAACGTAAACGTTACGCATATCCAAATAGACGGTATCAAAACTAATTATTTCTCATAACCATTATGGTCGTGCAGGTGGAGGAGTGGAGGTCAACACCAAACGACTGAATCTTCAGTATTGATTTAATGGGTTAAAACTCCTCACACACAATCGTCCAATATTTAAAATATAATATAAAGTTAAAAGGTGCAACACAAAAGCGTGAGTGGCGCCGCACAGTACTCCGCGATACATCGGTATAAAGACGTAACGATCTATTGGTGATTTGCATCGTACTGGCGAGCCCTGCGAAGCTCGCCGGTTAGTGCCATAGAAACTGGCGCGTAAGCTGTTGCGCCCGAGCCATAGTTACTCGCACCTAAGCTGCGGCCGCTATTCAAATCCGAACAAAAGGCTCGGCGCGCGCGCTTGTTTCCAATGACTCCGTTGCAGTTCAAATGCCAATTATACTTATTTATTTAAACGATAGTTTGATTACATAAAATAAATAATATAAGTATTTTATAGGAGTTAATAGATGTATTTATAAATAAATATGTATTTACGTAGATTAGATAAATAAATATAATAATGAATTTATATTAGTTATATTATATTTATGTATGAAATATATGTATGTATAAAATATATGTATGTAAGTATGAATTATGTTACGTTGTATGGATGATAATGTATGAATGCCCACATCACTCCCCTCCAGACCGTTAGTGCGGTCGATAGTAGTTGGGAAATCGTACTACGCGTCCAGAACGAGTCTTTATAACATCCTGGTTCGAGACCGGGACTGGTATAACAGTCGGAACTGGGACTGATGGCCCAGTTGGGACTGGAATTGTCTTCGGTACTGTGACATTTTCTTGTTTAATTAGTTTAGGGTCAGATGGGTCTAGGGTAGTGGGGGTAGAACCGGGTGTAAGGGTTGCGTCTGTCAGAATGTAAGCTGGTTTGAGCCTATCGATTGAGACAGTGACAATCTTTCCTTTTACCCGTAATTTATACACTTTGTCACCACGCTCAAGCACTTCGTAGGGGCCGGTAAATGGAGGTTTTAGAGCACCTCACTGTATCGTCCCGTAAAAAGACATGGCTTGAACTGCTTAAATCTTTGAAAATGAAGATTTTGTTTTCGAGTGTCGCGAAGCTGGTCTGAGGCTGCAGTTTATTCACGAAGTGGTGTAGGCGTGTCGTAAAGTCTGATATATCAGTGCTGCCAAGGGAGTTGGTTGCAGAAACTCTGATGGTAGACGTAATGGCTCGCCATAGACCAGTTCTGCTGAGGAAGCCTGTAGTTCTTCTTTGAACGCGCTTCTAATGCCTAAAAGTACTAAAGGTAAAGTGTCAACCCAGTTACTGTCGGCATGACACATTATTGCCGCTTTCAGTTGGCGGTGAAAACGCTCCACTATACCATTACAAGCTGGATGGTACGCTGTTGTTCTGCGGTGTTTGAATCCAGCCATTTTGCCAAGATACTGAAAGAGTGCTGATTCAAACTGAGCACCACGGTCAGTCACGATGTCAGTTGGTGATCCAAATCTGGATATCCGACATCAACGCCTTACCGACAGTTTGAGCTGTCATATCTGGCATCGGCGTTACCTCTGGCCAACGTGTAAACCGGTCCACTGCTGTAAGACAGTATTTCTGACCTTGGGATAGTGGTAAGGGTCCAATAATGTCTATGTGGACGTAAGCAAATCGAGCTCGTGGTATATCAAAAGTGCCTAATGGAGATGTTACATGTCGACTTACTTTAGCTCTTTGACAAGCCAGACATGTTCGTGACCATTGGTGACAATCTTTGCGCGCTCCAGGCCAAATAAAACGTTCGGCTACTAATTTAGCGCTGGCTTTTGCACCTGGATGGCTTAGGTTGTGAAGACTGTCGAAAACCTGTTTTCGAAACGATTTGGTCACGAATGGTCTTGGTGAATTGAGCCTTACATCACAATAGACTTCGGCACGACTATGGGGTAGTTTTAGCTTCTCCAAGCGAAGAGAGGATTCCCCTTTAAGAAGTTGTGCCATTTCGGTGTCAGAAGCTTGTGATGCAGCCAGCAAGCCCCAGTCAATTGGCATTTGCAGTTCCTCGATCCTCGAAAGCGTATCGGCAACGACGTTGTCACTGCCAGATATGTGTCGAATGTCGGTGGTGAACTGTGAGATGTAATCGAGATGTCTAAATTGACGTGGGGAACAGTTTGCTTTTCTTTCGCTAAAAGCAAAACTGAGAGGCTTGTGGTCTGTATACACCACGAAGTGTCGAGCTTCTACCATATGGCGAAAGTATTTTATACTTTCGTATATGGCTAAAAGTTCACGGTCGTATGGCGAATACTTGCTCTGAGCAGAACTTAGCTTGCGAGAAAAGAATGCAAGTGGTTGCCAAACGCCGTCAACAAATTGTTGTAAGACGGAACCCATAGCAAAGTCAGACGCATCAGTGACTAAGGCAAGTTTTGCCTGACAGTCTGGATGTGCTAGTAATGCAGCATTTGCCAGGTTCTCCTTACTCTGGTCGAAGGCTAAAAGAGTGTCTCCAGACAGGTGCACTGGGTGAGACGCTTTCACTGAGCCAGTTAGCAGTGCAGTTAGAGGTGCTTGAATTTTGCGGCGTTTGGTAAAAAACGTCGGTAAAAATTCAGCATTCCTAAGAAACGTCTCAGTTCCTTCACAGTCTTTGGAGGGGGGAAATTCTTTATGGCTTCGACCTTCGTATCCAAGGGTTTCGTGCCAGTGTTTGATATGCGATACCCTAGGAATGATATCTCACTAACTCCGAAGATACACTTTGATGTGTTTAGTAAGATACCATATTTTTCATGCGTGTGAAGAGTTCCAGAAGATGGGCCTCATGTTCTTCTTCTGTTCTAGAAAAGACCAAAAAGTCATCGAGATAACAGAAGCAGAAGTCTAGGCCTCTGGTTAACTCATCCACAAATCGCTGAAAAGTTTGTCCAGCATTTCTCAACCCAAAGGTCATGAAGGGAAATTCATAGAGACCAAATGGAGTGGAGATGGCGGTCTTGGGGATGTCCTCTTCGCACACAGGTATCTGGTTATAGGCCTTTACGAGGTCTATTGTAGAGAACACTCTACAGCCAGAAATACTATGCGCGAAGTCATGGATGTGTCTAATGGGATAACGGTCGGGGATTGTGCGTGCGTTAAGTAGTCTGTAGTCGCCGAAAGGTCTCCAGCCGTTATCTTTTTTAGGTGCTAGATGTAAAGGCGAAGCCCATGGGTTTTCAGATGGTCGCGCTGTACCGTTACTCAACATGAGTTCGAATTCCCGCCTAGCTACTTTGAGTTTATCTGGAGCTAATCGGCGGGGAGTGCATGATATAGGTGGACCTGGTGTCGTTCTGATGTGGTGTTGTGTGTTATGCATCGGTGTCATTGGTGTGCCGGAAGGGCGGGTAATTTCAGGGAAATTACTTAAAATCGCGTGGTACCGTGAGTCACCTGACCAAGTTTTAACTGAAAATACATCAGTGTGAACCTTAGATGCTACAGAAGTTAATGTCGTTATGTTGTCAATTAGTCGTTGATTACGGCAATCAACAATTAAATTGTAGTGACTTAAAAAATCTACGCCAATAATGGCCTTTGTAACATCAGCGACAGTAAAACGCCACATAAAATTACGCCTTAAACCTAAATTGAGACTGAGTTCGATATAACCGTAAGTGTCGATGTTGGTCCCGTTTGCTGCACACAGCTGGTAGTTCGTCTTACTTCGCCGCTCCCGGAGTGCAGACCGAGGGTAGACGCACAGGTCACTGCCGGTGTCCACCAGGAACTGGATGTTGGAGCTGCGATCGGTGACGAAGAGGCGACCAGATGACGTAGGGCAATCGTCAGCCGCCATTAGCGACTGCCCGCTGCGTTTCCCGACTTCTCGAAATCACATGGCTTGATGCACTTACGAGCGTTGACGCCGTGTCTTGAGTGGTACCAGCACAGGGGGTACTTGCGGTAGCTGGAGTTGGATCTTGACCTCGGACGGGATGACGAACGGCGCTGTTGTGGTCTGGCACGGTTGCCAACATTGCACGCTGCACGGGTGTGTTCGTCGAGCTTCATGGAAAGACGCTCCACCATCTGCTTCAGTTCCGCGATCTCGCTGGATGGCTGGGCATGCGTGGTGCTGGTTGATGCTGCTGCGACGTTATTCGGCTGCGTTATTTCGTGAATCCGGTCAGCCAGGTCCGAGAGTTCCTCCATGTTTTGCGATGTCTGGGATGCCAAGACGGTCTGGATACAGCTGGGTAGGCGGTTGCTCCATATGGTCCGGATAAATTCCCGCGGGACAGCTGGTCCGGCTAGATCTTGTAGGTGTCGCAGAAACTGGGAAGGTTTTCGGTCTCCTAGCTGTTCATGAGACAGCAGCTGTTTGACCTTCTATAAGACGGTCGTCGGCTTGACGTCGGATAAGCTCATGTTTTATTTTGTCAAATCGGTTTCTGGGCGGCGGGTTGATAATAAGGTCTTTTACTTCCTTCGCGTGGTGTAAGTCCAGGTTGGCTATGACGAAATTAAATTTAGCCTTGTCATCCGTCACGCCAAAATTCTCAAATTGACCTTCCAAAAGAGCAAACCAAATCTCGGGATCGTCCGGTGAAAATGACGGAACCTTAATTCTCGTGACGTCTTGATTTGGTACAATGGGCACGCGCATTTTGTGGCATTGCCGCGTGGTAATATTCTCTTTGCTTTCGTGCGATCTCACTGTAGTTTTAGAGTTGTCGGACTCACCGCTGGCTTCGTCACTCATCTTCAATGTGTCCTTTTGTTGGGGTCACCAGTATGGTCGTGCAGGTGGAGGAGTGGAGGTCAACACCAAACGACTGAATCTTCAGTATTGATTTAATGGGTTAAAACTCCTCACACACAATCGTCCAATATTTAAAATATAATATAAAGTTAAAAGGTGCAACACAAAAGCGTGAGTGGCGCCGCACAGTACTCCGCGATACATCGGTATAAAGACGTAACGATCTATTGGTGATTTGCATCGTACTGGCGACCTGGCGAGCCCTGCGAAGCTCGCCGGCTGGAGCCGGTTAGTGCCATAGAAACTGGCGCGTAAGCTGTTGCGCCCGAGCCATAGTTACTCGCACCTAAGCTGCGGCCGCTATTCAAATCCGAACAAAAGGCTCGGCGCGCGCGCGCTTGTTTCCAATGACTCCGTTGCAGTTCAAATGCCAATTATACTTATTTATTTAAACGATAGTTTGATTACATAAAATAAATAATATAAGTATTTTATAGGAGTTAATAGATGTATTTATAAATAAATATGTATTTACGTAGATTAGATAAATAAATATAATAATGAATTTATATTAGTTACATTATATTTATGTATGAAATATATGTATGTAAGTATGAATTATGTTACGTTGTATGGATGATAATGTATGAATGCCCACAACCATTTATTTTCGTATTTCACCGTAACGAGATATGATTCAGTTTTCAATAACCGAAGAACCGAACGCGTTAAATATATCTATGCGTCTTTCTTCCTCACACTTATACTACTTCGTATATATCTCACTCGCTCTAACCGTTGCGATACAGTTATGGGCATAACTTCAAAATCACTACCGATTGCGTTGCACGCAAAGAACTGTAGAGATGTACTACGATAACATGGCCCGCCCCTCCAAATTACTGTTTTAATGTGTGTAGTCACATCCTTACGAAGGAGTTTGTATGTAGTTGTAATTATTCATCTGCAGTAGCAGTACGCACACACGCGTGGGGGTGCGTTGTATATTCTTTCACAAATACTTTCAAACGTTTTGAATTCTGGAGGGGCGGGTCATGTTATCGTAGTAAATCTCTAGACTATGTTGCGCGATAAAGCAAGCAATGGTTGTCATGGAATTTTTTTTAAGTGAATAACGACACTTGAAATATAAATAGTTGTAAGATTTTGATATACCGTGTTTTCGTTATGAAGTCATATAAATAGTTATACAACGCTTTACGATATATATCGTAGTATATACGACCATAGCTATTATAAAATGTATCCTATCTAGACTTTGCGTATAACTATGTAATCATGAAGTGTAGTCCGAAAAATTGAGTTCGGACTGCACTTTATAAGAAGCGATAGAAGATATATAAGTGTAATATAATATAGTACCAGTTTTGCTTAGTTAGAAATTTCCCAGCACCGGCTAGAAGGTGCTTGTGCGCACTCGTCATGTCATATTCACGGAAATATTATACCTACATGTAGAAACGAAAGTTTGTGTGTCAGTAAGCAACCTGTTTTGATTCGTAAGTTTTTTTGTCCAGCTAAAGTGAGTAGTTCCCGTATTTAGTAAATTAATGATACATTTGCATGTATTTTCTTATATTCAGTTAGTATTGTTTTCAAATCGAGAGTGAATCAGTTTCTTCTAGGTAAGTACGCTCCATCGTGGACCGCATCGTCGCTTAACATTAAGCGAGATGGTGGTCGAATGTAAACCTACTAAAGCAACAAAAAAAGAATAGAACAGGGAAAATAAATAATCTTGAAGATAGCAGCGTCCCGTGGTTTCACCCGCGTAGTTCGCAATCCCGTTATTTTCCGGAAGGAAAAATAGTTTATGTATTATTCCAGATTATTGTCTATCTATGTACCATATTTCATCCAAATTCCTTCAGCAGTTTTTGCGTGAAAGAGTAATAAACATAATATATATCCATGCATTCTTACAAACACGTTTAAAAGATTATTAGCATTGAGTATCAGGTAACTAGGCACCGATAGTACTCACACAGAGTGCTTACACTCGGTGTGTAGGTATGTATGAGTCAGATAGTTCGATCTTAGCTAGGGCTTAAACACTCTACACACGATCCCTAAAATCAGAGGAAATTACGTAAAAGGAGAAAAGACGTGGGGAGGACTCTACATCGCACTATAAATCACTAATCATATGGTGTTATATAGGCTCCTCCCCTCTACTTTTACGTAATTTCCTCTGATTTTAGGGCTCGTGTGTAGAGGGTTTTAGCTCGAATTATTTTTTAGGTATCAGTTGTATGCCGATTACCGTAGGTAAATATTTTAGGTTTAAGTGTGGGGGTCACAGGGGGCATGACCCCCACCAAAATCGTATACGTTACTCCAAAAATCTAAGAAAATTAAAAATATCTAATAGTACATAGACTATTTTTTAACGCGGGAAAACAACTAGAACGGGAACTACGCGGGTAAAATCTTGGGACGCTACTGAGTATTTTTTGCTCGATTTATTGTATTTCTACTTGTGAAAAAAAACCTGAGGCTGCGTACTGGTGACCCCCTCCAAAATTCGAGGCTGGGACCGCGCCTGGCATCTGGTAATACCGCAGGGCATAACTAGTCGATTATATATGTCGCATACATAATGCGGTCTCATTCCGAGCGGATTATAGTATAATGGCGCTTATTCTGCGCCCACCCGACAGACCACGTAATAGCGTTGCGAACTTTCGTACGTGCCCGAGCAAAACAATCTGCTAATATAAGTTGGACTAGTGCAAGCGACAGTTTATAATTTTAGTATTAAAACTGTTTATAACGTGATGATAGTGATTATAACGAAACGAAATTCGTCTCCAAACAAAAAATAGCAGTCGATAGAAATGAAGACTTATGTATAACATTAAATTCTATACTTATTAAGCTATATAGTTTATTTGTTAGAAACGCGCATAGGAGGTAATGAACCGATTTCAAAACTTATTTTACCGTTAGGTATGGAACTCTATATTTTTCATAAAATTATCACATGTACTATTGATGTGCCTCAGGAAAACATACAGCATTATATGAAGAAGCAGTATGTATACTTATCTTATTAATCTGTGGTCGACGTCTATACCATAGACAATTAGCTTCATCTTGACGCCACCAGAGGGCGCCGCAAGCGCGCCACCAGCAAGGGCACCCGGCGCGGTGCGATCTTTGGGATACATAGCGTTGTATACTTTCGCCACGAGTGGTCGAAATTATAGAAAAAAAAAAAAAAAATTTCAATTATCACTAATTAACAATTAATAACTATCGAAAAATATTTTAAATGTGTTTATATATTACACGAAATTTTATTGAAATCTCAACGGATTGAGATTTTCGAAGTACCCGTGAGTGAAGCGGATAATTCATCCATCGAAGAAAAATGGTAAATCCTCTGCGTGGTAAAAGGTGAGATCGACCGATTCCAGAATCAAGGTCTTATACATGCAGGTCAGTCTTCATTCATTTATATGCATTTTATCAAAAGTGAGCAGCTGGCTCACTAGTGCGAGTTTTGCCTAATCTCTAATGTATGGTTTTGACCAATATATCGAAAACATTTCGATCATTTACGCCTGGTCGCGGAGACCTTGCGTTCGAAGGGTCGTGTCAGTCTTTACTGAACGACTTCCTTCTGGTGCAGTTCCAAATTACGTTTCTAGGTTGCGGAAACCGTGTGCTAGCTGGAACACACTTGTACCAACATAGTATGTGACCGATACTCTTTGGACATGCGGGTAGACACAAGTAAAAAGGTTTTGAAGGCTATTATGTAAATTATTAGACCAGGTAACGTTAAATTGCTAAGTAAATCTACAGCATGTACCTACCCGCTTGGCAGCGTGTCCGCTAAAAGAAAAACTAAGGGTTTCAGGTGCATCTCCCAGTTTTTAACTGGCTTGTTTAAATTATTTATTGTTTGAACCTTGTCTCAACTACCTACTAATACTAATACACGTTGATAAGGTGTGTAACCAATAAGTTACTGCTTAGTAACATCTGGGAAGCTAAACTTATTAAGAGTATCTCAATATTACATATAATTATGGCAACATCTAATCCCACTTTTCAAAAAAGAAGGGAAAAATGGCTATTCAGAATCGGAATCAACATTGAATAATATTCTATGAAATTAATTAAAACATCAAAAACAGGTATAAACGAAATTAAATTTTATACCCTTCGGTGTCCACCGAACTAGTTCAGACGTATACAAATACATAGACGTGCCGATGGAGGTTGAAATGAATATATCATAATTATACGCATTATTAACTAAGATTTGACGAAACTTAGTTCAGTTGCACTATTGTAATTACACCATCACTGAATTTAGTTGCACTATCGAATAAAGTAAGCTGCTACAACGTGGACAAATTTGCAAACATACATGCATAACCATTTATTTATGTAAGGATATTCTAAGTTTGGATCTTTTATACAATACGATCGTGAATGTATTGCATTTTAAAATAAGTATTTCATATGCAATGGCGAGCCCTGGGTGCCAATATAACTATTTGGGAGAATAAAATTTCACATAAACCCATATCAATACATTTAAAATTCACAGCTACATCCAACTCATCACATCGATAACTATCGATTCAGGGGAGGAGTCCCTGTTATAAAACAAACCTTCTCTGCGGAAGAGAAGCAAGTCGCCAATTTCAGAGATATTTATAAAAATATATCATTCAAGTAGATGTTCTATTGTATTATCAAATGTTTTATGGCATGTTTTATTTTAATACGTATACATATTTAAATTTTGATCTCTCCTTAGCACCACATTTTTCATAACATGCTTGGTCGCGGAAACCTTGCGTACGAAGAGTCGCACTTCGCACAAATCTTACAAGACGACCTCTTTCTGGTGCAATAAAAATTTAAATAAGCCTCTAGATTTCGGAAACCGCGAGACATCATTTGGAACAATTGATACCTCACATTTGACCAGGTCCCAGCACCATATCTTACCACTAACACACGCTTGGTCGCGGAGACCTTGCGTTCGAAGGGTCGTGTCAGTCTTTACTGAACGACTTCCTTCTGGTGCAGTACCAAGTTAAGTTTCTTGGCTGCGGAAGCCATGAGACACTTGGAACATACTCATGTCCAATATATTTGACCAATACTTGTTTTGGACCTGGTCCCCGCACCATATCTTACTACTAACACACGTTTGGTCGCGGAGACCTTGCGTTCGAAGGGTCGTGTCAGTCTTTACTGAACGACTTCCTTCTGGTGCAGTGTTCCAAGTTACGTCTCTAGGTTGCGGAAGCCGCGAGACACTGGAAATGCCTCAAAACTATGATCGAGAAAGCACGTATCTATGTATATTCACATTATGTATCTGGAAGGTTATTGACAGAAAATAGGAGCAGGTCAACTATGGCGCACATATATCTACACATAACAGCGTTTATAGAAAAGTACATGAATCTACCTACATCTGACGCAAAAGTTAGATTTGATTTGCTTAAATTGGAATTGAAGGGTGGCTTAAATTTTACTGTTTCTGGTACCATACGGCAGACTTTAATATCCGCCATCTCAGATTTAACCAGTAACAGCTTCGTCAAGTATGACTTGTACTTACATGATTTAACAAAAGGATGTTTGTAGTACCTACTGCGATGGTGTGGTGGCGCGGAGCCACTTCTCATTATGTTTCAATACACAAAGCACCATGAGCAATACTAACTACGAATAATTACTTAACGACTAATACTCTATCACAACAACGAAGGAATCTATGACCACGAATCGTTGGCATTCTTCTGACAATGATGATGTTTATACTCCTAAAACACATGATAATTTAAAAACACGCGTCTTACGCAGTTGTGTTTTCAATTCCAATGAGCGATAATGTTGATTAATATTTAGTTTGTGAAAGAGTGCCCAGCTTGCCGTATAGTCTCTATTCTGAAGAGAGAAACCGTATGATCTTCGCTTTTATAAAATCTGATAAGTAATAATAAGGTTAAATATTAATGGAAAAAGATTTAAGATTTTTATCATTTCGAGATAACACCAAAACCAAATTGAAAGTAGATACGGTGAACAGTAACATGAAATAATTGTAGCAGAACCGTTATGTAAACGGTATCTTAAGTTTAAGCTTGAGGATGAGATTTAAAACAGCGACTAAGAACCACCATATTTTATAAATAAACGGATTCAAAAGATCCATTTGCAACAAATAATTGCAAAATGTCGTCAACAAAGCCTATAAATGCCTTGGACAAGCTCTGATGAACCCAAATTCCAGTATTCTTTCCTGGTTATTATTAGCACATTCGAACTGTACAATAAGGACGTACAAGGTAGTGGCTCTCGACTAGCCAACAAACAAATTATATTTATACGAAACCAGCCCAGCCTTCTGACTCGTTCCCATCACTGGGAGTCGGCAAAGCCATGGTCCACCGGGCTGGTGCGGCCTGGTGGATAACGCGTGACCTAGAAAGATTCTAGGTAAATGTCGCTGTAGAGTGTATCATTACATTGAAATCTTCATGAGTATTGATAAAACCCTAGATTTTTGGGAAAATGAGGGTAGATTTGAGTGAGAAACTCACAGAAAAAATAGTTTATAAAATAACGCTAGGTCAGTGTGAATCATTGCCAACCCTTACTGTCACTCGGCACCAGACGAAACGATGGTCGAGCGAGGACTTATATGCGTTAAATATGTTATAATATATCTTAAGTCTGATCAAAATAATTATAATTTGATATTAAAATTCAAGAACTGCTGACAGCTAAAACACGGATAAGTCTAGTTTCAAATAACAGCTTATCGCTTAAAACAGAATTAGTACACATAGTATGTACTTATATTATGTCGCCTATTTGCAGACAACACACTAAAATGGAACTTCATAATTATGTACATTTTAAAATTTTGCGAAAGCGATAATCGTCTGAATTCTATAGCTACCTGAAGTCTTAGAGTACTTTATGTAGATTGGTTGTTTTCCAATTCCTCCAAAAACAGTATGTAAAACATATTTGTTTGGAACGGTTCTTTAAATAATAACCCCTTTTAAATATTATAGACCGAAATATACATAGGTATTATTGCTATATAGCAGTATGAACATGGAAAATGAGAATAATTTGTGTCTTATCACATATTTCTAGTTCCTATCTGAGAAAAACAGAATAGCTTTCGAGTCAAATCAAATAAATTTTATCTATAGCAGTTGCTTAACATCTTGTTATTAAAAAATTGGATATGTCCAGTCCAGTGAGACAGTGCCATGAACGTACAACTAGGAGATGTGGACCAGATATAGCAGTAGCCTTTGGATGATCAAATACCCAATCGATTGATGACATTATTAAGCAAAATATGGAAATATCTTAACACATTAAGCATGTTAGGTTAATTTACTGCGAAATTAACATAAATGGTTAATCATGTTCTTCAAAGTTTACATCACACACAAATTAGCTTTGTTAATTTAGCTAATTACAAAATGTTATTGAACACTTTATTTTAATAAGTATTCAAATGTTTCAGTCATCATAGCGTTGTTATTTTTGGACATACTTACACCAGCAGATAACAAACACGTCTTCATATAATGCTGTATGTTTTCCTGAGGCACATCAATATAACGGTTTTACATAAAAATAAAACCGATATTATGTGCCGAGAACGGAAAACATACAGCATTCTAGAAAGGGCTTTCTGGTGAAGACTATGAATCCCAAAGATCGCACCGCGCCGGGTGCCCTTGCTGGTGGCGCGCTTGCGGCGCCCTCTGGTGGCGTCAAGATGAAGCTAATTGTCTATGGTATAGACGTCGACCACAGATTAATAAGATAAGTATACATACTGCTTCTTCATATAATGCTGTATGTTTTCCGTTCTCGGCACATAATATCGGTTTTATTTTTATGTAAAACCGTTATATTCCAGATTAAAGTCTATCTAAGTTTAAAAGCTCTCTCTCTCTTTTCTTTCCGCTTGAAGTTATCGATACACTAATAGCACAGGCAAACCCGATTTATGTAGTTAGGCGGTAGAAGGCACTGGAATCAATTAATAGCACAGGCAAACCCGATGCATGTAGTTAGGCGGTAGAAGGCACTGGAATCAATCGAGAGACGTGCCAAAAGGCTCATAGGCAATGATAACCTTGTGCGAAAAAGACTTCAAAGTCTTGAACATCGCCGAAAAATTGCTAGCCTATCAGTTTTTTATCGGATACACTTCGAAGAGTGTGCTTCTGATTTGCATGTTCTAATACCAACTTGCCTTTTTTCTATCGGAATGCTCGCAGCTCGAAAAAGCGACATCGTTTCATGGTTGATGTTCCAAAGACACGAACGAAGAGATTTGACTCTACTTTTGTGATAAGAACATCTAGGCTGTGGAATACGTAGCCTGAGTGGGTTTACCCCGATGATTACAATCTTTGTGTCTTCAAATCGAGAGTGAATGGGTTTTTTCTAGGTAAACACGCTCCATCGTAGGCCGCATTGTCGTTTAACATCAGGCGAGATGGCGGTCAAGTGTACACCTATAAAACTTAAAAAAAAAGAAGGGCCGGTCCGTTAGCGACACTGCTGTCCATAACAGCATAGCGCCACTCAGCTATTTGAACATGAAGAGTCCAAATTCATTGAAAACATTACCTTTCAAACCGGAACACTGTAATATTAGCACATTGCCGCTACGGTAGAATAACTGGCCAAGGTATGGTAACTGAAGGCGGGCTTTGGGAAGACTCTTACCACTACAGACCTATTTAGTTTAGTGCTCTGTACCAAAGTATGGTTTCAGATAATTACATTTTAATTTTGATCGCGAGTAAGTCTTGTGTAATGTACCTATTTGTCACCGTAAAATTGTAAAACCCGTCGGATTATAATCTAACGACGTTATATTATAAACTAACGTAACCTGCCGTGAGATTATAATCTCACTCGTTACTTATATTGTAAACTGACGGATATTGCAATTTTACAGCGACATATTCAAAACGAGTGATTTGTATTTCTAAGTTTCGTATGATACTTCCAAATTTCAGCCAGATTTGTTGAACTTTCGCATTTATTAATAGGACTAAATTATTTGAACATCGTTGAAGCCTCATTAACTAGAAGCGGATGAGCCTAGAATAACAAAGAAGGCTGATGATGACGCCAGAACCCAATATTCAGCGTTGGCTGACAAATTACACCCGCTTAGTATTCCCCAACGGGAGCGGAAACGTATTTCTATTCCTAAATTACGGCGACAATAGTCTCGTCGGCGACGTTTTCATTTCATCAGACACCAAGCAGAATCACATCACACAAATCCCTAAAATGACTAACTAAATTATTGTAATAAATGTAAAAAAAAAATTGGTTGCCTGTAAAGTCGGTATACGGGCGAAAGTTTTACGTGACAACGACTTTGAATGGTAAAATAATTTTACGGAAGGGACGCGTGCCTTTCACTTTTTATGTCTGTCTCTCTCGCTCTTAGGCGGGCTAACCATGCCCGAGTGGAAGGGACGCGTGCCTCTCACTCGCTCTCGTTGTGAGCGCATAACGTGAGCGGAGCGTAACGCAGTTTCTTGAAGTGTCACCCGGCAAACCAATTTATAAGACGTTGTTACGTCAAAAAATGCCGCGGTTTTACTCGCATTCCCGTTATTTGTAAAACTAGCCTAAATATTCTTCCAGATAGATATACAATCTAACTGAGTAGATATCCACCAAATATATAAAGAAAATAATGTAAATCTAGTAATTTCGAAGAAGTACGTCCATTAACACCGTTACACGAGGTAGGTACTAACATATTATTTGATAGACAAATATATACTAGGTACACCTATAGACAAATGACTCAAAGCAAAACATTAGAAAACCTAAATCACGAAAATTCTTTAAAATGGAAAATAAATGTTCCCACTGTATAGTCTCTATTTCTCAATAGGTAACTTATATTTTAATACAACAGAGTGGATTCTGTAAAATGGTTTTTAACGTTGCGTAAAGCATTTACAAGAAATAATGTGCTGTGAAGGTTTTGATACAATTTTGTAGTATCATTTTTGTATCTGTTTAGGAGCAAAATTTGTTCTCGACTAACGCATAGGTATCTGAAAATCATACAGTTTAGTACATTTTGTGGTAAACAGTTATAGTATTATCTTGATAAAATAGGCGATTATTTTCCCCGAGTCCTGACTCCAACACTGTTTCTGAGTTAGCGGATTCGTGCAAGGAACCCTCGCTCAATAAATTCAACTTTATCACGGTTCGGCTTTCCTTTTTAATATTCTATTTTCGCGTTTGATTCAATGGGAGGTTTATTGTTTGTTTACGTACTTATTCGCGCCGAATACATGACCCGGAAGCATTTAAATTCTATGGATGTTTAGATAGGAAAAGGTCTGGGTTGTAATCATAGGAGGGATGAGAAAGAGTAGGTACACAGAGTTAAGCCCTATACCTGTACCAACTTTACTGAGTTAAAAGTACCATGCTGAATCATGGGATGCGATGAAGTGAGGTGATATAAAGTGAGTTGAGCCGAGATGAGATGAGATGAGGTGAGGTGAGATAAGGCGAGCCGAGGTGGGGGCCCCCCGGAGGGGTATGTGTATGGATGTGATGTGATAATAGTATTTTTAATTGGTGGCATTGTCGTTACGCAATTTCTTACTAGCAAAATGGAATAAGATAGAATGTAACACGCACTTAATTTTTCGTTGAAATAAACTTTTTTATTGTTGGACAGAAAACGATAGTTTGCATAACCATGTATATACTCAAAAGATAATAAAAAACAATCCATGGGAAAAGGATACAAATTAATGTTTAATATAGTGACGGGACGGGCTGACTCTTTGCCTTATGGCAAGTTGGAAATGGTTATAAGTCAATGGTATTTACTGATTGTTAATTGAATATATTATTTCTTTATTTGTGTATGTAATAAGCGATTTGTATCAATATTTATTTGTATAGGGAAAAACTTTTAACTTTTATTTTGTAAGAAATTTAGGAACTATTTTATAATATGAAAATAATACAGTAACATTAAAATTATTTATTTTAAAAAAGCAGTGTGCCAGTCCATTACTACGCAGTGCTACGCAGCTTTTTCAACAGGAAGAGTTCAAATCACTGTCACTCTCTCAAGTGATCTGTTTCTTTGCCTTCCCTTTTTCCTGACCTGAACACCGTATGTTTGCACATTACTGTTTAGCAATTTAATAATAGGCAAAGGTGAGGTACTTCCCCAGGCGGAGACTGCATAAAACAACCTTACAGCCTTACAGCTTACAACCTTACAGCCGTATAAAACAACCTGAATACTTACTTTTTTCAAATATTAGAGACTATTTTTTTTTGTTCACATAAGCCTTGACTAAAAGTACAAAATATGTCTGTAAGTTATACCTAGGTATATGTATCAAAACTTACAAGGATGAACAAGACAGATTATATTATTATTACATAATAAGAGAAATTGAGAACGAAATTAAGTCAGAGAAAAGCTTCGTTTTCCATTAGGTATAATAAGCGATTAAAATACGAATTATGCCGCGGCCTGATAACAATCTCATAAAATTATACAGAAATCGAAACGAAATTGTGTAATACATATTTATGCCTTTATACTTAGGCTAAAAACAGGGTAGCACCCAGGGGTCGTTACGATCTAAGTAAATACTTTAAGTATACGAGTAGTACTGACTTTTTAAGTACCTACCTTCGTAGATTTACTTCAGGTGAGATGGCGGTCAAGCGAAAGCCTGAATAAATCGTACCTACCTATTGCATACTGATTCGAGTACATTTACTTGTATATAAAAAAATGACTTCATTATACATAGATTCTAAAAGGTAGATTTTTTAAGTAGACCTACGGCAGTCGGCCTTAACGGAAAAAAGCCAGAAGGAGGTGGCAGGTGGGTACTGCTATGGTTATGTTCGTTTGCCATCTACCTACCATATTTTTATTAAGAAAATCAATGCCTCATGGTCTCAAAGAACACATTCCAAATACAAACCAAATAGAAAGCGCTAATTCAACTTGTCAAAATTGTCGTACCAGCTGGTTTATCAAATCGGGATAATTTGGTAGAGTCTGGCTAACGAAAGTAGATACTGGATTTTTTTGCAAACTTTTTACATGACAATACTTAAATGTTCCTATCATCGGGTATTTACCGAACGAATTGGGATAATTTAAACAGCGAGTACTTAGGTACACTTGATTCAAAAAAGGCATTTTTAAAACAAATCGTTTAAACATTATATGAAATAAGTTTTAAAAATTCGTGTTGGCGATTATTTCAAGAGCAACATTAAGCCTTTAGTTGGCCTAATAAATAGATTAATTAATACGGCATTTGACTAAATTTGTAAAACCGTTTAAAAAATTTTTGGTTACATAATATACATTCCACATGAATATTTCCGCAAGATCCACTG
This sequence comes from Ectropis grisescens, assembly GCA_017562165.1. NCBI lineage: Eukaryota > Metazoa > Arthropoda > Insecta > Lepidoptera > Geometridae > Ectropis > Ectropis grisescens. The sequence continues at coordinate 11,648,275 of CM029781.1, read as the reverse complement.
TTTTAACATTAAAAATAAATGTTTAAAGTATAAAGTTCGAAAAGCCCGCCAAAAACGCTGTGTCTGGTCGTGTGACGCGCGTGACGTCACACGCCAGTAAATAAATCACTGTTCTTAAAGGAACCGTTTACTGTAGATGGCATATTTACTGGCGTGTGACGTCACCAGCGTTGTCATCCTTAACAGTGCGTTTACGTCGAAGAAAAAAAATCAGTATTTTTTAAATTTTCATTGGCCTATTTCACAAAAAATACACACGATATCATCCAAAATAGAGTGAAGTATGTTAATTTTATGTGTTATCTGATAATATTATCATAATTTATGCTATATTTTCAACATTCTCAAATACCGTATTATGCTATTAAATAGAGAAAGGTTTGTACAATTTTGTTTTGAAGCAATTAAGTTTCGGCGATTTTCCGAAAAATTTGGTAGAATCAGAATCAGTGTATGGTATCCCTATCTCTGAAGCAACAAAATGGCATGTTTTTGATGTTTCGTAGTGGCTGGCTTGTGTTGTTTTTGCCGAGATTTTCAGTTCAGGGATGCCATGCTAATATATTTTAAATTTGCCGCGCTTTGTCAGTATCAACTTTCGTTAGCCAGGCTCTATACCATCTTATTTTCACTTTATTGTTGTAATGTTTGCACGATATTACGATGCAAGACACCATCATATGGGAGTACCCACTGCGGCTGGTAGGTTGCAAAGTCTTACAACGACTGACGTAAAATTGCCTGGTGTGTGGCGTTTTGGCGGTTGTTGAGCGGTGCCCTCTTTGCACGCTGACCTAAAATCCCTGTTGTTTAAATATCGTTGAAGAAAATGTAAACAGAGTTTATATTGTAAGTACATCAAATAAAATTTAATATCAAATTGTAATGTGACGAATCTGTGTAGTGGCGTTCATATTATGTACATAATTTTTGTAATTATAAATGTGAATGTTACTTCCATGACAATAAATAATATTATATTATATGTTCTATTCTATTCTTAACGCCATTTACTGCTAACCGAACTTTACTATATGGGTAGAGTCTAGAACCGATTATTTATAGGTAAAGAACCATCCACTACTATCCTACTACCATAATAACACTGTCACAACTCGATAATGCTTAAAATCTTGTTAAGACTTCAAAGCCTTAAACTTCGCCACAAAATTGCTAGCTTAGCGGTTTTTTATCGGATACCATTCGGAGATTGTTTAACTGATCTGTATGATCTGATACCACCTTGCCCATTTTTCTATGGAACTGCTCGTAGCTCAAAAAACGATTTCGTTTAATGGTTGACGTTCCAAAGACTCGAACGAAGAGGTTTGACTCTACTTTTGTGATAAGAACGTCTAGGCGCCTCACGCGATGCCCGTTTATCCCGACGTTATCTTCTAGGTAGGTACGTTCCGTTGTAAACCGCATGGTTGCTTGACATCAGATGAGATAGCGGTCAAGTATGATGTAACAACAACAAAATTAAAAATTTTGATTAACCCCCGACTACCTCGAGTTTGTTATCTGTACAACATTCTACTAGTTAATCCTTTTCATTAGATACCCATATTAAGGGAGTCGTGAAAAAAGAAACGTCTTTCGCCATTTTGTGGTAGCGGCCATCTTGGATTTGAAATTTGTCATAGTGCAAAGTATTCTACTAGTCAAGCCGTTTCGTGTGATACCCATATTGAGTAGTGAAAAAATGATATATTTCACCATTTTGTGGTGGCGGCCATCTTGGAATTGAATTTTTTTATAATGTATAGTATTTTATTAGTCAAGCCCTTTCATTTGATACCCATATTGAGGTAGGCTGTGAAGAAATATTTCGTCTGCCATTATGTGGAGGCGGCCATCTTGAATCGATATTGACTAAACATAGCTAAAAACACCTGCACGGATATCAATCTTCAAATAAAAAAACCGCATCAAAATCGGCCCATCCGTTTGAGCTCTACGGTGCCACAGACAGACACACACACAGACAGACAGACAGACATTGACGTCAAACTTATAACACCCCTTTTTTTGGTCGGGGGTTAAAAATAGTTTGGAGCCAGTGGTGTATAATGGGTCAGCGAGCATATACTCTGTCTTTTGAAAACGAGGTGAGGCCTAGTCTGCCAACCTACCCACTAAAAGAGTCACATTCCAAATTTTTATCTCAAATTTGAAATAGTCAATTGCTCTTTTGAAGCCTCAATCCGGAAATCTTTTGATTTGCGGAATTCACCGATTACTTAACTTGATAGTGTTTGTCCGCCAGCGGAAGCCTTAAAACGAATGCTCACAGTACATAACGGATGAAACCAATCGCCCTCCACCTAGGTCCGGTCCTGCGCCGTCAAGCGGCCTGTTCGCTTGAGCAAGATCCTGCAAGGCTTCCTTTCTAATTACAACGAGTACGCGGGAGTATCGCCCGCTAGGCCTTGCTCTTCTAATTCAGTGTTCGTGAACCCTGCGTCTCGAATTTCATTTACATGTTTAAAAGAATTACTCGAGTGCTTAAGGCTATACGGTTATTATTTACTGACTTTTCGAAGGAATTTGCACTGCCATTGCCATGGTTAATATTTTATATCTTAGAATGTAGATTAATATCTAAATTCATAGCAATATTATAATGGCGGAAGTTTACGGGATAGAGGGATACATTTCTTCTCATATATCTCTGTAAAGGCTGAGCGGATTTGCATAAAATTAAATACGTTTTATGTACTTACCTACGCTATCAGTTAATTAACTAATGGTATTAAAAGTAGCTTAGTTAATTACGTAATTAAAGTTAGTGGTTTTACCGTTAAAGTTGGCTGAAGTATACAACAGGGCGTAGCTAATAAAATAATAATATTGCTCCTATCTCCACTATAGAATAGATAATATTCTCCACAGGTATAATACATATAGTACACAAATGTGATGTAGGTATGTCTGTAGCATTCGTATCTTGATTCGATTATTTCTCACTGGCCACCGAAGTTAAGCAATAGACGTCACATTGTCACACCCAGTGTTTGAATGGAAAAGTTAGAACTTCAACTTAGCTCTATCGTAAGACACGATTCGGTCCCAACCGATAGGTCTTATAATATTATGTCTCTCACTTTCACTCTTACCGATTGATGTCGACGTCGATGAGTCGACGACATTCCAAAGGTCGCGAATTGATTTCTTGGATTTGATATGACATGAGTGAAATTCGAGAATTTGAAATACGAGTATGATCGAATCAAGTGGTGTTCATTACGAGAATCCATTGTAGCTGTTGTGTAGTTGTCATCGAGCAACTCGATCTTCCGTGCTTGCTCGCTGGTAGTTGTAGAAGAAGAAACGGACTGATGAACGCGCTAATCTCAGAAAATACTGAACCGATTTCAAAAATTATTTCACCGTTGGATATGTTCGTCTCTATAGGATATTTATTTTATACACCGCGGGCAAAGCCAGGGCGTCCGCCCTGCTAATTATAGTTTATAGTGATAATAGGAAAACAACCATCATGTCAGTAGCCAATACAAAGCCGTACTATGGAGTCGGACACTTTTGCTCGCCCAATTACGAGGATACTGACTTACATAGACGTAGGTACCTATTCCAATTCATATTAATGTTCCAAAAATGATAGAAAGTCAGTAACTTTAAGACATACAAACTTAATAGAAATGAGAAGAGCTTTTTCTTCTTCGTAACCTACTTTGTAATTGGTTAGGTTTTGTAGTAGTAGAACTTTGTGCATAGTCCAAGCTATTGCAAGGGTGTGCGCCACCTGGCTAGTATTGATATGCACGGTTCCGATGTACTTTGCGATGCTCCTGGCACCTGTCGCGGCTTCGATGCCCTGCCGAGTGTTGACGTGATTTGGGGGACCCATTTGGCCACCTCCTCCGCAAGCGCTCTCGCCATTTGGAGTGCTTGGACGTACGCGCGACCTCTGTATCCTCGAGATGCCGTTGGCGCATATTTAGGCCTTTCGGTACCGCTCTTGTCTTGTTGTCGCTGGCCTACACATAGCGCAGCGTGGCTGGAACCGCGCTCCAGACCGCCAACTTCACCACTTCCTTATTCTGTGACGATGGCTCCTAGTACAGTCTCGAGCGCATGCCTTCGCCGCGCCACTTCGATGCGCGCTGATACCTAGCATGCCCGGGTCGATGCATATCAACGATCCTGCATCGAAAAAAACACAGATTATTTTCTGAAATAAAAACAAAGTAGAAAATATCATTTTACTAATACTCGTACCTACGGTACTTACTCGTAGGTATTTGAAATCGTATAAAATTTCTAACTCGCACACGTTTTATTGTTGTTGAATCTAAAAAAAGACCAATGAGTTCACCACTAGGTACAATTAGTTGCACAATTATAATTACTTACTAAAACATGATTTGCCACATAATTTTTAGTTTGCATGAGACGTGCTTACATTGCGTTCGCTGCTCCATTGGCCGAGTGCACTGCCTTCCGTGTCTAGCCACGCAAGCATTGCATAATACGAGTACACTCGTTAAACAGCTATTTCTCTTATATGGTATGCATTACTTGCTCGTCATTACCGCTGCACACTCGTACAGAAGTTAGTGACCAATGTATCTAGTTTGAAGCGAGTGGAACGATGCAAAGTTGAAAGTGGTGAACGCTGCAAGTCCCGAGCTAAACGAGTTTTGCGGGAACTGTAGGTTTGCCATCCAGAGGTCGGGATTGTGCAAATATTTAAATGGTTTTCCTGCTTCACAGTCCAGTGTCGTGCTGTCGCAGAAACTTGGACGGAGGCTGATAAATTCCTATATCATACCTATATATCTATACTTCTATACTAATATTATAAAGCTGAAGAGTTTGTTTGTTTGTTTGAACGCTAGGATCTCGGGAAGTACTGGTTCGAATTGAAAGATTATTTTTCTATTGGATAGTCCATTTATCGAGGAAGTCTTTAGGCTATAGAAAATAACTCTACTATTAATTGAAGCGGAGCATGAAACAAGAATGTAACAAAATGGGGAAAAAATATTCCCCTTTTGAGAGTTTTCGTACGTTTCGTGCTTTGACATGACACATGACAGCATGTGTCAAAGATTGCGTCATTGAATTTCAGTAATCTGTGCATTGAATATAAACCTTTGCTAAATTTTTTTTCTAAATCTGAGTTGGTGCGACCAATTTCCGACAGGTGGCGTAGCAGGTAGCTGAAGAGGTTTTTTGTTTGAAATCGATATTCTCAGGAATGAGTGAACCGATTTCAGTCATTCTTTCACCGTTGGATATGTACGGGATCCCGATGAGTGCTAGATAATATACCACGGGCGAAGCCGGGGCGGGCATCTAGTATATATATAAACGAAAAGAAGTGTGACGGCTTTGTGTAGAAGATCTCAGAGGTTTACTAAATTATAAGGCTATATCTTAATATAAAATATGAATGAATTATCTGATTAAGCCGTAGGATTAAGGCGCCGAATGGATATAAATTTCACTGCTTGCCTTATAAAGCAACATGCGTAATGAAGATAATATTATAATCATTACTTATGCCTGTTACTTTGTAAGTGTGTGTCCCGTGGTATTCATGACATGAATAACCTTGGCATAGATATTTCAGCGTAAAATTATCAACGCCGTCAGATTATAATCTAACGCGTGAGATTATAATCTGACGGGTGGTTTAGTTAGTTTGTAATCGGACGTCGTTGGGTTATGATCGGACGGTGTTGACAATTTACGGTGACAGATACAAATATGGATTATTGTTAAATAAATCATTTAATATTTAACACTAAGAAAGTTTTATAAGGACGATAAATGAATTTCGTATTTTTTTTTAACTTTTATAGGTTTACACTTGACCGCCATCTCGCCTGATGTTAAACGAAAATGCGGTCTACGATGGAGCGTGTTAACCTAGAAAAAACCGATTCACTCTCGATTTGAAGACACAAAGATTGTAATAATCGGGGAAAACCCACTCAGGCAACGTATTCCACAGCCTAGACGTTCTTTTCACAAAATTATAGTCAAAGCTCTTCGTTCGTGTCTTTGGAACATCAACCATGAAACGATGTCGCTTTTTCGAGCTACGAGCATTCCGATAAAAAAAAAAGGGCAAGGTACATTTTATGTAGTAGGTAGGTACATTTTTATCGCTTGACCGCCATTTCGCCTAACGTTAACCGGCAATACACTCGGTAGATTTTCTTCAGCTACCACAACAAATAGACACGTCCACTTACAGTTGCACTTGGTTGCACTCATGACCGCTTGCTAATTTATACCTATACGATATCTTTAGTCTATTTATCATCTATACGAACTTAGGTAGGTATATAACTTGTGATGTCTAGCCTAAAAACGACCTATTACACAGCTATAATTTTTGGAGACTTTGTGGCAAATCGACAATAACCCACAAAAACTACGGTTGCCGATGAATTGTAGTGTCATATTTCAATACAATTTGCTATAGACACGATTAAGCAACACGTATACAAACTGTCATAAATTTCTGAAATAATTATAATATCTGGTAGATATCATAAAAACATGAATATTTTACCAATAACGCCAATAATTCTAAATGAATAAATAAAAAACGGCTATGTAGTTAACTTATAGGTACGCTGTAGAAGTGGGAGCGAGAGGTATACCAGCAAAATATCTCTATAAACTGCTGAAAAACCTTGGCTTGTCAAGAAGTGCAGTAAGTTCTATACTAGAACGAGTATCTAAAGCAGCACTAATAGTAGGCTCATATCAGATTTGGCTAGGCAGGGAGAGAAACACGAGTAGTGAAGGTGAGTGTTGATGTACGTCAGAAAGCCCTTAAACCTACGCCCGAGTCACAAGTCTCGGGAACTACTCGGGTTTTCTCTCTCTGCCACGCGATGGACCCGGCACCCGCACGGTGAATCCATGGAATGTTAAGAAGATCGTCTCATAAGTAACCAAAATCGGTACATCGTCATCATTATCATCAGTTGCAAGATGTCCACTGCTGAAGACAGGCCTCCCCTAGATTTCCACAACGTACGGTCCTGCGCAACCTGTAACCAGCGGTGTCCAGCGACCTTTGTGAGATCATCTGTCCATATAGTAGGATGCCGTCCAAAACTGCGTCTTCCGGTTCGTGGTCGCCACTCGAGAACCTTTCTTCTCCATCGGGACCTAGCCCGGTCATTCACCCGATACCTAACATAAACAAAAATTAAACCTTTTAAAAATAACGTTATTTCTCGTAACATAAAAAATATTAATACTTGGTATCCTTTTATTTCCTGTCTTAATGAAAGGTTCGAAAAGAATATTTATTATCCTTAATAATTTGGCGAACCACAGCCACGAGTTGGCGGCATTCGTATTCTGGAAATGTTTTCCTTCTACATATTGCGAGCTTTTGCGAACAAAGCCGCCAAAAACAAGAGGATTAAGTGAATTTTCCACGCCAAAAGAATGTTACGTGCACCTGAGCTTGCTTTACAAACCACAATGACCTTAAACCACAGTCACTGGCACAGTTTCCTACCGTTTAAATCGTAAGTAGGCAATAACAAAACAGTCGACTGTGGGGAAAGTGTCTTAATATTCATTATATTGATAACTTTGAAAGAGATGTTTTTACCAACGTTTTGCAAGCATTTAATTTGTTATCCTACTAATATTAAAGATGTTAAATATAAAAGTTTGGATGTTTAAATACCTATGTATTGTGGCGTTTGTTGCTCATCACCTCGGAACGTCTAAACCAGGGATGTTACGGAGCTCCGACTGCGACTCCGTTAAGTCGGAACTTCCGATTGTTATTACACCTCCGGTTCCGACTTTGGTTCCGAAACTTTTAAATCGGAAGTTTTAATCGGAGGTCGATGCACAAAATAGCAGCGGCAGGATGCATCGAACAGGTTCCTAAATGTCGCGCTGGGAATCCCCCTACCTTCCCGCTATGCCGATTATTTTTCGATTTTTTCACTAGTTGTTATTTTATTATTAAAATGAAAAAAGTTTGACTAAATAAGCTTTTATTTGTCCTTAAATAAAAAAAACTCTCTCCTACCACTACTTCTAACCCCATCTCCACCTCCGACTACGCTTCCGACTCCGGTTCCGACTCCAATAAATCAAATTAAAAAACTCCGACGCCGCCTAAAATAAACTCCGATACATTTTTAATTTTATTTTTTAATAAAAAGTGACGAGAGGAGCAGGACATGTGCCTGATGGTAAGCAACATGCCTGCCACATAACAGCACAGTGACACGCAGCTATTGGAACAAGAAGAGTCCAAATCATTACCTAGCACTGCACTGCGCTCGTCACCCAGATATCTAAGATGTTATATCTCTAAGCCCTGTAATTTCTCTGGAAACATTGCCCTTCAAACCGGAACACAGTAATGTTTGCACATTGCTGCTTGGCGGTAGAATAACTGGCAAAGGTGTGGTACTTTCCCAGGCGGACTCTGCCAAGAGTCCTACCATACATCCCTTGAACGGTTCAGGTTAGATTATAGTCTGGAATAACACATAGGCCACTTTTCATCGTGGGAAAATAACAAGAATAGAAACTACAGGTAAGAACACGGGACAGCTGGTGACGCTGGTGTTACTACAGAGATGAATTAAATCGGTACCTACTGCAGAAATGTACGTGACTTCAAACGAACTCGAACAAATAAAATTCCACCAAAAAAGTAACGGTGGCCTAGTGGCTAGAACAGCCGATTACAGAATAGTGACATCGTAAGTTCGAATCCCGCCTGTGTCTGCGATTATTTTTAACCCCCGACCAAAAAAAAGGGTGTTATAGGTAAGTTTGACGTCGATGTCTGTATGTCTGTCTCTCTGTGTGTGTGTGTCTGTCTATGGCACCGTAGAGCTCAAACGGATGGGCCGATTTCGATGCGGTTTTTTTTTATTTGAATGTTAATATCCGTGCGGATGTTCTTAACTATGTTTGGTTAATATCGATTCAAGATGGCCGCCTCCACAAAATGGCGGACAAAATATTTCTTCACAGCCTACCTCAATATGGCTTGCTATGGAAAGGGCTTGACCAGTAGAATACTATACACTATGACAAATTTCAAATCCAAGATGGCCACCACCACAAAATGGCGAATTACATTATTTTTTTCACTACTGCCTCAAAATGGGTATCAAACGAAAGGGTTTAACTAGTAGAATACTTTGCACTATAACAAATTTCAAATCCAAAATAGCCGCTACCACAAAATGGCGAAATACATTTCTTTTTACACAACTCCCTTAATATGGGTATTAAATGAAAGGGCTTGACTAGTAGAATTTTGTACAGATAACAAAATTGAGGTAGTCGGGGGTGAGTCAAAATTTTTAATTTTGTTCTTGTTATAAGTGCATAGCATGTATTGGTTTGTCATCACCACTGCCTTTAACTATGAAGGAAAATATTTTGAAGTAACCTTCATGTTCCTAGAATATTTCGAGAACATACTCGTACCTACGTCATCCGCCAACCCAATCATAACGGATTATATATGATCTTAAATCTCTCCAATCTCTCCTTATAAGAGACTGAGTCCCAACAGGCTGAATAGTAGTGGTAGGACTCTTGGCAGAGTCCGCCTGGGGAAGTACCACACCTTTGCCAGTTATTCTACCGCCAAGCAGTAATGTGCAAACATTACTGTGTTCCGGTTTGAAGGGCAATGTTTCCAGAGAAATTACAGGGCTTAGAGATATAAGATCTTAGATCTCTGGGTGACGAGCGCAGTGCAGTGCTAGGTAATGATTTGGACTCTTCATGTTCCAATAGCTGCTTGTCACTGTGCTGTTATGTGTCAGGCATGTTGCTTACCATCAGGCACATGACCTGATCGTCTCGTCACTCTATATTTAAAAAAAAAAAAAAAAAATATAAAGTGGGTTTGAGCTTAAATAGATTTGTATTAAATTAGAGTCCAGACCATTACCTGGCAGCCTGGCACTACACTGCGCACGTCACCCAGAGACCTAAGATGCTAGATCTCTAAGCCCTGTAATTTATGTGGAAACATTGCCCTTCAAACCGGAACACAGTAATGTTTATACATATATACCTACCGTATACAATACCTGAAAGAAGTGCAATTTTCGTTGCGACGCCGAAAATTTCATTACCATATCGACTTTCCTCATGAACTGACAGATTTTTGGCTCGCTTGACCAAATATTTGGAATACGGCTGTTAATTTTGATTTGGCCAACTCCTGCTGACTTTGTTTGTAGAATAGCGAAACTAGTTCTTAGTGCGCCCGCCGCTATACCTCTATCTATCTATTCAATCGAAAAGAAAAGAAAGGGCGACATCAAAACTAAGTAATTTTTTTGAAGTAATTTTCATTACTTCTAAAAACATTTCCATCCCAAGGTTGCCTGGAAGAGATCGCTTTTAGCGATAAGGCCGCCAATTGTAACACTAGTTTTAATGTTTTTCTTTTACTGTATTGTTTTGTTTTGGTGTGTACAATAAAGAGTATCTATCCACCTAAGACACTTTTCGTTAGGCGGTAAACCCCTCGGTGTAAGCTAATGCTCTAATTGAACCCCCACGACCCTTGCCCACATGGTCTAGTCGTTTTTGCGCCCCTCCAGGATCCATGCTGTGTGAACATGACCACTTTCTACTTCTCGCCATAATATCTACGTATGTTTGTATTCCGTCTTCAATAAATAATGATCGAAGCGAAAGAGGAATATACCTATATTTGAATGTGATATTTTTGTACTCTTGGCTCTTTAGGCATAAATGATGAGATTTTTTACAATGGTCAAGCACACACTAAATGTGACCGACACTCTGAAATTGGCTAGTCAACATTTTAGTAAACATTGTAACTACAATTACACTCCGCGATGCATAAGCTGAGCTTTGCGTTTGTGTGAGTGTACATGGATAGTGTAGGTGTGACAACCGGCCTTAGGCGCGGCGCCATTCTGTCTCGCCGCGCTCCTGCCTGATTGGTGATCACTCACACTAATGCAAAGCTCAGCCTATACCTCGCGGACAAAATTTCAAGCTCCTGCCTGATTGGTGATCACTCACACTAATGCAAAGCTCAGCTTATACCTCGCGGAGTGTACCACTTAATACTAATTAATCAAAATTATAAGATTATTCCTCCTGTATTACTTTGGAAACCATATACTAAGTTGGTATTTCAGCAATGGATACGATTTCAGTATCGTGAATCGGTTTCTTCAAGTTAAACTCGCTCCATCGTAGAGTATTGTCTCTTAACTTTGGCAGCCTCGTTAACCTATAATATAGTTTATAAAAATAACTTTTTAATTCGTTCTGAACGATGATTTGAAGATGGTATTTAGAGCGATGATATAGGTCTGTAAATAAAATACCATCTGTACGATTTTATGTTTGCAAACGTGTACATTTACTGACACATTTACTTCAAACATATTATGTATTTATAATTTTTAGTATAGTATATGTAGAGCGAGTCGACGGGGCGACCAAGACAAATGCCTGATACAAACAATACGTCTGCCCCATAATAGCACAGTGCCACACAACTATTGGAACATGAAGAGTCCTCAGAGAGAGCGCTCATCACCCAGACATAGGATAATTTATCTCTGTCTTGTAATTTTAGCTTACTACAATAAACCTGCATTTTAATTACACACTATGAAAATTAAACAAACACTTAAGTTCTCAATATAGTTTATTTTTATAAGAAAATCATTTCCATACAATCATCCTTCTCCACCTATATATATAAATACATTGTAGTTACGCGACTCCGGCAAACAGCAACGTCTCAAAAAATAGCATTGGCTAGTCGAGAAATTTAGCTAGCTTTACAACTACAAAAATTCAATAACTACTGATTTATTTATATTACATTATACGCGTAACTGGATCTATAAGTCCATTGTTAATTATAAGTCGTATATGTGGTACAATTTTTGATGAGATATTTGAGAAGTTTAAGTAATAATTACATCATGTCTCTAGTAAAAGTATTTTTTTGATTTTTATACTTCTGGGATTCGTAGCTAGGGATTTGTGGATAACGCAATCATTTCTAACTATATTATTTAAACGAAGACAATGACTTTTGTCAAATCTGGTACAGTACAGTTGTTTTAAACAAAATGTCACAAATTAGCAATAAATTAAAAATGTCGTCCATATAAAATCTAATCAGGAAGGGAAATCATATGGAGAGGTTGATTTGTTTTTCCAGATTTCTATATTAACTCCAAAGATAATAAATTGTTTTGATGGTAATCATTTTCTGATATAAGGGCGACTCGACGAGAATTATCCAATCTTCAGTATTATAGCAACTTTTTGTGACATCTACATCTATGTAGTTATAGTTCAACCGCTTCAACAGATTCGTAAGTAGCTATCTTCGTACAATCAATCCATATGTCCTTAAAAAATATTAAAATAAAAACATGATTACTACTAATATATAGTAAGAATCTCAGTAATAAAGCGAGTAATAATACGATTACTTTCACATCAACTACGGCTCTTAAACAGATTGCACCAAATTCCACTTACCCGAGCTACGCACCAAATGTTTACATTTAAACGGCACAATCACATAAAAGCAATATAACTATCATAAGTACGAAAATATCTTAACGTAAAAAAAAACAGCTGGCACAATGAAGATCTAGACAAGTTACATAACATTACAATTAATTTTACTGTATAAATCATACATGAAAAATATGTATGTCATTTATATCCAACAATATACACAATAAATTAGATCATGGAATGTTATTATGAAATTTTCCATATATTTTTTTTTGTTCAATAATGGCCTGCCAGCATTGTATGCGTATTGCGAGAATTCTGTATTTTAAGGGCTGCAGTTTGACACGAAAAACGCGCCTGTAGAAGAAAAACAGTATAGGAATGAATGGCGTATCATGGGAGAGCCATGTCTCAGCAATGGACTAGGATAAGAGGATTATGAGGCTGACATGTTTTTATTTTATTCTATATATAATGTGACGGGACGAGCAAGGCAATCGCTTGATGGTAATCAACTCGGTTGCCCATAACAGCGCTGTGCCACGAAGCTATACGCTACAAAAACGAATCCAAAATACTGCACTCCGCTAATCACCCGGAGACATAGAACTGACTGAACTGTAGACACTCCACTACAATAGCCATGAACGTTAGAACACTTGTCATCATAATCAACCTGTATTCGTCGACTGCTGGACACAGGTCTCTCCCGTAATATGCCATTCAAACACAATGTTTATGTTTATTCAAAGCAATTGCAGACTTCACATCATTACCAATCTTTATGGCGAAATCAACCGTAATATCAAAAAAGGAAAAAACCTGATCCATACATAAATGCCTTTGGACTCAATAAAATGTCTGTAGCGAAAATACCAGGGCTGGCTAAACATTGTTGTTATGGATAAGTGGAACTTAAATCTTTCAATTTTGTACAGACGGTTTTTGAAACAGTAGAGTATTGAAACATGACATAAAAAAATGTTTTCCACCAATGAGAACGTGACTACGTCATGGGGACGCTAAAACAACGAGTTATGATTGGTAGTCCAATGGAAAGTTAGTTCATCTTTGATAGGTTGCATAATAATGAAGAAAAAAAGTTCCTATTCCAAGAAAGCAAGAAAACTGAGATTAAATTGAACAGTCCTACTTAGTGTAAGAAAAACTAATTCGTATAAAGAACAATGAAAACAGTTTCGTCTACTTTTCTCGCGATATATTGAATAAATCGCGTCACGCATACAAAGCTGACTCGACTCGTTATAATAATGCTGTTATAATCACTATTGCGTTTACTATAATTATGTTACAGCATAAACAGATACACGAGTAGGCCGAAAGAACACAAGTGCATACACCCTTATATAACAAAGTAATATGGACACACAATCATTACATTATTATTAATAACGGAATTTGTACCGCGGCTAGTGGAGAGAGTGTATCGTGCCCGCGAGTAAACCGCCCGAGTTTACCCCGTGAACCCGTGTGCATGACACTGCATCGAAATATCGGAATCTCGCTCCACAATAAAACCACTGTAAATTTTCCGTAATTAATCATAGATCTGATATCAACAACCTTGACAGTTCAACAGAACGATTTCATTAATTCTTTATTAATCAAATTGTTGACTAGGTAATATTCATTAATGTTTTCTTAAGTTTTAACAACGTAATATTAAGCTTTTACTTTTGTTACATAAACGGAATTTATTATTTTGAGACGAACTTCCTAGCATTCCATGGATTCACCGTGGGGTGCCGGGTCCATCAAGTGGCAGAGAGAGAAATCACGAGTAGATCCTGAGACTTGAGACACGGGTGTAGGTAAGTAGGTAATTGTCGCTATGATTTCAGGATTTTCCCTGTATTTGATTACTGTTTACACGCCGAATATATTTATGAGATTGTATCGGTTGAATATTTAACTGGAGCAAGATAGTTAAGAAATTTTTCAATGAGAAATTATACTAGAACAGGATTTTTAGTTGCTAATAGCTATAGCCTGTGTCGTTACCATCTAACCGAATAAACACAAAATAAAAACAAAATGTCTACCTTATCCAGTTGTACGGATAGATCTGGCACAGCGTTATCCTTGTGGCATCCATATTACTTTGTTATATACAATACACTAACATAAGCCTACAATTTAATCCTTACATCCTTAAACACTATTCTAGAACATTTTAGAATAGTGCTTAGCAATGATTACTTACAAGAGTTCGAATTCTATCATCTGTGTTTCGCACAGGACTGAACAAAGAGGACTAATTCACCTCGCCATTGACGGGTAGTTCTTATTCCGCACGGACATAATAAGTCAGATCTGAAAATGTTTGCGTCTCTTTTCTTTTCGAAGCCCAAGAAAAGGATACGAACAGTTTCAGAACCGAATAATTAATCTTGAGTATGTCAGAACAAAAAACGTTATCAAAAGCACACATTGATAAGCGTTTGCTTACCAGACCGAATGGACGGGCGTTTTAATAGATCGCTTATAAGAAATTTACAATGAAAATTATACAAATACTGAATATATTTCGGCTAGAAACGGTTCTAGAAGGGAATTGTGTTATGTAGTGATTCGTGTGCGAACCACAGCGCAGTTACATCTAGTCGAGTAGTGCGGTACAGAGGCGCGTCGGACGCGCGTCTCAGCGCGAATCTCATCGGGTCAGTCGGCACTTTAGCTTAATTACATCCGCCGAGCTAGGCGGTGCCAGCGGTCAATCTGCGAACAAACACAATACATTAAATAACTAAAAACCAGTGCTAAACGAGCGGCAGACACGCGCGCGCACTCTCCTTGAAAAAGATCGCCGGACGCGATCGAAACTTGAGTCGGACTGGACTGACTATATCAAACGTGAGTTACCCGTGTATTTATTTAAAAATAACTAAATACATTAGTGGACATTTCACACAAAATCCAGTCCCAAACAAAACAAATCTTTTTAGTATTAAAATTAACGTGGTTGTTACACATATTTAATTGGATAACGGGACACTCACGTATATACGGTCGGTCAATCCGACTCGAGTTTCGGCCGCGTCCGCTTTTCTCGCGTTGAAAAAGGCCGCCGGACGCGGCCGAAACTCGAGTCAGATTGACCGACCGTATATACGTGAGTGTCCCGTTATCCAATTAAATAAAACAAATCTTGTCTTTTGGGGAGCCAGATAGCTGATATTAATCCTACCTACTAATATCATAAAAGTCAAAGTGTTGATATTTGAATGTTTGTTAGGAGCCATCCAAAAATTACGTCACACGAATTTTAGCACAACGTATTGGGGATTTTGTTTGTTACTCTTTCATGCGAAAACTACCCGTTCCCGTTATTTTGGGATAAAATATATTCTTCCCTATGTGTTCTCCCAAACTATAACCTAACCGTGTGCCAAATTTCAGCCCGATCCGTCCATACATTACGACGTGATTGAGCAACAAACATCCAAATATCCAAACGTCCATACATTGACATTTATAATATTAGGCGGAAGTAGGATAAGAAAGAGGATATTTTGTATCAGTAGAAAAGTGAATGGGGAACGATGACAGCTATGTCAAAACACTTGAAACTTTGTTACAGTAAAGCTTCTTTATAATACAGATAACAATTCCAAGTAGTTATAAAAATACAAGCATTCCAAATACGCGAAAATATCTACCGCGTGTGACGTCATTACACAACGGTCCACTCCGCTTAGGCGCAAGTCGGCAGCTGTAGTAGCTAGCAGTAGTTTACTTGTGCATTGTTTTCTTTTGTTTCATCGCTTCCAGTTGTGAACGAACTGAGCGAGTGTTGTGGTAAGACGTCACACACACACTTTTTAAATTCTATATCTTGGAAACTAATTATTGAAATTAATTTCAAAATTAGTGAACATTCTCCATTATCGGTAGGTACCTATGATTCACTTGTGTTCTGCGAGCGCGTAGAGCGTGGTCGCGATGTACGTGGTGGGCACGAAGCCCTCCTCGCGCGTGTGCTGCCGCCGCACGCGCGTCCAGCCGTCGCCCGCGTCCGTCTCCAGGACTAGCAGACGCTCGCCGCAGTCCATGCGCATCGTCGACCCGCTGCCGATACCTGCGAGCGATACACGACCTTATTGCGCATGTGATAAGAGCTGAATGACAATAATGTAACTTATGTAACGCATGAGTTGTGGGCCGCCATTTTGACAGTTTAGGGAACTTCAGCACTAGGCGGCCGAAAGTCGAACTAAATTGAAATTAACAGGCTAGGCAAGTAATTTAATGTTAACGATCTAAGCTAGTTAAAGGGCGCCATTTAGTAAACGGGCTAGGATGTTTATTGAACGTCGCGTCGACAAATTGGCTACAACACATGCACCACCATTATTATTATTACATTTACACAGTAACAACAATATTGTTGCCCTTTTTTATCAGATAATGAACGTATTTGGTTGTTGGCGTACTCAGTAGTTTTAAAAACAAATATTGAATGCAAATGTCCAGCAATGTTAATGTTGTTGATGATGTGATGACGCTTGCCGTACCCAGAAGAAATCGAATCACTCTTGAAGACACCAACCATGACCATGTTAATTCGAAAAATTTATAAAATATCAAATACACAAGCTATTTTTTACCGCAGGAAAACCTCTGGAACGACAACTACGCGGATAAAATCGTAAAGCGTAAATAGTAAATATTTTTTTATTCGACATATCTATTGTATTATTATTGGTGAAACACGACAATGGTGTGTGACTAACCTTCGAACGCGTACAACGCTTTGCAGTACCCGACGGGCTGCAGATCTGGCTCGCAGTAATAGAAGTTGTCGAACTCGGGGTCGTGGTCGTCCTGGTCGTCGTTGTGGTCGTGGTCGCCGTTCGTGTGGTCGGCGGCCGCGGCCAGCTCCCCGCCCAGGCCGGACTCGGGCGAGCCGCCGGCCGCGCGCGCGGTCACCACGCCCGTGCCCGTGCCCGTGCTCACCGACGACTCGGACGCCGAGCGAGACAGCGACTCGCTGTTGTTTGAACCGATGCTGGAATACAAAATTGATACATTCACTTTAGATAGAAAAAAAAAACTGTTGTGACACAAATTTATATATTAACAAAAACACTTCTGAACTTCTTATTGCTGAGAGCAATCTCTTCCAGGCAACGAGCGTAAACGAAAATCGCCTACATACAATCATAGACGAGGAAAACATTATACAACATTTATATTTTATTTTTTACTAATATTATACAGCTGAAGAGATTTTTATTTGAACGCGCTAATCTCAGGAACAACTGGACCGGTATGAAGCTCAGCGACACGCTCGAAAATTTAAGAAATGTTCGGGTAAACCCGAGACCGCCGAGTATGCCAGAGCGAGAAAAATAGTTAGCTGCTGGTGTCTGTCTGGTGTCACTGTCTTTTTTTTTTAATTTATTCTTGGCCATGGATACTAGTCGGTCAGCCCCATCCGTCACTGTCATGTCGCTGTGTTTACTATATTATATTTATATGTAATCGTATTTATTTTTAATTTTGAAAATTATTCAATAATTTTTCATAGTTATTTTAGTTTTCACTTCTACCGTGCGGTCTCAAACACCCCTTTTTTCATTATTTTCAGTTTAAAGGTAATACAGAGACAGAAGACGTGTTTACCTGGAGGCCTGCTTCAGCTTGTCGCAGGTAAGACAGAGACAGCAGACGTGTTTACCTGGAGGCCTGCTTCAGCTTGTCGCAGGTAAGACAGAGACAGCAGACGTGTTTACCTGGAGGCCTGCTTCAGCTTGTCGCAGGTAAGACAGAGACAGCAGACGTGTTTACTTGGAGGCCTGCTTCAGCTTGTCGCAGGTAAGACAGAGACAGCAGACGTGTTTACCTGGAGGCCTGCTTCAGCTTGTCGCAGGTAAGACAGAGACAGCAGACGTGTTTACCTGGAGGCCTGCTTCAGCTTGTCGCAGGTAAGACAGAGACAGCAGACGTGTTTACCTGGAGGCCTGCTTCAGCTTGTCGCAGGTAAGACAGAGACAGCTGACGTGTTTACCTAGAGGCCTGCTTCAGCTTATCACAGGTATGACAGAGACAGCAGACTTAGTTACCTGGTGGCCTGCGGCGGCGGCGCGCCGTTGGTCCGCGCGGGCGGGTGCAGCGTGCCGGCGCTCACTTGGTGGCTCGCCTCCGCTAGCAGCTCCTCGTACTTCGTCAGCTGCGACCGGAGCTTCTTCAGCTTGTCGCAGCACTCGTTCAGTTGACCTACGGAACAGAGGCATAAAGTCAAAATCTATACTAATACCACAGTATAAAGCAGGGGTTCCCAAACTTGTTTTGTCTGCTGCCCACTTTGAGAAAACATTATTTTTAACGCTCCCATTTTTTCACATACTTAAAACCGATGCTTAAAACCATTATAACTTCAAATTAAATGAATTAATTATTGTGAGCTATATTAGTGGAGATTAAACATACTCTAAACGTGACTTTTACTATAACCTGCAAGGGTTACTTTGAGACTTGAGCCCAGTAGCACAGTAAAACATACAGTAAAATATCTTCATACAAACGTGCCGTTCTCGGTTTGAATGTGTGCGTGCGCGCCGCGCGCCGTGTCAAAGCGATAGCGATTTCACGCACACAGCTAGCATAATATATGGGGGAATAAGGTGGCGGCAGTACGGGCTGTGCAGCGCGACTGTGAGCACGTGCGTACGTTACATGACCGCTCGCGTTCGTCAACTCTCACCAACCTCGCAAAAGTGACAACCCTGGGGATCAACGCAAGAGTAGGCTAATAACTCGGCGGGCGGCCTTAGATAACCTACTGTTATGTATTTACTGTGCCAGTAGGTAGTACACAACGGAATCTAAGCCTCTATACAACGCCCCCTTTTTTTTGGGTTTCTTACCGCCCCCTTTAGGCCTGCAGCCCCCACAAGGGGACGTTACCGCCCACTTTAGGAAAGGCTGATATAAAGAAATACTAACAGTAGTTCAGCGCCTTTAATCTTGGAAGAAAAGCCGATAAAATCTAGACACGGGTAGATGAAACCGAAAACTGAACCGCGCTCACGAAATACTACTCGTAACATTGTAATGTTGGCAATGGCGGGAGCGCTATAAACCTTTTGATATCTCTGGACTTTTCATATTCCAATAGCTGCATGTCACTGTGCTGCTATAGGCTAGTATGGTTCTTATAATCAGGCACATGTCGTGCTCGTTTCCTCACTCTATATTATAAAAAACCGGGCAGCTGCCTTATAGCCGGTTTATATTATGTATTGCTTACAAATACAAATACAAAAATCTTTATTGATGTCTATAGGTAAGACAAGATGATACAAAACATTTTCAAAGTTGCCCCATACAAACTGGCCTCTGCGAGAGGCATGCAATATGTCTGGCAAGACAATTTGTTAGTCTTAATTTATAAATAAAAAAGTCAGCTGATTAAAGCTTTGTTATTTTATGTTGGATGTTGTATCTGACTGGTTGCTGTTTTGCCATACGCGTGTCGGCTGGTCGTCACTCGGCTAACTTCTTATTAGCACATGGCCCAGAGTTGCGTATATTATAGACAAGTACAATGCCATCACATTATGCATATTACTCTATTGTTTCCTAAAATAGTATCCCTTTGTAATGATAAACGCACGTATACATTATTAAAACCTCATCAAGCTGTATCAAGTGGTAGTTCATTTAACGTATCACAAGTTATTGTTATGATTTATTGGGGTAGGTATGGCGTAAGTAATGAGGATGCAAATAATGAGGTGAATCATAGCATCAGAAAAATAACACGTAAACAGGAAAAAAGATTTTAAACAGAACAAATAGCTAGTTGCGAAGTTAAAGTTTTAATGTATAACTTTTTTTTTTTTTTTTAATATAGAGCTAAATACACAATCACAATGGAATTGGTAGCACAATGGAGTTTTGTTAAGGGTTTCATGTTTTTTTTATCTAAATGCGTAACATATATGCTAGTTTGATTAGTTTATATCTCTTAAAGTCGCCATTATGGCCTCTTTTCCCTACTCTATTGATTGCTTATTCTCAGTTTCTGTAAAATAAACTCCCGCTACTCTTACTATTCTTTTATAAAAGGTGATCTGTAAATCGCTATTAACGACAAATTGCTTTTTGTGTGTTTAGTTTAGTTCAATAATTTTTTGTGGCATTGTAAATTGTACGTACTACTATTAGAGAACTGATTTAAATCGAGACAACGATGATTTACCTTCAACAGTCATGGGGTCGCCTAACGCAGGGCTGGTTTCGTAAACACCCTTCATTTTCATTAGGCCTTCCATGGCGGCTTGCTCTTGACCCACCTGAAAACAATACACAAAATTACACAAATATTGTAAATACGAGAGTTTAGAGTTTTTGTACTCGTATAAAGGGACTCAGGAAAGGGTATGGCCTCAAGTCCGCTACTACCAACTGCACTTTGGCATGGCCAAGGCTCAACATCAGGCTCCAGGCTACAAGGCTCAGGACCCTACTAGGCAAAAGTTACCTAGATTAACATATAGGCTACTTTTTATGAATAAATAATTATTACACAGCACTAACTAGCCCTCAACTATGCAAATATTGTATTATTGGATCCAGATAGCTGATATACACATGCTGCGGCTTGCAAGTTTTTTTACTTGAACTTGGCTCGCCACACTGGCGTGTGTCTAGATAATACTTTTATAATTATAAATACATAGATACATACATACTTATGATACATAGAAACATTCAGCCACAACAAATATTTGCATTGGATTTATTACTAATTTAAAGAGATCTTATGTTATGAGTTATGCGAGCCTCATTGCTGCCAGTGTGGTAAAGCTGTTGACCATTTGGGACGTCACGGGCTCTCCTGTGTGAAGAGTGCCGGTCGACCTTTCAGGCACTGGGCAATCAACGATTTAGTCAAACGAGCACTCTGCACAGCGTCAATACCAGCAACGCTAGAACCAACCGGAATGTCGACAGATGGAAAGCGGCCAGATGGTGCCACGTTAGTACCGTGGTGTCTCGGTAGGGCATTAGTCTGGGCGCCACGTGTGTGGACACCCTGGCTCCGTCTCATGTCGGTAGTTCAGCTCAAACCGTTGGAGCTGCGGCCGAACTGGCACAGCTCCTTAAACAACGGAAATACTCCCAGCTCAGCGCACATTATGATTTTTTTGCGTTGGCTGTGGAGACTATGGGCCCGTGGTCGTCCGACATGAAAAAGTTCTCCAAACAACTGTCGAAGCGGTTGGTTCTCGCCTCAGGGGATCCCAGAGCTGGCACTTACTTCGCCCAAAAACTAAGTTTAGCCATCCAACGGGGCAACGCTGCCAGCGTTCTGGGAACCCTGCCGAGCGGCAGCGATCTCGACGGCGTGTTTGATTTTTAGAGAGTGTTTGTTTTAATTTATTATAAAATAATAGTTCGAAAGCAGATATATTAAAACAACAAATACCTCATACCCGTAGCAAACGACAAAGAGATCTTATGATATTTAATAAAATATCTTGATTGAATTGATCCACGTTACCTAGCAACGCCTGTTATTAATTACAAAAAAAAATGTTACTCACCTGTTTACTTAACTCTAGGACTTTAGCTTGTAATTTCTTTTTCTTTTGGTTCGGTGGCAAGTCTGAATAATCCTCCTTTCCATCCAAAGACATATTATTCTGAAACATAAGAATCACCATTAATATCCTGATCAACAATATTTAAATAGCCTCACACCACGCCCGTCACCAACAAACAAACGTGAACTCTAATACTAGGGCTTTAAAAGTCACTCATTGCATTTGTAATTCCATAGTTAGCCCTCACAAGATAATAAAACAATTTAGAAACTTATACAAGCTTCTGAATTTAAAACAAAAATATGTTTCAACAACAAACATTAATTCAGTACTTTTGGGCGTTGGGCGTTGAGTTAACCCTTCTGAAAGACAGTTCGTTTTACTGTGTTACAATAGTTGACACACTGCACACCTATATGTACTGATAAACTATTTGTGAACTATTACTGACCTTATATACTATTTATAGTAACAAACTAAATCATTAAATTGGTATCATCAAACGGATATTCAGACTTCAACCAAAAATCACACAACAAAAGTAACAATATATTAAAGTGTTAAAAACAACACATATTTTATCACACTTATTTTAGTCACAATGAAACCTAGAACAATAACACAGTTATCACAGACACACACATTTGCTGTCGGAGTGCGCTGAAACGAAAAATGGTAGGCCGTGCAAGCATGGTAGTTGTTAGGTGAAGCAAAGCCAAACATGGACGGGTTACCGTGTTCTGTAAACTTATTGATAGTTTCATTGTTGTAAGCCTATTGCATATACATGTAACCATACTGCCATTATAACAATTGTCTTTAGATGGCCTCTACTGCCTACCAAACCTTGGTCTAGCCCAGAAGGCGCAAAGCCTAACCTAAACTTACGTACTCGAAAGTTAAACGAACGTGTAAATTGACGTATAAATTGTACATTTATCAATAAAGAACTTTGACGTTACGTATAGTTTACAAGTAGGTACTCATTGAGTTACAGGTAGCGTAGAATTTACATAAGACTTTCCTAACCAAAAACTGCATCTAATCTTGGTATACAAAGCAGGGTACAGAGTAACCCATGTCCTAACTAGACAATATAGTATTCTAGCTGTGCCCCGTAGTTTCACCCGCGTAATACCCGATCCCGTTATTTTCCCGGTATAAAAAGCAGCCTATGTTACTTCGTTAGTCCGCTATTGCTAATGACCAATATGTTGCTTGTTACACATCATTCGTTTCCTAAAAACTCTTACAATACAAGAGTAGGTATAGCTTGAAAATACAGTTCTCAAACAGATCAGACAAGCTGCGACGCGACAATCTACAGAACAGTAAATTAGTGAAAAATTTAACCCTTTCGTTTTGTTACTATGAGAAATATTTGCGTCTGTAATTACAACATCGATGGCACAAATAATTTCTACACTTAACAATTAACCGATGAGTCATCAGATATAATACAGTACAATGCTACGATTTATTTGAGTTACGTGTTATGGAATTCGCTACTACCTACACTTCATTCAAATCACGTCCTTCCGAGCGATATGCGCCCCAAAACCTAATTTACACCTGCGTGGTGACTCACAAAGTTACCAGATACGATCGCTAAGTTTACAGATACACCAGTACGCCTCGTCTCGGCACACTGACCTTGATCGAGTTGCACGCCTCGACTATCTTCTGCGCCAAAGCGTTAGGCGGCGGAGACGGGAAGCAAACATACAAATTAAACAAGAGTTTAGACAGCACCGCTTAGAGGAGAGTCCGGTATGTGCGAAGCTCGACTTGTGAACGTTGCGTGATGATTGTATGCAATGTACAGATACAGATGAGAACAACTGACGTCGGTTTATTTACTACACATGATAATCGATACATTGGTTTACTTTTGCAGGCACTTGCATTGAAACGTAATTCATTTTGCTGTAATAGGTGTAGAGCAGAGAAAATTTTACTGTCTCATGTTTCGAATTAAACAATTATAAGACAAAAACACCGTTAACCGAATCCAATGGTTAACGTAATGAATAATGTGTAGAGTTTATCAAGAAAAATTAAAGTAATCGATTTAAGTTCAATGATGGTGGAACAGCCCAACAGAAAAGTGTTTCGATACACTCGTACAACAAAACAAACTAGTAATCTCTCGATAATAAATTATCGGAATCTGATCTCTTTAATTATTGTAGATTAGATCTCATATCTCAGTTGTCATTTGGAATTACACATGTCTCAAAGAACGTTTACAAGTAAAGCACACAAAGTGTTAAGGGTTCATTATAGAGTCACAGTAAAAATAACTATACTATATAGTAATTATGTGATAATATATAATTGCGTAACAGTAACAAGTGCATTGTTTGATAAGTAACAGTAATGAATCATGCTGCAACGTCCCCCACCACGGGTTAACTTACGTTTTTTTGTACGAACGCCGCCGTCAGCCAATATTATATCAATTGTACCCATTGTTAGGTGGGGATCGAACGGGGAGTTGAAATATAAAAACAAATTAGTACCTCCAACATACACATATAAATAGGGGAACTGGCGTCTGGTCCATAGAGTTGAAACAGTGGGCTCATTGTGATTCATATTCAAGTGAAGAGACTTTGCTACTATGCGTATAAACTATTCTACGAATCTATAAAATTTTATAACGGTCCTTTATAGGTCTCTATACATATATTATGAGTTATGTCAATAGATATAAGGCTGGAGTAATTGTTTAAGATGGATACCTGTGTATTCAGCATCGAACCACCATATCCCAATTTAAACCTACACGAACGGAGTTTTTCTTAGTTTGTTTTCTTTTTAGTATTATACAAAAATATATGGATCGCCAGGAAAGTCGGAAAAATAACTTCATTTTCAGAATCAAAACTTCGTTTTTTTAACTATTACACAGTATAGGTTTACACTTCACCGCCATATTGTTTGGATAGGTAATTTTCGTCAAGCAAGCATTCCGATTCCGCTAACATAATGTGACTAGCTACTAGCTATCGTGACGTATAAACGTTATCGTGTCTTAACACCATGTACTTTTACAACTTTCTTGTTATTATTTACAAAATTCTAGAAACTTTAAAAAAAAGATAGATGCAATCTGCAGTCATTCTCACGTTATGACTTAATCAAATAAAAAATAGACATCTATTTTTATTTTTCTATTATATCCTGAAGACTTAAATGTCATTTGTTCAATACAAAATTCATTTTTTTAATAGGTCAACTGAACCCACTGCGTTTAAATATACTATAGCGTTCACACGGAGTTTCAGAAATTATATTACTGAATCATACAACAAATATGTACTAAAAGCCAAGACCACACGCCAGTTGTACAAATAAAAAACCCGTAATAAAGCAAGATACATTTAAATATCACGTAAATTCCATATACGTAATGTAAATAATAAACAGTCCCATTCACCATGCTAACACAGAGATCTCAATAAATTCTTATAGAATATAAAAAAAATAATGATAATAAGCATCGCCAAGCAGTCCTATTAACAACAAAATGCTAATAAAAAGATTCACTGAATATATTAATTCACTGAACAGGACCAACATTAATAAATATAATATTAAACTGCAAAATAATTCTTGCTCATTCATAATGTGACATCATATGACAGAAATATAAGTTTCAACCATCTTGGGGTCAATCAAATTATAGATCGGTGATTTCAAAACAGGTAGCTATTAATTAAGTCACTCAAAATAATTTATCGAAAAGAAAATAACGTGAATTATGGTGTGAATGTGCAAGATTTTTTGGATATAAATAACAATAAAGAAATTCTTACAAAGTTGTTCAACTCTGTATAAGATAGCGTTCTACTCAATAATATGAACAATTTATGAGGGAAACCCTGAATTAGATAAAAATCAGCAGCATTACCGAATGACCTCACAAACGTTAACGGAATAAAATGTCAATTGACACGACAATTCAAGTAAATTACTTAACGTCCATGATGAACGATGTTTCAATTTTTGTTTACACAAAAATGAATAATAAAATCTCGATTAAAAACGAATAAAGAGTGCACAAAGGTACCTTACGATCTATTCTCATTTCAAAACTTTGTAGGTATGTAACCTACAAACTTTCTTAAAATCGGTCGAGCCATTTCTGAGTGGTACGAACTACGAAACACAGACATCGTGACACATTTTTTTATGTACATAAGATGGAACAGCTCCAATAAATATCAAAGATTTTTTTATAGTTTAGTGACGAGGTGAGCAGATATGTGTCTGATAGTAAGCACCACGCCTGCCCATAAGAGCACAGTGTCAGCTTTGAATTAATTAAAATTATCTTTTGTATTGAACATGTTTTTTTTTCATGATTACAGGGTGGGTCTCAAAATGAAAATTATTCATAATTATGAGCATTATTTTCACCTTAGTACATGAGTTCTACTCTAACTCTACGTCATTTAGTCCTTTGTCCCAACGAATATGTTAAGCACAACCCCAAGCAGAGATACCCTTGACATGGTAAGCAGTTTATTCACGATAAATAGAGCAAGGCAAAAAACGTAAAGATTTCTGCTTAGGTCACGTTTTGTCAATAGTTTTTATCATCGCCTAGGCAACTTAAACATCAGTTTCGCGTGAAAGGGCGCTCTGAACGAGTATGGCCCTGATCCAGTTAGTTCTTCGACTTTCATCAGTGACAAATTCGGATAAAACAAATTTTACGAAGCCAAAAGTTTGTAAATATGGATCATTACGCAGTTCTTATTTTGAATATTTTATATTCAATTTTTTTACAACAAAACTACACCAGTTAAGAAATAGTTTTGTAACAATATAGGTCCAAGTATTTTGCGCGCTTCATGTTCCACCGCGTTTTCGCTTACCAACAGGTAAGTTGGCGGTCGAACGCAGTCTTATTCGCGTTCAACAATGTGTTATCCTTTACAACATTTAACACCAAAGGTCAGATTGGCAGATATTAAAACAGATTGAAATATACCTATTGAAAAGGAAGTGTTTTACGGTTATTTCAAAAGACCTTGATCCGATCTCACACATTATAGTCGATAAACCTCTCTCGGCCGTATCTTTCAATATAACAATAGTGACAATCACACAAATCGATACATAATTTGCCAATTTTATGTCTGAACCAAGCCTATAGCTGCATCTTCATATTTATCAAGACACGTCTGAGAACAGCAGCTGTCTAAAGATGACTAACCCCATCGAAAAGCGTGAAAATTTAAGCTGTCTCATACAACCGCTTCATTATACCGTTTCTGTCAAACATTTATCTTAAACAATTCAAGACAACTTTTAAGAAAACCATGTTTCGGTAACTCACAGCATATTTAAGTGAAAGTATGCGAGAGGATACATCTTTTCAAAATATCACTTTAAAAACTACTTGTAATACCGTTAGAAATTAATTCATATAGAGCATATCCACTAGTTAATTTAAAGTAGGTACATGAATTCAAAATTCAAACTTTCAAAACAACATTCGTATTTGAAAACATCTAGTATAAACATACAAAAATATCGTATCTTCTACGTGTGTGAACATAATTTTCCAAAATTGTCCTTTGAACGTTCCCACTACCAGATAAAGGAATAGTTTTACCATTTAAAATATACCCAATCAAAAAGACTAGATTGGCGCAGTGCTCACCTTATTCGAGCTGAATATGGACAGTAAGCCGGTTCGTTTCTTCTCTCTCTTGCCGGAGACCGTGCCCCGCGCGGCTGTGAGGTGGTTGTAAGGTTGGTGTTTCGTCGCCGCGTCCGTCGTGTCTGCTCCCGACGCCGCCTCGAATTGGAAGTCTTCCGGAGGCACGAAGCCCGATTTATACCTGTCTATCACTAATTTTGTGTCCTGGAAAACATAAAAACAACAATTGTCACTTCAAGCAAAATTATCATACTAAGGGAACTAAAGCGGTTGTTATAGAGAACATCGATATTGTATAATGTTTACTTTTATGAACATCTTTCACCAACACGAAAATCGCGAAAAACGAAAAAACAAAGGTTTCGTACAAAAAAATCAGTGTTAATAGAATGTATGGAACACCTGTAAAGTTGTTTTTTTTTAAACTATAGTAGGTTCGCACTTGACCACCATCTCGCCTGATGTTAAGCGATGATGCGATCTACGATGGAGCGTACTTACCTAGAAGAAACCGATTCACTCTCGATTTGAAGACACAATTTTGACAAATTACAAACAATAGGACACGTCCCTTACGGCTTAGTCAATTGTTCCCCAGAACCCTAGTTTAACAAAAATCTGTTATCGGCTTCATTGATCCATGGTTAGATATCATCAGGAATTATTACTAGATTCTGAGCTTAGATACTAGATAGGCGAGTTGGCAATCAAACGTAGAGCTATTTATTATACGACAAAAAAACATGTTTCGATCTTTTGTCTGTTTTAATAATCTTTAATTTACGTAGAATTGTCAAACGGGACTGTTAAGACGCCCATTCTGTTTATTATAATTGGTAAAACACATCCAATCATCGACAGTGTTTTTTGCAATCGTAATCACGTTCCAACATCAGTTAGAAGCAATATGACCTCGTCAAAGTCACACAGCCTCGTCAACAAATCAATCGAATCGCTTGCGTCGATTGGACATGAACACATCGAATCATACCGCCACTGGCATGCACTAAATTGAGCTATAAAATGTAATATAGAAGTGGCAATTAAGGCTACAACGCCCAAACTATTCTCATTAATACTCAAGACAACTGTTACAAACGTTATTGCTATGAACATACAAAAAACGTACCCAGGGGTCACTTTCAAGACCTTTATAACATTTCACATGTTCCGCAGTCATCTTAAATAATGAATGAATCTTCGAAAACTGATAGTTATTAATTTTAAAATATGCGTAAACGAATAATGTATGGCATTTTTATACGGTTTAGTCACGCTGTTTTTCGTTGTTACAACTATGAAGTAGGAAAGTAGGCCTGTTGCTCATCCAGTCGGGCAGGGTCTTTCACGCGTTAAATATTTTATTGATAATAAAAAAATATGATCGAAAAATTGGTACAGATTAATTTTGCCGTTTAAATACTGTTTATTCAAATTTTGTGAAAACACTATCAAATTACACAGAAAGAGTAAATAACATGCTCCGTTTGAGCAAAGATTAAAATATAAAATGTGTATATAAAGACAAAGAGAATCACACAGGAAGTTTGTACTATGGAGGCCAGATAGCTGATATAACACATTTATAATTTTAAAAAACATGCCTATGATACATAGAATCACTCATACTGAACATCCTTATTCATCAATGTTTGTGCTGGATGAGAATCAAACCCACGACGTACGGCCCAATGAACAGATTCACTACCGACTGAAGCTAGGTACCGACTGAAGCTAGGGGCCAATTGATATACTAGTAGACATTATATTCGTAGTATATTTATATTCGTAGTATGAATTACGTGCCAATTCAATACAATTAATTCATATATTTTATAGTTGAAAAATGAATAACTTCCTTTTTTTAAATCTGTTTAAAAACTAGTTTTAATACAACGGCACTTTTGAAGCATTCTCTAACGATATTTACATATACCTTATCATATGCGTTCATCATCCTGAATACCCATTAGCACAGATTCGTTAACATCGTTTATTATCTGCATTTTAGACCATTATGTAAATGTTTACAAAACATATTACTAGTATTATAAGTT
This sequence comes from Ectropis grisescens, assembly GCA_017562165.1. Lineage (NCBI taxonomy): Eukaryota > Metazoa > Arthropoda > Insecta > Lepidoptera > Geometridae > Ectropis > Ectropis grisescens. Next base: position 11,618,441 of record CM029781.1, on the reverse strand, counting down.
GTTCACTTTTACTTTCCATATTTTTTACTAGATATCGCTTAGAATATTTTATTAATTCAATGGATTAAACGGAGTTGGTGGACAAATGTAGACACAACCTTTTTTGTACATCGCGTATAGGTGGTAAAAGTACCCCGACTTACACTACCCCGTTTTACGCTATTTCGGAGATACGCCGTTTATCATTTACCCACTACGCACTGTCAGTGTCCAGATTACGACAAGGTGTATTACGGACGGGTGTATTCCTCGTCGAATTGTTTTACGTGTGCAGTTCACATCGATATATCTTTATCTAAATCGTCCAAAAATAAGTCAAATTTAAAATCAAAAATTGAATCCAGACTTACGACTTACACGACTATCGCTTGGTCCCACCTATCGCGTAAGTCCGAGGTTTTACTGTATAATGATACTAGGCGACCCTTTCCGGCTTCGCTGGGATAATGTCATTTAAAGGCCATTAGTCGTAAAAAAAACTATCCTATCTTTCAAGTTGGACGAAATAACATATGCCAACTTTCGTGAATATCTGTGGGCTTAGTGAAGAGTTCACTGGGAACAAATATCATGACAATGTTTTTTTGACGTGACAACGTCTTATAAATTGGTTTGCCGGGTGACACTTCAAGAAACTGCGTTACGCTCCGCTCACGTTATGCGCTCACAACGAGAGCGAGTGAGAGGCACGCGTCCCTTCCACTCGGACATGGTTAGCCCGCCTAAGAGCGAGAGAGACAGACATAAAAAGTGAAAGGCACGAGTCCCTTCCGTAAAATTATTTTACCACTCAAAGTCGTTGTCACGTAAAACTTTCGCCCGTATACCGACTTTACAGGCAACCAATTTTTATACATTAAAATGATTACACTTACTTCTTTTTCGTTAATACTATTCGCCGCGTGCTCCATTCCGTCGAGACATTGCATGATGATAGGGAATACTTTTCTTTCTACGTCTACAGAACTCAGCATGAAGTTCTTTATGTTCTTTATCCGCTTCTCGTCCAAATCCTGAAATTAAACAAAAAATAAAGTAAAGCATAAATCGTTTGATTGAAACCAAAATCAGGGAAATCGAAAATTTATTTACTTGATTCAGACTAGTAATGACCTTGAGCATCTTGAATATAATTTGCTGATTGATAAATCAGGACTACTCAGTGTAATTTTTTTTTTAACTTTTATAAGTTTTCACTTGACCGCCATCGCGACTGATGTTAAACGATGATGCGGTCTACGATGGAGCGTGTTGACCTAGAAGAAACCGATTCACTCTCGATTTGAAGAACCAAAGATTGTAACTATCGGGAAAACCCTCTCAGGCAACGTATTCCACAGCCTTGACGTTCTTATCATAAAAGTATAGTCAAATCTTTTCGTTCGTGTCTTTGGAACATCAACCATGAAACAAAAAATTTGAAATTGCCACGAAAAATTGCCTATGAACATTTTGGCACGTTTCTCAATCGATTCCAGAGCTTCCAGCTGATACTTTAGGTATGTAGTGTATTCTAACCCTAATAAAAAAAAGTATTGGATACTAGCACAATTCATTTAAAATAAGCTAGGGTATGTATCAATATCAAAGGTAGCAATTATTTTTTCAATAATATCTTTTAAATCTGAAAACTTTTGACTTCGTCATTTTTTACAATTTTAGAGTTTTGCGGGATGTAACAAATATACTCTTTATCTTTAATAGTACTAGTAGACCAGTACATACTCACTTTAATTTCCGATCTTAATTTTTAGTTCTTAAGTCTCAAAAGAGTAAGTACGAGCAAATACGGCAATAAATAGTTGAAATGAGGTACATAAATTTCAACAAGGCGCTCCACTCCATGATAAATTAAAATTGCGAATTATCGAAGATTCGTGAACATTATTACATATTTTGTGATGTTACGTAATTATTTGTATGTTTATTTACTATTAAAATTAAAACAATCCAATATACTTAAGTTTAAAATGATTTGAGTGACTTACATCAATTGGTTTCTAAACTTGATAGCCAACCCCAAAATCTAGTGTATGGAGAGATAGATATCCATAATTGTAATTTTACTACTCTTATAGCCTCAGTATAGGTTAATACAACTCTTTATAGTAAAACACGAAGGACTTAACTATAATCTTCGACATCGACAATCAATAATAGTTAAAGATTTATTTTCTTGGCAAGGGACTACAGCGAGGGTGAGGAAACTCACTAATGGCGGACTTATAACTTGTGCAGAGAGGAGTGGTCAGACAAGTTTCTTTTTTCTCCACATTTGTCGATAAAAATAAACCGGAAAGCCTGTTGACTCTTATCCTTATGTACGTTTGAAGAGTGAAGACAAGGCTTTCAATGAAAGAAAACATTCGATTCCAACAAGTTCCATGTCTCTAGATATTTCGTTATTTTCTGTGGTGTTAAAGCCTTCTTAATTTTGTTTTTAATACGTAGTTCTATATTTAATCAATGTGCCAACAAAGTGAGACTGTGTCCACAGTTAAAGATCTTATCATTCTCACTGGATACTGTATAAAAAGTTTTCAGATAAATAAATATGTTTTGTACTGATAAACAATTCAAAGAAAATAATACTAAGCACAAAAAGAGATGTGCAAACTTTAGTACACCAAATATAAAACTGGTACATTCATAGGAATATAATATATTAACCATAAGTCAAGTAGTTCCTGCGACCCTCTAGGGAACTCTAGACCGCTCTCCCCTTCCATCTGAGCCCTTATTATTTTTATGCATTAAAAATTCACACCTCGGTTATTTAGGGCTGAATATTGAATACTAAGGCGTTAGCGTTACACGTACCATTATACGGAATATGAATGACTTCGGTCGTAGGGTGTGATGAGGTACATTATTATAGCTCGAACCCTTACAGAATGAAGTGCAGCTCTATCCATTTTTTTAACATTTTCCAAAGGAGTTCATTTATTGCACGGTTTATAATATTAGTAGGATTAATAACTTTGTCGGTTTTTTCCTTAGTAAATTTTCAATTTTATTTCTTTACTAATCCTAATTTATTGTATTAAGTTGAAAACTTCTGGTGTACATTTTATTTGAAATACATACATTGCCCGAGTTAGACTACACATAGACAAAAAAAATGTTCGCTCGTTATAATCGATAATAAACACTTGAACACTGAAACAAACTATAGTATACACTATAATTACGTCTTCTATTTAGTGAAATGTTAAATTTCTTTTGATCCCTACTTTCTCTAACCAGACACAGTTTGCCTACTAAAAATAGGTTATTACACTAAACTACAGTTATTTAATATTTACTCTTGTGCAAAACTATAGTTTTTAATTTTTATCATCAAAAGAGTCATGACTTAAATTACAATTCATAATTTTGTTAGATAAGATGGTTAGCTAAAGATTAGACACGACAGTGTACAAGTTCATCCACCTAGTTTCATATCGCACAGTACATTTATACGTATTATGAAACTAGGTATACATTTACATATTTTGTATTGTGTCCATGGTAGAAAAGTAGACACATAAAATAGCCCTAGAGTAAAATGGAAGCCCGTTACAAAAATATGCGTTCCAATTCGACCTAGCTGGCGTCTGGCCAGATTGCATTATAAGCATTCATAGGCAACATTCGTGCATTTATACTAAAAGTTCGCATGAACAGAACGCGCCTGCAATGTTTATGTTTCTCTACGTCTTAAGTACGAGTGTTACAATTATGCAAGAGAGTCCCGTAATTTTCCATAAGAAATCCCGTAATTTTGTATGAGTTGCCGTTGTGGCGAGAATTTCCGATTTACAGTCGTTAAGCCGTAGGTTTCCAGTCCCGTTTACCCGTTTCAGCTGCAAATGTACAAGCTTATCATCATTGCTGGCTTCAATCGTCGAAGGAACACATTTCGAGAGAATCGGCGTGTTTTAAAAATGACATCTGCGTCTAAGTCTAAACATATAGCTTCGAACGTCCAGACAGATTATGGCCTTGACTATCTGCTTATGAGGGAGGGCAACGAGTATCATAGTATTCTATGTACATATAACAGCATGTATGTATATTGTGATCTTAAATATCTCTACAGGAAATAATATCTACAATCTTGTGTAATTAGGTAAGTACTTACTAATATGATTACATACTATTCTTAGCTACCATAGTTGTTTAATACACTACTATTATTTATTACTGTATTTTTAGATTTTTACCATGGTGCTGTAAACTGGAATACGTTCGAGTTCGACTAACAGTAATATATTGTAGTAATATATAGTATGTAGTCTCAAAAGATTAAGGAAAAGATCAGTTCGATATATCAGCCCTTGATTAGAAACTTTGTATCAACTCCCTTCGTCAGTTTCGTCATCAGTTTAAGTACTCATGAACATCGTGCATGAAATTGCATCGAAATATCTGGTACTCGCTCAACTATAGACGAAACGTATCGTCTATAGCCGTGAAATTAATAATAATCCGTGGATGAATACTTTGTTCGTTTCATAATATTATTTTTGGCTGCATGCACATTTGTGTGAATTAGGTTAATAGTTAATACCTAATTAGTGTGTCCTCATGGCAATAAGACCTTATTTTGCATGTTTGCAACGGGACAAATGTTGTTTCCATAATTAAACTGAACATGAACATTGAACATGTTTGTCCACAGTTTATGCAATAAAGAAATTCTCATTCTGACACTCAAACATTTTAAGAATTCCAAGTGGCGGTATTAGATTACGTAATCATAAAATACTCACACGATAAAAAAGTCGATTGTAAAAGGCATTTCATTCACCGTAAAGTTTAGGAATTAGACCCGATAAGTCGGTATAAGTTCGAGCGTAATAAATTAGGAAGCTGTCATTTTCACTTTTGTATAAAGTGACTCTCCGATTTCAAACAGTTATGGTCCTATGAGTCACAAATCATCAATAACAAATAATATCACACGATAGATAGTCTACAGCTAAATATTATTTTACATCGATCGATCGTATTAATAATCATACGAACGACCAACAGAACTTGAAATAAATAAGGAAAATCGAATTTAAATAGTTCAATGCATATTCGGTAGGTATGTGTTGCGCTCAGGGTAAATTACATATTGCGCACAAAAACTTGCTGTTTCATGAGGAAATTGTCGATCAATTACGTCGATATTTACTAACCTATCATCAATATCATCATCAGCCTCTTCTGGTTCTCTACTGAATATGGGCATCTGCCGTAACACGACACTCAACTCATCAAATTTAGATTTAAACTAAATAGCTAACTTTATTTCTATTCCATCACATTTCAGGATATCTCAACATCAACACACCCCACAAAATGTTCTCAATCCTGAGACTCTGGCGTTTTCTCGCAAGGAGAGATTTAAGGCCATAATCTACCACGCAGCCCAGTGCGGGTTGGTGGATGACATATGACTTCGATACATGTCGGTTTCCTCAAGATGTTTTGCTCCACCGTTTTAAGTTAACGGCATTACGCACATGACTTCGAAAAGACAGTGATGCGTGTGGGGTTTGAACCCGGGGTCACCGGATCGGCAGCCGCCGTTCTCCCGACTAGACCGGCCGTAACTTCAGAATATCTACTACCCGTCAATTCAATTTATTTTCAACGTTATGGTAATTTACGACTACAATAGGGATGTTAACGATTTTTCGGAATTGGTTTTATTTTGAAGATTTACTTACGCATGTTTACCATTTTTTTAAACATTAGTATTTTCTATAAGTAAATACACAATAACAGAGTAATATAGATTTTTCCCAGACTGACATGACGTCACTAATCGAAAAACATTGGTCGCGATTCATGACTGTATGACATGACTGTCCAGTTTTTGTGTTTTTATTTTTACTTGAATACAAACAATCAAAAATATATACGGTCGCAAACTACAATAAAAATGCAGATAAGTAAACAATCTTGTCAGTCTTCGACAGCTTGTTTTGCGGTTAGTGACGTAATATGCTCAGACTTGGGTTTGCAATCACACGACAACAGATTAAAAATATAATATGTATATTTACTATGTAATATTCAATTATAAAAATGTGATTTTCGACATTCTTTAATACAAACTATCATAAAATTAACACTTAACATTAATGTGTGATTTAACATCCCTATTCAACGGCACGGGGAATTTTCAATATCCATTAAATGAAAAACTACGTAAGTCAAATTACACACAATAATACGTAGTAAATATTATTTATTATACTAGAAAAGCCCTGCTGTTTTCCCGTTCCCGTTTTTTGTCCCGTGACAAAAAATTGCCTATGTACTATTCCAGACTATAATCTAACTGTGTTTTAAATTCCACCCCGACCCGTTAAGACGTAATTGAGCAAACAGCAAACATCCAAGTCTTCCCATTTATGATATTAGTAGGATGTGAATCCCGAGACCAGTATTGGCAATTTCACAGAATAGATAGCAGAAGCCACCAATAATACCGTCTATTGAATCTTGAACCGGTATCTCAGACATAAGAAGATCTTCATCCTGTCGTCTAGTCTAGAGCGTTCGACTTCGATTCGCCTCTACAAACTCTACATGACCGCTCACTAGCTAGATTAAGACAGCACTTCACATGCATATAGCGCCGAGACTACAGCGTCTTATGCTCTTATGATGTACTAAAGTAGTTAATTAGATAGTTTAAAAACTGTACTTGTAATTAGTAGAAGGAAGTCGATAGTAATTACAATTATTGTCGCGGAATAGCAGAGAGTCCAGCGTTTCTGCAAATAACCTGTTAGAGAACATGTAATGGCAAGCGATTTAAGACGCAGCTGCTAACTATTACCGGGCCTTTATTCCTGATGATCAATATCCCAAACGTAAACACAGTACAACGTGACTTACAAACTTACAATTCCACATAATCGCAACTCGTCTTAGGTTTGCTCTTGACCGCCATCTCACCTGACGTTAAGCGACGATGCGGTCTACGATGGTATACTCAAAGTTACATTCATATTAATTTATTAATAAAAATATTATTTACGTGTCAGGTGCAAAAAGCATTTTTGGTAACATTGCAATTAAAACATTTAACATAATCGCAAAATATAACAATATATATACCATAGAACAGACCACAATTATACAATTTAAAAAAAAAACATTCAAACTGTAGAACGTCCGATTGACAAGCCAGCGTATCAGGCGAGCTTTAAAACAAGCCAGACTTGCACAAATATAATTTGATAACTTACTGTCGCGTCGTTCCCATGACATGACTAAGTTTTTCAAATTTTGTTAAGGTATTGTTTGAGCTATAGCGGCATAACATTTTTGTGTTATGTTTATGTTTACCTTTCGAAACTACAGCCCCTGTTTGAACCACGATTTAATCACTTCTATTGCTACTGTACAGAGACGACTACAGCCTAAAAGCATACCGATATAACATTATATCTCAACTACATTCGTTGAACTCCAGATTTCGTTATATCTGGTAGAGATACCACAAATTAAGAATTTTATGACAAACGTTAATGTAGGTATCTAGAATTCTATGGTGTACATTTTTTGAATATGACAAATCAGATAGTTAACTAAAAACAAGTTTCGACAACGATTTAATCGATACGGTGACATTTCCATTACCTTATATTTTATTATCTATTTATTCACTAGGGAAATTATGTCGGCGTGCTAGCCAATAAAACAGAGACTGCAATTTGGTCGCCCACAAAGAATTGGAATCATTTTTGAACTACGCTACGTATCATTGATACATCTATACATTTATATAAGACTATCTTTTGCCTGCGGCTTCACTCGTGTTCTACAAGTTTTTCATGCATCAAATACAAATAAATAAATATTGGTGGATATTTCACACACCCGTCTGACTCCTTATAGTATACATACATATATTCTTGCTTTGGTAAGTAACAAATAAAAAGTCGAATAGTAATTTAAATAACGATCATTCAATAGGTTTGGGTTTGGCTTACACGTATATATATGAAACTTTCATCTCCTATTTAATCCTTTTAGCGGTTGAATTTTGAAAAACGTTGAAATACATAACTCTTTCTTTTGCCTCACTCAATTCATGCAAACATGTCCAAGGAATGAAAAGTTCTGTGTGATTTTTTAGTCTCCTATTTCACCCCATATGGTTTAGACTGCAATGATCTATATAATAGCCTGTATCATCCTGCCATTTGGCTTTTATACTGGTATATATCTATCTATATAAAAATGTTATGTTGGTTTGTGTTTGCTTCAAAAACTCAAAAAGTTCTGCACCGATCGAGCTGAAATTTTAGAATGATATATAATCCGCATCAAGGATTGTTTTTATCTAATGTTTGCATCACAATGTGCCACAGCGAAGCGTGGCAGGGTACAGCTAGTAGGCATATAAATAACGTACCTGTAACTGTTTAAAGACGTGCGGTAACCGCTGCTCGTAGTGCAGTCTCTGAGCTTCGTTCGTCTTCCGAAGTTGTTCCGTGTACTCGTGTTTCGCGTCTTCGCACGCTTGACTCCGCAGCTTCATGTTCGCTTTCTGTTTCTCCACCTCCGCCTGACTATAGAGATAAGGAAAACATTGTATCATGGACGAGCATTGACATTTAAGTGCGCGACTGTATTACACGGTCACATGCGTAAGCGCGTGTGTGTACACTGCCTAATAGCATAATGCAAAATATTTTAGAATCATAACATTTTGTTGATTGACTGAAAATTTTGCTTTCTTATAATTTCCTTTAAATGAAATCGAACACGCTTTTTTTTAAATAAAGAGTAACGAGACGAGCAGGACACGTGCCTGACGGTAAGCAATATGCCTGCAACATAACATCACAGTGACACGCAGCTATTGGAACATGAAGAGTCCAAATCATTACCTAGCGCACTGCACTGCGCTCGTCACCCAGAGATCTAAGATGTTATATCTCTAAGCCCTGTAATTTCTCTGGAAACATTGCCCTTCAAACCGGAACACTGTAATGTTTGCACATTACTGCTTGGCGGTAGAATAACTGGCAAAGGTGTTGTACTACCCCAGGCGGAGTCTGCTAGGAGTCCTACCACTGCAAAATTATTACTACGTTTAGCAATATCAAGTAATTAATGTGTTGTTTGCATTGGTAGTACCTGCAGCATTTGAAGAGCATACACATACTCGTACATTTGAGCACAAAAAACATGATAATGATCTTAAAATACAACCTTAGGGTTAAAATTGAAGTTTCTGTCAATGAAACAGTCTCAATACGAAGACGCGAAAAATATAGGTCATCGCACGACGTACGGTCATGTGCACTGATTCGACAAACGCTAAGAATCACAACGGAAACGGCAGATGGTCTTGATAGAAAGCGGTTACGTACAACAATGGCCTTCCTAGCTAGCGTTCGTTGTCGAAACCATCCTACACAGAGTGTTCTAATTCACCAACTAAATAAAAGCGGAAGATGTAAATAGCTGTGATCGTATTGCAAGCGACACGAGACGGTGGTGTAATCAAGAAGCCAAAGACCTTATTGCGATGACATATTACGCCAATTGGGCTCGACGGACAATTTGCGATGTCACAGCGATTCGTGAAACCCAATTCGGTAGTACGAGTATGTGAAGATAAGGGCCCCAGTAGGTATATTACATTTACGCGATGTTAATTCGAATCAAATTCAATTTCACGGTAAACAAATCACCAAGTATATAAATATTTAATACAAGCAGAGAGGAAACTAACCCGACGGGAAATTGGAGTGAATGTTTGTTTGTCACTGGATGAGTTATAAGTTGAATTGACGTCATTTCTATGTATTACACCGTGACCTTTAACGGGTCATTTGTAGATCAAGCATCGGCGAAATTACGATTGTGTTACGGCAACGGAAGCCAAAAAGTTAAAATTGAAGGTTCCACTTTAGGGAATTTAAGTAATTACCTCAGATTAAAGTCTGCGTCTGCTTTCTGGAAGGTCTCGAGGGCTCGTTCTGACTCCCGCGCCGCGCGTTCGTACGCTCGCCGCGCTCTTTCCAGCGATCCTATCGACGAGTTTAGCACGCCCACTTGTTTAGCGCCTTCGTTTAAATGTTGCTGGAAATGGAACAAATTTATGTTAAACACAAAATAATAAAATGTTTTTTTTTTTAAAGAAAAGACGAGACGAGACTGTGTTTTACGCAACACCCTTCTTAAAATAGGTTAACGCAACATTTCGGACGTAAAGAGCTTCAAAAACTACAATGAATTGAACTTATTTATAAAACAATACAATATCATGTTCAGCCCCGGATCTTCAATATTTTTTAGGCGGGGCAAAATCTGAAAATGCCGCCCGGGGGGGGGGGGACTTCTTATCCTCTGGAGTATCTATCTAGCTCCCCTAACTTCACATGAGGAAGGAAGAATTCATGATGATAATATTGGATCGGATATTACGACAATGACTTGAAATACGTAATGAGTCACTCAAACTCTATTTTGGCGCCCCCTGAGGCGTGCCGACCGGGGCACGGGGCCATGCTCCGGGCGGTTTCCTTGCAAAATGTTTTCTTTCACCTTTAAATTCAGTCATGGTAACAAACTTGTACATCTGCACTAGGTAACAATACACAGATATCCGGGTGGCATTCGAAGCTACGTTTTCGCTAAAGTCATCACGACTTCTAAGATTGTACTGCGTCCGTATTCATGCACCAATAGACATACCTATTCCATTAAATATTCCATTAAATACCAACCTAACCAAATAATTCTATGATGACTGTTGGGTGTGAAACGCTACAAGTAGCAAAAAAATCTACAGGCATCAAAGAAACTCCGCACACCACCCACCCACTTTTGCAACGCACTTCAATTCCCGTTAAGTTTAAATCAGTCTGCAGGCATTTCAGTAACAAAGCGTAAAGGATAATCGGGTGCAATACACCGGAGACGATATAACAGCGGATGCGGTGTACGTCGGATCGATCTCCAATCTGCACAGGCGATAAAAGCGTGCGTTAACGCGAAATGAAACCCCCGCGTGGGTTGCAGCAATATTGCAGACCATAAAATACTCGCTTTCAAACCTCTTTTTGTTCATCACGCTTGAATCACTGTTATCGTCTAGCTACAGTCAGAGATCTATCGACTAAGTTTAAAACAATCATAAGAATATTAAAAGATCATAGCCAAAATACAACGTTGGTACTATCCTTCTCACTCCCATTTGGCAAATAGTTCAAATGCAAATAGCAACTCTGACGACATTGCACTGAAAATTCTCAGCTACTCCCGCGGAATAGTTCATTTATTCCACAGTACTTATACAATACTTTACATAGTGTGCGTATTAAATCTACAGACCGTTGCCCTAAGTTATGCAAAAATATATCACACTGTAATTTACTTTTCTCTATTCTTAAATAGATGTGACTCTCTGACAACATTTGAAAGTAAATTATCTGCAACAACCCCCGCTGTCTCGCGGAATCGTTCAATTCCAGAAATTACTACGAGTATCTCAGTACTTTGTATGATATGTAGAAGTAAACTATCATCCCATCGTTCGTTGACCTAGGTTACACATATTTCACTAGTTTTCTTTTAGTGGACGGTGCGTAGATTCACAAGAGAACACTCTCACGACATTCGGTAATAAATTCTATGCTAACAACCTTCCGCTGTCCCGCGAAATCGTTCAATTTCGACAGAAAATCAATACTTGCATACCATATTAAATATAATTACCCCATAGTTCATTGACCTAAGTTAAGCATAAATCACTGTAATACATTATTACCTTTCTCTCGTCTCGCAGCTCTTTGGCGAGTAGATGCAGCTCTCTGACGACATTCGATTGTAGATTCTCTGCTACAACCTCTCGCTGTCCGGCGAAATCGTTCAATTCCAGCAGTAACTGTTTGAATGCTTTGCATACTGTGTACCTGGTGACATTTAGGTCAATTAATCAGTTATACATAACCATAAAAATATTTATAGTTTTCTTTACAGCCTCGCTTGTAGTTAAATGTATATTTGAAGACTACAGATGAGAATAAATAAGTCAGAACAGAGACAGTGTGCACAGCTATCTTTATGAGGCTTTTATTATGGGACTAAATCGTTTGTGATACGAGATTTAGACGCAAAATGCCTCATAAACGAGACCCAATGAAAACCTTCATATATGTACAGAAATCGGACGGTATATTGCATAGTGCGCCTTACGATAGGGTCCTACTACTAATATTATAAACGCGAAAGTCTGTCAGAATGTATGTATGGATGGATGTTTGTTACTCTTTCACGCAAAAACTACTGTATGGATTTGTATGAAATTTGGTAAGTAGATGGATAATTGTCTGGAATAACACATCGACTATTTTTTATCCTGGGAAAATAACGGGATCGGGAACAACGGAGGCGAAACCGCCGGGCACTGCTAGTAGTTTAATAAACCTTGGCTCTGCGAGCCTTAAGACTATTTCTGGCACGGTTCGTCGTTGATGTATCCTTTCGCAAGGCGCACAATATACCTACTGTATAGTTGTATAGATCGTGAACTACTTTATTTTTCGGTGCAAATTCATATCAACAGTATAAGATAGAATTGTAACCCTACAATGTTTTAACAGCTATTATCTGATAGCTATATTACGAAATTTAACCATATACTTACTGATATTCATCTTCGTCTTTCTTTTTTGGTTGATAATTTTTGACCAGCCTCCTGTAAAGAAATTATGTGTTACAATATCTTAAACAACAATGTATTCAAAAACACATTACACGTAAAATAAAACCTATGCTTCAGCGAAAGAGCATCATTCTGGAAGAAGGGAAGAAAGAATGCGTTCAACACACGCCACTTTAAGTTGACCTTTTCTGGCGCAGAATCGCTGTTAGTCTTACGGTATACCAAACTTAACGAAACAGAAGAGTTTTGCTTAAGGCCACTGACTCTAATTCTAAAAAAAAAACAAATTAATAATGCGTAATGATAAATACAGAAAGATGCAAGTAAGTATCTACCAAATACTTACTTGCTCACAAATTAATGTTCTACGAGTAGGTACAATCTACATCATAACTAAGCGCCTGATGTTAAGCGACGATGCAATCAACGATGGAAAGAGCCTATCTAGAATAAACTAATTCATTCTCGACTTGAATTCATTTTATATTAAATACATCAGGAAATACCCACTCAAGCAACGCATTCCAAAGTTTAGTTGTATTTATTACGAAAGTGGAGTCAAGACTCTTCGTTCCAGTGTGTCTGACTATAAGCTGGTTATTCCTTCAATCGACAAGTTCCTAACATAAATATGTATGACACATCATCCATACGGATATACATAATGATTACTCATAATATACTCGTATATCCCATCATAAAAACCACTACGTAAATTATACATTTAATCTTTTGATACAAAAATTACGAATAAATTCATGCGTAATATAAAATCGGATATGTATTTGTATTAAACATATGGTCAAACTGTATCTGATAATATTCGCATATTATGTATAAGACTCTCTCATTGTATCATATTTTCTAATTCTGTTGTGCGACAATAAAGTGTTGCGTTTTATCGCTGCATATTATAACATACTAGCTGTTACCCGCGACTTCGTCCGCGTAGAATTTTGATTTGTTATGTGTGTAAATTCACTGCTTTTAAAAAATGGTAAAAATGTAGAGTGTTGTCTTACTTTGTTTATTATAGTTCTTGTAACTACGGGGTGTTTGTATATTTCACTCGTTACCAGAGAATATAAACAAAGTTTACGTGAATTCTTACAAAAACAATAATTTTGCCAGAATAGTAACGTCGGCAGAGTTTTAGTCAGCTGTATGCCGATTCAGAGTATATACCTTATGTCGCCAAAACCGTCTGACATACAAAATACCTTAATATCTTTCGTGTTTATCGTCGTTATGTTATGCTATGTTGTCTTATGTTGTATTGTGTTGTGTTTTGTTCTGTTCCGTAACGTAAACGTAACGTAAACGTAACGTAAACGTAACGTAAACGTAACGTAAACGTAACGTAAACGTAACGTAAACGTAACGTAAACGTAACGCAAACGTAACGCAAACGTAACGCAAACGTAACGCAAACGTAACGCAAACGTAACGCAAACGTAACGCAAACGTAACGCAAACGTAACGCAAACGTAACGCAAACGTAACGCAAACGTAACGCAAACGTAACGCAAACGTAACGCAAACGTAACGCAAACGTAACGCAAACGTAACGCGCAAACGTAACGCAAACGTAACGCAACGTAACGCAAACGTAACGCAAACGTAACGCAACGTAACGCAACGCAACGCAAAACGTAACGCAAAACGCAACGTAACGCAAACGTAACGCAAACGTAACGCAACGCAAACGTAACGCAAACGTAACGCAAACGTAACGCAAACGTAACGCAAACGTAACGCAAACGTAACGCAAACGTAACGCAAACGTAACGCAAACGTAACGCAAACGTTTCAACAAACGCTAGTTTGTGTACAAACGATTTTGATACTTTTGATACTTGATCCCTAAGGAACTAAGCTATCTGTGTATTATATTTCAGCGCAGCGCAACAAACATTCATACATTGAGATTTATTCTATTATTAGTAGGATAGGATTTCAAAGAACTATTTGTGTTCCGAATTGCAACAAAATCTAATAAGGCGTTCCGATATTACATTTATACTTGTTCCGTTAGGAACTGTGTATGTTTTCGGGATAATAAATAGCCTGTTTTATTTGAATGTTTGGATCTGTGTTTCAAATTACAACAAAATCTAGTTAAGCGTTCCGATGTTACATTTATACTTGATCCCTAAGGAACCGTGCACAATTTCGGGTTGTTCTAGTCTATAAACTATCTGTGTACTAAATTTCAGCTCGATCCGTTGAGCCCTTTGGGCGTGATTGAGCAACAAACATCCAAACATCCAAACATCCATACATTGACATTTATAATATTAAGGATTAGTAGGATAGGATTTCAAAGAACTATTTGTGTTCCGAATTGCAACAAAATCTAATAAGGCGTTCCGATATTACATTTATACTTGTTCCCTTGGGAACTGTGTATGTTTTCGGGATAATAAATAGCCTGTTTTATTTGAATGTTTGGATCTGTGTTTCAAATTGCAACAAAATCTAGTTAAGCGTTCCGATGTTACATTTATACTTGATCCCTAAGGAACCGTGCACGATTTCGGGATAAAATATAGCCTATATGTTATTCCAGTCTATAAACTATCTGTGTACTAAATTTCAGCTCGATCCGTTGAGCCCTTTGGGCGTGATTGAGCAACAAACATCCAAACATCCAAACATCCAAACATCCAAACATCCATACATTGACATTTATAATATTAAGGATTATACAACCTGAGATTTGGCAAGACGGATTGGACGTTGTTTTCTCAATCACGTCGGAACGGTTGTCGGTTTGAAATTTGAAACACAGATTATAGGATGAAATAACACATAAAATACTTATGGCGAGAAAATAACGGTACCGGCAACTATGTGTGTAAAACTAGTAACAAAAATGTGTATTAGTAGAGAAACATTTCGTATAAATAATCTGTTAAAAACATAATAATTACCTGAGTTTTCCTGCATATTCCAATTCTATAGCGCACCTTTCTTTTACAAAATTACCATATTTGTCTAAGAATTCAATTCCTCGGTGCGTGTGCGAAGCTAAGTTATCATATTGATCCTGCGAACAAAGAGAAAAGTTTCATGTTAATTTTTATTTCATACGTTTTTCTAATGTTATTATAACACATGAGATATGATATTTGCTCCCATTGTCGATAAAGTTAAAGATTGTTTTACAGTGGTACAGCCACGTGCAAAGACACACAGACAATCAGATGATGAAGATGTGTTTCTATACCTCTAGTATGGTAAGTACCACAGAGTATTTAGGCAGAAGTCCATAACAACAGCTATCGGAACATGTAGAGTCCAAATCATTGCCTGCACTGCACTGCGCTGCGCTCTTCGCCGAAATATATAAGGTGATTTATCTCTATACCCTGTAATTTATCAGGAAAATCTTGCACTAGCACTGCCTATGACAATACGTTCACGTGGAAGACCACCCCTACTTGGTTCAGAAATACCTCAAAGAAGCTCAAATCGAACCGGACTCAGCTCCAAGTCGTGTTCAGTGGAGAGGAAGGAAGAAGGACTAGGAAGGCCGACCCCAAGTAAATGGGAAATGGTCTGGTAGGAAGAAGAAAAATAACAATAGCACATATATGAAGAAAGAAAGACATTTTATGACACAAATTTTATGATGACACTACAACACTCGGCTAAATGTAGTCAGCGTGTGTTATTGCGGGCTTGCGGTAAAACTAGTTCATAATGGTGTTCCTTTGAGCGTAGTATACACACTCGACGAGAACATTATTAAAACCAATAAACCTTTATTTTTTGCACAAGCATAAGATGCTTACTTTTTGAGTTCAATGTTGGGACTCGGTGTCTTCTTTCACGATGAAATGATAAAAGAGTCAAGGCCACATAACCCACTACGCTGTCCAAATACGGTCTTTCTTGAAACATGCCGGTTTCCTTACGACGTTTTCCAGCACCGTTAAAACAAACTTATAATTTACACATAGTTCATAAAAAATATTGACATTTGTAATTATAATTTACACTAAGTAAATATAATTAAACGAAACACACTTTGTATAACAGTTTGTAGTAATGTGTAGTAATCACTACAGAGACTACATTGGAGAGGAAACGGGCAGCGATACGAGGTCAAATGAGCGGGAAACTGACGAACCGACTCGATAAACGCATACTGAATTCTTTCAAAATGCAACCCAATTTCAACAACTGGTTCCTATTTCTACTTATAACAAAAACTTATGATTGAACTATAGCTTTGATGTATCAGTATATCGTATCGTAAACAAACTTATCTGATACTATCTTAGGCAAGCAGTTCTACGAGTGACGAGATAAAAGTTGGTTCCATTCCAATAAAAACTTGTCCATATGAAAACATAATACCTCATTACACCGGCTACTGGCTGCAATATTCACACGACACAACAATGCATAGGAGCTCATTTAGAGTCGGCTTCCTAAACATTCTCACTCTCATACTGCTGGACAATGGAGGTAGCAGTGACCGCCGTGAGCATTTTAGACTATGATGGCGTGTCGACACGAGCTTGCGAATAGGCCTAGACTCTCGAGTGGAGCTAAGAGCAACGAACTATTGTAGATCCTCTTCCTGCGCATCAATAACGATTGCTGACATGAAAACCTATCGGTGATTCCCTTCATACCTACTAAAATTTTGGAAACATCGAAACATTTACCTGATAGTCATAACGTAAAAAAAAATTAATTGACCTATGGTTGTTCCTTATTCCTTCACATAAAAACTACAGAACTGTTTTAGATGATATATATATTACACGTACGGAAATAAGAGAAGCCTATATGTTAGGCTACTTTTTTATTCTCAAATTTGGAACCAATCCTATGGCACAGCGGGTGAAATCACGCGGCGCAGATAAAGTATTGTGAGTAAGAATGTTGTTACAAAAATGTATTTATTTACTTCGATCATAAACTGATGAAAAACTTCTGTAATATTCCGTCAAGAATAACCACACAACCAAAATTATTTTTAGATGGTGGCTTATTAGTGTTGGATTTATATTGGCTGATAAACAGTTTCTAAAATATCTTGCAGACCATTCTAGAAACTTACCTGATAACTTTAAAAATATCGAGAGAAAAAAATCAATAAGCAATATACATTATTGGCTACTTAGTGGAGGTACGGTAGGTAGACGACAATAAAACGAATAAGATCAAGTAATTAACTCGTCTGGAAGGAAGCTGAGTCAGATTTGAAGTTATGTTTAGGTCAGATTGTAATATATCATTGGCTTAAAACAATCTTTTGAACAGCCGCGACGTAGTGCAATAAGAAGACTTATAATAAGAACAAGAATTCGCAGGGTGGGATGCGTGGCATTGCGCACGCGTCGTCAGAAGGCGCTCCCATCACCCGCCCTTGACTGTTTCCGAGGCGAGCAAGGGGCAACGAACTGGAGCTAGCTACCCATCTATGCAATCAGGGCTAGACTGTCGTACAAGTCCCAGCTATTAATGTAGATTTAACAGATAAGATTAATGTTCATTCCAACGATTGCGAGGCGACCTTAATTGAAGAAGATCAAACATGACCCAATTGTTGATTCGCAGAAAACATTGAAAGTCACAGATATGCAAAGAGTCTTATTACACGATTTATCAAAAAAAACTAAGCATAACAGAGTATTTGATGTAGTTGCTGGCACAGATAGAGCTATTATGTCAATAACCCAATGGTGCCATAGAAAAGTGATATTTTAACGGTCAATTTCCAATATCTGTATAGAGAAAAACCAATTGTTTTACGATTATTAAAGTATTACCAAGCCAATCATACTACAATGAAACCCCTTAGGTCGATGTTGATGTGAAATGTCGATATAATTGGATTTAGGCCAAATCCAATCAAATTAGTGTTTGATATGAACTGGGGAATAATTTGTTAGATCCAAACATAGACGACCAAAAGTAGTCGGGAATTTCAAATAACAAGTCGCCAGCGTTTGATGATATCGATCAACGAACATTCAACATGGGTACGAAAAGCATACGAAAGTGAGCCCAGACGTGATGATATGTGACAACTACTACGACAAGTATTAATTGAATGCATGGCATCAAGTAGTGCAACGATCCTTTTGTAGCCACGCTCATCGTATGGAAATGTGGATGGAATAATTTTAGAGGCGATGACGTTCGTTACCAACGATTTATTTAGTAATTATTATTTTTCTCTGAAAAAGTAGACAAACGACTTCAATTCGTGGAAAGTAGTTATATTTAGATTGTATAAATTATAGGTTTATTTAATTATTTCCCACAAATTACAAAAAAAAAACGATCAAAAAATGTATATATTTCAATGTATTTGGAGCAAGCACCTCTGAACTACAAATCTATCCAACAAAATAATAATCATTGGCGAATTGATCGCCTAACATCCATACAAATAAAAAAAACTTGGTCGAATGGAGAACCTTTACTTTTTCATTTTTGAAGTCGGTTAAGAAGGAATCTCTACAGTTTGATAGATATTTACTTCATTGTTGATGATATCGCGGCTGGTAAAATACAATGGAGCAGAAGTGACCAAGAAGGTAATAAACAATTAGTAAATAATGATGTAAAGGGCAATTCGTTAACTGGCATAGTACTGAGTTCTGTGTTTACAACGTGGTATAGACTACGTTAGTGTAATTTTCTTTAACCGCAATTCTGTAGAGTGGATTAATAATGTTGAGTCAAATTAATTTTAATAATACGTATAGATAAAAATAATTGCTATATAGTCTTGATTTATTTCACACCGGTATTCGTAAATGTTATGGTACCGCATCTCAGTTCCCAGCAAAATGAGGCTCTACAAAATTCTACAGCTGCTCAAAGTTAATAATGGCTTTTTACAACCCACTAATGTACCGTTTCGCTAGGAAGCCTGTCGTACAGGTTTACTTTAATAGTAATTGAACGTCAACGAGAAATGCTTTCACGATTTGGCTTTAATTTTAGACAATCAATAGAATTGCAAAGTGATAGACGGTTTCCTCTCAAAAACATCAAGATAGAACTCAATAAATGTCTAATGTAATTTGTCCACAATTAACTGATTTGTGAAGTTTGTGGTGTCGATAGTATTTATACAGTTAAGATTCTAACGAATGTGTTTAATTTGACAATAAATGGGCAAAAAATACAATAAGTCATACTGTGGACAATTGATGTGGTATGGAGGTTCGTTAACCTGCCAGCCGAGGCAATATATATGGTCTTTAGATGTATATAAGTGAGTCGAGCTGAACGTGGGAGAACTGGATCTTGGCAACTCAGTCTATTTTACACAAACGTGCCCACTCGAATGTGCAATTACTTCGCGGATTATTAAAACTGCAGCTATTTGCGGAGACATTAACTGAACCCGTTAAACTAGCGAGAGGCCAGTAATATGCAAAGTTTGGAAAACAGCTAAGTTGTATCTATTTTTATATAATTTCACTCCAAAATCTCAATGACTGTGTAACCTTGAGAAACATGGCATAAATTATGTAGAACCATTTGAAGTTGGTCCGATGCGTGATCGCTTTGAAGAAGGTTGTTGCGAACGTCGCCCGAGGAAAGGAATGCGCACACGCAACGTTCTAACCACCATTAGTATGCGGTCCGCAACTAGTGACTACAACGTACTTGCTCCCAGTTTTACCTTGACCAATTATTACAATCATACACGCAAATACAACATATGACATTACATAACCAAATAATAAATCGATGGTTAAATATCAAGTCTATTACATAGCATGTAATAGACTTGATAATGATCATTAAAACACAAGTTACCACGCATTTACTGTTCTACCTGATAAATGTTTTACTTTAAAGATGCACCGACACTAATGCAAAGTAAAAACAGAACGAAAGCTTCGTTGCCACGTACTCGTTCTAAACATACACATCGTTGATTCAGAACACAAGTGTGTCATATTTGGCACTCGTGTCAAGTATGTCACTGAACCTTCCAAGGTGTCGGTCGCTGCAGCGAATACCGAAGGCTCAAAGCCGAGAATGGAAGTTCGCACATGATATCTAAACATTAGTAGGGTTATAATTATATTTTAATGTTGGGTTCTATGGTTACAATTTAACAGCAGGTGCATTATTTGATTCCTTAACTTTATTTAATCGTTCTCATATTTTTATCAGGGTATTCAGTTATACCTATGATCATGTTTTGGGGGCATTCTATTTCCTATATAAATATGTAACTTTATACCAGGTACGTAAATGCAAGCACACAACATACAGAAATCTAGTGTTTTGAAACAATTTTTTGTGTAATAAGAGAAATAGTCGTATACATAGTAGTTACAATTGTTACAACTGAAAACAAAAGGTAAACACTGAAACATAGCTGATTTGTGTTACATATCTTCCACAAACCAAGCAGCATACGCTGCGCTGTGACGTATGAATGAATGAGTGCGGATGTACGAACCGGTGTGAATTTCCAAATTATGTGTTAATACTCCACAATCATAAAACCTATACAAACAATGACTAATACAAGAGTTTTGCACTTGATGTTGTTAGCTTTAATTATAATGCAAGGAGGTATGGCAGGTGACCTTGCGTTCTAAGTAGGAACGTCTCAGTTGAATGCCAATGTCACGTCAGGCGTCAGCCTCACCACAATTGCCGTATCGTATAACAGATATGATGAGATCTTATCACGGATAAAATCGATTGAGGGCTATTCAATGTCAACGTCCTTTCTCACATTAATATGAGATTTTATATGCAGCAAATTGCTGTGATGCAGCCAGAGGAGTCATACCGGAACACTGTCTCGGCGGACGAAGCGATCGTTTCCATCGAACTGCGGTTGCTGAGTCACTGCAGAGGAACGCCCTGGCCACGTCCTTTGCCTGATTAGCACTCATTAGTCACCGCAAACATAATAATACATTACCCCACCCTGATAAGATTACGATAGATAATGGTGATAGCATCATAACAACAACTACTCTGTATACAACATGTCGGACAGCATATCGATCGATGATTGAATTCTGGCAACTCATAATACTGTTTTCCGGGTACGTAACTGCAATTAGCGGATTGTTTCGCGGAAATTACTGGGAAACTATGCGAAGTTCAAAATGAAAGTCCAAGGTCGAGATTCGATTCAGACAGAAATATTATATAGTCAATAGCAACGTGAATTTTATCATTATCCTCAAGTATATTATGCTTTTTTTAGTAAGAAAGTTCTTCCAGTCACCTTTAACATCGCTGAACGACCCTGTTTCACAACATATTCTTTTTATTTTACATAATTAACGGGTTAGTCACATGCGATATCGTCGATTCAGTGAGACTTAAGTTTCAGCCACATCCGCCTGACTGGACAGATCACATCACACGTGAGTAACCCATTAATGTATTATAAAATGTGTACAAACTACGATATTACTTTTCATATTAAAATAGATTCTGTCTTCAAATGTACTTTACCGTTTATGCACAACGGGTACAACATGGTCATACGCAGTACTTTGGAAAATAATTTAGTGCTTCCTTGATAAGAGCTTAATTACTAAGCTCAGTGCCCACACGATCGTTATATCTTATCAGCGGCAGAACACCGATATCAGGCAAGGTCATTACTGTCAAGCCACTTTCCTCTTTCTCCAAGACAACACAGTATATAATGTCCTATTCAGTAGATGTTAAATAACTAAATGAACGTATGCCTAACCATTGCCGTGTAAAGATGTGGTATCTTTACAGGAGGGTTTAGATTATTATCATCTTACCTCAGCCACACAAAATACCAGTTACAGACTTTCAATCGCCCTCAGACGGTTTTCCAGTTGATGCTTTCCTGCAGTTTTAGTACTAGTATTATTTAACTGTAACATATGCACTGAAGGTATATTCGTCGGTAATGTTACAAAGGACACAGGATGATCTAATTATAAAGTCATTTTGTAAACATCAATATACAACGTATCATAGCAAGTCATAAAACACGATTAGCGCTCTTGTTATGGATTACTAAACTGCGCATTTACATCATCAACTATTACAAATATAAACACAACATGAATCTCGTGAAAGCTAAAATATCTTTTAATAAATCTAGTATTTTTCGTAACTGTTGCAATGGGAATAAGTTTTAGAAGCATTTTAACACGATTACATTCGTCGTCGTCATGTCATTCCAACACGCTACGATGCACATTATGCCATATATATGCAATCACAAGTGAAATTGCATAGATAGGAAGTACGTTAGTGGCTTATTTAACTTCTGTTTTACAGTGTCTCTCATTTTCAGTTTACTCGTAATATAAATCGAAGAGTAATCACAAAGCAAAACCTATGGTACTTTACAAATGCGTCACAGTCTAGTAACCGTTCTGTGGTGATATTACCTACAGGTTCGGCTCTCTATTTTACGTAACCGAAGTCTAGACTTGCATAACGCCACGCAGGCCAGTGCGGGCGACATAAATTATATGCACGATTGATAATAACAATACCTACCTCAGCGGCGTATGTCTAATATTAAACAATATGCTTGCCACACAGTACCTACATTGCAAGCTTAACCCTTAACCCGGTTCTACTCTTGCTCTGGTAGATATTAAGCAATGCGAAATCTAAGTCTGTATAGACACCACAACGTGCCACAACGTAGTGGCATGTTTTGCTCGTCCCGTCACCCTATACCTCTAATAACGTTTCACATTTGAAGGGCAACGTTTCCAAAGAAATTACAGGACTTAGAGATATAACATCTTAGATCTAGACGAGCGGAGTGCATGATTTGGACTGTTCATGTTCCTATAGCTGCGCGTCACTGTGATGTTATGTGGCAGGCATGTTGCTTACCATCAGGCACATATCATGCTCGTTTCGTCAGTTTTTATTTAAAAAATAATAATACTAATATTAAGTGACGAGATTTGCATCTGACGGTAATAATATACCAACCTATAATAATAATAACTTTATTTTGTATAAAAACAATAACAGCACAGTGTCACGACGCTATTTAAATATGATGAGCACAAATCCGACGATCCTAGCACTGGACTGCGCTCATCGGAGATATTAAATGCCAGAGATAAATTTCTGTCTTGTGAATTCACTGGAAACAGTGCTCTTCAAACAGAAATACAATAATGTTTCCAGATTCCTGCATAGCGGTATAACAACTAATAAAGGTATGTGGTAGGCACTTCATTGGCAGGCTCTGCAAAGAGTCCTGTTCTACCATTATAAAAATGACTAAATATACTAAATATGATGAATATAGAAGGATGAATTCTGAGGAGCTGAAAATTTTAAACTACAAATTTGAATTTTGTTTCAAAAAAAATTACTTCTTACTGTTCAACAAAAATTCCTCACAATAGAACTAGGTGTAAATCAGGTCAACGCTTATGATTCCAAACGTTTCCTAATTAGAAAACCACTTCGAAAAACAAGTCTAATGGCGTTGTCCCGGTTAATGAGGTAATTGCAAGCGTGCTTACACCTAACGAGAACGTACATTGCTTTCATTTAGTTTCTTACCGCCGCTTACGAATAGAAATTCTCCATTAAATTTTATATTGTAACTGTATAATTTATAAAATATGTAGATATATTATAAATGATACGACGTCGGTTAAAACATGACACGACAAAGTAATATCGAAAAAACAGACCTTGAGAATCCTACGTGGGTTATTCAAATCCATGGTACGAGTATCATTCCAAAGAGATTATGTCACGAATCAAAATAATCCTGCCCAGTGCCCATCCTTCAGTACGGCTTGGTTGCACATAAGCAATAATATATTGTGAAGTTAATCACAAAATATACCATTACACAAGCAATGAATAAAAGAAACATAACGTTTAATTAAAATGAGCATGATTGAATTTATATATATACATAATGTTACTAACGTAACATTACAATCTAAAAATTCTACTTCAAACCTTCTTTAGCAATAATGAATCAAACGTAACCCCAAACCGTACGTAAAAAGTTGTACTAAAAACGAATTGTTCCGTTTACGCACGGTATTAGTTGCATGTGCGTCAATAAAAAGCATCGATTTCCGTTCGGTGCAGCACGTACAATCTAATTCAAGCAGTGCTTGCCCCGAGGCCCATTGCTATATTGGATGGCGTGAGTCACGAGTGGAGTGACGTCACGGGGTGCGCACCCCTGCCTGCGTCACACGGGTGACTCAACGGCGAGACGACCGCCACCCCCGCCGGGACTCAGACTGAAATAACATATATAAAACTACTACAACGCTATTTGTCTACAAATCCAAGGTCTATCATCATTTTAAATAACGGTTCAATTCATTACCTAAAAAGATTTTTAGAAAACTCTGCAGACAGCGTGACTTGTCTGTGAGGCGTGAGTACAATGCATTACGACAAGTCATCGCTAAAGACGAATTAATAGAAATTTCTTTAGGTATCTTTGGTGCATATGTCTGGTGATACCTGATTACAAACCAATTTCACTTTCATTTCTTTCGAATAAATGCAAATAAAAGACCACCGTTAATAATTCGCTGCAATAAAAGTTTCAATAGCGCTATTTAAATAAATCAAAATCAGTTGCGGTATGCCCAGCTTTGGAATGCGATAGGTACGTAATCTTTGGTCGCACTATCAATATAACAAGTAACGACGAAATGGACACAATGGTTAAAATTACGTTATTACACGATATTATTAGTTGTAAATCACTGTGAATAGTTATGCCGAACGTGCTTCACAACTGTCAAGCAGGTAATACTTACTCGGAAATAAATCTACAGAGCACGTACAAATTCAATGCATCGTCACAATTGATACTTTCTACAAATGTTTGGTTGTGAAGCGTTTATATAATAAAGAAATGTATTCTTGTATACGGTTAATTTACTCGGTGGATTCGTAATTTCGTGGTAATTTTTTTGTCATGTTAAGACTCCTCAAATATTGTATTAGATCTAAAATATCAGCAGACCATCAGGATCAACGGCGAAAGAATAAGGATTGTAGTAACGTCAATTTAAATCTGTATGTGTACTATATATCTAATAACAGCAATTGAAATGATGATGTAATAGTAGTTATTAAATTTTTGTAATACAATGTTTCACTTAAACCATTAAATACAGCTAAAATGATAGCAATGAATACATGGAACGTAACTGTAATTTGTAAATAAGCCATTTAGAGTACCATAATTCTTAAGCTCGTAAAGATAACTGCGATGCTAAATTCTCGACGACCAAACGGTCATACGTGACTTCAGGGAGCATCGTTAATGGGTAAACGTCTTGGAAAGCGGTTCTCGCTTCAGTAGAAAGTGAGGCGAGGACACACACTCTCATTAAATACGATGATACAGAAATCCGATATTTTATGTAACACCGTCTGCGATAAGGTGGCATAACATGTTTACAAAATGAGAATAAGGTACGAATTTGTACATTTTTATTGGCGAATCGTGCTGCGTACATGGACAAGACCTTCGTAACAAAACAGTTAAGTTGTGAAAGTCGTACACGAGATCACCGAGCGGCAACACCTTGAGTCAAAATTTGTGCCAAACTAAACTATTACATAACGTATGAACAATTTGTTACACGATTAACCTACAGGTATTTGATTGCATTCATTGTTGTGCTGGTTCATTAGCCGATTATTTCATTCAGTAATATTCTCATGTCAGAACGGTCGGAGTATACGTAAACACATCAAAGTGTGACTAATGCACTAATTTTATGTGGTGTTATTTTTCTTTAGCTCAGTTTTCCGTGGTATTTTGTTTTCATACGGAAAACAAAATGTATTCTCAAAAATATGTTTCTGTTCATGGATGGTTATTCCACAATTTACCTGGCCCTATTAACTGGTTTAAATTATTAGTTGGTTTAAAGTTGCTAGTTATTCAGTTATAATAAATACCATAAAAAAACTACCGCATTACCACAGGCTGTTTTGTCATTTATTATAAACTTGATTTAAAATTGGCAGACAAGAGGTCTGTAAGTCTGGCGACGTTGGACACTTGAAAACATTCTCCTTAAATTTTGTTGGCAGTGTTGGTATTATTCAGATATTTTAGAAACTATTATTCATTTTACATACAAGAGTAATTTCAAATCACAACGTTTTAATTAAGTATATTTAGTTTAATACAGTGAGAAAAGAAATCTACTAATTCAGCAGAAGCAATGTCTGTTTGTTCAGACACTTATTTATAACTAAAAACTGTCATCAGTTAAACATAATCCTGTTCAGATATAGCGAATATACGTGGGAAGGCCCATGAAGACAGCCGCGGGCTCATTGTACCAAGCCTGGATACTAAAAAACCTTTTTTGTCATTCCATTGCTCATTGTTAAAACACAAAGGGCTTGTTTCCTGCTATTAAGACCGTATTATATGCACTCTCATATTATAGTAGAGTTTACATTTAAAAAATGAAACAACAAACATTGGTAACTATAGAGATCATTTTAACCAAGGATTTGTTATCCGTAAAAAAGTTATTACATTTGTAAGAAAGTTAGAAAGTAGCAGATTCGTCAAGAACCAAGATATTCTTTGAAAATAACCTTTGGCATTCTTTCAATCTCGATAGATGGATGTCATGTAGGTAGCCGAAATAAGATCACCCTCTCCTGAAGGGATCTGTGATTGGATTAGTATCCCCGAGACATTGCTACCCTCACACGAAGGGTGCAGCAGGTATATTCCATTGAACTCATTGTACACTTTTTCGTTTAAATCTGATACTATTGGTATTTAATCTCTGGCATCAACTATAGGCATCGATATTGTTCGAGTATTATGTATTGGTAATGTGCGTTGTTACCCATTTTCGTTCATTCGTGAGTCAATTGAGAGTACGTCATCAGTGTTTCAAGCAATAGTTTTGATTTGGCATTGCTTGTGTGCCGTTGTAGTTTCGTTTTTAAAGCGCTGTATATTGATTAGCCGGTACTCCTGAAGTCGAGCGTCTCAGCATAATATGCAACTTGTCTCCGTTCTTAGAATAATATACAATGGTCGTACCTCGGCCGCACAGAATGTGGTTCAGCACGAGCCTCGAGCCATTGTTGAGACACGCGCGTTTCCGCTTTCTCGCGGAAAAATGCAAGCGCACTGTTGGAAAGTAAACGTGTGTATATGATCCGATTTCAAGAATATACGTTATCGCTGTTTGTTTCGACAAATTACACGTCTGCAAGAATATGACCCTTGTAGGACAATAAAATATAGAAACGATAAAATGATCACATTGTGGTAAGTTGAGCTGAGCATGAGGATTATAAGAGTTATTCACTTAATTTATGATATGTAAGTTTACTGTGGTTTCTGTGAAATATGCTATTGATGTTACAGGGCGACTGAGTGTATAATGTCCGTAGACAATAAATTCCTTCTCGCACATTCCAGACAGAAGGACAATGTTTCCAGAGAAATTACAGGATATATAATCACATCATGTCTTTGGATGACGAGCGCAGTGCAGTGTTAGATAATGATTTGCATTATTTATGTTCCAATAACTACGTGGTACTGTGCTGTTATGGGCAGGCGTGTTGCTTACCATCAGGCGCGTGTCATTCTCGTCCCTTCAGTCGATAATATAAAAATAACCATGTTAGATTTGTTAGTAAAAATAAATAAGTCAAGTCGCACGGTAGCGTATCAAGTGCCTGTGATATTATGGAAACTGATTCAGTAATAGTAAATGCAGAACCGGTGCATGATGCATGCGTCAGACTGGCGCCCGTGCCGACGCATGTGATGCTTGACAAAAGCGTACTGTTTGCGGTACCTACCGAGCACCAGTGCAGGGCGCAGTTACGGAGATTATCCTGTCTCGCGGTCGATCAACCGTGCCTTGACCGGTCGACACAAGACTGAACTAAATAACATTACAATAAAACAAGCTCAGTAATAAAATGTCGCTGTATAAAATCGTGTGACAAACATCAATTGACCTAGTTGGCTTGCTTTATATTGGCACTCGAATTGTTCTAGGCACAATTTGTAACTATGCTCTAGACGCGAAATCTTTTTCTTTAACGTATCAAACAAATTGCCTTATTTTTCATAATCAATAAATAATCAGTTTATTTGATTAAGTGTTTATTTTGACTAAGGGCGTCTCTACAAAGAAGACAAAGACAAAAATAGAACTGTAGTCAGTGAAGACTACAAGCCGACGGTTTTGAATAACTGATATGTATAATTTCACAGTAGAACGGACACAGGACCGGTCAGAGGGGGTCGATGTCGACCACAGAGCAGGTGCATTCGCAGCGTCGCGGTCGACTATCAGTAGTAATGCCTTCCATACTACGTTCAGTATTGACGAACTTTCAATAATATCTCTACACAACAAGAATACATGCATCGAAACATTATGTCTATAACATTGAACGTGGGTTTAATAGGATGGTAAATCTTTATAGATTCTCAAGGAGCAACCACTTATTCACTCGCTATTAAAGAACAATAAATAAAGATTGTTTATAGTTTGTATACCTACTCAATAATGTATGGAAGTTCGAACAGGATATCTGTTACATTGTCCAAATGGCCCCAGAGGCTGACGTCAACATTTGCCGAAAACCCACTTCGAACAGCTATTTCGGGTTCGCCGGGCAGCCGTAATTATTTTGATTGAGCAGCCAAATATTTTCAATGTTTCAAGTGGCCACACTCACAAACAGCAGAAATACACAAATGGTCATTCATTCATTATACCCACAATAAAAGTTAGGCATAGCGAAAGCGACGTAACAACTTTAAAAGCCTTTCAATGATTTAACTTTTACTTTAACACAGTTTTTTAATTTACAGATCCATTCATGATTCCGAAAGGGCTAGAAGCCCATGTGCTCTTTCGTGAATTTAAAAGAAAGGCCAGGATTAAAATAATACCAAACGAATACAACCCGGAAGATCTGGCGGGATGAGCAAGAGTGCGTTAACCCAAACGATGGGCGCTGTTCACAATAATATTATGGACTAAATGTGTACAGAGCAGGTTGCTCTGGCATTGAAAGACGCGTCAGTAAACAAACTAATTTAAAAAGCGTAGAGCGTATTTAACGGGTAGCTCGTGTCACAAATAGAAACGTTTAGTCAATTGGCAGCGTTTTAAGGTAACCTTAGATCTATACAAGCAACAAGAGTTGATATTGACGCTTCCACCCTAGAAATATGATGGCAACATATGGCTACAAGGTGAGGGGAAGCAAAACATGTGAGCTCCGAAACTGAGCAGCAGAGCACGCGACCACAGACTTGACGAACGTGTTGAAATCATAAATTACTCGGAAGGGAATAAATCACAATATTTTACGGCAACTGCATTAGATCATGAACTTATTTGAAAGGAATGTCAAGAGGCAAAATCGAAAGTGTACGAGTTAGGTATTTTAGTAACAGAAAATATCTTCATTCCAATCAAATTAAACAGCGAGAGAAAATGTTGAGAGATATATTTAGGATCGGGAAAATGTGTCGTATTTATAAATAAGTCACATTTCTGGTGAGAAACTCAGTGGTGTATCAACGTAGTGGAAAACAAGGTTTACAATATGCTCGCAACGGTTACCACAGAGAACCGCATAGTTTGATATTGAATCACATCTATAAAAAGTCGGAAAGGGTAGAAACTGTTCCTATTGAAATAGTTTCAATGCACAATATGACTGCCCGAACCCTGCCTGATCCATTCAATCTGAATCACAACAGCACGAGCACCTAGCGTAACAGGTGACGCATTCAACAGTAGCAAACGCAAGTGCATGATAATGAAAGGGCTCTTTGTAAAGTTCAACCGCGTATGGTATACATTTTATAGGAATGACAAGCTAATTCAAGATGGCCAAAATCACGCTCAGCTGTTGTTTGGAGCATCCTGTGTTAAGAGGTGCAGCAGGTGTATTTAATTATGCGTTGTTTTTTTACCCCCGACCAAAAAAAGGGGTGTTATAAGTTTGACGTCGATGTCTGTCTGTCTGTCTGTCTGTCTGTCTGTGTGTGTGTCTGTCTGTGGCACCGTAGAGCTCAAACGGATGGACCGATTTCAATGCGGTTTTTTTTATTCGAAGGTTGATATCCGTGCGGATGTTCTTAGCTATGTTTGGTTAATATCGATTCAAGATGGCCGCCTCCACAAAATGGCGGACAAAATATTTCTTCACAACTTATCTCAATATGGGTATCAAATGAAAGGGCTTGACTAGTAGAATACAATACATAATAACAAATCTCAAATCCAAGATGGCCGCCACCACAAAATGGCGAATTACATTATTTTTTTCACTACTACCACAATATGGGTATCAAATGAAAGGGCTTGACTAGCAGAATGTTGTACAGATTACAAATCCGAGATCCGAGGTAGTCGGGGGTTAATCAAAATTTTTAATTTTGTTCTTGTTCATATGGGAAAATGTGTTAGTTACAAAAACAAAAAAAGATTTACTTAAGGACAACGTTACAAATTTAGCTTCTCAGTTTCAGCTGTTTTTGCATCTGGATGTAAAAATAATTGGCCAGTTTTTTTATAAGACCTAAACTAACTTGTAAGAAAGAGGTAAAGTAAGTGATGGTAAATGGTCACTGGTGCCTTAGGCTGACATTGATATTGGCAGAATATTCCTCACCACTTATGATAACTTAAAAACAAAACAATATAAATTCCACAAGCCACTCAGTTTGGTGGTAGATCCCTACAATACCACAGTTATTTCCAGCGCATTTCCTACATCTAGTCTATATCTAGACTAGATGTCAATAAAACCGTCGTGTAAAGTAAAATGGATTGTATTCCGGAAAGGAAACTATTAGGTGGATATTTCTATGTACGAGTATTACTGGTATGTGTGAGCAACCATCAAACAAAAACCTTTCAGATGTCCCAGTAAAATAAATAGATTATTATTTAATTTCTCTTTTCCCATATTCCCATTTGTATTTTACCGTCAGCAAGTCTTTTATAAGATATGATTGTATTGCCGGTAATTTAATTTTATAGAAGACTACTAGAAGTACATACGTACACAAGAACAAAATTAAAAATTTTGATTAACCCCGACTACCTCGGATTTGTAATTTGTACATTCTACTAGTCTTCTACTTTCATTTGATACCTACCCATATTGAGGGAGTTGTGAAAAAAGAAATGTAATTCACTATTTTGTGATGGCGGCCATCTTGGATTTAGAAATTGTCATAGTGCATAGTATTCTACCAGTTAAGCCCTTTCGTTTGATACCCATATTGAGGTAGTATAGTGAAAAAAAATGTAATTTGCCATTTCGTGGTGGCGGCCATCTTGGATTTGAAATTTGTTACACTGTATAGTATTCTACTAGTCAAGCCCTTTCATTTGATACCCATATTGAGGTAAGATGTGAAGAAATATTTTATCCGCCATTTTGTGGAGGCGGCCATCTTGAATAGATATTTGCCAAACATAGCTAAAAACATCCGCGCGGTAATTAATATTCAAATAAAAAAACCGCATCGAAATCTGCCCATCCGTTTGAGCTCTATGGTGCCACAGACAGACAGACACACAGACAGACAGACATCGACGTCTAACTTATAACACCCCTTTTTTTGGTCGGGGGTTAAACATAGTCATAGTATAGTATTTTAACAGAACTATCTATCTATGTGAGCCCATCGAAATAATAATATGTAAGTACATATGTGTATATCAATGTTCTACCTTACAGTTTCCATTCACAATGAACCTTGAACGTAATCCAAGTCAAGTCAGTGAGCTCGTACAAACAAGCGCCCTCAACGTACGAGTATACTTTAGCTAGAATAAGGCGAAGTTGGCTGCTTCGGTACATACATAGCATGTTAGGTACTGCCATCGTCCGTCGGCAAATTCGCGGTTCTCACGCGGAATCATGCGCGCAAGCATAATAACAGTACGAGGAATTCCCATACTCACCAGCCCATGCACATGGCATTGTTCGTCGAAAAACAACTTTAAACTTTAAAAACAAATTCTTACGTATAACTAAAGAGAACAAGTTCAAATTTTTCATGGAATGCTTTAGTTAATATGGAAAACTATAGTTGAGTATATTCTTCCCGGAATTGTCGTTAATTTCTAAATTAACCCCCACTTTTGAGTGTTTTTTGTAGGTTAAGTACATCCTAATTTTTTTTAGTGTGTGTGTTCGGTTAAACTAGAAATAATAAACTTAACTAACTCAATATGAGAGAGAGACATCGCGAAAGCATTCGTTAAATCCTACAATGGTGCATCGTATAATGGAGAATTTGATGTGAATGTAAAAGTCTACGTCACGAATTGTGATTAATTTTAAGTATGCAATATTACGAAGAATATTTGAAGATGACGCCTTTCACTAAATAAAATATACGCTATGGATATGGATACGATAATTAATTTTGTGAGGAGACCATGATGGAGGAAATGCTATTGCCAGTTGTAAGTTATCGCTATTGTAGGGGTCATGGATTCCGCTTATGAAGTTCAAGGTTGATCTTATCAAAGTTGAAATATATTTCGGCGTTAGTTAGAAATTATTTTTGTAAGTTACAAGAACGTATTTTTTATTTAAGAGACTTCTACCAATTTTATACAGCATTTACTGCTTACCGAACGATGGCCTAGAAGCATGTACGCACAGGGCGCGTACCCTCTATTATCCTACTATTAGAGGATATATGTCCCTAAAAGCCTACTTGAGGCATACCTGATAATAAGGTTATATTGTTTATTATTTATAATCCCTTCTTAGCATTCGGTTGTTTGATTCCGAGCGGTCTCATTTAAAATGCCAAAAGATCAAGATATCAACTTTCTAATATTTTCATTTTCGCACCAGATCTAGACAACCCCGACTTCATTGGGTTCAATTATCTACGTCGTGGAAGCTCTGTAGAGATATTATACCGACTTTGTAAACAAATGTCGTCATTATGTGAGTTATATTATTTATGACCATAATATAAAGAATGTTTCATGAATATAAATAGCATAACTTAATCTAATAAATGTAATATCATGAAACAATCTGAAATAATGCGTCTTATAAATTGTGAAGAATTGTTATTTGTGTAAAAATTGTGTTGAATAGGTATAAATAACTAATGATACCTACACAGCGGTTCTAGAAATTTCTTCAGTCATGTATAATAGGAAATCTCTCTCTTTATGATATTAGTATAAATTCCAAGAAAGCGATTCAAGTATAACCGTTGCAAAGCCAAGCAAAGTGGAGGTGGAGCGAAACACATCGCCCAGTTACGCACAAGTAGGGTTGGGGTACGCCTTGTAGTGTACTTGAAACATAAAAATGTAACAATAACTTATTATCTGCAATATGTAGCAATTATAAACATTAACCGTCTTATTCCAAAACGCGGACTAATTATAGTTCTGGGATTAAGCCAGGTTTAAACCAAGTCTAAGTCTAAACGTTATTACAAAACGAAGTTTTACTCTAAACCACGGACTATCTATGGTACTAAAGATAAACCATCGAGACCCCTAGTTTAACCACGGACTAACTTCGGAACTGTCATTTTGAGGTTATAACAACATATGTTTGTCCATATTTAACAATTTGAACATTTGAACTCTCGCAATTTTCAAAAATGGATATAAATATAATCGATATGATGGATTTAGAGGATTTGGACACCCTGGAGACACCTCGGCGATCAGACAGACCTCGTCAACGAATAAATCCTTTCGAATTGAGCGATGAAGAATTTCGATACAAATATCGATTCACGAAGCGTTTTGGTGAAAAATCGTGGATCTTTACGTGACGATCTGGTGCGTGACCCTCGGGGATGCCCACTTAGCCCTGAAATTCAAGTTGCTTGTGCTCTACGCAACTGGGCTCGCCATGAAGTAAGTGCTATAAAATTTATGACCTTGATACAAAAGTGCTTGGTACCACCTATATTTAATTTTCTTATACTTAAGCACTCACTACATTTAAATTGTTGTTTTAATTCCAGATTCAAGACGATACAGGTGATTTGCACGGAGTGTCTCAGCCAGTAGTGAGCAAAACTTGTAAAAGGTAGCAGGGATATTAGCAAGTATGTCTTACCGGTTTATTAAGATGCCTGCTACACTAAATGAAGAGGAAGCTTTAATGAGGAAATTCAGGACTATCGCTAATTTCCCCAAAGTGATAGGGGTAATTGACTGTACTCACATCCGAGTAAAAAGTTAATGCTGATGGGGCCAATTATATGTAAATAGAAAAGGATTTCCTTCTATTAATGTACAGGTTGTATGTGATGCCGATATGAAAATTATGGACATTGTGACGAGGTGGCGAGGTAGTGTACACGATTCCAGGATATTTCGAGAATGTAGATTAAAGCAAAGGTTTGAAGCTGGAGCATTCTCTGGGATATTACTGGGTGACAGTGGCTATCCATGCCTTCCATATTTATTTACTCCGCTGCTGAACACTACATCACCACCTGAAGAGAGATATAACAGGTGTCACATACAAACTCATAACAGAATTGAGAGATGTTTTGGTTTATTAAAGCAGAGATTCCGTTGTCTTTTAAGGGGAATCTTTGTGGATATAGAGACAGCAAGGAAAACAATTGTTGCTTGCGCTGTACTCCACAACATTGCCATCGATATGAGGGAGGAGCTGTTTCCCGGTGAGGAAAATGTTGTGACACCAAACCATATACCTCCTCGTGTACATATCCATACTCGTGATACAGTTAGAGGTAACATTAGAAGGAGACAATTCATTGAGACTCACTTTCAATGAATGTCTTAATTGTAACTAAGTTCAGGATTTCATAGCTCTTACAAAGTGAATAATTTCTTAGTGATTAGATTAATTCTTTGTCTTTCTTAGTTCTTACTTAAAAGGCAGGTAAGTAAATTTAAATTAATAAGGCTAATGATGATTGAAGGTTTAATCATTCATCAATTTACATAAATAATATAAAAACAGTTTTTTTGTTAAATGTGTCTGATTGAAACTAAGTTAAACATTTATTTTCAAATGGATTTATTTCAAGTTCTAATTTTTATTTGTAACTCTCCAATTTTGTTAATGTATGTATAAGTATTCCACTTCTATCATTAAATTTGTTATTTCAGTTCAAACTTGATATTGTAGTGTATTTCTTGGTGAATGTCTTCATATTTTAATAACCAAAAACAGTAATGGAAGATTTGTTTTGAGGTGGTTTTAAAAGAAACAAATTTAATTAATACCTTTTTTCTGTTATATATTATAGTATGAAAGCCACTTATAATAGACATAGTAGCATTGAGCAGTAAATCATTTCAACACTTCTATTTTCAGTCTTTAATTATAATAATATATTGTATTGAATAGGATCTTAGTTACATTTATTTTCTAATAGACTTATTTCCTGTTGTAATTTTTTATTTGTAATTTTGCAATTTCAATATTGTATTTGTGTTCCATTTCCATCATATGTAGTAGTTGTTCTTTAAAGTTTATATTGGTCTGTACTATTTCATGGCGAAGATATCTTCTTGTCTGCAAAACCAAAAATAGTAATGTTAGGCATTGAGGAAAATTCATTCATAAAATTTATTTGATTATGTATCGCCTCTTATTGTCGGTATAGAGAATTTTGCAGTAAATAATTTACAGCATTAATTTATCAAACCATAAATTCATTAGAACACTTGGTAACGTTATTCACAAAGCAAAGAATCTTGTACTAATAATATAAAATAACAATATCAAAATGAATAAAGCAGCTGTAACTTAGCTCAAAAACCGAGGATAACAAATAATTCCAAACAGTACACAGATCTACATGACTACAAATAATGTTACATCAAAAGTTAATAAATCTATTATTTTCCCTTATTAAACGATTCTAATTTTGACAGATTCTCTTCCATACCTCATCTTTAACGTTCTATCTATATTATAATATATTATGTTCCCAGGTAGCTTTTATTTCATTTTTAAACTTGGAATTCTGGCTTTCCATTTGTGCATTGCATTAAAAAGCGAATACCATTATTTTGCAAGAGTTATTTGTTTTCTGAAGTCTGCACTTACCAATTTTTTGTGTTTCTGATGCATCAGTAAATTTCTTCAGTCTTTGATTTTCTTACATACATTATACATTAGTGTAATGAAGGACTTTCCTGTACTGATTCTCTAATAAATTATGTAATTTGCTCTCTTTTGCAATATGAAAACAGAGTTTCACAAACCCAATAATAAGATACTATTGGACAAATATCGTGAAAGTAGCCATTCATTACAACAACCTCTTATTTCTTACTCTTTGTCTTCTTGTTAATACTTCTTGTACTTTTAATGTTTTTTAGGTAAATTGTCATTTTCTGTGTAAAATAAAGTAAAGTTAGTAAACATTCTAAAATTATTTTGTGTTATTATCTAGCATTTCTACCTTTCCAGGATTGTGATAAAACAAAATCTGTTTGTGTGTGTGACTCAGACCTTTCTGTTCATTCTATCAACATGGCAAAGTAGCTACTACACTGATTTCAATTAAAAAAATATCTGAAACTCTTTTTCACACATTTCTTGTCACCAGCACTAAGCTGAATAATACAAAATAAGTACTTATATACGAGTACAATTATTACTCACATGGCTCCTCGATATTCTCCACTGGCAGCTCAAAATTGTATTTTGGCATTTCTATGCTACTTGGGCCAGGCTTGGGATCTACATTTGGCTCAATTATTGTAGCCGTTTCTAGTACCTAAAAAAATTTTACATGTAAATTTTAGTAATAATGTAATAATGTAGCATTTGAAAATAATGAATTTACCGAGGTGTCATAATTATTAATTTCACATGAAAGTCATGTGAGCAATCCCCATAATTTCTAAGTCCTCGGGTGATGGTGATGGTGGTTTATCTCCACCCCTGTCATTTTGGTTGCAAATTTCGACTTGGCAGCCAACTTCATCCTTTTCCAAGCAGTTTTAATTCTCCTTCGGATCGAAATTTTCCACATATTTCATTGAATCTAAAAACATCTATGTCGTGGAAGCAATATTTCTTCTAGAGAATTCAATAAATACATACTTATTAAACATATTCTTCCACTCTTTCATTTTTAGAAAATTTGCAGTTATACTTGTCTTCTATAACATCTTTCGATTTATAACCATTTAAGATATGTTTGATAACAGAATGTTTCATGAATATAAATAGATTTAAACTTAAACTCCATAATAAATGTAATATCATGAAACAATCTGAAACTAATGCGTCTTATAAATTGTGAAGAATTGTTATTTGTTATTGTAAAAAATGTAAGTTGAATAGAAGTGGATAAATAACTAATGATACCTTCACAGCGGTTCTAGAAATTTCTTCAGTCATGTATAAATTAGGAAATCTTCTATTAATGATATTAGTATAAATTCCAAGAAAGCGATTCAAGTATAACCGTTGCAAATCCATAAAAAGTGGAGGTGGAGCGAAACACATCGCCCAGTTACGCACAAGTAGGGTTGGGGTACGCCTTGTGTAGTGTACTTTTAAACATAAAATGTAACAATAACTTATTATCTGGACTAGTTTCCTGGTTTAATATGTAGCAATTATAAACATTAAGTGTTTTAAAAACAATTCCTTATAGATCTGATTTTGATAAAACTGATCCGTGAAAGTATCAAAGGCAACACAAAAATAGTTGGTTGATGTGTGAATCTCCTTCGCTGAATAGGTTTTATTTTTATTATAGTGAAGAGTGACGAGGCGAGCAGGATATGTGTTTGATGGTAAGTAACACGCCTGCCCATAACAGTATCACACGGCTATTGAAACATGAAGAGTCCAAATCACTACCTGGCACTACAGTGTGTTCGTTATAATACAAAATATAAGATGTTTTATACAAAATATATGCCCTGTAATTGCCCTGGAGACATTGCCCCCTCGGAACACAGTGATGTTTGCACATGTTTACGTACGAATACTCTCAATTATTACGATGATATTGAAATAATAAAGTAAAAATCTTTATAATAATTTTTGTTTGTCATTTGCGGTCAGCGATATTGTTTGCCACAGACAAATATGCGAGTATGTATGTCGTCTTTCCCATTTAGATCGCCGGTTTCCAGTTTTTGGGCTTGCCAGCCCTACTCGGAAAAGAAGTCCGGCTTACGATGTCGGCGACGCACCTTCGCTCGACACTTTCGCTCGTTGCTATAACCACATGCTAACCAACCACGACGAGAACCCGCCTCGATCACAACGGTCAAAACATAGAATTAACATTTTAGGCCTAAAATTGCATAGATCAGACGATAATGGAATGTTAGTAGGCCTTAAAATCGAGTGACCTTGATACAAACCCACGCCTTGTCATTTTATAATCATGCAAAAGGTCTAGAGAAAGTTTTGTTTAATATGGATAAGTAACAGGTGTTTCAATTTAAATAGTTTTAAGCTACTTTATGGCTCGCTCTTGTCATTTTTATTTTATTTTGTATTATCAAGTGACAATTTTATTGATTACTAGCTGAACCCGCTACTTCGTTCGCGTAAGCAGATGTTACTGACGTATACATTAGTTGGAAGTATCGTCCGTCAAATATTTGGATAAGTAGTCATTGAAAACCTTTTGAGTTTGAGTGAATTTGTATTTCCACACAAAAAATTATTTAATTTTATCATCTTTATTTTTCTTGTTTTAAACAAAATCAAACATACTTATTAAGGTTTCGTAGTATCGAACATAGCCGCAAGTGTTAAGTTTGTAGAATTTTTATAGGATACATTACGAAAAGTCTGAAGCTGATGTGCATGATCTGATTACCTACTTATCTCTTTTTATCCGCAAGCTGTTTTCTAACTGTTACCCGCGACTTCGCCCGCGTTAAATTTTGAACGAAGCCTGTGTGGAATCAAAATGATTAAAATTTTGAGTTTTAATGATAGGTTCTCAAGCAAGTTGAACCCGTAAATCTAAGCCAAGTCTTAGTGAAATGTTAATGTATGAATTTAATTGTAACACAGAAAAAAAATCCAAGAACAAAAGAATCCAAATTCGGCATCAAAATCCTTTTAGCAGCAAAAACTTATTAGTACAATTTAGAATACCAGTAACGCCACCTAGTGATGAAAGAAAAAATACATACCACAATAACAAAACATTGATTTAAATGGCCTTTAGTGCTTTTAGTGCTTTTAGATTTAAACTGGCATTAGCGCCATCTAATGAGAATATAATGTTGCTTGTTATTTTGATTGTGAACGCAAATCACCTGTATTATCTACGCCAAAACGGGTGCATATATTTTTCATTTTTTGGCTCTTACCTTACCATCACATCAAGTTCCTTACGAAAATATATACTTATTATAGATTAATATGGAGTTAAACGAAAATATAGACTTAGACCCCATGTGAAATTTTAGACTCTAAACTGTGTTTCGTATGCCAACCCAATTCGTTGTGCCGTTTTGACGTGATAGTTAATATTTGTTTCCTTAGGGCCCATGGCTTTTCAGGTTGATAGGTAGTACATATATGTGGTATTTCAGACTATAAGTTATCTGTTTCAATTTTTAGCCGTTTCAATATGTTCAGCCGTTCCAACGTTGTCCTGTAACTGTAAATATTATGAATGTCAATGTTTGGATGTTTGTTACTTAATCATGGCGGAACGTATCAAGTGATCGGGCTGAAATTTGAAATACAATTAGATTATAGTCTGGAAGAACACATAGGCCAAACATTGCCTATGTATAGTTACTTATCTATATGTCCCTATGTGTTACTTAAGCTAGGCCAAGAATATGTTTCAAATTTTAACTAGATACATTCAGCCATTCCAACGTAATTGAGCAGCAAAAATTTAAATATCGACATATTTGTATAATATTAGGAAAGGATAGGATATTACAAAATTTTTGAAAAAATAAAACCGGTCAAATGCCAGTGGAACTCGCGCGCGAAGGGTTCTGAACCATTAGCAAATAAAATGATTTTATTGTATGGGAGCCCCCTTAAAAATTTATTTTATTTTAATTAATTACATTTAAAGAGAACATAAAACTTAACATTATGTGAATAGTGAAAGCGTCAACCTGTGACAGGTACGTTATTAGTATCGAGCAAGAAACGGTAAAAAAGTCAAGTTTGTTGTATGGAAATAAGCCCCTCTTAAATATTTATTTTAGTTTTAGTATTTTTTGTTAAAGCGACAATAGAAATACATCGTCTGTGAAAATTTCAACTGTTGAGCTATCACCGTTCTTGAGATACAGTCTGGTGACAGACGGAAGGATGGACGGACAGCGAAGTCAGGTATGGAACCCTAACAACGGTCTTCGGTTACCGAAGCTTGTTGAAGACTACCTTTAATTTTTAAACAGTATTTGGATTGAAATAATACTTTAAGTTACGGCTGGTCTAGCAAGCTACAGCTGACTTAGTCGGGAGAACGCCGACTGTCGATCCGGAGACCCAGGGTTCAAAACCACGCGCACCACTATCTTTTCTGAGTCATGTTCGTAATGCCGGTAATTAAACGGTGAAGGAAAATATCGTGAGGAAACTGAAATGTACCTAGAATCTAAGTTCTAAGTCATGTCATATGTCATCCACCAACCGACACTGGGCCAGCGTGGTGGATTATAGCCTTGTCTCTCTCCTTGCGAGAGAAGGCCCTGACGTCCAGCAGTGGGAACATTTAATGGGTTGTTTATGCTGCTACTTATTTTGCTGATATGTTTTCTCCAAAAGAACAAAATTTACTTACTTCAATGACAGGTAATTTAATTCTGTCGTTCGTCTAACTAAATACAGATAAATCTAAGCTGATATTTGTTTTTGTTGATATTTGAAAACTACCTCCCTGTTTTCGATATATAAGATCACCTCTGAAGTATTTTCTACCAAACAAAAAAATTATCAAAATCAACTCACAATTAGCGGAGTTATCGTGTAAAATAAAACCAAATGAAAAAACATGCAACCCGATTGAGAACATCCTCCTTGTTTGAAAGAGGATGTTCTCATCCTCCTCCTTTTTCCACACAAAAATATGTTTTTGACAATTATTTTGTCATTCAAGACGACGCGACGCGATCACATGGGCACTTCTTGAATCTAGAATCTAGATATTCTGTGGATCGTCTGTGATACACAGAATATTTAGAAGTTAGTATGTACCGAACGCGCCGTGCGTGTCGTTATTATTTAATGTTTGTGTAATTTCCGAACCACCAAACCGATAATGTTCAAATTTTGATGGGACAATACAAAAAATGTGTTCTTTCTAACAAAAAAAGAATTAATGAAATT
This sequence comes from Ectropis grisescens, assembly GCA_017562165.1. Lineage (NCBI taxonomy): Eukaryota > Metazoa > Arthropoda > Insecta > Lepidoptera > Geometridae > Ectropis > Ectropis grisescens. Next base: position 11,576,437 of record CM029781.1, on the reverse strand, counting down.
AAACAACGCAAACATGAGTTACAACCAAATACACATTCTGACTTTCACCCCCTCCCGCAAGAAAACCGATCAGAATTTGGGAATCAAAAGTAGCCTACAGCAATCTCCTTAGTTTAAACTAAAATCATGCCAAGTTTCAGCTGAATTGAATCAGTAGTTTCGGCGTGATGCGTGATCCCTATACAGAAAGACAGACAGACAGACAGACAGACAGACATGAAAGAAAAAAAAAAAGATTCGCCATCAGTATCGACTCCAAAGTTTCCAAAAAAAAAATTTTCAAAATATCTTCAATGTACAGAATTCGACCCGTTACAGTTTTATTATAAGTATAGATTTATTTAACGTTTAAAACCGATTTATTAGACCGATTTAAAGGAGGAACATTTAATTCTGACTTCTTTATGTAAATATATATTGTAAAAAAAATTTTCTACACAATACGCGGACGGGTGACCTACTAGTGCTGGCATGTTGAGACCCAGTTTAAAACTCAGTGGGAATATCTACAATCTGCATGTAGATATTCCCATAGTATTACATAGTAGAAAACAACCAACTATACAGAAATATGAAATATTTCATAATTAATATTATATTATAAGAATTTGACTATAACACCATTATCAATAGAAGTAGGAGGAATGGCCCGGGCAAATAGATTCCCCTCAAACCGCACAAATTTCGAGACCCGTCAGACCAACAGTCATGGAGAGAATAGACGCTTTTGAGATTAAATTTAATACAGAACCTCAATATTGTGCAACTAACACGTCGGATAAGATCATCGTGCTCAAAGGCATTCGTTATGAGCCGCAATATGAAGATATTATCTTTATAGTAAGTACAGCTGCCGTTAGTAATGCGAATGAACCACTATAGTATGTGTACCGACTGTGTACTGTTTGTTGATGACCTTGGATTAAACGTGGAATATTTCGTTGATTAACTGATGTTTTAATAGGTGTTACAGCAAATTAGTTAAAATTATTGCGACATTTAATACTTTTAATGTTATGAAGTTGAGTAAAACTAAACTTTCAAGAAATTAGTAGAAATATCGCAGCTAAGTACCAATTAACGATAGAACTACGGAGAATTTAATCATGTTCCAATTAACTTAACGTTTGGCAGGGTATTGCATAATATTGACCATTGACGCGATGTTATATGAAACGCGTTAGGTACATTCATAACTATGCTTCAAATGGTTCATGCATGCTTTTAGATGTTTTACGTACGTGCGTAAGTATAATTAGTCAATAAGTTCAGATTAGTAGACTGCGCCTCCTTTGCTTTCCCAAATTTAGTAAGTAGAGACCATTTTAAGATAAATGACATGGGCCCTATGCAAAAAAAACACTATCACTAGCACACTAGACAAATTAGAATAACGGACACCCACCCTGCCAATCAAAACTCATACTAACGTCAATAGACCTCAAAGCTACAAATTATGACGACTATTCACCAGAATTGCCAACGGACAATGAGGAAATTGCGTGTATACCGGTATAAACTAACCTAAAGACTCGTTACAATTCTACGCAATCGTAGGTCTAATTAAACCGGTATGTATTTATGTTTTGTTTATCAAAACGCACAGTTCAATTTCTGTGCTATGCCATGTACTGTGTGCATGGAGTATGAAGAATTAGTTCGTCGTTCATCGACTTCATCGCTACTCGACGTCCGATTTTACAAGCGTAGTCGCAGGTTCGAACCCCGCTAACACTTCCAAATATTTTTCCGAGCTGTACATTGTACAAGCATGATAAATGATGTAGAAGTTTACCACTTTACATTTATAAATATTGGTGGACTTTTAAGTTAGCTTTAAAAAATGTCCTTAGTCCTACAAGTGAGAGGATAAAGTGGGATAAACATCCCACTTTATGTTTATTTAGATCCTTATAAGGGTAATCTATGCCTTGGGAGCAACGAAGATGCAAGTGAAATCAATCCGGCTGTATTGCCTAACTCCGATGCTGAACCGGTCGCCTGTCTGGCATATAACCTCTTACAACACCCAAGACTCAGCGAAAATACTTAGAGATCCGCCTAAAACAAATAAGTAGGTAAGTGTGTAAGTAGAAACGTGAACGAACTTTAAAAATAAACAGATAGTAACGAGTTTTATCCACTTATCGTACCTGTAAGTATATGGTCCCGTTTATTTCCCGAAGAGATTAGCAGAACACCCAGTATCACGTATTTAAGGTTTAAAGCTATGCGATTTACTTGGATAGTTACCTAGATCGACAGCAGCCGAAATTGTGAAGACTCATTTTATAACCAAATGTATTTGAATTTATCGCTGTAGTAAATAGGTACATCTCCTAGGTACATAATTCACAGTCGCTTACCATACAGCGAATTTGTGGTTAAAGGTAAAACTCAGACATAAGAACGATAAATAACTATGACTTCTATGTTTTCACAAGCTACATTTTAAGTTATTCCATCAGCTTCCATAGCTGGTAACGACAGGTTGCCATCTCACCGCCTCTCCCAAAAACCTTTAACCTTGACAAAATGTCCAGTACTTCGGGAAAGAAAAACAGCTGACACATTACATGTCGATAGCTGCGACAGATACATACGGTCATACTAACACAATGGATAAATGTACAAATGAGTTTTAATTTGTCTCCATATCCAGCGTAGAGTTTTATCTAATCAACTGTCTATTGATTTATATGTAGCAATGTGCCTTATCGATTTAAAATTCCCACGTTCAATAGTTTATGAGGAAGTATCAGTCAAGTTTGCATGAGCGTGTTCTAAGAACACGTTCCGTAACAGTAAACGTTTGACCCAGAGAAAAAATATGAAACCTTAGAAAGCGAATTGTTCGTACTGTCTGGTCATAATTGCTGGATTTACAATTTACGGTATTTATGTGTAGGATAGTAAGAACAGGAAAATCAAGCAAAAATCTAATAGAATGGGACGCAATCTTTTTTAAATTAAACTAATCAGAAATTACACCCAACACATGTTCATAAAACTGAAAATTTGTGTTTTTTTGCTAAGTACCGATCTAATGATTCAACCGAAGTCGACGCTGATTGTTTGACCTTATTCGTGAGTTTAATGCTTTAGATTTCTTTTTAAATCCGAAAATATTTGATCTGATGTAAAACAATATTGGGGCTTCCTATACAGCAATAAATAAGAACTCTATTGTCTGTCAACGGTCTAGACATCTATAATGCAGCCTTGAACTCAGATTTACTTAAGAACTTCGATTAATATTTGGGTCAGGTCAAAACCCCCTCGTGTAGTTATCTATCATGCAATGTTTTGACACCCAATGTCGATTCTTATCTAGAGCGATAACCAGCTCGATATATAAACAAACATTGACTTGTTTAACGGCGATTGTGCCGTATACTTTTAAAACCGTTGGATTCGAAATTTGAAATGTAACCGTGCGATAAGTTAAAATACAAACTATACCAAGTTGCGAAGGCAACTCATTGTTTAATAGTATGACGAACACCAATGCTCGATAACATACCCACATTGATACCTACAGAATATGTAAACGAACAAACGAAGGCAGCTCAAACAGCGCCGTTCGTACAACAGGATAAAAGAAACTTCTAGAAACTGTTCCTATAAAGAGGAAACCGTGTACATCTATACATACAAATTACCCGCTAAAGGATTAAAGAAGAGATTAGTGTGAGCTAAGCTTTAAGGTGCGTCATGCTCGTAGAAACCGTAAAAATATCAGTAGCATATCCGAATCTCGTAATAATTTACTTAAAAGGACAAAGACATCGCCAGAGTGCCGCCACAGAGCTAATCTTAATACTATACCTACAAAGCTCAATATGTAAATCAACCACGAACGTTGCCAAGGCAAGTTAAAGTTTAATCTATGCTCAGTAACATCATGCTGCTGGCTCGTTTCCAGTCCTGTCTTGAATGGCAGCACAATAATCAGACAATCGTATAAATCTCGCTGAAATACCTAAAATTCTTTACTTGCCAATTTCAGTTTACAATGGACATTGATTTACAAACAGCAGATACGATGAGCATAATTATGTTTACCTTACGAGGAGGCTGCAAAGCGACGTATTGCGTAACGGTTACTCACCTGAAACCAAAACAAACACCAAATTAGCAAGTCTGCTTAGATCCTAATTGAACGAGTGGAAAACTATTCAAAATGATTATACAGACGATTTGAACGGTTCGTTCATCATGGGAACTGTCAGTGTGCCAATCAAGTTAATGTGTGCTAACAGAACGGCTGAGCGCCATGATCGTGTCATGTTTTGTACAAAAATGCGACCAAGGTCGCCGACCGGTATTGCCTGACTTCACTACTGGATATTTATTCTATCTAGATATGATTGTGCAGACCTAAAACTAGGTATTTCAAATTTTTATTGTCTTTTCTTTATCTTAATACAAAAAAATCATAACTTAGGAAGCTTCTCCATCAGAGATGAGCTAAGTGCTGTAGCTACCTGTTTACACAGAAAAGGCGATCGTATTACTAATCAAATATGGACTTAAAGATGCCATTAACCTTAGCTGCGTATAGGGTGGAATTAAGACAGATATAGATTTGCTAGAAACAGAATTCATACCAAATGTTTACTGATGAGCCACAATATTTGACAGACAACTCATCATGGTTAGACAATCCAGGTATCTTCAACAAGCGTTGATACCCCGTCACATTCACATGTAAGACCATTTAAAATTTAAATGTAAGTAAGTACTACTTATTCGCTTTCTAATGCCTTGCATAATAACAACGTAATCCTCACGAATTGGGAAGGAGACACTTTCGGATTCTAATCCACGTTTTGTGTCTTTTGAACAGAACAGTGAGTAGATACTTGATATAATAACGTTTACCTTTCATCTGTGCGCAAGAAAGAGAAACTTCAGTGGTTAACCTCATACCCGAAATCACAGCACACACGTGAGTGAAGTGAACAACCTCGAACTTGAACGGAGAAATAGATGGCATATGTAAACAAGCGTGTTCAGGCAAATGGGACGCTGCTATAGCTAGCAAGCCATGACCGACGAAAGGCGCGCTTCCGCGTCTGCTAGCCACAGTCGAGAAGCACCAGCCACGCAGAGAAATCCGACGATTCCTCACACGCTCAGATTTATCTCAACACAGCACGCCACTCGGCCAATAACCACATTTTATCACCACTTTTCCAGCGCGCCTGCCATTCTACTTTAAGATTATGACCGTAACGTAAACTATGCCAGTTTTATACAGTTAAAATATCGTTAGACGTTATTCATGTTAGAATACGAGTGCATGTGTTACCGCAAATAGGCATCCGGTTCAGGGAAGCAACGCGATCTGTCTTGCAAGGAGACAGTTCAGCGGGGTCGTATGATTAACCGAAGGCACAGTAGATGGCTAACTACCAAGAATGAAGAAGCACTGTAGTTTATAAGGTTTTTATTAAATCAAATATCCTTAGTGAGGAGATGAGCTGGACAAAAATTTCTTGGTAAAAACATCAACAATATAGTGCCACAAAATATTTTGAAAAATAAAATAACAAATTGGCGATGAATAGAAAACTTCTAAAGCGACCAAGTATCTCAGAGGTAACCCAGAAGAATTTACACTTCACACGTTTATTCTACCGTTAAGTAAAATTAGCGGTTGAATAACTGACAGAAGATATTACCCCAAATTGAGTCTGCTAGGAACACTAGAAATAGGTCTACTGCAAAGTACTTTGTTGTTCGAAATGGTAACGGTTTTGCAGTAACTGCGTTTCTCAACGTCTCGAACTGAGACTGCGTTATTTAAGAGATGATAATTCAAATCCAGCTGAATCACGCATGCCCATGAAACAATACTGTGTCGATATCGCTATTAATGCATTCAGATAAAATTAAGTGTCATGCTAGGTACTGTCAGTACAAGTAATATTTTCAATTTGTCATTTCCGCGATCTGCTTGTTATCAATTAAAATCCAAATTTTTTATTTACCTGGTTACGGTATCATTGAGCAAGATATTAGAAGTACGAAAATCATGGATGATTAGTACAGCGCTGGCCGAACGAAATATCTTGCAACAAACAACTCACGGACAAGATAAGAACCAATACCCCATCTTGACATAAAAGGCACCTTCCCCCCTATTCTAGTCTAGGTATTCGATTTCATCTAGGTACCATGTCTTACTGCATTTCGATAAACCTAGTCTAAAAGGACAGTAATCTTAATCTCCTTCTAAAAGAGCAGACAAGATGTCATTTCATTTCGCTTTTTATTTAAATAACTGTTCGCGCTTAGTATTTTGTAACAGGCTGCATTGACCTCTAATTCTAAGCTAAACATTTACATGAGAAAGTTGTTTCGCCGGAGCATCTGGTTGCAAATATTATCTAATACTACTTGTATTACTAGATTGTTTATTTTATTACAATTTTATACTTTTCGATAAGCAGACTACGAATAAAACGAGTTTCGACGGATGCATTTGATTACATGGATTCATAATTCGAATAATCTAGTGATGTAATACTACTAGTTGTATCCTTTACCATTGGCGTGTTAATGAAGTGTGCCTATCTACCTATAAAGTGTGTTTAAATTATCCATCTAATATTCAATTGTTCATTTGTGTAATCAGACCAATATTGTTAAAAACGTATGCATTTGTTACCCATACGTGCTTAAGCAGATCAAGACATTTTAGTATTTGCTTGCGTAAAAACATACGAGTTAACATACAGGCTTCTGTTACAAACGGTAACATAAGTGAGGGATCTTATAAAATAGCTGAAAACAGCATGACGCAGTTATTCTGTAAAATCCGAATTAGGTTATTAGGTTACGTTGCTTAAATGACAGCGTTTGAAGAAACATATCGAAAGCCACAACCAATTTGACAATGAATTAGTAATTTTCAATGAGCTGCGCTGGAATTATCATTTTATTAGGTAGGTATAATACAGTTAAACATTTCATAAATTTTGTTGCAATTCTTTCTGTTCAAAGTGAGACAAACATCAATCCATTGTTACCTAACATGCTGTTTACTGTTGGATGTAACGTATTGCGCAAAAAATGCAACAACGTTAACAGACTGAGTGATCGCCAGAACCAGCAGATAAATTGATCAAACAGAATAAATATGTCTGGTTAACTCTAAACAAAACATTAACATCGATTTGTTATCAATAAACGTAAAGTCAACAGTAACAGTTGAATCGTAAAAGGATATATAAAAACATAATAACAATATTAACAGGCTTGTAAGTTATAAATTCAGCAAGCTAACCGTCCGTCCACTATGAATAATAAGTTGGTGAAAATACGGAACTTTCACACGAGACATTTCAAAAAATTTCGACGAGCACGCAGTCGGATTCTCAGATTACGGCAGGGGTTACTTACATAACAGCACATCTACAAATGCTCGTGTTGTCGGAAGTGTACAAAAATCACGTTAAATATACTGTTATTCGTCAAGTAAACACTAAAGCAGCAAGTTTCTATTAGTATTATTATCTATTAGTTAGTATTAGTACGCATCCCAATGCTCCAAAGAGTCCTTTGTAAGGGAAATGTATGGCGGTATGAAGGTGTTCCTTTATCATTCGTTTATATTCTGCTCTAGATCAGATAATTTAACCAGATATGTTTGGTAGCATACTTACATTTACTGTCGATAGGGTCCATTTGCAAACTTTCATAACATGTACCTTCTCATCTACCTTCTGTCTAATGGGAAATATCACGTGAACAAACAATTTCATTGTCCGTATTCTTTACAGATAAAACTATTATTTATTTACATTTGCATCAAAGTCATTTCTGTTTATGATCAAAATTTAATCCCTGTGATCTCTCTTTTGACACATGGAGATTTATTAGCTCGTGTGTATTGTACTAGTGTATGTAACGAACAGAATCATATCAAAATCTTGATGCATGTGCGTGTGCAGTTTAAAACGGCATTTATCGAGTTGGGCTCGCGCTCCGGATCAGTCGTAATTGCACCACCGCCATCTAATTGGTCGGTGCTTTGCGTCCATCAGGCATCATGCTGACTCGCATCTCGCATCATTTTCTCAGGGGCTCGCTAACTAGCACCGCTGGCACCGATTCGTTCAGAACCTGTGTGGGAACGTTCTGAAATTTGCGTGCTCGTTGAAAACTTTGTTAATATTCCTTTAGCGTTTCCTTTGCATCATATTTTATTGCTTACGTGTAACGTAATCAATTATTTAACAGAGAAAGGCTGTTTAGACTGGAGCGCTTGCAGAATAGCAGAATAAATAAATAGGTGATACTACCAAACCTATGGATGTCAATGTGGAAACTAAATTGTATTACCTAATTACTTATTAACAAACCTATTATCATAATACCTAGACTAATCCAAGTCCTACGATCCTAAATCTTTATATATATATGTATATATATATATATATATATAAATATAAATACATATATATATTTACATCCTACAAGTCTATTCTGTTCAGTTCTTTTGAAGTAACATTTTTTATAATACTAACTACCGGCCCGTTCCATATACATTATATATTAGTTAGTATTATAAAAAAAATACTTCAAAAGAACTGAAAGAACTTTATCATCAAAAAAAGTTCTTAAAGGAACTCTTATTTTTCAAATTCTAAACAGACGAAGTAAGTATCTGGCATTGACTAGTTCATAATAAGTTTTTTTTTATAATATGGAAAATTAACATAAAGGTTTAGGACCAACAAGGAATAAGTAACATCCTCCATCGTAATGAGGTAGGAGCTGACACACTTTTCGAATATGATTTCTACGGCTGCTGCCTGTCATAATATAAGAATTTGTCATTTAGACCAGTCATATGAAGGTGACTTTCAAAATGACTCAATGGAAATTACTAGAATTTCTAGCTAATGATTATTTAACTACGAACTACTAGTATGGTGACCTCCCCCTACGGAAACAAAAGCCTAAGTAAGCAGTTTGCAAATTGCAATGCGCGGGTGGGTCCACTAAGTGGTGGACTTAATTAGACCAGCTCGAATTACCTCAAGGTGTGACCTTTAGGCACTACCCTCAATAATCGTGATGGCGGCCGCACCTTTGCGATTCGTTACAGACTTTATGCCAGAAGTCTTTTATGCTTTGGCAAGCGTCTGCTCTAGATAATCGATTTCATCGGTTACGCTTCATAGACTGAATTTTTTATGACAAGTTTTTAGTAAGATCACCCAAAATAATGCTAGGGTTTTTTTCTAGGTGGATAGTATTATCGTTAGCATGATGTGTTAGTGTAGGCGCGCTTACGACTCATTTGGCGAGCGGTAGCAGGTCCAGTCCATGGCTCGGCGAGTAACCGGTCCGACCAGAATGCTCAGGACCTCGCCAAATAATCGCAACCACGATCAGGTGAGCAGAACACGATTCTAACGTGTTAGGCTTACGGTTTGAAATGGTTCATTATTCAGGTGGGCCGTGGAGCTTTATTTTCGATTTCCTTGAAGGATTCGTTACATACGGCGCCCGGCTTGCCATAACCGTCTCCTACGCCATCTCTGTAACTTTACTACTCATACGAATAGGTGTGTAATACTTTCGCACATTTATTTAAATTTAATATCTTAACACTGAATATGAACTATTGGAATCGCCAAATATCTTGAAATCAATACATTTCATGTAAATACGCCTGTGTAATAACTACTGTTCATTATTTGAAGCCCACATCCTGTTAGGTACTAGTACATACTAATTAGTAACTCTAGAATATTTTCAAGAATATCTTGCAATATTTTTTAATATTTACACAAAAATATATACCTAACTAAAGTAAAAATATAACCAAAATGAAACATAATCTTCAACCGTCAAACACCTACCATGTACAGTAAAGCACCTTGCCAATGTTTTGTTCTCTTATCAGAGGAAATGACTTTGCCAACTGACATGTATATCAAATTGATAAAAAACGGTGTGTTAACTTACTACGGCTTACTTCCGCTCCTGACTTATAGTATTTATTAATCAGTGGATTTCACCATCGACCTTGAAATGGAGTAATAGGATCTATACTAATAAACCAATAAATAATCACTATTATAAAGGGTAAATTTTTATATTTTGTATATTTATAACGAATAAACTCATAATTTACTGTTCATAATTCATAATTTCACATTTTGTGAAATCAGACCCAGTAAATTACTTTACCTTCACCATTAGAATGCTACATTATCCCTAAGTAGGTAACAGGTTATATTACTAATCGATTATGATGAATCGATGATTTTAACACCAGAAAAATACCCATTCGAATCAAGGACGGATCGAGAGTAAGAGATAAACGTGGGATCTACAATCTACATTCTACATGTTATTTATAGATATTAGCTATGCATTATACATATCCCCCCAGTTTTGCAATTACTTAGCGACTGGTTGGGAGATTTCTCAAGCATCTTGCTCACTGATAGCGTCTTAGAAGCTCAGTACCTTAGAGTAGTGTAACAGGTATGTGTCAATAGAAACCAATCAGGCGTAACGACTCTTACAGAGCGTAAATCGGTTCGGTTACTGCATAGGACGTGTCTCTACGACGTTGTGAGATTAATAATTGAGCAAGAAATATCTTATGATAATAACCTACGAACTAAAACTGTACAGAATAATAACTCCAAGCAAAAAATGTAACTGTGAAGATTCCACGATAAATACTTAAATAATAATATTATGAGAAATATTTTGATCTGGCGGAGTTGATTTTATAAATAGTTTAGAATGTCTACTCCGCCAAAGCTTTAAAGGTATCTATAGAATCTACCAAAGTCACAACTGCAGTGCGGTCGGCAGCACCATCACTAGAAATACATCTAAGTTAGAAAGATAAGGAATATATACTTCGAACCCACCCGTACATATCATACAACACCCGAGGCTGAGTTAGTAGCCCAACACATACATTTATCAAATATACTTCACCGCAACTCCGACATAGCTTTTACTGGAAACTGTGTGTACAGTTTAATACATTCAACCTCTATTAGTGAGGTCATCTTAAGAGATTTATCGCGTAATTACTAATTTCAAACGAGGAAAAAGTGTCCTCAATTGAAAGAAGAAAATTTAGAAAGGACTGCAAATGCCAACACCGAAATTGTGTAATTTGACATCCAAGTGTGATATCGAGTTTCCTTACCTTGATGGCATTAAGATTTTTTAAACAAAAATCACTATAATGGTCCTTATTCATCTAAACAAGTAATGGCTTCACTCTCAATTTGAAAATTAGGATTTAACCTGTTATAATACATATTTTACAGTATGTTCTACAGTTTTTACAATTTTACAGTTCATTCAACGAAAGTGGAGTTTTTCGGAACGCCAATCATAAACTGTAGATATTTTCTCGAACATCTGTGATCCACGAAAAAGGATTAGGTGTTACTAATTAATAATTAGTTCGTGACCGCCCAGCGAGCACTGTACAAGATGCATTAGAAGAAAATCAAACAGCTGGTACATTTTAGTGGGTATGATCGTAACTAGACATTTATTAATATTTTAATACATAGTTTTATATTCTATCCTTATATCAGGTATCTGTTTCCTGTTGTACACGCGTTGCTTAGTTTGGGGTTTGGGGCCAAATTGGGGATTTTTTCTGCACACCACTTTGTGTAGAAGTTCTATAAGTAAGTTATCAAAAATGTTCAAACACGTTAATCGTCAAATAGGCTTGATGGGACAATAACTTTTATTCTATTAGGTGCTGGCCACCATGTCGCTCTGCAAGAATCCAACCACTATATAAATTCTTCAGGAACACTAAACTAACTAAACAATAACATAAGATAACTAATCTATTTTTAGTATTAAAATTAACGTGGTTGTTACACATATTTAATTGGATAATCTATTTTTATTGAAGTTACGGCTGGTCTAGTCGGGTGAACGGCGACTGCCGATCCGGAGCCCCCTGGTTCGAATCCCACAACGCGCACCACTGTTTTTTCTAAGTCATGTGCGTAATGCCGCTAACTTAAAAACGGTGAAGGAAAACATCGTGAGGAAACCGACATGTACCAGGAATCTTTCGAGGTCAAAATATGTCATCCACCAAGCCGCACTTGCCTAGCGTGGTGGATTAAGGCCTTAAAAACTCTCTCCTTGCGAGAGAAGGCCCCGAGTCCCAGCAGTGGGAACATTTAGTGGGCTGCTTATGTTACTAACCTATTTTCAGACACTTAACTAACATGTATTAAATAAAAGAAGTGACGAGACGAGCAGGACATGTGCTTGATGGTAAGCAACATGCCTGCCACATAACTGCACAGTGAAACGCAGCTATTGGAACATGAAGAATCCAAATCATTACCTAGCACTGTACTGCGCTCATCACCCAGAGATCTAAGATGTTGTATCTCTAAGCCCTGTAATTTCTCTGGAAACATTGCCCTTCAAACCGGAACACCACCACCCACCATTCACACACCAAACAGTAATGTGAAAACATTACTGTTTGGCGGTAGAATAACTGGCAAAGGTGAGTTACTTCCCCAGGCGGACTCTGCTAGAAGTCCTACCACTACAAATAAATGTTTTATAAAAAAACATATATATATACGGTCGAATTGAGAAACCTCCTTTTTTTGAAGTCGGTTAAAATACATAGAGGTTACCTGGTATGAAAGCGAAGGATGTCTCGCCCGCTAGAAATGTCACTTCCACACCCCCTACAAGTTAGTTAAAAATGTTGTTACGTCATTTTTTACCAAACACCTGAAAGAGATTTTTCTCAGAAATAAGGCCGTTACTTGCGGCCCTGGTTTATAAGTGTTTTACTTATATTTCCATAACTATGTGTAAACAATAAAGAGTTTCCCTTCTTCTATCTATCTATAAAAAGCTAAAAAGTTGCCTTTTTATAACCGATTTATTTTTAAGTTACTTTTACATTTAGATATACATAATTAATTGCTGATACAAAAACAAGTTGTTGCTTTGTTTTATAAGGGGAACTATGACTGTCTATTAGCCGCAGGTAGCCTCTACTGCCTACAATGAAAAACTTGTACCTATCGTTCAGTATACTTCAAGCAGAAGATTTCCGAAAGATGCAAACTAAGCAGGTACCAGCTTATCGACAACTCAATTCAATTAAGTCGTACTCGCATTGTCCGTGAACCAGATCGCTAATAGTTTCGCAAGCGACCTGGATACCAGATGGATAATATAACGGAGGCAGTTTCCATTCACCTTGCCACTTGCTACTAAACCCATTTCGTGCACTCAAAATCAATATTCCCGATTGCTGTAACGCTTGGCATGGAACCAATGCCAGATACTGATGCCCAATCACACAACACAATGGTTGTTAGGGTTGGATTGCCGATTTTAATTTACGATTTTTGAATTTTTAAACACATTGCGTATGAAATTGGAATGATGAGATGGTTAATGCTATCAAAATCAGGTCTGCTAAAGAGAAGGGACTAAACGGGGCACCACTAGACATCTTTCTTACATGGTATAGAAGGATCAAATTTTCAAAATTATATTTTATGTACTGTGGGGATGTATAACTTAATTGTTTAACTTTTGTTTATGAACGGAATAATGATTTTCAGAAAAACAAAGGAATGAAACAGAAAATAAAAATTTACTATGTCGACGGTACAAAAAGTCAAGAGACATTTCAAAATCGATAAGTTTCTTAAGAAGTATTAAAATGTTTGCTTTTTCAACTGCAACTATTAAAAAACTTGACCGAGTTTTAGTGTATTATAGAGCTAAGCAAATTTTATTCAACAGTACATACAACTACTACGTAATGATCGCGACTAATGAGGATGATGCCAACAGGCGCAGTCAGCAATCAACAAATCCAACAGCTAGAGTGTCATGCCAAGGTGCGGCCTAGTTATGCCATTAATCCATTATCACCGCGAATATCATTAGCTATAATGGAAAACAAGTTTAGACCGTAAACAACTAATCATTGACATTGGTATTTCAATAGAAAGTAGCATAAATCGTATTTGACCAAATGATAATTTAATTTCACTTTCCCATTATCAACTGGGCGTTAGGTCGCAGAATACACAACAGTTCTTTCGGTTGCGGAATGTGAAGCATTATATGCATATTGATGGGAGGTGGGCAACGAAACGCCTCATTTCACAACGGATGCCGAACATCGGAAACTGTAACGAGGGAAATACCATTGCATTTCTCAAATCAGTCAGTTAACATCAGTCTTAAACGGTACCTTAAAACAAGGACGAGAGGAGGCGATAGAGATGCTTACTTTTTTGCAGTAGGATGCATTTAAGTTGCGAAATTTAACTGTCAAATAATAAAATCTTTTCTGACAGGCGTAATTAAGCATAGACGATTTTGATAAGATTTACGTCAGACTAGTACTTTACTTCCGAGACACACACTATCGAACAAAAAGAGGACTGTCGAAATTGGTTGGCAGCTGGACATGGTATGAGTACATACCTACATAAACAGTACATACGACAATATGACATCGTATAGAATCTTTATTTTTTATGTAATAAGCGAGTTACTCAAGTGTGATGTAACCAATCAGTAATGCCCGACTAAGTTTCAGCCGCATTCCGCGGACTTTTTCATAGAGTGCACAAGCGCGACCGCATCCAGATCTTAGATAACGGCTTAGATGTGGCCACTTCACTACTACCACAGCCCACTTCATGTTTCCACTGCTGGGTCTCGGGGCCTTTTCTAATAAACGAGAGGTTCAAGACCTACATCCAACAAGCAGAACAAGTTATTAGAGCTCCGTCGTAGACCGCATCGTCACTGAACATCAGAGATGGCCGTCACGAAAGTTAAAAAAAACAGATTGGCAGACGACGGTGCCTCCCTCGTAAGATGTAATTCTTAGAACGTGCCGGTTTTCTCACAATGTTTTCCTTCACCGTCAAAGCCAGGGCTGGTGACAATATTGCATATCTGCACTTGTAAAAATACTCTGAAATGCAACCGGGCTTCGAACCTACGACCTCAAACATAATTAAAATCAGACACTCTCGCCACTTGTCGTTGTTGCCTGTAGCCCATCATGATTACAGGCGACAATTTCGGCTTCATTTTGTCACGTTTGAAACTCAATAAGTTATTTTCAACTCCATGTTACTTGTAACAGGTAAGTATGCTGTAGTGGCAAGTCAAACGGAATGCAGGTCGGCCTTGCCGGTTGCTCTGACCACCGGCCACTCCCGCGCACTCCTAGGCACAGATAAACAGTCGTTGCGATATGCGCGTGCGCCGGGGTCACTGACCGACGATGAGGCTTGCAAAAAAAATATCACAGCTGGGATATACCGGGTGTATGGACGCCGGATGCGTGCATAAGATTAATAGTAATTTAGGTCAGCATGTACTGGAACTTTACTGTACCTAATCCATGGTATTTTTTGAAGTTTGGTATGTTGAGAGATTTTACCCGCGTAATTTCCGTTCCCATATTTTTCCGGGATAAAAAGTAGCTTATTATGTAAGTACTATTCCAGACTATAACCCGACTGTGTTCCATATTCCCACCCAATCCATTCAGCCGTTACGACGTGATAGAGCAACAGACTTCCATACAATAGCATTTACAATATGTATTATTGGATTAGAGTCATCTGGATAAAGATTAGATATGATGGTCAAGTGTAAACCTATACGTAAGTAAAAAGAAAAATATAATTTTCTTGTATTTTCATAACTCAAACACTCTGTAGATTCAAAGCCAACAAAGCTTAGGATGACGACATGCTCTACAAACTGAGCTTAGTCAAGTAACACATCTGTATAATATTATAACAAAGGACCTCTTTAATACGGAGTTGCTGCAAATACATGTGAATTTATGATTTCTGTTATTATAGCTGACTATAAAATATTTGTTCTGGGTGGGAATCGATCCCACAACCACAATTAATCCACAAATAACAACAAGCCATGCCATGAGACCAAAATCATGATAGTCAAGCTATACAGTAATAGACTGTAAGATAGCACAGCATAAACAGTACACTCTTGTGTTTTCGGGAGAGGTCAAGGCCATAATCCACCACACTGAACACTGAACATGTGTGAGTAGGCGGAATATTGCCTGTTCTTGAAAGAAATTCTTCTTCGAAAGGTTTTGATTGCCACACAAAGGTGCCATCACCAGTAAAGCAAGTGGTTCACTTATACTTAAAAATGCTTAGATGTACATGCAGTTTTTAAACTTATTGGCGTCATGGAAATTGGAGATTCTGACCACTGACCCATGACGGCTTTGACACAACTTTTCATAGCAATGGTTTTGTAACTGCCAGTGATGCTATGATTCTATATTACACTAGCGGCCCGCCCGGCTTCACCCGTGGTACATATATATAACTTACACCATTCAAGGATTACGTACATATGAAAGAACGGTGAACGATTTTTTTAAATCGGTCCAGTAGTTCCCAAGATTAGCGTGTTCAAACTATATATATGCTATAGGCTACTTTTGATCCCCATATTATCATGCTGTTTACTGGGTCAGAAGTGACACCTGTAGACAACTGGCGGGGATAACTAATTAAATGACGATTGATCTGTTTTCGACAGGAGAGGAAAAATGATTAAATTACTAAAATGGCTATTAAAAAATAAGGGTTAATCGTAGAAGGGTGAAAATTTAGGATTGTATGTATTTTTGTATGTTGTATCATAAAAAATAGAAATTAAAAATTTGTCTAAAAATAAAATAAAAATTTAGGGGTGGACTACCCCTAACATTTAGGGGGATGAAAAATAGATGTTGGCCGATTCTCATAGATACCGGATAAGTACAAAAAATTTCATCAAAATCGGTCAAGCCGTTTCGGAGGAGTATGGCAACGAAAACTGTGACACGAGAATTTTATATATTAGATTGTTTGATCTCAGCACAAGTATGGTGCCAATAATTAGAGAGAGATATAACTATATATTACTTGTATCTAGATCTAGTCACTAAGTTATCTATCACAATACTAAAGGCCTTGATACAATATTTTCTACTCTTAGAGAAACGAATGCCCTTGTTCATGTAGATTTCTTAGAAATACTAGTAGACAATTTTTTAGTAAACACATGTTTTGCATCCTTGCTCTTTTTGTAACAAATATTAATTAAAAATATAGGAAAAACTTTTGTTATTTTAATTCATTAGATTTAATTACAAGTTTCAGCATCCACAGGCAGTTCTTCTGATTCTTCTTGTGACCATTATGCTTCCAAAACACAGAGATAATTACTAACTTAACAATTTAGACTAAGATTAAGTCATGTAATGTTTTCAGTACCGATAAAAAAAAATGCCAGAGATACTATTGTGTTAAAATTCCACTCCACCATTGGTGTTAGCTGTTACAGCCTTATGTTGACATTCCTGGCGAAAATTGCAGATATAAGCTTAAAAACAGATTTGGGTTATATATTATTTCAAGTTCAATTACAGGTAAAACCATAGAACACTGCTCAAGTCTGTGTTTCACATGAAGTATAATTTTAAAATAGGCAAGCTACACCTTGCATTGCATCATTTGTTTAATATCATAGAATTCACAATCAAATATAAAGTGTTTTATAAAAATATATATTTATTAGAAACTCAACTTTATGTCTCAAGCACTAAGGTATCGTTTTGCACAACACTGCTATCTGCTGAGGTATCCCTATGTAATATTGGCAGTAAGAATGTTACAGACATGAGGATTAGCACACAATAGACACATGGATTGACATTTATTGTGAGCTACATGGGCTATTGTTTGATAAGGATGGAACAAATTAGCTGTGAATATGTACTACATCAGCTACGTAATATTGTATTGGTAAATTTTGGTAAATTGCTATAAAACTATTTTTCCATTTGTAATACAGTAAGATCTTGGACCTGTATCAGAAACACTTGTAGCAGAGATAAAACATCTTATATCTTTGAGTGAACGAGCACAGTACAGTGATAAGTAATGATTTGGACTCTTCATGTTCCAACAGCTTTGTGTCACTGTACTGTTATGGGCAGGTATGTTGCATACCATCAAACACATGACAAGCTTGTCTTGTCACTCTATACTTAAAAAAAAGAGGTGTGGCACTCGGAGACTGCCGCGGTAAAGCTATTGCATGTTGCATGCATTTTTATCAACATAAACAATAGGGATGTTAACAATTTTTCAAAATTGCTTTTATTTGAAGAGTAACATTTGTTTACCATATAAAAAAATCATGGGAAAAGTTGGCAACACTGCTAAGAGCATTTAGTCTGTAAAGTTAATACAAATAAGATTCTAAGTCGAATGACCGAGTGGGGAGGACGGCATTACGGTCTTCCATCCCTCTTTCTTGTAAACATAAGAAAGAGATGCACAATCACTAAAATTTGGTCCCCAGGCCCGCGATAAAAGCTATGCAATAACTTAAAAAAATAGAAACACAGACCACATTCTTTACCCCATCTACTCTGTAGCACTATTTCACTAAGCAAATGACATTTTCAGTGATTCTTTCCCAAAATTACTAGGTACACTAGTATCAAAAGTAAGTAGTAAGTAGTTTTTTTGTTATATAAGTTAGTGACGTCATTCTCATCATTATAACACAAAGCCATACAGCTATTTTAATATAATGGATTCAAATCGCTGCCTAACACTGTATTGTGAGCTTCATCTAGATATATAAGATACACATGTACTATTCTATGCAAGCACACTCCACCAAATGGCATTAAAAACGACACCATTGCTTAGCATCTGGCAAGTTGGCGGTCAAGTGGTAAACCAAGTAATACTTACAAAAGAAAAAAGGATTCAACTCTGCCCTATAACTTCTATAATGAAATTTCTGTAATTGGTACTTATTATGTAAATGAAGAATTTGATAAACATACCAGTAAGTAATTAAGAACTTTAATTTTAATTTAACATCAAATTAGTTGATTTGGTGATTCACTACAACAAGTAGTTAAACTGGTTGCTCATAAATAAATATTATGTTGGATAGAACCAATTTTAAAAAGAAATGCCTTTCTATACTGTAATAATGCTGTTAATGAATCGTAAATTAAAACTATTTCTATAATATTATCCACAATTTGCAGACTAAGATTTTATTGGCAATTATGGTGACATAGAAAATGGAATCTTCGTTTCCCACTATTACCATGCCTTTCAGGGCCATATGCCACTACAATTATTTAACAACATGTGCATGTATTCCACAAAGCAATATCTCAGTAATGAATTGAGTATGATACACTCATTATACATTACTAGTATAGCATTTCATATATTTGAAGTATTTTTATTACTATTTTTTTATAGTACTTATTATTAAAATATTAAAATAGACCTTGTGTATTATATTGCCTTAAAATATGTGAGAAACACTCAACCTATATTTATGGACTAGCCAATGAGCTAATCCTTGTAACCTGCCTTCACAATAAGTACAAGTAAATAACATTCTCACAGAGTATCAAATTAGGTAAGTAAACAACATTTTCTAAAATTTTAGTTTTCTAACATTTAATAAAATTTTAGAGAGAAACACTGACAACTTCTTTAATGTAGAATCATAACAAGTAATATACCTGTAACAGTGATCATTCTCAACTTAGAGAATCCTTTTGAGTTTCCTGTTACAAGAAAAATTTACAAGATATGAACAGAAGGAAAAAGATATATAAAGAACTAATTTCCAGTATATAGGTACGACGATGATATTGAGCATTAATTTTCCTGCGATATTTAAATACATATTTGTTTAGTTTTTATCAATAGGAACTTGTATCCACTACTCACCTAGCTACACTTTCGAAATTGTTCATATTACAATTATCAGGTACTGAAGTTACAATAATTGCTTGCAACTTGCAACACATTTTTGGGCAAAGTATATATGTATATTTATGTTACGTTTTGATTGTCTATAAACATCGAAAATAACATGCATTTTCTTCCATTCCATGAGAACAACCAACTGTACTTACCCAAAGCTCTACACCCCAACTCATTTTTGCAGCGTTAAATTACCACACCACTTGCACAAGAAAACACATTTAAAATTCACAGTACAGAACAGTCAAGAACTTAAATTTTACAACTATTGACACAGGTATTGTATTTTTTATCACTTGACCACTAATACCACCATTTCAAAATACATTCCTCAGAAATAAACATGGCTGACTGATTGTGCCGTGACAGACCGCTCAGCTCGTGACACTTCAACAAACTGACTAATGACAGCCGGAAGCACGGTAGTAACCTCCTTTCGGATTTTATCATTTTGTTGCCAGGTAACGAAATCGACCCGAAATCCAAGCATCTAAAGTTTCAAACTAAAGAGCTGAAATTAATTTTGCTAACAATGTTAGAAATAGGAACAGAAAAAATAGTTTTCTTTGTAAAATTGTAGTTTAAGAATATATATTAATCTCAATTGAATGACACTAAATTTTCTTACGGAGGTAGCAAGCTAAGCACACAAAAGTGTATCTGTTTTATAATTATTATATTACTGTTGCAAGTACATCTGTCGTTGGTGTCGTAAAATATAAATAAACATCTCTTCTTAATATGACAACCATTGAGAAAAGTGTTGTAATTTGACCACTAATACCACCATTTCAAAATACGTTCCTCAGAACCTGATTGTGTCGTGATAGACCGCACAATCAGTAACATCTCACATCTAACGTCAAATTTTTTCAACGTGAGATTTATTTATTTTTAATTGTTAGCATGTCAATCATCTGGATTTTTAAAATACTTAATAAAAATCTTAAAACAATGTGTACAAGATTTATTAAAACCCATACCTTAAAGTTATTACATAAATTAAAGTTATTTCTAAAACACAGACGCACACGACGACATATATTACACACTCGCACACAAACACGTTTATTAAATTGTATGTCAAGTAGGTGTTCGAGTTTTTTTCAGGAAACAAATATTTTAATATGCCTCTGTGTGTTTTCACTTCGTGGTTGCAGAAGAGATCCATCGGAACCACGTCGTACAAGTACGGTTTTTCGAATCTCCTGCAACAATAAAAACCCTAATTAGGTATTTTCTAGATAACGATAACATTTTCGCATTTCAACATAAATTACTATTGTAGTTATAAGCAAATAATTTTACTGATTTATTATTCTTCAAACAAATAATCATGTTAATTTATTATTCCATAAATTACTAACTATGAACTATATACTTCCTCATTTAATGACAATTCAATTTGAATTCGTTAAACGTTAAACTAACAATTTTTAGAACCGTCATTCAAAAGTATCTTGTATTATTTAACTTGGAACTTCAACGCAATCATAATGATAAACGTCAAGGACAACACTGCAATCTATTGTCAAAAACGTTTAGAAAAACTGACTTAAAACTCCGCCTCCTACACTATAAAGACAGAAAAATGTCATCCATTCGCGTATATATGTAAATGTGTTACTTTTATGAAATGCGATGGAGAGTAAATCGATTAAATATTTAAAAAACGTGTGCGCATAAGACTGCACGGCAGAAGTGAAAACTAAGAAAGAAATCATACAATATTAAAGATCACTAAATAATTTTAATAATTCAAAATAAAAATCATTTAGAAATTGAAAATCAGTACATAACAACACGAGAATAACATGTGGCGAAATGATTAGTATCTATGGCCGATCATGAATTAAAAAAAAATACGCGGTTCGGAAATAGGGTTTGACTAGCAAATTTATTAGTATTTGCCATTTATTTATTTAATAGGTATTTCGCTAAAAATGCATGTATATGTGTATTTAAGGTGTATGTCTAAGTGCTGTGATGAAAATAAGTATCATTTTGTGTGTTTACGTAGTGTAGGTAAGTGCTGTGATATTACAACAAAAACTTTTTTGCAATGGATGTGAAATGCAAATTTAATATTTCATGTCAAGTTCAATTAATGAAATTAATGTGGTATAAGTATTTTGAAGTTAATGTCGTTATAAAAAATATAAATATAATAAACGCAGGTTCACAGGGACTATATTATCCTTCTCGCTCTAACGCCCTTGTTCACTGTATTTTTGAAATGTTTAAATATTATAGTAGCATTAGAAAATAGTGAGTTACCATTAATGGTTCCAGTACCATATGGTGACTGGAGCGTCGTGAAGTTGGTGGTCCTGTTATAGAAGATCCACGTGAAGATGGCAAAGGTGTCTGAAACATTGTGATAATATATTATTTTCAATTTGTTAGAAAAACCAAAAAACTCTCTTAATTTAAAGCTGAAATCAAGACTAAGTCAATGATGTCCTCATTTCTTTTTTTGTATAAACTGTCTTGACAGTTAAGAGAAATAATATCAGGATGTTATTGTGTGGAAACAACTGTGTGTTTCTTTATGCAATACTTAAGGCGTATGATATAGTCAAATATCACCCAGTTAATAACAGAATCATAAAAACATATAAGCGCAGTGTGTTTCAACGTAATCATGTAATTTAAGTCACCTTAAAAGCGGGTACAAAACTGAAATCTGACGGCAATGGTTGAGTTTGCATGTTGTAAAAACCTTCTTCTGATGCCACTGATACTATGGATGGTCGAGCAGATAATTGCTGAGCGAATAACATGGGATCCGCATCTGTATAAATATGAAAGATAAATTTAATGTTGTCCGATCTTGCAGAAAACAAGATTTATGTGGAAGTTATCATTGGAAAAAAGTTCATCCGAGTATTAAATCTGATTTATCAATTAATTTAGTTCCTTAAAAATCACTACGCGCTTAATACGATTATAATATTAATAAATATAATATGCGGCTAGTAATATTTATTTTATACCTATATTCATGCCCTTTACAACACGATGAGCTTGCAGGACTCTACTAGCACTTCTTCTAAATCGTATTCCCTTTTCAGCTTCTCTACGTAACCTTTGCGCTGCGGCAGCTGCTTCTGCTATAGCAACTGGAATTGATCCCATGCCTGATCGTTTCAAATTTACGTCAACTATATAGCTGAGACAAATTGCATTCGAAAGAATACTGTCACCTGGCTATAACATAAAATTAAATCAGTAACTAGGAAATGGAAAACAATAAATTTAATCGTTCAACTCAATCAACGAACAAATTTTTGGACTTACTGAACCAATTTCATTTACACTTATGTCTAAAAACCTCAACGGTGTCTTTACCAAGCCAATAGCTCGTGCCAAAAGTTCCCCACAAGTGGGTGGATTTTCAGCACTCGTTACTGACCATACGCCACTAGGTGCTTTTGTCAATGGTCCTGACTTTATGCCACATCCAGACAAGTTAAGACTGAAAACAATTACATTATAGCATGTATGATTAAGTACTTTGTGTTTAATATTTAACTATGGTAAATTGTCATAGATTACTGGGTTAAGCTGCATCCTCTTGCGATTGAAACAGCAATATGAGCAACTCCTTCAGAACCTAATTTACTGTTCAAACGTAAATCTAAAGATCTGACGGTACAACCTGTGTGATTTAAAGCATGGGAAATACTTTCGGCTCCCGTTGGACCTGTGGAATTATCATGATTAATGTATAGAGATTAAGTCAATTTTACGGAAAAGTAAGACAATATAATTTAAGAAGATCAATACTAAATATTACATTATATTAGAATAATGTATTCTATTATTATTCCAATGTATTATATTAGAATAAAGATTATTACCGAAAATGTTATCCATCAGTACTAAATTTCGTAAATATTCTCTTTTTGATATAAACTTTGCTATAGCAGCAGCACCTTCGTCACTTATTTTACAATGGCTAAAATCCATTGTATCTAGCCATCTGCAGTCGGTTAAGCCACGAAGTATGTATTTCACTTTTTGGCAATTCACATCACTTCTCGTTATTCTGAAATGTAAATGTGTTCGAAGTAAGCCCTTCGAATGTTTTGTAAGGAGCAGTAAATTAGTTACTTTATCAAACATTTACTTGAACGTTTTAAGTTGTGAACATTTTTCCAGTCCTTTTGCTAAATTTTTTGCGTCATTGTTAGTAAATTGGAATTGATCTCTACGATATTCAACTCCAATGGAACGAAGTTGATAGGTCAAGTGAAGTTCAGTTAAATTCGTCAAGCTTCCAATCGCAGCGTGCAATGAAATATGATCTAAAAGAAAACATAAAATATTACATACTTTGTACTAAATTTAAAAGATATATCGCTCCTTGAATACAAAAGGGCCACAATTAAAAAAAAAGTGAAAATCGTTTTATTGCAAAAATGACATCAGAACCGACTATATTTTATAGTGAAAAAAAACTCCCATCATTTTTGCTTATATTATGGCTGCACTAACTTACCGCCCTTTTTGCATTAGCTCACTTTGAGAGGTAATGTCAGTGCAAACCCGCCATTTTGTTAGTTGCGCCCGGAGATTCAACGCAAACGCACGTCGGTTGCGTGAAAAAGTGCCACAATTCAAAATACGTCTGTGTTGGATTCAAAATTTCAGGTAAGTATGATTATATTTTACAATGCAAAAGTGCCATTTTTTGGAAAACGTCCGTTTTGCATTCTAACATTAGTATTTGTAGCCATAATATATAACACAAAAGTGCCATATTTTGGAAAACGTCCGTTTTGCATTCTAACATTAGTATTTTTGTTATTATATTTTGTAATAAAATCGCCGTATTTGAAATGCATACTTTTTGTAATCCAATATTAGTTAAGTATAATTATATTTTATAATACAACAGTAGCATATTTTGAAATACGTCCCTTTTGCATTAAATTATAGTGGAATAACTAATTATTTTTTAGAATGGGAAGGCCACAAATATCGTTTTGCATGATAATAATTTTAGTTTTCGTTATAATTTTAATAATAAACGTTACCATTTTGATGTTAATTTTGTTCTATTCTTATTACTTCAGTGATTTTAAAATATTTTACATAATTTAAAAATCATACAAATGTATTTATTTGTTTGTAAATTTATAATTTAAACTAAATTGAAGCCCTGTCCCTATAGCTTTCGTCACTAATTTAAATGTTTTTAAGTAATATCAGTGAGTGTTTCTAGGTAATATACCTATAATAATATGGGTAGATATTCGTAAATGTTGAAAAATATGTGATTAAGATGCATTGCCCTATATTTTCTGTGAATTTGACTGTGAATTTGAATGTTAAATATGAGGTGGTAGCTTAAATTTGTTAAATATAATTAAGGTGTAATTCCTGGCAAATTAGTATTGAAAATGTCATATAAAGGATTGTTATGTATTTGATTGTGTGTATGTACTAAGGACTGTATAATACATACATTTATGTATAGAACTGTGTGTATTTTTTGTTTTTTAGTTATAAAACGTTAAAAATATTTTTTAGCAATTCAAGCGACTCTGATTATGACTCTGATACCAATTCCAGCCGATCATTATTTTTCTCCAGATGACAGTGTTGAAGATCCCAAATTTCTACCTAGTCGTGAAAGATCTTCTGATTCCGAAGGAGATATACAGTCAAAAGTAAATGCCAACCCATTTTGTATTTCACCCCAACCGGCCCTTCTCGTGTAGAACCTCACTTTCCCATCAATGATAATCTGCCAGTCAATTTGGATACTCCGTCGCCTAATATAGAAACACAGCCATCTATCAGCCATAATCAGTCACCTAGCATTGGCAGTGAACCTGCTAGCGTGGATCCTCAGCGTCTTAGTCGGAAAAGAAAAGCTAACCCAGAATCTTGGAAAAGAAACAAAACCAAGACTACTTAGATTGTTATTGTGCAATAGTAATAATTATTACATATTATAAGCCATAATATTTTGCTACTGAATTATATGCCTTTCGAACTGATCGCATTTTGTTTTGTTTAAATTGTTTATGTTAAAGAGAGACAAATTAGTGTCGTCAGTTGATTATTTTTTTAATTTTTAGATAATTTATTAATGAATATGGTTATTTTATGTATATTTTGATAATGATTATTACAGTTGTACCTCTTGTTTATTTTCTATTATTCCTACAATTATAATTGTTTTAGAGATATGTTTAATATTACTGAATTATAGTTACGTACAAAGTTGATCTCAATTATATTACTTAATAATAAGTTAAGATTTTTTTAGTTTAGATTTTTTAATACAATGTTTTCCTGGTGTTTTATTCACTTATGTTTTACCTAGTAATAAGATTAAACTTTTTGATACGGTTTTTTACCAAAAAGGTACAATAAACCATTTTTATTTGTAAAACTGTGTTTAATTTTTGAGATATTTTTTATAATATTGGTTCAAATTTTGAATGCAAAAGGGACTTTTATGCTTTTTCCCCTTAATAGGTAACAGCTATTACAAAGTTTATATTGTTGATAGATAGAGCTAAAATATACGCTTCTAATGATATATTAACATCTTATATTTAATTAATAAATATATGATATATTATAAAAAAACAGTTTTAAAAATTTGTTTTGGCTGTCCTGTAAAATTTATGGATTTCGATTTGTGTCCCTTTTGTATTCAAGGAGCGATATACTGGCTAAGTTTTGTCTGACTTTTAATGAACGTGTTTTCAAAGAAAAAGAAATCAAGTTTGCTCAAAGAATCGAGTAATCTTATTTATAGCATTGCTTTCTTAACAATCGAATCAAAGTTTATTAAATAAAATCATATTTAATATTTGTACTTATTGGTAAGTATTAGCCTACTTAATGCTACTAAAAAATACTCATTTATAGTGGAATATCGGAGATTTCTAAGCTATTTATCTTCATACCTCTTATAAATGTTTCGCCATTTTTCGGTTGATGTTTGATATTGACATTAGCTATTTGACTTGTGACAAGGTCAGCCATTTCAGGAGAAGTTGTTCTCTGCACAGGAATATCTGATGGAATCAGACTTCGAATTGACAGCGTGTTGATATAGGGTCCACAAAGATTCACTAATTCTGTAATCTAAGTAAAATTTCTTTGCTATGATACGTATAGGAATTCAGTGAAAAATGAATTTTCATCATTTAGATACATCCTTAGGTGTCATATCATGTCATTCAATCATTTTGAAGTGAAAACTTCTTTTGTAGCGCTCAGACAGATTTTTCGCGGGTTGTGAATTGAATTCTGGCGTCACGCTTGGGTATGATAAAAGATTTTCGTGTAAACTCCGGATGCTAGAGCCAGAAACAAAATACAGGGAACAAGCGGGTCAGTTCAAGAAAGATAATATTGTCCGTGTGTCCCTGTGTATTATATTTATGTATTTTTATCGCGACATTAACTTCTAGGTACTTACCACATTAGTTGGACTTGTCACGAAATATTAAATTTGCATTTCATATCCATTGCAAAAAAGTTATTGTTGTAATATACTCGTATTAATAACATATAAAACTATCACAGCACTTATCTTACGTAAACTTACTAAATGATACCTATTTTCATCACAGCACTTACACATACACTATAACACATCATATTTATGCATTTTAGCGAAATACTTATAAAATGAATAAATAGCATAATATGATATCATACAAAAAAAAAATGCTAGTCAAACGCTATTTCCGACCCGTATATTTTATTAAATTTATTCTTAGCCATGAATACACAAGTCATTCAGCCGCATGTTACTCTCGTGTTGCAGTGCTTACTATAATTATTATTTTAATTATTAAATTTATTTAGTTGTCTTAAACTAGGTTAGTATTTCTTTTTTTAGTTTTCACTTCTGCCGTGCGCACACATTTTTTTATTGGTATTCAGAGCCATTACTAAGTAATGTCGGAAAATATTTAATGGTGTAAAATGTAAAATCACGATTTTAAAGTTTCAACATCTTACGTGGGAGGCTTCGAAGAATGTTATTAACTATAATTACAACTTACTTTTTCAGGATCATAATTGCGAGGATTCATGTTTTCTAGGATATCGGCAAAATGTCGTTCCATAAAAATATTAATCCATCCTCTAGTTCCTGAAATCATGGGTACATCTTTCCATTTGGCATAGTAACACCGCTTCCAAAATATGTCACTTTTTATGTTATCTACTAAAATATTTAGGGGCACATTTGCATCCAGTATTTGAATAAAAAACTCCCTGTCCTTTGCAATCAGTTCATCCAGCTTTGGGTAACCTGTCAAATTTAAAATTATTATTATAATTACAAAGTAAAAAATCTGACAACAGCACTGGCCTATAAATTGGTAACGGTGATATGAATTAAATAGTTTATAGTCTGGAATAGTACATAGGCTACATATTATTCCGAAAATTATGGAACAAATAACATAACTTTGTAGCAAGTAGAAATACAGATATTATATAGTCTACTTATTATCGCGGAAAATGCATAGTTCCAAAAGAAATAAACATTTAATTATCACATTTTAACAGGTAAACGTATTTAGTTGAATTTTGGAAACCCGATCATTTATAGTCTAGAAATATTAGATATATTCATATTATACATATAAGCTTCATATTTTATTATCCCGAAAATACAGACACAACACACAACCTTTGCTTAGTTTAGGGTAAGATGGTGTTAAATTATTTTTTATTTAATTACCATTTTACACAAATGAAGCTACGAGTAACATCTAGTTCAATTGTTATCAAGCAATGACACATGCATTTTAAATACATCACTGTATATTAGAAACATAAATTTATTTTTATTTATTATTAGGAGCCTGAAATGTCTCAAAAGGCTGGGCAAAGGGCGTGCTTAGTTGGTTTGTCTACTACAACGTCATCTGCGATCTGGGTTCCATTGTGTGGTGATCTTGCTCAAAAAACCTCAGGACAAGAACAAAATATATACAGGTGCCACAAAATTTATGCTACACACATTAAGATATTTTCAAATAACACAAAAAAAAAATATTATAAATTGTATTAAAAGACAAACCCATCCAGTTTTTTGTTAGTTGTTCAATACATAGGCAAGCAAGAGGTTTTGGATGATTAACGTCCCAGTCAAAAAATTCTGACTTTAGAGTTCTCTTAGGTTCTAAATTTTCTGTCGCCTTGTAAGCCAAATATGTGGTTTGTTTAACACTAGCTGGCAATTTTAATTCCATTTTGATAAATTTTGGAATGTTCTTTCTATGATTGTATGTTGATGAAACGCAAACTAAGCTTTGAACTGCTTTACTTTGGATCGTTCTTTTCAACTTCATTGATCTAACAAAAGTTTTGGATAAAACTTTAGTTGTTATGTTCTCATGACAACGAATATATCAATGATCAATCACTATTCAGTTATTATAGTTACCGATTCCCTTTTGAAAATCACTGCAGGACTCTAATTGTGTAAATACAATCCTCATAAAAGTAATGTTACATTGGTGTTATAATAAATAATAAACATTGGAATGTTGTTATGGAACAAATGAATAAAACCAAAACGATCAAATTAAAAAAAAAAATGAAACAAAACTGAGTAAATAATTTAAAAATAAATGGTAATACAAATTGCTTTTTCCTCAAAGTGAAATGTATTTCCGGTTTTGCTTTTGCAGTCAATGTCACTATCAAACTAGATGTCAAAGTTTGTTCATATTGTTGTTTTGTCAAACAAATGTCAGCCATATTTGATGTTTTGTGCAGATTCTATTATTTCTTTTTTTGATTCTAATTTGTTGATAGTTCAGTGAAATACATTGAATTCAATTTATTTTCTCTACAAAGGCTACAATTATAGTCCATTAGTGATGGATAAACATAATAGTTCTGAACTTCTAAACTCGGATTTTTCCTTGTCCAAAAATGCCAGCTCTGACTCCTTGGATTCTGATTCGAAATCAAGCTCATTGAATTCTAAACACGGGCAGGACTCCGTAAGTTTCCTAAATGGTTTTAATTTATTCCTATTGATTATGACGACCGTTGCTATACTTCCTGCAGCTTTAGTTTTAGATTTAGTTGTGGTTTTATTCTGCTACCTGTAAGATTGTGCAGTGCAGTTCCTTCTATTTGTAGCAATGATCAAAGGGAAATCTGAGCATCGTTGCCTGTTTGTAAATAGGATACACAGTTATAAACAGCACCGGGGAATTATTTAAGGCTTGTATTTTTATTACAAATAATCTAATTACTGACAAGTGCTGCCTTTGGTTCTTAATGTTCATTTTAAGGAATTGGCTGGTACTGCCCATCCTTTGGTCTTTTGCTGAAAGCTAAGGGCCCTGTTGACATAGACATATCACCTAACTGTACATTCTGTGATCTCTATTATAGTTGTATTGTTGTAATTACCTATACATATAAAGACATAAGTTGAGAAAAAATTAAACATAAAATTTTGTATGTATGTATATTAATTATTGTATATGTCTTCTTATAGCCTCATGTATCCGGGGACATTCAACTGCTTGATGGCGAGAAGGTGATGAGTGTTGCCAAAGACGTGACATACTTGTGCCCATACAATGGCCCTTCGAGAGGAGTGCTCAAAGTCACTAACTATCAGTTGCACTTTAGGCCCACTGACTCTTCGACATTGCAAGGGACCTTGAGTGTGCCTCTTGGTGTTGTAAGTTTCATGGTTATAATTTTCCTTAAAATTGCTTTGAATGAATGGTTGTTTTTGATAATTCTGTTTCTACTTGACTGCCATGTAGTCTGATATTAAGTATGTGCTTACTGCTTACCAAGAAGACACCAGACAAAAAATTGTAACAGTAAATAACCCTTACTTGTTATTTGCATCGTCACACAAAACTCTTTGATAGATCTTGCATATCTAAACGGAAAAAAAGGTGGGACATTCTGGTAGCATCAGTTTTACCACACACCTATGATCTAGGCAAAGGTGCCTTGATCACTGAAGAGTGAGTAGGTAACTTCTGGACAGGAATACTATACCTTAGACCTTGTCTGTACCATGTGTTGCTTGGTGAAGTAAGGTGAAACATGAGCCCATTCAATGTAATAAAAAATCTCATTGGAAAAAGTCTACAAATGTGAGGGTTTTCTAGCTCAGTACTTTAGTTGGTTGGTTGGTTACTTGGTCTTTGGTATTCTGAAGAACAAGCAAATAGAAACATTTGTAATTAAACACTTAGTAACTTACTGAAATAAATGTAAGCATTTAAAACTTTAGTTTAGGTGAGTAGCATACTTTATTATAGTGTTGAAAATTATAAGTATTGTTGTATACTGTCATTTGTTTATTGCCTTGATTTAGTTTGTTTTTAAAGGAGATTAATGAGTGCATTAACATCTTTAGCAATCTTGTGGTTGTTTTTCTTCCTTTCTGTTGTAATATACAGTGACAGAACAAATACCTAATATACCTGACCTGAAGCAAACAACACTCCTGCCTCCTGCCCACCACAACACATAGATCTTTTACTGATGATATGCCATGCAGTGTCTAATTAATAATTTCAATTTTAGGTATCTCGAATTGAAAAAGTTGGTGGAGCTTCCTCTAAAGGTGAAAATTCTTATGGCATTGATATTTTCTGCAAGGTAAGAATTAACAAAATCTATTTGACTAATTCAATTATTATTTACTAATATGATAAATATATTCATGTTTAATATAATAGTGTCAGTAAAAAGTAAAAGTCAGTTGATCTTATCTATTATATAGGTAAATTAGCTGTACCCTGCCACACTTCGCTGTGGAACATTATGATGCACAAATTATATAAAAACAATCCTTGACGTGGATTATATATCATTCTAAAATTTCAGCTCGATCAGTGCAGAACTTTTTGAGCTTTTGAATAGAATAGAATAGAATATGCTTTATTGGATAAACTGTGTACAGAGTACAAGATATTACAATTTCTATGAGTTCCAACAGTTTTGTCCATTTCGAACATACAATATTATTGACCATTTTGAAAATAATAATTAATCTAATATTTTAAATTCTTAATTAACATTACAACAAATAATGCAACATTTTAAATTCTTAATTTACATTATAACACATATTAAAACAGCATGGCACAAAGAGTGACTGTATATTTACTATTTGAATACAATATTTACGTTACTTATTGAAATATTCTTTGAGATCATAAAATGCTTCAAGCGTACACAATCCAACATAACGTTTTTATATATAGAGATTATTCTTCTCTCTGGTTTGTTTGTGACAACAGTTAAGTAATACTGCAGGTGAAATGCTGCCTAGGAGCTACCAGTTTCCTAATTAAAGTTAAATCTACTTTTCAGGATATGCGTAATCTGCGTTTTGCTCATAGGCAAGAAAATCATTCACGCCGAGGAATTTTCGAGAAGTTGCAACAACTTGCATTCCCACTTTCTCATCGATTGCCACTGTTTGCGTTCAGTTACTCAGAGTCGTTTGCTGAAGACGGCTGGCATGTTTATGAGCCGGTGGCAGAACTAAGGCGGATGGTGAGTAGTCCAAAATTTTTACATTAGAAACAATAATAAAACCTTTTGTAATAATTAATAAGCATGGTAACTAATTAGTCTGTTAGATTATTAAAAATATTGTAGGTACAAATATCTTTTCTTGTTTCTCAGACAAAAAATGACGAAGATATAGTGCTTAGCAGTTTAAAGTGACGTCAGTTCATTGTACGATTTTTACGAAGACGTGACGTCACAGCCCCACACTCCAGAAGTTTGATGTTCTAAAACTATATCATCAGGCCTATTAAATAATAATATAGATCATGATTAAGTCCTGCGTAACGTTTACAATATCATATCATGCTAACGTAACAAGAAATGAACTAGGAAATGTAATATCTAAATTAAAGTAAAGATTCATTTGTGTAGCATGAGTACGTACAATGATAGAACGGTTACGAAACCAGTTTGCCATACACTGCCTTTCGGCATGCAAAAACATAAAAAATAATAAT
The DNA here is from genome assembly GCA_017562165.1 of Ectropis grisescens. NCBI lineage: Eukaryota > Metazoa > Arthropoda > Insecta > Lepidoptera > Geometridae > Ectropis > Ectropis grisescens. The sequence goes on along the minus strand of CM029781.1, from coordinate 11,543,538 downwards.
TGGCAGTCATAGATTAAAGTGGGACTGCGGATTGAAACGAAAACGAATAACTCAGAATTTGATAGCTCACTTTGGAACTTACGCGGGTGAAACCGAAGGGCGCGTTTAGTCTGGAATAAATCTTCAAAGCAGTGAGAAATAAGTCTTCTAAGTATGTCCTTCTAGATATGCGTTAGCAATTCTAGATGGCCATGGTCCTGAGTTCACCCGAAGAGTTCTTTCATTTACGAGCGTGACGCTTGAGCTCAATTCACTATTCTGTGTGTGGTGCGCCAAAAAGTTTTCATTTCAATAATTTCAGGGCGTAAATAACGACATGTGGCGTATAACGCGCATCAACGACAAGTACGACGTGTGCGACAGCTATCCGTCCGTGTGGGCGGTCCCGGCGGCGGCGAACGATGACTTGCTGCGCTCGGTGGCGGCCTTCCGCTCTCGGGGAAGGATCCCTGTGCTGTCCTGGATACATCCCAGCTCTCAGGCCACTATCACCAGGTGCAGCCAGCCGTTGGTCGGGGTGAGGATATCATTCATACTATTTACTATCTATACCAATATCACGAACTACTGGATTAGCCCTGAAAACAATGGATTAGTATCAGGAACTGCTGTCACTTGTTTGTGAATTGTGAACCCATATTTTATTTATATATTTTCTGAACCGATTTAAAAAATATTTTACCATTCAATATGTATGTGATCCCTGAATGCTATAGGGCAGGGGTCGGCAAGTAATTTTAGGCGGGGTCCGGATGCTGGGCCAAAATTTTACCGAGGTCCGGAAAAAAAAAAGTGGTAATAGGTAATTAAGTGCTACTTATTTAAGTATTTATTGTATGTTTTCAAACCAAATTTGTAATTACATATAATAAAAACCCAAGACCTAAAATCAATGCAATAAATTACACCGACGCGCTTGGCCCAGTTCTTTATAGTTTGGTTCTCGAGAAGAACAGCAAACTCGAAGTGTGTCTGCTAGGCGGCCGTCTTGAACGATATTTGTTACTAAAAAAATCTGGTTGCCTGTAAAGTCGGTTTTACGGGCGAAGATTTTACGTGACAACGTCTTTTTCTCGGTAGAATATTTATTGATATGAATATAATTAAATTGCACAATAGATACAAGGAATTGAATGAAAATAAGAATTGCACAAATTTTAACTATAGAAATATATTTTGTTTACTAAAACATTGTACATGTAAACTTAAACTTAACTAATTCCTATTTGAGTGATTTTGTTGAGGATAGGACGATGATAGAGAAATATGAAATGAAAGGAAGTGTTTCTGCTGTAATGTGTCTTGCGAAAGTCAAGTCGATAGTTGTTCCTTTTAACGTAGTTGACTTAGAAACGTTTGATACGCAATCAAGATTATACGTATTTTCATGAAATTAAGAAATTAATCAATCAATCATAGTTTACGATAATGAAATATCAGTGTACAATTATTTACCTTTATTGTTGTAGTTGTTGTAAATGACGAATCTAAGCACTCCACATTTTCACTACAGACACAGCTGACGATACTTTAACCACACGTGTGAACTTGTATTATGACGCTTTCTTGTTTTTCCAACGCCAAGAACGTTCGAGAAAGACAAAGACAGAGACACAAGAATGCGCCGATTCAATGCGCCTAATTCTCTAGTGCTGCGCGCGCGGCAGACCGATCATAGTTGAGTGGGAGAGACGCAAGGCATTCGGCGGGCCTCTCTCGTTCGGTGACTCATCGTAACGTTACCGAGCGTTACACTTTTTCATAAGTGACTCCCAGCCGCAACCTAATTTAAGACGTTGTCACGTCAAAAAAACATTTTGAGAAAGATGAGTCAAGACGATACGTAAGTCGAGCCAAGCATAGTAGCCAAATTGATAGCATTTTTTTGCAATTAACATATTTTTTCTTAGCTGTGTTTGGCCTGAAATTCTTCAGTGGATACAGTTTTATACGTTTATAAAGATTAAAGATTTTTATCAATTATTTCCATTTGAAGTGAAGCTTTTGACAAATTAAACAATTAAGCAGTAAGTCAGCCACAATAGCCCAAAATGGTTCATGAGAGCTTTCATCCACCATGAAGCTCAGTCGCTTCATGCTTCAACTTTCTTTTCCGAAACCATTTACCAGAACAAAAGCCACGCACTGAGACCTTTGTTTTAATCAGGTTTCCGATACGGTGCGGTAGCTTTTCTGTTAGATATTTTGCTGCATCAATTGTTGCGGTGATGATGGCGTCTTTGTCCACGTCAAAATGTTTTATCACCCAAGTTGTCTTTCACATCCTGGAACTCCGTCGACCCACTGTATTCTCGGTAGCTCCTAGTTTTACCAACCTGCTTAGACGTTTGAGTTCCCTTCGATGGTCTTGGCCATCTCTAGGATCTTATCGTCCAGCATAATCTTGGGGCATCGGGTAGTAACTATGATTGGGTCGTTTGGTGGTGTCGCGGAAACAGATCTTCCCGCGCGCTCAGTCTCTTTTCGCTCAGTGTCACGAAGCTATGTAATGCTACTTTATAGGTACTGTCTTGTCATGGTTCCTTGATGATCCAGAAAGTGACATTATTGTAAATTGATGCTTAAGCCTCCTGGAGTTTCGCCTTTAAGAGGCTTTCACTTCCTAGCCTATAGGTTTGCATGATATTATCGCAGATCTTGAGATTGACTTGTCTTGTAGCTCGCAGTGTAGCTATAAATTCGATGAAGACGTTACGTGCGTGGTGCTCGAAGCCGTGACATAGCGGGGCGGTTCAACCTGTGTCTTGTCGGCTCTCGTTCGGCTCATTTGTTGTTGTGAAGGTGCTTTGAGAGTCCTTGACGTCAATGGTGGGATGCATGGGATGAGATTCAGAGAATGCTCTTGGCTGGTTTTCCGCAGCTGCCCTGTGCTGTGCTCTTTCGGAGCTGGTTTGCATGGGCGAACTAGGAACAGGATGCCCCCAGATGTCAGTTGCATTTGTTTGGTCGTGCGAAAGGGCTCTGAGAAAGCTCAGATTTTCTCCCCTATCTTCGTATACCGCAATCTCATGATGTTTAGAGGCCTCAATGCAACCCAGCCGGTCTGTGACTTGCGCTCTTGAGTTTCGATTACCAGCGCATGCACGCTTATTGCCCGGGTGTTTCACCAGGATTTCTGATCAGGTGTGCGAGCAGCGCACTTGCCCGTGTGAAAGGCGTCCGACCTTACAAGTACTGTAGTAGTGTTTTCGATCGCACCAACCGAAATCGGTGGCCGTGTACCTCGCACACATGGCATAGCGTTGTAGGTTTTCAGCTTTTTGTGACTTTACGGTACTCTCATTGAGCAGGCAAGACAACCCAGGTGACAAACGGGCTCGTTTCCATTCCCAGTCGAAGCAAAAGCTTATTTCGAGTCCTTCTTCGTTGCTGTCCATGAAGAGAGCCACTTAGATTACATATTATTTTATTTAATAAGTTAAATTCTACGTGGTAAAAAAATATTGTTTCAGTTAATAAAGGTTATCTACATTTTCAAATGTATACTTGGTATCCAATACAATACTTGGCGGTCCGAGGTTCGACCTTTCGCGGTCCGGATACGGACCGCGGTCCGCCTGTTGCTGACCCTTGCTATAGGGTATAGGCTATATAGGTACGACGACGGGCAAAGCCGGGGCAGACCGCTAGTCAGTATAAAGAAATTCTACTAAACTATGGTACTACGGTACTAGTAACTAATCCATATACCATAAGTAGCTGTTAAGACTTGTGGGTTTCTTTTACAAGGAGAGAGTCAAGGCCATAATGCACCACGCTGGCCCAGTGCAGGTTAGGAGATGACACATAACCTCGAAAGATTCTAGGTACATGTCGGTTTCATCACAATCTTTTCCTTCACCATTTTAAAGTTATAGTCTGCGCTCGGTGGCGGCCTTCCGCTCCCGGGGCCGGATCCCCGTGCTGGCCTGGATACATCCCAGCTCACAGCTACTCTCACGTGGTGCAGCCAGCCTTTGGTTGGGGTTGAGGATATCATTCATACTAATATAGACTGACTAGCGGTCCGCCCCGGCTTCGCCCGTGGAACATATACAGCCTACAGCACACAGGCTATAGCACTCGTACATCCAATGGCGAAAGATTTTTGAAATCGTTCCAGTAGTTCCTGTGATTAACGCGTTCAAACAAACCACCTCTTCGTCTTTAATATTAGTATAGATCGATAGTAAACAAACTGTGATTAGCTAAGTAACGGCTAAGTAACCCGCACTGGGCCAACTTGATTGATTATACCCTTGACTATCTCTTTACGAGAGAAGGCCCTAATTGCGACCAGTGGGAATATTTAGCCGACTGCTTATGCTAGTCGGGAGGACGGAAACTGCCGATCCCGAACCCCTGGTTCGAATCCCATATGCACCACTATCTTTTCGAAGTGCGTAATGCCGCTAACTTGAAACGGTGAACGAAAACATCGTGAGGGAACCGACATGTTGCTAGAACATTTCAAGATCATGTGTCATTCACCAAACCGCACTGGGGCAGCGTGGTGGGTTATGGCATAGACTCTCTCCTTGTGAGAGAAGGCCCCGAGTCCCAGCCGTGGGAGTATTTAGTGGGCTGCTTTATGTTTATGATAGAAAGCAAGCTGTGATTCGTATTTTAGACAAATATTATTTGTAAGATGCGCGATGCACCAAATCGATGTGTTTGCGACGGAGTTACTAACAAGTCGACATAACCTTTTGTTTGATGATAGAATTATAATGAAAAGTGATAATCGTTTTTCAAAACATATGAATCAGAAATGGTTCACTAGTCGAGTTCGATCAAATTTTGCGGTTAAATTGACGTATGGAATACTTCTCTTCGTGCGAAGAACATCAGTATGTGTCGTCGTTTGTATTTTTAAAAGACTGTATCTAATACTAATATTATAAAGCTGAAGAGTTTGTTTGTTTGAACGCTAGGATCTCGTGAAGTATTGAAAGATTATTTTTCTATTGCATAGTCCATTTATCGACGAAGGCTATATATAGTTAGGCTATAGAACATTACACTAATCTCAATAGAAGCGGAGCAAGAATCAAGAATGTGGAAGAATCCTTTTTAAGAGTTTTCGTAGCGTGCTTTGACATGACATCATGTGTCTAAGATGGCGTCATTGAATATAAACCTTTGCTAATCAAATTTGTTTCCAAATCTGAGTCGGTACGACCAATTTCCGACAGGTGGCGTAGCCGGTAGCTGAAGAGGTTTTTTGTTTGAAAGCGATATTCTCAGGAATTACTGAACTGATTTCAATAATTCTTTCACCGTTGGATATGTACGGGATCTCTGAGTGCTATATATGTACCACGGGCGAAGCCGGGGCGGACGTCTAGTATATTATAATAAGTAAACTTTATTGTAGCCAAGAAATATTGATCGTGTCAATTTTCAAATTTAAAAATCGCATCAAAATCGGTTCATTATTGACTATGACATCATAGACAAACACAGGAACAAAATAGACACACCGAAATTATAACATGCTCTCTTTACGTAGTCTTGTGGTTTAAGAATATTTATGAATCTAGATTGAATTACATTAATGAATAGGTACATAAATAAACTTTGGTGGACATTTTATACACTACACTATCTGACCCCAAGCTAAGCAAAGCTTGTACTGTTTGCAAATCAAAGGTTTTGGTCTCGTATTTTAGAAGTTAGAATTACACACTCAGTTGCCAACTCCAAAATGGATGATGTCATGATTAATTTGTGGTTGGTGATTTCATATCATTGTGTTTACTGTATGCGTTCTGGTCGTAATTCGATGTTAACAGCCTGTTAACTCACGTGCAATATGGAATACCTACCTAATGCGTTTTGTACAGGACATTTTTTGTAGTATTTAATTATTATATGTAATTCCTGGAATAAATCCCTAGCCTACGAATTTCTGTGATGTCTTATCGTATTTATATTGTTTTAATAAAGCTGTGAAACTTCACCTTCATCATTTTTACAGCTTTGAAAGCTATAATCAGACAGATTTTGGCTAGGGTGCGTCAAAAATAAAAATAAAAAATAATTATGTTTTCTCATTTTATAAAAGACTAGCATTTTCACCAGCCTAGTTCCCGTTTCCGTTATTTTTCTGCGATAAAATGTATTATTCCCAAACTAAAATCTACCTGTGTTCCAAATTTTATTCCGATATGATTGAGCAACAAACATCCAAACTTTTGCATTTATAATCGTCTTGCACTTTTCCCAGAAAAGTTGTCGAACGTCACACCCTATCATACAATGTTTGGTCTGATTTGTGAAAAAATTCTCTACTCATTCCTTGTCTGGTACTCCACTGATATGAAAGTTTCGCTAACTTCTCCAATTCATCAAAGTTAATTTCGATCATGTCCGATGATTTTTTCCCTTATTGTTTTTTACCATTCATAGGTATGCACTTGACATATTTAGGTACATTTATAGGTTTTTGGAACGTCAACCATGAAAATGATCTCCACGGACAACGAGGTCCATGCGTTTTTTGTGCTTAATTTATACTAGCGACTCTCCCTGGCTTCGAACGGGTGCAATGCTGATACTAAATATAAGTACCTACTAATAAAATTCCGGTCCGGCGGCAAGACGTTTCGTTTTACGTTTTTCGTTTCACATAAGTCACAGTTTTTAGTGATGGATACTTTTTTGGCGCGACGGACGCACGCAATGTGTTGATTGATGGAACGAAACGTGCTTCACACCAAAGATGGCGACAGCGGCTTGTTTGTCAGTGCCATCAGAATTTAACGAAATTCTCGATAATCCAAATTTTGTGGACATATGTTGTCGACTCAAAATCAATATTTTTTGACATGGCGAAGTCTTGTTTAAAGCGGTCTTCAAAAGCGTACCAATGCTCTGGAGAGTTGTGATGTAAATTCTGTAGTTTTTTTTATTTTTTTAACGTTCGTTTTTTTATAGCATATAGTGACGGGAAAAGCAGTCTATGTGCCTGATGGTAAGCAAGAAACGCCTGTCATAAAAGCACCGTGTCATGCAGCTATTGGAACAATGTACCTAGAACTAACTGCACTGTGCTCATCACCCAGAGATTTAAAATAATATAAGTCTATGACCTGTGTTTTTCTTTGGAAATATGTGCCTTCAAATCGAGTTAAAATGCTTTACAATATTAATAGATTTGTAAGTATCAACTTTGTTGTTTGTATTACGCAGGTGAGTGGTAAAAGGAGCCGTGAAGACGAGCGGTATATACAGCTGATAATGGACGCAAACGCTCAAGCGCATAAGCTATTTATCATGGACGCTCGCCCAACAGCCAACGCCGTCGCCAACAAGGCTAAGGGAGGAGGGTATGGATTTATATTTGTAGAACGTCTTAAATACAAAAGAAAAGATAATCTAAATTCTATTAAAACTCATAACACACAATAAAATCTATTAAATTCGGCCCAACCGTCTGATAACAACCACAAGCACGGTATATAATCCACCTTTTCGGTGAATTTGAAAACAATTGCATAAGCAAGTAGGTAGGCCTGAAGCGAGTGATAACAATATTGGTTAAATATGCTTAACCCTCTGTTCGAGTGTATTTATAAGCTTGTCATTAATTTTAACGGTGAAGGGAAACATTGCAAAGAAACCAGCATGTTGCAGAAAAAATACCGCTTTTGAGGAGATGTACTTGTTCTGTTTGCCGACCCACAGTTGGCCAACGCCCAGATAACAGAGAACAACGCGGCAGGGAAGGCCCTGAGTCCCAGCTGTGGGAAATAGTGGGCTACTTAACTTTATTATACTTTTTTATATTGCAGATATGAATCGGAAGACGCTTATCAGAACGCAGACTTGGTGTTTCTCGATATTCACAACATTCACGTGATGCGGGAGAGTTTGCGTAAACTGAAAGAGCTATGTTTCCCACAAATCGATCAGACGAGGTTGGTACACATTTGACATCCATATTTCTGTGTTCCGGTTTGAAGGGCAATGTATATTGGGCTAAGAGATAATTCATCTTATATCTCCGGGTGACGAGATCAGTGCAGTTCTAGGCAGTGATTTGGGCTTTTCATATTCAAATATCTGTGTGCCACTTGACTGTTATTGTTATGGGGATTCCGTCAGGAAAATGTCTTGCTCGTCTCGTCACTGTTTATTCTAAAGAAAAATCTATGGACATTACTTACACAGCATTTAGCTCCAATTTAAGCTAAGCTTGTTTTCCGGGAGCCAGAGAGAACCAACTCATAATATAAATGCGAAAGTAACTCTAGTCCAGGATCCCTGGTACAATTTTTGCAACTGATTACTATCAAGCTCATTTTATATAGAGAAGTTGGACTACTCTGTCTGTGACACTGTCACCATTACCCGATGTTTATGTAAGGAATGCATAAAAACTAATGTACTCGAATGTAACATGATTTCAGATGGTTCAGCGGCATCGAGACTAGTTGCTGGCTCAAGCACATAAAGTGCATTTTGGCTGGAGCCGTCCGTATAGTAGACAAGGTAAGCATTATTTTACTAAAGTTACGTAGTATGAAAATTTACGTGGTCGTTACGCATATTTAATTAGTCAATGGGTAACTCACGTATGATATGGTCGGTCCAATTGAACTCAAGTTTCGACCGCGTCGTGCGGCCTTTTTCAAGGAGAGTGCGCGCGTGTGATGGCTGCCCGTTTGGCACAGCGGGCGCGGTGGCACAGTGGCGCGGCACGGACGCAAGCTCCTGTGGCTGTTGCGGGGTGCAGGTGAAGGGGTGCGAGAGGGTTGCGCAGGTGTACACAATAACTCTTCGTCAAACATCTTCGTTCCGACCATATCACAAGTGAATTATCCGTTGGATCGATTAATTAAATAAAGTTGCGTAGTTCAAGTTTCAAAATAAGTTTTCATCTTCACTTCTATCGGCAGTCCCAATGCCTGCCAATTTCATTTATTGAACGATTTTTATGCGTTATACATAATGCCTAAAGGTTCTGTTCCGTTTCCATCCAATCCGTTGCATCCATCCAACTAAAATCATTATGCTGAGCTGGGATCGGATTGTGACAAAAATGTAAAATTAAATAGATGAGAAACATGTAATGATTCAATAAGGCAATTTTGTAGACGACGTTCGGGATTGAAATTAGCAATTATGTACCTATGTATATCCTTATTACATTTGTAGTTAGAAAAGATGGTGACTGGATTGGTCTCAATTTTGAACAGTGTCTTCAGATTGGGGTCTGAATATAGTTTTAATATTCGGTAAAGTTTTTGTCAAAAAGCATTTGTTATGAAATTTTTGTGTCATTTCCAACAGTTAATGGAAAGTTTTTTTATAACTCCTTAATTGTTGTTTTGTAGGTAGAAAACCACAAGACCTCAGTATTGGTGCACTGCTCAGATGGTTGGGATAGAACTGCCCAACTGACTGCGTTGGCGATGCTGATGCTCGACCCGTACTACAGAACCCTCAGAGGATTCCAAGTGTTGATTGAGAAAGAGTGGCTCTCGTTTGGACACAAGTTTCAATTGGTAAGTGTGTATATTTTACAAATTCCGAAATGAAGGTGTGTTTCGCTATATTTAATTATCATCATGTTTTTTCTTTAAGTGTCTAGTTAGGCATAGTTGGTAGTCAACCGGCAAAGTAGGACGGTAGGTAGGAGGTGGGTTCGAATACCACCCAGGCAAATATTATTGTGATTATTACAAATAATGATTTCACTTCGAAAAGAATGTGCTATGTGTGTGTGTGTGTGTGAAAAGTCATGTGTGTAATGTGCGCTAACTTAAAACGTGTTGGATTATGGCCTTGACTCTCTGCTTGTGAGAGAAGGACCCAAGTCCCGGCAGTGGGAATATTTAGACGTGCTTATGCTATTTCGTATATTTTCTTCCCTTATTAAGTGCAATAAAGGGTTTATCTATATGTCTATCTATCTTTTTTAGCGTATCGGTCACGGCGACGAGCGCCATTCGGACGCCGATCGCTCCCCAGTGTTCGTGCAGTGGCTGGATTGTGTCTGGCAACTCCAACAACAGTTCCCAACCGCGTTCGAGTTCACCGAACGGCTCCTCGTGGCCGTGGTGGACCACCTCTATTCGTGCCGGTTTGGCACCTTCCTGTTCAATACGGAACGCGAGAGGGTCAAAGAAGGTGAGACGTTATTGACGACGATCATTTCATCATCTTTTCCAATTAAAAAAAAAATGATTTTGCTTGTGCTTGGTTTTTAGGTCGCCCATCGCTTTTTTACTTTTTTAAGTTATTGTATATTTTCGCTGTTTTGTTTTATAATTAAGTCCAATAACGAGTCTATGTATCATAATAAAATTCGTATGTAGGTGATTAAAACGTGGTCACTGATAGTTAAGACCATCCACAAGTTTAATGTCACTCAGCGTGTTATGGAACGAGCTATGCCAGAAGTTTATCTGAGGGAGCGTATCCGAAACGAACTCATCCGTCAGAGGACCAAGATTATCGACATAGCTCAACGTTCAAGTTGAAGTGGCAGTGTCCTGGTGTTATTTGTCGTAGGACCGATAACCGTTGGAGTGGAATGGAGCGTAGCACGCCCTGAAACTTGATATAGTGGTGATATACGTAAGACAGCAGGCAGTGACCGGGGAAGAAAATCCGAGGTTAGGGCTGATTGGCGTATCCTGGACCTAGTGGCCTATGTCCAATGGACTAAGGTAGCATGATGATGATTAGTGTATTACCAAAGTGGAACGGTTCAAAAAGTAACTCTATGAACACCTGTCCAGGTTTATAGTTTATAGAGTAACTTTTAACAAAACATCGCCAACATTTCTGCAAGTGGCAGCCACCGCTTACCATTAGGCGGAAACGTTTGCTTTTAGTTAAAAATAATGCTATATTTCATTTTCAGAAGTGAAAACGAAGAGTGTATCGCTTTGGTCCTACATCAACAGCCGGCAAGACTTATACCTGAACCCGTTGTACTGGGGCCCCTCGGCATTGGGGGCCAATTCGCCGCCGTCGCCGTTCTCGAGGCCCCAGGTGGTGTTGGTGCCAGTGGCCTCGCTCCGAGTCATCAAACTTTGGAAGGCGCTCTATTGTAGATGGAACCCGACTATGAGGCAACAGGTATGTATGAGTGTCTAACGACACTGGGTTTAATCAAGGGATTTTTTTTGAAGTGAAATACTTCTTTTGACGTCTTTAAGATCACACGGCAGAAATGAAAACTAAACTCAGAAATAACCATTAAAACCATTGAATAATTTTAATAAATAAAAACGATTCTATAATAGTTTTAATGTTATATTGTTAACACAGACAGGAAAGTGACAAATGCGACTGAAGGACTGCCTATATACAGGCACAAGAATAAATAAAAAAATAAAAATAAAATACATATGTGGTCTATGGTGCGCCAAAAGAAGTTTTCAGTTCAAGAAAAGCCGAAGAAATGTTTTGTTTGAATATCTAATTTCATAAACTACTGGAGCCATTTAAAAAAATATTATTATATACGACTATCACCGTTACCTACATGATCCCCGAGTCCTATAGACGTATAAGTTATCGCAGGCACCATCGGCGGTGACCAAGTAACCCGAACGAATCTTTCACTTACAAACGTGACGCTTGATTCCAATTCCGTGTGTGGGGCGCCAGAAAAAGTTTGCACTGCGCCAGAAAAAAGTTTTTTATTAACACTGAACCGTCATAGCTTTTTTTTTTTCGTAAAAATGTACAATTATGCCAATTTTTTATTATTTGGTTAGTTATTAATTTAAAAATTATTAAAAAGTGCAAAATAGGCGCGGGAAATGTACATATGTGGAAACCGGCTTCTTAACAATTCGATATTCGTACTGAGCTAATTGTTCTCCGTCGTTTCCTTTTTGCGTTCGGTTTCATGCAGGATCCGATATATCAACGCACACGTGAACTGGTGGCGTTAAGGGCCCAGCTAAATGCATGCGGCGGCGGCGGCTTTTCCCCAGGATCCGATATATCAACGCCGGCGAGCGGCGCGGCGCGCGAGCACGCGGCGCGACTCCGGCTCGGCATGACGCCGCCCCGCGTCGCCAGCCCGCACCACGTTTGAACACGCTCTTACGTTACGTCACCACTTCAACTATTCACTTAGTTATCTGACACTTAGTAATTACTTAGTTATATGAAATATCACTTCTACTTTTTACGAAACTGTTTTTCCAGAATAATTTTCTATAATTTTGTTTTGTTTTTTATAATAGAGCAAAGAGATAAATCGTAATGTGCAAACATATCTGTGTTCCGGTTTAAAGGGCAATGTTTCCAGTGAAATTACAGTACATAGAAAAAAAACATCTTATAACTCTGGGTGACGAGCGTAGTGCTAGGTAATGATTTGGACTCTTCATGTTCCAATAGCTGCGTGTCACTGTTCTGTTTTGAGCAGGCATGTTAATTACCAATTAATCTATTTCAAGAGTTATCAGCCGCGATAAAAAAAAACCGGTTCTGGACGAACAAACTGGACAAATGATAGTGAAAGACAATATTAGTTTAACAGACAATTGCTATAATTATTTAAACAGTTCAAGATATCAGCATATCAGCTAATGCTGCTCGCCTATTACTAAATAAATAAATATCCGCTTATGAACGTATTGCACCGATAGGTAATAATGTGGACTCTTCATATTGACATAACAAATAGTGATGTTACGGGTAGGTAGGTAGGTAGGTACTGTTGCGTCAATTGCTTGCGCGTCCTGTCATTAGTTCAAAATATATACAATTTGTCTTTCATATGGGGCGACAAGACGAACAAGACACGCCTGATAGCAATCAAAATAAGGATTTTATGGATAGGATATTAGATTGAATATAACTAATACTGACTATTAGAACTGAGCAGAGGAAGATTATATTTAACAAAAAGCATTTTTACAGCCTTATCACCTGAAAGTCGATTTTATCCTAAACTTGTGAAATCGATTTTATCGGCTATATTTTTATTTCTGATATCCGATAGTTCCGGTTACGGAGCTTCCTAACATCCCTGATCAAAACGCCTGCCCACAACAGCACAGTACCATGCAGCCATTTGTACTTGAATATCTCCAAAATCTCTACCTAGCACTGCGCTACGCTCGTCACCAAGAGACATATTTATTATGATGATGTTTTATTATTGATATTTTTATTTAAAAAAAAAATATCTTAGCGCCTTAATTTCACTGGCAACATAGCCCTTTGAACCGGAACACAGTAATTAGCAATCAGCTTAATAGAATAACTGGCAAAGGTGTGGTACTTCCCCAGACGACTCTGCAAAGAGACATGCTTAAAGCATGTAAAGTAAACAACGCCATGCATGTTGTTTCTATGAAAACGAAAGCCTTGTCATGACTGTGTAGCGGAATATTAATTAGTATGCCTTATAAGGCAGTCCAAAGTTGTAGGGCAGCTGCCTAATCTAGAATAAGTTATTGTATTTAATTGGATAACGGGACACTCACGTATATACGGTCGGTTAATCCGACTCGAGTTTCGGCCGCGTCCGGCGGCCTTTTTCAAGGAGAGTGCACGCGCGCGACGGGTGCCCGTTTGGCCCGTCAGTTCCAAACGGGCACCCGTCCTGTGTCCTGTTATCCAATTAAATATGTGTAACAACCACGTTAATTTTAATACTAAGTTATTGTACTTTCAATTTTATGAACGGGTAACACTTGTATTGTTTTTAAACTTTCGCGATTTGAACACATAATGTTTGTGATGTATTACAGGACTTAATCACGATTTAATTCATTGTTTAAATACTTCGACGTTTCGGCAGCGTTACAACCGCCCTCGTCACGAGAAGACTGTTATGGGTAACACTTGATATGGTCGGCCCAGACTTAGTTTTAGGTGATCCACACACTAACACGCACCACGCTGCATATCGAAGCATCTAAGCGCGTACTAGCGGGAGTGTAGATTTGCTTCATCGTGCGGGGTTTTCACGCACTTACGCGCGTTGTTGCGTTTTGTGGGTTCACGGCGGCTCTGGCTCATTTCATTCAAACACTCGCCAAGTCCGTCCAAAATCATATACGGCACTGAGGGGCTCGGTGCGCCATATTTTTTTTAAAAAAGAAGTGACAAGACGAGCAGGACATGTGCCTGATGGTAAGCAACATGTCTGCCACATAACAGCACAGTTACACGCAGCTATTGGAACATGAAGATTCTAAATCATTACCTAGCACTGCACTGCGCTTATCACCCAGAATGTTATATCTCTAAGCCCTGAAAACATTGCCCTTCAAACCGGAACACAGTAATGTGAAAACATTACTGTTTGGCGGTAGAATAACTGGCAAAGGTGTGGTACTTCCCCAGGCGGACTCTGCTAGGAGTCCTACCACTACAAAACCATATACGCCATAGCATGCGACTCGCCCGCATCTCGTGCGTTGTTGATGTGTGATCTGAATGAACGCGCGTGGATGTATTTTCAGTGTTGTGCACGCGCGCGGTCGGTTATTGGTCGGGAGTTAATAAAATGATAGAACACGGTTTCACGCACTACGCTGCGTGGTGCAGGGCAGTGTGGAGATCGCCTTAGCCGCATTGAGCAGGCTGAACCGTTATTATCCTGCGAATAAATTATAGTATTAAAAAAAAATTATAGGCACGTTTTGACATTTGAAAAATAAACTCAATATTTTTTGTGTAGTTCCCGTTTCAGTCATTTCTCCACCATAAAAAGTATGTATTTGCTATTCCAGACTAATCTACCTATTTTCCAAATTTCAACCCGACCCGTTCAGCCGTCCGACGTGATTTAACAACAAACATTCAAATATCGAATATTCTTTTATTAAGTATTTTTACAAAAACTGTGTAATTTATTATTATTTTACTTTTTCTTTCGGATTCGTTCCAAGTGTTTTTGTAGGGTATTTCGTCCAAACGTGCATTTTATTTTTTTTGAAACTTTAATCATCTGTGGCAACCATTTTATATAACATAGTTATTATATTATTATACTAGATGCCCGCCCCGGCTTCGCCCGTGGTATATTATATAGCACTCATCGGGATCCCGTACATATCCAACGGTGAAAGAATGACTGAAATCGATTCACTCATTCCTGAGAATATCGATTTCAAACAAAAAACCTCTTCAGCAACCTGCTACGCCACCTGTCGGAAATTGGTCGTACCAACTCAGATTTAGAAAAAAATAGCAAAGGTTTATATTCAAGGCACAGATTACTGAAATTCAATGACGCAATCTTTGACACATGCTGTCATGTGTCATGTCAAAGCACGAAACGTACGAAAACTCTCAAAGGGGAATATAATATTAGTATAGATTTTATTATATTTAGTAGTAAAACATTATTTAAATGATCAAAGTTATTTTATAAAAAAAGTTAATCACCTATGTTTGTCTATGATTGTTGTAATATAGATTAAGAAACTAACTATAGTAAGCCAAATCTATATTTTAGATGTAGTTTTATGTTTTGTAAATAATTTATGGTTATGCAGAATACCAGACCTTTGTTAAAGTGAATGTCATACTTAATACACACACACACAATACATGCTAATCTAAATAATTAAAAAGCTTGTGTTTGTCAGTATCAATGTAACATTCTAATATGCAGTTTAATGTTTTAGTTTATTTGTTATTAATTATTAGAAAATATAAATCTTTCCTGTTTTTAATGTTAGTTTATGTTATAGATGAACAAATTTTATTCTGTTAACAAACCTATTTCATGCCAATACTCAGCTGTTTTGTATAAAAATAAACTTAAACTTTTGGAACGAAGTTCCTTATCGCGCGTTGTGAAAGGGGGCTAGACGGAAAAAATCTTACGAAAAGTTGTCACGACACTTTTGCTATTGTAAGCTGTGCGGCGTCGCATGTTTCTCTGTCTGTCTCTCTCACTTATAGAAAGCAAAAATATTTTCATTTCTATTTCGCATTGAACAGTGTGGTGTCGCGACGATTATTTTGTTGAGTGTATACAGGTTTTTGTAAATTATAAATAATAAAAAATAATAATAATAATAATTCCTTCACTAATTAATCGAAAGGAACTTCGTTCCATCAGGGTGTCCCTTGACACCTCTCAAGTTTTTTTTTGTAGTATAGATTAGTAAACGTGCAGGACATGTGCCTGACAGTAAGCAACTTGCCTGTCCATAACAGCACAGTGACAGCACTATTGAACAGCAGCTATTGCAACATTAAGAGTCAATAACATAGAACAGAACTCTAAGCCAGAGTAGACCACCAAAAATGTACCTAAGTGCCTATTGAAACATGAAAGTCCAAATCATTATCTAGCACTGCGCTATGCTCGTCACACGGAGATATAACGATATAAGGTATTATATCTTCATGACCTATAATTCCACAGGAAACAAACCCTTCAAACCGGAACACAGCGATGTTTTCACATTACTGCTTGGCGGTAGAATAACTGGCAAGTACCTTTTGTACCCAGGCAGACTCTGCAAAGCCTTACACCACTACAAACTAGTCAAATATTGCAGTTAATTTATTTTCTGATATTTTTTGTAATAGTTGGTTCAAAGTCATCAGTAAAACATTACCTATAAGCTTTGTACAGATCTGCGTACTCCGGCGTGGGTGTTGCTGTATTTTCGTAAAATTGACACATTTTGGCACATCACAATTCATGATTATCAAAATGTGTCAAAATTCCATTCTAACTTACCAACATATATTTTTTTTTTTTTTAACTATTGTATGTCAGTATTGTTTTTAAGCTTTCGCGATTTGAACACATAATGTTTATAATGTACAGGACTTAATTACGATTTAACTGGTCACGAGAAGTCTTCTCGTGACCACGGCGGTTGTAACGCTGCCGAAACGTCGAGGTATTTAAACAATGAATTAAATCGTGATTAAGTCCTGTGCATTATAAACATTATGTATATCAGTAATCACCATACCTGATGATGAGCGATGATGCGGTCTACGCAGCAGCGTGTTTACCTATCAGAAATTTTCGAATATCAGAAAAAATAGAACCGATTCACTCTCGACTTGAAAACACCAAGATTGTAATCATCGCATGGGATAAAACCTACTTAGGCAACGCGTTCGACAGCCTAGCCGTTCTTTTCGGAAAACTTCTACTTTTTTCATTTATTGTCATTACCGATTTTAAGGGTCTTTGTTGTTATAATTGTAATATTTCTTGTATTCGTAATAAAGTTTACTGTTCGTCTGTCCGTGATCAAAGAAATAAATTAATTGTGATTTTTAATTTATATTAATATATTTTGTAAAACATTCCTCTTTCATGGCATTTTTTTCTAGAAACCGTTCCAAGTTACAGGTTTCGTTCTCAGATTAGTTTCAGCATCAATTTGCTGATTGCGTTCAACAAACTTTGAATGTTATGAACTACTTTTAGTATGGGACCAAGTCTACAATTGCAAAACAACAAAAAACAAAAACAGCGGTTCTGTACAGAAATACACTTTGGAGTCGTCAATGCTGTTTTTTTCAGGGTTGGCTCTATAGTAAAAGAACTCTGTAGAAAAGTTGCTCATATTGATAAGCAGAATGTAATATTGTAACTCATTGTGCCTGCTGGGACCTAGCGGTGGCTAAATTCAACTAATGACATTTTTTTTTACTTTTTTCGTTTGTATTTTGTCTTATTGTTCGTTATTGCCTGTAAAAATATGTGCATGTTATAGGACAAATATGTGCGATAAATGCGGATGTTTGCATGTGGTGTCTCTGTGTATCAAAAGTATGTGTAATAATTATAATATATGTGTTATTTTAATATCTAGTTTACATACTACAATTATTGCGGCTAGATTGTTTGAAAAGTGTCCATAAATATTTAATTTATTTACTGTCTCTGCCAAATCTGATATAAATGTACGTAATACTATGAATAAATGCTTGAGTTACGTGACGTCACATTTCTCGCCACAGTTTCGTGTTTAAATCACCACTTTATAATAAACAGTCAAATTGAGCACGAATAATGTTTTAGTTAATTAAAGAAAAGTATTATCTCAAAAGTGCATCTTAAATTAAGCCCCAGAGTAAATACACTGTAAATAATATAATAAATAGGTTATAATTAACTTTTGTTTTTCTTAATTCGTTTTACGTCGCGTTCTTGTCTCGTCGTTCTGATAAACATATTAAAGCTATTTGAACTATGACCGGTGAGGGTTTAAGTGATAGGGCGTCGAACGTCTTGTGTTATCAATTGGTGTATTATTGTGACAGTATGGACGTTGTAGGCAAAATACGAAACTATAGATCTTTGCGCCTTTTTAGTTCGTAAAGGGTAAAACGCAAAGACAATATACCCATTTCACTGATCGTATGACTGCTCCTCTTCGCGTTTTATTAGCATAATTCATTATACCTGTTGCGAGTTCGGTCAGTCGGGTTTTTGATTTCGCCGGAAAGAGTACCTACTGCCAAAAAAAAATGGGTTTCTGCTCAGTGAAATGGTGCGGAAGGAATAGGTAACAGGACTCTATATTCACAAGGGATTCACAAATTAGTAATTTAATGCAATAATTATAAAAAACAAAACATCATCAATCTACAAAATTAAAACGTACATTAAAAAAGCGAAATGGTAACTAGTTGATGTCTTTCTTTCCATCCTGCTATGTCCTTAGAAGTTTGCATAACTCATCTCATTTTGTTCGATCATTGGTGAAAAGTGCACGTCACACGGATATTCGGCTTATCAGCTTTTATCGGCTTTTTACCTCGTTCTCTGCGCCCCCGCTGGTCACTTGTGAATGTAATAGAGCACAGGCCCATGAACAAAATGTATGGGTCATATGATACAGCAGGAGACCTATGTAGGATGATAGAAGGGTATAAAATAATAATATTCAGCACTATGCCGGCATTTGAAAGCTGTCCAACTGAGTGCAAATTGAAGAAGGGGGTTCCAACCTTCGCTCTATCCTTTTTGTCGCATGATTTTTGTACGGCATTGTGGAATAATGGAACAGGTGTTGAAACAATAAAAATTGAAAATTTTAATTTTTTCATTATTAGTTTTGTCGGAAAAATTCATGATTTTCCGACGACGTTCAGGGCAAATTTGGTCATTTGATTATGTACGGCATTGGTTCCAAACAGTTTCAATACCTGTTCTAATCCATTATTCCACAATGCTGTACAAAAATCATGCGACAAGAAAGAAAGAGCGGGGGTCGCAACCCCCCTCTTCAATTTGCACTCAGTTGGACAGCTTTCAAATGCCGGCATAGTGCTGAATATTATTATTTTATACCCTTCTATCATCCTACATAGGTATCCTGCTGTATCATATGACCCATAAATTTTGTTCACGGGCCTGTAATCTATAAGCGAGATTTATCGCCGATCAACAGGGTATTTAATCTGTTATAAAACGGGACTCTATTACAAGACAGTAATTTATACGTTCGTCTGTCTATTAGTTTTTTACCATGATGAATCTCGTAAATCGATAATGTATTTGTATTCTCGCTATAACAGAAATATTAAAAAATAAAATACTAATAAGTAATAATCATAAGGGGCTCCCATAAAAATGAGTTTTTATAGGTATTGTATTAATTGCAATTAATTTATTTTCTGATATTTTTTGTAATAGTTGGTTCAAAGTCATCAGTAAAACATTAGCTATAAGCTTTGTACAGATCTGCGTACTCCAGCGTGGGTGTTGCTGTATTTTCGTAAAATTGACACATTTTGGCACATCACAATTCATGACTATCAAAATGTGTGAAAATTCCATTCTAACTTACCAACATTTTTTTTTTTTTAACTATTGTATATCAGTATTGTTTTTAAGCTTTCGCGATTTGAACACATAATGTTTATAATCTACAGGACTTAATCACGATTTAATTCATTGTTTAACAACCGCCGGTTGTAACGCTGCCGAAACGTCGAGGTATTTAAACAATGAATTAAATCGTGATTAAGTCCTGTGCATTATAAATATTATGTATGTCAGTAATCACCATACCTGATGACGAGCGATGATACGGTCTACGCAGCAGCGTGTTTACCTATCAGAAACCGATTCACTCTCGACTTGAAAACACCAAGATTATAACCATCGCATGGGGTAAGACCTACTTAGGCAACCCGGTCCACAGCCTAGACGTTCTTATCGGAAAACTTCTACTTTTTTCATTTATTGTCATTACCGATTTTCAGGGTCTTTGTTGTTATAATTGTAATATTTCTGGTATGCGTAATAAAGTTTTCTGTTCGTCTGTCCGTGATCAAAGAAATAAATTAATTGTGATTTTTACATTCCTCTTTCATGGCATTTTTTTCTAAAAACGTTCCAAGTTACAGGTTTCGTTCTCAGATTAGTTTCAGCATCAATTTGCTGATTGCGTTCAACAAACTTTGCATGTTATGAACTACTTTTAGTATGGGACCAAGTCTACAATTGCAAAACAACAAAAAACAAAAACAGCGGTTCTGTACAAAAATACACTTTGGAGTCGTCAATGCTGTTTTTTTCAGGGTTGGCTCTATAGTAAAAGAACTCTGTAGAAAAGTTGCTCGTATTGATAAGCAGAATGTAATATTGTAACTCATTGTGCCTGCTGGGACCTAGCGGTGGCTAAATTCGACTAATGACATTTTTTTTTACTTTTTTCGTTAAAAATGTGTGCATGTTATAGGACAAATATGTGCGATAAATGCGGATGTTTGCATGTGGTGTCTCTGTGTATCAAAAGTATGTGTAATAATTATATAATATATAAGTGTTATTTTAATATCTAGTTTACATACTACAATTATTGCGGCTAGATTGTTTGAAAAGTGTCCATAAATATTTAATTTATTTACTGTCTCTGCCAAATCTGATATAAATGTACGTAATACTATGAATAAATGCTTGAGTTACGTGACGTCACATTTCTCGCCACAGTTTCGTGTTTAAATCACCACTTTATAATAAACAGTCAAATTGAGCACGAATAATGTTTTAGTTAATTAAAGAAAAGTATTATCTCAAAAGTGCATCTTAAATTAAGCCCCAGAGTAAATAACACTGTAAATAATATAATAAATAGGTTATAATTAACTTTTGTTTTTCTTAATTCGTTTTACGTCGCGTTCTTGTCTCGTCGTTCTGATAAACATATTAAAGCTATTTGAACTATGACCGGTGAGGGTTTAAGTGATAGGGCGTCGAACGTCTTGTGTTATCAATTGGTGTATTATTGTGACAGTATGGAAGTTGTAGGCAAAATACGAAACTATAGATCTTTGCGCCTTTTTAGTTCGTAAAGGGTAAAACGCAAAGACAATATACCCATTTCACTGATCGTATGACTGCTCCTCCTTCGCGTTTATTCAGCACTATGCCGACATTTGAAAGCTGTCCAACTGAGTGCAAATTGAAAAGGGGGGTTCCAACCCTCGCTCTTTCCTTTTTGTCGCATGATTTTTGTACGGCATTGTGGAATAATGGAACAGGTGTTGAAACAATAAAAATTGAAAATTTTAATTTTTTCATTATTAGTTTTGTCGGAAAAATTCATGATTTTCCGACGACGTTCAGGGCAAATTTGGTCATTTGATTATGTACGGCATTGGTTCCATACAGTTTCAATACCTGTTCTAATCCATTATTCCACAATGCTGTACAAAAATCATGCGACAAGAAGGAAAGAGCGAGGGTCGCAACCCCCCTCTTCAATTTGCACTCAGTTGGACAGCTTTCAAATGCCGGCATAGTGCTGAATATTATTATTTTATACTCTTCTATCATCCTACATAGGTATCCTGCTGTATCATATGACCCATAAATTTTGTTCACGGTCCTGTAATCTATAAGCGAGATTCATCGCCGATCAACAGGGTATTTAATCTGTTATAAAACGGGACTATTACAAGACAGTAATTTATACGTTCGTCTGTCTATTAGTTTTTTACCATGATGAATCTCGTGAATCGACAACGTATTTCTGTTCTCGCTATAATAGAAATATTAAAAAATAAAATACTAATAAGTAATAATCATAAGGGGCTCCCATAAAAATGAGTTTTTTATAGGTATTGGTAACGGAAACAGACGCTGTAAATATGAGTATTTACAGCGTCTGTTTCCGTAGCCGAACACAGGCAGTGCGAAATCTCGATTTGGCATCCATACAATCGTTAAAATACCTGATTTCGATACTGTAACTAAATGCAGAGTCGCCAAAAGGCAAGATGTAGTCGCAAAATCGTCGATTACGGATGGTAAAAGTATCAAGACTGCTGTGGCCCTGTGGCGTGTTCATTTCATAATGTCGAAATAAAATATTTAAATGATTCCAAAAAAAAACTATTTAGTTGCAATTACAGCTAAAATATTTGCAACTGAATCGGCGAATTCCGATAAAGTACCTATACCTATTTGATTTAATTAAAATAACACACTTTTCTATCCAAAAGAGCCCCAATTCGTGTGTGCCTGCGGGCCCCGGTATGGTTAAAGACGGCCCTTTGTGGGTTACTCACTTGTGAAATGGTTGGTCCGAATAACTTTCAGCTGCTCCGGTGGCCTTTTTGAAGTAGAATGCATGCGCGCTACCGTTTTTCGTTTGGCACTCGGATGCAGCTGAATCTTAAGTTTTGACTGATCAACCGCATTACACCTTAATGAAACAGCCACGTTAGTTTTCATGGCGTAGGTATTTGATGATTGATTAACCTGTATGTAGTGGAGATGGGTCGCTAGTAGGTATTATATACCTGTAGGTTGTTTTGGTAATATTTTTGTATCGAACGGGACGCCCATACTGTTTATAAAATACCATTGTATCTTTCAACGCTGTATCTAGGCGCATTCAAACCGCGACAGCGGATGGAGTAACGTGTTTGTCTCGTCAAAATGTATAAAGTGGCTAGAGATGTTAGCATTAGAAATAAGGCAGCGAATTACTTGAAAAATGTGAGGTTTAATATGACCAGGCCAGATGTGGTCACTTCGGCGGACGTTGTCGTTATAGGTCAGTATGCTCAATTTATATTACCTAAGTGCTTTATTTTGATTGGCAGATGATTGATATAAGTACTTTGTTATTTGAGTGATTGAAAGACTATTATAAAATGGCAGCTACGCGTTCTATGTCGATATTTACAGCTTAAGACTTTCGATTTAAATAAATTAAAATTATTACGTACATATTTATTCTCAAAAACAGTTAGTTATTCTACCACCAAGCAGTAATGAGAGAACATCACTGTTTTCCGGTTTGAAGGGCAATGTTTCCAGAGAAATTACAGGGCTTAGAGACAACGTTTAGATATCTGGGTAACGAGCGCAGTGCAATGCTAGGTAATGATTTGAACTCTTTATGTTCCAATAACTGCGTCACACTGCTGTTATGGGCAGGTATGTTGCTTACCATCAGGCACATGCCATGCTTGTCTCGTCACTCAACAAAAGCAAACCAATGCTTTGAAATACGTTTTTTTACCAAGATTAAAAACGAGTGAAACTAAGTACCCAATAAAAATTGGTTATCTGTAAAGTATGTTGGTTTACGGACGATAGTTTAACGCTCAGATTGAATACCTCGTTTAACGTGACTACGTCATAACAAAACATTGATAGATGCGGCTCAAGCGTACAACGAGTGGAACGGGACATAACGGGATAGCTTTTCGTGCATGCAGCCGGCGTTCATCGATTTATTAGACGTTGTCACGTTAAAATATTAGACGTAAACTTACGATCGATTGTTATACATAGATATACTTAATATGTTTTAGGTGGAGGAATAGCTGGGTGTAACACACTATATCAGCTAACGAAAAGAGGAGTCAACGCAGTTCTACTAGAAAGGGCGAAATTGACAAGTGGAACTACATGGCATACTGCAGGTACCATTCTTCTACTCGCATACCATACCATAGGACTATTGGACCATGGACTATACTATTGGACGAACTCAAAAATCGAGGAAAAATATGTGTTGTTTGGATATATAGGAAAAGTTGTTAAAAAGATTAGCGATTTGCGTTCCCCACGGCTTAGTAAAAGTAAACATAGACTTTTTTGGTACAGAAATGGATAGGTAATTGATCTTGGATGGCTTCTGCTGCCTACTAGAATTTCGGGCCTAACGCACAAGGTATAGGATCCTATTTACCTCCTTAGTATATTTACTAACTATACTATATTCGTAGCATAGAATCAAAAGCCTACTCCATGACTACTGCTGAGGCTTCTCTCACAAAGAGTAAACAAGGCCATTATCGTAATCGGCCACGCTGGCCCAGTAGGTACAGCTTGACGGATGCTTGAAATAATTAGCCTTCGCAAAGTTTTCTTTACCGGTGAGTCCTGTTAAACAAAACTCTACTAGAATAACACTGAGCTGAGCTGAGAGGTGCAGTCAGAAGTCGAAGCTACTATAGTACGTTATGATTGTGAAATTGGATGTTCTCGCTTCTGAATCGCTACCTAAGATTTTTCATATTTGTACAATACCGTTAAACTTGGGTATGCCTTAATGTACTCGTGTAGTATTTAAAAAAATGGTAAGGATATTTTTGGTGTCTAGTGTGGATCAGTTCCTTTTTGGTAATCGCGGTCAACTGTAGGTCGTCGTTTCGTCGCTAAAAGTTAAGCGAGAGGTATCAAGATCTATAAAAAATAATAAATCTCTCATACAAGAAGTAACAAATAGTCACCGCTGAACCAGTGTGCTATACGTTCATAGACGAGGGCGTCATTATCGGTAAAGTGATTCGACCTATTTTATCGAATAGGTTGGACGATGCCAGAGGAGGGCTTGTGGACATTGTGTAAACATTTTCTAAATGGTTGCTCTACCAACATTTGCGATAGAATTAAATGAAATCGTGTGTTTAGTAGTTTAAGCTAATGAATTATTATTGTTTTACTATCACGTATCGCGACTTAATAGCCTATTAGTTATGTTACGGGAGATTTTTCCTGTTTAAAGCCTAAGTTATGGGTTAATTAATGAAAATTCTTTATTGTTCACACCACTAAAGGATACATACAATTTAAGAAACATCAAAGACGTCGAAAAATATTCGAAATCTATGGGAAACACAGTATCTATTTGTAAAACAGACATTTTCAGAATACAATAATACCTGTCAAAGATAATTTTCAATTTTACCAAAGACGGCAGCAATGATCCATTTTGCTGAATAAATTAATAAAATATTTACGCCAATTTTGTCAAAATAGAGACCTTTCTTTGACATAGTAGTAGACTAAAGGCTACAGGCATATATATGGATCGCCTATGTACCAGCTGGAGTGTTTGGAATTCATCGAGAGACGTACCAAAAGGCTCATAGCCAACGACACCCTTGTACAGAAAATACTACAAAGTGTTGAACATCGCCGCAAAACTGCCAGCTTATCGGGTTTTTATCGGATACATTTCGGAAAGTATGCAACTGATCTGTGTGATCTAATCCACCTTGCCCTTTTTCTATCGGGCTCAGTGACTCAGTCTTATTGATCAGAGTCTTAGACGTAAACCGCCTCGTGAGTTTTGAATTCAATTTTTACTTACAAATCTACATCCTGTAGAAGCCTATATCCTATAGAAGCGGTTTTATCTCCAGCTCCATGAGTTCTTACTCTTAACTCTCACTTAAATTAAAAAAAAATGAAATTTCTGTCGATTGGAATTTTCTCATTTGAAAACTAGAAAAATTATGTCCTAACATTTTATTTGAACAAATGTTAGTTTTAGTTAGGTAGTTCAATTTGAGTAAGACAGTATTTTTTTTTGAAAAAATCGTGCCTACTAATATTATAGATGTTGCGAATGTTTAGATTTTTGTTGCCTAAGCTTGTCAGAATCAGACTGAAATATGAAACTCAGGGTAGTGCCCATGAAATAGAATATTTGGAACTGTTTACTCAGAAGAAAAGTAATATTTATCACTTTTTTTTTTAGGTCTAGTATGGTCGTTGAGACCGTGTGACTTGGAAGTCAAACTGCTTCGGGATTCAAGAACGGTATACAATGAGCTGGAACAAGAAACAGGCGAGAATGCTGGCTGGATTAACAATGGTGGCATGTTCATCTCGAGAAGCAAGGTAAATTATTGATTGAGGACGTCTACTCTCTTTCTACGAAAAACGTAATTTCGAAATAAACTCGCGTAAAGAAACCAGCTTGCTGTAGTTGTAGACTTTCATTTAAATTCTTGAAAGACATGGGAACTCTACCGGTCCATTGTGGTGGCCAACCACTCTTGTGTACGCTCCGTACTTTGGGAAGATATATTGTGTGCACCACGCGTCCACGACTATCATCATCATCATCAGCCGCAAGACGTCCACTGCTGAACATAGGTCTCCCCCCTAGATTTCCACAACGAGGGGTCCTGCGCAACCTGCAACCAGCGGTTTCCAGCGACCTTTGTGAGGTCATCTGTCCATCTAGTGGGAGGCCGTCCAACACTACGTCTTCCGGTTCGTGGTCGCCACTCGAGAACCTTTCTTCCCCATCGGTTGTCAGTTCTGCGAGCGATGTGGCCTGTCCATTGCCACTTCAGCTTGCTTACTCTTTGAGCTATGTCGGCCACTTTCGTTCTTTTGCGAATATCCTCACCCAATATCCACGACTATGATGGGACGCAATTTCAAATCTGTCTGAGTAAAAGAAATACTATACAATATTAGTTTTATTAATATTTTTGTGATATAATAAAGTATTTTGTATTGTATTTTAAAAGGGAAAGTTTGTAAGAAAGTATAGATGTATGTTTGTTACTCTTTCATGCAAAAGCTACTGAAGGGATGTAAATGAAATTTGGCACATAGATAGATAATAGTATGGAATAACACATAGGCTATTTTTAACGGGATCGGGAACCACGTGGATGAAACCACAGGTATTGCTAGTTGTAAATAATTCTCCAATTGTAAGGAGTTAGTTACGTAAACTCAGAGCGAAAGTAAACATTATGAACGATGTTGTGCTTCAATCTCGTTCGCTATCATGCTTACATAGGGTACACGATAACCCCGCGTATAATTTACGTAAATACGAGGCTATTGCACTATATATTTGTTTATCAACACATAGACATTATTATAAATTAACTGACTCTTTTGTATTCTCTTTTTTAATCTTTTATAAATAAATAGGTACCTAACTATAAAAGTAAATATTTCTCTTACAACACTAGGTAGCTCCAAATATTTTTGCTAAACCTGAAAGTATATTTGTAAACTAGAAGCTAAATACCTAGATAGCATATTCTCACTATATGCTAGTATAGGTACGCTAAGCTCTAACTATAAATAAATTGAACCCGGAAAATTATTGTAGGGGCAAATGACATCGTACATTTAGATATCAATTGTGGCTATCACAATTGATATCTAAATGACATTTAAGTCGAACTATCAATTCTGAGACGAACATCGATATAAACCATTACATATGACAAAATCCCAAACTTCAGGCGCACGCAATTATGTTGAGAAGAGTGAGCTCACTCTTTGCGTTCTAGTCCGTTGCAGGAAGCGGTGAATGCTGGAAGTTTTTACCTATTACAATTCGTTGTCAATAACCAAAATAAATAGAACCACAGCATATCTCGCCGCTAGCGATTCCAGGGGTCCAGTATATTGATTGTACCTATGTAAACCACTTACGCTACACACAGACGCACATCCATTGGTTTATATCGATGGAGACGAAGGTGACACGATGACTGCAACCTCACGTGAAAAACTGGACCTCTAAATCCTACGGACTGTATCGTGAAGAAGTGACGAAAGTTAGTTGTCCAGCTGGGTCTCAGTGTAGGCTGATAACAACAAAAACAACAAGAAAACATGGTACATTTTTTTGATATGATATTTTTTTTTAAATTCGCAGGTCCGAACACAAGAATACATGAGATTGCATACTCTAGGAAAAGCAATGGGAGTGCCCAGTCAAATCTTAGAGCCCAACGATGCCCAGAAGCTATTCCCACTGCTGGATCCGTCGGTGTTCCAAATGGCACTCTACGCCACTGAAGATGGTACTATTGATCCGGCAATGGCTTGTAATGCACTCGTGAAGGTTGCCATTAAAAACGGCGCGAAAGTAAGTACTTCCATATTATGATAGTCATCACAGCCATACCTACATCCTCTAAATAAAGCTGGAAGGAAGAAATAGATAATCTGCAGAGGAGGCAAAGTTTCACTGTGTTTTGGTAAATTGCGTCTCAGAAATCTTCCTTTGCTTCAGGTATATGAAGAAACCCCAGTTTTAGACATTCACTACAGTCACAACGCCCTAGGGAACAAGGAAGTCACAGGCGTCCACACAGATAGAGGATTTATCAAGACCAAATGTGTGGTCAACTGCGGAGGTATGGTCAATTAACTATGTACATAATTTAGATAGTAGTAGCCGATGTTGGCTCTGAAATGTGTTCTTCTCATCTCCCTTTGGAAGCCTAAAATATTAATTAATACCTACTAATATTAGTACTATTAGCAGTTAGTCAGTTAGGACGAATAAGTAGGTACTTATGTTGATTAAATTACCTATAATGAAGCGTTTGCAAAAAGCAAATAAACTCCTCTGAGATAGTTCTCAATATCGTCGTAGTAATGTTTCATTTTGTTATAGATTTTTTAGAAAATAAAACAGTGGCGCTACATTAGGCGAAATTGTGAATTTTTTTTGACTATTTGCATTTTGCATCCTCAAAACGTATTTACTGTAATACCTATCTAACATGTAACTAAACATAGAATGTTATTGTATTGTTTTAGTGGTTTAATTCTTTGTCTCAGGTGCATGGGGGGCCCCGTGTAGCCAGATTTGCGGGAGTACCATCTTTACCTATAATCCCGTTCAAACACGCATACGTCGTGTGCGAAGCTACCCCTGAAGTGCGGAACAGCCCCAACATTCGAGACCACGACGTCAATCTGTACATCAAGGTGCAAGGCGAGACTTGCAATGTTGGGGGGTATGAGCCTAACCCGCATATGCTCGATCAGGTATTTATCTACACTAATATTAAAAAGCTGAAGAGGTTTTTGAAGTGAAAACTTTTTTACGGACATATTTTTCGTGGGCTGTGAATTAAATTCTAGCGTTACGCTCGGGAAAGTTACGGCTGGTCTAGTCGGGAGAACGGCGACTGCCGATCCGGAGCCTTCGGGTTCGAATCCCACCACGCGCACCACTGTCTTTTCGAAGTCATGCCGCTAACTTAAAAAAAAAACGGTGAGGGAAAACATCGTGAGGAAACCGACATGTACCTAGAATCTTTCGAGGTCATATGTCATCCACCAAACCGCACTTGGCCAGTGGGGTGGATTATGGCCTTAAACTTTCTCCTTGCGAGAGAAGGCCCCGAGTCTCAGCAGTGGGAACACTTAGTGGGCTGCTTATGTTACGCTCGGGAATCATAAGAAATCTTCGGATAAACTCGGGAGCATGGCTATTTCGACATTGGCCATCTAGAAATACATCACCATTTCCCAAAAACCCATTCAAACCGATTTTCAAACCGATTCGACGATTTCAAAGAAAATTTAGAAATAGATCTTTAAAAAAATGCCTAACTCTAATTTTCTAATAAACCTTATTGTAATATCATCAGGTTGTAATACCACATCATCATCATCATCAACAGCCCACTAAATGTTCCCACTGCTGGGACTCGGGGCCTTCTCTCGCAAGGAGAGAGTTAAGGCCATAATCCACCACACTGGCCCAGTGCGGGTTGGTGGATGACACATGACTTCGAAAGATTCTAGGTACATGTCGGTTTCCTGACGATGTTTTTCCTACACCGCTTTAAGTTAGCGGCATTACGCACATGTAATACCATGTATCTGATGGTAAGCAACACGCTTGTCCACAACACCACAGTGTCACGTAGCTATTGGAACATGAACAGTCCAAATCATATCTAACATTGTACTGCACTCGTACCTAACCTAGAGATATGTTAGTATTTTTCTCTATACCATGTTTGCTCAGGAAAAAATGTCCTTCAAACTGGAACACATCACATGTTTGTACATCACTGCTTGGCGGTAGAATAACTTCCAGTTGGTGCTTCCTATGACTACAAAATAAATATAAGTAAGTATACCTTGTTTGTTTGTGCGATAAATATTCACGCAAAAATCCAGATCTGGATTTTTATGACTACAAAATAAATATAAGTATACCTTGTTTGTTTGTGTGATAAATATTCACGTAAAAATCCAGATCTGGATTTTTGCGTGAATATTTATCGCACAAACAAACAAGGTATACTTACACCTGTAATAAAATTTATCGCAAAAACACGAGATAGAAAACCAATCGCGAACTTTCCCAAAAAAACTACCTTATTACCTACTCCTATTGCTTATTTACCTTTTTTATTCGTTAAAAATGAAAATATTAAATCAATATTTAGGTACTCGTATTTTTAAAAAATCTTATAATTCTAGGTTCCAGACAATTTACAATTCCACCTATACGAGTTGGATTGGGACGTCTTTGGTGTCCATTTGAACAGCGCAGCGACGCTGTGCCCAAAGCTGGGCAACGTGGGCATAAAAAGCACCGTCTGCGGTCCGGAGTCATTCACACCTGATCACAAACCACTGCTTGGTGAAGACCCTAACGTTTTTGGTATGTTCATTTTAAAACTATTTGTGTACACTATAGCATCGAGTTTCATTCGATTAGTTGCTATACCGAGATAAAAAAAATAGCCAATATGTTATATCCGACTATTATCTATTTGTGTACCAAATTTCATCGGGATACAGTAGTAGGTAGTACATGATGCCACTTAGCTAGGCACCTAAGACGAGGATAGTGATTCTAAACGCAATCGGAACAGCTCCAATTCGGAATGGTAATCCTTTTTAAACAGATAAGACAAAGATCGAGATATGAGATTCCGTGCCGGATCAATCTGGCTGGGTTTAGAATCGCTAGGGAGAAATAAATGAATTATATATAATAAATTGAATTTGATATTTTCATTCCCTCCGATTTCAGGCTTGTATCACAACTGTGGCTACAATTCGGCTGGTATGATGTTCTCTGCCGGGTGCGGTATCCAGATGGCCGAATGGATTGTTAGTGGAAGGTACGGCTAATATTTCTAATTCTTATTCGCGTAAAAAAACGAAAAATATACATGAAAACTGGTATTTGTTACTATTATAATTAAAACAACAAACATACATGTCCCTTGTGACCTTCGGACCGCGCCTGATATATCTATATGTGCTTCAATTACAAGCTAACAAACAAAATTCCTTGAAACGATCGAACTATTTTTATTTGGATTACTTAGTGAAAAATCTCGTAGCATCTTCAGTAGGGTTTACATTCGCATAGAAATAGCAATAGCGCAAATTGGATACCAATAAATTTGTTTCACTTTGTTATTGAATATAATATAGAATGACACATTATGATTTGATTAATATGATCATAAGGTTATCGATATTTTATCTCTCGCGTCATTTGCGACGTCGTCTGTTGCTTTGTAGGTAGGTAATCTATTTAAATGTTTTATTTATACCTACTACCGTAAAATGAACCGTTATGCCTGGGCCACACTAACGGGAAATGCCATTAATTATCGCGTTAACGGACGTTAACCGTATTTGTAAAATGCACCTTCGGTACACGTCCTATAGTTGTATTTTACACTTCGGTTAACGTCCGTTAACGCAATAATTAATAGCATTTCCCGTTAGTGTGGCCCCAGCATTATGGAAAATGAAAGAAGCTAGAAATACATAGGTCACATTCACATGTAGTGGATGATGGTAGATTAGTCAAAGACAATACTACGTCATGAGGATTTAGACGAGCGCAGTGGTTATGAGCCCTTCGCTTCGGCAAGGCTGATATTAACCTTTGTCCACCAATTTGCTAATTTCTGTAAATCGTTTTACTCCTCCCAAAATGGGCTGTAGTGGATTTTTAGGTGAAATCTTCATTTGGCGAACCGTACACAGATTTTTCGTAGGCTCTAAGTAAGCCTGACCACTCTGAGGTGAAAGGCTATGGGAACCCCATCGATTATATCTCATCACTATATATCTATCTCATTACTTCCCATTGGTGAAATAATATCTCCTTTTATATCGACCAGGTGTATTTTCTATCCCACTGAAAAATAGTTTAAGTATGTTTTTTACACGTATCTTGTATGTTTGTAAATTTCTTTATTCCACGTATCTTCCAAACGACAGGATGGATTTTAACAGTTAAGATATCATTAGATTCGTCTCAATCACCCAAGTGTCATTGTATTATATAATGTTTTTTATCCGTTAACTTTTTGCAGTCGGGGTTTTAAATTTTAAGTTATTTAATTTTAAATTTCCTTACAGTGTAACTTGATGTTTGCTTACTCGCCACATATATTTGTAGCACAGATACATAATCTGTTATACTTGTTTCAGACCACACTACAACATGTTCACATTCGACATCCGTCGGTTCACACCAGGCCAGATGGCACGCGCGCACTGGATGCGTGAGAGCAGTCATGAAGCTTACGTCAAGAATTACAGCATAGTGTTCCCCCATGATGAACCGCTAGCTGGCAGAGACGCGAGCCATGACGCCTTGCATCAGGAGCTGGTGGATGATGGGGCTGTGATGCAAGCCAGAGCAGGGTGGGAACGACCCGCCTTCTTTTTACCAGGAGAAAAGGTAGGATATCTTTTTCTTCTTTTTTTTCAGCCCGTTATCGCCCACTACTATGCATAGGCATCTCTTCGTATACGCCATGCATGACCCGTGACTGTCCGAATGTCATCGACCCATCTAGCCGATAGGTGCCCAACACTTCTCCTGCCCTCCATCGGCCACCAATCTGCACCGCTTGAGTCCACCTGCCATCACTCTGCCTGGCAAACTGTCCAAACTGATTCCAATTGAGAAAAGTGATTGCTATATATTCAATAAGTTTATATTTCCAATAACTGTATTGATGTTTCCGGAACACATAAGCTTATCAGATTAATTCAACCAATTTCTTTGCTGCACGGAACTAAGTAGGTATGTATTTACTTGCAGATCAGAGTACAACAATACGACTGGGGCGGCACTCACGACTACCCACGTAACATGGACCGAAGATACGAAGAAGTACTGAAAGGAGACTACAGTTTCGGTTTCTCCAAGCACCATGACTTGGTTAGTATTTGTTTTTTAATAATTACAATTTATACCAAAACAGGCTTTTTATTTTTGTTCACTTCGTTTGGAGATAGAGTGTGTGTAAAACTGTTTCTCAAATTTATTTCATCCTTTGTCTACATCGCCACAGGGTCCAATTTATCAGTGGTAATGGTTGCAGACTGAGGAACCTACTGCCTTCTACATCTGGCCCTTGATTCAATCTTTATGCGAAAGTCTCTTCAGAGTGCTGATTCACAACGCAGTCGGAACGACTACGAAATAACAATTTTAGTCTCTGTCATAACAGATTAAACAAAAACTGAGAGGTTTGATTCCGTGTCGAGATCAATCCGATTGCGTTGTGAATCAGGGTACCTAAAAATGTTGACCAATATTTATTATTATAGATTGGGTATGAAGCACTGGCTTGCCGGAACGCAGCTGCCTTGTTCAACATGTCTTACTACGGGAAGTTTTACCTGACAGGCCCCGACGCGCAACGAACGGCTAACCTCGCATTTACTGCGGATCTTTCGAAGAATGATGACAGGTATTTTTGTAACCAGTGGATCTTTATTCATATTTTTATATTTTATTTTCTATATTTATGATACTACTGCTGTTACAAGGAGTTATTTTATCTCAGAGATCAACTTTTATTCCAGCATATTAAAAAAATTCGAATGAGTTGATGAATTTTTTACAAGATGCTATTTCAAGAATTTTTTTTTATAAATAAATAAATACACCATCATGTATTGAGGACATGCCAGTTTCTTCGGGATAAGCCCAATTCAAGACAAATGGTAACGACAAAGTTGTACCTCTGCACTTAAACATACTGAAAGGTCTTGGACGAAGATAGAATTATTACGATATAAATACATTTAACACATGCTAGCTATTACAGCTATTTACAACTTTTATTTATTACGTGATATTTACCGCTACTACGATGCCATGCCTAGATGTTTAACTAGACAAAATAATTGACACTTTACCTAGGTACTAGCTATGCCCATTTACATTCAGATGGCTTCTGCTACTGAATTTTGGGCGGTGAATACTAGTTTACTTGTGCTGATTTAAGTAATATATGACGTTTGTTTTTCGCTATAAATAATTATTGTTTCAGAGTTGTTTATTCGCTACTGCTGAACGAAAAGGGTGGCGTGGAAGCCGATGTTACCGTCAGCATTCTGGATGGTGGCAGTGGACAGTTGCATGAACCTATTTTCAAGGTAAATCATTAAAATCAACGGATCGAAATCAATAGACGTTTTTAGACAAGACACAAAATTTTGCCAGTTTAAGGCTGTAATGGTGTTGCGTGATAAATTTTCACTAATATTTATTTATTTACCGCAGGGCCGTGGTTACTACGTGGTGACGAGCGGTTTTAGCGCAAACCACACTCTTGCGCACCTGAGGAAACTCATCAATAAGCACAAGTTACGCGCTACCATCATAGATGTCACTAAACAACTTTGTATCCTCAGCGTTCAAGGGCCTGACAGGTTAGTCACTAAAATTATAATTTAGCCCACTCTCTGCTCTATGCTGGGCAAAGGTCTCTTACTTGATACTCCTGCTCGACGGACTTACCTGACTTGTTATTACGTTTTCAACCAATGTTAACCTTATTAGACGAAACCGATTTATTTACTCTTGACCTGAAGACTAGGTGTCATCTGATCTGAAGACACCTAGATTATAAATATGTACAAAATTAACGATCCTGTCTAAAATAGAGCACACTTACTTTTACGTAAAATAGGTACCTACGTATACTCTATTATTTTGGTTAATATATATATGTAAAGTTTTAAAACGTCTGTAAAACAGCAAAACGGCCAAAGGAAAGTGTCTGGAAGTATTAGGGCCTTATTTTTAAAGATATAACATACGTGAAAATCAATTATCAGAAAATACGTGAAGTAAGTACTGTATCTTCCCCACATCTCAAAATTGGCCGTCTGAGTAAGTTAGCGGGTAAGCATGTGTTCTTAATACGTACCAGCTCTACTAAATCGTCCACATTTCATCCATCAGAAAATACGTGACGTTTGGCGGCCCTGGCATCTTACTCTATATCTATGGTACACTGATTCAACCCAGTTGTGTGATTTAAAATATTAAACAAACCTTTTAAAAATGATTCTAGCCAGAAGATCTTACAGCGGTACACCGACGCAGGGTTGTCTAACGATGCGTTCCCGGTAAACTGCCACCGTAGCATTCACGTTTCGAAGGCTCCTTACTCGGCCGAGAACAAACGGTACACGTGTCGCGCGCTCCGCGTCGCTTGGGCCGGCGAGTTGGGCTGGGAACTGCACATCCCTTCCTCACACGCTATACAGGTCAGTATGTAGCAAACAGAAGAATACGTGCAAAATTTATGAGCTCTCACAACCTAAAACTACATCAAATCTAATATGAGACCTTCCCTATTTATTTTACCACCATAAGGTTACTTGCAAGAGATCACTATTGATAAGATATATGATCGCTATTAGATAAGGGCGCCATCTGACGGATGATTTTTAAATGGTATGATTAATATGATGGATCTCTTAAAGTTGGTCTGAAAATGAAATCTTTAATAAAAAAAATACCTTTTAACTGTTATAGTTTTATACTTGACCGACATTTCGCCTGATTGTAAGCTGTGCGGTCTACGACGGAGCGTGTTTACCTAGAAGAAACCGATTCACTCGATCGGGGCTTATTGATGTTTTTGGAGTGAAAACTTCTTTTGGCGCACCACATACACATTTTTCGTGGACTATGAATTAAAATAAAGCGTCACGTTTGTAAATGAAAGAAATCTTTCAGTGAATTTGGATGATCTAGATGGCTATGATCATGGACACGCCCTCCGGTTACACCCGCGTATTTTCCAAACGGAGCTATCAAAATTCTCATTGCTTAGATTTTCACTTCATCGGCAGTCCTTATGACTGCCAATATTTTTTTATTTACAAATCCACCTTGAAATGATTCGTCTTACTGTTTTTTCCTTTACTATTACTTTAGGTTTTGTTAAATGAATTACGGTTTTGTGTTATTATTATTTGGGTTTTACTATTTGCAGGTGTATAAATACTTGAGTCATGCGAAAGGCCTTAGAAATGCAGGTTGGCGGGCGCTCACATCTCTCAGTGCTGAGAAAGGTAAAAAATATAACCAGCTATTAACTACATTTATCAAAGTTAGCCACTGAGGAGGTTCGGAACAAAATCTATAACTAAGATATTTTGGTCATTCCATATAGACATAGCGATACATTTTAAAATCAGAAAGCCACAGACTTATTTAAGTTATTACTAAAAACTGTTTTTGGATTTATTCAACTTTTTCCTCTCATCTTGTTTTTTTTTTGCAAAACATCCAGTCGCCCAGCGTGGTGGATTTTGGCCTTGTCTCTCTATTATGAGAGAAGGCCACAATTTCTAGTTTTGAGGACTTCATTTGCTTATGCTGAACGTTTTCTATATCATATTAGCTACGAGTAATTCATCTTATGAGATACCACTATCAAAATCAATAATACGAGTAAGTTTAGTAGTGGTAGGACTCTTTGCAGAGTCCGTTTTGGGAAATACCACAACTTCACCAGTTATATCTATTTTACCGCCAAGCAGTAATAATTATCATCTTCCAGTTTGAATGGCAATGTTTTCATTTCAGAGAAGTTATAGGGTATAGAGATAATCCATCTCATATCTCTGAGTAACGAGTATAGTGCTGTGCAATTGTATAGTTGGACGCTTAATCATACTTCTTACTAATATTATAAATGTCGTTTGGATGAGCTGAAAGGAACATAGATTATAGCCTGGAAGAACACATACTTTTTATTCTCGAAAGCAACGGGAACGGGGACTGCGCGGGTAAACCACGGGACACTGCTATTGAATCAATAAATACGCGACACTGTGATGTTATGAGCAGGCGTGATGCTTACTTTTAGGCACATGTATGGCTCGTTCCGTCACTTTATAGGCAAAAACAAAATCGGTATACAAACAAAAAAACGCGTATTTATTTTTAGGTTACCACTTATGGAATGCTGACTTGAGGCCTGACGACAACCCCATCGAGGCTAATTTAGGCTTCGCTTGCCGAAAGGACGGCGAGTATATCGGCAACGAATACGTCACTAAGGCGAGGAAGGATGGAGTCAATAAGAAATATGCTTACTTCACACTTGAGGATAAGGTAATTCATCGTACTAACATTAGAAATGTGAAAGATAGGATGATTGTTGCTTAATCACGTTGTAATGTAAAAACTAAAAGGATCAGGCTGCAAATTGGAACTTAAATAGATAATTAATCCCAAAAAATGTGGACACAATGGCCATTTTCTAAATTCGACAAAGGCTCTGGCAGATGCTAGTGAATAAAATACCTCTTTCCGTCCATCTATATCTTACGTTTATGTGCATTAAACGGCTAAACCAATGAGACGTTATCAAGATGCTGATCCTTCCTGTCACAGAGAGTTCTTAATGGGGCAAATGAAGGGTAAGGATTGGGGATAAGGCTTACACATGTTAGGGGCTTCTGTGGCCTGGGGGCCCGTATCATTGATTAGACTGATACGGCTTTAGGTATGCCCTAACTGTGAACATGTTGACGGAGGTGCTAGTATTCGTACTTCACCTATTGAGGTACTACGGATTCTTCTGTTACTGATCTAATACCACTTTTTATACGATTAATTAATTTCCAGGTTCCATTGTTTGGGCAAGAAGCTATTTTCCGGAACGGCGAACCAGTCGGTTACCTCAGAAGAGGCGATTACGGATATTATTTAGATAAGCCCATCGGCATCGGATACGTTTCTAACAACGGCGCTGAGGTTACCAAAGATTTCCTAAAAGCGGGTAATTACGAAGTAGAAGTGATGGGGCAGAAATATAAAGCAGTCCTACATTATAAGTCGCCGTTTGACCCTACCGGTCAAAGATTGCTTGGTAACTATGGAGAACTAGATGAAAACTTGCACGAACCACACGCAGGTCAGAACGAAAGGGCAGGCGGTAGTGAATAAGTTTTTGTATTTATGATCTCAATAAAAAAATGTTTATATTTTGTTGTTTTATTTAAAAGAGTGGAGTTGCGGTCTAGTATTAATACTATAATATGAATAAGATCAAAATTAAAAGAAATCAGTGACCCCCGACTACCTTGGATTTGAAATTTATAATAGTGTATATAGTACTCTACTAGACAATCCCTTTCATTTGATATCCATATTGAGGGAGTAGAAAGTCACAATAAACAAATAGATTTTTACAGTTCGCAATTTAAGGACACGAAAAAGTAATATTTGTTTAAAGTGAGTTTTGCGCGGGCTCGTGCAACCGTTATTCTAGACTCGTAGTGTACTCGTATCTCGTATCAGGAAATAGACGGCGAATATATCACCCGACTGGCGTGACGCAGCGCTGGCTCGCTGGCATTGCTGGTGGGCGGCAATAGCGCCTGCTAGAGCCAAACGAGAGTGCTGATGGTGTGTATGTGTGACTGAGACGGGTTTACACTCCCCATAAAGCTTATAGTAGTAACTAATGCTCGACCATGGTTCTTGCATACCACCAATATGGTACCACCATATGAATATAATGTCCAAGCCAGGGCAGGAGTTAAAAAACTTATATGTAGCGCGTGGAATATTTATCCATTGACAAGCGATCTATATTGTCTTTTTGAAGTGAAACCCCTTTTTTTGGCGTACCGCAGACAGATTTTTTCGTAGGCGTTTTTATAATTTACTCTTACCATAATAAATTACAATTGCTGATTAAGTTTTCACATTTCTGCTGTGTGTTCTAAGCTTCTAAGCACACTGAAGCATTTTTTTTATTCATGTCAGGTTACTGAATACAGATTTCCAATGCAATCCGAACGATTCTAATTCGTAATGACAATCCTTGTCTCTATCATTCTAAATGGACAAGATAAAAACCGAAAGGTTGGCTTTGACGTGCGCGTCGTCTTCAAAAATTTAGATTATATATTATATTTATATTGGACATTGGCAAAATTGTGAGGTTAAACCACAAGAAAAGCCATAAACCAAGAGTTGAAGTTGAACCGAAAGGTTTGATTTCGGGTCGAGATCATTTCGATTGTATTGTGAATCAGGGTACTGCGTAGCGATTCTAAGCCCAGTCGGATTGATAATTTGATATAGACACGGAATCATTGACAAGAATAGTCATTCCGAATTTGAGTCGTTCGGATTGCGTTCAGAATTAGTACTCCAAATCAGCACCCTGATCGCAGTAATTGTAAATGTCAAATTCAAATCAAATGTCGATTAGATTTGTCATTCTTGTGTTTTTACTTTTTAATTTAAGTTTTAAGGTTATGTTATGTTTGGAAACAAATTTGAAATTTGTATTTTTAAATTTTTATTACAAATGCTAGTAAAAATATCTAAACACGAACACATAAAATCTAGCTTAGAGACTTTATTCGGCTGAAACGGTTAGTTAAATCAAAGCAATTTTTATAAAATAATTCCTGAGCACTATTCTTATTTTTACAATGATTCTAGAAAATTGATAATGGATAAAGAAAGTGTCCTCTTTGGAACCAATATCGGCAGCAAGACTTGTTCATGTGTCACTTCGAAAGCTAAACAAGGCGCAGAAGAAACGCAATCGGGGGCTGGACAATTTCAAAAATTCTCATTCATTGAAACATTTTTAATGTGCAAAAAAGCATTTATTTATTACTTTTTTTCAGCCCTTCAACTGTTCTTCCGTATATATTATTAGTTTACTGTTTATTTCAGCTCTGTACAGTTTTTTCTAGTTGTTTTTTACCAGTTACAATATTCCCGGAAACAATGTCTGTGACACTACACACTGATGTTGGTGATATTAAAATTGAATTGTTTTGTGAGCAGTGTCCTAAAGCTTGTGAAAATTTCCTAGCATTATGTGCTAGTGATTACTATAATGGGTGCTTGTTTCACAGAAATATTAAGGTAAGAAAAATTATATAATTATTTATTAATTACCCAATCATAGATAGTAATTAATATTTTTTACAGCCTTCTAATATTGTTAGATGTGAAAGTTTGGATGTTTGTTTGATCACATCACAAGAGTTTATGGATCAGAATGAAATTTGATGAGGTAGATACCTAATTAGTCTGCTGGTCCACATTAGGCTATTTTTGTTGCAATAAAATGCAGAGTTTCTGAGTCATTAGTAAGTTCAATCTTGAAAACAACAATGACTGCAGACAACACAAAGTTAAAAACATTGTTTTAAACTATCATGGTCTCATTGACTTTGATTCACATCCATCTTATTGAACAAAGTGTGAAATTATTAATTTAAAAAAATTATGATATAATAAAATGCTTTTCGTCCATCTGTACAAAAATATATTATTTCATATTCTAGGGATTTATAGTACAGACGGGGGATCCCACTGGCACTGGAAAAGGTGGCACATCAATATGGGGAAGGAAATTTGAAGATGAATTCAAAGAAGAACTAAAGGTGAGAAATTGGTATTACCTCTACAATAACTGTAATAGGTTGTATTACTAGATGATTCAGTATACAATTACGTTCCCCCTCACTAAATGCATGTATTATGTGAATTAACTATTCCTGTAACAATTTACTGATTTAGAAGTCATAGAGTCTCAGTGGCAGTATGAATTGCACGAGTTTCACAATAATTGTAGGCTTGAATTCAGCCTGCACTTGAATTTATAATAGTAAAAAAAAATTGTAGTAATTTTAGAATTTACATAATTTTTCAGCATAACACAAGAGGCATAGTGAGCATGGCTAACAATGGACCTAATACTAACGGCAGTCAGTTCTTCTTCACCTATGCTGAACAACCTCATTTGGATCTTAAATACACCATGTTTGGAAGGTAAATTGTCAGTTTACTTTTATAAAGAGGAAGAACATCTACAGAAAAAAAAATTGTGCGTGGAGTCCCTCTTTCTATTCCCCCTCTCTCGCAACAGAGTTTTCATACCCCCTCCATGGTAGCGATAAACGTTTAACTCAACCTTGTTGGAAGTTGCATAAGAAGTTTCACTTCAAAAATAGGCAGGCATACAAGACTTGTTAGAAATGAAACTTATAACTTATGAAAAATAGGATTAAACGTCTAGGCTGTGGTATACGTTGCCTGAGTGGATTTTCCCCGATGATTACAATCTTTGTGTCTTCAAATCGAGAGTGAATCGGTTATTTCTAGGTAAACACGCTCCATCGTAGACCGCATTGTCGTTTAACATCAGGCGAGATGGCGGTCAAGTGTAAACCTATAAAAGTTAAAAAAAAAAATCGCTCCGATGCCGTATCGTCTAACGGGCACGTTTTGAATGCGTGAAATCTTTTGAATTCGAGTCACCGACATCCGTAATAGCTGCAGATAGCAGCTACACAGGTGACGTATTGTGCTGTTAATATTACTATAGGTTACAAGCAGTACTAAATTTTATAAGTTATTTACTTGATTGTTTTTGAAGTAAAAATTTCTTTGGCGCGTCACAGACAGATTTTCGTGGGCTGTGAATTGAATTCTAACGTCACGCTTGGGAATGTAAGAAATCTTCGGGTCAACTCGGAACAGTGGCAATAGGCCATCTAGAAATGCGTCAGTTTTACCAATTGGTTATCTAGAAATGCGTCAGCATATCTAGAGAGCCATGCTCAAGGCCACGCCCTCCGGTTTCCGTAGGTTCCAAAGTAAACTAAAAATTCTGAGTTTATAAATTTTCACTTTTATTGGCAGTTCCTATGACTGCCAATGTTTTTCTAATTTAAGTGTTTATTTCAGAGTGATTGACGGATTTGAAGCACTAGACGACTTGGAAAAGATGGCTGTGAATCCTAAGACGTTCAGACCCGTCACAGAAGCGAAGATTAGTTCAGTGACAATACATGCAAATCCTTTAGCTGGATAAATATATGTTTTCACAAAAAAAAATGTTTCAATTAAGCCTAAAGAAATATTTTGTAAATAACATAGGTAAGCTGTCCACGATATGTTCCACAGTTACAGTTGGGATCGATTCTGAGCATTTTCTCACAAAGAGACGCAAGGCCACCACGCTAGCCAAGTGCAGGTTGGGTTGATACACGTCTTCGAACACACTTAAAATAGGGGCATCGAGACGTCGGAAAACAGCCCGCCTATGAATATATGTATACTAGCGGCCCGCCCCGGCTTCGCACGGGTACATACACACACACACCCTTTTTTGTACCGGGTTTAAAAAAAAGTAAAATTATAAAGGGAGTTTGAATTTTTTTTATGATTTTTTTTTATTAATGTTTTTTGTTTTTTTTATTTTAAAATTTTATAAGATAAAAAATATTATATATGTAATATTTTTTACAAAAAAAAAAGCCATAAGTTTTAGTGAGTCAGAGCTTCCCTGTAAACGATATTTGAAGTAGTTTTATTTTGTGGCAGCAAAATAAATTGATTTTCAGGAGCTCCGACACGTGATAGGCCAACATACAGGCCATGAGTGAAACATTCTTTTCGTAGGTCGATCCCTAATAATTCGAAGGTTTGGCCCTGGGACTTGTTAATAGTTAACGCAAAAGATGATTTCACCGGAAACTGAAGTCGTTTAAAAGGGATTGGCAGATCAGTTGGAATCATCGGTATCCTCGGTATATGAGCTAGTTGACCAGCTGCTGGGCCAGTGATAAAATTTTGTTCAGCAAGCCGCTGCGAACGCTCGATACTTGACTCTCTAGCACGCGATTGCGACGCGTATTCTCTCCGACTTGCAAGGCGATTTTCAGTTTCTGATGAAGATTCCTCATTACGCCGTATTTTATTGCCCTCGCCTGGGAACTATGTTTAGAAAGTTGATATCTTGATCTTTTGGCATTTTAGGGCAGTATAAAATGAAAATAGAAGGAAATAAATAATTAAACAGGCTTTTACTAAATTTTTGCTTATTGAACTATATGAAGTACTAAGCTGTTTGAATAATTAAAATATAATATTTATTATCAGGTAAGTAGTAGGTACTTATTGAAAGAAAATTAAAAATATGGGCGTAGAAAACTACCTTTTACTAAATTTTTGCTTAAATTTTGAACAGGAATGAATACCCATAAAATACTACTATAAGCAGTTTGAAAAGTTACATTAAAATATAATAT
Source organism: Ectropis grisescens (assembly GCA_017562165.1). Taxonomy (NCBI): domain Eukaryota; kingdom Metazoa; phylum Arthropoda; class Insecta; order Lepidoptera; family Geometridae; genus Ectropis; species Ectropis grisescens. The sequence continues at coordinate 11,500,205 of CM029781.1, read as the reverse complement.
TTATTATCATATACTTATTAACCTACGAAACGAATTTAAAGCGAATTCAAAAATTTTTCAAGCTAAAAACATACGATCACGCACACGACCGCTGCGTAGGGAGCCGATCGCGCGAGTGAGCCGCGCGGCACTTTATTTTATTACATTGACTCGCGACACTTTTTGTAGATAATGATGAGTTCTGCAAAGTCGTAGTAAATGATTTTGTTCTATCATCAATAGTTTTCGCAGCGCACGCGACGTAAGGAATTTTTCAGGTCTTTTTTTTACACCTTATGTTACATTATTGGAGTTTTAGTAAGGATTCCTATTTTTTTTTAAATATAATATAGCCTATGTTACTCGGGGATAATGTAGCTTTCAAAGGTGAAAGAATTTTTGAAATCGGTCCAGTAGTTTCGGAGCCTATTCATTACAAATAAACAAACAAACAAATCTTTCCTCTTTATAATATTATATTATAATATAATATATAATATATATATATATATAATATATATGTATATATGGTTAACGAACGTGTAACTCCGGGACCGGTTGCTATAAATGGCGTCCCTCTGGAAATTGTTCAGAAATATGTGTACCTAGGGCAGACGCTCGAACTACGGAAGCACAATTTCGAAAGTGAGGCCATGAGAAGGATTCAGCTGGGCTGGGCAGCATTTGGCAAACTACGTCGTGTCTTCTCGTCGTCTATTCCGCAATGTCTAAAGACAAAAGTCTTTAATCAGTGTGTCCTACCTGTCATGACCTACGGTGCCGAAACTTGGACACTGACAGTCAAAGCGGTCCACAAATTTAAAAGTCGCGCAGCAGCTATGGAGAGAGTTATGCTTGGAGTTTCTCTGAGGGATCGTATTCGGAACGAAGTGATCCGTCAGAGAACCAAGGTAACCGACATAGCTCAACGCATTAGCAAACTGAAGTGGCAATGGGCCGGTCATATCTGTCGCAGAACCGATAACCGTTGGAGTAGACGTGTTCTTGAGTGGAGACCACGAATCGGCAAACGTAGTGTAGGACACCCTGAGACTAGATGGAGTGACGACATACGGAAGACAGCAGGCAGTGGATGGAGACGTATAGCTGAGGATAGGGCTGAGTGGCGAGCCATGGGAGAGGCCTATGTCCAGCAGTGGACTAAGATAGGCTGATGATGATGATGATGATGATGACGAATATATGTATTTCAAAGATATCTTTCTTGGAACACGCCGGTTTCCTCACGATGTGTCACCTTCAAGCCAGTCGTGATGACAAACTCATACTTTTGTAAATACCTAAAATACTTTAGTGCTAGACGGTATTCGAACTTACGATCTAATGATTGTTTCTCGTTCTGATTTTGTCAAGAAGTTTTCTTCGTGTTATCAAGCCATGGAAAAGTGTTCGTAATGTTTAGTTAGAACTCGTAGATTTTACCAAGTGGCCACCCATCCAAATACTTTGACGAGTACCTACGTCCTGCTATGATAAGCTCGTTTGCTCGTTAGATATACGTACCTACCCTACGCAAATGAATTAACGGATTCAGAGAGTAAAAAATATGTGCGTCATTGTAATGATGGGGCCACACTACATATACGGAAATGCCATAAATTATCGCGTTAACGGACGTTAGCCGTAGGTGTAAAATACACCTAATGGCCGTGTACCGAAGGTTTATTTTACTAATACGGTTAACGCCCGTTAACGCTATAATTAATGGTATTTCCCGTTAGTGTGGCCCAGGCATAACTTGTAGCTAAGTTTAGTTACGGCTAGTTTTGTTAGAAGCCTTGCTTCTTCTTCTTCTGTTATCTTCTGAGCTAGCCCCGATTCGGTAGGTATCTACACAGTAATATACGGACAGAATAGATGTGACCATTATTAGCACGAAATCATGCTTTTATTGAGCAAGAGTACGCGAGTAGCACAATGCTACTAATGCTACCTACAGATTAAATACCCTGTATGGGTATATTGTCTTTGATTGCTACCTAAGGGCCTAAGGAGCGGGAGAAGGTGGCATGCGGCGCGTCTGGACGTCTACTCTCTACGAAAAACGTAATTTCGAAATAAACTCTCGACTTTCCTACTCCCGTTCCACGTCGATCTGTCGTATCGTTCGTTTAAATGTTCTAAGCCTAGTCTAAGACTTAAGCCCAGACCCAGGCCCTTAGGTAGACTACAGGCTCGTGAACAAAATTTATGGGTCAAATGACCCATCAGCCACCAGGAAGACCTATGTAGGATGATAGAAGGGCATAAAGTAATAAGATCCAGCACTATGCCGTCACTTGTAAGCTGTCTGAGTGCAGTTGAAGAGGGAGTGTTGCAACCTTCCATTATTTCTCTTTGTCGCATGATTTTTGTACGGCATTGCGAAATAATGGATTAGAACAGGCAAGTATTGTCTCTGTCAGTTATACTGTATGGAACCAATGCCGTACGTAATCAAATGACCAAATTGACTCTGTAAATCGTCGGATAATCATGAATTTTCCCGACAAACTAATAGATAATGAAAATTTTCATTTTTTTTAGTTTCAATAGGTACCTACCTCTTTCTAATCTATTATTCCGCAACGCCGTACAAAAATCATGCAACCCCTCTCTTCAACTGCACTCAGTTGGACAGCTTACAAGTGACGGCATAGTGCTGAATCTTATTAGGTATCTATCATCCTACATAGGTCTCCTGGTGGTTCATTTGACCCATAAATATTGTTCACGGTTCACGGGCCTGTAGTCTAGAACATTTTAAACGTCAAAAATGTTCGATTGGATGAAACGAAGTAGAACCGTAGTAGGAGAGTCGCGAGTTTGTTTCGAAATTACGTTTTTAGTAGAAAGAGAGTAGAAGACGTCCTGTACTTGCTTTGAGACTGCACAAAACAAGCAAGCTTAGTGATGGCAAATGTGGACAGTTGCAGAGGATGCTTATTTTAAGCAAGTTTATGAGCATGTATGCAGTAGGTACCTATACAGGTCCTCTGAGGCCAGGCTCTCTAAAAAAAACAAACGTTATTAAAGAACTGTTACAGAAATAAAATATAACTATGTAATAGAGGACAACATTTATTGCTCATAAATATGTACAGTATTAAGTAATCTACAACAAACTGAGTGTAGATTGTGATATTAGGTAGGTGCATTGATAAAAGACCAGGTAATTAAACAAAAATAATTGTACAATTCTTTTAACACAAAAACTCTTCGATTGATATAACTATAGTATTTCTGAACAAATTTCAATACTTCTATTAGACCTGGATAACAGACTACTTTTATATCACAGAATCAGAGACTTAACAATATTAGTCCCATATTTTTGTGATAAAAAGTAACTTAGTCTATGCATTTGATATATACCAAGTCTCCACTATACACGGCTAGGGTTGAATTGAAAGAATACTTCTCTATTTTATAGGCCAGAGTAAATGAGATGGGTAGATCACACCATGTCTACCGCCGAACGAAAGTTATCTTAGCTTTGTTAATTTTCTTTCTTTTCGCTTGAAATTATAGAGCTGGAAATAGCAAAGTCAAAGCTGATTTAGTTAGGCGGTAAAAGGGCAGGCGTTATTTGAATACGCTGATTTTTGTAACAATGTGTGTATTATGTAACATCAGGTACACAGACAGTGGGACAGTTTTACACTTTTACAGAAAAGGGTTCGGTGACAGATGTGTCAAAAACGTGTCAAATTAGAACATTTACAAATTCTTTTTCATTAATTTGTCTTTCCGAAAGTGCTTAATTCTTAATAAATTGTTTTAAAAGACTTTTGAGATTTAGAAAATGTTTGGTAACAATGGCACTGGACTGTTTCTGGAAATTTTCTGATTCTTGTAAAGGGCTTTAAAAGAAAAAAAAGTGGTGCTAAAGTGACTCCATAAGGCCAAAATAAAAAATGAGTTTTCAGCAATAAATTGCCATGTATAATTTTTGTACTGGACATCGACATCTATTTCACGCCATCTATAGAAGACCTACAAATACAGTGTTTAAAAATCTCAGTCCAAAAAAATTGGTAGTAAATCTGCCTGCTGACGGAATGGAGGTTGTGGGTTCGATTCCAACCCAGGACAAAGATTTGTGTGATGAGTACAAATATCTGTGTCTGGGCGTTTCTGTTAATGTAGTATGTTTATCAGCTATTTGGATCCCATAGAACAAGTTTTGATTAGTTAGGAATAGTGTTGTATGACAAACGGTCAACAATATTTAGTATGTATGTCAAGTACATGACTATGACTATAAAATAATGTATAAGTATACCACGAAATAATGGCGCTTGGATGACATTATCAGGAGGGCGTGGGCATCGAGAATTCGGGCATCGGCAACCCTAGTTCCTTGACGACGGCATTAGTTCCCATTTTGGCCCAATAATGGCACATGCCATTATTTCCATGTAAGGGTATATTATTAGGAACTTTCAGATTGTCATGGCTGATAAGTAGTTCTCCTTTGGACCACAATATTTGAATATTTTTTTACAACTATCTGTCAGTCTGAAAACTTATCTGTAACATATGGTTGTTTTATCACACAAAACATATCTGATGGTGTCACTTTAAAACCCTTACAATTAAGAATGTATCGTCGGTGGTATCGTCCAATATTATGCAAGAAAATTGATTCAAGTAACATGATTAGTCAATTTGTTTTTTTTTAAATCCAAATTGGTGGTTCCACATTTTAAACAACAGGTAGGTACTATAAGAATACTCATAAAACAAGTCTATAGTTCTTAACTTAATAACAAAATGTCAGGTTTAACACTCAAAAATATTTTTTTTCCATTAAGCTGTGTTCAAAACTGAGCAGGGTTTACGAAGTCACTATATCAAAACGTACCACGAAACACAATCAGTTTTTCGTTCATCCCGATTGATTTGACAGTTTTTGTGTCATCAACCGACCGATTGTGTTTCAAAAACGTCCATAACTGATATATCGTTTATCGGACTTCGTAGTAGTTCAAAAAGTGCATATTCAACATGCTGTTTTGAAGATCTTTTAACATTGGAGTCAATTGCTAAATGAGGCGTCTTCAGGATGAAAATATAGGTATATCAATGATAGTACTCAATTTTTCCCCAATGAATGCATACATGCATGGGATCACCAATGTATAATTTTATGAAATTTCTTTAAAAAAATATGGTGGCCAAATTGAAAACCTCCTTTTTGACGTCCATTAAAAATTAAACATTTACATATGCACTATTTATTTTAGTGATTAACTATCTTTGACAAATGTATTTGTATCCTAAAAATGCCTCATTGGTAAAACAACAGTTGTAATAACAAAAAAAAAAACTTATTAGCTCAAAAATAAGCAGACTGTTCCTGTTCCTAATAATAGTTATTTAAGAAAGTAGAACACATCCCATTCAAACATAAAAAGATATGATTCGGTATGTAAAGTTTTTTTCATGTTTTTTCATATACCTAGTATGTAGATTTCATAATTAAGAAACTGGTTTCGATATAATAAATTTGTATTTTTTTTTATTTGATTATTATGTGAAATAATTCTGCTGCATAGATAATATTTTAACGCTGCGGCGTTGTTACCACAAACATTTGTACAAAAAAATGATATGTTTTAAGCAGTTGGGTGTTCAGTGTTCACAAATGAGTGAAGATGAAAATTCATGCATGGACAAAAATTAAACCCAAATTTTGTTAAATTTAAAAAATCGATTCAATGACTTTATTTATGAAAATAAGATTGTGGAATCCAAAACCTTGATTGAATGGTTTTCTTCTTACGTACAAAATCTCTTTTAAAAAATTGTACTAGGTAGATTTAATAACAAGAACAAAATTAAAAATTTTGATTAATCCTTGACTACCTCAGATTTGCTAGCTTTACAACATGCTACTAGTCAAGCCCTTTCGTTAGATACCCATATTGAGGTAGTTGTGAAAAAAGAAATGTATTTCGCCATTTTGTAGTAGCGGCCATCTTGGATTTGAAAGTATTCTACTAGTCAAGCCCTTTCATTTGATACCCATATTAAGGTAGGTTGGGAAGAAATATTTTGTCCGCCATTTTGTGGAGGCGGCCATCTTGAATCGATATTAAGCAAACATAGCTAACAACATCCGCACGGATATTAACCTTCAAATAAAAAAAACCGCATCGAAATCGGCCCATCCGTTTGAGCTCTACGGGCCCACAGACAGACAGACATCGACGTCAAACTTATAACACCCCTTTTTTGGTCGGGGGTTAAAAATAATATTACACATCATTTTTTTTCAGAACATATGGTAATTCTTTAAAAATCTCTGCCTTTTCCACAACACATTCCATATAAGTCATGGTATATTCAGTACAACAATAACAAATTTATTATACAATTTTTCAATAAGCTTAGATCGTAGTCTTTTGAAAGTTGTATGAATTTATTTTAATAAGTTACAAATGTTATCCTACTTAAAATAATTCTTTGGATAAAACGTAAATTGAATGCTTATTTACAAACAATTTTGTAATTTCACTGACATGATTTTTTCTCAATCATTAAAGCTAGTACTTATACTCCAGTTTTGTAATCATTTTAAATAACTCATTATTTAAACTGCAAGAACGAGAAACTAAACCAAATACAACTGGGAATAGGGATTAAACTTAGAAACATAACAAAAAACATGTATATGCAGTCTAAATCACATTGTGATTAGTGGCATGCCGGTATTTAACCAACCATATAACAACACCATTTTATAACTACGTAGGTACAATTTGCTAGCACATATCATGTAACCAGTCATCACACATACATACTTATGTCATCTGATACACAAAAGCTGTGATGCAGTTAAGTAAAGTGCACACAGTCACACCCATGAGGTCCATCTGGATAGGTTTATTATATTATAGGCACTCATTGATAATATTCTAAAGAGCAATATTAATACTAGCGGCCCATTCTGGCTTCGCTCAGATATTTGTCATATAAAGACTATTAGTCGAACATGGACATATAAAAAAGTCGGACGTAGTCTCACTAAAACAAAAACTGTGTCATTAGAGTCGGCCACATGTGCATGTGTGCATTGTTAGGTTGTCACTGACATGTAGGTACACTCCGCGAGGCATAAGCTGAGCTTTGCATTTGTGTGAGTGTACATGGATAGTGTAGGTGTGACAACTGGCCTTAGGCGCGGCGCCATTCTGTCTCGCCGCGCTCCTGCCTGATTGGTGATCACTCACACTAATGCAAAGCTCAGCCTATACCTCACCTGCCTGATTGGTGATCACTCACACTAATGCAAAGCTCAGCTTATACCTCGCGGAGTGTGCACATAAACACAAGTAGCACGTGAAATGACCCACTAATGCGTGGCAGCCTGTTACAGTGCACACATGCTTATTATGTGGCTAACTCGATGGACACAGTTTTTGTTTTAGCGAGACTACATCCAACTTTTTTTATACGTCCATGTTGTAATTGTGTTTTGTAACTGAATGGTAAAACAAATTACTTATACTCTACATGTTCGTGCTGTTGCAATATGTCCTGTAATGCTTTTTGTATGTACTTTTCCCCTATTGGAATTGATATAAACAGTATGACTACCGTGTGCAGTGTGCACTTCACTTGTCTTCTAATATATTTATATAGGTTGGTAAAATTTGTTAGCAGGTATTAGATTGCTAGTCACAACATATTAACAGGGAATCAAAAAAGGTGCTTTATATGAAATATTTATAATTGTCACTATTTTGGACATTTGTGTCGATTCAAGATCTATAAACGCTTTGTGTTGCCTTTTTATTCAAATGGGTTGTTTTCAGCATGACTACTAATAAAAATGGTCAAAATAATGACATATCCTAGTCAAGTTTCTGTAACAAAATGACACATTTACACCAACTAAGGAGAAAGGAAAAAATATACAATACTCCAATTACTGGCCCCAATCTCATTTGATGGTCTATCTTTTTACTTGACATTGGCAGAGTTGTTTAAGCCACATAGAGCATTAAATCAAGAGTGAATTAAGAAATATTTTTGCAGGTTATTTGCATTCAGAAAACACATCATTGTAATAAAGGTAAAAATCTTTTAACACATGATAATTGTTTAAAAATATCTTAAAAACCCTTTTTTTAAATCTCCTGTTTTCTAGTCAATATTACCAACCTATATTATGACAACCAATACTATCTTATGCATTCACTTATCAAACAATCTCTTATACACAAATATTTTTCAAAACATCCTAGAAATCACATTTGAAGGACTGGATAGAATTACAAAAATTTGTATAATATTCGAGTAATACAAGAATATATGTACATAAAAATATCACTGCTATATTATTGCTATTTACATTAAACTTATACATAAAACTGTCACCTAAATAAATATCAGTTTTCAATGTGTCTGCTGTATTTGAGGAAACAATAATTTTGCATAATTTTATCTACTAAAAAATAAAAGAACTGATTTGTCTACACATATTATGTGATAAAATTTAGATTTAAGTACATGAGAAATAGAGACATTTTAGAATTAGTTAGTGGTTGTAAGAATTTTAGGTCATTTCATTCATACAAAAAAAATATTATCTCTTAATTCATGGGCCTGTGTTGTTATCAACAAATTTCTATTTTATGTATCATTTGTTAGATATATTAACTATAATGGACGAAATAATGTATAAAGTTAAATTTGCCATAAGTAATGCGAATGTCACTTCAGGAGTAAACATTTTTGTGTAGAACTTTGAGCAAGCAAAGCATGTTATGATTAGAATTCATGACTAAGTTTAAAAAACAGTGGCTGAATTTAATAGAGATGCAAAACTTAACAATTATTATGTGATGTCCTGTAGCTAGGTTTCTAAATCATAAAAATTTTCTTCTAATGGAAATTCAGGCTCATCTTCCTTTTTAATTTCATTTGATTTTTCATCAAAATTGTCGGTAAAGTGAGACTTGATGTGTGCAACCAAATCTGCTTTCTTTTCAAATGTGGCACCACATTCTATACAAGGCATATTCACAACCAAACATTCATGGCTTTGTTCGTGTTTGTCAAGTTTGTCTTTCCTTGTGAATTTTTTATCACACTGATTACAGGAAAACGGTTTCATCCCAGAATGTAGAGTTGCATGTCGATCGAGGTCTCTTTTCCTGACAAACTTTTTGAAACAAACTTTGCACTGGAAGACTCTTGAACCGATGTGAGATATTGACACATGTGTTTTGTACGCATCCAATGATGAAAATCTTTTAGGGCACTGATGACACTTTATATTTTTTGGACGATTTTTTGCAAGAGCCTTTGATTTTTGAGGAGAATTTTGATTTTGTTTCCCAGTGGGAGTTTTCTGCATTCTAGTAAAACTACTTTCACCAGAAATATGATCGGGCACCCTAGGTAAGTCATAGTCAGTATTTGGGCCTTGGTGTTCTGATGGTGACGTCATTAGATTACTAAATGGATTCACATTAACAACCATATCATGCATTTCATGTTCATTATCATATTCATTCTTATGTTCTGGGCTGATAGGACCATGTCTGACCTCATGTTTCAGGAGCTTATCTCTCCGTCCAAATGTAAGTGGGCATTTCCGACAAGCATAAGGTTTCATACCAGAGTGAACTAGAACATGACGCTGAAGATCACCTTTGGCTACAAAGCTCCGAGGACATAATGGACAAACATGAGGCTTATGACCGGCATGTATACGAAGATGTTTACTTAAATTTGTATTACGGGAAAAACTTTTTAAGCAATAATGACATTGATAAGGTCTAATGCCTGTATGAACAATAGAATGCTTCCGCAAATCTGATCTACGCCCAAAACATTTCTCACATTCAGGGCATTGGTACGGCTTATCGTTGCCATGTACTTGTTTAGTATGCTGGATGGACTGAGAGCGCTCTGCGAATACCAAACTGCATTCCACACATTTATAAGGTAAATTTGGGTCATGGTATTTTAGTTCATGTTCTTTGCACTTTTCTTGTGAGATAAATGCTTGGTCACAATACTGGCACATGGAAACGTTTTTAAAAAATGACTCCGACATAGGTTCACCTTCAGGAGTATTATCTCTTTCAGTTACCTCTTGTTCTGTGGGTTCCGGACTTTCAGATTCTTCCGACGAGTCATAATCAAGGCTTGGATCGACAACCATGACAACACTATCTTCCACAATGTAGTCTTCAGCTTTTGACTTCTGTTCCTGGCCATTTGTGTAGTTGTAATTGCTCACTTCAGATGAGTTTGAGTTGTCGAGTTCATTTACACGGGTAGTGATCTGTCTTAGCCGGTTTTCATTTTGAATGCATTGTGATCTGAACATAGAACACTGGTCTAGTTTTAGGAGACATTTGTAGCAAATTTTTCCAGGTAGGCCATCATTGGGGTCAATCTGTAACACCAAATTAGTTAGTATGTGGGTAACAATATGCAAGGAAAGTGGGTATGAAACAGGATTTTTAAGTAACAAGAATATGAAAAAAACAAACCTGGAGCTCGAAACATTCCGCGATTTTAGAGGTTAGTGATACGTTGGTCTCGTCATCAGGCGCAGCGCCGTAAATGGACACCGACAGCGCGCTCTTGGTTAGGCATAGACGACATAGCGCGTGGAAATTCGCGATGATGTAGGAATCATCCATTTTGTGCAATCAATATAGCATCGTCGCGCTAAGCCCCCGTGATTCCGGATGTGGCACGAATGACAAGATATCGCTGTTATATTGTTTTGCTTCCTTTCAAAAACGGATTCCGAACAGTTGATGTTTTAAAATTTGATAGCATGAATATAAGGCGACGGCCGCGAGTCGCTACTACGCAACCGTTCAATGCGAAGGGGCAACTGGGGCGATGTCCGCCAGGGCTGCGCTAGCGGAGTGCCCGCCGCCGCCGCCGCCTGTCTCGTCACCGATCACCGCACCAAACATTCTTATTCCACATCTTAGCTCAAAATAGCAATTCTCACGATACTTTACTTCCAGAAACATTAATTGACGTTTAATACCAGTATTTATAAGATTATTTATTTTAGAAATTTAATGAAAAATCAAATACACGAAACAAAAACCGCGCAATTTTCGCTGAATAAATTAATAATTTTCTTTTTCTAAAATTCAAATCTATTTTGACAGCTGACGTTTACAACGACCCTGATTGGTCAAAATTAATGTACTACTGATAGGATTGGTAAAAAGAGTGGCATGACGTTCTCATTAAATTTAAACCAATCATGAGTATTTCCGTATCAGTAAAAGAAAACATAAAGATCCCTACAGACTACAGACACAGGCGATCGGTTACTGAGAGCGGCTCTCGTTGTGCGTTGACATGAAATGAATTACAAATGAATTCATGTTACAACTGCGTAGATGATTTCACCTGCAAGCAGCCCACGACCACAAACGTGCTATTAATTTGTTTTGTCGCAGTCAGCAAACATCTAGAAAGGTAGATAGATTGCTTTTACGTGAATTTTAAGGCGCTAACTTCATTTTTGTGCTGAATGGCTAATCACAACGCAATCCGAACGATTTCGGCTTCCGGCACGGAATGCCATCTCATCCTTGCTGTAATTATAAACGAATAAGACTTAGATAAAGTCATAGCCCAATGCTCAAACGCTGGACATTGGCGAAATTACGGTGACATTACCGAATGGAAGCCAAAAGAAAAAGTTGAAGTAAAGTCGTAGAAAGAGAAAGTAGGTACGTATAAGTCAAAGAAGACTTCCTGAAATATACTGATCATCTGAAGCAAGACTGATAATCCTTCAGTGAAAACCTCAGTAGACTGACCCAATGATGAAACACTACATACTGGCGAAATTACGGTGGCCTTACCGAATGGAAGCCAAAGGAAAAAGTTGAAGTTGAAGTCAAAGAAGTTGGAAATATAATATATGAATAGAATATACAATGGAATAGAATTCTAGAGTTCATGCTACTATAGTGCTTCTCGTTCTGTAAATTGATTACGTTTTTCCGAACGATTCCTTTGTGCCGTAGAAAGAGAAGGACACTTTGTGCCAATATTTGCCAATTTCTTCGGTGCCAATCGTAAGCAGATGAGGTTTATGTCAGCTATTGCAACATGATGTTCCGCGACAAAAGTATGGACACGTCCACAACTTGTATTTTTAGTAATACAGATAATAAAATATACGTGTATAACGAAATAGATACCTTAAAAAAAATGTATTTATATGCAGATTGACACTCTACTCTACTATTTTAGCTCACTAATTAAAGGTGTTTTTTTGATTTTAAAACCTAATTGTTCGGTTCCTATATACCTGGAGTCGATTTTTGGTCAGATTGATTTAAGCAAGACGTCAAGCTGTTGGCTAAGCCGCAAATCAGTTAATGTAGTATAGTGACGATACACGAAAGGATCTAGCTTCCCCAAATGTTAACCTCTCCTGCGCGTGGTACACCCTGCTGCCAACTAACGAGGCTCTGACGACCGAACCAATGGCGGTATATCCATTTAAAAGCCAGTCCTAAATGGACCAGGCCGATGACGGGCAGCGGCGTCATCGGTGCAAAGGACTGGCTCCGCGGTCACCAACCCGCTTGCCAAGCGTGGTGACTATGGCAAACACCCCCCCTATGAAAATCACAACTAGAAAACGGCCCCTAGTCCCCGGCGGCTCCGCTATTCCAGGCGCTGGTGGCAGCCTTGGTTCCGGCGGAGCATGGGGTGCGAAGAATCTCCGGCAGACGCCCCGCCACCAAACCCAACGACTCGACCTGGCAACGTATAACGCACGGACGCTGAGGGCTGACGAAAAGATTGTGGAGCTGGAAGAAGAAGTGGACAAGTTGCGATGGGATATCATGGGGTTATCCGAAGTCCGTTGACAGGGCGAGGACAGGATAACCCTCGAATCCGGCAACTTGTTCTACTACCGGGAGGGAGATCAACAATCCCTAGGGGGTGTCGGGTTTATCGTCCGCAAGTCTCTCGTCAACAACGTGATAATGATCGAGAGTGTGTCGAACAGGGTTGTATACCTTGTACTTAAAATTAGCCACCGGTATTCATTGAAGGTCATACAAGTATACGCACCGACCTCGACACATCCTGACGAAGAGGTTGAGGCCATGTATGAGGACATATCCAAAGCCATACATGTCTCGCCAACACATTTCACAGTTGTGATGGGAGACTTCAACGCGAAACTGGGCAAACGTAGCGGTGATGAGTTGAGAGTGGGAATTTCGGATATGGGCAGCGGAACCCAAGAGGGCAACGTCTAGCGGATTTCTTGGAAAGGAGAGCCTCTTTATGATGAACTCCTTTTCAAGAAACAGCCACAAAGAAAGTAGACCTGGATTAGCCCAGACGGTTCCACAAAAAATGAGATCGACTTCATTATGACGACTAAACGGCAAATATTCAGCGACGTCTCTGTGATCAGCAGGGTTAAGACCGGCAGCGATCACCGTATTGTAAGAGGCACGCTGATCTAAACATTAAGCTCGAAAGATCACGTCTAATGAAGTCCACGCTCCGACCAAATTATGCTCAGATCAAAGATCCCGATAACTTTCAACTCGAACTTCAAAATCGCTTCGAATCCTTAGATGAGTGCGTAACGGCGGACGAAATAAACGACAGGCTAGTGGAAACTGTTCATGCTGTTGGCAGAAAGTTCTATAAGAGCCGACGTCAAAATAGAACTCAAAAGCTCTCCGATCAAAATCTAAATCTCATGGCGGTCAGACGAGATATGCGGTTACAGTCATCGGTCGACATGACGGTATACAGACGGCTCAATAGACAGATCTCTACTTGTGTGCGACGCGACATACGCTGCTTCAATACTTCGAGTATTGAAGAAGCGATCAAGCAGAACAAAGGCTCAAAAGTGTTCGCAAGAAATCTGTCTCTTGGGCAAAGTCAGCTGACCAAACTGAAGACCGATAGTGGTAACGTTGTCTCGTCGAAGCCTGAGATTTTAGAGGAGATTGAGAGGTTCTATGAACAGATATACAAGCACAACCTGTATACTCTACGCAAGCACAACCTGTCGTTAGCATGGCAAAAGACCCCAGAGCCAAGCTGACCCGACACTTTACCGAAGATATCCCAGAAGTCAGCCTGTATGAGATTAGATGGCCTCAAACAACTTAAAACAACAAAGCACCTGGCGACGACGGAATTACGACTGAGCTTCTGAGAGCGGGTGGAAAACCGGTACTTAAAGTCCTCCAGAAGCTGTTCGATTCCGTCATACTTGACGGTAGTACGCCAGAAGCGTGGAGCAGAAGTGTGGTGGTGCTCTTCTTCAAAAAAGGTGACAACACCTTGTTGAAGAACTACAGACCCATCTCACTTCTGAGCCACGTTTATAAGTTGTTTTCGAGGGTAATCACGAATCGTCTCGCACGCAGGTTTGACGACTTCCAGCCACCCGAACAAGCCGGTTTCCGAAAAGGCTATAGTACCATAGACCACATCCATGCGCTTCGGCAGATTATACAGAAAACCGAGGAGTATAATCGGCCACTATGTATAGCGTATGTGGACTATGAGAAAGCCTTCGATTCCATCGAGACCTGGGCAGTGCTTCAGTCTCTCCAGCGATGCCGCATTGACTATCGCTATATCGAAGTGTTGAAGTGTATTTACAGCAAAGCCACAATGTCTGTCCGATTACAGGACCAGTGCACAAAACATATCCAGCTACAGAAAGGCGTGAGACAGGGAGATGTTATATCTCCGAAACTGTTCACTGCCGCTCTGGAAGATGTTTTCAAGCTACTGGACTGGAACGGATATGGCATCAATATCAACGGCGAATGCATCACTCACCTTCGGTTTGCCGACGACATAGTCATTGTGGCGGAGTCGATGGAGGACCTCGGTGCTATGCTCAGGGACCTCAGTAGAGTATCCCAACAGGTAGGTTTGAGGATGAATATGGACAAGACGAAGGTCATGTCAAATGTTCATGTCTCACCTGTACCGGTTATTGTTGGGAATACCACACTCGAAGTTGTTGACGAATACGTCTACCTGGGTCAAAAGATCCAATTAGGTAGATCCAACTTCGACAAAGAGGTCCAGCGAAGGATCCAACTCGGATGGGCAGCGTTCGGTAAACTTCGGCACATCTTTGAGTCCAAAATACCCCAATGCCTAAAGACGAAAGTCTTTAACCAGTGCGTGTTGCCAGTGATGACTTATGGAACTGAGCCGTGGTCCTTCACTGTTGGTCTCATAACGAAGCTCAAAGTCACACAGCGAGCTATGGAGAGAGCTATGCTCGGAGTCTCTTTGCGCGACAGAATCCGTAATGAGGTTATTCGCAAAAGAACGAAAGTGGCCGACATAGCTCAAAGCGTAAGCAAGCTGAAGTGGCAATGGGCAGGCCACATCGCTTGCAGAACTGACAACCGATGGGGAAGAAAGGTTCTCGAGTGGCGACCACGAACCGGGAGACGACCTCACAAAGGTCGCTGGAAACCGCTGGTTGCAGGTTGCGCAGGACCGTTCGTTGTGGAAATCTAGGGGGGAGGCCTATGTTCAGCAGTGGACGTCTTGTGGCTGATGATGATGATGATGATGACACGAAAGGTAATTAGTGGCGGTAGCAGACCAAATACCGAAGATTGGGTCAGCGTGACCAGATTTAGTTTGTCAAATCTACACAAAGTATGGGCAAAATCTACTAAATTCTACTAACCAATTCACAGAAATCTACCAAAATATCTACACATACCCAAGCTTCAGTAATAGGTGGAATAGAAAAGGATAATCATTATTTACCGCAATATCTACCACAATTGTAACACATCATATTGAAAATTAAGTAGTATTTTGATTGCTACAGAGCGAAAATGATCAACATGATTAACAAACAATCACATTATACATTATCTGTAGTGGTAGGGCTCTTTGCAGAGTCCGCCTAGGGAAATACCACACCTTTGCCAGTTATTCTGAAATCAAGCAGTGATATGCAAACAATACTGTGTTCCGGTTTGAAAGTCAATGTTTCCTGAGAAATTACTGGGCTACAAGATAAAACATCTCGACGAGCGCAGTGCGGTGCTAATTGCTATGTACCTAGTGAAGAATATAATATATGAATGGAAGAGGCCTATGTCCAGCAGTGGACGAATATAGATTGATGATGATGACATTTGCCAGCGATCTGCCATTTAAACTGTACCTACGATCATATTATTTTGTTACACTACTTCAAAAAACGATATCAAGTGTAAAAACTATCTTTGCCAGGTCCATTTATGATCATAGCCCCAATAATTGAGTCGGTGACCGGCTATAAATAAATAAATATTGGTGGACAATTCACACACAACACCATCTGACCGCAAACTAAGCTAAACTTGTACTATGGCGGCCAGATAGCTGATATAATACATATATAGTTTTAAATACATACTCATTATAAATAGAAACACCCAGACACAGTGCAAACATTTGAATTCATCACACAAATATTTGCACTGGGTGGGAATCGAACCCACGACCCTCGGCTTCGCAGGCAGAGTTACTACCCACTAAGCCACGAGGGACAAATTCGATCAACTTCAAGTGGCATTCCCTAGACGGCTGGACCAATTCATAACTGGAGCTAGTCACAGAATACAGAACATATTATAGATAGAGGGATACAGAAAGCAGTTATCCTTGAAACAGCGCTCATCATCAGGAGGTCCCTCGCTCTGAAGCTCTCTACCGAATAATAAACGTCTTAAATTTTTATTATTATAACTTTTATTGACCAATCAGCGTGCTGTAGCCATAATACTCAACGATTTTTTTGAAATGGTTACGTACAGCGTTTTTGTAAAAAATCTCATGGAAGTAAATAAACTCCTTTTGGCGCGCCACAGAAAGATTTTTGTGGGCTGTCAATTTAATTCTAGAGTCACGCTCGGGAATGATTAGAAATATTCGGGTAAATTCGGGACCATGGTCATTGTCCGTCTAGAAATGTTGACGCTTTTCTAGATGGCCATGCTCATGGCCACGCCCCCCGTTTTCACCCGCATAGTTTCCAAAGTAAGCTATCAAATTCTGAGTTTTCACTTCTATCGGCAGTTCATATGACTGCCAATTTTAAATTTTCAGTATTATGGAGAAATTTCGGAGCGGTTACTTGATTCTCCGGATTTCGCTAAATTCCTAGGATTTGTGCGAAAATACGGTTTATTAAATTCTAGTACCTGGGTGACCGACCTTTGCACGGTTACTTACTCGCAGAAACATACAGATTTTTTTCCAGCCCGCATAGTTTCCAAAGTCCGCCTGGTGAAGCTTTATCAAATTGTGAAACATGAGTTTGAAGGGCAATGTTTCCAGAGAAATTACAGTGCAGTGCTAGGTAACGATTTGGACTTCATGTTCCAATAGCTGCGTGTCACTGTGCTGTTCTGTGGCAAGCATGTTGCTTACCATCAGGCACATGTCCTGCTCGTCTCGTCACTTAATTTAAAAAAAACATAGTCGTAGGCAAATCATAAACTGTGCAATAAGTATCATCAGTATCATCATCAGACTCTTCCGCGCAAGCTCGCTGGTCCAAAACGATCAACAACTAATTATACAATAATAACCATCAACCATCATCATCATCTGTCCATCTCTTGGGAGGCTGTCCAACACCGCGTCTTCCGGTTCGTGGTCGCTACTGAGAACCTTTCTTCTCCATCGGTTGACAGTTCATTTCCACTTCAGCTTGCTTACCTCTTTAAGCTATGTCGGCTACTTTTGTTCTTTGCAAATTTCCCATATGGATTCTGTCGCGCAAAGAGACCTGAGCATATCTCCATTGCTCGCTGTGCAATTTTAAGCTTTATTATGAGGCCCACAGTTAAGGACCACGTCTCAGTTTCATAAGCCATCACTGGTAGCAAGCTCTGATTAAAGACTTTGGTCTATGAGCATTGGGGTATTTTGGACTCAAAGATGTGTCGAAGTTTCCGAACGCTGCCTATCCGAATTGGATTCTTCGCTGAACCTCTTTGTTAAATCTTTGTTTGGATCTACTTAATTGGATCTTTTGACCCAGGTAGACATATTCATCAATAACATCGAGTGCGCTATTCCCAACAATAACCGGCGCAGGTGATACATGACCTCCGTCTTGTCTATATTCATCCTCAGACCTACCTCTTGGGATACCCTACTGAAGTCCTTTAAAATAGCACCAAGGTCCACCAGCGACTCCGCCGCAATGACTGTCGTCGGCAAACCGAAGGTGAGTGATGCATTCGCCGTCGATATTGATCGCAGTCCAGTAGCTTGAAAACATATAACATCTCCCTGCTTCACGCCTTTCTGTAGCCAGATATGCTTTGTACGCTGGTCATATAATCGGACATATAATCGGACAGGCTTTGCTGTAAATACACTTCAATACTTCGATATAGCGATAATTGATGCGGCATCGCTGGAGAGTTTGAAGCACTGCCCAGGTCTCGATGGAATCGAAGGCTTTCTCATAGTCCACACACGCTATACTCGTACATAGTGGCCGATTATACTCCTCGGTTTTCTGTATAATCTACCGAAGCGTATGGATGTGGTATATGGTGCTGTCACATTTTTGGAAACCAGCTTGTTCGGGTGGCTGGGAGTCGTCAACCCCGCGTGTGAGACGATTTTTGATTATATTAGAAAACAACTTTGATGTCACCTTTTCTGAAGCAGAACACTACCACTATTCTACTCCACGCTACTGGCTCCAGGATTTCGCAGGTTGTCCTTGCTTAAATTCCTGATGAGTGCGAAAATACATAGTTTATTAAATTCTAGTACCTGGGTGACCGACCTTTGCACGGTTACTTACTCGCAGAAACCGCATATTTACATGAGACGGAGAGGTTTTGGTTCCATTTTGGCGTCGGCTCTTAGATTTTCTCAAAAAAAGAACTTGAAAAAGAAAAGCGGCCGGTTGGATTCGAACCCCAGATCTACCATATTATGACCGCCCGACTTCCCGACTGAGCTAATACCTACTGCAGCGCGACATCACGAAACCGAAGGGCCATCCAGCTTTAGCTCAGGGGGTCATGCTCTACCAGAGGGAGGGTTTCTTTTGTGGTAGGACTCTAGCAGAGTAGCTAATTTATTTGCGTGGACTTCATACGATTTTTCAAACTTAATCACCAATTAGATTCAGCGTGCTCTTATCGTAACCGAGCGAAGCTCGGTCACCCAGGTTCTATGGATTTATATAAGTATTGAGGCATTGTAGCTTTCCAGGCTGTTTGCTAGTCTTGACATCATTCAAACAGTTCACAATAAAAAGAATTTGATTAAAATAATACAAACATTTCATCCATAAACATGATCAGGCGTTTAATGCAATTCGTAGTCACATACAAAGTCATCGTATTCGACACATCTGCCGATTCTGTAATCAAAGAGCAGCCCTTCGTCACAAGCCAGCACTCTGTAGGCTCCGTTCAGACACGAGTAGAAGAAACGGCATTCAGGGTCAGGGTATCTGAAAAATATCAAATTCTACAGTTAAAAACTAAACCTTAAAACAATATTTCTAAAAAGACGTAAATAACAAATTAAATTAAACAATTTTGTCAGACTCTTTCATTTTATCTTTTAAGTGAAACTTCTTTAGCGCGCCACACACAGGTATTTCATGGGTTGTGAATAGAATTCTATCGTCGCGCTCGGGATCGATAAGGAATCTTCGGGAAAACTCGGGACCATGGCCATGGCTTGCGATTTCACCCGCATAGTTTCCAATGTAAGCTATCAAATTCTGAGTTAAATGTTTTCAATTCTATCGGCAGTTCCTATGACTGCCAATTTCTCTGTCAGTTTCGTTTACAGGAATAGTTGGGGTCTGAGTTTTGTGTTAATACTTACATATTTACCTATTTTATCAGACAACAATGAATGTGCCATTTGAATCTTAAGTCTGACCAAATTAGACTTTACTATATTAAATTACTTCTATGTGTATATACTTCTTTATATGAGTTCGTCAAAAGAGTATAATTTAAGAAAGGTCGTGTTACCCATGGATATATGTATATTATTAAAAATACTGCTTTCTTAGGTACCTGTAGTTCACGACCATGTCTTCTTCGCCTAGATGTGGGACTGGGCATTGGAACTCGAAGTTATCTGAAAATAAGTAGCAAATAGAGATTCGATTATTATCTACACATATATTTTTATTTAAAGTTTAGAGTGAAGAAACGAGCAGGACATGTGCCTGATGGTAAGCAACGTGCCTGCCCGTAACAGCACAGTGATACGCAGCTATTGAAACATGAAGAGTCCAAGCCATAACCTAGTTCTGCACTGCGCCCGTCACCCAGAGATATAAGATGTTTTATCTCTATGCCCTGTAATTTCACTGGAAACATTACCCTTCGAACCGGAACGCAATAATGTTTGTACAATACTATTTGGCTATAAGAATAACTGGCAAAGTTGTGGTACTTCCCCAGGCGGTCTCTATGAAGAGTACCACTACATATTCTGATATTATGATTCTTCAGTAATAAGGCGTTTTCGGAATGACACCTATAATTGATATATAGATTAAGAAATAATTAGGTAGGTATGTCACATTATTGATATTGACACAAATTTTTATCAAATATCTCCAACAAAATTAAAAATTTGCGCCACCTTTGACCAATTTGAAAGTATTTCTGACAGGTAGGTCTTACAAAAAGGCATTCCGAAAATGTCCCATTGAAAATTAATTTTTGACAGGTTTTTTACATTCCGAAAATACTTTCTTTATTGGAGGTTAGTTTATTATTGACACCTTGAGGCTTGAGGTCAAATTATTGAATAGAGCTGTGAAAAGAGTCTTAACGAGGATTGAAGTAAAGTCAAACTCAAACGCCCAAAAAAAAAAAGAAAGATATAACCTCATAGTTAATGGAGGACTGTCTCTAGAACTACTTTGTTGTACCGAATTTATCCCAAATGTACTAAAATTTTTAATGTCAAAGTTTGAATGTTTAGATTTTTATTGCTCAATCATATAGGAATGGTTGAACAGATACCTGTTTTACAACGCAATCAGTTCGCAATCTCGACATGGAATCAAAGTTCTCGGTCTTTGCTTTATCCATTTAAAATGGCAGATGATATGCTTAGTTAGACTAGGATTGTCATTATGTGCCCGAATCATTCGGATTGCGTTGTGAATCAGCACTCAGATCGGGTTGTAGTTTTCTAGTTAGATTACCTATAGTCTGGAATAGATATATTTACCTTGGCAACCAGAAACTCTCTCAGGCCAGTCGCAAAGCTTGAGCTTGGGGTTGAAGACGAGACCGAAGGTGCAGTTCATGACGTGGGCGACGCCGGATGAGCAGGAGATGTAGCTGCGGCAGCGGTCCAGGGTCGAATACCTCAGATCAGTGGGGAGGGGGTAGTTGCCAAACTGATGAGGACACTCGGCGGTCGGCCTGGCGGGTACTGTGAAAAGATTTTCGTTACTTATAAGTACAAGTATTAAAGTAGTAGTATCTTCAGCATTAGCCCTTCTATAAACATTTATTAGCAATTATTTAAGCGTTATAATAATACAATTAAAGTTATAATTAAATTTGAATAAACTATATTAGCGTTTTCAGAATGCAAAAACCTGTCAAGAAATATTTAATTTTGTTAAAGATATTTGAGAAACGTAAGTCAATGGTCAATGTCAATAATTTGACAAATTTGCGCATCCATTTTTCACTCGCATTTGTCATTCTAAATAGCCTCATTATTGGTGTATGTATATCCTCATTATTGATGTAGTTATAACAGAGGCAGGAGAATGTTTAGAAATAGTTCCGCGAATAATGTACCAAAGTATACCTAATTTCCGATAGGCAGCTGGTGTCAATTACTTATTTTGTTAAAGAAATTTGATTACAATGATATCAATGAACTTTTCTACATCCATGGTTGCGTGAAAGAGATCACTCAGATGGTATAGTTACATTACTGGTACCTATGCTATTTAGTTAGGTATAGTTATTTTTTTGAAGTGAAACTTCTTTATCGGCGTTGGAAAAAATTTACCGTCACATTTTTCGGTTACGCATCACATTTTTCCGTTACGCGCCATCTTTTTCTTGCCCCTACCACGGTTGGTTCAGACGAAGAGTACTTTCACTTTCTCCAACGGAGTAGGGATATCATGTCGCTTTAGCGAAATAACAAAAATGAAAAAATGTAGTTTAAATGTAATTTATTGTAGAAATGCTGTAATAATCTTAGTAGCAAAAAGGTAAAGTGAAATAATTGTATTATTTGTATTCATGTCTATGATAATAAAATCCTTTTGTTTAAACTTTATCTAATTTAACTTTATTTAACCAATTTCTAGAAAGTTGCATGTAGATCATTTTTCGAAAAATAAGGCCATAAAGAAGTTTCACTTCTTACGTGTGTACACTAGTACACGCACACATTTTTTTTTGTAATATAGACATACCTACGCTTTTATCATAATAAAACGGTAGTCTTGCTTACCATTTAGTCTACCCATTATTATAGAACAGTGTCACGCAGCCATTTGTATACAGACACTCCAAATCACTGCACTTGTCACCCAAATACATAAGATGATTTATCTCTTTAGCCTGTAACTTCTCTGAAAACATTGCCCTTTAAACCAGAACACAGCAATTGTTGAACATGACTGTTTCGCGGTAGAATAACTGGCAAAGGTGTACCTAGATATTTTTTAGTTTGAAAGCTAACGTGGTTGTTATTCTGCACTCCTAGTTTCCCACTCAGTACCGCAGCAGAGTAAGAATGTGTCGTTCGTTCAATTTGAGAGAACCGGATCGCACCTGAACCATAGATAAAAAGACCCGGGTCGTTCGACCCGTTCAAACGAACCATTGGTTATTTTTGAGCCAGTGCTACTTATGTTAGTCAATAGAACTACTCGTTCAGTTGCTTTTCGTTTCGTTCACCGTTCAATCAAAACATTGGTTCATAAACATAAACTAATAAACAGTTTATGAATTACGTTTCGGGATTGATGACGATCGTTTGACAACCATTTAATTCTGATTTTGATCTTAGTAAGATTTTGAATACGTAAACTGGTTTTATATTATGTAACTATAATGAATGGAGATAGATTAAAATGAAAAATGAATAGTTCGGAAGCCAAAAATAACCAATAAAAAATAAAAATAGACAATATAAACGATAATAACAAATATTTCATGGTTCGGTCAAATATGGTTCGTGCCGTTCGTCAGCTTATTCGACCTTAACTTCACGCGTAACCTGATCTTGTAATCGAACGAACGAATCATTTTAAGCTTAGTGACCCAATGGTTCTTATGGTTCTCGCGACCCGGGTTATTTAATTCGTTCGTCCGTGAACGACTCATATGTACAGCAGAGCCACTTGCGTACACTATCCTTGAAAAAGGCCGCTGAATGCGGCTGAAACTTAAGTCGAAGTAGACTGGCTATTATAGCATTTGTGAGTTGGCCATGAATTAGTTTAAACGAAGTGGTACTTCCCCAGTCGAACTGTGTAATATAGAGTCATACAAATAGAAATATTTAGATATGTAGTTACCTATATGGAACTTCATTATAACTAAGTTTAATAAAAGTTGGTATTCTGTGAAAGAGTGATACTTACGTGCTCCACCGCGGACTAAGCACTTGGCTTCCGGGAAGTAGGCGCAAGGGTATTCAGACCAGCGGGGGCTATCCTTGAAGTGCATACCGTCGGGGCACACTTTCAGGGATGAAACATAGTTCTGTCAAACACCACACAATCAGTAAGTAAAGTATATTAGGAAAATAATGCTAGTGTTTTCATAAGCGTCGAAAAAACAGCACTCCTTAGAAGGACCCGTATCTTCGGTACATTTGCGAAATCTTTGTCACATGTGGAAGTTATGAAATTTCACGTCTCTAAACTGAATGGTATTTGCGATAGCGCTGCTTTAGGTACCACATATACCTGGTATTGTTTTTATACGACATTTTGTTTTATTTATAGTACAACCTTGGCTTAGTTTGGGGTTAGATGGTGCTGGATGTGAAATGTCGACCCATGTTTATTTATTTATTATCATACAACCCAAGTAAATCCACGGGGTAGTCCTAGTTATCAATTATTTTGAATGATGGAGTCAAACCTAAAATCGTAAAAAACTCAGCTGCTGTTTTACTTTACCTAAATGGGTTCATGTTTGACCTCGCCTTTCAAGTGATACAGGGTATAAACAAAAATAAAGAGTTTTCAAAGAACTTTGTAGGAATACGTAAAACATATACTTCGTCAGAATGAAACAACTTGTATTTTTTAATTATTATGGGTTTACATTTGACCGTCATCTCGTCTGATGTTAAGAGATGATACTGTTTACGTTGGAGCGTGGTTACCGAGAAGAAATCGGTTCACTCGCCTATCTTCGAAGGGCGATGATTTCAGATTGTGCAGCTTACATTTTTTTGTCAACTGCCTATTGGTATCACGATTTTACATGTTGTTTAATACATTATCTTTCGGCTTTAAATAAGTGATCTTAAATAACATTATTATATCTCCAATACATATAACATATTTTTTCTCCAAGTTTGGCTCAACTTACCCGGCATTCAATGTAGGTGTCACAGCTTCCCTTGTTCCTGTAGTACGCATAGCGTTTTGCGCACTTGTAACCGTCGAGTTGGGCTTCATAATCAGGTGTTGCAGTAGCGTTCCACACTACATCCTTGAAGATAGGCTGATATCCAACCACGATCTTTTCTTTAATCCACTTTACGGGATCAACTTTAGGGCTTGTCCATGTAGGGATTGTAGGCACCTCTGTTGGTTCCTCAGTAGCGACGTATACAGGCGCTGCTGTTGGTGGCTGTGGTGGGGAGTATAGTGACCATACTCTCGGAGTTGTAGCCAGGTATGGACCAGCATCAGGGCTCTGGGCCCCAGTAGCTGCAATATTAAAATTAATAGCTCTTATTTGACGACCCTGTGAAACTATTTTCTTTAGTTTTACATTTTTTGAGCAAGCCGTTCGTTTCACAATCTTGAGGTCGTAGGTTCGGAAGCTGCCTCTGTGCATTTTTCGCCAAATGATAGGTATGTGGATGTTTTTTTTTTTTCAAATTATTAAATGGAAATCTAGGAATAATGTGTTGCGAATTAGTTTCAGACAGTTTTAAACAAAAAGAAAAGGCGAACTTTTTGCGGTGATAGATTTAAGGTCATATTAAAACAGCCGTTAAAAAGGAAGTTACGGCTGGTCTAGTCGGGAGAACGGCGCCTGCCGATCCGGAGACCTCGGGTTCAAACCCCACACGCACCACTGTCTTTTCGAAGTCATGTGCATAATGCCGCTAACTTAAAACGGTGAAGGAAAACATCTTGAGGAAACCGACACGTACCTATGTAGGTACCTAGGTAGGTGTCATTCACCAACCCGTCATCAACAAATCCACTGGGCTAGCGTGGTGGATTATGGCCTAACTCTCTCCTTGGGAGAGAAGTCTCCTTGGGAGAGAAGGCCCTGAGTCCCAGCAGTGGGTACATTTAGTGGGCTGTTGATGATGATGAATTAAAAAAATACTAAATATTTTTTTGGAATTTTCAGTTTTACTCGTATTGTGTCACTCGGATCGATTCAATTTTTTTTCATTCACCACCATCACACCACATTTACCACCTCGGAATAGTTAATTGTTATACAAGAGTGCAAAGAGATTTTTAACCGCGTGCTCAATTTTGATAACCGAGCAAGCGAAGGATTCAGCAAAATTAGAATCCTGAGTGTAGCAAGGGAATCAAAAGAGCACAAAGTGAAAAATCTTTGCACTCGAGTGCAACACGTAACTTTTCATTCCACCTCAGCGAAGAAATGACTCTCTCTACTACTCTACTTAGTCTGTGGATATGACTAAATGCAAATTTTTAAATGTTTTAGCGCTAAGCAAATTAAAAAAGTAAGTACACCAAGGAGGTTCTGAGTCTGAGTTTTTAACATATAAAAAAAAATGTATGATGCATTCGGCACCAACGAGGTAGAAATAAATAGGTTGAATTATGTTTTGAATTCAAAACCTCAGTACACACGATGTTCTAAATTCAAATTTACTCTAGAGGGTAAAAACAACTTTTGCGCCCTGATATCGAGGAGCAAAAGTACTCATTCCGAGCTGGTGGGATGAAAAGAGTATTTTTGCTCTTCGATTGTTGAGTGCTAAAGTTGTTTTTATCTTTTCGACTCTAGAGAAAAAAGTTAATTTGAATTTAGACCATCGAGTGCACTAAGTTTGTGAATTTAAAACACCATGTACACCTATTTATTTCAATCTTCTTGGTGCCCAATTTATCATTTAATTATTTTTAATTAGACTCGGAACCTCGTTGGTGTAGTTTTTAGGGTTCCGTAGCAAAATACAGGACCCTTATAGTTTCGTCATGTCTGTCTGTCCGTCCGTATGTCACAGCCACTTTTCTCCGAAACTATAAGAGCTATTATACTATTGAAACTTGGTAAGTAGATGTAATCTGTAAACCGCATCTTAAGATGTTGGTACAAAAAATAGAAAAAAATCAAAAAAATTAGGGTTGTCCCATACTTAGAACTGAATCTCAAATTTTTTTTTGATCAAAGCCATACGTGTGGGGTATTTATGGATAGGTCATCAAAAATGATATTGAGGTTCCAAACATTTTTTTTTCTAAACTGAATAGTTTGCGCGAGGGACTTTTCCAAAGTGGTAAAGAGTATCCCCTCCCTCTACTTCTAAAATAAGAGAATGACAAAATTAAAAAAAAGTGTATGCTGTACATTACCATGTAAGCTATCAACAAAAATTGTTTTGAATGAGATCTAGTAAGTAGTTTTATTTGAATACGTCATGAATTGACTATTGTTAAAACACTGATTAAAGTAACAACGAACTACTTACGAGAACTTTTATATTATGTTACTTGCTGCTACGGAAGCCTTCATGGGCGAGTCCGACTCGCACTTGACCACTTTTATTCTTAATTCGCTTTGCGCGCAATTTTCTTTTTACGATATGACGATATTTTCAAGTAATACATATTGTTATTGTTAAAACTTTAAAAATCCTGTTTTTAAAGTTTAAACTTGAAAATGTTTTCATTTGTATGATTACAATTTTAGGTTTTTCACATGTGATTGATTCCAACGACGAAAAAGTTTATTTGGCGCCAACCATGCGCCAACAGAATTTACTGAAACTGTTAATAATGCGCAAACTATTTAGGTACCTAGGCTGTGACTTGTGATTACCTGGGATGAAAAGTTATGTGTTGCACTCGAGTGCAAAGCTGCAACGATTTTCATTAACATCAGGTTTTTTCAAAGGTCATCAAAATTAAGCGCGCGGTTAAAACGCAACTTTGGACTCTTGTATAACAAATAACTATTATCCAGCTATTATCGATAATATATACAATTATATAATGATTAAACTATTGAAACCAAGACACATAATTTGGTCAAACCCAAATTAGATTTTATCTATCAATAATAAGTACCTAAATATTTATTTAACTGTAAATGACAATAAAAAAACGAATTATATGAAATAGACAGGGATTAATTTGAATACTGCGATGTGGGTTTGTATGGGACAAATTTATATCTAACAAATTAGCATAATAACCATGACACTGTAACTTGTGAATCGTGATAAAAATAAATATTGAAACATACCTGCTACCGCTAGCACTAAAATAAAACCAAAACTGTACATATTGGTGAATGTCCTTTCTTCTTCAGAACAATCTTCGACTGATGCAAATCAGAACGGTGTCAGCTGATTTATACTAAAATATATATGTCATCAATTTCAAATTTAACTTTATCAACATATCTTTATACATTATATAGCAGTTAGGAACAATAAAACGGAGATAAAGTTTTGTAAAACGAGTTTATTAATAGTAAGAACTATACAAACTTAGGTTGTTACAGATTCTCAATTATAAAAAAGTGAAAAATATTGTGCATTGTGATAAATCAGTGCAGATAAAGCGATTTTATGGAGTGTGAAACATCGAAATTGGGAAATTTCAGTAAATTGACGTGAACATAAAATGTGTTTTCAAAACATTTTTAAGGGGTTTTCATGTAATTAAAATTAGTTACCTATATCATACAATATCATGACCCTGTGATATAAAAATGTGTTAAATTATTTTCGTCAAGACAATCTTAAAATGTTTAATGCTGGTATTGCCATTTGTGTCTCATAGACAATCTTAAAATTTTCAAAATAATAATATTTTATGGCATAGCAGCGGATTGGCTTTCAATCGAGTTGGACCAGCAGATGTTAGGGGAAGCCAATATACCAAAGATGCACTAACGCCAAGTTAAATTCAACTATGGAAAGTGAAAAAGAGGCAGCTCATACTACTGGGGCATGTTTTTTTTTTTAACCTTTTGGCAGTTGACCCCGGAATACATTTACTGTCTATCGAAATTTGGGCTAGACCAGGAGCTAGGGTCTACTGAGCGTGGCCTAGAACTATCAATCAGCCACTTTTCATATCGTTATTTGAGGGTGCGATAGTGATGGATGTGTGAACACATTTATCTTATGTTAATCGACTATTTATAAAAATTGTGCTTTGTAGATATGATACTGTTTTGGCAAAATAGTTAAAAACTAGACACCAATATTCGTAGAACATGCCTTATCAAACTTCGTCTAAAAAACAAGGAAACCAAACTTTTTTTTTCAGTGAAACTTACAATGGTTCCTTATATTTTAAGCTGGTAAGAGAAATCAATGAGGTAAGTTCAAATGTTCGTTTTTCTGTTTAGTATCTCGTTCTCTTCAGAGACTTGATAGCGTTGAATTCCACTTCTTTCGCCAGCAGTTGCCTCTCAGCTTCCCTCGCTTTCGCCGCAGAAGTTCTGGAATACCAAGATAAGCGTCACTATTGGACACATTCAATAATCAATATTCACAGATACCTTATGACTATCAGACAATTGATTGTGCCCACTCTCTTTATCTTCTTCAACAACCAACTAAATGTTCCCACTGCTGGGACTCGGGCCTTCTCTCGCAAGGAGAGAGTTAAGGCCATCTCGCAGAGGCTAGTTTGTATGGGGCAACTTTTAAAATGTTCTGTATCATCTTATCTTACCTACAAACAGCAATAAAGAGTTTTGTATTTGCCATAATCCACCACGCTGGCCCAGTGCGGGTTGGTGGATGACACATGACTTCGAAAGGTTCTAGGTACATGTCGGTTTCCTCACGATGCTTTCCTTTTCCGTTTTAAGATAGCGACATTACGCACATGACTTCGAAAAGACAGTGGTGCGTGTGGGGTTTGAACCCGGATTATATAGGTACTTACACAAAACTATACAAATTACATCCTGTAAAAAACCTACATATCATATCAGTAGAAAGGAAGACATTTGGTCATTATACTCTTTTTACACATAATGTTTATATGGTACCTACGGGCTTAATCACTCGTCTATTTGGATTCGGTGCCAGTCAAGTCAAAAACCTAGTAGGTAGATAAATACTACGTACTCGTAAGTACGTAGTAAGTAGACATAGGTAATTAGTATCTATCTACTACCTTTTAGACTTCGCTGGCACCAACTTCAAATAGACAGTAGACGAGTGAGTAGTGCTAATAATAATTATTTTTCCTTTTCTTCGCTTTTAAGTGCTTATTAACCGACTTCAAAAAAGGAGGTTTCTCAATTCGACCGTATATGTTTTTTTATGTGTGTGTTCGTGGATAACTTCGTCATTTATGAACCGATTTTGATGATTCTTTTTTTGTTGTAAAGAAGATATTCCAAGGGTGGTACCATGATAAGGAAACCAGGATCTGATTATAACATCCTAGAGAAATCGAGGAAAACCTTTTTACTTTATAAGTATTTCTGTTGTAAGTCGGTTCTTTTTTGTTACTAAAATTATTTGTGGGTATTAAGTCGGATTAATTTTTTGTATAAAACTGGTTTATTTTACCCTTTTTTTTAGTGCAAAACAAGTTTTCAACGATGCATTTACGAATTTCGTGTTGACAGATTCAAGTTTCATAACTTTTGTGAAATCTATCATGTCATCAACGTAGTATATGGATATAACATTCTCTTTGATGTCATCCAGACAAAATTGTAGGCAAATTTTAGTTTTCTTAATTTTTCATATTTGCCGATTTCAATAAAATTTATATGGGACCATTCGGGAAGCATACCCATCCGAAATCCGAACAAAAAAAGATACTTCGAAATCGGTTCGAGCGTTCTCGAAATCAGAAATCAGAAATATACATAAAAAAATATTGTGGTTGAATTGATACCCTCCGCCTTTCGGAAGTCGTTAAAAAAACATTGTGGTCGAATTGATAACCTCCTCCTTTTGGAAATCGGTTAAAAACAAAAAGATCCGTATATTTTTTGAGCATAATAACATTCATAACATTGTTCATAACTAAAAAGTATAAAATAAAAATAATATAATTTATAAACTCAAAAACCCGACTGCATGAAAAGTTAACCAAACTATGTACTTACATACGAGGGTCATTTGAAAAGTTGTTAGGCTAACATACTTAATGAAACCGTACGATTTTCAGTATTTTTTTATTTTGACGTGACAACGTCTTATAAATTGGTTTGCCGGGTGACACTTCAAGAAACTGCGTTACGCTCCGCTCACGTTATGCGCTCACAACAAGAGCGAGTGAGAGGCACGCGTCCCTTCCACTCGGGCATGGTTAGCCCGCCTAAGAGCGAGAGAGACAGACATAAAAAGTGAAAGGCACGCGTCCCTTCCGTAAAATTATTTTACCACTCAAAGTCCGTATACCGACTTTACAGGCAACCAATTTTTTTCAACATACCTACTCTTCTCCGTGCTTAAAACGCTTTTTCCATCGACCCGGTAAGGCTTCGATATCCGTTTAAAAAAATCTTCGTCTAACTCCTCAAAATAAGCATCCACGGTCGCTATGACCTCTTCATTAGTAAAAAAATGTTTATTACCTAAAAATTTTTCAACTTTAGGAACAGATAAAACCACAGTGATGGATTTCTGCCATGGATTGCACAGAGGTGTGAACGCGCGCATTGTTTGATGAAACCACTGAGTTACTATCATAGTAACTCAATGGATGAAATAAGACTTTTCTTCTCAATAAATCTGGACGTTTTTCTTTGATTTCTTTCCTCAAACGACGCAACAGGTTGCAGTAGTAATCGGAGTTTATTGTTTCACCCTTTTTAAATAATTCACGAGAATTATACCGTTTGCATCCCAAAAAATGGATACCATGACTTTGCCCGCCGATAAACCATCTTTACCTTTGGGGTGGGCGATCCTGCTCTTTTCCATTGTTTCGACTGTTCTTTTGTTTCGGGTGTATTGTGCTGAACCCAGGTTTCATCCATGGTTATAAATCTTTTAACAAATTGTATTGAGTCAGCTTTATATAACTCTAAAGTTGTCGTCGGTTGCGTTTTGTTCTACTGAGTCGGTTGCGTTTTTTGTTCCACTGAAAGGAGTCGCGGTACCCTCGCGCGCTCCTGCCTGACATCACTTAGAGAATCCAAGTGCAGTGGTAATTAAATAACGTGTTCGCTCAGATAAGATGCCTACAGCCTTAGCTATCTCCTCGACAGTCAATCTTCGATCAGATAAAATTAAATCACAGATTTTTTCTTTGTTTTGATGTTTGTTGTATTCTTCAGCCACCCAGTTTTAAACAATCGCATACGAAGGAGCGGACTCACTCAAAGTAGCAGATATGACTTCATGTATAGCTTTTGGAGTTAAACCTTTAGTTCAGGTATTTTATCACTGCACGATGTTCAATTTTATCCATTTTCAAAAATAGCTCTGACTTGACTTACGGTATCACGTGTAAACGTACAATGAGTTATCTAATATATAAAATTCTCATGTCACAGTTTTCGTTGCCATACTCCTCCGAAACGGCTTGATCGATTTTGATGAAATTTTTTGAGCTTATCCGGTATCTATGAGAATCGGCCAACATCTATTTTTTCGTCCCCTAAATGTTAGGGTAGTCCACTAAGTCCCTAAATTTTATTTTATTTTTAGACAAAATTTTATTTTCTTTTTTTATGATACAACATACAAAAATACATACAATCCTCAATTTTCACCCTTCTACGATCAACCCTTATTTTATTAGGAAATTATTTATATGGCAAAACAACGTTTGCCGGGTCAGCTAGTTGTAAATAAACTAAACTGTGCATGCTTGTTGCTAAATAATGTAACTACAAATGAGCTATAAAAAAAACAATCACTTTAACCATATTAGGCTAAGCACTTTTCAAATGACCTTC
Source organism: Ectropis grisescens (assembly GCA_017562165.1). NCBI lineage: Eukaryota > Metazoa > Arthropoda > Insecta > Lepidoptera > Geometridae > Ectropis > Ectropis grisescens. The sequence goes on along the minus strand of CM029781.1, from coordinate 11,467,863 downwards.
CTACTAAACAAACTGAAAAGAATAAAACTAGCACTTAGATTTATGGTGGTCTACTGGCCTAGAATTCTATAATATGTTATTGAATTAATATTTATGCAAAAAATAATTTGTATTGTAATAAAATAACGTAACGTCTGAATCTGAACAGTCGGGATCCATTGAACCGCCAAGCAGTAATGTGCAAACATTATTGTGTTCCGGTTTGAAGGGCAATGTTTCCAGAGAAATTACAGGGCTTAGAGATATAACATCTTAGATCTCCGGGTGACGAACGCAGTGCAGTGCTAGGTAATGATTTGGACTCTTCATGTTCCAATAGCTGCGTGTCACTGTGCTGTTATGTGGCAGGCATGTTGCTTACTATCAGGCACATGGCCTGCTCGTCTCATCAAACTTTATTAAAAAAAAAAAAAATAGTTTGGTTCACTTTCTATGCAGTCGGGTTTTAGTGTTTTAAAATTTTTATTTTTTTAATTTATACGTTTTAGTTATGAATGTTATTATGCTCAACATAATATCCATCTTGTGGTTTTTGACCAAATGTCTTCGTTTCTGCTGATATGATATTATGTATTTCTACTACATGTAATTTGTATTTATATAGTTTTATGTTTAAGTACCTATATATAATCATAGATTTTCTTGTTATCTGTTGTGTCTTTGACGAAGTTGAGTACTAAATCGTTTGAAGTTGGAGATGGGCGACAGAGGCGGAGTGCCGAGGATTTCCACCCTGAGGTTGCCTCTAGTCCGTACCTACGCACCTTAAGAAGCGAAGATCGGGCTGAGTAGCATATTATGGAAGATGCCTATGTCTAGCAGTTGACGAATATAGACTGATGATGATGCCACCGATCTACCATTTAAGCAGTACCTACGATCATATTTTGTTACACTTTCCAAAAACGTTTTCAAGTGTAAAAACTATCTTTGACAGATCAATACAATGATCATAGCCCCAATAGTGGAGTCCGTGACCTGGATAAAGAGATAAATTCGACCAAATTCATGTGGCATCCCTAGACGGTAAGAGGGCTAGACCAATTCTGGAGCTGGTCATAGAATACAGAACATACAGATAGAGGGACACACTCTCACTTATAGACACACCCTCACTTACACACACACGGTCACTTACAACACCCACCCTCACTTACACACACACACCCCCTCTCGTCTATTTTTTTTTTTTTTTGTTTGTTTTATTTAAAAGTAACTACATAACGTAAATTAATGTAAATAGTCCAATAGATTTAGCATATTTTCTAGGAATGAAACCACTATCAAAGCTTATTTAGGGAGAGCGCAGACCTCTGAAGTACTACAAGCTACAAGTTTAGTTCGGAGGTCCATCCTTCAGAGCGAGGAACCTCCTGATGATGAGCGCTGTTTCAAGGATAGAATATTTAAGAATATTTGTTGTCAACAAATTAATGAATAAAATCGCACTTAACGTTAAATAACTTATACAAGTACATTGCTAAATACAAAATAACAACTTATTAACATTAAACATTAAGTTAAGTTGACGAGCATATGATTATGTAATATAAAGAAATTGGAAATCATCGCCGACATCCTCTGAAGATCTAATTACCAATAGGCTTAAATTTTTATAAGCTTTTATTGACCAATTAGCTTGCTTTAGCCATAATACCCAATGATTTTTTTGCAATGTTACGACCAGCGTTTTTGAAAATTCCAAAAATTTAATTTTTCAGTACGATTGAGAAATTTTCCTACCTAATTATCCGGGTTTTGCAAAATTCCTAGGAATTTTGCAAAAATACGGTTTATCAAATTATCTTACGACATAAAGCATTTAAGTTCATTAGGTAGGTAAGCATTTGGGTACATAATTCGGTCGTGTGTTGTGAAGCGCCGTACCGATCGATGCATCCTGCGCTGCGTACCATGTACTCGCAGTATGACAACCAAAAATCAATTCAACAAATATTTTAGCGGCTTAAGCTTAGTAAAAAAACAAATATATTTTTATCATTTCCACTTTATTAGATACTTTTAACCAAGAAAAAGTATAGAGTTACTGCATTACCTAACTAAAAACGTATCAGTGGCATTGTAGCTTTTCAGGCTGTTTGCTGGCCTTGACAACAGTAAAAATAATTTATGAAAATAATACAAATATTTTCATCCATAAACATGATCAGGCGTTTAATGCAATTCGTAGTCACATACAAAGTCATCGTATTCGACACATCTGCCGATTCTGTAATCAAAGAGCAGCCCTTCGTCACAAGCCAGCACTCTGTAGGCACCGTTCAGACACGAGTAGAAGAAACGGCATTCAGGGTCAGGGTATCTGAAAAATATCAAATTCTACAGTTAAAAACTCAACCTTAAAACAATATTTGTAAAAAGACGTAAATAACAAATCCAAATTAAACAATTTTTGTTAGACTCTTCTATTTTATTTTTTAAGTGAAAACTTCTTTGGCGCCCCACACACAGATATTTTGTGGGCTGTGAATAGAATTCTAGAGTCACGCTCGGGAACGATAAGGAATCTTCCGGAAAACTCGGGACCATGGCCACGGCTTGCGATTTCACCTGCATAGTTCCCAAAGCAAGCTATCAAATTCTGAGTTATGAATGATATCGCTCGGGAATGATAAGAAACCTTCGAGTAAATTCGGGACTATGGCCATTGGCCATCTAGAAATGCGTTAGCATTTCCCATTGGCTGACGCATTTCTAGATGGTCATGCTCATGACCACGCCCTCTGGTTTCAAACCCGCTTAGTTTCCAATGTAAGCTATTAAATTCTGAGTTAAAGGTTTTCACTTCTATCGGTAGTTCCTATGGCTGCCAATTTCTTTGTCAGTTTCGTTTACAGGAATAGTTGGGATCTGAGTTTTGTGTTTATACTTACATACTTTTTTACCAGACCACAATGAACGTGCCATTTGAATCTTAACTCTGACCAAATTAGAGTTTACTATATTAAATTACTGCCATGTGTAAATACTGCTTCATATGAGTAAAAAAAGTATAATTTAAGAAAGGTCGTGTTACCCATAGACATATTAAAAGGACAGCTTTCTTAGTTACCTGTAGTTCACGACCATGTCTTCTTCGCCTAGATGTGGGACTGGGCATTGGAACTCGAAGTTATCTGAAAATAAGTAGCATTAATAGAGATTCGATTATTATTTACACATATATTTTTTAATAGTTTAGAGTGACGCGAAGAGCAGGACATGTGCCGGATGGTAAGCAACGTGCCTGCCCAGAACAGCACAGTGATACGCAGCTATTGAAAAATGAAGTGTCCAAGCCATAACCTAGCACTGCACTGCGCCCGTCACCCAGAGCAAAGTTGTGGTACTTCCCCAGGCGGTCTTTATGAAGAGTACCACTACATATTCTGATATTATTATTCTTCAGTAATGAGGCGTTTTCAGAATGACACCTATAATTGATATATAAAATTAAGAAATAATTAGGTAGGTATGTCAAATTATTGATATTGACACAAAATTGTATCATATATCTCTAACAAAATTAAAAATTTGTGCCACCTTCGGCCAAATTGAAAATTTATCTGACAGGTAGGTCTTACGAAAAGGCATTCCAAAAATGTCCCATTGAAAATTATTTTTGATTACATTCCGAAAATGCTTGAGGTCAAATTATTGAATAGAGCTGTGGGAAAGAGTCTTAACGAGGATTGAAGTAAAGCCAAACTCAAACTCAAACGCCTAAAAAAGAAAAGAAAGATATAACCTCATAGTTAACGGAGGACTGTCTCTAGAACTACTTTGTTGTACCGAATTTATCCCAAATGTACTAAAATTTTTAATGTCAAAGTTTGAATGTTTAAATTTTTATTGCTCAATCATATAGAAATGGTTGAACAGTTACCTGTTTTACAACGCAATCGGTTCGCAATCTCGACAGGGAATCAAACTTCTCGGTCTTTGCTTTATCCAATTTAAAATGGCAGATGATAGCTTTGTTAGACTAGGATTGTCATTATGTGCCCGAATCATTCGGATTGCGTTGTGAATCGGCACTCAGATCGGGTTGTAGTTTTCTAGTTAGATTACCTATAGTCTGGAATAGATATATTTACCTTGGCAACCAGAAACTCTCTCAGGCCAGTCGCAAAGCTTGAGCTTGGGGTTGAAGACGAGACCGAAGGTGCAGTTCATGACGTGGGCGACGCCGGATGAGCAGGAGATGTAGCTGCGGCAGCGGTCCAGGGTCGAATACCTCAGATCAGTGGGGAGGGGGTAGTTGCCAAACTGATGAGGACACTCGGCGGTCGGCCTGGCGGGTACTGTGAAAATATTTTCGTTACTTATAAGTAGGTACATGTATTAAAGTAGTAGTATCTTCAGCATTAGCCCTTCTATAAACATTTATTAGCAATTAATTTAAGCGTTATAATAATAAAATCAAGACATCCTGTCAAGAAATGTTTAATTTTGTTAGAGATATTTGAGAAACCTAAGTCAATGGTCAATGTCAATAATTTGACAAATTTGCGCATCCATTTTTCACTCGCATTTGTCATTCTAAATAGCCTCATTATTGATTTATATCGAAGAGTTTTTTTTTGCTCAAATAAAGTTTTTCTTTATGTATTATTTATTATTAGTTATACTCGTAACAGAGGCCTTTTCAGAATGTTTAGAAATATTAACGCGAATAATGTACCTAAGTAAACCTAATTTCCGATAGGCAGCTGGTGTCAATTACTTATTTTGTCAAAGAAATTTGATTATAATGATATCAATGAACCTTTCTACATCCATGGTTGCCTGAAAGAGATCACTCAGATGGTATAGTTACATTACTGGTACCTATGCTATTTAGTTAGGTATAGTTATTTTTTTGTAATATAGACATACCTACGCTTATATCATAATAAAACGGTAGTCTTGCTTACCATTTAGCCTACCCATTATTATAGAACAGTGTCACGTAGCCATTTGAATACAGACACTCCAAATCACTGCGCTTGTCACCCAAATACATAAGATGATTTATCTCTTTAACCTGTAATTTCTCTGAAAACATTGCCCTTTAAACCAGAACACAGCAATTGTTGAACATGATTGCTTCACGGCAGAATAACTAGCAAAGGTGTAGGTAATTTTTAGTTTGAAAGCTAGCGTGGTTGTTATTCTGCACTGCTCGTTTCTCACTCAGTACTGCAGCAGTCCAATTGCGTACACTATCCTTGAAAAAGGCCGCTGAATGCGGCTGAAACTTAAGTCGAAGTGGACTGGCTATTATAGCATTTGTGAGTTGCCCATGAATTAGTTTAAACGATGTGGTACTTCCCCAGTCGGACTGTGTAATATAGAGTCATACAAATAGAAATATTTAGATACTGTAGTTACCTATATGGAACTTCATTGTAACTAAGTTTAATAAATGTTGGTATTCTGTGAAAGAGTGATACTTACGTGCTCCACCGCGGACTAAGCACTTGGCTTCCGGGAAGTAGGCACAAGGGTATTCAGACCAGCGGGGGTTATCCTTGAAGTGCATACCGTCGGGGCACACTTTCAGGGATGAAACATAGTTCTGTCAAACACAATACAATCAGTAAACAAAGTGTATTAGGTCAGTAACGCTAGCGTCTTCATTAGCGTCGAAAAAACTAAATGTTTGGAAAATTAGTTAGAACAGCACTCCTTAGAAAGACCAGTATCGTCGGTAAATTAGCGAAATCTTTACCACTGTTTTTAAACAAATATCGTTTCTAGGCCCGTATAGTTAGGAATGTAATAAAGTTTTGTACAGTATACTCTTATTTTATAGTTTGTGTTTATTACATTCTGTTTTATGTGCTCATTGAATGAATAAAAAATAAATCTTTGTCAGATGAGAAGTTATGAAATTTCATGTCTCTAGGTCTAGGCTGAACGGTATTTGTGATAGCATGATGATGATGGATGCTTTAGGTACCCATACCTGGTATTGCTTTAACACATTTTGTTTTATTTATACTACAACCTTGGCTTAGTTTGGGGTAAGATGGTGTTGTATGTGAAATGTCGATCCATATTTATTTATTTATTATCATACAACCCAAGTAAATCTACAGGGTAGTCCTAGTTATCAATTATTTTGAATGATGGAGTCAACCCTAAAATCGTAAAAAAAACTCAGCTGCTTTTTTACTTTACTTAAATGGGTTCACGTTTGACCTCGCCTTTCAAGTGATACAGGGTTTAGACAAAAATAAAGAGTTTTCAAAGCGCTTTGTAGGAATACGTAAAACAAATACTTCGTCAGAATGAAACAACTTGCATTTTTTAATTATTATGGGTTTACACTTGACCGTCATCTCGTCTGATGTTAAGCGACGATACTGTTTACGATGGAGCGTGCTTACTGAGAAGAAATCGGTTCACTGGCCTGTCTTCGATGGGCGATGTTCAGCTTTTGCAGCTTAATTTTTTTTGGTCAACTGGCTTTTGGTATCATTATTTTACATGTTGTTCTATATTATCGTTCGGCTTTGAATAGATGTTCTATTTAACATATTTTTTCTCTAAGTTTGGCTCAACTTACCCGGCATTCAATGTAGGTGTCACAGCTTCCCTTGTTCCTATAGTAAGCATAGCGTTTTGCGCACTTGTAACCGTCGAGTTGGGCTTCATAATCAGGTGTCGCAGTAGCGTTCCACACTACATCCTTGAAGATAGGCTGATATCCGACCAAGATCTTTTCTTTAATCCACTTTACGGGATCAACTTTAGGGCTTGTCCATGTAGGGATTATAGGGGCCTCTGTTGGTTCCTCAGTAGCGACGTATACAGGCGCTGCTGTTGGTGGCTGTGGTGGGGAGTATAGTGACCATACTCTCGGAGTTGTCGCCAGGTATGGAACAGCATCGAGGCTCTGTGCCCCAGTAGCTGCAATTTTAAAGTTGACATCCCTTATTTCACGACCCTATAAATTATTATAGCTAGTTTTATATTTTTTGAGCAAGCCGTTCGTTTCACAATCTTGAGGTCGTAGGTTCGGAAGCTGCCTCTGTGCATTTTTACTCAAATGATAAATAGGTATGTAGTTATTTTATTTTTTTCAAAATTTTAATTGGAAATCTAGGAATTATATGTTGCGAATTAGTTTCAGATAGTTTAAAATAAAAAGAAAAGGCTAACTTTTTGCGGTGATAGATTTAAGGCAAAATTTAAAAAAGAAGTTAGGTACGGCTGGTCTAGTCGGAAGAACGGCGCCTGCCGATCCGGAGACCCCGGGTTCAAACCCCACACGCATCACTGTCTTTTCGAAGTCATGTGCGAAATGCCCCTAACTTAAAACGGTGAAGGAAAACATCTTGAGGAAGGTAGGTAGGAGGTAGGTGTCATCCATCAACCCGTCATCAACAAATCCACTGAGCTATCGTGGTGGATTATGGCCTTAACTCTCTCCTTGGGAGAGAAGGCCCTGAGTCCCAGCAGTGGGTACATTTAGTGGGCTGTTGATGATGATGAATTAAAAATACTAAATATTTTTTTGGAATTCAGTTTTACTCGTATTGTGTCACTCGAATCGATTAAATATTTTTTTCATTCTACCACCTCCGATTAGTTATTTGTTATACAAGAGTGCAAAGTTGATTTTTAACCGCGTGCTCAATTTTGATGACCGAGCAAGCGAACGAAGCGAATTTTGAATCACTCGCTGCGCTCGTTCAATTCTAAAGAAATCACACCGCGATGTTGAACTCAAATGGTTTGTAGTCAAATACATAATAAGCTTTTCATCTCAAATATTTTATATAATTTAATGTTTTCATAAATAGTTAAAAGTTTTTTAAGGTTTTTTAGATGCTTTCCGTTTGAATCGCAAAATGTGGTAGCTACTGTTAAGTAGTTATTTTAAAACACAAGTTTACCTACTTGTTAAATGGCATTTAATATTTGTGAAACCGTAGTGCAAACAGTCTTATAATAGAATCCTGAGCGTAGCAAGGGCATCAAAAGAGCACAAGGAGAAAAATCTTTGCACTCGACACGTAACTTTTCATTCCACCTCAGCAGGAGGTAGAAATAAATAGGTTAAATGATGTTTTTTTAAATAAATTCAAATTAAAAACAGTAAGTATATCGAGGAGTACACCAAGGAGAGTTCCGAGTCTGAGTTTTAACATATAAAATGTATGATGCATTCGGTACCAAGGAGGTAGAAATAAATAGGTTGAATTATGTTTTGAATTTAAAACCTCAGTGCACGATATGTTCTAAATTCAAATTTAATTCAAATTTACTTTAACCTCTAGAGGGTAAAAACGACTTTTGCGCCCTGATATCGAGGAGCAAAAGTACTCTTTCCGAGCTGGTGGGATGAAAAGAGTATTTTTACTCTTCGATTTCTGAGTGCTAAAGTTGTTTTTATCTTTTCGACTCTAGAGAAAAAAGTAAATTTGAATTTAAAACATCGAGTGCACTAAGTTTGTGAATTTAAAACACCATAACATCTATTTACTTCAATCTTCTTGGTGCCCAATTTATCATACAACTATTTTTAATTTGTTGAAAACTCAGACTCTGAACCTCCTTGGTGTACTTTCTTTTTTAATTCGCTTTGCGCGCAATTTCCTTTCTATAATATTTTCAAGTAATACATACATATTGTTTTTGTTAAAACTTTAAAAACAGGAAACTTGAACACATGTGAAAAACCTAAAATGATTGATTCTAGCGACGAAAAAGTTTATTTGGCGCCAACCATGCGCCAACAGAATTTACTGAAACTATTAATAATGCGCCAACTATTTAGGTACCACCCTACAGGGATTCATTTGAATACTGCGATGTGGGGTTGTATGGGACAAACGTATCTCTAACGAATTAGCATATTATCCATGACACTGTAATTTGTGAATTGTGATAAAAATAAATATTGAAACATACCTGCTACCGCTAGCACTAAAATAAAACCAAAACTGTACATATTGGTGTCCTTTCTTCTTCAGAACAATCTTCGACTGATGCAAATCAAAACGGTATCAGCTGATTTATACTAAAAATATGTCATCAATTTCAAATTTAACTTTATCAACATATCTTTATACATTATATAGCAGTTAGGAACAATAAAACGGAGATAAAGTTTTGTAAAACGTGTTTATTAATAGTAATAACTATACAACCTTAGGTTGTTACGGATTCTTAATTATAAAAAAGTGAAAAATATTGTGCTTTGTGATAAATCAGTGCAGACAAAGTGATTTTATGGAGTGTGAAACATCGAAATTTGGTAATTTCAGTAAATTGACGTGAACATAAAATGTGACTTAAAAATACTTTGCAATTACAATAATATCATACAGTATTGTGGCCTTGTATGGTATTTAAAAATGTTTTAAAATTAATTTCACAAGTGCGCTGCACATACGTTCCTTGAAAACAATCTTAAAATTTTCAAATGAGTAATGTTTTTGTGGCTTAGCAACGGATTGGCTTTAAATCTAGATATTAGGGGAAGCCAATATACCTAGCAAAGATGTAAAAAAAAATATTCAATTATGGAAAAAGAGACAGCAACATGCTATTGTGGCATAATATTCTTTAAAGAAGCCTTTAACAGTTGACGCCAGAAGACATTAACTGTCTATCGAACTTTAGGCCAGTGCAGAAGAAGCTATGGTCTACTGAGCGTGGCTAGAACTATAAATCCGCCACTATTCATATCGTTAGGAATTTGAGGATGTTATGGTGCGATAGTGATGGATGTTAAAACACACTTATCTTATGTTAATCGACTATTTACAAAATTTGTGCTTTGTAGAAATGGTACTATTATGGCAAAATAGTTAAAGACTAGACACCAATATTTGTAGAACATGCCTTATCAAACTCCTTCTAAAAAACAAGGAATCCAAACGTTTTTTTAGACAAACTAACAATGGTTCCTTAGATTTTAAGCTGGTAGGAGAAATCAATGAGGTAAGTTCAATATTTTCGTTTTTCTGTTTAGTATCTCGTTCTCTTCAGAGACTTGATAGCGTTGAATTCCAGTTCTTTCGCCAGCAGTTGCCTCTCAGCTTCCCTCGCTTTCGCTGCAGAAGTTCTGGAATACCAAGATAAGCGTCACTATTGGACAAATTCATTATTTAATACTCACATACACCTTATGACTATCAGAAAATTTTGCCCACTGTCTTTGCAATAATCACAAAGATTATTTCCACGATATAAATACCTACAATAGGTATTATAAAATAGTAAGTACCTGTCTTTCATTCAACCCTCTCATAATAAGTCATGGTTTGGATCCCGTCTACAACTCTGAATTAATTGGTGGATTATGGCCTTGCCTCTCCTAGTGAGAGAACGTCTCCAGTCTCAACAGTAGAAACATAAAGTGGTCTGCTAACACCATTAGCGATAAGTCTGCCATTTATGTCAATAGATAGATAAGTCATAACCTTATGTAAATGTATTTTTGTCTGTACTTTCCTTTTTTAACCCCCGACCAAAAAAAGGGGTAGTTTGACGTCGATGTCTGTCTGTCTGTTTGTGTGTGTGTGTCTGTCTGTGGTACCGTCGAGCTCAAACGGATGGGCCGATTTCGATGCGATTTTTTTATTTGAAGGTTAATTTCCGTGCGGATATTCATAGCTATTTTTGGTTTATATCGATTCAAGATGGCCGCCACCACAAAATGACGGACAAAATATTTCTTCACAACCTACCTCAATATCGTTATCAAATGAAAGAACTTGATTAGTAAAATACTATACACTACAAAAAATTAATCCAAGATGGCCGCCACCACAAAATGGCGAACTTTATTATTTTTTTCACTACTATCTCAATATGGGTATCAAATGAAAGAGCTTGACTAGTAGAATGTTGTGCAGATAATAAATCCGAAGCAGTCGGGGGTTAATCAAATTTTTTTACTTTGGTCTTATCGTAATCTTACGGCTGGTCAACTCAAGAAAACGGCGACTGCTGCAACCAACTAACTAACGGCGAAGGGAAACATCGTGAGGAAACCGACATGTACCTAGTATCTTTCGAAGTAATGTGTCATTCACCAACCCGCACTAGGCCAGCGTGGTGGCTTTGACTCTCTTCTTGCAAGAGAAGGCCCCGAGTCCCAGCAGTGGGAACATTTAGTGGACTGTTTAAGCTATGCCGTTATCTTAATAACTAACACTATATTAATTAACATCTTCGTTGTAACGACATACCAATTTACTTACTCATCGCTAACTTGTGATAACATAATATACCACGGATTAATATACCTACCCTTGATGGCTTTAATATTCTGTGTCGCACTCTCTTTCTTTACCGTTCCCTTGATAAACGAGAACGTCATCTACGATCTACGTGACAGCGTCGTTTATTGTGAATCAATTTTGATGGTTTTTTAGGTAGATCACAGTTCAGAGGTAGACCCATATAAATTTTATCGCAAACGGCATAGTGATTTTTAAAATATGAACTAAAAACTAAAATTTATTTTCATTAATTAGGGGCTTCTTATGAAATTAGGTCGAGTGTCTCAGTTTCCTTTTAAATTGAGATCGGTTTTTGTTTTTACGGAGAAAGTAAATTATGACCTATATATAGATTTATAGATTTTTATGGTTGCGCAGAGTTAGTGCAAAAATCCATTGTGGCTTAGTAGCCACAAGTAGTAGTAGTATAAATAGAACATTATAACCTAGTGGTTATAATGTTCTATTTACTATCGGGAGGTCGTAGGTTCGAATCTCGGAGTACTTTTCTAACTGCGCGAGTATGAGCTTGTCATCACCACTGGTTGCGAAGGAAAATATATAGAGATTATAAAATTAGTGATTTGTGTTTCAAAAAATACATTTTTTGAGTACATGTATCAACTGCCAACTCGCACTGGTCGGTGTTTTGGATTATGGTATTGACTCTCTCCTAGTGAGAGAAAGTCCCGAGTCCTAGTGTAGGATTTATAGTGTGCTGATTATTTATTTATGTGCAGTTCTCAAATTCGATACAAAAATACCTAAGTTTGTCGTCTCGGCTATATATAGTGGTGTCAGCTTTCAAGCAAGTATTATATTTCACTAAACCGCCGATTTTTCCAGAGGCATGACTGACTGTTGGTTCCATTTCAAGACTTTTTATCCAGCTGCCTTTACAGGTTAGTTTCTATTTATTAATTGTTATTGAAATTACATAGGATGGTTTATTTGAATTTGTTATGGGACAAACCATTAAGTGCCAAGATACGTTACTATGTACTAGTTGAGACCTGATGGGTTCAAACATTATATAGGTTAATTCATACATTATAATAATATCCTACTAAGTAATACTCGTTTTACAAATGCCCACGTTTGTACGTTTGAATGTCTTTTGTCACGTCTTAACGTCTGAACCACGAACGGATCAGGTTGATATTTGGAACACAGTTAAATGGGGCGTTTCCAAGATGCAAAAAGTCCTGCCAAAGTCAGTTCTCAATTTCACCAAAGATGGCGCCATTGTTTTATTTTCGTTAGCGAAATTTCATAAAAATAAACAGTAATGCCACACTTGGCAAAATTTTGACTACTTTTGACAAGACAATTTGCATCTGGAAAACGCCTCATTATAGTCAGAAAGAAGACATATTTTATGCTACTTTTTTCTCCTTTATCCTGGGGAATTAACGGGAACTACGCGGGTACTCAGGACACTCCTGGTGTCCAGTAAAGTAATTTGTATTTGTAATCGTTTCAAATACCTAAGTTCTACAGGGCAGGCGTCGACTTCGTCAGCAGACACGCAAGTGGTAGTAAGTTCGTCGAATGCCGCGTCTCCACCACAGCCCAGGGCACGGGGCTTGCCGTCGATACACAGGAAGTACTTTTGACAGTTCTCGTTGGACCTGGAAAATAAAGATTAATAGACATTTTAATAATGGTTCGAGAATTATTGTTTCGATGTGTGATATATGATTTGAGTTTGTCGTGTTAGATCGGGTTTAAAAATTGTAACATTGGCGTGTAGAAACCAATTCAGAGTTTCAAATAGACGGTTGTGGGTGAAAATATTCTAATTCTAATATTTATGCAATACTATCCTTCTAATTTTATAAATGTGAAAGTATGGATGCTTGCTAGTCAATTACGGTGGAACGGTGAACGGATAGGTTTGATATTTGGAACATAAATGATAATTTATGGGAATGGACTAACATACTGGTTTCTTTATATCCCGTCAAAGTTAGTGCTTGTCGAGGTTTGCTGAATGTTACGATTACTTCGCGTGAATCGTATCTGGCGAAAATAAATTATTGTGAAAAACTATTAAACCGTGGGCGACACCGCAAAACGCAGCTAGTAAAACGCGATAGCGATAACTAAAAACGTAAAAGTTGTTTAGAAAATAAAGAGTAATCAATTAATTTCAATCATGTCAATGTCAGCATTGATGACAGATCGCTAATGGTGATAATGGTGGCACTATAATTTGCGAAAACCTTGTGGTATAAGGCTAAAAGAAATCCCATAAGGTGCATATATCAAATAATCATTTTCTACATTAGAGTATGTTAGCAAATCATTGGTATTTCTAAGAAGGTGATGTAACCAAGGTCGCTCATCTGCTGACATTTGGACCGCTGACCGGTCGAGCATTACCTAACCTGTTCTTGGCATTCCAAGCTATCACTTATTAATGTGATATTATTCTAGTAATAGGATGTACATTTTTGACATTATTATAGAGAACAATCATAGGCCAAATATTTCTTATTATTGAAGAATTCTACTGCGAATTCACTGTAGGTACCTATTATGAACATGATGTTGATCATGATAAATAAGCATTGTCGCACTACAGTAAAATGTATTGTTCTTTTTTTTCTGTGTTTAATTTTGTTTGGTGTGTCAATAAAGAGTATATCTATCTATCTATGGTTCCTAAAAATATGAGACGTTTTTCAGGTGTTTACTATTTACTAATTTTTGCAGCTTTAAGTGGAAAATTTATCTTAATAAATATATCTTTTAGGACAATATAACTTTATAGTGGTAAGGACTCTTGGCAGAGTCCGCCTGGGGAAGTACCACACCTTTGCCAGTTTTCCAAGCAGTAATGTGCAAACATTAATGTGTTCCGGTTTGAAGGGCAATGTTTCCAGAGAAATTACAGGGCTTAGAGATATAAGATCTTAGATCTCTGGGTGACGAGCACGGTGCAGTGCTCAGTAATGATTTCGACTCTTCATGTTCCAATAGCTGCGTGTCACTGTGGTGTTATGTGTCAGGCATGTTGCTTACCATTAGGTACATGTCCTGATCGTCTCGTCACTCCTTATTTAAAAAAAATATATATTTATACATCTTCGTAAAATTCCAAATATAAGGAATATAAGACTAAAGTTTCTCTTTCCTCCATTTCCATTGATATATGTTTATGGCCACTTGCAAGTGTACAAATATTACAAGTGTATGTTACTTCCCCAGACTTTACAAGGAATCCTGCAACTACAAAGGTAGGTATCGCTTTTTCTTTGTTAAGTCCTAGTGAAGAAATAATCATTCAAATCCTATCAGTACTTTATAGTTTACAAATATGTTTTTCCATTACAACGATTACGATTTTTAGATATAGGTACACTACAATTTTATCTCAATTAATTCACATTTTATCTTCACTTATGACTTTGGTTATTAACTGATTTAAGTTTTATGTTGGAAAGTTCTTATCACATCATCTAATATGCACAATCAGTGCTATAACTAGTTTTTATATGCCTAATTCAACTTCTACTACCACATCAATCATCTTTGAGACTGTGTTTATCCTAAAACGTATAACATGTCCACGTCCTCCAAAAAGTAATCCGTTAACTTTAACTTCATTCTTATCCACATACTTTATCACAAAATCCATCCATACTTTTTTTGGCCGCTGCCACAGCAGTCATGTGTCCCTAATACTAATAAAATTTGAACTTATCTTCTACGTAAATGCATTTCTAAATGAAACAACAGATTTACGATTTCAGGGTTAATCGACAAATAAGTTATTACAAAAAATGAATAGAACATAAATGTACGGAGTTAATACATAATATTACACGTGTTAATCAGGCACGGATCCAGGGGGGTGGGTCATGGGGTCATGACCCCTGGACTGGATCCAGTACCTAGGTGGGCCACTGATTTAAAAGCATGCACGTACTTATCGCACAGTTTTGTCACCGCGACTATATGACCCCCCTTGAAGCCAAACCTGGATCTGCCCTAGGTGTTAACCTTTTACTACATACCTGTAGTATCTGAAGCCAGCTGGAGGTCCAAGCTCGCGGCTTTCGGGTACTTCAGGACAACGGAATCCAAGGAAAGCTGAAATAAAAACGCGAAATGTGTTCAGTTGGATAAGCCGTGGCGATCTAGTTCTTTACGAAGAAAAAGGCATGGTGGCTTATTGGCTAGAACGGGTGACACTATGAGATTGTAGGTTTGAAATAGTATCTATGGCCAAGAATAAATAAAAAAAAAGTAGGTTTGAAAGTTCAAATCCGTGCATGCACCTCCAATTATTAATCCAAGTGTAGATGTAGAAGTTTGTCGTTACCATTGATAATGCCACCGTGTCATCACCGTCAGATTATAATCTAACGCGTGAGATTATAATCTCACTAGGTTATGTAAGTTAATAATCTGAGACCGCTAGATTATAATCTGACGGTTTTTAAATTTTACGGTAACAGCTACGGTGAAGGAATACATTGCCAGGAAACTTGCCTCTTCTAAGAATATATCGAGGTTATGCGTCATCCCTTATTGGGCCAGGGTGGACCATGATTATGGTCTTGGCTTTCTCCTTACGAAAGAAAGCTCTGATTCCCAGTTGTCACACATCTAGTATGATGCTAATGGTTAAATTCATCTTCATTTTCAATACCTAATCTATTATCTTTCTCTGTATATCCTTTTTTAAAACAAACTCCACATTAGACTGCATGTGTTTTCGAAGTCGCGCTTATAATATAATTATCATAAAGCAGTTTGGTAGATTTATGTGTTATTTTAAGTCTACCATGTGCCAAATTCTTGAATTGTACAATTGATGATGTTTAATCTTCTGTTTTTTCGCATGGAATATCGACAACCTATTTTAAAACAGCAAGATTGTTGATAAAGATGCAGTCCACACATAGGCATCGTCACATCACAAGTCGTGAAATTTTATTTTTATGTTTACTTCACAAACATTCCTGGATTTACATGTGAGAATTGTGAGAACACAGAACCAAGTCATAAAACAAACGGATTCTTGTTATCCTTGACTTCGTGTCACTAAGCAAAAAATCAACAATTTATTGGAGGAAAATATAGTTACTCATCTTGGGCATCGTTCTTATTCTTGCTCTAACAAAAATAATTTAGTTATTTAAAAAATAAATATGAAATTTACTTAGAAAAGAAAAGAAAAATAATGTGAGTAAACTAACAAAGGAGATAACTAAAAGGAGCAAAACTAAACCAGTATAATAGGCAGAACAGTGTGCCTTGAGTCCAAGAAAATTATTGAAGAAGGTTGACGTCCAAAATTACCCAAACTTGATGTATTAGAATTAATAACTTGCACACTCTATTGTAGGTGTAGGCCATTCTAACCTCTTCCCAAGAGGTTCAGTATCAAGCATTTAGACGTTAAATCTTTTATCGCTTTCGTCCTAGTTGCACTGTCTTATTACTCGTGACTTACCTTCAGCGTCGCAGTCAGAAACTTGGTCAGGCCACTCGCAACGATAGGTCTCAGGGTCGAAAGCCAGACCCTCAGGACAGGAGAAGTCGTAACCCACGCCGTTGACACAGTTTCTGAAGTGGCTACAGTTACGAGAATCTCCAAGTTTGAAGTAACCGAACTGGTGAGGGCATTGGTCAGTAGGTTCAGCCGGCTCTGAGGAAAGAGGGTCATTATGAAATAAAACTATTTATAAAACCATTTATTTCAAAAACTTGAACTTCTCAAGGTCGGAAATGAAACAAAAACGGGTCTGATCACTTATTTTTAATCCCCTAGCGTGACTGCTATTTGGTATTTTGATTAGATACAGGCAGAACACCTTTGACTTTGGTAAAATCCAATCCAACCAGCCAATGACCTTGACCGCACGGTCAACGTTAAAATAGAATATCAAATCCTAGATGAAGCACGTTTATCAGGGAGAAGCCAATTTATGACGTCATACGATTTCAGCAGTCTTACACGTTTTTATCAACAGCTTTGAAGCCTGCTCTTAATATCATTATGTTGGTATTATAGGGGGTATTAAAAAAAATACAAGACGACGCGTCTTCAACAGAGCCCAAATCATCACATGTCGCATTCATTTCGTAAGTTGCTTCTCTATTACTTGACTTTACTTACTTGTATCTAATATCAAAGTATCATAGAAATATAAAAAATATTCAATGTTGGTTCTGGATCAAGATCCAGAACCAACATTGAATAATTTTTATCGCATCGCATGCCCAAGGGCAATCTGGGCTCTATAAATCTAATATAGAGCGCCACGTGTTCGAACGGCTGTCAGCGCTTTTATTCTTCTATGCAAATCAAACTAAAAACGACTTCAAATTAAAATTGAAAATCATTGCATTTTTCTGATGATTGCATATTTACTTTTATCTACTAATTATTATTACTTTAATAACAAAAAAAAATCCAACTTATCAGCTGCGTCCACATTTTTTTCAAACTAATCAAGTACTTAAATACCAAGTGGCGTTTTTAGAACGTCATGAAGGATAAATCTAGTATCAATTGCGTAGAATACATAGAATAGTAATCAATTGCGCTACAGGTGGCGTTAATATTTCATTTTGCTACAGAAATTTTATAATAATACGAACGTTAATAATTTATCAAAATCTTCAATCCATTTATTTTTAAAGCCAATTCATTCAATGCATTAAATTCTGAAGGAAAAAAACTAGGAAATCCTACACTAATTTTAAAGCCATGTGTTTAAAGCCTTGAACACAGACAAGACACAATTACTGGTTTACTTTAAATCAGTTGGCATAATTTTGCAAACTGCTCACATATTCGTCCAGAATCATCCTAACTCATTATTATTCCGGCGGCATGTCGCATATCTTTGAAAAATGAAAAAATAGTTTTAAAATCAGCGATGACAAAGCCTCAGGCATGTAATCTGTTGATCTGACGCATGGGGCATTTTAGTTCATTTGTATGGACCTTGCGTAGGAGTTAAGAGGACACTTCTTGGTATTTACTGAAGTGAAAATGACGGTATCGTTGGATAACTTTAATAGAAGGAGGATAATAATGTTTTTTATGAGCACGGTAAAATAATATATCCCAACGTAAAGAGGGCGAATTTATATTAGGGTGATTGAATACACCATATTATTTTAAATTTATTTAAAATCTTCAAAACTTCGACTATTACGTAATCTTACGGCACGCAAAACGTAATATTTCGTTTCTTGTAATGTACGGCGTATTGTAATGTATGAGTAGGTAGTAGAAATGTCGGCCACCGAAAATGAAACAAGGAATTTTCAACTTTATTTTGATAATCATGATATTTTCACACACGTATTGCATTCATTTTTGATGAAAAAAAAAAAAAAAAAAATGAAGGTGAATGAAAATGAATGGGGTGTAAGGGGACCTCAACATCTAAGTGTCCCCAAAACTGTCAACCTCACCTGCCCGTGGTGCACCCTGCCGACCAACAAACGAGGCTCTGACAACCGACCGATGGCTGGATAACCATCCAAATAGCCGTGCTGTAAATATAGCTGTGACGGGCAGCAGCGTCACATGCATAAGATGGCACGGCACTGCGGTCGCCAACCCGCATGCCCAGCGTGGCGACTATGGGCAATACCCCCTTTATGATAGGTCCCTAAAAGAAAAGGCCCCTAGTTCCCGGCCGCCCTGCTATTCCTGGCCAAGGCGGCGGTCATGGTAACGGCAGGGCAGGGGGTGCGAAGAATCCCCGGGCTACGGTAGGCCGCCAAACCCAATTGACCCTGGCTGTGCATAACGGACGGACGATTCGAGATGACGATAGGCTCGCTCAGCTGGAAGAAGAACTGACCCACATAAGGTGGCACATTCTCGGGTTATGCGAAGTCCGAAGACAGGAGAGGACACCGTAACCTTGGAATCGGGCCATCTAATGTATTACCGTGAAGGTCACCAGCTGTCGCAAGGTGGTATCGGGTTTCTGGTCCACAAAACTCTCCATAACAACGTTTTAGAAATCGCAAGTGTGTCTCCGAGGGTCGCATACCTGGTGCTGAAGTTGACCGAGAGGTATACCCTCAAAGTGGTCATGGCGTACGCACCCTGGGAGGCATACCCTGATTCAGAGGTGGAAGCTTTGTATGAGGATATAGCGAAGGCTTTACATAACACCTCCAAAGCCCACTTCAACGTTGTTATGGGGGATTTTAACGCCAAAGTGGGAGTACGGACTTGCAGTGAATCGGTAGTAGGACCATATGGTTTGGGAAGACGAAATGACAGGGGCCAAATGCTGATCGACTTCTTCGAAAAGGAAAGGCTGTTTCTGATGAATTCGTTCTACCAGAAACAGCCTCAGAGGAGGTGGACATGGCGAAGCCCCGACGGACGGACGAAAAATGAGATTGACTTCATTATTGCGGATAAACGGCGTATATTCAGGGATGTCTCAGTGATCTCTAGGTTTGCTACCGGAAGTGATCACAGGCTTGTTAGAGGCACCCTGAATATTGATTACAAGCTTGAACGCGCCCGTTTGATGAAGTCAACACCCGTCCGAACCTTCTCCAAACCATAGTTGGGTCTGAAACATTTCAGCTAGAACTGAATAACCGGTTTGCTGCCTTGGAAACCACAGACAGCGTTGACCAGAAGCTCGACAGAGTGGTGGATGTCCTACGAGATGAGGGCACAAAATTCTGCAAAATGCGGCGCAAAGGCAGAAAGTCAAAGCTTTCGACGGAAACTCTGCAACTCATGGAGGAACGACGAAATCCCACGTTAACTTCGTCAGAACAAGGAGCTCTAAATAAGAAAATTACCAAACTTGTACGACGTGACCTCCGTTTAGCTAACACGCTCTTGATTGAAAAATCAATTGAGCAAAATCGGGGGTCAAAAGTGTTCGTCAAGACACTAGGTAGAAGCCACCTAACGAAGTTAACCACCTCGGCGGGGACAGTCGTTACATCCAAAGCGGGTATTCTTTCGGAAGTGGAAGACTTTACGGCCAGCTGTACGCATCACATGCTCCTCATCTCCCACAAAACGAGGACAAAAGAGCCACTTTGACACGCCACTACACAGAAGACCTGCCTGAGATAAGTCAAGACGAAATTGTGATGGCTCTTGGGCAACTTAAAAATGAAAAAGCCGCGGGGGAGGACGGGATTACAACAGAGCTCTTAAAGAGCTCCAAGAACTATTTAATGCAGTCCTCTTCACCGGGAGGACTCCACAGGCGTGGCACAGAAGTGTAGTCATCCTTTTCTTTAAAAAGGGAGATAAGACCCTTTTAAAGAACTATAGGCCAATATCGCTTCTGAGCCACGTCTATAAGTTGTTCTCAAGAGTTATCACAAATCGTCTCGCCCGAAGACTGGACGAGTTCCAACCTCCTGAACAGGCCGGGTTTCGAAGTGGGTACAGCACCATAGACCACATTCACACGGTACGGCAGATTGTACAGAAGACAAAAGAGTACAATCGGCCTCTTTGCTTAGCGTTTGTGGACTATGAAAAGGCGTTTGACTCGGTCGAAACCTGGGCTGTTCTGGAGTCCTTACAGCGATGCCAAGTCGATTGGCGATACATCGAGGTGATGAGATGTTTGTACGACGCCGCTACGATGACGGTCCAAATTCAAGACCAGCAGTCGAAGCATATTCCTCTGCAGCGAGGCGTGAGACAAGGGACGTAATTTCCCGAAATTGTTCTCAAACGCACTAGAGGATATGTTTAAGACTCTGGATTGGGTTGGACATGGCCTAAACATCAATGGCGAGTACATCTCTCACCTACGATTTGCGGACGACATCGTCATAATGGCAGAGTCGCTGGAGGACTTGCAGTGTATGTTGGACAGCCTGGCTGACGCTTCTCAACGCATCGGCCTCCGGATGTATTTGGATAAAACCAAAGTCATGTGCAACGAGTTCGTTGCTCCGGGACCGATTGCCGTTAGTGGAACCACTCTTGAAATTGTACAGAAATACGTTTACCTAGGACAGACGCTCGAACTAGGTAGAGGTAATTTTGAGAGTGAGGCTATGAGAAGAATACAGTTGGGCTGGGCAGCATTTGGAAAACTTCGTCGGGTCTTCTCGTCACCCATCCCACAAAGTCTCAAGACAAAATGTATAACCAGTGCGTCTTACCCGTTATGACCTACGGTGCTGAAACGTGGACACTGACAGTGAAAATGGTCCGTAAGCTCAAAG
The DNA here is from genome assembly GCA_017562165.1 of Ectropis grisescens. Lineage (NCBI taxonomy): Eukaryota > Metazoa > Arthropoda > Insecta > Lepidoptera > Geometridae > Ectropis > Ectropis grisescens. Next base: position 11,446,432 of record CM029781.1, on the reverse strand, counting down.
TCGCTCAGCGAGCTATGGAAAGAGCTATGCTTGGGGTTTCTCTGAGGGATTGCATCCGGAACGAAGTAATTCGTCAGAGAACTAGAGTCACCGACATAGCTCAGCGTATTAGCAAACTGAAGTGGCAGTGGGCCGGTCACATCTGTCGCAGACCCGATAGCCGCTGGGGCAGACGGGTTCTGGAGTGGAGACCGCGAATCGGCAAACGTAGTGTAGGACGTCCTGAGACTAGATGGAGTGACGATATTCGAAAGGCAGCTGGTGGCGGTTGGAGAAGTAAGACCGAGGACCGGGCTGAAAGGCGTATCATAGGGGAGGCCTATGTCCAGCAGTGGACGAATACAGGCTGATGATGATGATTACATTCATTTAACAACATGCCTGCCACATAACAACACAGTGACACGCAGCTATTGGAACATGATGAGTCCAAATCATTACCTAGCACTGCACTGCGCTCGTCACCCAGAGATCTAAGATATTATATCTCTAAGCCCTCTGTAATATGTAATTTCTCTGGAAACATTTAGTAAATAAAGCGTTTTGTTTAGATGTTCATAAGTATTTTTTAAAACATTTGCTTATTCTAGAGTTAAGTTAAAGTACTTACGTAAGGCGGAGCGCTCTAGGCAAGTCACTTCATTGGGGTACTGGCAAGGGTACACGTTGAAGTTTACGTTGGGATTGAAGCGGAGACCATCGGGGCAAGTTTTTTCTTCCGCTGTTCCGTTCTGTAGACAACAAAATATTTTATTATGACAACAAAGCATAAACTCCACTTTTCCATGTTAAGCGGAGCTTTCCACTTACGGGGCCTACGGTTAAGGTTATAATTTGCCACTTGGAAAAAATGTGGGATAGTGAATGACACATGACTTCGCAAGACTTGTTCAGGTCAGAGCATGAAGGTTTCGTCAGGACATTTTCTGGCCTGTAAGACCGTGGTCACTAAGATTATCTCTTGCAAAAACAAGCAGAGGTTCAGGCGGGGTTCAAACCTGCGATCTCATGCATTTGAAATTAGAAGTTTTAGCCTCGGAGCAACCATAGCTGTATTTCATGTAATAATAGTAACGAATTGGAATTAATCATTTGTGGATATGTGTTGCGATTCATGTCGGAAAATAATCCAATCGACATTTTCATTTCACTGATTTAAATCAAACAAATTCGAGTCGAAGTGATTCGAACCAGGGATTGCGGTTTAGCAGTTGCTTTTCTCTCGACTAGAGCAGCCGTAACTTAAAATAGGTACATAAAGCATACCTAATATCAATCGAAAGAAAATCGAAGGAAAGAGACCAAGAAGAAGAAGCCCGACGCGTTGGACGGACCAGATACGCACCACACTCGTATCAACTGTCCACAACGCAGTCCACACCGCCGAATATCGTCACCAATGGCGGTCGATAATAATCAGAAAGAAGGTGCTCACGACCCTCAGTAATTGGGGTATCGACGCAAGGAGGAGGAGGATATCAATTTAATACTCGGCCTGTATTGAAAGATTTGTAACGTATTTTAGTGGTAAACTCACAATGCACTCGATGTATTTGTCACAGCTTCCTCCCACAGGGTATCTCTCATTCAGCTCCTTGCACGCGCCAGCGAGGTTCCTGGACGGTGTAGGCTGAGGCTGGTATTGCTGCTGGTATTGGTTCCTGTTCTGATTCTGGAAGGTCTGGCCGAACTGCGCAAACGCTGTTGAAATAAATAATACAATTTTCAGGTTATGTTCTGGGTTATGAGAGGGTTGAAATTCGGACTTGATGGTTCATGTAAGGATATTAACTGTGGACGCTACTAGTTTTTGTTCTAGTGGATTCTTAGCGTCTCGTTTTTATGCAACAACTAACTATATCATTCTGATATCTCAGAGGTTTTTTGTGTTTTATTCAAAAACTATCGTTTTTATGTTTGGTATAACAATAATTTATACAATTATATTTTCACCAGCAGTGCCAGCGGTTTCACCCGCGTAGTTCTCGATCACTTTATTTTCTAGGAATGAAAAGTATCCTGTATTATTTCAGACCATTATCTATCTATATACCAAATTTAATTTAAATCCTTTTTTTTAATAAATTTTACAGGCGCATAAAGCAACTTCACTGTATATAAATAAATATAATCCTACTAACATTATAAACGCGCAAGTTTGTAAGTATGGATGGATCGATGTTTGTTACTCTTTCAGTTAAATTGGTATTTAAAAACCAATATATATTTTATGGAGATCTCTTTCATAATTGTTTTACAGATTTTACCCTTATTATCGTGACGCAAATGATACTGCGTAGCAACCTCGTAGCACGCAGTCTTAGTTAAGTACTTCCATTTGCCTGTATTGTAATACATAGTTATTTACTTTTAAAATTAGACTAGATACTAATATACATTCAAAAATTCACGTGTACACTACAAATAGTTAAATATACTTTGAAAGAACGTCCATCTTGCAAAGATACATCTAAGCGACGAAGGTCAGTGGTTTAGCATTTGTTTTTGCCAACTTATGTACTATTTTTATTTTTTTATCAAATTTGATCAAAGAGTTTTATTTGTGACTTAGTTGATCGTTCTAACCGGTTTACTTATACGAAACAACGGATTAGTTTGTCAAAATAAGAAAACAAGTATACGAAAGGATCCTAGGTTTAAGTTTTTTTGGTTGGGTCAAACGTTTGTTTGGTTAAGGTCATTGATGTAAAACAGGTAGGTAACATGAGGTTTGAGGAATCTTAAAAAAATGCAGTATAATATCATCTATCTGACGCCTATAGGTTTGTTTAGTTTGGGATCGATGCTGTTGCGTGTGAAATATTTACCAATATTAAAATATAGTATCCAGAACGGTTTCATACATAGAGACATTTAGAGATTGACGGCCATATTACAAAATGTGACGTAGCCTAAATTCGTCTCCTCGAGTTTCGTTGACGCCACAAATGTCGAAAATTTCTAAAACAATCAAACTTTGCTTAAAATTTTGATAATTTTTTTAGTTCTCGATAGCCTTGAGTTTGATTTGGTAAACGACGCGAACGCGGTTTGTTCACTTTTGCAGTGAATAGGAAGAGTGTCTACTCTTTATTAGAGAAAAGTCTATTAAATAGTATGTGTTATAAAGTATTGATTTACGAGTATTATTTAAATATTATAAAATCAAATAACTGGTTCTAATAGAATAAACTTTGCTGAGTTTAGGGCTAGATACCGTTGATAGTAATGCCCACCAATATTCATTTTATTTGTCACTTTATAAACCTCCAAACAGAAAGTAAAAGTATAAATAACGCTCTCATGTTGTGACTTGGGCCCTTTTCTTACAAAGGGTAATCATGGCCATATTCCACCACGCAGCCCAACTACAGGTTGGCAGATGACACAAGTCCTTGAAATACATCTTTCTTGACGGTCTCCTCATGGCGTTTTCAAGTGTTACTTTGTTTGTGAAAATAAATAGATTTGCAGAGAATTAAACCACCTATTATTATAATAACTCCGTAACTCATTCAGTGAGAATTGAAATTTAATCACACTAATAATACAAAGGCAAACGTTTGGGTATTTGTAAATTTGTATACATATACCAAGCATCTTTGTTACGGGTAAACAGATTTGACCGAAGTTAAATGCACGCACTCGTAGGTAAACCACATTATTACATTGCATTTTTATCCCTTCACGTGTCAGTATATTAAAGGTGTGAATCGAATTAAATTTGGTGAATACTAAAGAAAAAACCAAAAAAAACATCGCCAAAGTTACCATCACACAAACTCCCCGTGAAATTTCCCATTCATTGCATTTTTGTCACGCGCTTCGACCTTCACAGTTATTTATCAAAATGCATGTTTCCACTGTGAGTGGACCTAATTGAATATCTCAATTATCTGTAACTAACTGTTAGGTATTGTAGATAATAAACCTATTGTTTAGAAGAGACGACGCGTGAAAATACATCGCCTTGGTGTTAATTCATTCAAGAACGTGTCTTCAACAGATTTGGCTTGACCTCATAACATAGTTATTGTGTTAGTTATGGTAAATTTGTCACTTTGAGATGATAAAGAAGTAGGAAATGTTTATATCATTGTACAAAAATGCACTGTTTTCAGTCTGTTTTTGCGCATTATTTATATTCGTATTATATATGGTCTTTCGCGCGTATCTTGTGTTTTGTAAATTTCTTTATTCCCACGTAATCTGCCAAACTACTGGATGGATTTTGATAATTAAGATATCGTTAGATGCGTCTCAATTACCCAAGCATCCTTATTTATATAGTATCTATATTGTATTATGTAATGTTTCTATATTGTATTATGTAATGTTTCTTTATCTGTTGATTAATTGCAGTCGGGTTGTTAAAATTAAATTTATTTTATTTTACGATAAGTATACTCGTATAATTGGTGGGATTATTTGAACGTCTGAGAATAAGGATTTTAAAAAGTTAGTGTAGCTAAGCCTATGGACACACACACATCCTCACGCATACACTTTAAATGGTATCTCTACAATAGTGAAAAACAAATTTCGTTCGTGTGTCAGTTAACAATCGTAACGCATTTTTACTTTTGGAAAAAAGGAAATGCGGCGATGCATCCAAAATCTACTTATCTCAAATTAAGACTTTGAAAATAAATAAGCAAAATTGTTGAAAACAATTCCATGGAATTCAGTAATTCATGTAAGTCTGTAAATACACGTTCTTTTATAAAAAATTGTCTGTTATTTTCAAATGAAATTAAATATTGTATGTAGGTTACGCATATAAAACTGATACTTACTTATATAGTTTTTTAATCAACATGTAATTTAATTTCCGTAAGCTTAGTTTTTGGTCCTTTAATGGTTTGACATTTTCAGGATAGAAGAGGCATTGTAAAAAAAGTCACAGCATAGAAAAACACCGACGAAGATTACAAGTAACTACACACTGGCAACTAAACATAAAAAAGAAGATTCCAAATTTGAATTTATTGCGCCGCGAAATTGTTCGAATCTGGAATCTTCTGCGATTTCATTGCCTGTTAAAAAGAGGTCGACTTACCCACGGCGCTCACGCACGCTAACACTATGATTATCCTGTTCATGTTGGTTTCCGATGTCCAGTCGTCTCAAGCTTCGCCCCAGTACTGAGAGACCCAGCCAGGTCGCCCTGAGTTGAGACCTTGAACATCTGCTTGTGAAACAAATAAGACTAGCTTACTTTTGCATAAAATCGAGGAGCCACTGTCATATTTCTCGCATTAAATTATCTGCTATTGTTAAGAAATGTTTAAGATCATAGTAATGATAAGTTGGTTGGTCAGTACTTGCGTCTGCCGCACCTTATGTTACAGCTATAAGTTACATCAGGATTAGCGATAGGATAGATGTGAAAGCTGTGTCGTATTTGGATTTTAGTTCCTATTACATAGGGCAAATAATTAAAAATATAGTCAGTAGTTCCCAATAAGTAGGTGATTAAGAGAAATTGAACGATGAACGATCTAAGTAGGAATAATATAGTAACGAAAACGAAGTAACGAAAAAATAGTTTAGTTTACCTACATAATGTAAGCTTACTCGTAGTATAAAAAAATATATATTGGGCTGCAATTAACAGCCTAAGAATGATAAACGTTTGAAATACTAGAGGTGCAATGCGTTTAGAAGAGGCTCTTTGCCCCGTAATTTCTCTGGAAACATTGCCCTTCAAACTGGAACACGGTCATTTTGGATAGTACTGTTTGGCGCTGGAAAAACTGGCAAAGGTGTGATACTCCCCTAAGGGACTCTGCAAAGAGTTCTACCACTACATACATTTATTAAGTATGTTGGTATAGTATACTTTCACTACCTACATAACTTCATGTTTCTACTGCTAGGACTTGGGGCCTTCGCTCAGAAGGAGAGAGCCAAGGTCATAATCCACTACGCTGGCCTTTTACGGGTTGGCAGATGACGAATGTCCTCGAAAGATGATTTTTAAACATGCCGGTTTCCTCAGGATTTGAAAGTTCAATAGCGTTCAATTTTTGTCTTATAATAAAGTTTTGATTGAAAACTAGTCACCTACGAAAAGTTTTAATGCCAACTTACATGACGACAGAGCTTGATGAGGGGTTTTAGATCGTCTCATAAATGCAAATACCTGTCCAAATCCGTCTTCAATTGTGGTACAAGTGGCGTTAATGTATAATTTATAGAAATTGTATAAGCTTAAGATTTAAGCGGTGCGACGCACATTACAGACAGTAATATTTTTTTTTTAGTAATGAAAGTTTTGCAGATGATCTTACGGCTTACGATAAACCGATTCACTCTCGATGTGAGGGCACCAAAATTGTAACCATCGGAAAACCAACTTAAGCTACCTGCATTTTCACTCTGAGAAATCATTTAGCTAAGGCCATTTAAAATTCAGACATTTTCATAAAGTAAAATCAGTGTATTAAAGCTGAGCTTGAAAGGGTCAATGCCTTTTGAACTTTCAATTAATTTTTTTCGTTTTTTGTTAATCTGAATTTTAATTGACCTACGTTAGCTAAATAATTTTTGCAATCATTTGCACATTTTGACGATTTACAAGCACGATATTCGATAATAAATAAAGTTTAGTGATAATTAAGGATCTATGATTTGTATACAGACTTACTGGTAATCACCCTGCATCCGTCCATTTAAAGGACTATATTTAAACAAACTACTTTTGTTAAAACTCAATAAAACCTTTAAAAAAAGTGTTTGTTGTCCTTTCTAGCACTGTTTAGCGGCTGTTTAGTGTTTATTCACTTCAGCACATCATTTACTTATAGAGTTTCGTTCGTTCGGGCAAATACACTTAATGTTTATTTTGTACCGGAAAAAAATATACGATTTTTTTAAACCTTAGAACAAAAGTTGATGTATTTAATGTACCTAGCATCCCCTTAAAAGAACGCAGGCTGATTACTAATAACCCTGTATATATAACAATATTATAAAACTGAAGAGTTTGTTTGAATGCGCTAATCTCAGCAACTACTGGAGCGATTTTAAAAATTATTTCACTGTTGGATATGTACGTAATCCCTGAGTGCAATATATTATGTAAAACGGGCGAAGCCGGGACGGGCTGCTAGTTATCTATAAAAATCAGCACTAAAAGCACTATTCTCTCATTTTGAGAAAAATCTTATAGGTTCATCTAAACGGCATAGACTACAGGGCCGTCAACAAAATTTATGGGTAATATGATCCACCTGGAGACCTATCTAGGATGATAGAAGTGTATAAAATAATAAAATTCAGCACTTTTGTAAAACTGGCCAACTGAGTGCAAGAAGCAATTGAAGAGGGGGGTTGCAACCCTCGATCATTTCTCCTTGTCGCATGATTTTGCACAGCATTACAGAATAATAGATTAGAAGAGGTTTTGAAACTGTATGGAACCAATGCCGTACATAATCAAATGACCAAATTTACCCTGAAAATCGTGGGAAAATCATGATTTTTTCCGACGCAGCTAATAATTAAAATTTACACTTTTTATAGTTTTTATAGGGCCTGTAGTCTAGTATCTGCGCAGCGTCAGCGGCGGGGTAGCGGAGCCGAACGTGCATGGTAGTCGCTTTGTGGATTTGGGAAATCTCGCAAGTTCAGTGTCACCGACATACGTAATAGCAGTACGTGTGTAGCTAAACAGGTAACGTATGGACATTATTAGCGCTGCTTAATACTAGAATTCTAAGTTATCATGTAATCGTAGTACTGTATGATGTATAGGTAGATATTATAATATAATAGATAAAGAAGTTGCTGTACTGATTTTAAACTAATATAAAAAACTATCGTTATTTGAGAAGATAGATGAAAGATAATTGTATAAAAAATATTATTTGTGTGTTTAAGACAGCACCACGACAACACGGTAGAAGTGATACCTATAATAAGAAATAACTAAACATATAATTCTATTATAGGTAACTAATACTTTTATCTACATATTTGATGTGTAAATAAGTAAAAATAAAATAGAAAAGAAAACTAAAAAACTAATCTCCGAATACCCCACTCCTAACTGCTCCCGACGCAAATGTGCCCATGATGCTTGCCGCGTTCCCACGCTGAATGGCAATGGCCAATCTTTGCTCCAGGAAAGCGCCGGAGCGGGAGTCACCCGTATTCTCCCTGAGCCTGCTGATACTTTTATTAATTTAAGACAAAAATGATTTCATATAAATTGAATAACAACGCAGTAAACACAGCGACATGACAATAACAGCAGACAGACAGCAGCATCAGCTGATTGTATCTTTCTCGCTCGGGTACACTATGCGTTTCCGAGTTCACCCGAACGAATCTTTCACCAAACGTTACGATCAGCATCGATATAAATCAAAAGATATGTCCTGAGCACCTTAAAATTGTTAGCAAACGTCGTCTGTGTGTCTAGCGTAAGTGGTTTACAAATACCAATCGACTTGACCCCTAGAATCGTTAGCGATGTTGTGATTCTACTTACGAGTATTTTGGTTTTTGACAACGACTAATGATAAGTAAAAACATCCGGCGTTCACCGCTTCCTACAACCGACTAAAATGGAAAGAGTGAGCTAAGTCTTCCCAACGATAACATAATTCCGCGCGCCTGAAGTTTGGGAGGGCCCATCCATTGATTTATAAGCGAAGACGATCGGCCTCAATCACAGCCTAAGAAAAAAATTGCGTGTGGAGCGCCAAAAGCGGTTTCCACTTAAAAAATGTTGTTCAACACTTTCATCACAAATTTAATCGGTGGCACGGCGTCTGCCTCACACCTAGAGTGACATCTGACCGATGAAGAATGATAGATGACTATGTAGTTAACAGACTGCTGTTACTTAGAGAGGTCATGCTTCATTTTGTAACTGATTACGTGCGGAGAGCATATTGCAGAATACCCATACCTACTATTTGTATATTAGTAACAATATGCAAACCGATAATAACATCTTTATACGTCCCTAGAATATCACACAATGATAATTTGAAAGGGTTTTGTGGCATGAGCCGTTAAAATTCGTGGTGACTTAGTGACGAGACTGTAAGATTTCAGAATCGTCAAAGGTGTAAGGATCAAATTTCGCCTACACCTCAGATTATTTTCCAAGTGAGATTTACAAGTTTGTCAACATCATTGTCTTTACAGGTAAATATCGTGGATCAAATATCTACTTAAAAATATACAAAACTGGTCTTTGAGACTTAACTTAAGATGATGTATACCTCTATAATACAACACAACCGATTAAAAGTTAGAAATGAAATAAGAAGACTTTTATTAACTGACTATTATTTTTATCATTGCATAAATTCAGATACAGATACAAATTGTTTTGCCAGACATATTGCATGCCTCTCGAAGAGGCCAGTTTGTATGGGGTTGACCCATGAAATTGTTTTGTAATATATTATGTTAACTACAAACAGCAATAAAGATTTTTATATTTGTACCTCTATATCTATAGCTTTAGGGTAAGTAATGAAAGGACTCTACTAAATATGATTTATTTATTTGTCTTGTTTAGTTTGGGAATAGTGTCCTGCTAACGGACCACAGAATAAGCTCTCGGGATTTGTAAAGCATCGTCAATATATATTATATATTTGACATACATATTTGATGTTTCAGGTGTCCATGAGCGATGGATGCCCTTTATCATTAGGTGGGCTATTTACATGGATGGGGTGGGCCGCATGACTTGCTCATCTCGCCGTTCTATATCTGCTCGTAAACTAATATTATAAAGAGAAGAGGTTTTTGTTTGAACGCACAAATCTCAGAAACTACTGGACCGATTTCAAAAAATTATTTCACCGTTGGATATGTCCTTGATCTCTGAGTGCTAGAGTTTGGTTTACGAAACTGATACTGACAAAGCGCGGCAAATTTAAAATATATCAGCATGGCATCCCTGAACAAAAATAAACACAAGCCAGCTACTACGAAACATCAAAAACACGCCATTTCGTTGCGTCAGAGACAAGGATACCAAACACTGATTCTAATTCTACCAAATCTTCCTGATAATCGCGGAAAATTAAATTCAGAAAAGTCAAAATCTCAGAAATGAAATTGCACAAGCTTTCCTCTATTAAATAACGTAATTAATGAAACTATTTACTAGGCCAACTTAAGGATTAGTGTTGTTCTTAAAATAATCGCCAACACGTACCTACATACGTCGTACTTATTTTTTGATGAATACAATTTTAGAACACGTACAAATTATTTAAACTTATTTCATGTAATGTTTAAATCAGTTGGTTTTAAAAATGCATTTTTGGAATCAAGTATCCCTAAGTACTTTCTGTTTATAATATCCCAATTCGTAGGGTAAATACCCGATGGTAGGAACACTTAAGTGTTGTCATGTAAAAAGTTTGCAAAAAAATCCAGTATCTACTTTCGTTAGCCTGACTCTATAATATTTATGTACCACGGGCAAAGCCAAGACGGACCGCTAGTTATATTTATAAAATAAATGTATTTTACGAAGGCAATGCAAAGAACAAACGTTAGTAACATGAAATCTGTCTAGGAGTCATGGATACAAAGCAAATCGTCACACACGACGTCATCTCGCGGACATTGTTCGCAGGTCAGCCTTCGCATCCTCGGAATGCGTACCTGCTCTTTCTATGTATGTCCGTTTCATCATAATAATATCAGGTTTGTATTGCGCGCATAAGATGTTCGCAGTTACGCATGCTACTGCGTTTTAGCGCATTTCATATTTAGATGCAAATGTTTGCATTAGATCTTATGAGGTAAGTTAAGATCTGTGCTAAGCGATTACGTCTGTGAAAGAACGATTTTTTTAAAAAGTGGACCAGACCAGACCAGATAACTATAATTGGGAAAGCTGGTCATCAAACACTACAAGAAAACAATATATTACTGAGTTGAACACTGTAGACGGTACAGTTAATACTCTTCTAAGTATTACACAGTAGGTACCTATTTATAAATGTTGATAAATTCATTCATAAATTCAGATTTTATTTAACTTTGTGGAATACGTTGCCTGAGTGGTGTTTCCGCGATGATTACAATCTTTATGTCTTCAAATCGAGAGTATAGTAAATCGGGTTTAAGTAAATACGCTTCATCGTAGACCGCATTGCCGTCAGGCGAGATGGCGGTCAATTGTAAGCCTATAAAAGTTCAAAAAAACATAGTTTTCTAAAAAGCCGTGGTGGCGTAGTTGTAAGTACATCCGATTTCACATTATGCATCGAAGGTTCGAATACCAACTATGACCTCTAATTATTTTTATAAGTACAGATCATGTTTCCAAGTTAGTCATCACTACTGGTATTGATTGCGAAGGAAAACGTGTACCAGGAATACTATCTTTCGAAGACGTGCGGTATCCGTCAACCCGCATTTGGCCAAGTAGGTTGGGTCTCTCCTTGTAAGAATGACCTTGAGACCCATATTAGTTCTCGTAGGCCTTGTCTATTTGTTTGGTATCCGCCGCAGCAGTGATTTGTACACTGTTTCAAGAATAGCCTTCTTAGACGTACAAAGAAAGTAAATTAAAATAAGGTGCTCTTTATCTAATATCAACCTCCAAACAGAAAGCATACGCATAAATAGCCCTCTTAAAGCTCTGAGTCGAAAGGAGGTGGCTTAGAAAATAACAAATGACAAAGTCGAGTCAATTACTAGCGGAATCCCATCTGGTAGTGATCGGCTCAACAGAGAAAATCGGACTAGCACTAGAATTAGGTTGAAAATGTTCCCAATTCCCCCATATTTTCCTTTCCTTCTTCTAATCCTAGATAATTATAGTGTGAAAAAAGAGAATTGAAATAACAAAGGTCACGGACCCCGAAGTCTGTGGAGTGGCTAAGATAAACCAAATAATAAATAAATTTATTTAAAAAATCCGACTGCAAAAAAATTACAGGTAAAAAAGCATTATGTAATATAAAATACTACCTAAGGACACTTTGGTGATTGAGACTTATCTAACGATATCTTAATTATCAAAATCCATCCAGCCTTTTGAAAGATCCATGGAAATAAAGAAATTTGCAATCATACGTGTGTATCTTAAAATATAACCCTTCTTTTAGTCGGGTAAAAAACAGCCCTCTTTATGTTCTCGCTATTGAAACTTGGGACCTTCCTTTAGAAAAGATAGTCAGGGCCATATTCTAACCTCCTCCTAGTGCGGGTTTGGAATAAGACAGATGTACCTATACTCGAATTTTACTACTATCTTTGTGTTATTAATCTGTGATCATAATTTCAACCCGATCAGCTCAGGTGTTGCGACGTGATTGAGCAATAAACGTGAACAATCACACATCAACATTTTTACATATACAATAATATACGGCGGTAAGTGCAGGAATGTCAAAATTTTTACCTCAATATTGTGTGAGACTTAATTACTCACGCAGTTACTTTATTGTTCAACCTATTATTAATATTAATGAGTTATTGATGTCTCTCATAGCCTCAATAATATTTTATTCAAATTAGGAAGCAGATTCACTTTTAGCAGCCTTTCAAATGTCAAGGACAGTATTAATGATCTTTGCGTGGATAGTCGCGGATCATACTAATTTGGTAATAGTCTGTTAGAATAAAATGTAAAAAATTATAATAGGTAGGTATACTCGTAAAATACTAATATTTTACACACAAATTGTGATCGTTAAGGAATAGGCACTGATAAAATCTTATTAATAGTTGCTGAGCTGGATTGGACAATATTAGTGCACGAATAAATAAATAAATATTGGTGGACAAATCACACACAACACCATCTGATCCCAAACTAAGCAAAGCTTGAAATATGGCGGCCAGATAGCTGATATAATACTTATATAGTTGTAAATACATACTTATTATACATAGAAACACCCAGGCACAGAAAAATATTTGAATTCATCACACAAATATTTGCACTGGGTGGGAATCGAACCCACGACCTTTGGATTCGCAGGCCGAGCTACTACCCACTTAGCCACGAGACCAGTCAAATATCTGTCTGTAGGATAAATAACTGGCAAAGATGTGGCGCTTCCCCAGGCGGACTCTGCAAAGAACCTAGCCAGGTTTTGTAGCTACTCATCAAACAAAAACTACTAAAGGGATCTGGATGAAATAATCTAGATAGATAATAGTCTGAAATAACACATAAATATGTAGGATACTTTTTATACAACGAAAATGTGTTACCAAAATGTTGTGGCGATGAAACCTCAGGCCAAATATTCTGCTAAGGATGAAACCCACTACCAGCACCTAGTACGTAATATGGATCTACTTTTATTTTTTTCTAAAAACGACTCAATATATTCGTAAAACTGACATCTTTGCTTTGGCGTAGCTAAATATCATTTGTTTCCATTATTCTCCATAGTTTACTTTTACTACGCTAAAGTCATGGAATGATCTAGCTAGCGTGAAATGTACTTATAAAGCTGTAGATATCCATATTTTATTTGCATAAAAAAAATGAATAATCAAATTAACCATGTACCTAATCGTAGTAAAAACCCATTGCCACCATGGAGTAAATAGATTTGGAACTTTTTTTTTTTTTGGAAATGACTAATTTTGATACAATAGCGGCTACTAAACCGTTATACAGCTGATTAATAACTAGTGGCCCGCTCCGGCTTCGCTCGTGGTACATAATATAGAGTCTATACTACTCAGGGATCTCGTATATTTCCAACGGTTAAAGAATTTTTGCAATCGGTCCAGTAGTTCATGAGATTATCGCAATTCAAACAAAAACCTCTTCAACTTTATAATTTTGTCTGTGTAGGTACTAATTAAGACATACCGAAGTTTACGAAGCAAGTCTAGACTTCAATTTCGGTCTTAATTTATCTTTGAAATAAGTTTCAGCTGAACTTCTGCGGTAAGCCGTTTAATACCCGGAACACGTAATGTCTAAAGAAACTTTACCATCTTCACTCGAGAGGAGACTGGGCCGGATTGACACGCTTCTATAAAATCATCGGGTTAATTATAGTTAAACTGATTTGAAACGAAGTGCCTTACAGCAAGGAGAAAGGCATATTGCTGCGCGATCGAAGGAATAAAAAAAGTGAGAATAAAACCGTAACAATGTAACGCAAGTAACGCGTAACAACTGTTCGTGACCAATCTTCTTTATAAATAAAAATGTTATGTTGGTTTGTGTACGCTTCAAAAACTCAAAAAGTTCTGCACCGATCGAGCTGAAATTTTACAATGATAAATAATCCGCATCAAGGATTGTTTTTATCTAATTTTTGCATCACAATGTGCCACAGCGAAGCGTGGCAGGATACAGCTAGTTTTATATAAAAATGTTATGTTGGTTTGTGTACGCTTCAAAAACTCAAAGAGTTCTGCACCAATCGAGCTGAAATTTTAGAATGATATATAATCCGCATCAAGGATTGTTTTTATCTAATTTTTGCATCACAATGTGCCACAGCGAAGCGTGGCAGTATTATATACCTATATAAAATTATAATATTATATTCTATTAAAACGTAATAAAGTACTCATTAGTAACACATACCCCCCACGTCAATACTGCTCCCGTCTCCCCTACTCAACATGTGTTTCTACTTACATTAATTCGTATGCAGCACATCGTCCGTCTAGCAAGTATGTACCTAATTTGGTATTTCACAGTTGTTTTATTTGCTTGGTATTTATATTTTTCCGTATGTTTTTTGTTTCACGGTTTAAAATAACACAAAATATTATTTCAAATAATTATTCTGATTATTCTAGGTAAGTAGATAAGTATTGCGTAAAACCTAATTACATATATATTCATACCATCGAACTCTTAAAAACGTTTCTTTAATTACATCGATGATTCATACACTACAATTGCACCAAAGAAGTGCCAACGGAGAAACCTTTTCCAAAGGAAGATTTTAAGTTAAGCTATGTACTCCTTTGAGAATTTACAAAATGCACGTACTCCTCAGAAATGGTCAAATCCTCTAAGACCTATTCAGACATTCTATACCTCAAAGCCTATGTAAGAGTGTAAAAAATTGTAGGTACAATTTAAAACTCCTTGTACGCGGATTGTACGCACAGACTAAATAGAGAGATTGCACGTTTTGTAAATATATGCCGCGAATCCAATTTCTTTGCCGCGAATATAAAATCGTGAATGTAGACAAAGACGTCGAAAGTAAATTTTCGATTTTTTAAAATTTGAAATCTATGAATGTATATGAAGAATGCTAATTTGAATGGGATTATAGGGGATACGTTCCTAGGTGTCAAGATTCGACACCATCTCATCCTGTTATAGTCAACTCGCAAAGTAAAGTAAGCAATGGTTCTTGTAAGTACTGGAAATATTGTAACTTACCAACTAGTTTTCCTTCCCACAGTTTAACAAAAAAAAATATATTTTAAACACATATTATTATTATAGTAGTAGTAGGAGCAGCGCTTAGCAGAGTCCGCCTGGGGAAGTACCACACCTTTGCCAGTTTTTCTACCGCCAATCAGTAATGTGCAAACATTACGTTTGAATGGCTATGTTTCCAGAGAAATTACGGGGCTTAAAGATATAATAACTTAGATCTCTGGGAGCGCAGTGCAGTGCTAGGTAATGATTTGGGCTCTTCATGTTCCAATAGCTGCGTGCCACTGTGCTGTTATGTGGCAAGAATGTTGCTTACCATCAGGCACGTGTCCCTGTTCGTCTCGTCATTCTATACTATAAATATTCCGATAGTGATTCTGATATGCAATTTGCACTATCAGCGATATTTACAGTTTATATAGTATAAAATAAAGTATAAATTACGATTGCCTTAATTTTTGTGACATTGACTTCGTTTCCTCCTCAGATTGAAAACCTCGTTTCCTCATATTTTATAATTTAGTCTATGACATTTTAGTTCTTCTAAACTGTTGCTAAACTAAACTTTTCATACATTTGACGTTATAAGTCACAATATTATAGTGATCTGTGACAATATGTCGTTTCAATATCAATCACCGATACCAATAATCCTATTGATAATAGTCTATCGTAATATTATCTGGCCAAGACATGTAATTAATGTTCTAACTGAAACCACATTTCACTTCGGTAACCTTCGGTATCTAAGATTCGGAGTTATATCTAATACTTTAAGACAGTCTTTTGAAACTGTTTACTTCTCTGGAGTTAGCAGAAACAGTTCTGATGATTCACAGGATCAAAACCTGATTCAGATGTGAAACAAGAGTCTCAACCTCAGGATAAACATCCAGGTGGTCAGGATGAAACACCAGAAGAGCCTACTAGTCGCATACCGACGTATGATGAATTTGCGAGGTACAGAGACTTAAACAGACCTCCAGATAGCCATTATCCTTCTGAACCTCCTCACAGGCGAAACAGTGTCCATACAATTAATCCTGATATTTGTGTACTTGCAATACTTACGGTGAACTTAAGTTTCATTGATCTAAGCTGGTATGTAATTTAAGGGTGGTATGTATAGAATATATCACTTGTAATTATTGTACATAAATAAAAACGTTTAATGTAAGTACACTTATATTACACAACTGTAGTGGTAGGACTCTTTGAAGAGTCCGCCTGGAAAATCATTACTCCATTATTAGTTATTCTATACCCATGCCGTGATATGAAAACTTTGTGTTTTGGTATGGAGGGTTCCACAAAAAACACACACTGCAAATGAATAAATTATCTTATAATCTCTGGGTGATGAGCGCAGTACAGCGCTGGGCTGCTGGGCGGTAATTTCGATTCTTTATGTTGAAATAACCGCGTGACACGCTATAAAAAACAAACATATACCTAAAGAGACCACTTCACTCATCACCGAATCTCAGAAACTACTAATGCTAGGAGCCTTTTGGCACGTAGGCGCTCGCTAAGACGGGGTTTTGGGAAATTCATCTCCTAAGAGGGTGAAACAAGGGATGGGCCGATTTGAATGAAATGTGGTACACAGATGGACTAGATCTCAAGAAATAGCCACGTAGACATAGGGCATAGGCCACTTATTATTACGGAAAAAAGGGTTGAAGGTGTTTAAATAATATATATAATAATGGAGATAAAACCATGCATCTTTGTATCTAGACACTTGAGACGAAGCAAATAAATGTTTGTTCTAGCAATTTTGTAATTTCGAACTGTACGGGGATAAAATAAGGGTTGAAGTGGGGATTAAAGTATTTATAGAAGTTAGTAATTCTTGAAGATGAAATTTGACAGAAACAGACCATGAAATTTTGGAACTAGACACTTGATATCCTTATCTACTAACATGTTATACATATAAAAGTAATTATGTACGTCTGTTACGCTTTAACGCCTACAACCACTGAACAAGTTTGAGGAAACGACAAGAGCGACTAATTATCACAGAAAAAAGTTGAAGAGGTGGACATCAGGAAAGTTTGAGAAATGAAATCAGAACTGTTTGCATGGAAGTTCGTCAATGTTGAAGATAAACCCGTAAAATTTTGCAACTAGACAGTTGAAACCGTGGTTGAAACCCATACTAATATATATTATTACAAATGTGAAAGTAACTCTCGTCTGTCTGTTACGCTTTATCGCGTAAACCACGGAACTAATTTTGATGAAATTGTATAAAAATGTTTTATTTGTTGTTGACTTGTTGTCAATC
Source organism: Ectropis grisescens (assembly GCA_017562165.1). Classification (NCBI taxonomy): domain Eukaryota; kingdom Metazoa; phylum Arthropoda; class Insecta; order Lepidoptera; family Geometridae; genus Ectropis; species Ectropis grisescens. Next base: position 11,428,769 of record CM029781.1, on the reverse strand, counting down.
TTTTCTCCATATTGGCAAAACAACAGTTTTGATATTTTAGGTACCTACCTATATTTTACCAGCTGAAACTACTTACCATCAGGTGGGTAAAAATAGGAGGGTTGTTTTGACCATATAATGTAATTTGGAACGAACGAAACAATAAAACGGTACATAAATTGATTCTCAAAACTACATAGGTTAAACCGCGTAGCCATTACAAATTCACTTGAGAATTTCAAACAAAATAAATAGAGGTATTGTAGCTATCAACCATTAATCATCTTTTTCTTGTAAACTAATTAAATCTTCAATAGACTATCAACAGGTTTTGCTAATATTTATGTTAATTAGAAAATAACGTTAATCAAACATCATCATCATCAGCCGCAAGACGTCCACTGCTGAACATAGGCCTCCCCCCTAGATTTCTACAACGAACGGTCCTGCGCAACCTGCAACCAGCGGTTTCCAGCGACCTTTGTGAGGTCATCTGTCCATCTAGTGGGAGGCCGTCCAACACTGCGTCTTCCGGTTCGTGGTCGCCACTCGAAAACCTTTATTCCCCATCGGTTGTCAGTTCTGAGAGCGATGTGGCCTGCCCATTGCCACTTCAGCTTGCTTACACTTTGAGCTATGTCGGTCACTTTTGTTCTTTTGCGAATATACTCATTACGGATTCTGTCAAAGAGACTCCGAGCATAGCTCTCTCCATAGCTCGCTGTGTGACTTTGAGCTTCGTTATGAGGCCCACAGTGAAGTACCACGTCTCAGTTCCATAAGACATCACTGGCAACACACACTGGTTAAAGACTTTCGTCTTTAGGCATTGGGGTATTTTGGACTCAAAGATGTGCCGAAGTTTCCCGAACGCTGCCCATCCGAGTTGGATCCTTCGCTGGACCTCTTTGTCGAAGTTGGATCTACCTAATTGGATCTTTTGACCCAGGTAGACGTATTCGTCAACAACTTCGAGTGTGGTATTCCCAACAATTACCGGTATAGGTGAGACATGAACATTTGACATGACCTTCGTCTTGTCCATATTCATCCTCAAACCTACCTGTTGGGATACTCTACTGAGGTCCCTGAGCATAGCACCAAGGTCCTCCAGCGGCTCCGCCACAATGACTATGTCGTCGGCAAACCGAAGGTGAGTGATGCATTCGCCGTTGATATTGATGCCATATCCGTTCCAGTCCAGTAGCTTGAAAACATCTTCCAGCGCGGCAGTGAACATTTTCTGAGATATAACATCTCCCTGTCTCACGCCTTTCTGTAGCTGGATATGATTTGTGCACTGGTCCTGTAATCGGACAGACATTGTGGCTTTGCTGTAAATACACTTCAACACTTCGATATAGCGATAGTCGATGCGGCATCGCTGGAGAGACTGAATTACTGCCCAGGTCTCGATGGAATCGAAGGCTTTCTCATAGTCCACATACGCTATACATAGTGGCCGATTATACTCCTCGGTAGGTCTTGCGTAGAGGTGTATAACTGCTCATAGAACCTCTCAATCTCCTCCAAAATCTCAGGCTTCGACGAGACGACGTTACCACTATCAGTCTTCAGTTTGGTCAGCTGACTTTGCCCAAGAGACAGATTTCTTGCGATTTTTAATAATCAAACATATACTAACTCATTCCCCATAACTTATAGTAATTGCAAACATCATAGCACAGTACTTGCCCATTACCTTATAATAATAATTAAAACTTGAATTGAAATAAAACTTCAACGAGGCAATGAGAGTGTAAAAATACCTATCTAAAAGATTGTTTTGAATTTTGGCTATGATAGCGCCATTGTTTCATTCCGATAGGGAAATTTGATAAGCGTATTTCAGTAATTTGACATAAATTTGGACACATTAATTGGTCATAACTGTTGTTCTAAAAAATCCTCATTGGTTAACCTTAGGGTTTAAGTTAAAGGAGACGAAATAATAAAGAAAGTTGTTGAGGAGTATACTTTTTTATTGAAAGTTTAGACCGATTACATTTATCGCCCAGAGAAATTTACCAAATTTATATGTATAAAATGTATAATGCTAAGTATACTTATTCAAACTTGTAATATTGATAAATACATACATTTTTCGCGTAAATGATCACATTTGACTTTAATTGCACCTAAAGCTAGCAGGCACTTCGCCTTTCAGTGTAAACTCACCATATGCTGATACCATAACCAAACCCATGGAAAGACAGGCAATATTCTACTAATTACAGGAAATATTTTGCAGAATAAAGAAGACATGAAAGTAAGTCAGATTAGAAATAAGTGGTTCTACCCAGAAAATAAACGACAATACGTAACGACAGTATGTTGTCTTTATTTGCTGAGTTTCTTCAGTAAACGTGTATTTATGGAAAGTTAGTAAATATGGGTGGACATTTCCCACACAACACCATCTGATCCCAAATTAAGCAAAGCTTGTAATATGGAAGCCAGATAGCTGATATAATACTTTTATATTTTTAAATACATACTTATTATACATAGAAAACACCTATTCATAGTACAAATACATATTTGAATTCATCACACAAACATTTGCACTGGTTGGGGATCGTACCCACGACCCACGGTTTCGCTGGCAGACCAACTAAGACACCAGGCCATCCGATAATAGTAAGACATTAATTAGTTTGTTGAAAGTAACGGTGAATTATTTCGCTTATCAACGAAATTAAGATAAGTATAGGTAAATATAAACTCGTTGATACGCAAAACTGAAACGAAATATTGAGAACTCGCTTTGACTTGTTACAATGGTAAAAATCCCGTAATTAGAGACAGTAGTGTAAAATCAAGATTCTTAAAATATATTACGTTTGAAGTTTTCAAAAGTACTATCAATCAACAAATACATAAATGACAATTGAGATAAACAATGTGTTCGAGTAGAAAGAAATGCTTTATACAAATCATATTATTAACTAACTTAATTAGAGAGTATTTACAAATCAATTCCATTAGAGCAGAAATAGTTATATTAAATCAGTTATAATAATTTAAAATATTTATATAACTGAAAAAGAGACAGGAATTTGTTATTGTTAAAACACTGGAAGCTTTGAAAATTTCCATAACTAATAATAACAAATATTATTCTAAGTAATTCTAAGTTTAGGACATGGTGAGTTTAACCACTGTATTACACAAACTAGATTTACTTATATAAATCATGCTAGTACACAATAAGGCCCACACTTGTTACATAGTAGTATATTACATGTTTACTTAAATATAAATTGTATATAAGTACCATATATAAAACTGCGCTGCGCATAATCGCTGTATTTTACTCCTAAGATATGTATTCAAGCATTTTACGTTTACATAAAGACAGTAGACAGTCAATACAAAAAAATGTGTCATCAATCATATAAATTCGCACCGACGCGACTAAACGAAAGAGATGATGTTTATAAATTCTATGAAATGCTATAAACATTTTCGTCCGCCCCTGGATCCCACGAGACACATAAATATTATGATATGAGTGTGGTATTGTGGTTTGTGTCTGTACTATTATTTTGTTTATTGTAACTTGGTGTTAAAAGAAACAGAATAATATAAAAGACATCAACTCACGCAAGATTTTAGAAAACCTTACTTTGGTACGTTCCGAATTGGTTATATAAATTTAGAATTATAAAAGTTTTCTTGAACGCATAATTTCATACAAATCAGAACATTTTGGAGGTTGTTCAATTTGACATCATCTTACATTGTGTACGTTTATTTAGAGTTTTTTTTCAATATTTATAGTAGATTGTGCACCGGAAATTTTCGATCCTTATACATAAACCAAGACGTAGAAGAACTTTATAAGCTCTTCTAATTATGTTACTCGTAATATGTATTTAAATTTAATGGGTATGTTAATATCTAAGTAGGTATATTATTTCTGGACTAAACAAAAGTAAATTGCTTGTTTAATACAGAAAAAGAGATTGATGATTTATTGCATATGGTTTAAAATAAATAAAATTAATTTTACTAACATTTATCTTCCTAAAGGAACTTAAATTGTACAGTCTGAGAACGAGATATTATTTGCATTGGGCTATGGTGTGATTGTGAAGTACTGATAAAAAAAGGGATGAATTACATTTTTTAACGATGAAAGCAGAATAATGTATTACGTATTACTCTGAAAACTAACGTGGTTATCACGCATTTTAAATAAATACACGGGTAACTCACGTTTGATATACTCAGTCCAATCCGACTCAAGTTTCGATCGCGTCCGGCGATCTTTTTCAAGTGCGCGCGCGTGTTCGCAGCTCGTTTAGAAACTTGGTTCTGCGCGTGGATAAACTGAATCCTAGACTTTGCATTAGGCAGAAGTATATGTTGCTGAAAAAAATTTGAATTGCTGACTACAGTAAGTACAGTAGTAAGACAGTAAACAAATTGAGAAAAATTTGTCATTACAAATATACCAAGGCGTCTTCAGGAAGACAAATATGATTTACTGACGAGCCAAAAAGTATATTATTAAAATTGAGGCATGGTTTTCAAATTTACCTAACAAAACTATAAATTGACACCACCTTTGGCGCACGTGACAACTATTTTAACAGTTTATGCATTCATCTGACATTTTGAAATGCTTCATTTTCTCGTTCCCTAACTGAACAATCAAAACAAATAAAAACTAAAGTAGATGAACTCAAGTGCATAAAAAGATACTTAAGTTGTAAATAAAGTCAAGTATCTTTTTTATATCATAGTAATGAACTACTTAGTACAAGCAAATATACTTTTACCTTACACAAAAGATATTTACACAAAATAAACAATAACTTATACGGATAATAATTTTAGCTTCATTTGCTCAATGTTAATAAGATGAAAACACAGTCTATAATAAGTGGAATTTCATTTGTATTTGGTATAATCTATTAGTTTCATTTTTAATGCGTTACTTATAATGTTTGATAGATATATTAACTCGAGTTATGATCACGAAAATATTTTACAGATTACCATTAAAAATAAAGTGTTTAAAAGATTTATTAACGGGTAATTAACAAGAGTGGTACGAGTATATTTGGTTAAGCTCGTTCTAAGTTTCGAACGCATTTTGCGGCCTTTTTTACGGGTCCCTGACGCGCCAAAAACTTCACGCAGATTATTTGTCCATATTATTGATCGTGAGTTACCCGTTAATATCAGTTAATTAAGAAACGATACGTATCACTAGTTTTTTACCTATAGGTAAAAATTAATATAGTTATAGCAAAATATACAAGTTGATTCATTTTACATTCGGACGTCTACATTCCATTATTATCATAAATTGAAACCGATAGTTTTAATATCGATTTAAGAGATGCAGTGTATCAAAATATCGATAAACAAGAAATATTAAAATTAAATATTCATATTTATACATATAGTTCTTATGTATTGCAAATTAGTTTTAACATTGTTAATAATACGGTTACAAAATGCATTCACATGTTCATTTATTTTGGTTAAAATGGTGTTACAATGATATGTCACATTTACGAAATTCGAGTATATATGTCATGAGTCACAGGCATACCGCATAACTATGGTATTAAACTGATAAGTTTCAAGATTACTATATCCATTTGAAAAAAGGGACTTAATAGACAAATGAATGAATTACGTAATTTCATAACTTACATTTAGATTATTTCTTTCTGGATTAACTAAATAACTCGATAAGATAGTTTTTGCAGTGACACAGAACATTTATACTAAGCCGAAAAGACTTCCTTCTACTCATCACCAAAAGTTATTGTTACGAGACCAGGTACAAAAGCGTTCTCTCCAGCTTAGTACAATCTAGCTGTTAGCTCATTGTATTTTTGTAACTAACTACTTTTTATGACGTAAATCCAAAATGAATCCAACATGCTACAATACCAAAAAATCTGTAAAATTAATATCTATAAAATCTCATACTTTGTCGGCTAAACTCGGAAAACACTTAAGTTGTTTTATATAATTACAGGAGATTACAAAATGACTTCAACTTACTAAATATATCTAATTAATAATAAAGTTACAGCTACGTCGATACATTTCTAAAAATAAAATGAAATAAAAACTAAATCAATTTACAGATCCATTAATATGGCCCTTTAATATGTACAGAGATCGACTCTCTTTAAAAATAAGAATAACGTAATTCATAATCTGTGATTTTTACAGTTCTAGAACTGAACTAACAAAAGTTTTGCTAAAATCTTTTTCGATTCAAATACTTGCACGACGCGAATAAGCCAAGAACCTAATTTTGTTCTGTATCCATTTTTCATTTTGCCAACAACTTAAACTAAGGTGGTCTATTGTTTCTTCTTTTTTAGCCTCAAATAAATCCTCGGTACATCTAAATCTATAGTAAAGTTTAATTTTAGATTTGTGTATTTTTATCCAAACTATACATTGTAAACAGATGTTAAAGTTTGGAATGTTCAAGGTGTTAACGCTTAGTATTATAAGATTTACTTTCGGATTTGGGGTGTCCCAAGGCACTGTCTTTAGATTAACTTGAAAAACACATGTCATACAAGTTTTAGAGAGTCCTAAAAAGGATCTTTGTGCGATCGTACAATACGTCGTCTGTATGTACTTATGGTTATTCAGTTTTATGACTTCTATTGTCAAATTGAAGGTACCTTGATAATTTTGGACAGATTTTCCATAAGATCAACTGAATGCAGACCGTTTTAGACCTCAAGTAGACGAGTAGGAGAATCTTGCATTATGCAGTAATCCTAACAATCATTTTCCTTCGTCACAGTTGACATCCGCTCTTGCTGCCGAAGAGTTTCTTTAGTTCTGGCATGATGATGTTCTTGACGAACCTAGTCTGATGGGCGGCGAGGGTGTCCCGTTTGGCATTCTTCACGTAGTGTTTGATGCCAGGCTTGTGGATGAGGAAGGCGTTATTCAGTATCATGAAGTCGTAATCCTTCACGCACAGAATGTAGCCCTGGAAATGAGATATAATTGAATTAAAACAAGGATGTATTATTCTATTTCTATGTGTCTGTAGTTTTTTGCTTGAAGAGAGAATATCTGTCAAAGTTGTGATTCCCATTACGTGTTGCCTGTAAGTATAATTAATTCTACCACTATAAAATTTTATATGGTAATATTATTTCTGAAACTGCAAGCATTTCACAATACTCAACTAGTATAACTTTTTTTTTGGCATTTGCCATTCTTTGGAAGCACGAAAAAGATTAGGTTAGAATGATTATTAGAATGCGCGCAAGTTAACTCTGCGCGCGACTGGTGGCGACGGTGGCGTACTTAATGTTGCCAGATCAAGCAAAAAAAATGGTTCCCCGTGCTTTGAGATATTTCGTCATCATAAAATAGGTAAGGGAAAGGATAATTCAGGGAAGCAATAGAACTACACCGATAAGTTTAGTAACGTTTATATTTCCCACTTTTGACTCCTATTCAATTACATGTTTACCGCGAAGCAGTGGCGTGCCAGTGCGCAGTGGTCCGGTTGAAAAGGTATTGTATTCTAGTATAATATAATTACAGAACAAGCGAGACTTAAGAACTAATGTCTCGAAGTAATGGACGCCGGTGCAGTGCTGCTTTGGTTCAATATGACCAAGTATCATTAGTACTGGTTATTAGCTGGCGGAGTCTCTTACCATCAGGAGAACTATATTATAGTTTTTAAGCTATTGCATAGCTTTTACCGCGGGCCTGGGGACCGAATTTTAGTGATCATGCATCTCTTTCTTATGTTCACAAGAAAGAGGGATGGAAGACCGTAACGCCGTCCTCCCCACTCGGTCATTCGACTTTGAATCTTATTTGTATTAGCTTTACAGACTAAATGCTCTTAGCAGTGTTGCCAACTTAACGGATTTCCCGTGATATTTTTATGGTAAACAAATGTTACTCTTCAAAATAAAAGCAATTCCGAAAAATTGTTAACTTCTTATTGCTTATGTTGATAAAAATGCATGCAACATGCAATAGCTTTACCGCGGCAGTCCCCGAGTGCCACACTTCTTTTTTTTACATAATCATTTTATACGGTCATTTTCAACCTACATCAACAACAAAGTAACAAAAATATAATATAACTTTGTAAATCTTTTATTGAGTATACAACACTACTTGAAAATTTGGCGAATTAATGGTCTTTCAATGGGTCAATGCCTTCCATGGGCTCATCTTCGCTAGAACACCAGCTAGATTCTTCATCAGAAGATTCGGGTGTTTCACCTGTAACATTGATTATGAATTTGTCCATTTTCATATCCATTAGTCTGTCCGACTCAAAATATTTATCCTCAATTTTTTCTACGTGCAGGCACACATTAAGTCATTCCTCTGCTGTTATACTATGCGGAATGCTTCCTCAGTAAGCGTCTTTATTTCAGAAGGCGCTTGACCCACATTTTTTCTGCAATGCGCCTTTTCACGATTGAGTTATTTTTTCGATAGGGTTAAGATCACAATGGTAGGGCGGTAATCACAAAACCTCATGTCCATGTTCCTTTAACAAAAGAAGTTTTCACCTCAAGAAAATTACTTGTTTCTCACATTCGGTCTTAAGCACACACAGTTTTTTCTCCACATGTTATTGTTATTGGCAACGACAACAATCAAACCTCAAAAATAAAGCCTCGTAAAAATACGCTGATAATAAGTGGAGATTTCATTGCTATGGTATCCCTAAATATTACCTATCAAATAGCTCTGCCTTTGGAAAACTGCACTTTTGGCCCGTTATTGTCTCGTTGTTCTTCACAAACACGATTGATTTTCACGGTTCAGGATTAGGGCCAGCACTTTTAATCAATTTCAGCATAATTAAAACAATTAATTACTTTGGAAATGAATAAAAACACCGAACGTAAACAAACTCTTGTCACCTGACGTAGACAACAAGAAGACGGCACGTCAATTAGTTCCGTTCTCTGCCGCGCGCAGACTTAAATTGCGTGGACTCTATGGCAGAAGCTTAAACAGTTTATTTTAATATCGCGTATGACGATGACAATGACAATGAAAAAGTATATTGTGATTTGTGATTAAAGTTTTGTCGGTACAATTTCCTAGTTTACATAATTATTTAAAAGAAATGAAAATAGAGAGCAGGGTTCTACCGCCGAACGAAAACTGTCTTCGCTTTGATGTTTCTCTCTTTTTCTTTTCCTTTGTTATGATAGAGATGGCAATAGTAAAGCCAAAGCCGATTTAGTTAGGCGGTAATAGGCCGAGTTGTACCTGAGTCATCTTGTCCTTCTTCCCTTCCCAGCTGAGCCGCTCGTCGTAGTAAGGATCCTGGTGGGTTCCAATAAAGATCGGCTCCCAGTGCACGTAAGGCCCGTGACGCTTGCCCACATGGAATACGTGCATCTCTGTAACGAAACATACGCAGTGTAAACATAATAATATCATTTTCATCAATAACTCTGTCATCTGTTGCATTTGTTTTGAAGTTTGTTTTAAATGTTTTCCTTGCTGTGCCAATAAAAAGTACATATCTATAAAGTTTCTGCCCGTAGAGTGACTTCTGGGCCTGGGTCTCTTTTTCATTAGCATTTGGTTGTTTAGGTCTATTGCGAGTTTTGTCTTTGAAGAGTTTAATCTTCGCAGACAAGATTTTTTTCCGCAATAGTTAGTTAGCTTCGTAGTTAATGTGGTCGTATCATACAAACTCGTATTTACGCAGTTTTTGTTTAAGATTCTTATTTGAAATTCGGTAAATTTACTTCAGAAGTTATAAAAACGTATGGGATTTCACATTTTTAATGAATATGAGGTACATGGTATGAGGTTTAAAATCTGAGATATTCTGAAATTAAGAAGCATTGTAAATGGTGTACTTTATTTTGTGGGACAAAGTTTTTTTGCAAAAAAAAGCAAATTGTTTTTTTGTTTCAGTTATGTCTTTTTAATTTCAAGGTATGTCTCCAAAATGAGGGTTTTAAAAATGTAGATTATGAAATACAAATACAACATTCACTGCAACAAAAGTTTGGTGTGTTCAATATTATTTTATTTAGGTGCTAGTGACACTAAACTTGTTTTATTTATTGCGTCTATGATACCATTAAAACCTTTCTATTTTAAACTGTACAGTTGACTAGAGGTGGAATTGGCCCTTGTTAAATTAACAATCTACCATGTTCACAATTTGATATCCCACATTTACAAGTTGACCAAATCGAGTATCCGTAAACTAGCTGCCCGCCAAATATTGTTCTCCAATCTAAATAGCGATTTTAAACCAAGAGTGGAGACAAGAGAGAGAAACACATTTTTAATCCTATTCTATACCTACCAAATATTATACAAAAAAAACTCATTCCAGCGGTATCAGCGGATAACGAGAATAAACGCCGTGAGACCAGATTTTAATACATAATATTTATGCAAGATGCATTTACAAGCGGAAAGTCTGCGATTTTGCAAATTAACGTATGAAGTGGCAGCGAGCCGTCTGGGAACGGTTGGGTAGCGGTCGTTGAACCATAATACGCAATTAGAATGCCCCATACGAGCACGCATGAAGACGAATACAACATAAATAGCTCACGACACTAAGATTAATTGCGGCTGCATCACAGCTAGACGCGTTTTTGGCAATAAAAACTCCGTAAGATGCAAATGTCCCGCGGGTCCCGTTAGGGAAGCTATCAAGATGGCCAGCGCATGCGACATTCCATGCTGGAGACATTGTAAATGGCTTTCAGATGCGAGATACGAGACGAGATTCCGGAATTTTCAGACCTCAAATGAACACGTTTAAATTTTCAGGAATTCCAAAATTAAATTTCAACTAGGATTTCAAATTGTTTATTATGAAAACTTACGTGGTTCTTACTCACATTTAATTAAATCACGTGCATCTCACGTGTGATATAGTCGTTGGGTAGTGATGGTCGTGTGAAGTCGGACTGAACCATTTGACCATATCACGCAAATTAACCGTATATTAATTAAATAAGTGTTTCAACTACTATTGGAACATGTCTTGCAATGCCTGCATTCGTGTCTATTGTTGGAGAAACTACATACATTATAAATTCTTCCATTAGAAATTATAAGTCACTAGGTCAGTATAATGTTATAGTTATACTGACTGAAGATAGCCCACTGCAGGCAAAAAGTCTGCCTATCTTTCCGTCATCTTATTTCAACCTGAGTTGTTGTCATCCAGCTTTCTTTATTGTGCTTTGATGTCATCGGGTCCTCTTTTTCGGGATTTAAAACTCGCTTGAAATCGGTTGAAGCTAACTGTTTCTTGAATAACGTTATTTATTTTCGTTTGGTCGCGCAGTGTGATTTTATGAATATGATTTATTTATTTATTTATGTCATAGCTACTTAACATACTCACAGTCAAGCCAATACGTATGTTAAGCCCTAAATTTAGAAAAAAAAACATAGTTATTCAATTATTAGGTACTTAAACTTAAGATCGTTACGAAACACTTCCATGTCAATATGTCATTACAGAAACAAATATATATGTCAAATTCCCAAACAATATCATGTCATATTTTTAATCTTAATGTTTTCAATTCAGACTTTTAATATTCGTGAGATAGGTTGAAATTAGTGAGTTTTCTTTAGGCTTTAATTATTTTATAGCAAATATTTAAGCAGAATCAATATGTTTGAAGGAAATACAGGTAATACAATATTTAAGGTAACACGCTTGTTAATAAATTTTTGAAGTGAAAACTTCTTTTGGCGCAATACATGGAGCTTTTTCGTAGGCTGTGAATTGAATTCTAGCGTCACGCTCGGGAATGATAAGAAATCTTCGGGTAAACTCGGGACCATGGCCATTGGCCATCTAGAAATGCGTCAGCATTTCCTATTGGCCGACACATTTCTAGATGGCCATGCCCATGGCCACGCCCTCCGGTTTCACCCGCGTAGTTTCCAAAGTAAGCTATCAAATTCTGAGTTATAGGTTTTCACTTCTATCGGAAGTTCCTATGATTGCCAACTTTTTATTTATTTATTTTTATAATTAGATTTTTGTCCATTATCTAAATAAATATGTATTATTTACGTAAATAGGCTCAAATTAAGATACTTACGGTCTGTTTCTTTTGCTTTTATCCACTGCTTAGCTTGAGGTATGTTATGGCAATTGGGGCACACGAATTTGTGGAACGGTATCGCTGTCTTGTTGTTTAACATCGCTTGTAGTTCTGTTTTTGTTGATGGCACCTGAAATTACAATATATATTTAAGGATGATATAAACGAGCTCCCTACTCTACGTTATTTCTTCTATAACTCGGCATCTTTTCTCATAAGGAGACAGTAAACAGTACCACGCCAACCAAGTACAAGTTGGCAGATGACACAAGTCTACTTCGGAACATATTGATTTCCTTACGATGTTTTCCTCCACCGTTAATAAAATCTGTGGTCATTATAAACAGGTACATCTTTCTGCACTTGTAAAAATCAGAGGTACAGGCGGCTTTCAAACCTGCGATCGATTGCGATATTAATAAGTAAAATGCTTAGTTCATAATATGTTTTTTTTTAATAATATGTAAATACTTATTCTGTACTTATTTGTGGCATTTAAAAAGAGTTATTGTATTGTTAGTCGCCATTGGCTGTTTTTGGAAGTTCAACATCAACAACAACATTTACCAGACTATAAAATAATAAGAAATGAAAAAAAAAAGGAATGATGCCTATACCAAGGTCATCCAGATTCTAATACGAATGCTAAAAGTTGTTTTTTGTTAAGCTATAAACTTTAATACATAAAATTGCTATGTAATCTAGAATTGACTTCTAATACAGCCAATGGTGACTAACAATTCAATACAACAACTTTTTATTAAAAACCACAAGTGCAGAATAAGTACATATTATAAAACATATTATTAACTAAGCATTTTACTTATTAAAGGTACAAGACATAAAAATATATCTCGTGTGAAACTTTTCACCTCGAGCGATGAGAAAAGTCGTAAAACTTGGTGTAAATTATATGACCGTGCCAAGAAGATCAATCTAGATGACCGTGTAATTTAAATGGCCGTACTAGATCACGTGATCGTTGTGAAGTGACTCGTGAACTGTTGATGCTTTTAGATCGCCTAACAGACATTTAAAAATATAAGTTGGTATCTTTAATGTCGGTATAACACAAAAAAGTAGACCATAGACGAAAAAGTAGGGATACGAGTATGTTTTCAGTGTCAAGTAATTAAAAAAGGTGTTTGACATTCTAAATTCGTACTTCTAATACCTAAGTATTTTACAAGGACATATACAATTAAATCAATGTACCTATCCAAGGTATAATTTTGAAACTTACTTGGACTTTAGCATCAACTTCGAATATACTTATAGGGAACACTCTTGGTTTCGATGAATTGTTCAAAGGCTTGTTGTTTCTCGCTACCATGTTTAGGAACCTTGGTATCAAGTTAGGACTAGGATATAGTTCGATGTCTGAGGGGAGTATGTAGTGCGTCAAGGCAGCGTCTCTTGCTATGTTCCTGGCCACGTTAACTGGATATAAGAGATTCTTTTCTTTCATGTATGTGGTGGAAGCATTGACGATGTAAGGTGGACTGGCGCTGCAGTTGTATGGAGTTGACAGGAAAGTTTCTGAATCAGGAATCTGAAATTTAACATTAAACTTGGGTTAAATAACATACAAGAGCTTAAAAATTTCCGGGTAATATTACCTAAATCTAATTTATTTTTTTACAAGATATCAGCAGCAGCCTGCAGTTTCACCTGCGTGATTCACAATTCTGGTACTTTTCCGGGATAAAAATTACTGTGTGTGAAAAGTTAAGGTTTATTCATAAATGTACAATTTACACGTAATTTAAAAAAAAGTTTCATTCCAGACCTTTATCGGTCTACGTAAGTACGTACTAAATTGTTTCCAGATCCCTTCAATAGTTTTGGCATGATAGTGCAAACATAGTATATAAACTTTCGCATTTATAACATTAGCAATTCAATTCAATTAATTTAATCCTAGGGAGAATAAGTAAAACAATAATTTAAAATAGTGTTCTTCAGGTCGGTGTTAAAGGATCTTTATCTCGGCCAATTATTTATAGCAGGATAGTGTTGAAACTGGCATCGTGCTAATTTGTGATGTAATTAAAAACTAAATGGTCATAGATTAAAGTTACCTATTTTGTTTTTTTCATATAAAACAAGGTTTCTTTACCAAGTGATAATATTTACCGTAGATGGAATGTGTTTATTAGGAAAGAAGAGATGGAAGGTGACGTATTGCCGCACTAAGTCGTTGCCGAGGCAGTCTCGAAGATATCTGATGCTGTTCACGGTCGGAGCGAAGTCAGCGCCGGGAGCGTGTATAGCCAAGCTAATAGGCGCCATCCATCTGGAAACAAGGAAATCGGACTTTAATACAGTGCAATATGGAAGCAATTTGCGGAGATTTTTTAAAACTTATACAACAATTTCACCATTCGTGTGTAATGTGATTTTTTATAATATAGTAACAAGAAATTTTGCAGCGGGGTCAAGCATACTGTCTGGACTTATATATATATATATAAGCCACTTAGATATATATATTTTTTTGGAAGAGATAAACATTATGTTTGTTTGGTAGATATTGCTCTCAGCCACTCCTAGCGTTAATAGTTCCTAAGTGTTTTATTATTATTCATATTTATATTACTTCCTATCACAATATATATTTATATCACAATAAAGGGTACAACTACTGATATATCTACCTACATCAAAATGATATCCCTATAAAAATGAGAACTCAAACATAAATAGACAAAAATATACAGAATGAATGGATAAACACCAGAATAGAATATGAAAACAAATAGGGATATATTTATCAAATTTAAACTATCTTTAAAAATCGAGCAAGACAAAATGGAGGCATAAAACACATACACACACACCCTGACAGACGAAAAAAGTATCATAATATTATAGCCCAAGGTATTCTTATGAAATCTAAAATAACTCGTGGTGGTAAATCATATGTATATCTATACTTATAATAAAACTGTAACGGGTCGAATTCTGTACATTGAAGATATTTTGAAATTTTTTTTTTTGGGGCACTCCAGTCGATACTGATGGCGAAACTGCATTTTTTTTCTTTCATGTCTGTCTGTCTGTCTGTCTGTCTGTCTGTCTGTCTGTCTTTCTGTATAGAGATCACGCATCACGCCGAAACTACTGATTCAATTCAGCTGAAACTTGGCATGATTTTAGTTTATACTAAGGAAATTGCTGTAGCCTACTTTTAATCCCCAAATTCTGATCGGTTTTCTTGCGGGAGGGGGTGAAAGTCGGAATGTGTATTTGGCTGTAACTCATGTTTGCGTTGTTTAATTTCATTAATTCTTTTTTTGTTAGAAAGAACACATTTTTTATATTGTCCCGTCAAAATTTGAACAATATCGGTCTGTTGGTTCGGAAATTACACAAACATTAAATAATAACGACACGCGCGGCGCGTTCGGTACATACTAACTTCTAAGTATTCTGTGTATCACAGACGATCCACAGAATATCTAGATTCTAGATTCTAGAAAGTGCCCACGTGATCGCGTCGCGTCGTCTTGGATGACAAAATAATTGTCAAAAATGTATTTTTGTGTGGAAAAACAAACATCATTCGGTTATAACCGACTTCAAACAAGGAGGATGTTCTCAATCGGGTTGCATGTTTTTTTATTTGGTTATATTTTACGTGATAACTCCGCTAATTGTTAGTTGATTTTGATAATTCCTTTTTTGTTTGGTAGAAAATACTTCAGAGGTGATCTTAGATATCGAAAACAGGGAGGTAGTTTTTATATCAACAAAAAACGAAAATTACCTGTTATTGAAGTAGATTTATGTTATTTTGGAGAAAACATATCAGCATAATAAGTAGCAGCATAAACAACCCATTAAATGTTCCCACTGCTGGGCGTCGGGGCCCGCAAGGAGTGAGACAAGGCTAAAATCCACCACGCTGGCCCAGTGTCGGTTGGTGGATGAAACAAATGACTTAGAACTTAGATTATAGGTAGATTTCGGTTTCTTCACGGTGTTTTCCTTCACCGCTTTAATTACCGGCATTACGAACATGACTCTGAAAAGATAGTGGTGCGTGTGGTTTTGAACCCTGGGTCTCCGGATCGACAGTCGCCGTTCTCCCGACTAGGTCAGCTGTAACTTACTAGACCAGCCGTAACTTATTAGAAAACGTATTATTTCAATCCAAATACTGTTTAAAATGTAAAGGTAGTGTTCAACAAGCTTCGGTGACCGAAGCAGACCGTTGCTAGGGTTCCGTACACAAAGGGTAAAAACGGGACCCTATTACTGAGACTTCGCTATCCGTCCGTCCGTCCGTCCGTCTGTCACCAGGCTGTATCTCAAGAACGGTGATAGATAGACAGTTTAAATTTTCGCAGATGATGTATTTCTATTGCCGCTTTAATCATGGCGGAACGTATCAAGTGATCGGGTTGAAATTTGAAATAGAATTAGATTACAGTCTGGAAGAACACATAGGCTAAACATTGCCTTTGTATAAGTACTCTATGTATTACGTAACAAACATCTAAACAGTGACATTCATAATATTTACAGGACAACGTTGGAACGGCTGAACATATTTGGATGGAATTCGAAACACACGTAGTTTGAACTCAGAAATAGCAAATCGGTTACTTATAGGTTACTGTGACGTAGGAAAGACTAAGCAAATTTGGTAGAAAATTGAAACAGAAATAACTCATAGTCTGAAATATCACATTTATGTATTTATTACCTATCAACCTGAAAAGAAGCATGGGCCCTAAGGAAACAAATATTAACTATCACGTCAAAACGGCACAACGATAGGGGTTGACATACGAAACACATATAGTTTAGAGTCTAAAATTTCACATGGGCTAATAAGTCTACATTTTCATTTAACTCCATATTAATTTAATATAAGCATATATTTTCGTAAGGAACTTGATGTGATGGTAAGGTAAAAGCCAAAAATGAAAAATATATGCACCCGTTTTGGCGTAGATAATATAGGTGATTTGCGTTCACGATCAAAATAACAAGCAACATAATATTCTCATTAGACGGCGCTAATGCCAGTTTAAATCTAAAAGCACTAAAGACCATTTAAATCGATGTTTTGCTATTGTGGTATGCATTTTTTCTTTCATCACTAGGTGGCGTTACTGGTATTCTAAGTAGTACTAATAAGTTTTTGCTGCTAAAAGGATTATGATGCCAAATTTGGATTCTTTCGTTCTTGATTTTTTTCTGTGTTACCTACAATTAAATTCATACATTAACATTTCACTAGGACTTGGCTTAGATTTACGGGTTCAACTTGCTTGAATATCATTAAAACTCAAAATTTTAATTATTTTGATTCCACACAGGCTTCCTTCAAAATTTTACGCCGGCGAAGTCGCGAGTAACAGTTAGAAAACAGCTTGCGGATTAAAAGAGAAAAGTAGGTATCAGATCATGCACATCAGCTTCAGACTTTTCATAATGTATCCTATAAAAATCCTACAAACTTAACACTTGCGGTTATGTTCGATACTACGACAGCTTACTAAGTATGTCTGATTTTGTTTAAAAAAAAAGAAAAATAAAGATGATAAAATTAAATATATTTTTGTACAAATTCATTCGGGTTTTCAATGACTATTTATCCAAATATTTTGTCTTACGATACTTCCAACTAATGCACCTATAAGTCAGTAACATCTGCTTGCGCGAACGAAGTAGCGGGTTCAGCTAGTTATGAATAAAGTTAAAGATTTACGGGCCGAAAGTTTTTAGCGTCGACGCGGGCGACATAAGGGGTGGTAGTTAAAAATTTATTGGAGGCGTAAATCATAATACACACACTTTATACCTAAAACCTGCTTGGTATTAAATTGCTAGATGTATTTGGATGTATCTACCCTCTAAAAAGCAGTGATGACCAAATCAGTAAAGAATTGTTCGAAGTATGCGATCTTGAAACGATAAAAATTGTGTATTAGTGAAGCTTAAGAATACTAGTTTTAGAATTAGTCATAAGTCATGTGATGTTATGTGATCGTGGAATGAAATACGACTAGTCAATGTGACTACCAAAATGAGAACAGCTTAGCAATACGAATTGTAAGCCTCGCATACCTGATACAGAAATGCATGCACTTTAAAACCAAAGATCTCAATACACAGATATGCCCTCCCAAACTTCAGGGCACACGGAATCATGTCATTGTTGGGAAGAGTGAGCTCACTCATTCCGTTCCAGTCGGTTGCAGGAAGCGGTGAACGCCGGACGTTTTTACTTATCACTATTCGTTGTCAACAACTAAAATATAAGTAGAACCACAGTATATCGCGCTGCTAGCGATTTTAGGGGTTAACTAGATTGGTTATGTGTAAACTACTTACGACACACATAAAGACGCAGTTTATTACCAATTTCAAGTTACTCAAGGCACATCCATTGGTTTATATCGATGTTTAAAACACAATGATGAACTTACAGAACCCAAAATACAACAATGTGGTGACAATGTTTCACAAATGAAACATTCGATCCACCAATTGAAAGCTATCTTTCTCAGGTTATTGTTACATATTTGCGTAGTGAAAACGACTCGTAGTAATCAATTGACAGACAAAATTGATGTGTTTTACCCGCATATACTACATCAAAGTTTATGTGGCACCATAAAATGTAAAATGTGTGTGTGAAATAATTATCTGTATCTTTTTATATGGAATGGCAGACTTTGTTAGCGGCGGACGCAGAATTCACTTCTCGTAAACGTTAGTTTACATCAGATAAGTAGCGTATACAAGAATAGGCATAAGTACAGCTTTAGGTGATACAGGGCCAAAATATTATGAAAAGTTACGCCTGTGTTAGTCCTACGCCTTAGGCAAGCCCTATGTTACGCAGCTAGTTAAATGATAACGGACTCTGCATAGAAACTCACAAGCGACTTAGCAAGTTCACGACCTTAGCCCTGGCAACCCCATAATGCCCAACATGGTACCGTACAGGCCATTACGCGGGTAAATAGATTGAGCATCGGCATTGAAGGGTGGCCCAGTGTTGCTCGTCAGAAAGGGATTACTGGCCTAGACTTCTAGTCTATCAATCAATGTCTGAATGCAGCACGGAAGCGAGGGTTGCGCCGAACGCGTCGTTTATTTTATGTTTGTATTCAGGTTTTTGCATATTTTGCGCTCTTTAGAATTCTGCTGTAATGATTGTAGTAAATTGAACAGCCTTAAATAACAGTTTGTCTAACTATACGTTATAACTAGTTTCACCCCGCAGTATAATAACCCGTAGTTTAACTAAACTAATGAATGGCATATTTTTTTCTTCTTATAACACCAGGTACATATTTATATTATACCACTGAAAGTTCCGTTAATAACACAACAAAAAATATATTTGAAACAATTTTTTAAAAACAAGAAAAAGTATCTAATTTCTTATTTGTATTGTACCTCATTCGATAAATTACATCTGGTATAGACAGAAGAGCACCGTTTTAACAATTTAATTAATTAATTAAGTTCTTATTTAATAACATCTAATCTTGGGAATACCAGGTTGGGGGTTTAATTTAATCAATAATCGTCCCTAGAGAAGCGATCGCGTGACTGGTGACACTTTATTTACACCTGACTCTACCTGCAGTCACAACTTCAACAAAAACAATGGAGCGTTGTGTCAATGAAAATGGTTCACAATTCACATTTGTTTAAAATGTTATGTGACAAAATATAAAAGCAAAAAAATACATATTTTTCTACGAAAAACCAAAAATAAGCGGTACCTATTAAATCTGTTTTTATAAATCTCATTTCAATCTATTTACGTGTGTATTTTATATTTGTATCTGTTAATAACTTTACAAACGACATTGCAAATAAATTTGATAAAATTTAATCGCAGTATAGTTTATACTCAAGACTACTGTAGACTTAGATATATGGAAAATCTTTTTTACTGAAGCAAACACTGCAAATTACATATTTTACAGCAAACCCTACACCAGGCGCTAAACCATGTATCTAGTTAAGGGGAGTTACAAGTGCAGAAAAAAAAATGATTTCTAGATTTAACTAAAAAAACTATAATTGCGACAACTAATTAAAAGGGTACATCTTCCACTATATTTATAGATACGAAATAGGCTGTATGTACGTCGATTTCCTACGAAAGAAATAAAATAATCTGTGCAAAAATGTGACGAACACTAAACAATATACAATTTAAAGTCCATTGACTCAATGATGTAATTTTCTGTCAACCTACAGAACAATTGTTACTTATCCTCTTTATTTTGCGCTCCGAGTAAGCTATTAAACATGACATAAACTCGTTATGCTCGTTATTTTTCTAATAACAGCTACCGAAGATGTCACGGAACGATAGACACCAATAACTTAGCAAGTTGTATAAAAAGTTGGACTACCTCCCCTTTGCCGCATCGATTGAAACTCCCTACAAAAGGCGTTGTGAATAATGGCAGAACCACAAAACCCACAAGGCGCTTCCAACCAGGTTTTCAGGTCACGGAATCTACGCTACGTGACATTTCAAGCCAACATTTTTCTGCAGTTTATTGGCCTGATGATATTTGGATCTTGAAACGTGGACATGGCCGTAAAATATCAAATGTTAACATTCTGTTTCTAATAATTGATAATCATTGAGCAAGGCTGCTTTTTTGGACAAAATTTAACAAATTATACAGGAGTTTATTTTATGAAAATCTCAAGTCACGGTTTGACATTAAATTTAAATCTTATCTTATACTTTTAAACGAGCAATTCTTGTAAGTATATAAATATAGAATCTGAATCTCGGAAACGGCTCGAACGATTTTCATTAAATTATGTACACAGGGGCTTTCGAGGACGATAAATCGATCTAGCCAGGTTTTATTTAAAAAAAAACGCCGTTTTTTGCGCGTTTTTAGACAATGAAAAACTGTTAAATAAATATTAGAACGTATGCGATGGTAAATTTCGCGACGGCGCGCAACAGTAGATTAGCTCAGTCGGGAAGATGGGTTGTTGAAAAATGGTAGGTCCGGGTTCGAATCCAACCGGCCGCGTTCTTTTTTCAAGTTAATTTTTTTTTATAAAATCATTATGTAACCGAGCAAAGCTCGGTCACTCAGGTACTGATTTATCATACTGCCAATCAGTAGTAATGTGCTCATAGTGTTTGTCTTGAAGGGTAATGTTTTACAATAAATTACTGGCAAATAGATAAACTGTCTCAAATTTCCGGATTATAAACTTTATGTAGTTTTACGAGACCATTAGAAGTTTTCTTGTTCAAAATATGTTTTAGCAAAATTACTACACTTTTCAAAATGATCAAAAATTGACAGCAAACCAAAAAAAATTGGCAGTCATAGGAACAGCTGATAGAAGTGAAAACTTATAACTCAGCATTTGATAGCTTACTTTGAGAACTTCACAGGTGCAACCGGAGGGCATGGCCATGAGCATGTTGGCATTATGGCCATTGCCCCGAGCTACCGAGCTTACCCGAAGATTTCTTATCATTCCCGAGCGTGACGCTAGAATTCATTTCAAAGCCTACGAAAAAACTGTCTGTGGCGCGGCAAAAGAAGTTTTCATTGCAAAAATATTACTTATCTTTTACACTATCTCAAAAATACTAATTAAATTGTATGGTGATTGATTCATATAACAATGCACAAAACTTAGACGCTAAATATCACAACATGCATTACAGTAATCGAACTAACAATGTGACATAACAAGAAAGGTTATGAAGGTTACACAATGGAATTGTGCAAAATGCCAGCGAGTGTCGTATTGAAGCTTAGATGGCTCCGATAAGTGGATAACGTCGTGATGTCCCAAATAACTTAGTAACCTGATTACATTGCCTGTCAACGTATTTATTCTAGTGCATATTATAAACGTTCCTCTTTCTATCCCGTATTTGGATACAAATGGTGTTGATACAAATGATGTTCGCACCAGTGATATTGGTACAAATAGTGTTGGTACAAATAACGTTACTTGTACCTACATCAATCGGTACAAATAAGTTGGTACATATTACGTTATTGCAAATGATATTGGTACTAATAATGGTGATACCAATGATGCTGTTGTTGTTGAATGACGTTGGTACAAATAATGTTGGTACGATCAAAACTAAGTAATCGATCCCTGGATCAGTTTTTTAGATGGCTAAACGAAGTGGTATTTATAACCAAGCCTGCGGGTTGGATGACAAGTAACATTTTAGTTCCTGTGTGTTGATCACTATGATGAATACTACACGACGTTATGTGTACATCGGGCGGATACAGATAAAAACTAAATCATTGAAAAAACTGATTCACATCAATATAGACGAAGTGAGGAGTTAAACTTAATTAATTGAATTTTACGGTGGGGCTTGCAACCACCTATCTAGCATTTTTTTTATTTTAAGGTGCAATTTCTAAGACCGTTGGTCTTAGAAATTGCTCTCTTTATTTTACTCGTAGTTGAAATTAATGAGAAATTATTAGTAAAACATAAAACCCTTGTAGTTTAGCAGTCGGAGGGCTGTTTTGTACATTGAATGCCAGCTGCAACAAAACGTAATCAGGCCCCAATCTTCAAACAGGCTAGACGGAGAGCGCCCCTTGTTTAAAAGTCTCCATAAAATATTCCATTGAAACTTTACTGTTTTTAAATTTGCATAGATTGTATTCGAATTTACGAGAAAAACTAGTCAGTCATTTCGTAAAGTCTGAAGTTTACAAAGGATACTCTATATAACTCTTCTATTGTGCAAAACAGACAGGATGTTTGAATAGATGTAGCATGTCAGACGTAATAAGACAGCTTGATGTAAGTAGGTAAAAAAAACAATATGGTCTGAACAACGCTAAATAAATTAAAATATGCTCAGGCTACTTAGGAATTTGTAAGGTTTTCTGTAAGAACTATTTATTACAAATATGAAACGCTTTAAAATAAAATAAAAAATTTGACAAGGCGTTAACCGAATAGTTTTAATTTTGGCCTGTAAAGGGGCATAGTAATATCACAGTCTATGTAGTTTTTCTTTATACGGTGGTAATATTATCGTTTTGGAGTAGTTTTTGCGGCGGAAACTTAATTGCTTATTTACCACCCAGGTCTGCAGCTCTGTGTTGGGTTACTCGTAATATAACAAGAGAGGTATGTAACTAGTTTTCATTTTGTCTCAAACACCTACCCGAAAGAGGTTGCCAGCTTTCGGAACATGAATTGAACTGCCCGAAACAAATATCAGCTGTTTAGTAGGTACATCAGAACTAGAAACTTTTACGTGATCCATGCGGCGTGAAATCAAGTCAAGGTCGGTTGCGATACGAGTGTGATTACAAATAACATTATAATCGTGTTGGACATTATTATAAATGCGAAAATAACATTATCCGATTTATTACTTTTGGCAATTTTAAGCCAATGAATATACTGTACCTACAATGGTTTCTATTGTTACTCATGGGGACAGGATTTGGGGCAAATTTTGAAAATGGAAACATTGGAATTGGAACATATTTGATTCTTGCTTTGGTAGTTTTAGAGATATTAATTTAGCAAAGATATGCATCATGTAATATACAGAAGAAACCAGTAAATCCTGTAATACAATCTTACATTTGTCAGAAACAAAAACAAAATTTGTAGCCTCTAAATTTTTTACCGAAAATAGTATGAGAAGTTTTTAGCCGACTTCAAAAAAAGGAAGAGGTTCTCAATTCGGTTGTATGCTTTTGTACACACATATTATTTATGTTACGCGATAGCGCCGCCATATGTGAATTGATTCTGATGGTTCTTTTTTGTTTGGTAGATCATTTAGAGGTAGGTAGTCCCGTATAAATTTTTTTGAAATCGGTTTATAAATTTTTTTAAAAATAAACTAAAATTTACTTTAACCACTTAGCTTTTTATGAAATTTGCTCGACTATCTGAAGTTAAATAGGGTTCTGTAAAACTTAAGTTCTTGTTTTTTCGTCGAAAATAAATTACCTTAGTCCGTTCCACGAAGAGGTGTAGAAAATGTAAACAAAGGTGCTACCATAACATAAAAATAGTTAAACCTTAGTATTTTTCTAAAACTGTCTTAAAATATTTTTCACTAATATGATACGACTTTACTGTGATCTTAAATACAACATACTTGGATTTGTATTGATCACATAATTATTTATTAACTTATCTTGAAAGTTGTAAATAGTAATAGTAGAATGTGGTAGATACGGTTTTAAACAGTGGCAATTTGATCTATGGTTCTCAAACTGCGAATCCCATCGAAACATAAATGTGAAGTAAAAGACAAGTTCAATATGATATGAATATGATATTAAAACCAACCAAGTCAGACTGCTTTTAATAATCATCATAAATTATAAAAACAAATCATATTTTAAGAGTTTAAAACTAGTATATGTTATTATAAATAGATTTTAGAACTGACCATTTAAGACCATTTAGATCTCTATTCTTTAGTCGTTGAAGTCAACAAACAAGGCATATAATATCATAATACAGAACTTTAATCTCACTTCACTGAAGTATACGTATGTTTCTGATGAGATACCATTAGTTTTTGCACGCAAATTATAAGACGTTTACCTAATGAACCACCAAATAATGTCTATTTATTCGCAAGAAAATCTACTAATACTTATTATAAGTGCAAAAGTTTGGATGTACGTTGCTCAATCAAGTTGGAACAGCTAAACGGCTCAGGTTTAAACGCGGAACACGGTTAGATTATGATCTGGAACGCATAGGTATAAGTTTATTTTATGGAGGAAAATTACGGAAAAGGGATCTAAGCAGGTAAATTTGCGGGACGCTGCTCACATAAGCAACCCACTAAAAGTTCCTTGCTGGGGCTATAATTCTTTCGTGTTGGTAGTGGATGACAAACCTCTCTGACCTAAAAAAAATTTTTAGGAACATGCCAGTTTGCTCAAGAAGTTATCTTTTACCGTTATGAACCGCTCATGAATTCGAAAAAGCAGAGGTGGGCGTGAGATTAGAACCAGGCACTGCATCTGCGTATTGGCGTGACACAAGACCACCCGAGCCGAGCAATAACTTAATCTAAAATAATAAATGTAAAACAACTTAATGTAAAACAGAACGCTCATTAACAAATTTGTTTGGATGTTAAAATCTTATATTAGGATAGATGAAAACACTACCCAGTATTCGATACGTTTTAAAATTAATTGCAACAGCATCTAAGTCAGTAGAAATTAATTGCATTTTGAATGAATTACATTTACCACTCTTATTAAAAATGTCCAATGGGGTACTTAATATTAAATTACTTAATAAAATTTGAATCTTCTCAGCATGGGTAGGAATAGTGCCACCAATATCTTTTGTGTGCCACCATTTGTTTTGTCATTTACTTACCTTATTTGTTTGTTACGGAATCAAGTATAAGGGCCACGTTAGCTATATACTCCGACTGGATTGCTTTTTTTAGTTCAAATATAAAACGTAGATCAATAATTATAACAAGGAATAGTATATAGGTTACCACTTATATAGGTACACCACTTTTATTAAGACAAAATAATAGCAATGGCAGCTACACAGGTAGTAAGAACTACACTAGTGATGTGCTGGAATGTGAAAAAGTACATGCACGGATACAGATCTGAATGTGGATATATACACGAGTATTTAAAGCTGCGCTAGTAGGCTCATATCAGATTTGGCTGGGCAGGAGAGAAAACGAGTAGTGAAGGTGAGTGTTGATGTACGTCAGAAAAGGGCTCCTTAAACCTACGCCCGAGTCACAAGTCTCGGGATCTACTCGGGATTTCTCTCTTTCTGCCACACGATGGACCCGGCACCCGCACGGTAAATCCATGGAAAGCTAAGAAGATCGTCTCATATATATGTAGCTCATTAAATTTAAGTTTACTAAAAAGTCAGTCATTTCACATACACAATGAAAAAGGAATTTAAGTGCTACATAACAAAACAAAGCTGTACTTAATAATTAATATTAAGAAAAACTGTTTATATTATTTATGTATTACTTAATGTTTTAAACTTATGCGCACCACATATTTAATAAACGTATAATTATAAAATAATATAAATAAAAGGACTTATTGGATTATATTTAACCTTGTTATGTGACGAATATCTAAAAGGGCAAACAGAGGCGCTTACAACGAACTATCTTCTAAAACAAAAGTTGAGAAATGCTGGTCTGTCATATTGAGAGTGACATTGATTTGTTTACATTTTTTTCACCTCTTCGTGGAACGGACTATATATTATGAGTGATTTTTAGGTTGGCGGAAATACACATGTCAAATTGTTAACTTTGACATATTTGTGATTATCAAATTTATCTAAGAAAATTAAACAAAAATTATAATATGCGTACGTAACATTAACACTTGCTTTTTTATTAGAGCTTCATCTATAGAACACAAGAAAAAAAGAGGTAAACGATTGAAAACTTAAGGTAATGTTGAACGTAGACAGTGGAATGATATTTATTTATATACATAATTGGATTAATTTTACCTCTTTATTGTCAGTTACAGAAACAATAATTACTTGTTAGCATGTTTACATTCTTAGTTGCACACATTATCTTTACCTGTTACAGATACGAGTATGTTATTAATAAACTACGCCTGCAACAGAACTTACTACGAGTAAAGCAGAGTTTTTACGGTATAGGCACGAATAATATTACTGTGGTATCTAAAGGTACTTAAACCTCGTCTGTCTGGGGGCGGAAGTCATTTGACATTCGTGATTTCGGACCAGTGGTGCTGTGGGGGCGCTTTTATTTACAGAGTGGCCAGCACTCGTTAACCAAAAGTAACGGGAAGCGAGTAAAAAGTAAAATTTTATTGCTCCACGGCTTAAAATTTTGTGTTCTAATAAAAATTGAAATACACGTATTGTATATGGTTCTATGGGATATTGCAATAGGAATTATAAATTAGCTGTTTCAGTTAATTCCGTTCAGCAAACACGAATATGTAAAGTGTAAACTAATCTTGAAACCTAAATATTTTGAAATAGCTACAATAATATTTGAAGTTAAGAAATAACAATTGGTGTTAGAAAATAAAACCATTAGGCTTGTAGTACGTGCACAAACTACAATAACTCAGTGAATGATAGAACACATTAAGTGTACAATTTATAACTTTAATGGTGTTTTTTATGTAAACGATCGGGGAGTTGGCCTCAGATGGCTTCTACTGCCTATACCTAAAACTTTAGCGCCTTTTGCGTTAGCCCAAAGTTTTATACTAACCCAAACCTACGAACATTACGAATCGTATTCGAAGCTTACTCATAAAAGCATTCCTTTAAACTTTCTTTAAACCAGAATCGCTCACCAAACCTATTCTAAGTACCTATAAGTACAGTAGGTACCTACATCTCGTACAACAAATATGATAATGATACCTGAGACTACATTGTGTTGCTGTTGTCAAGTAGCAGAATCTTAGTGAGACACTGAATACATTATTTTTGAGTCATCGAAAAGTAACGAAAATTTCGCGAAAACGTAACAAAAAGTTACGAAGAGAAAGTTTTGGCAACGCAGATGTTTAATCACAAGGGTGCGACAGTACCGCTTGGCTAGAGGTACTTTATCTACATTGGTTATTGAATTGTGGCATTTGTTGGGGGTATTTGCATTGCTCTTTGTTGTCTGGCGCAAAGTTACAACGTTTCAGAAGCCATCTGCGGCCAAACGTGTTAGTGTGTTTATTACAGCTTCTCTAAACCGCAGAATGCAACGGCGTCTTCGTAAAGATTGTAAACCGCAGTTTACTTTTACGTGTGTAGAGTTATTAATTTTAATATTAAACTACAAGTACGGTAGATTTATGGCCATAGACATCAATACAGCTGTTAGCCTCTTTTGTCGATATATTTGAGATATTATCTCTCCGGGTTTTCTCGTTTTTTTTAATCGTTCATAGGTTTACAGTTGACGGCCATCTTGCCTGATTCTGAATGACCATGCCAATCTATGATTATATATCACTAGATGCCCGCCCCGGCTTCGCCCGTGGTATATCATATAGCACTCATCGGGATCCCGTACATATCCAACGGTGAAAGAGTGACTGAAATCGGTTCACTCATTCCTGAGAATATCGATTTCAAACAAAACCTCTTCAGCTACCTGCTACGCCACCTGTCGGAAATTGATCGTACCAACTCAAATTTAGAAAAAAAAATTTAGCAAAGGTTTATATTCAATGCACAGATTACTGAAATTCAATGACGCAATCTTTGACACATGCTGTCATGTGTCATGTCAAAGCACGAAACGTACGAAAACTCTCAAAAGGGGAATATTTTTTCCCGATTTTGTTACATTCTTGTTTCATGCTCCGCTTCAATTAATAGTAGAGTTATTTTCTATATAGCCTAAAGCCTTCCTCGATAAATGGACTATCCAATAGAAAAAGAATCTTTCAATTCGGACCAGTACTTCCCGAGATCCTAGCGTTCAAGCAAACAAACAAACAAACAAACAAACTCTTCAGCTTTATAATATTAGTATAGATACTAGCGGCCCGTTCCGGCTTCGCTCGGATATTGCCACATAAAGCCCATTCATCGAAATAAAAACTATCCTATCTTTTAAGTTGGATCAATCTACACACGGTGTCCAAATTTGATTAAAATCGGCTAAGTAGTTTAGGAGTCCATCACGGACAAACATCGTGACAGGAGATTTATATATGTATATTAAGATTATCCAAAAGAAGCCAATTCACTTTCCGAATTCGCCAAATTAGGATGGGGTAATTAAAGCCCCAGGGAGTGGACTGTATCAGAAATATTTATACTCCTGTTCCAATAAGTAAGGTGCGTTGGGGTAATTCCGGACAGATTTTTGACTAGTTAGCATAGTCTTGCGATTTATTTAATTTCTGGAGATCAATGTATGTCGGATCTATAAAATAAATCTTCAATTCTTAACGGATAGACAGAGTATAAAATTGAATTTTGTCTGCCTTAGAGGTTTAATAGTTTTTGTTGTAGACGTGTGCCAAAACAAACTTTATCTCTCATGATTACGATAACATATTTACCACCGAAGGGCAAGTTCGGACTGCAATTAATAGTAGCCTTTATTGCTTATAAGACAGATTCCATAAGAAGAATACATCCGATCTTTCTAAGTTACTAATTCACACACAGCAGATTTCTGATATGCCGGAGCGATAAACAGAAACTATAGGTCGCGGGGCGATAAAATGGCGTCCTATTTAATCTTACGAGAGTTTGAAAATTATTCGAAATTAGAGAAAAATTTAATTCTTACCCCATATCCGATCTTACCCGAACGCACCTTATAGACTGCAGGCCCGTGAACAAAAATTATGGGTCATCTGATACAGCAGGAGACCTATGTAGGATGATAGAAGGGTATAAAGTAATAAGATTGAGCACTATGCCGTCACTTGTAAGCTGTCCAACTGAGTGCAGTTGAAGAGGGGGGTTCTAAACCTCGATCATTTCTCCTTGTCGCATGATTTTTGTACGGCATTGCGAAATAATGTATTAGACGAGGTATTGAAACTGTATGGAACCAAAGCCGAACATAATCAAATGACCAAACTTACTCTGTAAATCGTCGGATAATCATGAATTTTTTTCACAAACTAACAATAAGAATTTTAAAATTTATAATTTTTATAGTTTCAATACCTCTTCTAATCTATTATTCCGCAACGCCGTACAAAAATCATGCGACAACGAGAAATGATCGAGGTTTAGAACCCCCCCTCTTCAACAGCACTCAGTTGGACAGCTTACAAGTGACGGCATAGTGCTCAATCTTATTACTTTATACCCTTCTATCATCCTACATAGGTCTCCTGCTGTATCAGATGACCCATAAATTTTGTTCACGGGCCTGCGGTCTATTACATATCAAGGTCCTGTTATTGACAGGAGTGGTGCCTAATATCAAGCAATAAGTCTTCCTGGCTAAGACACATAAAAAAAAAAACTAACATCAACATTTCGTTTGTATTTTTGATACGTACATCGTCTTTGTTGTCTAGAGCTTAAGCGTCTGGTAAATGCAATCATCTGATGTACGTGGCGAGATAGTTTTGGCAGGCGGCCAGGAAGAATAAGGAAGCTACGAGCGATAGTAAACGTGTCTACATAACAGTTTATAGTATTACTAGCGGTGCCCCGTGGTTTCACCTGTGTGGTTTCCCGTTCCCTTGATTGTATCGTAATAAAAAGTAGGTAAGCCTATGTGTTATTTCAGACTATCTATATATACAATCTATCTATGTTCCGAGTTTCAACCTGATCCCTTGAGATGTTGATATTTCATAAATTACAGATTCTATTTATATTTCATTCGTGGGAGATGTGAGAGTTTTGAGAGATGAAAACGCGAATTCGTAAAGATAAGAGTCAAAGAAAGATACTCAAGGGAAAGCTTTAACTATCTATTGTGCACCAATGCTTGTATCTTGTTAAGCCTCATGTAACTTATGTACGCGGTAAAATAATAATTTATCAATGAAATTGACAAGTTGAACCCATACAACTGTTATTATAACATTATTGAAATATGTATTGTTTTATTTGAATAAATTACATTTATTTTATACTCACTAGTGCTTACTTACCTTGGTGTAACAGAGTTTCCACGATAATTTATAAACGCCAAATTCGATTCACGAAAATTAATGAAATCACTAACGAAACCGGGATTAAAAGTAGCCTATATGTTCACGTAATGCACTTACTACGTATTTAATTTCAACCATTTAGCTGTTACTGAGATGGGTACGTGGCGAACATACGCTTTTGTTTACAAAGTTTGTGGGTTTGTACCCAAAGCGTTTTGTCTTTGTAATATTAATGTGATTATAGGTGAATAGTTAATATTTTATTTTATAATATAGTTGCTTTTATTTTGTAGTAGGTATGTTTAAATGAAAATCGGTTCGTCGGGTATTCCTCATAGAAAACGAACTAGCCAAAACCAAAGCTTAGACATGTAAGCTTAACTTATAGCTCAATCCCTGTAGCTAACATTTGTTATAGATTGTTCCAGATTATATTGTTCTCAAGATTTATGCCTGAGCGACACGAGGCTAGTTTTTCAAGCTAGGATAGCAAGCTAGTACTTGTCTATACGGAGCTAAGAGTATTAGCTTGCTAGCTTACTACGAGTAACATTAGCTTGCCTAGCTTGAAAAAATGTACCCAACCTCGTGTCGCTCGGATATGTATAAGAATACTCACGGACCCCGGAGTCTGTGATACTAGTTTACAAAAAAAAAAAAAAAAAAAAAAGTTTTTTTTGAATAACTTTTCGCTCGGGCAAATAATTTTATAAGTACCTACTAGAGATTTTCTACGATAACATGGCCCGCCCCTCCAAATTACTGTTTTAATGTGTGTAGTCACATCCTTACGAAAGAATTTGTATGTAGTTTAATTATTCGTCTGCAGTAGCAGTACGCACACATGCGTGGTGGTGTGTTGTATATACTTTTACAAATACTTTCAAACGTTTTGAATTCTGGAGGGGCGGGTCATGTTATCGTAGTAAATCTCTACATATATGTATATCACACGTCACTTTGTTTGTCCGCGATGGACTCCTTAACTGATAATCAAATTTGCACACCGTGTGCAGTTTGGTTCAACTTGAAAGTTTTTATTTCGATTCAAAGATTATTTCTACTTGGGACTATGCGTCTTTAAATGAAAATATCCGAGCGAAGCCGGAATGGGCCGCTAGTAAATATGTTTGTGTCACAATTAAGGAGTTTTCTATCTATCTAACACACCAAAACAAACACATTTCACACATATACTTGACAATAAGTGACGTATGACACGTAATAAAACTCCAAAAACCTGAGATATTAATCGCGTTATTAAATCACAGCGAACAATAAAAGTTGATAAGGCAATAAAAGTTTCCGTCGCATTCTGATTACTGTAATAAGAGCGTAATAACAGTAACCCTGTGGCAACTTCCAAGGTTATGACACGTAATGGCGAATAAGTTCGAGACAGTTCAACACGTATTGTGAGACCAGACAGTCGACTTACTGGCTGGTGACTGCCATAATTTAGTAGTCGTAGGGCTCTTTGCAGAGTACTGGGGAAGTACCACACATTTGCCAGATATTCTGCTGCCAAGCAGTAGTGTGCAAGCATTACTGTGTTCCGGTTTGTTTTCCAGAGAAATTACTCGGCTAAGAGATAAAGCACCTTATATCTCCGGGTGATGAGCTCAGTGCTTCAATAGCTGCGTGTCACTGTGCTGTATGGGCAGGCATGTTGCTTACCATCAGGCACATGACCTGCTCGGCTTCTCACACTATACAAAAAAAGAGCCTAGAATTTATAATCTTTCGCATTTGCAGGTCCACCAATATTTGTAAACGTAACGAGGTTAACAATCTTACTAATATTATTATAGTTAAGTACATAATTATTTAAAAATAAAAAGCCAGTTTCATTTGAGAAAGAGCTTAGAATGTAATTTGGAACAAAAGTCAAAGAATAAAATATAATTTATAGAATTCGCGAAACCTTTTAGCATTTTTTTAAAATTATTTGAAGTGGGTTATTAAAATGATTAATTATGTGCATAAAGCCTTTTGAGTCTCAATCTAGAATAATACTTTTTATTTGACGGTCAGTTAGTACTAACTGTTTTTATACCCTTTATAAGTATTACCTTTGTATGGGATTATTTATGTATTCGTATGTATGTATGTTGTATTATTATCAGGGACTCTGATGGTATCTACGCCTTAACATGTCTGAAATTCCTCTATGTTAATAACAATGCAATTAAACGTAATCGTGGTATGGATTTGTAAAGTACCTACTCATAAAGCCCTTCTCTTTGATATTAAATACACATGAAATCCGAATTGTATAATATTTTTAGAGATAAAGATAATTATTATACAGAGGATCTTGTTCTATCTGTACACTCATTTACTCTTTTATCTGTTGGTCTAACAGATTTATAGGTAATATTCAAAATTATTTGAAGCGTTTTCTGAAGGACACATATGATTGATTTTTTATGTTATATTATAAACGGTACGAATTAGTTAGGTAAAGGTGTGGTACTTCCTACTTCCCCAAACAAACGCTGCTAAGAGTCCTCTCAATACAGTGTTTCTATAATAGAGTGAAACATTAACGCCATCTGTGGCGCAATCGAGAAATATTTTTGATATTTTGCATTTTCAAAACTCATATATTCCCTTGAACCACGTATCTTACTTATCCAAGACCGTTTGTATTATTTTTGTGGTACCTTGTCACCATGATCTTACTTTACATAATTATTATGTGATTGTTATTTACTGTATACCATTGCTTTAAATTAAGTAATGCGCTAATACAGTCACCAGCTCACCTTGACATAACACTGTTTCATTGTTTTTTTTAGGTCAACATTCAGACACATACATAGCGCAATTAAAGCGAGATGTTTGCTCCGTGATAAGATTCAAGAAAACTTCTAACAAACACGCCTCGATAAGGAGACTTAAGTGTAATTAAAGTGTCTTCATGCTTACGAACGTTATCAAATATCTAGTTTTTTGGAATCTTTAGCATTAGAGTACATCCTCAGAAATTTTCTTAGATAGAGGATACATTATTGAAATATTTTTGACGTAACATCTATCCTCTCGGTTGCCTGATATTTTTGTGTTGATATTGACATAGTGGGAGTTACTTCGTGAAACAGGACGGAAATGTTTTACAGGAAACTGGACGTGCGCGCTATTTGAATTAACCAATGAGGGCGCTATATAGCGGAGATATGGCTACGAAATGATGTCAACCCATTTTTTTTTAATTTTTTTTTTAAAATAAAGAGTGACGAGACGATCAGGACATGTGCCTGATGGTAAGCAACATGCCTAACACATAACAGCACAGTGACACGCAGCTATTGGAACATGAAGAGTCCAAATCATTACCTAGCACTGCACTGCGCTCGTCACCCAAAGATCTAAGATCTTATATCTCTAAGCCCTGTATTTTCTCTGGAAACATTGCCCTTCAAACCGGAACACAGTGATGTTTGCACATTACTGCTTGGCGGTAGAATAACTGGCAAAGGTGTGGTACTTCCCCAGGCGGACTCTGCCAAGAGTCCTACCACTACAAACAAATTTTATGTAAAGTTGATCCCCCCAGTGGTAATGTTTCAAACATAGGGTGTGTAAGTGTATGACGAGAAAGAGAATGGGAAATAGAGGCGAAAAGATGAGCACTTCTAAAAACACTTCAAGCTTCCTTTTTTTTGTAAAGTTACATATTATGACAATCTGAGGCTCATCTAACTCCGTTGATATGGCAACCCGTTAAACTGAGTATCGTTTAGTTAGCCACAAATAGACAAATAGTTACAATTTTCAGATGTTGAAAAAAGAGGAAAAGAGATTACCTATTAAACACGATGTTTAAAAAAAGTACCTACCAACGCTCTTCACATAATTAAGAAGCCCTTTTTTGATCCATACACAAGGGGTTAGCAGACACTAATACGAGTAATTTTCGAACAATAGAAAGTTCTAAATTATGTATTAATAGATGCTTTGTCATCCCCTTCATTTGCTATATTGGGGCGTGGATCTGGCGTGTATTCAGGTCGTTATAGATTCAAATTGTCCATTATCCGAATTTTCGACAGGCTGTATTGACAAATGATGGCAAAAATATTATATTGGTATACACAGTTTTGCTATTGCCGGCGTTTACTTATCTTAATTAACATAAATATCCTGAGCCATTGACATTCAGCGTGGTAATACTTCTAACATGCTGGGCTCATATCGTACTTTAAGGGCTTAATTTGATTATCCCTAGATATTTTTATAAACTGGCAGAGCCTTCATTAGCAAAAGTAAATTTCAGCAAAAACTGTGCCCATTTAAAAAAAGTGTCGTCCTTACTCTTGGAAAGGTTATAAAGATACCACTATCTTGTAAGTTTACCTATTTTTATTGGACAAACAACAATTTTAATAACGTTTTTATGTTGACACATTACATTCGGAACAGGAAATGAGGATATCATAATGGATAGTGGTATTTCCTCCAAGGTTAAAGTCTAGACGAAACCCCTCAAGCATTAGACGTTTCCTAGTTAGGACCCGCCCAACTCCTAGTCGTAGCTCCTAGATCCAACCCTGGAGCGACGTGATCGATAGTTGATGGATTATAGTGATGGATGGGGCTGGCTGTCTCGGATCCTCGAATAAAAGTACCTCAGGGACTTTTATTATTACAGTCTCAAAACGGCAGCTTACTTTCGAGATTGATTTATGAAGTGGATGGTGGGATTTTTACAATTTTGCGTCGATATTTCAGTAATATATAAATAACGTAGGTGGATCCTCCTTCATTCGGTTATTCCCTGCTGAATGTTAACTTTTTAACGTTATTTTTTTTCAAAGTAATAAGTGAAGATTGCCAGTCATTCTACCATTGAGCGGTAAATATATTTCTGTGTTCCGGTTTTTGAAAGGACGTGGTCCCTGAGAAATTACAGGGCAATGAGACAAGTAATTTTATATCTGTAAC
Source organism: Ectropis grisescens (assembly GCA_017562165.1). Lineage (NCBI taxonomy): Eukaryota > Metazoa > Arthropoda > Insecta > Lepidoptera > Geometridae > Ectropis > Ectropis grisescens. The sequence goes on along the minus strand of CM029781.1, from coordinate 11,393,110 downwards.
AAGCGTAGTACAGTGCTAGGTAGTGTTTTAGAGTAATTATGCTCAAACTGTAGTGGTTACTAATATAATATAATAAATAAAAACAAATTACTGGTCTAAGAGATAAGTCATCTTATAGTATAGAAGCTCTTTAGTCTGGCTCAAAAATCATGCAATACCTTTACCATTGCATTGGCACCTCATTACGGGTTCGTATAGTTTTCGCGGGAAAAATGACAGTTGGTATGTTACCGGCATCCTGTCCCCCTCCCGACCCGCGCACCACACCCTCTCTGTCTGACCCTCGCCCCTTTCCCAATCCTGCCTATAATTCCACTACTAAACATGTTCACGATATTTCGCTGCTAAGTAATGAATAAAGAAAGGAAACCAGAATTAGCGACTTATTTACAATTCCATAAGAAATTAAACTAAAAATAGTATGAAATTAACAAATGTACAATGCTTGCCGGCCGGCCATTTTAACTGATTTAAAAAAAGTAGGTTCTCAATTCGGTTTATTGTTGACATACAAAATGTATTGTTACGTGATAGCTCTGTTAATTGTGAATCGATTTTGATAATTATTTTTTTACCTTTTATAGGCTCACACTTGACCACCATCTCGCCTGATATGTGGATCTACGATGGAGCGTGTTTACCTAGAAGTAACCGATTCACTCTCGATTTGAAGACACAAAGATAGACATTTAATTGGCAGAAAATCCTTTAGAGGTAGAAATCAGTGGCGATTGATGAAATATCAACATAAAACTAAAATTTGCTTTCAATTACGTATTTGAACGACAACTTTTTATGAAATTTTGTCAAGTGTCTAAATTTACTTCAAAACTAGCAGCGCCCCCAGGGTTCACCCGCGTAGTTCCCGTTGTTTTCCCGAGATAGAAATTAAAATCTATACCGGAATAAAGTTTATAAAAAACATTTCGAAATTTAAATACAGTAATAGGTACCTCGGGCTTACCGAGCGATAGTCGTATAAGTGGAATTCGCGTAAGTCGGGTTTCGATTTTGCATATAGGTAAATACGCAAACAGTTTGTGTTAACTTTTTTTTCTCATCTGGATGGCTTATTTAAAGATACGTCCATAATGTGCGCTTTAGACGTAAAACAATATCACGCGAATCACGTCTTAGATTATTGCAAATCGAAGAATAACAGAGAGGAGTGGGAAAATGAGCAAACGCGTATCTCCGAATTTGCGTAAGTCGGATAGCGTAAGTCAGGGTATTACTGTATCGGGAAAATCTATCCGAGATGTTGGAGTTGCGAAATTTCGGGGTTCCGGAATACATGCCCTATCTGCCAACACACTCTTGGCCAGCGTGGATTAAGGACATTCTCTCCTTGCAAGAGAAGGGCTCAAGTCCCATCTGTGTCAAGGGACACAAAGTGGACTGTTTTACAACACCGTTACTGCACAATTCGAATTAACTTACGAATGTACATCTACTCGAAAATATGCAGTTGCAACATCAAAATATTTACGACCAGCATTAGAGGTAAGTACTACGGCTGATCCATCATCAGCGGTGATAAACCTGCAATTATCTTTGGAATTCCTGAGCGTAAATTTAATTTGATGGAGTTTGGCCTACTTTTGACCGCATGAAGTATGCGGATAACCGTATGTGAGTGCAGTGTGCCTAGCGGGGGCACCTTACTTAATATCTCTAATGGGCGGATGATTTGAAAAACAGAAAATAATTTTATGTTCGTAAGATCACTTCCGCTACGGTTGATCTAGTCGGGACAATCGGAGAGTGGGAACGGCGACTGCCGATCTGGACACCCCGGGTTCAAAACCACGCGCATCACTGTCTTTTCAATGGCATACGCGTAATGCAGTGAAAGAAATCATCATGAGGAACCTGACAGCTTTAGCTAACTTAGAATCATTCGAAATCATGTGTCATCCACCAACCCGCACTGGGCGAGCGTGGTGGATTATGGCTTTGATTCTCTCCTTGCGAGAGAAGGCCCGAGTCCCAGTGAGCAGCGGGAACATTTAATGGGCTGTTTATTTTACGGTCACCGAAACAAACCTATACTGACGGACTGGACCGGTCATATCAGAGGTGAGTTACCCGTTGGCTTACTTTTATCTGTAACAACTAAGTTACTTTTCATACTAAAATCACTGCAACAATTTCTTATTAAACAGGTTTTTTATTTAATTAATGAGTACTTGGGAAATGGACAAACTTAGGCTTGGTAAATTGCTGCATGATTTTTTTTTAGCACAGTGTTGCAAAATTGGTATTAATAAAAGGCTATTTGGCAACAGAAGTAAGTAGTTAAAACTGTGTTGTTGTTTTTGTGAAACATAGTATGTATTTCTAATTACGGTACTTAGAAAGTAAATTCAGGGAACCAAAGTCGAAGCGTCGCGTCGGTCCATAGAACGGACCGTATTTTTGAGTAAGTTAGGTACATCTTGATAATTTATTTGAATCATTTATTATGTACAATAAATTACGAACGAAATGTTTATAGCTTTAAAGATAACATGTACCATAAATGCAGTGAAAAAGTATTGCTCTCTCTTTAATTTCAAATGATAGTAAAGGGCAATAGCAAACCATAATATGTACTTATAAGCATTTTACGAAATATTCCCACTGGTCTTCTCTCATACGGAAAAAGTCAAGCACATAATCCAACATGCTGGCCCAGTCCGGCGTCAGCGGATGACGCATGCTCCCGAATGATTGTTGGATCATGCCGATTTCATCACGATGTTTTTCTTCACTGTTAAAGTCAGGGTTTATGACAAACTTGTAAGTACATCTGTCCTGGGGAAATACTCAGAGTTGTATGTGGGTCTCGAACTTATAACCTCACGAGTGTGCCCGTTTTACCCACTAGGCCACCACTTTTTATGTGTTTTATTTTGTCTCATAATCTTTTATTTTAAAATACCAAATTTTAGTTTGAAACCCTCTCTCCCAAGAGATATTTTTAAACTAAAATTAGTTTAACAAAAATTTATGAGTAGTGAGCGTATTTTTGAACACGTAAATAATACAATAATACGACGTTAAAACCTTACATCTGTTTAGCTTCAGGATTGGTGCACTGCAGCGGAGTTGTGTCGGAGACGCGATATCGCCTTACAAAACTTCCGTTGGTAATTCATCGCTTCATTGGTACCACTTAGCTGTGTTTTGGCTCCAATTCAATTTCCCACGATTTGAAGCTGTTTTCAACTTATCTACTTAATTGTTTTTTAATCATTGTGGCTAAAAGCACTTACGTTCATTTTATGCTGCTTAAAACAAACCAGTTTTGATTTCTAAAAAATTGGGTGTATTTTAACAAACATTGAGCGTTGAAGTAAACGTATAGTCTTGATAATTTTTAAAATCACCATCATTAAGCCTAACAAAAAGAAAAATAATAAGGGTACAAACTTAATGTTTAAAGATAGACTTCATGTTTGAAAAGTAAAAAAATGTTTTTAAAATGTAGGGTACACAAAATTTATATTTCGTATTTTATGATTAGCTTCATTATACAACTGACTATACTCCACATGTGGGAAGTGCCTAGATGTGGGTAAGAGTACAATACACCCGTCCAAGGGTTTCAAAACTTTTTCATGGATGTGAGACATTTTTAGATTAGTTTTTGAAGCTGGAATAAAGTTTTGGTTTTAGCCAAAATGTAAGCACTAATTATGCTAAAAATATACCTGCTATTACATTGTACACACATCCAAATTTACAATTTAATTTAATGAAAATGCTTAAGCATGGGAGAGTCAAACCGTACTAACAGTAATTTGGTACAAATTATTTTCCAGTTACGTATGTATGAAGATTATTTTTTATACAATCTCTCATTTTAGTCAACAAACCATTGCTCAACAGCCTAGCAGAATATTAATTCCTTTGCAATAGTGACTTGGTTACGATATAAAAGTATTTGTACTACTTAATCAGTACTAATAATTGTATACCATAATGAATTACTAAACCCCAACAACTGGAAATTATTGTTAAGCAAAGAAGTTTTATGGTCTAAAAACAAGATAGGCATAAATGAAATGCACACAATAAATCAGCGTACGTTTGAATACTTTTGCAATTAGAGCTTTTAGAGTTTATTTCGTTTTACAGATCTTGTCTCTGGGGATCTTGGCGATGCAGTTTGGGAACACCTGACTTAAGCAATAGAGCACACAGATGAATCACGTTTGGCCGGTTGCCGATGTAGGAAGAGTATAGTTAGCACAATCGTCGGAAGATTTCGTAATAAGGCAGACTGCGTTTACAATCTAGACTAGACGAGGCGTACGTAGTAGCTCTCTGTCTCATGTAACGTGTTTTAGTAATTGAAATAGAAACTGGATTGTGTTTTTATTGGTAGTTGTTTTATTTTTGGCACAGTTCGTACTTCATATAACATCTAGCGTTAGATTGTAGTTTGTAGATGTATTATAATGAAATTAAATTAGTAAAACAATAATATGTAACAAATGTAAACAAACAAGTTTTTTTTAATAAGGAGTGACGAGACGAGCATGACATGTGTCTGATGTTAAGCAACATGCCTGCCACAGCACAGTGACACGCAGCTATTGGAACATGATGAGTCCAAATCATTACCAATCACTGAACTGCGCTCGTCACCCAGAGATCTAAGATGTTATATCTCTAAGCCCTGTAATTTATCTGGAAACATTGCCCTTCAAACCGGGAAACAGATAAACAAAAATACATTGTTTATCTGACTGTTGAGGTTAAGACTGTAAATTCCCCAAGAATTACATTTTTATTTTCGAGATATAAATGGATCTTTGTGCTAAACCAAATTAAAATTCCATGTACGTGGGACGTGCCACGTAAAATTCAACTCGACCCATTTAGTTCGCTTTGATTGAGGAATTGAAGAATAAACACCCAAACATCCAGAATTTCACATTCATAATGCTAGTCTTAATGTAGAAAACACTGAAAAATATAGCTATGAGAACTATTGGAGGACGCTTGGCATGCATCTTACACCCACCATCCTACAAAACTCAATTATTACAGTTGCATCATGTGCCCGCAATAGGTACAATGGTCGTCCCACATAAAGTTCATTAAATAAAACACGTCAATTTGAGGTATCTGTGTTCATTATTCAATGTCGGGAAGCACGCGATCCGCTCTTTAATTCTTATTCCCCTAGTAGCGTCGGCTAGGTGTTCCTTATAAGTATTTTATAGGACACAACGGGAACAGGATGACTTGTGTTTGTGATGGTAGATGCAGGATAGAGTTATTTACGAAGCCATCGCTCAAAATTCTCACTTTGTCATGGTTTTTTGACTTATTTTTAATTTTAAGTTATTTGTTTTATTTTAAATAAAGAGTGACGAGACGAGCAGGATAAATGGCTGATGGTAAGCAACATGCCTGCCACATAACAGCACAGTAACACGCAGCTATTGGAACATGTAGACTCCAAATCATTACCTAGCACAGCACTGCGCTCATCACCCAGAGATATAAGATGATATCTCTAAGCCCTGTAATTTCTCTGGAAACATTGCCCTTCAAACCGGAACATAATAATGTTTGCACATTACTGCTTGGGAGTAGAATAACTGGGAAATGTGTGGTACTTCCCCAGGCGGACTCTGCCAAGTGGTAGGACTACCACTACAAAAAGTTATAGTAAAGGAATCTACTTGTATTATGTACAAAACTTTTGTACTATTTATGCAGCGAGTAGGACATGTGCCTGATGGTAAGCAACACGCCTGCCCAATACAGCACAGTATCACGCAGCTATTTTTGAATAGAAGAGAACACGTAGAGTCCATGTACTTAATTACCTAGCTCTACAAACGTCACCGAGTGAAATAATTCCCTGTAATTTCACTGAAAACCGGGACACAGTGATATCACATTTTTGTTTGGCGGTAGAATATCTGGCAATGGTGTGGTACTTCCCCAGGGATACTCTGCAAATCGTTCTACCACTACAGATAGGTACTACAAATTTCAACTCTTCCATGGGAGAGGTTAACTCATCGTAAATAAATGAGTAATTTAATAAGTAATACCGTTAGCAAACATATTCAATTTTCATTTCGTTTTAACTTGGCGACATACGACACATATATGCGCTAGTTTGGTCCCCACTGCGTTTCCGGTGAAAGACACCGTGAGAAAATCGACATGTTTCAAGGGAACCATCTTTAGAGGCATACTACACCACGTACTTGGTCAACGATTATAACTTTGTGCTCTTCTTGTAAGAAAAGGCGTAAGCAATGTTCCTACTACTGTTGGGACTCGGGGCCTTCTCACACAAGGAGAGAGTCAGTAAGATGTAAATAAAGTGTCACCAGTCACGCGATCGCTTTTCTAGGGACTATTGTTGATTAAATTAAACTCCCTGTCCAGTATTCCCAACATTACATGTTTTATAGGAATTAATTAAATAGTTACTATTTTTTTCTTGGAAAATACTCTGAGGTGTATGTAGGATTCGAATCTAAAATCTTATGATTGTGAAATTGGACAATCCTGTCACTAGGCCCCACGGTTTTCCAACAGCGCCAAGGCTTTAAAAGAAGATAAGGTAAGCTACAAACCAAGAGAGGAGAAAGGAAAGGTTTCCAATTCCAGAAATTCAATGCTCTATTATGGTTAATACAATAATTATTATGCTTAAAATGAGCATGCATGATACTTGCTAATAAATTAAACATGAGAGTCTGGGGCTATTGTGTTTCGTATTAAATGTTCAGAATAAATAATAATTTATATATCACGCCATCGACAAAAACAAAATGAATGGACATGCCATTGCGTTCAGTAATGAGTCAAAGTATTAACATTATTTAACAATTAACATCCACCCAGCGCTCGTCGGATCCCAAGTATTGCATGGCAAGCGACGATGTTTAACGAACAGAGTGACTTTCCTTATCGAACTAACATAACAATGCATTAGGATAAAATCACTTTGTGGACCTAGTTCTGGGTCTAGAGGCTTTCTTTCTCAAGGAAAGAGTCAATGCTGTACCACGCTGGTCAAGTACGGGTTTACGGATGACGCATGTCCTCGAAATATGTCTTTTGTGAAACACACCGTTTTCCTCACAGTGTCTTCCTTCACTGTGGTGATGAAAAACTGGTACACCTGCCCTTGAAAAATTGTCATGCGCGATTCGAATTTTCGACCTCACGTTTGTGACATCAATAGCTCTCAGAACAACGGGGACTACTCAACTATAAGTATACTTAAATAAATAAATAAAATAAAAATAAAAAGTATACTTATTCTTTATTAAATTAAACGACGACATTGAATTGATACGTGCTAATTCAATGTCATTAAAATACTTTGATTTTTGATGACGCCACAAAGATTTCCAAAATCTGTTCCCGAACCAAAACCTATTTCCCGCTTAAATTTGCCAGGATTTACCAAAAATGTTTTGTATTGAAAAATACCGCGTGGGCTTACCCGTGACGCTTCCTAAACAATGAGAAATCTAGGGAATTCCAAACAGGTAGCACCCCTATGAATATGTATAATGTATCATTACTCGTATCGATCGACTGACACTGTATGACTAAAACAAGTGCCAACTAAAAGCGACAAAACTTGCTTCCTCTGGACCTCTATACATTTTATTATCATCATAGCGTCGCACACCCAGCCAAGGTAATCGTCATGTAGAGCATTCTTATTTACACAACTGGTAATACTAAATACACTTTAAATAGGTAAGACTGCGTAATAAGAGCTGTTATGATTATGAGCTTATAATGAATACTCAGTAATCATTTAGCTACAAAATACTACAGTATCGGGATAAAAGAGGAACAAAACAACCTTAAACCAGTCGGAGTAAAATGAAACAGGTATTACGTTACTTTAGATAACTTTACGACTTGAATCTAGAACCACGTGGAGAAGAGTGTAATTAGTTGATGTAATCGCGACCTTTTTCCACGGTAATTAAAACGAGTTTTGCAAATCAGCGCACCATATCGATTCGATATACCTACACGGATATTTTAAATTATAGTCATCGATGAGAAATGAAAGTAAAGTCGTTTATAGAGAATATAGTAAACACTAGTAGCATCCCGCGGGTTGACCCAAGTAGTTCTTTTTTCCGTAATTAAAGATCGTGCTATTACTCTGAACTATTACTTCCAAACGCCCACCCCTCATATCTATTAACACAAATACATACTATTATGTCTAAACGAAATACTACCACAGACTAAGTAGAGCGATACTCTAATAATTGTAATCAATGCTCTAATACTACGAGTAAATTGGTTAGCTTTCAAATTGTTTTCAAATGTGTCATAATAATTATCAAAGTAAGGATTTAGTATGTAGTAAGTAGATCTCTTAGCAAAGTTCGTCTGGGAAACGTAGCACATTTTTGTCATACATACATGTTCCGATTTGAACGGTTATGTTTCAAGAAATTAATGTTACAGGGCATAGAGATACATCACCTCATGCCTCCGGCTGTCGAGCGAATTGTGGTGCAAGTGATTTGGACTCTTCATGTTAAATACTTATGTGTACTGTTATCGGCAAGCCTGATGCTTACCATCAGACGCATGGCTTGCTTATCTCGTCACTACATTATCAAAACAAAGTTACAAATAAAACCTTTGTTCATTAACACGCTCAATCATAGTCAGTATTGTTGCTTAACATCAGGCTAGATGGCAATCAAGTACAACAAACCTATCATTGTACAAAAAAGGCTAAACTATTAGAAATCAATTTCTACACATCTAAAACATTTATTTAAATACACGTAACCAAGTAAAGATAGTCTGTAAACAGATTGAGCATGCATTGCGTAATATTTTCATTTTCCATGACCCAGCCCCAATGCGTGACCGACGAGATTATATGAAAGGTTCCGTATTTAAGCAGTTAATGTAATGGACAATTGAACATAGTCTAAGTAAATAATAGGTAAAATGAAAAATGGTTCTTTCCAAAATCTATCGCATTTTGAGGTTTTTTTAACAGGGGTGCAGTACGGGGCGAAGTTATCAATTCGGCCGGTATTTTTTTCAGCATTTGGTGTTTGTAGATTCTTCAGGTTCGCAACATAATGTTGTTGTGTTGGATTTCAATCTGACACTGTCTGTGATAATGTATCTATTCATAATTTACGGGGCTTAATCACGAAAAAATCATTGTTTAATTACCTCGATTAGTTTGATTACCGTACAATATAAACATAATGTGTTCAAATCGCGAAAGTTTAAAAACAATATATACAATATATAAATAATATACAATATGTATCTGGGTTTTCACATAATAATTATCGGACAATAATTGGTGTAAATATAAATCTGGCTTAATAAGGTTTTAATAATCAGGACTACTGAATTTTCACACAATAAATTATAGATAATAAACTATAAGGATATCATTGTTCCGTGGAATAATGATATTCATCATTATTCCACGGAACCTTAAATCTGGTCGTAATGTCTCAAAGTCAAACATCCGTACAACAAATTGTACGAGTGTGCCAGCTACTACGCAGCGTTTTAAGGCATTTTCACTTTTCGTAATGGAAATTTGACTACCGACCGGTCTGATATTTACATAGTTATTCGTTATTCTAAGATATTCGAGTTTGCGTGCCGTTCGGCCATTCTTACTGTGATTAGAACTACGATTAAGCCAAGAGCACTCGTCCACGGTATTTCATTAGTGTAGATCGATAGAATGGACATTTGGCTCGGTAACTGGAAAAGTAAGTAAAATTGATGTTGAACTTGACCTTATTTTATGGATACCGAATTTTGTTTTTAATAGCACCCTCTGCTGTTGCTCTGCGTAATTTTCCCGCTATAAAAAGTAGCCGAGCACATAGTTCCAAGTACTACATTTTTCGATGCCCTTTGGTTGATTGCTTTTTGTCTTGTTATGAAAGCCTCCGAGTCCCAGCAGTGGGAACAAATTACAGGGCTTTAGAGATATAACATCTTAGATCTCTGGGTGACGAGCGCAGTGCAGTGCAAGGTAATGATTTGGAATCTTCATGTTCCAAAAGCTGCGTGTCACAGTGCTGTTATGGGCAGGCATGTTGCTTACCATCAGGCACATGTCCAGCTTGTCTCATCAATTTTTATTTAAATAAAATATACATTTTGTGGGCTGCTTATGCTAAAGAACTACATTTTTAGCCAGTTAATGGCCTTGGCAACAGTTTCCTTATAAAAGTGGTACTCCTTCCTGCGTATTCAACCATAAGTCCGTGCAATTCTGAAACTGGGGCATGTGCGTACGCATGGACAACGCTCAGTACGGATGTACATATATTTTTAAACGCCTTTATTTCAACGGAATAAAGTGCAGTTTACAGTGGTGAATATTTAGGAGTTTTTGTTTTGTATCAGAACCATGTGGAACATCCGCTGATATGCTTCGGAGTTGGAATTGGCCCGTATCTTTGCTACTCGTATTCGCTGCGATGGACGATTGACATGATTTATCTGGTTTCAATTGAATTGAATACAACAATGTGGTATAGTTTTCGTGAATTAAATGACTGTAAAATCATGCCATTACATACATGAATACTTATGAGTAAGTATCTACAAGAGCATGACTAAGTATTGAAAAATGTCTGACAGGAAAACTTTACTAAAATGAAATGAATGGTATAAAATAATGTATGTATTTGTAATGATTTTTGTAGTGGCAGGACTCTCTGCGAAGTCTGGGGAAGTACCACACGTTTGCCAGTTAATGAACGACCAAACAGTAATGTGCAAACCACTGTTCCGGTTTTAGGGCAATATTTCCAGAAAAAACAGGGCAAAGGAAATAAATCGTCTAATATGTATGTATTTTATAGGTGACGAATGCAGTGCTAGGTAATGATTTCGATACTTGATGTCCAATTGTTGCTCTGGTGTTATGGGGAGCCTTGTTTCTTATCATCAGGCACATGTTCTACTCGTGATAATTATATTTAACTTGCAATGTGCCACGCTTCGCTGTGGCACATTGTGCAAAAATTAGATAAAAACAATCCTTGATGCGGATTATATATCATTTTAAAATTTCAGCTCGATCGGTGCAGAACTATTTGAGTTTTTGAAGTGTACACAAACCAACATAACGTTTTATATATAGAGATTTACATCAATCTAATTTACATATCAAAAACAATGTACCTATATGTACAGCATATGCTGTAGTCTCACAGTCTCCGGGCCTTATAGGAGAGAGTCAAGACCCATTCACCACAATAGCCAAGTGCAAGTTGGTGTATGACCCATATACTCGAACGATGTCATTTTGGAACACGATATTTACTTCAATACTTCATGATGTTTTTCTTCACCAATAATACAAGTAGTGATGAAAAAATCCTAAATGTGAAGTTTGAAAACACTTAAAACGACAGCAAATAGAATTAGGTTTCTCTAGTTTTTTAAAGTAAACTTTACTCAACAGTCTGCGACTATTAATTTTCTGTAATTTGTCCTGTTACCTTGAAGAAGACAAAGCTGTCCGCTGTCGTCACCGTCAAGTAGTCGTTATAGCAGTGACGCATTATGTGTACCAATTTGATGCCTATACTTAGCAGTGGACAGGGGAACAATTTCCTCGTAAGCGACCTCAGGCATTTTAGTGCTGACCATAAAACAAAAGAAAACTAAGGGCGAGGCCAACAGAGTGTAATTTTCAGAAACAAATGATGACTTGATGAAAGCGAAAACACAAAGATTAAGAAACAAAATACATCCACATACCTAAGTGGCTCTTACACAAGAGTAAACTAAAGAAATGTTTGTATTAGTATTGGGAGTCCTATAAAATACTTAGAGCGCTGATTAAATACTTAGGTACATAATTCAATAAGAAGTTTCGACAGTAGTTTCATTCTCGTAATTTTTTCGCCATAATGAATGCTTATGTGGTATTCCAAACTATAATCTAAATGTATTCCAAATGTCAGCTCGATCATTTCAGTCGTTCTAACATGAATGAGCAACAAAATATCAAAACATTCGCATTTATAATATTTGTAGCTAGGCCCCAGAGTGTGCAAGCTTTGTAGTTTGAGAACTGTAGTGCTAGTTATGTATGTCTACACGTATCTATTAGTTGTGCTATTTAGACCAGGGTAGAAAGCCTTTAAAAATAAAAAAAAGTGAAAAAAAAACAGTAGGATGAAACCCATTAAAAAAGGAGGAGAATATTATAAAAATGAAAGGAAAAATAATTTACGGGCGATCTCAGGTCGGGAAGGGGATGGGGTGTATTTTTAAGGGTAAAAAACGGGTATTCTCTATTTCCGGCAAAACTAAAAGTCCTATGGAAAAATGTGCCATGGTAAAGTTGTAGGTAGTAAAAAGATCTAAAACTTTTGTATTGACACTTTTATTTAATTCCAGACTATACTAACTCTTATGTTTTTTACTTTTTTTGGATTGTAAATAAATTTCCATAATCTTCATAATCATATCTCCCTAATGATGTCCACTGTCGGACAAAGGCCTCCTCCGAAGATCTCCACAAAGACCGGTTTTGTGCCGCCCGCATCCAACGATTTGGGGCGACCTTCAGATCGTCGGTTCATCTTGTGGGGAGGCCAACGCTGCATCTTCCGGTACGTAGTCACCACTCAAGAACCTTTCCTCCCCAACGGCCGTCAGTTCTGCGAGCTACCACTGCCACTTTTTTACTATTAAGTTAGTTTATTCTTCTGTAAATAAAGTAATGATCTTAAAAGACTATTGCTAAGACCTTCGATGAACATAGTAACAAAAACAAATCGTTTTTTTGTAGAAATATTGTGTATTGTTCGTAAAATTGGTGTTAAATCATAGGTGAAGTTTTGTTGTCAAAGAAACTAAAACTTTACTAGGTACTGAGTTATGTGGATAAGTATACAGGTTTATTTTGTCTTTTCTGGAAAAGATTACTCGGAAAGAATATATTAAAAAAGTTCGAGAACGAAGGGAAGTCATTTTGTCAAATTATTTCACAAAAGAAATTTAAACTAATATCAAAACTAATGAACATTAAATAACGGCAGAATCTACTTAAATTAAAATTGCTCCATTAAATTAGAACACATGAGACAGCAAATATGTGCCTATTGTGATTTTCGAATTAATAAACCGTGAAGTGATGACAAGTTTTATGTAACATTACTCATGTAATTTTAGACGGTATTGCACAACCCAGAAGATACAATTTGCATCAACATTTATTTTATGAAACTACTTTAATGGCAGTATCGAGGATCGATAGGTTTGTTATTCTAATATAGGATATGGAAAATATGGCATCCGTAATTTATTTTGGTTTACGAAAATATGTATTATGATTCTATTTAAAAAAATTGTCAACTCTTTGGCTCGTGGAAGCTCTAAGTACCTACCTAACAGCTCCTTTTGAGTTACTGTAGTTAACACGCGCAACCCAGTAAAATGGCCTAGAAAAATGCATCTTATTAAGTCTAATTAAGTAATTACAGTGCAGTGTCCAGCTACGTGGTACCTTTCTGCTAGTATTCATAGTCCGCCTCGAAGCCACCGGATCGTCGGAAAGTGGAGTAATGTCTGTCTTAGGGCTACCAAATCAAGGTTTTTTTTTTTTTTTTTTAAATAAACAGTGACGAGACGATCAGGACATGTGCCTGATGGTAAGCAACATGCCTGACACATAACAGCACAGTGACACGCAGCTATTGGAACATGAAGAGTCCAAATCATTACCTAGCACTGCACTGCGCTCGTCACCCAGAGATCTAAGATCTTATATCTCTAAGCCCTGTAATTTCTCTGGAAACATTGCCCTTCAAACCGGAACACAGTAATGTTTGCACATTACTGCTTGGCGGTAGAATAACTGGCAAAGGTGTGGTACTTCCCCAGGCGGACTCTGCCAAGAGTCCTACCACTACAAAATGAAAATAAAATAACGACATTATATTTAGCATTTATCGACAAATATTTGTGAATTTTGGTATTTTCATTTTACCTTGATTTGATAGCCCTAAGAGAGATTTTACTCCACTTTCCACTAGTTTGTATGTAGCCCATGAATAACTTTAATTGTTACTCAAATATTATATTTTGTGTCCAAACTATTGGATAACGACGTAAATTTGCTATAATATAAACTAGACTATCAGCAGAACATTGAAAAACTCTCTGACTATCTGAGCTACGAGTATGTTTACATATAAAAAAATCTTATTATCCGAATATTCGTTGCTCAATCACGTTGTAACGTCTGAACGGATTAGGCTGAAATTTCAAGCATGGAAGAAAACATAGGCTAATAAAGAGAATGACAGGAACCCCGGGTATCATGCGGGAACGGATAAAACTGCGGGCGCTGCTAGTAAAAAGTAAACTTTTTTTAGTGTTTATATTTATAAATAATAATTATTGAACTGAAAAGAGCACCATTTGGGTGTAATAGCCGAAAGGTCTACCGCCTAACTAAAACGGTGGTCTTAGGTTTGACATATCAAAGCCAATACCATAGTTTAGACTACTTCTTAATATTAACATGAAATAGATGAGACAGTAATAATACTAAAGCATTCTAATTGTTTTAGTTAGGCATTCAAAGATAATTTTGTACCAAAAAGTTACAAAGCAAGAAACTTGTTTTTATGGTAAATAATATTTTGAAGATATGAGATGTCTCATTTATAGTATGTAGATATTGTATAAGAGAGAGATATGAAATATATATACATAATAGAATATATATACATATAAGGTTATAGACATTGTTTGAATTTTTTTTGACACTAACAGAGGAATCCGAGGTTTTACCCACGTAATTCCTGTTCTTGTTATTTTCCCGGCATATGTCATAGCATTAGTAAATAATTCCTGTTCTTGCCTGTTATTTTCCCAATGAATTTACATAATGTGTTACTCCAATTTTGTAAACTATGCCCATTCTGTGTTACTAAATTTGAACGCCCATCTGTGTTTTAAATTTGAACGCGATCTGTTTAACGTAGTAGCGATTGTGAAACAAACTTTTAAACATTTAGTAGGATTGTTTTAATTTTTGTTTAATAATCGAGACATTGATTTTATTCTTTTCACCTTTGTAAAATTTATGGGTACAGTAACCTGAGATAAATGTTTTTTTATAAATGTTGTGTCTTGAAATTTTTTGACAGCCCTAGCCTCTCTTGATTCATCTTGCGCATGATCATGCGAGGCCATGTCGGTTACGGGAACGTATAACGCTACTGCAAGCTATCTATGATTTTATGACCATGAGTATTGGGTTTTTATATAGGTCTCTCTGCCTCGGGAGATTGAACTTGTTAACTTGTTAAACTACGAAACTTTGATGACTCAAAATGGTATTAGGGTTAAAATATGTAAGATAAAGAAATTGATTGGTTAATAAAAAAAATGGGCCGTTGTTATAACCGATTATTAGCCGTTCTCAGAAGAAAAAAACTACAGTTCCAAATGTACGTCATTGGATAGCTGTGGTGGGTACTATATTCCCACAACAGCGCATATTTTATAACATAATACATATTTTGCTTAAACACTTTAACATATATTTTGAGCAAATAACATAATTTTTAATGTAACTTATTAAAATATTACGTCAATTAGGTCCATGGAAATTGATGTTAACTTAGATTTGGACTACATTATTATGGCCAAATCACGGCGCCATCTGTAATTTTCTTTGGAATCATATTTTTTTCTCGTTTGAAAACGTGTTATTTTACATAATGAGTGAGGAAAGAAGTTCATCATTACGTCGTGTCTTTGACCCTAGTAGATAAAAATACACAGGAAAGAAAACTAAGTGACCTTACCATCTTTTCTAAAAGTATATATGATGAAAGGCCTTGAATATTCAATGAATTAACTATGATTATTATTTATCTATTGTATTATGATGATGGTGAAAGGTCGAACGCATGAGGAAATATTGAACTCAGCAAGAGATTAGACGCTAACAATAAGTATATTGGTAAATCTGGAAGTTTCGAATAGGTACCTATATATCCTGATGACGAGTGCAGTGTTTGGGAGTGATTTGACCTTATAAAGCTCAAATAAACGCATTATACATGCTGTAACGGGCAAACGTATTGCTTATTGTCAAGCACGTATCTCGCTTGTCCTGTCATTCTGTATTTAAAAAGAATACGCAAAATAGTTCCAAATAAACCATAAGCCAATTTATAAAAAAAATAGTATCGTTAAATTAGAAGTCTACTTACAGGATTTAACTACCGTAAATGCCCTGTAATTAATATCTCTCGTGTAGTGAATAATAGTAATAGTTTAAAAGTAATGCAAATCTTTAAGTGTACCTATGCCAAAAAGCCTCTGGTGTCTTCTAAAACTCTTCTGGTGAATATCTTGTACTACGCATGCATATCCAAAAACTTCCAGGTATAACACAGAAATACGACAGTAACACCGCACGGAGACAGAACTTTACTAGTGGCGCGACTCAATTTCTAAAATGAATCATTCATTAGGAAAAGGTTTTCATTACATAACATTTACAACGTCTGCTAAACCTAACTAATTATATAAAAGTATTTAAAAATAATATAATTTATAAGAGATCATCCATTCGCTTACATAACAAATAGACTTGCTTACTCTTCCGACTTATAATGTACGACTTGATCCAGTTAAATGATACATCATCACGTTTGAGATTATAAAGTGGATTATTCAATAGTCTGTAATTAGACTATTGGCAACTTTATTGTTGTAAGTTTTGCAACTAGTCTGCGAAGTAAATGTGGTGAATGGAGATTTATGTAGAAATTGCACGCAGGCTGTAAGTAGGAAGCAGTTTTGTAGGTTTAATGTCTAACTAGCACTACTGTTTAACTGGTTGATTTGAAAAACATGCAGTAGTAACACCTTCGCTGGACAGGATGCTGTCCATAGAAAAACAGACTTGGCCAGTAGTACTTACAAATTTATATACGTCGAGTTCACACATCATCAACGTTGCTTGGAAGAGATTTTATTGTGATTTTAGAGGTCGTCATTTGCTCCTACTTTATTTTGAGATGTGTTCAAGTTAGTTTTTGTTTTGTAAGTGCAATAAAAAGTTAATACATCTATCATAAACTAAGTTTTGGATCTGGACGCCTAACCCCCCTTTATTTTCTTATTTTCTTTCAGTTAGAGATGATGCAAATGCTAAGTGGTCTCGGTTTCGTATCGAGAATGTTCGATTTCACAAACGTGAGATTGTAGGTTCGAATCCTGTTTACACCTAGGAGTATTGTCCAAGAGCAGATATACGATTTAGTCCTTACTACTCGATTTAAGAATGAAGTAATAAACATCGTGATGGTACCGGCTCATTTCAAAAAAGAAATCTTTCGAGAACTTACGTCATCTGCCAACCCATAAATAGTCAGTGGGTGGCTCATGGCCTTGAATCTTCACGTGGAAGACGAACCCGTGTCCCAACATTGCGAACATAAAATTCGCACAGTTTTTTCGTGATTACAAATATTTGTACGAATGAACGATAGTAAAAGTTGTTCGTACTACAAATACGAATTATATGAAATTTTTCAAATTAAATCGTCACTTCAGTCACTGTAACAGTTTTCGTACAACCCATAAAGCACTGGATCTTATCAAACTACAATAAACTTGAACTGTTTATACCTGCTTTTAAAGCAATCTCGTCTGCAAACAAGATTAGTCTTTTGTAAGGCCGGTCTAACTGACCTCTCGCTATGTTTGAGCAATCTTTTTAAACGCGATAAAATAAGATGACCTCAACTAGTTTAGGTAGGATAAGAATCTGACACACAGAATGGCGTAGTAATCTTTAGATCCAACACGTTCTAGATTTTATAGCGAGGTATATTTCTGAAGAATGGGTCAGTTGTAGCTAATGATAAAAATGTACTAAATTTATACTCATTAATCTACTTTCGTTTAGTTTTTAAACTTTTGTGCTTTAACCTCGTATTGAAAACATACAAGAAAGACACAGGAAGGAGGAAGGACTACAATAAATTAATGATTTGAAACGCGGTTCAGTCCTATGTGATGATTTACTAACGTATGTTTCGAAATTGAATATATGTCATACACTCGTAAAATCATTGTATATCTTTGCCTCATGGAGAAAACTGTCTAGGAAATAAATCTCTGGGTATTCGCCAAGCTCCGTCCAAAGATACTTTCAAAAGGCATGTACGGGAGCACTATTTAAATAAAGGAACCATCATCTTAGTTAGTTACTCATCTTTAATAAGTTATCTATACCTATGTTCTTTTTTAGTATGTGAATTTATTTATATTTCTCACATTATTTTGTTTCAAAATTATTTTAGTTTCTACTGTTTATATGTGAATGTCCTACTCAGCGGGTAGCTGGTAGAAAATGCGCCCTAGCATTAAGCTTTCCGTTTGTACATTGTTTTTGTTACTGCGCAATAAATATTAAATAAACAATTATTCGCGTAATATAAACCTATGCACGTAGGTTAAAGTAAAATTTATGAGAAATATCTTTAGGGTAGTATAGTCATCAAAAAACAAAAAGCCGTTGAGAAATCCTCGCAATATATTCAATTACTAGCGGCAGCGCCCCGCGGCTTTACTCACGCAGTTCACGTCATTTCCTTGTGATAAAAAGTATCCTATGTGCTATTCCAGACTATTATAATCTGTGTTCCAAATTTCAACCAGAACATTTCAGATATACCGGCGTGATTGAACAACAAACGACTAAAATCTAAAAATCCAAAGATTCACATTTATTATAAACTAGATGTACCCTGCCACGCTTCGCTGTGCCACATTGTGATGCAAAAAATAGATAAAAACAATCCT
This sequence comes from Ectropis grisescens, assembly GCA_017562165.1. Lineage (NCBI taxonomy): Eukaryota > Metazoa > Arthropoda > Insecta > Lepidoptera > Geometridae > Ectropis > Ectropis grisescens. The sequence goes on along the minus strand of CM029781.1, from coordinate 11,374,255 downwards.
TGATGCCGATTATATATCATTGAAAAATTTCATCTCTTTTTGAGTTTTTGAAGCGTACACAAACCAACATAACATTTTTATATATAGAGATATTACTATGATACCTACTCGTATTATTTAAGGCACCAAAAATAGAAGTTTTTATTTTTTAATAAACACTATACAATTAATTTTATTTTTATCGTTTTGTTTATCAGATTCGTTTCAAATTACATTATAGAGTATTTTTCAAATCTCCAAACTTTATTTATTTGAGAAAGGAAAATAGGTCATATGATATAAGTCATTAGAACAATATAAATAAAAGTTCTGACTCTACATAATGTGAGTCTTTGAAACATTTAGCTCGCAATACCAAACGCATATTTATGAAACAAATAAACACGAAGCCTCGACATAAACCTTCTCGCTTACGTTTTTGTAGTAATCATTAGCATTCAGATCTAAAGTTTAATGTTGTCATTAGGCATCGTTAGCACATCGAACGCGAAACGCGTCGTGCTGAGGAAATCGAAAGTGCGTTCAAACATAAGACACACATATTTAGAAGTATTATTTCACTAGCGGTCCGACTCAGCTTCGCCCGTGGCACATAATATATACCCACAATAAAAATAAAAAACGAAATCTATGTATATACTCTATAACACTCAGGGGTCTCGTACATATCCAACGGTGAAAGAAGTTTTGAAATCGGTCCAGTAGTTCAAGAGTAGACCGTTCAAACAAAAAATCTCTTCAGCTTTAGTATAGATTTAATAAGTTTAGTACAAAAGAATCAACAATTTGAATATACCACAATGTTTTTGGCATTTCTATTTCTCTCTCTGTATTTCAGTTAGACATGAAAGAGAGGAGATAAAGTGAAAATAAAGCCGTAACGTTTTGGGTTAAGCAGTAAAGTTACGCGTTATCTAAAAAAGGCAAGTAACTGCCTATAGGCCCGCCAAGTGTTCCGTCACATCTGTTGACCAGATTACGACCTCTATTCGGCTATAAAAACAACAAGATCTTATTCTCGAAATAAGCCAAACATTACAGATAGAAAAAGTGTAGATACTTTGTAGTATACTTAGTATATGGCTGAGAATAAAAAATATATTTTATTTTAGTAAAGCTATTCCTAACGATACCATTCTGATAAAATACTAAAATACTAAATTTGTAGGATACTTTGCTTTGCTCTTATCGCTCATGGGTCTACGTTTGACGTTGGTCTGCGGTTGATGGTAAGCGATGATGTCGACAAAGATGACGCAAACTAACCTAGAAAATGCCTTTTAACTCTGACCTGAGAAGTTCTAGATTCTAGATTGCATCGCTGACGGACAGTTACGCCCGAAATTTATTTAATATAGGAAATACTTACATTAAAAATACATTGAATATGCCGCTATTACGATATCTATTACTACAAGTTTTGGCGAAATAGTGATTGAAGCATCTTATTCATCCAGTTTAGCTTGCCTTTCAAGAAAATCCTCCTTGCATTCTGAGAGTTGCCTGGAAAAGATGATTTCTAGCGATAAGGTATTACAACATATTTATAACCTTACAGGGTAAAGCAATTATTACCTATAACACTGGTTTATCCCTTTTTCTTCTACTATACTTAATTTATTTGATGTAACGTACAATTTAGAGTATCTAAGATAGATAAGATAGATCTTTGATAATTATTTTTTTTGACCCTGCCCAATACAATGCTAAGCTAGTTTTTAAAGCCTTGTTTGTCTCTTCGGATTTCATTCAATAATTTTTTTAATCAAATCATGGGTTCACTCTTTGTATTTTGCCAGGTTCTTGACTTGCGTTAGCGTTGTTTACATGTTCAGAATACTGCGGTTAATGACATTACTTTTCAAACAATATTATTTTTTCGGCTTATAAGATACTCGTGCCTTCTTTTTCTTTGTTTTAGTTCGGAGTCATCAATGTAAGGGTACCCAGAACATCCATTCTAAGCCGAAAGGGTCGAGCTCTATTCACCATAACGATCAACTTTTATTAAGGCCCAACGATTTTTTTTCCTAATAGATTTACATATGACTAGCACCTTTCCTGATAATAAGCGATGAGATGGTCTATGCCGGACCGTAGGTACTTGTACAGCATAAACCGGTTCAATGTCGGCTTGAATACAAATAATTTATCTTGAAGATACCAATATTATATCCATCGGGGGAAAACCTACTCAGCCAACGCATTTCACAGCCTAGACATTCTTAAATGTGGAGTCATACCTACGTCGAAATACGAGTACGAGCATTCCGGTAGTGCAGTAGAATGTAGGTAGAATAAAGGGCCAGGTGGTATTAGATTTAGATCATGCAGATCAGCGTCATACTCTCCTTAATGTATCTGAAAACAACCGATAGGCTTGCGTCATAGCGGTGACTTTGAAGTCTTGAAACTTTGAAGACATTGTGGTCTTTGAACTTTCAAATCGCAAAAACATAATTGTTATAATGTGCATTTTTAATGCAACAGCTGGTTTTATTTCAACATTTCAGTATTTATCTTATTACAAATGTTTATTATGACCAAAACATCACCCTTCCCATTAGTTCAGGTGTCTTGTATTACCCTGCATTTATATTTTTCACAGGAGATGTCGTGTATAGAAACCGTTTCGATACCGTTTAAATCGTTGTTTTTGTCAGCTAATACCTACTTCATTACTTTTTGTAGCAGTCGCTTTTTCACGCTTCAAGCTTGAACGAAAACTAATTTTGATAAGTGTCACAGTTATTCGAGGCGCTCTACATTAGCCAGCCATTTTGTGTAGGTCTACTAATAGGTACATAAATTACCTTCGAACCATTTGAGTTGGAGCTTCTAAATTTTTATTATAGGTACAAAGTTCTACTAAACTATAAGACATTATTTATAATATTAGTATAATGACACCCTAAGACTAGAGAAAGGTACTGACGATTACTTAACACAGCAGGCAGTTAATAGAAACACAAATCTCAGGATCGGGCTAAGTGACTATGGAATAAGGCTAGATACAGCAGTAGATTAAGATATACTGATGATAATCATGATTATTCAACATTTCAAATCGAACGAACGCACGTTCCTTCGTGTGTGGTAGAAATGCCAACTTAGTATGGGGCGCTCTTCACACACACTTGTGGTTGTACACAATAAACACTGAACCATTTGAACGTCGTTCGTCATTTCGTCTATTGCGCATTGTACTGTTGATTGATCTGTTGCCACCTAGGTTGGTGCTAACGTGCAATATTTCATCCAGTATCTTGTGTAACAAACTGAATTGCAGATTTTAAGACTTTAACACAATTGTGGTTACACTTCCGAAATTGCAAGTCTAGCGAAAAGATTATTTCTTTCTTTCGAAAGATAAAAATAATAATACGTCAATTGGCTTCACGAACCTATCTGATTTTTGTCTATTATTAACAGCATAGTTTTTATTTCAAAATGATGGCGCCAGGACTCAACAGAGTACCACACCTTTGCCAATTATTCTACTGCCAAGCAGTAATGTGAAAACGTCACTGTAGTCCGGTTTGAAGGGCAATATTTCCCGCCAAATTACTGGGCAAAGAAATTAAACATCTTACATAATTATCTGGGTGACGAGTGCAGTGCAGTGCTAGGTAGTTATTTTGACTCTTCATGTTCCAATAGCTGCGTGTCTTTGTTTGTGATGTTATGAGCAGGCATATTGCTTACCGTCAGGCACATGACCTGCTTGTCTCGTCACTCTATACTAAACTATAACAAAAAAGTTTGAACAGGATGTGAGATCGTGTACTTAGTGTAAAATTAAATAAGCAAGATATGTAGTTTTAGTAGGATTGCCATTTAAAAGGGTTTAAACTTTTTTCCTTTGTGAATTCAATCCGTAAGGTTTTCTATGTTTATCTAAAAAAAAAATGGTAGAAATTTCACATACAACACCATCTGGCCCCAAACTAAGCAATAACTAAATATTGTCTTTTATTTTATAGTTTCATGATACAGGTGATAGCCACTCAATTGTTATACAATGGAAGTTATCAGGCACTATCATAATACCACTAATGATTAACTATTGAATGACAACATTTATATGATAATTTTCAAGCTCAGAAACCTTATGAAATTACACGAATAACAAATAAACTACTAATTTAATTGCCGTGACACTACTATTTACGCGAATTAAGCAAATTACTTTGTCTAATTAGTTGTATTGTATTGTTGCCGGCAGACGACCCGTCGTACGTCGTCTAAATAAATCGAGTGGGTGTGACGCAGGTGACGAAACGTCTGATTATGATTATGCTCATACCAGCTGAATTGTCTGGTTACACGACTTGTGTCATGAATTCATTATTTCATATGAAGAAAACTAAATAAAAAAAAGGATTATTATTATAGATAGATTGATACTCTTTATTGTTCACACCAAAAGAAAAACAGATTTACAGACAAAGAAAAACAATAACAGCTAGTGCTACAACAGGCGGCCTTATCGCTGAAAGCGATTTCTTCCAGGCAACCTTTGGGTGGAAATGGTTTTTGATATTTTTAATAGCGGGGTGTGCCAATCCAGATTACTTCAGTTAAATACAAATTATCATTACCAATTGACTTCTTAAAAAAGAGTATCGTATTTAAAGAGTTGGAAAACAAAAACGTGACATCAAATTTCTAGCGACAACATTATCCAGAGAACTGATGAAGTTGAAATCAGGAGATCAGCACTCATCTAACAAGTGTTACAAAGTGAGACCGAACGGTAAAACGAGTATAATTGAGTCCAGAAGGATTCCTAATACATTTTAATAGATTTCATTTGCATCCACTTACCTTTCGACTAGAGGCAGGACATTGTCAAGGAACTCAAATCCAGCATGGGTGGTGTAGGTGATGGTCTCGTGGCAGAGCACCGTTCCATGATCAGCTCTCACGTAGTTCTTCAACACCCAAAAAGAATCCCCACGCTGCACAGTTTGCGGCAGGAAATCTCGGTCCACACATCCAAGAAGAGATCGGAGCCGTTGAAGAGTCGTCTCCGACAGCGCGTTCTCATCCACAATATCCAAAGTCTCATTCGTTATATCGATATCCGCCGAAGCAGAACTAATTTTCTTTTCAATATCGGCTATAGACACAGTACTCGATGCTGTCTTGTTTGTTGTCGACATGGTAGAAGGCACAGGCGTCTTTTGTGACGTGAATTCTTCGAAGGTCCGTATACTCGACTCGGCTGGCCTCGTTTCAGTTTCGTTTCTGATATCTTCTCTGATGTAGCGCATTTCCGCGGTCCGTTCGGATCCATCGCCTGTTATGGGGACCCATTCGACACCCGGAGCGTTGGTCCCGGACAGATGCATCGCTGCGTACAAAAGTACGGCGATGTTTATCACGATGCTCACTCTAAATATAAAATTTCGACGGTTAGCCACCATTGTAACGGTAGAGGCACTTGCACTTAAGAACTAGTTTAAGCTACAACGTCCTTCGTCGTCCTCTAGGACGCAAATTCCTGTAGGGTCCTGTTCGAGCCAGCATCACAATTTATTGTGTCATCAGCAGCGTCTTGGAGGCGGGCGCCAGGGTGGCGCCACCGACTGCGCTCGCTTCTGTAACAACCAAACATCAACGTCAGTAACCGGTTGGAGATGGTGAATTATCACAGGATATTATCTATGGATATTTATCTTCACAGCAACTAATGTATCTACAGGAATAATTAAACGATTTATCGCAATTTGCTAATTGACCAAGAAAATAAGCGCAATAAGGTCGATATAATCACACATACACGTAATAGGTACCTACATCATACTCAAACAAATGTTAATTATTCTTAATTTATGTCAGAAAATACAATCTCAAAACTGATGAGCGCGAGTATGCTATGCAATTTATTACGACAAGTCGACGAACTATCTTAATCAAGTCGTCCAGCTCTTCTTCAGAAATCACGCTGACTTCAGATATTCAAAGAGGTTATAGATAGGATTTAGACTAACTACTCAGATAATTATCAAAATTAACCGTGGTTATTATATGGGCTTTCTTCAGCATTTTATTAATTTATGGTTATTTATTGTTGTTGAACACATGGAAATGTCAGATTAGGTATATTTTACGACGTAGCTCGACTAACATTAAAATAAAAGACTTTATGTTTATGGCTTAAGTTCCCAAGGAAGCCTACTTGATTAAGGGCTGTCTCGCTCGTTTCCTTGCATTCCTTGTAATATTTTCACCGTCAAACTTCAAAAACTTTGTACTGGTGTGCATAAAATGCGTAACATACTTACGAATTAGGTATCGTTTTTTAAATGAAGGATTTTCAAACGAATACGTAAGTTAAAAAATTTAGAATTTCAGGTCAGATTTATTTCACGATATTGCATATTGGACATACTCGTATTGATTTGAGCACTTTGTATAGTTTCGTGACTTAGTCGGTGGTCAGCGCTTTAAGTTGCACGTTAACAGAAACTCACTGAATACCTACGTTTCAACAATAATAATCAGATTTATTTTTATTTTATTTATTTATCACACAACACAAGCCACAAACATAAACACAATATGAAACTTAGGCATATCTTAAGACTAGGATGCAGCTCAAAAATAAGTGTGTACATACTTAAATAGCGAAAAGAACAGACATTATAAAAAGGACAAAAGTTACAAAATGGAACTAATACAATAAAGACATAAATAAAATAATGAAGACATAATTTCGGAAGGAATACAGAAATATAGAGTGCGAGGACATTTATAACATACTTAATTATTAATTAATTATTATGTGCTTGGTGTGGCTGCCAGGCAGATTGCATGGTATGCAATGGATAAAAAAGATAGGGGTTGAATTGATAATCTGCTCTTTTTGGGAGTCGGTTAATAACAAGTGTATTCGTCAACGAACCAACCGTTGTCCAAAATTTATTCAAAAAATCGTTACATAACATGGGACATTATTATCTACCTTATCGACACCTCAAATCAGATGGTAGTAGGCTTGTAGGCTTTTCATGATCTATATTGCCTACCACATGAAAGAGTACTTAAGTACAATCACCAGTTACGTCGGTTTTCTGCGACGAACGGTGAAATGAACCTTTAGAAAATAAATAGAAGTAGTTAATAGTTACCTTAGGAAACAGTGCTAGTTTACGATCATAAAACACATGTAATGAAAACTACGGAAATCTCATTGCAATTTTCATTATTATGAACCGAGAAATGTTTACAAGCGTCTAATTTACTTGGCACCTGTGTGCATTAAATATGTTTAAACTGTTGTTTTATTATGCATTTTCAACACGCAAACATTACTGTGTTCCGGTTTGAAGGGCAATGTTTCCAGAGAAATTACAGGGCTTAGAGATATAAGATCTCAACGAAGTGCAGTGCTAGGATTGATTGGACTCTTCATGTTCCAATAGCTGCGTGTCACTGTGCTGTTATGTGTCAAACCATCATTCCTGATCGCCTCGTCGTGATTTTCAAGAAAATATGGATTGATTGAATTTTTGACGTTTATGTAAAAAAATTGTCAATTTGTCACGGTGTTTATATTCATACCTACTTTATACAATCAGAAATGGGTCGGGCGATTACTATGAGTAGTTGAATTGAATTAGAGTTTATAATTGTCTACTAAACGTGTCAGCTATTAATTTCTTCTCACACAAACATATAAACTATATCCCCCCCTAATAAAAAAAAAAAACTCATCGTATTCTGCATCACAAAATGTTTATCGGCAAGCTGTAGGCGGGGCGGGACTAGTATCTATATCTCATTAGATCAGTATCAGCAGTGTTGAATAAATTAATCTTATCTGGCTTAATTCCTCTTCGAATACGAGCATCTTTGCACTCAGCCCGGTCACAAGACACCGCCTACTGCGAGGATTAGGCTTTTAAACTCCACTGAGATAAGTTTGTACCGTTATCTACAAAATGTAGTCAGCGAGAGCGATGATAGTAGAGTTTTTTACTACTTAACCATTTAAATTATCACAATCAGAGCAATTTTGGTGTCTTTAAGTTGAGAGTGAATCGGCTTATTTTAGACAGGGACGGTCTATCCTCATGGTCGCTCAAAATCAAGCGAGATTGCTGTAAAGCGTGTATTGATCAACAGTAAATAAATATTGCAGCGTGATATTTCGCTACATTTTATACTTATATACATTACATAAGGAATTAAAAGAATAAATAACAGTAGTACATCTCTACATAATCAGCTCATAATCGTCTACTGCTTATAGTACGTCACTCTAGTAATACTCCACTCTGCCAAATCGCCTTTCATTAATCGTCACTCCATCTAGCCTCAAGACGTCCTACATTGCGTTTGGCGATTCGCTATCTCAACTTCAGACATAACGACAAACAATTATATTTTAAAAAATATGAAAGGAAATTGGTTCTACGGACATTTAATAATGTTTTTGGGTCTGCTTTTAATCATGATACAAATTAGCATCTACATACAAAAGCCCCAATTTGATATTCGCGACCTCCTTATTAACGTGATGACAGGAATACTGATTGAGAAGTTAATTGAAATTAATTCTGCGTCATTAAATATCCAGATACGCGATGTCATATTTCTTTCTCTAGTAGATAATTTTCGCACGGTGCGTATAAGATCTGTAATCCAATCGCCTCCTAGGCGCCTGTGCCCATCCATCTTAGATAACCAGCACTTCATAAATTCAGAACAATAAAACGAACGTTGACGCGACTCTAATTAAAAAAGCTGTCGTCATCTTCGCTTTTAATTGCTACTCTATAAACTTGAGCCACGTATCCACATATACAGTTAAACATTGCAAATTGAAGGCTTAATGTGACTTATGTGATCGCAATATATTGTTGTAAACTGCGTAAGTGTCGAGGTAATTAAAAATGCTCTCAAAACAAGTGCATTTGCATGCAACTGTTTCAAAGTCGGAAATGTCAGTCACTATTTCATTGTTTACATTAATTATTTTTATTTACATTTTTATTTGATCATTATTTACATTATTGACAATAATAGATACGTACTTGACTTGTCTTTGGAAATTTAGTTATGTAACGATGCCCTTTTTCGAGATATGAGCAAATCGATAGAAAAAAAACAGCAAGGTGATATTAGGCCATGCCGATCAGTAGCATGCTCCCTCCCCAACATCTACTGAACCTGCGGTAAGACCACCCAACAAAATTGCTATGGCTTTTGCTGTTGCTAGATTTTTAATAGCAAATTGAAATTTAAAAGGGTGAACACTTAAAACATACAGAACATTTAAAACATACAGAACGAACAAATCTGGGATTTAAAACACATATGTTTTGTTCCAACATCTGGTCTTCTGGGAACTAGACACGCTATACTTCACACCAAACACTCCGTGCCTGGTCTTCAAATGTTCTTAACATATTTATGTATAATTATGGCTAGTTTAAGTTATGGTTTTGTTTTTGCGACCTTGGAATGTTCGGTCGATCACTGGCGTGTACATTGATTGTTAGTAAGCGTTTAATTTAACCTATGAGTGTACCAGTTCTTTAATAGTTTCGTTTCGTCGTTGTTCCAAAAGTATTCGACCAAAGCTTTTAAAAAAATTGCTTTAACGACCCAGTCATTTGGCATTCACGGCCTTGAGAACTTTAGAGCGAAAGAAGTAAATTTGTGCCATTAGTTTGGAGTTACCTATTGTTACGGTTTACTGCGTTGCGCACAAGTATATTATTTCCTCTTTGGCGAATATATGAAGTGCTATAATCTGCATGAAATATGCATGGAGTGCTATAATCTCCGTTACAAATATTTATTGTTTTGGGTCCACCTTTGAAATCTAAAACAGAAAAATCATTCTTTATTGACAATATGATATATTATTGAGAACTTTTTGTGACTTTTCAAAAAGGTAGTTAATTCTGAGCGAGGTGCACTTTTCTTCCAAATTTGTTGGTATGGTTCCGTAAAGTTTCGTCATGTCCCTGTCCGTCCGTATGTCACAGCCACTTTTCTAAACTATAAGAGGCATGACAACTTCTAAAATAAGAGAATGACAAAAATAAAAAAAAGTGTATGATGTACATGATTACCATGTAAACTATCAACGAAAATTGGTTTGAATGAGATCTAGCAAGTAGTTTTTTTATTTTAATACGTCATAAATTGACTATTGTTAAACCACTGATAAAAGTAACAACGAACTACAAGAACTTTTATATTATGTTACTTGCTGTTACGGAACCCTTCATGGGCGAGTCCTTGACCACGTTTATTTAAAAATTATTCACATTTCACACAAAAGCTTTATCTTTGCGTACGTCTTGGTATTTAAAATATATATCAATTTGGCATTGTTTCTAGGTTGTCTTTTGAACATGATTTAAATCGAACGAGTGACCTTTGAAAAAAAAAAACTATTTCACTATATCATTCTCCTAGAGGCCTTAGTGGGCAGCCTACCCGTATTATTTCCTTCTGAATCTTCAGCTCGCTAACACGCTGAGCTATGTCAGTAATGTTTTAAAATTTTGAATATCAGCTGTTACACTCCGCTCACGTTATGCGCTCACATTTATAGAGGCACGCGTCCTTCCACTCGGGCATGGTTAGCCTGCCTAAGAACGAGAGAGACAGACATGAAAGGCACGCGTCCCTTCCGTAAATTTTTTACCACTCAAAGTCGTTGTCACGTAAAACTTTCGCCCGCATACCGACTTTACAGGCAACCAATTTTTTTCTTTTTAATTTATATTTTTGCCTGTCTCAAATAAAAAATTCGATATGCAGTAGATGCCAAACGAAAAAAGTTGTACATTATAATATGTACCTTTAGTACATAACCTTTTCCTTTAGTACCTAACCCTTTGGGTTAAATTAACGCTATCTACGAGCAAATACTGTTTCTTTAGAAGCTCAGTCATGTACAGCGTAACTGTTCCATGTTTTATGTGACATGTCGGTGACTTACGGGTTAGGGCAACTTTAACAGGATGTACTCGTAACAGTTAAATGCTCCACACACGAGTCAAAACCAGAGGAAATGACGTAAAAGTAGTGGGGAGGAGCCTACATCGCACCATATGATTGGTGATTTATGGTGCGATGTAAGGTCCACCTCACTAGTTTTACGTAATTTCCTCTTATTTTAGGACTCGTGTGTAGAGGGGTTTAGTCTAATCTCTAATCTAATCTCTGTTAACACTTGTAGTGTTCATTCAACACAGTGAAGCTTTGAAACACTCTGCTAGAGTATGTGTTTCCCGATAGGCACAACCTGGGTGTCTTCAATTTAGAGTAAACAGTGTTCTAGGTAAGAGTGCTGCATACAAAACCGCGCCAACAATGTTTGAAAATACAAAAAAAATCTAACTAAAAAAACATTAACGATAAAATAGTGACATAAATTTGTACAGTCGATGTTAATACTACCGGGTCTTGGAGTCTTCTCTCAGAAGAAGAGAGTTAAGGCCACAATCCACCACGCTGCCTAAATGCAGGTTGGTTGGATGGATGCCTTTGAAAGACGTACTGTTTGGAAAAACCTGGTTTCATCTCGATTTTTCTAACTTAAACTAACTATAATTGTTAAATCCAGCGGTGACCACAAATTCGTATCTGCTTGAAAAAAAATCAAAGGTGCAACCGGGATTCGAGCTTATTATGAACTCGGAAAGCTGTGGTAGTGGCTCTAGCCACTAACCCACCACAGCTTTTTATAATATGCTGAACGGGATTTTTATACACCCTATCCCTATATGCTGTACAAGCTCGTGTGCCATTTCAAGCGACTCATATGTCCCTGCATAGCCGGAGGCTTTTTATCATGAAGATTACAGTACAGTTACGTCTATACCTCTAGACTAGCAATTTACATGTTAATGTTGGGTTGGTACTTATATTATTAAAATAAATTGATTTCCCGTAATTTGTATGGATGGAAGATTACAAATTGAAGGCCTATGTCACGATTATCTATCCATTTCCGCAATGAGCTTTCCAATGATGAGGCTCATGAGGCAAAGCCAAAAGGAAGAGTATAACGGTGCGGTTCATAAACATCTGATAAAGAAAACCGTTTTAGAGAATGTTTCATTTTATTTTTAATTAGTATGCGGTTTATTTATCTTATTTATGTTATTGTTTATTGCTCAATCACGTCGTAACGTCTAAACGGATCGGGTTGAAACTTGGTACACGGTAAATTACGGTCTAGAATAACATATGCCTTAAATTTTTTTATGTCACGGGAACGGGAACTACGCAGGTAAAACCGCGGGGCGTCGCTAGTCTGTAATATAGTAGTAATAGGATCCTTTGCAGAGTTTACTTGAAGTACCACGGTTATCCTCAGTAACTATAGTATGTCACCGCCTAAAAGTAATGTACAAATATTATTGTATTCCGAATCGAAAATAAATGTTTCCTTAGAAATTGCAGACCAAATAAATAAATCATCTGACATACTCGTATCATCTGGGTGCCAAGCGCAACGCAGTACTGGGCAGTCAAATTATTGATATCGAAAAATGTATCTAAAAAACAAACGTCAAAAAAAACCACCTGTAGCGTTGTATTGAAGTACTCGTACTATAATTTGGCAGGATTTTTTGTGTTTTTCACGGTAAAAATAAAAATAATCATTCCTGTCAAAAACACTTAAAACATATTTTTATCATCATCTGCGCGTTGTTTCGCTTTGTTAGACGTCGCATTGTAAATGTATTGTGTAATGTTTATAACATCAGTCAGCCTATTACAAATATTGCCACTATTTATTTATAGCAACATGACATTCAATACACGACTGGACATTCAATAAACATAAGTAAATCTAAAAACACGAAACGCTGGACGGACAATAGGTGATAAATGCCGTGGGCCTTCACAGGCCAAGCAGAGTGACCACTAAACAAATGAATGCAAAAGGCACTAACTTTTTATGGCTGTCTTCAATAAACACAACTATTTATTTTCTATCTTCATAGAAACCCATCAGCGCGTGGAAGGCGACCTTGGCGTCGGAGCGATCGACCGTGGTTACTGTCTGGTACTTGATCGACCATAAGTAACAGGCCTAGTAAGTGCTGTATAATATTTCCTCGATTTATTACGATGGTGTGAAGTTGAAATGTCTGTAATTAAAACATATACTAAGTTTACAAGTAGCGCGTGTAGCGGATAGCGTGGTTTTTTTAAGGACGAGATGCGTAAGAAATGTTTCGCATGGTACGCAATAAGCCTGCCAATAACAGGAATATGCCACGCCGTTATTTGAACGTGAAGAGTCCAAATCACTGCGGTTGTCACCCGGAGATACATATAAGATGATTTATCTCTTACTACAGTAATTTCTCTAGAAACATTGCCCTCCAAACCGGAGCATAGTATTATTATCACAATTCTACTTGTCGGTAGTATAATTGGCAAAGGAGTGGTACTTCCCCAGGCGAAGTCAGCAAAGAGTCATAACACTAAGAGAACTCCTATGAATATGGTTAGGGAGAGCGTTGGTCGGCTTACTGCATTAATACTTTACTATAACGTTGTATGTATAAGATGTAGCTTTAAAATAAGTATAAGATGCAAATAATTACATTTCTGACGTACGATATCTTCCAGTGCTTTCATTCACAACGAGATAAAACCAACGACCGCGGCCCATAATTCATAAAGTTTTATCACCATAAATCAGCTAGAACAGTGTCCACGTCTACGCTTATTGCTTGTAACAAAAATATTGAACAGCAAACTTAAGCTTTAATATCAATATTTATGTGTTAGTGGCTCCGCCAGTCAATTGTCATGAGGGATGGTATAAACTCTATTCAGAGTTCACACGCGAACTGCGACTGGTGCATACGGTGCATACATACGTCCGTCCGGCTTACTTTGTCGCAATCTGTCGGACAATGCGTCGTAAGTTCTGGCCTAGTAGGTACCTACCATGATCTCAAAATGTTTTTGCGGGAATCGCTCAACTTTTTTGTGCATCGCAACTGATTTATGTTCTAAGATTCACAGTCAAAGCGGTTTATTCCGAACCTGACCCAAAAACCTGACCCGCTCCCGGGTTAGGTTAGGAATAGGAAAAAAAATATTAATTTTCATTCCCAACCTAACCCTCTTCCTAACCTGACTCGAAATGATGTTCCAAACCTGACCCGCTTCCGGGTTAGGTTTGGAACACCAAAAGGATTATTTTTTTCATTACGAACGTAACCCTCGTCTTAACCTGAGCCGGAAATGATATTCCTAAGTTAATCTCGAATCTAAAATTCTACCAACGAGTATCCGTAATCTTAAAAGACAGCGCATTAAATATTTTTAAACACCATTAATTATTTATTTTATGTTAACTAATTTATTGACGTGACAACGTCTTATATTGGTTTGCCGGGTGACACTTCAACTGCGTTACGCTCCGCTCATTATGCGCTCATTCCTTCCACTCGTGGTTAGCCTAATTGAAAGGCACGCGTCCCTTCCGTATCTAAAGTCGTTGTCAATATTTCGCCCGTATACCGACTTTATCAAACCAATTTCTTTTCGACGTTTTTGATTGCCCAACGTTTCTCGTTTTTTTTGCTATACCTAATATCTACTAATATTATAAATCAAAAAGTTTGGATGTTTCTTTGCTCAATATCGTCGTAACAGATTCGAATCGGGTTGAAATTTAGAACACAGATATAAAATATAATTTTAACGAATTACGCGGGTAAAACCGCGAGCGCTACTAGTAAATTGAAAATTAAATAACCATTCTATTTTATTATTATCATTTTACCTATGTATATTCCATTTCCGGTATTTTCCCGATAGCTTATATTCCGAACAATAATCTAACTATTCCAAATTTCAAACAGATGCTATTAGCCGTTCCGACGTGGTTGAGTAACAAACACTTAAACTTTGACATTCATAATGTTAGTAGGATTTCGTTTTAGTGGACATTTGTTTGACTAAGTGTAATGTCGTAAGTATTCCGATAACCGTCGTTAAGCGCATTCAAATCACACTCTGACCTTCAAAAGGAAAGTGTTTTACTAAACCAGATTGTTACTCAGTGTTTGCCGTTATTTATTTATTTTATGACATTTTAATAATTGTTATATTTAATTTTAATTAGTATGTTTATTGTTACATAGTTGATTTATTTATGTGACGATCGCAGTACATTTATACGCTGTGATTTGAAATCTTGTTAAAAATATTTTTTGATATTTTGTGATACATTATTTATTTAGGTAGGCGTGTTACGCTATTTATTATCAGGCGACTAATTGACATATCGTCATTGAAGTTCTAACACTACGTAAGTCACTTTTGTATTTTGACTTTTTGATGCATTCGGAGAATCGGAAGACGCATCGTTTAAGCCCATCAGACATATTTGCAACTCTTCAAATCGGCTTTATATTTGGAAACAGCACGTCTTAATTCTACTGAGAAACGGACTACCCGGTTGCTCTTAACAATTTATGGAAAAAGGTAAGAAAATATCATTAGGTACATTATTAAAGATATTTTTCGATTTTTTTTGATTTTCATTTTTTTCACTATTTTTGTAAACTTCAACATTATTTCTTCATTCTAGATATATTACATTTTAACCCCCGAAAAAAAAGGGTGTTATAAGTTTGACGTCGATGTCTGTCTGTCTGTCGGTCTGTCTGTCTGTCTGTCTGTCTGTCTGTCTGTGTGTATGTCTGTCTGTCACCTGTGGCACCGTAGAGCTCAAACGGATGGGCCGATTTCGATGCGGTTTTTTTTCCAATCCCGATGCGGGTGTTCTTAGCTATGTTTGGTTAATATCGATCAAAATGGCCGCCTCCACAAAATGGCGGACCGGCGATCTTTTTCAAATGAAAGGGATTGACTAGCAGAGTACGCGCGGGTTAATATTTTCAGCTCTACCTTTGGGTATCAAATGAACTTGATTAACTGCACTCTGACATTTTGAAACGATGGCCGCTACCACAAAATACCCGTTTATTCCCTATATGGGTATCAAATGAAAGGGCTTGACTAGTAAATGTGTAAGATAACCTACGTTTTAGTTTTCATACTAAACAATAAATAAGTTGGTTTATGTTTCGCCACTTATGGGTTTCTTTGGAACTTTTTAAAGTTTTCAAAGTATTTCGAGGTAAACGAAAAACATAACATTTTTCATTTTAATATTTCTTAAGGCGTCAGTATAAGCCTTTTAAAATAGCTTAAATTATTTATTTATTGGCATACCTGTAAAATATCAACTATTTTATCCAAAACCTTTTATTAATAATTCATCAAACAAACAATGCTTGAACATTCATTACATGCTTACTTCACACAGATGTCTAAGTAAGCCTTTTTATTAGTAGTAGGTATACCTACATAATTTATAAGCTTACCTCATATTTAATTGAACAAGTGTGTAAATAAATGCACAAAATTATATTTAAATGTAAATAAAAAGAATTGGGACTGAACATGTTTATACTAGTTAATTATAATAATTTAAATATTAAAGGAAAAAACAAGGAAGTAAAATTAATCGTATACTTGTTCTTTCAGGTATGCTTACAATATATGTATTGTTTGCTTCTAAGTATGCTCTAAGCTTGTGTGAAAGCATACTTAGCAGGTTTTAGGCTTGTGGGTTCTTGAACCTTCTGCGTCAAAAAGTACAGTAGGTAGCAGAGGCCATCTTAGTTTAACAGCCATATATTTATGATTTTTAGCCATAGAGATTTGAAAAAAATATCTTGGATATTTTCTAATTTTTGCAACTATTACTACTTATTTTATATATTTACTAGTAGCAGTTTTACCACCATAATTACCATTATTTTCCAAGATAAAAAATAACTTATATGCTTTTCCACAATCTGTGTTCTAAATTTCAAAACGATCTGTTCAGACCTTAGATAAAGTATAAGGTTCAGACGTTTTGACGTGTTTGTCCAAGAAAAATCGAAACATTGACATTTATAATACTTACATATCTACAAATTAGCAAGATAGTATGACTGTAGTAACCATTTATGATTAAAACCATGGATTGTCTATAAATTCGTATACCTAATAAATTGATTTCTAATAACCAATATGCACGTTACTTTAGCACCATCGTAATCAAATGCCTTTGCATTTGATTACGATGATTACGATTGATAACGATAAAAACCGTCCGACCGCAATTTCTCTTGATGTACATTGGCGATGCGGTCTAAGAATGAGCTCGCTAACCTAGAAGAAACCGATTCACTCCCGACTTGAAGACACTCAACAAGATTTATTATAAACATTATGTTAATATTTTGCAAAGGAATAAACGTCAAAGGGTACTTCCCTACGCGGCAGTAGTATGCAAATGAGTCCTAACACTACAATGTCTTATTAAAAGGTTGATTTTACTTTTGACCTGAAATCGTGACCCTCAATTCAGTGGCTCAGTAGACGTGCACTTATGGTAGGTACTCAGTGAGAACTAAAACTAGTTGATAGCAACAACGGAATGCCCGGCATTGCTCACTTTGATCGTTAGGTCATTTGCGTTCAAATGTGATTCGTACTTGGCGCCTAGACGGCAAAGCTTTCTAGATTATCATATTAGGTGTCTAATCAGCTGTCAACGTCAACATTTATTTTTAAAAAGAGCAGAACCTTTATTAACAAAACAATGAGAACTACACTACACTACATACCTAACGAACTACTTACACTAAACACACCTGATTTATCCATAGACCAATGAAAGGTTAATGTCATATTAGGTTAATGTTTTTCATTTCAGATTTATATACTACGGAGTAAGTGCATTAAGATCACTTTGCATTTTTTTTCTATAAATACTGTTCTTAGCTCGATAAAGCGACTTGGTTTCGTGGTTCAATGACTGATGATTTGACTCCCTTTTCGTAAATAAACTTTGGAATACCTTGTCTGAGTAGAATTCCCAGATAGATATAATTAAAAGCCTAGAGTGAATCGGTTTATTCTAGGTAAGCGTAATCCTTCGTAAACCGTATCACCGCTTAACATCTAGACTTCTAGACGATAAGGCAAGACGACGCCGATGGTCAAGCACAAACCTATTATCGATAAAAATTTCAATGTTTTCTGCGTAGGTATGTTTGGTGTCTCCTCAAATAACTAGCTGAACCCTGCGCGCGTTGCTACGCCACCTATCGAAAATTGGGCGTACCAACTCAGATTTAAAAAAAATTGGTTTTCTTAGGTTGTAATGACGCAATCTTAAAAGATAGACACTGCTGTCACGGACCTCGGGGCTCGTCAGCACGCGCAACGAAAGCTCTCAAAATGGAATATTTTTCCCAATTTTTGTTACATTTTCCATTCATGCTCCGCTCCTATTGATTTTAGCATAATGTTATATTATAGCCTATAAATACCTACACCTATACACACACATATAGTGTGTGTATAGGTGCTTTACATAAATTGACAATCAGAAAAATAATCTTTTAATTCGAACCAATAATACGTAGTTCCCGAGACAAACAAACAAACTCTTCAGCTTTATAATATTAGTATAGATATTCCCTATTCATATTCCAAGGCAAAATTTAGGGTGAGAAAAAGAAAAAGATAAATATTAACATGAAAACAGAGTGCTGTAAAAAAGGTATTTAGAAACTTTAAAAAAATGTATGTATTTGTAAGTTTTATTTCGTAAATTGCCTTTGTATGGACATTAGCAGCTGATGTTGCAGAACACTTTTTTTCAAATTTATTTCATGGTTCAAAAAGATGGTTACCATTAGGTCCAAACTATGCTCGGCTATACTCTGTCGCTTAAAAATCAAGAGGATGTAGAGCGTAAGAATTGCTAATGAGTTTAATGAGGGTAAACGACTTGTGGTAACGGTAATACATAATACAATAGGTACTCTGACTATTTGCACACATCTATACGTGTGGAGAACAATGCTAGTCTAGCACCTAATGAAGCGTATTTATTTTTGCTAAGCATAGATATGCCGCTCAAAAATGCAACGCCGCTATCAAAATAGATAAATGAAATAACAAGTGTCAATTAAAATTACATCCAATATCAAATAATCCGGTCTGCACTATTCTCGGAGCTTATGCTTGCACCATTGCCTCGCTGGATGGCAATTGTTATCTTTTGCACCAGGAACGAGCCGGATTGAGAATCTCTGCCCTTTTGGCAAATTTGCGCTTCGTCTGATGGACATTTTGCCTCGCTGGATGGCAATTGTTATCTTTCGTAGGCCGTATAAACTCAACAACAGGCAGCCGGTTACTTGAGAAACTCTCTTCAGCCCAGTTTTTGATTGTTCAAAATTGTTTAAGCACTTGCTCTTCTATCGAATTGATGGACCTAGTGCTTTTAGTAACATGACGCCGGTTTGCCTCCCCAGTTTTACCATATGTCCACATAAAATTGTTGTGAGATTATAAACGTCAGAAACCAAAAACAGCT
This sequence comes from Ectropis grisescens, assembly GCA_017562165.1. Lineage (NCBI taxonomy): Eukaryota > Metazoa > Arthropoda > Insecta > Lepidoptera > Geometridae > Ectropis > Ectropis grisescens. The sequence goes on along the minus strand of CM029781.1, from coordinate 11,354,799 downwards.
TCAGATGCTTATCGATTTTATAATTATATGAAGAGTTTTTAAGAACGGACGGTAAAATAATGATTTAATTGTTGTAATTAAATTAATTAGTATGAATTATAATATTATTTTAAAAAGTTTGAATTATTCATTTCGATTTGACATTGTTTTTATTGTAATTATTATTTATTGATTGTTCTCAATTTATACTTAAGTTGGAAATTTTAATTATTATAATGGAATTAATTAGTAGTATGCATTTTTATTCTTATTTACATTATTTTTATTGTACTCGTAATTATGTTTATGATCATGGCGTTGTTGTTAATTTTTTCTTCCAATGTTTAGTTATAACACGGATAATAATTGTTATTATTAAACTGTTTTAGTTATTTTTTATGGCTGACCTGTAAAATGTTACATTAAATTTACCAATAAATAACTTTGACTTAACCTACCGTGAGATTATAATCTCACACGTTAGATTATAATCTGACGGTGTTGATAATTTTACAGTAACATATACAATTATAAATGTAAATTAATGATGTAAGTAAGACCTACTTTCCTAGGATTTACAAACATTATGTTGACAGAACCATCATGCATGAGATCAGATGAAAATGTGATAATTTATGTGGGGAAAACAGATATTACGAAATCAATTTAGCACCTTGTGGTCTTATTTACATAGTGGTCAATAATCGTGAATTTGTCAAGGTTGTTGACTAGGCTAGCTCCGTGGTAAAAGCCGTTTTGGCCTAGTAGCGCTTACGTCTGATTTATAACAGTGAGGTATTGGTTCAAATCTCGCCTGCAAGTATGAGTAATTTTCTTTTTCAGGTTCATGAGTTTACTATTAACAATTAGCTTAAACGGGGAAGATAACAATTAAACTGTAGATAGACACTTATTCACACAATTTCATCTAGCCCCAAAACTAAAATCAAGAATTCTTTCGTGGTATGTGTCATTCACCAACTCGCACTTGACCAAAGTGGATTATGAGCATATCCCGGCAGAGGTAACATAAAGTGGGGTGCTTATGCTGTTGATCAGATTACAGTATAACTATCGTCATATCTTTTGGCAATTACAGAACCGATGCACCTAGGATGTATTGGTGGTTTGGTAGCTATTAGCCGATAGGAGTGTGATATACTCGTACTTCTAAGCTTCATAACTTTTACTATGAAACCTATCCTGAAATTGGGAAACAAACAGCTGTTCAATACAGCAATGCCTTTTGAACTCGTTAAAACATCTATGAATAGAACATAAATGCATGCAACATAGACATTTATCTGACATACTTAGGTACAAGTTTCAAGCAGCATATTATGTGAGAACTTACAGGACATTTCTACTGATGACAGTAGCAGGTTCCAGTAAGGATGATACAACAGTTATCCATAGACAGTACAGCACATCCACAGTTACACTTAAACCAATCTACGTCATCAGGCCAGATGGTGGTCAAGTGTAAACTTCAAAAAGCTTTGATAAAACGAGAACGATATCAGTCAATCAATCAATCAATCCTGTAATTTTAGCTCTTACTGCTTTTATTACAATTAGTTGACAACAGAAATACAGCGGCAGGTTCATTAGCCTATCAGTGTTACAGTTCTCCAAATATAACCGGGCAGCATATTTGCGGCCGCGGCCACCATGGACCTGATAAGAGCGGCGTCATTAGCAGGAAACGAGGCGCGCGCTGCGCATACGCAATACCCCGCCACACTGGACTGGAAGTCACTGGCGAGGGTTGCCATCTCCTATGTAAAACGATAAAAAGAGTCAGTCTTTTGGTATATAACCTTTTTAATATATTATTAGTAATGAAACTAACGAAACGAAACGAAATTTCAAAAAAAAAAAAACAAATACAAATCACATGTCTTTGATTTGATTTTTTTAAATGGTTCACCATTAAATCCGTCTATCCATAACATCACAATGTCACAGCTACATATTTATATGAATACGAAAATTTTAAATCACTGTCCCACACTTCTCTGTACTCGCACATAGATAAGATGACTTATCTCTTTCCTTCTTCCGTTTTCCTCGTCTTGTGATTTTCTTTTTTCCAGTCTAAAGTTACCTGAAAGAAATCAGCTACCACCGATAAGGCCATCTGCTTAATTATTAAGTTATGCCTTGCAAAGAGATGTATAGATCACCACTACCTTCAAATAGCAAAAAACAGCTGTTTAATATAAGATATCATAAATATCACAATATAATACGGAACAGTTTCTTCGCAAATTCAGGGATCTTTTTGGTGTCTTTTTTTCTAATTCAGAATTATATTTCGCTGTCATATACTAATTTTATACCCTATAAAACCTAATCCTCTTCTTCCCAAACTACCTAATGCCCAAACGACACGAAACTTGTTTTTCTAGCTAGGATAGCAAGCTAGTAGTATTCTAGCTTCGTGTAGACAACGCTACTTTTGTCTACACGAAGCTAGAAGCACTACCTTGCTAGCTTACCAACACTAGCTTACTATCATAGCTTGAAAAACTAGCCTCGTGTCGCTGGGACATAAATGATCGATTGTATAAGAACAGACACCTTATTAGTCGAAAAGAGGCAAATAAAAACTAGATAATCGTGACAACAAAAACCGCACGCGAGATGAGAACAGACTTCTGTTTGGCAACCCTAAACCAGGCCAGTCACGACATGCAAATGCTCTAGCTTTTATACATGGTAAGTGAACTTGGCAGAACGTGGCGGCTGGTAGGAATCAATCGGAACCACTGGGAACAGTAGAGAACATCGAATAAATTGTTCAGACATTTAAGTGAAAAATAAAAATTCCCCATTGCAATTATTTCCTATTTCACAGATTTGAAACATGTACATTGTATGTACTCGTATATGACCTAGCTAATTGATATTAGAAACACAAAAAAACAACAAAATGAGTTCTTGCTTCCTAGGGCTACGATGCCAAAGACACACATAGACACGTCAAACTTACACCCTGTCGATTTTGTGTCGGGGGTTAACAATCATGAACATAAGCTTCTATACAGTTCGGCTGTTTTGAAGAAATCTCTGAAATAAGCTTTCGGTATTCATGCATGCAAATCGACAAGGACTTAATCAATTTTGTAAATTGGGTCTTCGGTGTTTTGTATGAAAAACCTTAAAACGGCGTTTAACATGTTTCTTTCTGGTTCCCGTAAAATAAAAGGAAACATTATTATCTTAAAGATTGAAGTGCATAAATCACGTACTTAGTGTGCGGTTTGTATATTAATTTTAGATCTCACGATTCTCAAAATGTTCAAAACGTTCACGAACGTTATTGAAAGGGTCTGATTTCCTACGAATTCTGAAAGTTTGTGCCATTGCAGAAATCTTTTTATTCGTTGGCGGGGACTAAGTTTTATAAAATGATACTACACTAGTATTTCACATTTGAACATTTAATATTGACCGATCTAACAGTCAATGTAGCATTTTTATGTTGTAATAGTATTATTTTTCGCATGTATACTTTTTGTACCTATTTTTATTGATAAGTTGTTGCTACCTCTAACTGCACACTTTACTTTCAGTTTTTGTAGTGACAAATACATGTCTACTTTACAATGATTATGTACCATGTCGGCCTTGCGAATTTCGGCGTTGGACAGCGGATGTTTATTCTCGGACACGTTGTTACGCAAAAAAGTTGAGAACACGCAAATTATATATTTGTGGTATTATTGTGATTCGGTTTGAAATGTAAACTAAAATATATATATATCTCTATGCATAGAAATGTTATGTTGGTTTGTGTACGCTTCAAAAACTCAAAAAGTTCTGCGCTGATCGAGCTGAAATTTTAGAATGATATATAATCCGCATCAAGGATTGTTTTTATTTAATTGTTGAATCACAATATGCCACAGCGTAGCGTGGCAGGGGTACACCTAGTATATAAATATATTATACGGACGAATTGAGAAACCTCCTTTTTTGAAGTCGGTTAAAAAAAGGAAATCAAATTGTTGACTATTATGAAAAATACCTGGTTGACCTGGTTTAAATAGAACGTTTTATAAAAATAATATTTAATTAATTCAATAAATTTATAGCCCCCGAAATATACTAAAATTCATGAACATTGTTGGGCCAATACCTCTTCTAAACCATTATTCCGCAAAGCCGTACAAAAATCATGCGACAACGAAAAAAGATTGAGGGTTGCAACCCCCCCTTCTTCAACTTGCACTCAGTTGGACAGCTTACAGATGTCAGCGTAGTGCTGAATCTTATTATTTTATACCCTTCTGTCATCCTACATATGTCTCCTGGTGGTTTATATGATGCCATACATTTTGTTCACGGGCCTGTAGTCTACATGTTAAAGGCCGCGTTGTTGTTCAAAATCCTATCCATGCACGGTTGCCTGGAAAAGATTGCTCTGAGCAATAAGGCCGCCAATCATGCTTGTGTAATAGTTCTAAGTCTATTTTGTATTTTTTTTCCTTTTCTGTTGTGGCTTTTAATAAAGAGTTTTTCATGTTTGTGTAATAGTTCTAAGTCTATTTTGTATTTTTTTTCCTTTTCTGTTGTGGCTTTTAATAAAGAGTTTTCTTATCTTATCTTATAGGTTTGTTATATCAAATGAGCTCAAACAGACAACATTGAGGGTAACTCAAGTTTTAAATGCGTATTTGTCTGCTATATTTTTCAAAACTGCTGTTCCATTTTGTTTATTATTTTAGTGTGGTGCTGATTAAAAATCAGTCTTTTATAAATCAACTGTCATAAATTTAAGCTTCGCTAACTGGCAATACCTACTACACCACAAGCCACAAAGATGAGAATCTAAAAAGGCCGAAGATTTATACTGCGAATGATAGAGCACCATCGCTACGATGCTCTTCGCGGTTGCGGTAGACGGCAATTTGCTTAGAATTAGTTTCATAAATTGTGTACAGTTTCGCAAATTAAATGACTAGGCAGTTCACGACATTCGCGGTTAGGGAGCTAGCTGTCAGAGTTTATTGGCTTGCGATAGCTTCAAACGAATGGTTCGACTATATTCTTGTGGGGTTTTACTGGTTTAGGTATATCATGCTTTAATACGACGTTTTAGTTTCGATGCCTTTTGTAAAATTTGTAAAGTAGGTAACTCATTCGTTTGTTAAAGTTTTATATACAAACTAGATGTCCGCCCCGGCTTCGCACGTGGTACATTATATAGCACTCATCGAGTTCCCGTACATATCCAACGGTGAAAGAATGACTGAAATCGGTTCAAAATATCGCTTTCGTGAAAATATCGCTTTCAAACATAATACCTCTTCAGCTACCTGCTACGCCACCTGTCGGAAATTGGTCGTACCAACTCAGATTGAGAAACAAATTTAATTAGCAAAGGTTTACATTCAATTACGCATTCTTAGACAGATGCTGTCATTTACAAAGCACGGTACGAAAACTCTCAAACACGAATATTTTTCTCGTTTTTGTTACATTCTTGTTCCATGCTCCGCTTCTATTGATAGTAGCGTTATGTTCTATAGCCTATAGCCTTCGATAGCCTCGATAAATGGACTATCCAATAGAAAGATAATTTAATTTGGACTAGTACTTCCCGAGATCCTAGCGTTCAAACAAACAAACTCTTCAAATTTATAATATTAGTAAAAAGGTATAGATAAAAACTCATTTTTTATTCAGTCACATCAATTTTGACAGTGAGATTTTTTTTTAATTTACTTTTATATGTTCACACTTTACCACCATTTTCCTTGATGTTAAGCGATGATGGAGTGTGTTTACATAGGAAAAACCGATTCGCTCTCGATTTGGAGATTGTAACTATTGGGAATAACCTGCTTAGGCAACGCATGCCACAGCGTGGACATTCCCATCACAAAAGTAGAGTCATACCTCTTCGTTCGAGTCTTTCATAAAACGATGTCACTTTTTCGAGCTACGAGCAATTCGACATAAAAAGATCAAGATTATCATGCAGATCAGTTGCACACTCTCCGAAGTGTATCGGATATTTTTTAACTAAGTTTTGTAGGTTTGGTCATCACGTGATCTTTCGGGACTTCAAACTAAGAGTAATAAAAGTCATGGTACAACTATCTGCAGCATTGTGGCCAGTCCTTGACTAACGGTGTATGATTACCAAACAGGATCAAAACGATTGTATTCCACATGACATTGACATAACTATCCCGATGACCTTGTCCTTAATTATGCCATGACCTTCCAGTGCAGACGAGACTGCTGATTAGTTCTGAAACTCATTTGTCATTACATACCCATTAAGTTGAAGTCGGTGAGCCTTGTTAGTACATGTATGGATGACAGTTCCTTTATAGCAGGGGATCCCAAACTGATTTTGTCTGCTGCCCACTTTGAGAATAAGTTATTCTTTAGCGCTTAAAAAAGGGCCTTTTTTAACATAGGTTCTTCAAAACCACTAGAACTTTAAATTAAATTAATTAATTATTCTGAGCTATATTAGCGGAGATTAAACATTCATTCACGAGAATTCTACTATAACCCTGAAACCTGAACCCAGTACAAAAGTACAGGTAGTACAAAATGGACTCCAAGCCTGAACACAATGCCTCCATTTTTTTCGGGTCTCTTACCCCCTTTAGGCCTACAACGCCCACGACGGGAGTGTTATCGCCCACTTTGGGAAAGGCTGCTTCATAGTTCCTCAGTCAGTTCCCAATCAAGCAAGGGCAGTTGAACCTTACTGAAATACCAATCATATAAACTTGTAGGTAACACAGTTTCACCGGCGTAGTTTCCATCCCCGTTATTTTACCAAGATAAAAAATAATTTATGTACTTTTAAAATCTCCACGAATATGTGTAGTTTCATGATGATCGGTTACGTAGTTTTCGCACGAAATCATATACTTAACAAACTTACTTTTGCGTAAAATTTTTGTAGGATATCTTTCTTACGCAATCCTGTAGGTACCTTTATAAAATAGCGACGTGTCTTAATAGAATAGTAAGCCCCGTAACTGACGCGTTAAGTTCAAGACCGTTAAAGGCTGATGTCTTAGTCGTTAAATTAGCGATTAATGAGATTTATAGCTTAACCGGGACACACATGCAGGCCCACAGGGCACTTAACAGGCGCTTGGATGGCTATTAAATAACAACTCGTAAGATTAGCGGCCACACGAGCTGTACCTACTCAATGCCGGGAAATTGAGCCCTCTTTTCATCATCATCATCATCATCATCAGCCGCAAGACGTCCACTGCTGAACATAGGCCTCCCCTAGATTTCCACAACGAACGGTCCCCAGCGACCTTTGTGAGGTCATCTGTCCATCTACTGAGCCCTCTTTTAACATTACTTAAATGAATACTTTAAAAAAAAGCGTGGATGGATTGTGTGAAACCTCTTTTACACGATACAATAATGATAGAGACGAATGGAGTACTTAAACGAACATGTTGTACATAACACACATACATTGGGGAAAGGATAGGCAAATGACGATGATGAGTTAAATTAATATTTGACAAAAACAAGTAGTTGTTGCAACTACCGCCAACCAAATAATATACCTACCTAACTGAAAAAAATAGTGACAGCCAACGCTATAGGAGGTTATAAAGCAGTGATGGCTGCAATGGCTGAGTAGCGAGAAAGTCTGATTTACAATCACGAAGTCAAAAGTTCAAATACCGCCTACATTTCTGAGTACTTTTTTCGAGTGCAGACAAGTTTGTTATTACGATTGGTTGTAGATGTAATAGTGAAGATACCTCATCCGGAAAACCCACACTTAACCAGCGTAGTACATTATGTCCTTGATCGTATCTTTATTATAGGAGCTCCTAAGACTCAGAAGTAGGAACACAATATGTGCTACTGTAAATGGAAAAGTTTATTTCCATCTTTAATATTATTCCATTAAATATTGACAATTAAACCAAAACAATGTAAAGTTTTAAATCGTAAATTAATTTTAAGAGGTGGATATTGCGTAGATTCTACTTATTGTTGCCAGTTATTTATGTGGACAATAGTTATGACGCGCGTTTATTACGATAATTTTCAGACTATTTACATAACCAAATGTTAACAGTCGTTTTTGTGATGTCAGTGAAACTAATAGGTGTTATTGTTAGATTTTCAGCAATCTAATACTTAAGCAATAAGCATTGAAACTTCTAGTTGCTAACATTCGTATGGTGAATTATCGCTTAACAATTATTACGATTTTGGTGTCTTCAAATCAAGCAGGTATCGAAGTAAGCACTCTCTATCGTATCGCTTAACATCATCCGAGATGAGGGTTTAGTGAATTTTCTATCATGGTTTGAAAAAAAATTAGCACCAGCAGCCCTTCTACCACCTAATTAAATTGGCTATGGCTTTGCTATTGCTGTCTCTATCATATCAAGCAATAAGACAAGAACAAAATTAAAAATTTTGATTAACCCCCGACTACCTCGGATTTGTTATTTGTGCAACATTTTACTAGTCAACATTTGTACTAGTCAAGCCCATCTTGGATTTGAAATTTGTAGTGCATACTAGTCAAGCCCTTAACCCCCGACTCATTTGATTTGTACCCATATTAAGGGAGTTGTGAAAAAATAAATGTATTTCGCCATTTTGTTGTAGCGGCCATCTTGGATTTGATATTTGTCATAGTGCAAAGTATTCTACTAGTCAAGCCCTTTCATTTGATACCCATATTGTGGTAGAAGGTAGAAGTGAAAAAAATAATATAATTCGCCATTTTGTGGTGGCGGCTATCTTGGATTTGAAATTTGTTATTATGTATTGTATTCTACTAGTCAAGCCCTTTTATTTGATACCCATATTGAGGTAGGTTGTGAAGAAATATTTTCTCCGCCATTTTGTGGAGGCGGCCATCTTAAATCGATATTACCCAAACATAGCTAAAACATCCGCACGGATATCAACCTTCGAATTAAAAAAACCGCATTGAAATCGGTCCATCCGTTTGAGCTCTACGGTGCCACAGACAGACACACAGACAGACAGACAGACAGACAGACAGACAGACAGACAGACAGACAGACAGACAGACAGACAGACAGACAGACAGATAGACAGACAGTCAGACAGACAGACATCGACGTCAAACTTATAACACCCCTTTTTGGTCGGGGGTTAAAAAGAGACAGCAATATGAAAGCTAAGACAGTTTTAGTTAGGCTGTAGACCCCTGGCGAACTTTGTTTTGCATAACGCGTTCAATTAGGTACTAAACGACTAAACAAATGAACACCAATATCTACGTGCTTCGTCAAGATATTGAAGATCTCTCAAATTTTCTCTATCATATCATTAATATTGTAAGATAGAGATACAAATTATTTATTTGCAATTTGTTGAAATCGTTCAGAAATTATGCGCGCATATACTCGTACGAGTATGTAAGTACACTTCGGTGATAACCTATTTCCTATTACATATTTTCGTATTTAGATGTGTTATCTTTAAACAGAACGAAAACCCAGAATGGAGAAACCAATTTTAAAGTTATTGTATTAAATACATTTCATGATAGTAAATATGCTAATGGTTATTCAGAAGTATAAACGCCGAAAGTTGCGCTTGTACTTATAGAATAAATTTTAATAAAGAAATCAAATTAAAAGTACCCCAGTATTCATAATTTTTTTACACAGCACAACAAACAGTCGTAGATATTCTTTACACATATGTTTATGAGTGGATTCGAATTCCGACCAACGGCTCAATGAGTAGGCTCACTACCGTCTGAGCTATGACGGGTCGGCAGTAATTAGTATTAAATGAGTGACTTGACTGAATGTTGCTTATCGAGTTTGAGACAATATTCGAAAAATACTCTTAAAAATATTTGCTTATCTCTGTTTATTGGACATCAATGAATTGTGATTCATATAATAATTACAGGGCTTAGAGATATTATAACATCTTAGATCTCTGAGTGACGAGTGCCGTGCTAGGTAATGATTTGGACTTTTCATGTTCCAATAGCTGCGTGCTACTGTACTGTTATGTGGCAGGTACGTTGCTTACCATCAGACACATGCCCTGATCATCTCGACACTCATTATTAAAAATAATAATTTTGTGAAGAGAAAGAAAGACTCACCATTTTTTTAGTTATTTTTTTATGGCTTAGTTGGTAGTAAGGCTGTCTGCGAAGCCGTGGGTCGTAGGTAGTAGGTTCGATCCCTAACCAGTACAAATATTTGTGTGATTAATTCTAATATTTGTACTGTGCCTGGATGTTTTCTATGTATAATAAGTATGTATATAAAAATATAAAAGTATTATTGGCGGGGCCACTGCCGTGCCCCCAGATATTAGCTACCTGGCGTCCATAGTACAAGCTTTGCTTAGTTTGGGATCAGATGGTGTTTTTGTGTGTGAATTGTCCACCAATATTTAATTATTTATTTATGCATCGGATATTAAACACTACGCTTGCTTATGCTTAACAGCACAGTGCCACGCAATAATTCCGAATTGAAGATAATTCAGAATCAAAATTACTGCCTTATTTATATCTGATGCTTGGTATTGTTGTTACACATAATGTTTGGCGGTAGAATTGCTAGCAAACTGTCGTAGTACTGCTAAGATTCATACCACAAGTTAAATAAGTAAAATAGTTATATTAAAAATACCTACCCATTAGGTTGATCGTTAAATTACACAGAATTCCCTCAGCTGAACCACTTAACTACACTTTAAATGTCTTTAAATATACGGTACTCGAACTACATTTCTACGCAGCAATCTATTTTTGCCGCTGAGTCAGCAAATTGTATGCATTACCTATTAAAAACGTTTGAAGCGGAACAATCGCTCACACTTGGCATAACCTGAATCTACATTGCTCAACGACTCGAGAGTCGAGAGCTTTTTTTCGGCTCGCTGGTTTTCAATTTCAGTCGTAGATTCCAAATGGATGATTTCACGAGTAGTTTTAATAATGATCCAACATAATATTTTGAAAGTATTATTTTTTCTAGATACAGATTATTAACAAACCTAAATTAATAACGAAAACTAAACTACATTAGCTAAGTACCTATTCCACAGTCTATTAACTCATCATAGAAAATTTGCAATTCGGATCCGAATCATTGTATATTCGGTAATAAAATAATAATCTATGTAGATCGCGATTAATTCCTATGTTATGTTTTCAATACGAGTATCTACCCCGTTTTCAGTTGTAATGTAAAAGTCTGTGCATTTCAATGCTAAACTGTCGACACCAGTAAATCGTAAAGGCACTATTGTCATTACCTTGATTACTGTTCACTTGGTCCATACTTTCCGTTCAATGTAGTAATCGTTTAGTATTACCAATGTATATGATCTTATTTTTAATTGGCATTATAAAATGTATTTAGCAGCTGTGTATTAAACAAGTAAATACAGTTATACATTCATACACATTGTTTCGTGCCCCAATTAATATCGATCACAGTCACATTACCGCATCGTCATGACATATGTGCATGATTGCTGTTAAAATTGATACCTCTACTTTTATAAACCTGTTTTGGTAGAGCTGAATTTGCACCGATCGCCTCTGTCCAGAGCTTTATTTCCTTATGATAATCGCTGCAAAGTATCGAAGTGACTCACAGTATCGAAGGTCGTCGGCCTTGGTCTGTTTTCGACCGATGCCGCGGCAAATTGCCGGATTCTCCAAGGAAGTTCTGAGAACCACTTCGCGAAGGAGGTCGATAGTACGCAAAACCAAAAAAGAAGCGAAGTTCGGGATTAAAATTAGCGGAATTTTTATGATCTCCGATTTAAAATTTTGTACGTTACCTATACTGGCCGGTCATCGTACGATTAAATTTAATTTTGTTTGTGTTTTACTGTTATATAATTTATTTTATGAAATTTGCATGTGACTTTTTGTTTTAACAAGTAACTTGAAGTGCTTTGTATTCTATAACATTAGCCAAGAAACAAATATACTCATATATTATTCTGGAATCACAATCACTTTTGTCTTTGCTCAAAATGATGACTGCTTTTTTGTTGCCCCAAGATTTAAGAAATTGTTGCAAATATTTTCAAAAAATGTTTAATAGATTTTCGACTTGTTTTATGAACCAACTATGACCAACGTACTGGATCATAGCCTAAGCATCTCCCTACTTAGTAAGCGGGAAACCCATGCCCCAACAATTTGGACGACTCTGTGCGTCAATACGGAATATCCAAGCCAAGACCATTTAGAATAAAACAGTTTAAACTTAGATATTGCTCTCTTTGTAACTTAAAACGAAAATAAAGATAAAACAATATCGATGCCAAAAGAGCATTTTAGCTAGACGGTAGACCCTCGGTCTCCTTCAATTAGACAACTGTAAGCCACAGTCACCACACAGACTGAATTAAGCTATCAGTAAAATATTGATGTCCACTAATGTGTTATAATCCAATATATTAACAAGGTTGTTCGAACATTGAAACAATTAATCAAACCTGTAATGTCTGGACATTAATAAAAGTGGCAGAGTAACTGGTAAAGTTTGTGGTACGTCCGCAGGCGGGCTTTGCAAGGAGTGCTATTGATATACTGTTCTCCAAAAACGCTATACGTCCCTTCAAAAAAGAGGTTATTTTACGGTGAAGTCTTATAAAAGATTGATGGATACTTCACAATCTTCAAAATGATGTAGCGAGCTCTAGCCATAATCATAATCAATGGTACTAATAAAGCCGCTGATTATACCAATTGAAATGCAACGCCTGTCCGGCCAAACGTGAAATGCATTCAAGGACAAATTGTTACGAAACAACAGTGAAGTGGGCGGAGTGAGCTAAACTTGCCGTAATTGTACCGCTGTGTGATTTGCTTATGTTTCTGAGATGTGCAGTATCAATCACAATAAAGTAGTTTTAATATCATTGTTGCGTTCACACCTTGTAAAAGCAATTGACTTATTATTTACAATGTATATGCAATGTACATGTTCGGTTTGAGAAGCCGGTGGTAGCTTAGAAACGAAAATATCTGCTTTTACAACCGTAAGGTTATTTTTCTATGTGCTGATGTACAAGTGTGTCATCATCACTGGCTTTAACAGCGATCATCATCAATAAACCGGATGTTCCAAGACTGTTCCAAGAAAGATATATTTGGTATTCCACAATCATCGGCAACGTGGCCAGCGTGGTAGATTTAGGTTTTGACTATCTCATTATGAAAAATGACCTCCCGGTCCCGGAGGAAAGAAGGATCTCACCTTCCTTCCTCCGGGGCATAAAGATAAAGTGAGATGCAAATGCATGGTTTAAGATGCTACTCCATCTCGTAAAGCCTAGCAGAGTTTTGGTTTGGCTCATGAAAATACGCTCATAAGTATCATAATCCCTAAATTGTGCCGCAACTTAAAAACAGTGAAGAAAATACATCGTGAGGAGACCTGTTTACAGGAAAAGATTTCAGTTTGCTACAAAAGCCATAATTATTCACCGGATTACGTGGTTAACGCTATTGGCTAGTAACTAACACTGGTTTGATTTCCACAAGGTTATCTGTGACGACAATATTATTATGCACGTCTGACTTGTCTGACTCACACATGGCCAGAACAATCTGATCTTGAATCAAGGCACTTAAAAGCACCTGTCCTGTCTCGTAAGGTAAGTTTCCGGCCGTGGTGCGTTGGGTTGAGTGTGTTAAATGTACATCGTCAGATTTACTAAGAGATTCTAATCAAACAAAACAGTTAAAAACAATGCTAAAGCCGGTAGGCGTAGAGTTTTTGTATACATCAATTGTGCAGTATGGAAGAAACTGGCAAAAAAGTTAGGACACAGGCTCGTAGCAAATCAGTGGCTCCAGCAAACTTCTAAAGCTTTACACTAGTAAAATAAAATAACTGTATTTTGCGCCTGACTGCCAATTTACTGCTAATAGTGAGTGATGTGGACTATGAAGGAGCATACTTACCAAGAAGAATCCGATTTTTCTTGATTTGAAGATACCAAGATTATGTGCATCGGAAAACCCTACTCAGCCAACGTATGTCATAGCCTACACGTTCTTATTATAAAAGTGGAGTCAGTACATTTCGTGTAGCCTTTGAAATATCATCCTGATGTTTGTGTTTGATGGTCCACCCCACCAAAATTGAAATAAACTAAATCCCTTCATCTTTTTACAGTGTTCCCAAGAGCAAAATAGCACTGTCTATTTTTATTTGTCGCCCAGTTCAGCAGTTCAGTTCAGCTCTAAAACTACACAGGATAGTGATCGAAAAACAATAAATCGCGTATGAATACTAAACTTCAAGGGCATTTCGCTTTTATAACTGTATTTTCCGAGAGTCGACTTGGCACGTACCCGATTTTAATGTCGTCCTCTGCCCTGAAAACTTGTAAACAATGTTTGGCATTTCGCCCGGTTCGGAATATTTACGTTTGCAACTGCATTTTTGACATTACGACTTGATTTTCGACTTCACGGATGTTATTAAACAGAGTTATTAACATGATAAAATACGTCTTGCAGAGTTAGAGGTACCTAACTAAAATACTTTAAAAAAACTATGAAAATGAATAATCATAATATGGCAAAATAAGGCAACCTGGGTTTATATACCTATAATACCTATAAATATGAAAAATTAAGTTATTTCACTTCAAAACTGATTTATAAATCTAAAGAAAATATATGTACATATATACAAGACTAATTTTACGAATAAGTAGTATTATACCTAGTGTATTATACAAATATACCTGATATCAATAATGAAGTGGTGGTCCCAGGAACTCGAGTAAACAAAGACAAAAAACCATACATGACAAGGAGTTAACAAATCTGTGTTATTTCAACGCCCTTGTATTCACTTGCGGCGGCATTATAACGATTGAATGTCATTGTCCATTCAATTATATAAACTGTCTCAATCGGCCGCTGCGAACTCGACAGTAATAAAACGGGTTTCTGTGGCACAGTTTTCTTAGTTCTCTACACAGGTAGCTGACATACAAGGACAATATGAAAATAGTTTTTTAAGTGCAATTTTCTTTAGCTGTGAGCACTTTTGGTAGTGGAAAACCTTGGTTGCGTCTAATGTAGTGACGGAGTGGTGGTGCCTGGACGGGCTTATAATCTGCATGTTTTCAAGTCGAGAGTGAATTGGTTTCTCCTAGGCAATGGGCATGGTTGTACCACAGATATACAAACATGATGTTGCTTACCATCAGGCACATGTATTGCTCGACTCGTTAGTCTTTTTTTTTTAAATAAATATTTCACGCCAATGAAGGACTTTTAAATGATTTGGATATTTTTATACAAAAATAGTATAATCGCAATTCAAAAATAAAGAGTGGTAGATGTGTGAAAACTATTTTATTAATTTTCATACTTTCCAAACATCAAACAAAAAATAGATAGTCATAGGGACTGCCGCCAGAAGTAAAACTTATGCCCAGTTTACATTATACCAGTTCAGCGATCGAATCCGCGCTGGATTGCTTACTGGAAAACTGTAAACCGGCAGACTAAAATGCTAACTGGATTAATTGCTTTCCAGTGCCGGTTTACATTTTCCCAGTAAGCAATCTGGCGCTGGATTCGATCACTGGAGTGGAATAATGTAAGCCGCGCATTATAACTTAGAATTTTAGGATTAAACAGCACTAATGTTACACGATACGAATACCTACACGTCTTCTTTATTCATCGCGTATTTATTTGTTTCCTTAAGTCTAAGTTTTTACAATATTTATATAAAAAAGACATAAAAACATTATAAAAACCTAAACCTAGTTTGCCAAAGCGGGGCAGGGCCCAAAGGGCTACCAGGCTTCTTTATTCATTATTATTACTATTTATTTTATACTCTTATTTGTATAAATACAAATATACTGCTATTATGCACGTCGGTAATGCGAGCTCGCAATATTTCACCCAACCAAAGTGTCTATTGGCATGCCCACGACGCGAATTTATAAGACTTTTCAATACCAAAAAGTGCTCAATGCGGATAAAGTAAAGTAAAAAGAGCACTTTAAAAAATTTGGAAATCGGTCGAACCATTTTGTACGACCAAAAACGTTGTGAAACGATGTCTATTTATAAAAGATCAGATTAAGGGTAATTTTATTGTATTTCATTTAATCAGATCAGATTATAAAATATGTAGCAACGAAACGCAAATTAACTGCCAAGGATAGTGACTTGTGAAATAGTCATAAACTTTCGAAATGTAACAGAAACTGTATAAGTTAAACTAAGGTCAAGTTATGTTTACTTTTCACATCTGATAATGCTATCTCAAGGCGATGACTGAACCCTGTGCTGACTGACTATCTGCCTGCTGTACAAGCTTGTTGTATACCATCAGACGCATGCTTGCTCGTCTCTTCACACTATATTAAAAAAAATAGTGTTGTTTAAAAAAATTACATACAATTTTTTTATTCAAGAAGTATTGAGGGAGATAACTTTTAAGCCTAAGCGACACGAGGCTAGTTTTTCAAGCTAGCAAGCTATTACTTCTACCTTCGTGTATACCAAGCTACGCAAGCTAGTTTTGTCTACACGAAGCTTTCAGAAGTACTAGCTTGACCAGCACTAGCTTGCTATCCTAACTTGAAAAACAAGCCTCGTGTCGCTCGGGCAAAACTATGGGACTTACTCTGAAATATTGAAAACATTCTGATGAATTCTGATGAATGAAGGATAGAACTGATGTTCTATCCTTTAAATCGAGTTAAAAAATTTAACTTTTCGAAATGTAACGTATAGATAGTAAGGGCATTTTAATGTAATGGCCCGAAAAACAATTTTTCACCTTTTCACTCAAACCAAACTCTGGAGTTCATTTTTCAATCAATTTTTTGTTTATCTCGATTGTTCTTTTTATTTAACCTCCGTATGCTAAAACATTACTTATGTTTAATTTTGAACGAGTAAAATTGACGTCACAAGCATCGAAAGTTTCTCTACTGATTATATTTGTGGTGCTAGTTCATAAGTGTTCTACTGTAATATTTCTGTTCTTGTGTCACAATAAAGAGTTATCTATCTATCTATCTATCTATATCTACGAATATCATTAAGAAAAAAGCAATTGTGTAAAAACGAATACCTACCTACTTACCTAGTTAAGTTCCCATATCCACTTTTCATCCAAAAAGAAAACAAGTATTTTTGCGTCTAGAAACTTTTTAAATTCTACGTGGGCTAAGCCGCGTGCAGAATGCAGATACAACAATTTCTTCATAAAGCTGAAGGAAGACAGCTTTAAATCTTGAAATGACTGGTCATAATTATATGGCGCTCATGAAGGATGTCTAAAGGCATCGAGTTTTATGGTTTCCGGGCGAATGGCTTTCCTTATTATTCCGATTTAAAATATAATAGCTGCTTTTACCGACGGCTTGTCATTTTGTCGTAATTCCATACATGAGAATTAATTCATTATCATTCCACACATGAATAGTGAAGGTTGGAAATTGAAAATATGTCTAAAATAAATCTGTAAAATGTGCAGTTTTGTTTTAAATTTCTCTTGAAAATATGATTTGAGATTTGCTTTTAGGTAAATAGTTCTTAATTGCGCTAAATGTTTAATATTGTTATTGGTTCATTTCGTTAGCGACTTTGACAAGCGAAATTTGATTGTGAAAATTATTTGTGATTTACAAAAGGAAATATCAACATCAATAATTTTAAAATAATATTTTTTTTTATCAATATCAATCTTCTCTGTCATTCTTTAAAAGTGTTAAGTTTTGTGTAAAGTTTTATACTATTTTGATTTAAATTATGTGCGACCAAGACAAGACAAGGAAGACTAATCACCTGAATTAAGAACTTAATATAACAAAGATACTCCCAACGCTCAAACGCTGGACATAGGCGAAATTACGGTGACATTACCGAATAGAAGCCAAAAGAAAAATTTTGATGTTGACAAGACAAGGGAGGGTAAAATTACAAACACATATTACAAATGATGATAAACCTCGTAGATACAGCAAATAGAATGCGTGCATTGCAAGTACATGAATGCGTCATAAAACTTTTTTGCTTTTCTAAGCTGGAAATTCCCACGTCTTTAAGTATAGCTGCGAGGTCCAATTTCAAATTAATAGTTTAAGTTTTTATTGGCCACTCTGTGTTTTAGATTAGTGGAACCATGTTTTCTTTAGACGCAGTTTATGACTAATCGTTACCGCTGAGAATAAAAGGAGATCAAACGAAAAAATATTGATGCAAAAACTAGTTGATGATCCCACATTTTGTACTACGTTTTGTTTTAGTAGGTTTTTAGAATAGTGAGTCAGAGTCCGTTTCTGTCGGCACGAACCGTGCTATTTGTGAAATACGATGTTTGGATTAATAAAATTTATACGCAATGAAATTACGGAATTTGACATTTTAAAACGAAAAATTCAATTGTTTAGTATCAGTACTTATTTTACTAGCAGCGCCTACTACCACCCAGAACTTTATTTATTTTCGCGCTTTAAAAAAATTACTATTCCAGACTATAGTTTTAAACTGTGTTCCAAATTTCAACTCCATTCAGCTGTGCCGATCGATGAGTGCGCAAGAAACATCCTTTAACAATTAATTATGATATTGGTAGGACTTATGAACACACGATGGCTTCAGGTTATTTATTTATGGGAGATTTTTGGGAATGATATTTTTTAAGAAGTACCTAATTAGCTCAAACTGACTTTCATGCGTCGTGGAAAAAAGTTTGTTTGTCACCATCAGGCGATTTAGCGGTCGTACCAACAAATGGCGACGAATAATGTGAGGGAAATAGGGTTGTAGGGCCTTTCGAAGTTTCCGAAATATACGCAGAGGGTTGTACACTAGATTTTAGGACGAAAGTATCAAATATATATACGCGTACACATACCATAGCCTCAGGTATGTACTCAGTTTGTACATAAATAGGTATAGTAAGGTTAGTAGTACCTAGCGGCTTAGCTTTAGTCCATATAATCACATGTTATGTGATTTGCTATTACTGAATATGAAGTGATTGTATGCCAATATTAATATTTGCATACACTATAATAGACAAGGTGAGGTCAAACATCGTATTTGTCTGCTAATACTGGCCCATTAACGTGATCAGTCAGACGTCCATAGCCTATTGTTTGCCAGGTAATTACCAAAAAACCTACAGGTAGTATGCATGCAGGCGCTTCGTACTTAAAATACAAATAGGTACCTAGTAAACACGAAATCGTAGTTACCTACCTAAACACAAAAGTTTCAGTGCTCAAACATAGAAATTTGCAAACATTTATTCTTTAGATATTACTTATTATGTCACAGAGGATTTAAATTTACAAGTGATAAATTCATGTACCATAAAGTTTACAGGATAAACAAATGAATAACTAAAAAAATACTGATTAAATGTATGGTAGTTAAGAAATGAAATTCGACTGTACCGTCTAAAAAATACCGTTATGCAATGCAATGCAAACACTGTTAAAAAATTCCCTGCACTTAAGGATATCTGATGAACATTGCGTGGCTTCACGCATACTTAAATTATGTTAGTAGTCGAAAAGTTGAGGTCAATCAAAAAAAGTTACAGGGGCCATTCTAAGGATAAAATATTAGTTTGGGCACGTTTTATTGGAGACCTGAAAATTGGAACTGAACAAAAATTGTAGGTTGCCTAGAAAAGATCGGTTTTAGTGATAAAATAGCCACTTGCTTTTATGTTTCATGTACTTCATATCTGAAACAGTCAATTGTTTTGTCGCAAAATGTCAGTTTGATACACTTTTTACTGTACATAGTTTAAGTTGAAAGCCTTTGTCTTTTGTTTGTTAATTTTTGAACAGTAAAAAGTATCAATCAAGGATTGTAGTTGCAAGACTGACATTTCGCGGCGAAACAATTGACTGTATCAGAAATGAAGCACGTCATTGTACGTACATAAATATATACAAAACAACTTGGAACGTTGGGACTTGGAATGTAGACAAATTGCCTTCTTAACAGCGGAAATAAATTCTACTTTGACATTGATAACTGACAAGACCGGAGGGAAAAAACCTTTCGTTAACTTTCCTGTTTCAGAACAGTAGTCGATTGTTTATTAGTACTTATTGGTATTAATAACTAAGACCAATAAACTATATGAATCCAAACTGAAGGCTGGATGAAAAGCTGCGATAATAAATAATCGGTCCAGTTTTTTCGTTGCTAGACGAATTTCCTTGAGTAATGGGGACTTTTGACACAGGTTCGAAATACCTATGTTTATTCAATTCTATTAATGGATTCGTACACGATAACATCACGTAGCACAAGTATGAAGTGATAAAATGGGAATTCCGTTTACAGCATAAGATAAGTTTACAACTGACAACGGCTGTAAATTCTGTAACTATGTCGTAAATAATAATTATAGACAATCATAATAGGTTGCAGGATGGCTTGGTAATGGATATAGGACAAATATCTAAGAATAATGACATACTAAAATGGGTTGCAGGATGGCTTGATAATGGACATAAAACAAAAACATTAATGAAAGATGAAGTAATTACTGTTGTATGGTATCCCAAAGAAAGAGGTCAGTAACTTGAACATAAATAGACTTATCTAAGCGACCGGTAAGCGGTTATTATGTTGTAAGGAGTCATTGAGACACGCAACGGCGCCTCACGTTCAGTCACCAAGAGGAATGCCACTTGACATCTCGCCAGTTGTCTGGCAGTGAGGACAGTTAGCTGTACAAGGAAAAACTCCACTCATCAATAAACCGAACTCGTCGAAACCTCCTTTAAGGACATTGAGGAAGTGTTCTTCTCAAATTACAGAGTGAACAGTAATTTCTCGTGAAACTTCTTTCGGCGGCGGCTTTTTAAGATGGGAAAAACAATTGAACTTACGATGACACTCTAACTGTTAGTAAGCACTGTAAACGTTACCGATACTGCTATATATTACTATGTACATATATCGTGTATATACGTAATAATTTTCTAGTTGCCACTTCTGTTGGTACTCCCGAAGTGTCACTTTGTGTGTGTCACAAGTGTCTTTCTTAAACGAACTGACTACCGACTAACTTTGGGCAACCGCAGAACACGCAAGGCAGTGCTAACCTAAGCTCCCTAATGATATTTACGCATATGAATAGCATACCAGAAAGCATGCCGAAGCATACCCGAAAGATGCCTATACTATAGGAATACTTACGATACTCACTTTCCGAACTCAACGATTAATATTTTCTCATACGAGGACACGTTTTTACTAATGGCATTGTGCTAGCAAAAATGTAGTGATAGGACCATTGTCGGCCATACTATTAAGAGATGATGGGCGAATATTTGTTCATTAAAATGAACACAACACGTCCTCCTATCGATTTAGTGCAGTTCTGCATGACCCTGTGTAAGTTATTTAACTAACTATGTAGCCAATTCAAGAAAAAAACAATTAGTAACATTCTCTCGAAAAACGATACCGTGAAATAAAATATTAGTTCTACACAAGAGCTAGTATTATTTTTCGTACAAATAATGTGAATGAATGCTTACCTACTAATGATTCTTGAAAGCCATACTCGGATTACTGCTTCGAAAGAAAAAAAACAATCGAATTATGATTATTATTAACACGTTATGATGAGTCCAGCGATTTCGCAAACTGTATAATAATATGTTAATATGTACGAACGCGAAATTGTAATGACAAATGAAAATCGCATTCCAAGCTTGAATTCCGAATGATTTCGACCAAGGTAACGGGTTCTTGCAGTTTTTAAATTGCATGCGTTCCATTTTACAGTTTGAATACCGTGTAAACGGTATTAATTGAATTTAAATTTTCACCTGCTGTGAAAATAAATAAATAATTATTAAAAAGGTTGAGTTTGAGAGATTTATTAGAGTTTGCTCACTTTGCAGTACCTACTGCTACTACTTTGGTTTGATTTCTACCTATGCCCAGGCCAACATTTCAAAGATGAATACAGATACTTGATCCGTGTTTTATTTACTTATGTATTAAAAATGATATCAGCTATGATCCCTAATACATTTAGGTACATGCATTTTACATAATACCTACTTCCATAAGCCTTCCTTAGTTTGGGGCTAATCGATGTTGCGTGAAAAAGTTTAGAACAATATTTATTATCATTATTTATAGTTAAACGCTGAATTAGTAGAAAATGTTGGCAACACCGACCTGACAGATATAAAATTTACCGCCAAATACCGGAATTTGATTTTTTAGTTAAACAAACAGAAAAACATGAAATAAAAATGATAAAAGACCATAATTATTGGTCTAAATATTACAGCAGTAATATATAAAAATACCTACCTAATACGTAAATAAATTGTGATTTTCTCAAGTGTAATGTTTTCAATTTATTTAGTGACGTGTATAACAAAATTAGTTTAGAGTTTGCTTTCACGAAATGTGTAAGTATAGGCACATGTCATAATTAAACTAAAAAAGACATATTTTTTTGCAAACCCTTCAAAACTTTGATGAACCTATCGAAAAGACTCATTTGTTTATTAAAAAAAATACTTTCAAACCTTTGGAATGAGCAAACAAAAGACAAAAGAAAACCATTCTGCGCAGTGTATTGCATTTTAGCTAAGGTGAATTCAAAAGCAACCCCTACTGTCGAGCCATGCAATCACAAAACCTAGGGTAGTAAAGGAAGGGTAGAACGATGAGAATGTATCTAAAAATAGGTATGTACTTCAAATCTGACGATAAGTCCTTAGGAATCTTTACAGCACTCCTAATGAGGCATTTTTAACCGAATTCAAAAAAGTAGGCTTCTCAATTCGACCCTATACATTTTTAGACCGTTAGATGGATGTGAAAACCTATAAGAATAGTTATCGTTCTTAATAGCGTTACGGTTTCTTTTTTTTTTTTAATGATGAAAAGCTTACGTCAATATGTATAATTTGATTCCAATATATTTTTATTAACCATTGTAATTGTAAGGTGGCCTGAAAGAGATAGCCTGTAGCTATAAAGCTGCCGCTTGTAACACAAGTTTTCCACAAGGCTCCCATAAAACTAAGCTTTGCTATCAAAGGAATTAATGAACATTTCGAATATATTAGTATGAAGAAAAATCAGAACAAATACCAACATATTTAAGTGGGGTTAGTTTTTTAAACAAGCCTCATATAATTTTTGGTTTTTGAAATTTGCGGCCCGTTATGGCTTCGCTGGAATATTGACAAAAATTAAGACAATCAGTAAAAACCATAAAAAAAATATCACAATAAAAGCTGTCCTATCTCTCAAGTGAAACGAAATTACACATAAATACACTCTTTCGTGAATATAGTTTGATTCAGTGGAAAATTCACTGGGAACAATTATCATGACACTGGATTTTTATATATGTCAAGAGGTCATTCGAACAGTATTGGATTTCAATACGAGGCGCAAGCGGTGTGCTGTCATCGCTTCGGCAGAGTCCGGATTATTACGTCGTGCGAGGCTGCTTGAAGACATTTCGGAAGGGAGCACATTCCTCCTCCGATAGCCGTCGTGTGACCACGTAGTTCGGGAACTGTCTCACGTCTCGTTGATAAGAACTTTCTAATAAGAAAAATTGTACCACGTGTCTAATCGAGTAGTACCTACTTTGTGTTAACTTGTAAAGCTCCTACGCATTTGTTCTTGTTCGTGAACCACATCGAAGCCCACAATGTTTACTGAAGAGGACCAACACCAGTACCATCCATCCTGACTCTCTTAGTACCACTTCCGCCGACATCAGAAGTGGGATACGAGCAAGACAAAGAGAAGCGCACTACGAAGAGATAACGACGGGAGTGAAGACAAATGGTGTTTACTATTAAAAAGGCAAAATTCAAAATAATCGAATGAGACCCCGAGAAGAGCGACATGGATGCACGGACGTGGTCATAATTTAAAGAGTTGTTTACTGCAAGATTCGTAAACACAGAAACGCCCGCCGGTGCCCTATTGAAATTAAACAACGACAAATCATAAGAGAGCGCATCTTTAGCGACTAACAGACAGCGCGTTCAACCTTCGAGACATGACCCTTATCAGCAAGTTGCAACCACAAGCTCGATCGTTTGCTACAAAGGTGAAAACCAAGGACACATCTTCACTCGCTGCCCAGTAGGACGCAGCAGCATCGAGACATCGCGCGTACAACATAGCGAGCGATGGGTTGTCATGTGCATTGTCGATCCCCAACAGGACCGTTTTTAATCAGGTCAGTCGTTTTCAATTTGAGTCTGGTGCTGAATGTTATCTTATTAAAGAGAGTGTGTGAAAAAAAAAAAATGTTGTCGTAAATGCGAGCAAAATATGGCTTACAGGGGCTAGTCAGCCAAGTGTCCCTATACAGTAAAATGCAGATTTTAAGTGTTGTTGAGAAGGATAATAATTTAATTGAAATTTGGTTGCATGTTTTGCCTGATGCCAATTTGCGAAGTGATATGATAATAGGCTGTGTAAAGATTATCTCATGGATTTTAGTATTAGCATTACCGCGACACATTTTGTTCCATGACAGACAATGTAGACAATAATTGCAATTTACATCTAGTCCCGGTTGGCACACGGTAACGGACCATCTGGTTACGATACCTAACTAAAATAATTTAAAATTAATTGACACCTTAGTTTCCAAAGAACAAAAATCTTTGATTATATCTCAGTTAACCCATTATTTGGATTATTTTATGAGCGGGATGACGTGAATTCGCGTGACGACATGTGAATGTAATATTCGTCAAGCAGATTTTAATTTAACTGATTGCAATTAATTGAAACCTTCATGTAAAAGATTGATTTGATACCGCGAGTCCACAGGTGGTAGCTTAGTGTCTTTAAACAATAATGATAAAAGACATGGCACGCGTAGATTTCTTGTCGCGAAATCATCCCCGTATATCGGATCTGAGTTTAAAGCAGAATTTAAGAAAATAGTCAAACTTAGCTGAACTAATTTGTAATTGGTTACTTGCTGAAAAGTAGCGCGACTTTGAAATGTCTAAGCTCATTACTGATCTAACTAGTGGACAATTAAATGATGACTGAACAACAGAACTTACGATATTCGCAAAGGTCTCTATCGTAAGATGCAACGTAACAGTCGTACTTAGTGCTTACCAATATTACCTGGAGCGATCAGATTGTCAGTCGTGAACAACGACATGAATCAGTCATTCATTTCGGCTAAAATCTTAGAAATTTGATGACATTTTGAGCATAACAGGGTTATTGTTAAAGTTAATGTTAACTACAGTAGAAACAAAAGATCGTTCATATCAAGACTCCTTAGTCAACGTCAACTTGTTATTTTTAACTGTACAATCAATGTGTGACAAAAGAACTGTTTATTGATAAGGTAATACAGCCCGTTTCATTTATCCGCTCACAACCTAGAGTTCGAGATTGACATAAATGTGGTGTGAGATGATGCCTGACACATAGAGCATGCCGCCACTCATGAAACGCGTAAGTTTGTTCAAACAAAGGCGCACGTAAATCAATTCTCTGTTGGTGACTTTGTTTTGATTATGAATGAGAAACGTAATCAAACAAAATTTGATCAGAATTATGAAAGTCCCTTTGTGGTCATAGAGTTGCAGAGGTTCTTTGTGGAGACCACTATTAAAGACGCTTAATATTTGTAATCGTGCCTAAAAGTATGCACACGATAAGTTGAGAAAGATGCCGGAGAATCAAAGTATAACTGACGAGATTGTAGTAAAGGAAAGTAACGATGGTTAGAGATGAGAATAGTGCGTTGAGTTTGCATAATGGTCGGACCGTAGCAGAGGTTGTCGTGTAGCCGTAGCTCAGTAGAAATCGGCGTCTACTGTTTAGTAGTCCGTGAGTACGCGGTGGGCAGTCAACTCTGGCGGAGGTTTGGATGGGTTTCAAGGAAACCATTGTGAGTCAGTCCGGTGACTCGGCGATCCTGGAGGATGCGCATGATGGACCAGAGATTATGTAGAGCTCAAGCACATGTTTTGATTCAGCTGTGATCTATGTGACTCTAGTGAGTACATATTTTGGTCATCATCAAGTCAGTCGTGTGTTTTGATTTTCCCAATTCTTTTGTTTGTTGATGTTGATTTCTTATCGAAGCGCCATAAAAAAAAAATGTATTGAGAGCCTCCTCCTCTTTTTGTGAAGTCAGTTATAGATAGAGTTTTGTTGAGTTACTGGTTTTCTGTCAATTGATTTGACGAAAGGTCAGGAGTGACCGAGCTATGTGATACTGTGCTTGGAATATTGTTCCAGATGAACACACAGAGACGTGTGTCCAGCAGGATGGCCGTGTCAAGAGGTCATTCGAACAGTATTGGATTTCAATACGAGGCGCAAGCGGTGTGCTGTCATCGCTTCGGCAGAGTCCGGATTATTACGTCGTGCGAGGCTGCTTGAAGACATTTCGGAAGGGAGCACATTCCTCCTCCGATAGCCGTCGTGTGACCACGTAGTTCGGGAACTGTCTCACGTCTCGTTGATAAGAACTTTCTAATAAGAAAAATTGTACCACGTGTCTAATCGAGTAGTACCTACTTTGTGTTAACTTGTAAAGCTCCTACGCATTTGTTCTTGTTCGTGAACCACATCGAAGCCCACAATGTTTACTGAAGAGGACCAACACCAGTACCATCCATCCTGACTCTCTTAGTACCACTTCTGCCGACATATATATCAAGATTTGTAAGCGCTCACGGTCAGAACGGCTTTGCTGTAACTCCCGCCACGCCTTGCTTGGTTATTATTTTTGTATTTTATAGCAACGAAAATAAAGTAGAATAGTAAAAAAAGTATTTTCTCAGAAACGTGAAGACCTACTAGTACCGAAAGCATAAATTAAAGTAGTTAACCTCCGGGGGAGCGTATGGAAGTGGACAGAGAGTAATTTTATGGGAGCGTTCAGTTTACGTCAACAGGGTGTAACTTGAACCTTGGCACATTACGTCGAACTATTTCCATTGTACCTACACATACTATAACGGAAAACACCATAATAATCGTAGTCTAAGTCTTATAAAACACTATCACGGAAAACATTACCAATATCCTGCTAAAGTATGTAGTATGTTTTATAGTATGTATGGTTTTAATAAAATCATTGACAAAAGTCGGCAATGAAAGATTAAGAAACTTATTTTGAGGTATACTATAGAGCTATCTATGGACATTATAAAAGGGACAAAGGTCAAGTAAATTAAAAAATGCGTAAATAAATAATTCTATTTGTATGTGTCATCTATGCCAATTATTGAAACTATTTGAGCTTAGACATTACCAAAAAAATTTAAACTGTTCATTCATAAAAACACGAATGCGTATTTATACGCTACGAGTACCATTGCTTCAAAATGTTTTGACGTGACAACGTCTTAAATTAGGTTGCGGCTGGGAGTCACTTATGAAAAAGTGTAACGCTCGGTAACGTTACGATGAGTCACCGAACGAGAGAGAGGCCCGCCGAATGCCTTGCGTCTCTCTCCCACTCAACTATGATCGGTCTGCCGCGCGCGCAGCACTAGAGAATTAGGCGCATTGAATCGGCGCATGCTTGTGTCTCTGTCTTTGTCTTTCTCGAACGTTCTTGGCGTTGGAAAAACAAGAAAGCGTCATAATACAAGTTCACACGTGTGGTTAAAGTATCGTCAGCTGTGTCTGTAGTGAAAATGTGGAGTGCTTAGATTCGTCATTTACAACAACTACAACAATAAAGGTAAATAATTGTACACTGATATTTCATTATCGTAAACTATGATTGATTGATTAATTTCTTAATTTCATGAAAATACGTATAATCTTGATTGCGTATCAAACGTTTCTAAGTCAACTACGTTAAAAGGAACAACTATCGACTTGACTTTCGCAAGACACATTACAGCAGAAACACTTCCTTTCATTTCATATTTCTCCTATCATCGTCCTATCCTCAACAAAATCACTCAAATAGGAATTAGTTAAGTTTAAGTTTACATGTACAATGTTTTAGTAAACAAAATATATTTCTATAGTTAAAATTTGTGCAATTCTTATTTTCATTCAATTCCTTGTTCCTATTGTGCAATTTAATTATATTCATATCAATAAATATTCTACCGAGAAAAAGACGTTGTCACGTAAAATCTTCGCCCGTAAAACCGACTTTACAGGCAACCAGATTTTTTTTGATACGAAATCTTTTAAGTTGATTTAGTAAAAATATCATTCGAAATGCAAAATTTACATGTGAAACTATTCCAACTGGTTTTTAACGCGCCATTACGCAATGAGTGGCACCTATTGTCTATTTCATAAGTATTATTTAGTGAAATTTGGAATATGCTTATCGATTTAGATATAACGTCAATTTAAAAAGTTTTTAAAATGAAAAATAAGCAATAAAATTACTAATCCTAATAACAAGAATATTTTATCACACAGTTTGTATTATATTTACTTTATCACTCAATTTTTTATCACACAAAGACTCAAATCCATACGCAAATAATTAACGACATCAACAAATAAAATCTAAACTATTTCCAGAACTTACAGTATATCTAGAGAAGTAAAATAAAAATAACGCTAAATAGTAATGCGCCAACGTAATCCCCTTTAAACGTTAATATTTCAAGAGAGTAATTACAGGGTACCAAAATAGAGCGCAATATCGGCAACAATTTGGACTCTTCATATTCAAATAGGTACGTTCTACTGTGCTGTTATGGGCAAGCGAGGTAATCAATGCTCTATCTTCATCTTACTATCCGGCGCGTGTTTCGCTCGTCCCGTCACGTTTTATTACAAAAAAGAGGAGGTGTCATGAGACACCTAACTAAAAATGTGTTAGCTATTGCTCTCTCTTTTCTTTTCGCTTGAAATGATAGAGACAGAAACAGCAAAGCCATAGCCTATTTAGTTAGGCGGTAGAGAGGCAGGCAGAAAGATTTCTACGGATAAAATAGAAAACGACACAATTTGCGAAAAAAATTGCATACTTTTATTATTTATAGTATGATCAGCTGATAAACAAAGTTGGCAACACTGGCCATTGGCGGTTTTACGCGTCACTTCCGTTATTATTAGTCTCACATTTTTCCGTTCGGTTGTGCATTAAAATATCTTTCTCCTCCAACCCTGCACTGAAGAACTTCAATCCAAAGAACCTATCACACTAATTTATAAACTAGTATAGATAGACAAGACTACTCAGAATAATAATTAGGAACTTATAATAAAGTTACATCAGCCCTATCCATTAGTACCTGCATTCCAAGATTTAATTACAGCAACTCAATCGAAGACTCAAGCCCATGGTGTGAAAGCATCGGTCCGTTTATAGCTGGCATGGAATTTCTTAAGTGCCAGTACCGACCACTTAGTCTTTTGTTATACAAATGCAAGAGTACCGTTTATACGTTCTGATAACCGCATAGGGACAGGTGTGTTTTGTAGGTGACATGTTATAGGAACTTTCAAATATTCTGGCGATGCCAAAACAATGTTAAGAACGATTTGCACAGTATTCAGATCATTTTATAAAGGTTCATTTGTTTTTTTTTTAAGATAAGTAATCACCAATTTTCTGTACTTGTTTTGTTGCTGAACTTCCATCGCCCAATCGTTTTAAACGCTTTGTGTCGCTCGTTTTTCTATCGCATTAGAACCCAGGGTCCCATGACCCTGGCGGCTAGTGTCCACTACGTTAACATGTTTACACTGGAATCTAAGTTAAGTTTCAACCGCAATTGGCAGTCTTTTTTTTAAATAAATGTCTAGCTAACCACGCGTGACTAATTATTTACCAGTTAAAAATACTAAAACGTTCCTGCAAAAAGCTTAGAAATGTAGACTATTTGATATTCGATCAAGATACTTATGTCTGAAACCTAAGAACGGATATCAGTAATAATTATTAGTAATTATTGAATACGAATAAAATTGAGTACCGATAACAGAGCCAAAAATGGATGGAAAAATGCCTGAGTCTAATAAAAAAATTTAATAGTCGTGTGGTAAGATCGTAAGTTTCTACGAGACTTACCTACTAACCAGTAAAGTGCAAGCTATACCTATTACCCGTATGCTCCGGTTTTAAGGATAATATCTACAAAAACATGACAGAGCAAAGAGAACCATCAGATACATCTTCATGCTACGAACGAGTGCTGCAGTACTGACCGCCTAACAAGAGCTCGTCAAATGGTGCAACTCTTCTTGTTTAAAGTATTTCGTGTCACTTCATTGCTGGGTGCACGTGTTGTTACCATAACGCACTTGTAATGGTCGTCTCCTCAATCTTATAAAAGCGGTAGGTACGAGTTTAAAAGCATTGGCATGTGAAATTCTAAACCTCGGTCACAAAAACAATAACTCCCAAGTTCTTTAGCCAAGGTTCGAGTTAGAGGAACGTGTGTGAACGCTGAGGCTCTAAAATAAGTTATAGCTAATTCCCTTTGGTCTCAGGAATGCAGTTTCTGTTGTTCGCAGTTATCTAAACAACGGGCGAGCTAAACGTGCGCCGAGACACGCACATACGAACTCTAGGTAAACTTGTTCAAAAAGACTGAACCTAGGAAACCTTAGCCGCCATATTAAATAACCCAAGTCGCTATCGTATCAACTTGCCTTAAGGTTAAGGCGAGTTTTGCCTGTTTACACTAAAATATCTATGTATATTAAAATGTGAGTACCAAATTCTTTTGAGTAATGTGCAAACATTACTGTGTTCCGGGTTGAAGGACAATGTTTCCACAGAAATTACAGGGCATAGAAATATAACAGCTTAGATCTGTGGGTGTCGAGCGCAGCGCAGTGCTAGGTAATAATTTGGACTCTTCATGTTCCATAGCTGCGTGTCACAGTGCTGTTTTGTGGCAGGCATGTTGCTTACCATTAGGCACATGTCCTGCTCGTCTCGTCACTATATATTATAAAAACAGGTATAATTATGTATGTGTTTTAATTCGTTCAATGTTTTAAAATATAAATTTAAATACAGATTTGAATTAGGTCAATGATAGTAAACTCGATTTATTCAGTAGGTACCTACTATTATTAATAAGCATAAGCAGCCCACTAAATGTTCCCACTGCTGGGACTCGGGGTCTTCTCTCGCAAGGAGAGAGTTAAGGCCATAATCCACCACGCTGGCCAAGTGCGGGTTGGTGGATGACACATGACCTCGAAATTTTCTAGGTACATGTCGATTTCCTCACGATGTTTTCCTTCACCGTTTTTAAGTTAGCGGCATTAAGCACATGACTTCGAAAAGACAGTGGTGCGCGTGGTGGGATTCGAACACGGCGGCTCCGGATCGGCAGTCGCCGTTCTCCCGATTAGACCAGCCGTAACTTCGATTATTATTTACCAGATTATAATTAAATTACCAGATATATATTGTCGTTATATTAGGTAACTAGCGAGTCTCCGATATTCCGATGCAGCTTCATGTATCATGTTCACAGATAAACTAACGTCTGAACCTTTTACCCGTAAATATTGTACAACAAACTGCATCAAAATGTCGGGAACTGGCTCCGCTAGATAGCCACGATAAACATCCGGTAACTTTAGTAGGTACTAGGGTTAATAATGTCATGTTTATATAGGGTTTAGAAATTGTAATATGTTTTTGCATTAATAGTAATTAAAGGAAAAAAATAATTAATTAAAATAATTAATTGTACATTAAAATAATCCTGATATGTTTTAATGACCTGATGTGGTAAACATAAGTTCAATGCTATAAAGTGCAATATTTGTCATTTCTGGGTCGCTGTCTACTTTTTCACTCTTTCTGTAAGAAAACTACTACACCGAAAAAAAAAAAAAATTCATATTTAGTAGGTACTCAGAGTTTTATAATAACTTTCTTTTGCAAAACCAAAAACTTCGAGAAATAAGTGGTGTTTTCCGTGCATAATAAACAATTTAATGTACACGAATACATGTTCTATTTTTATTATTGACCGGCTAAGGCTTAATTGCCTTCTCGCCTGGTGTTAAGCAACGAAGTGGTCTATTATGGAACCCGATTCACTCTCAATTGAGAGAGTTTCCATCATAGACCACTTCGTGCAAACCAGGGAATTTATTTCCATACGATTACAACTTAGCCACTGTAAAAAACTATTAAATAAATATCCATTGAAGAGCCTAAAATATTATATTTGCAACGTAACATAACGTAATAGAAACTAAATTAATTTTATTACTTTTTGACACGGTGATTTACAGACGCTTAAGTTCACTAATGTTAGTTTATTTAAATATTCATAAGCATGTATGTATATATACATAATTATGTAGCCCTAAATTGAATTATTACATTTTTATGTAAGATTTTGAACTTATCCAAATGTTTCTGAATAGATCGGTACTTAAATGTTAGTAATTAAACATACATGGTAATTAAAAATGCCAATAAATCCTGAACCCATTCTAACCTTGAAATGATTCGGCAGAAATACAGTTAAAGCGTCTAAATGGCATTAAAACTAAAATGCACCTTAAGGTCACAAATACATGCTTATTTGAATTCGTATGTTTAGATTAATTAGCAAAGCTCAAGTACAAATATGTGATAATTATTGAGATGTTTCGAAACATGTTTTTACGACAAAATCAAGGACTTCTTTGATGTTTGAAAGATATCTTTGAATGGAACATGATTTGTTAAAATTGAAATAAAAATCAATATTTGGTTAGGTACTTTTTAACAAAAATTGTGGAGTTTACGTGCGTAAGACCGAAAAATTATTTTCGTATACTTGATGGAGACCGCAAACTGGAAAACGTCACGTACTTAGGTCACCCTGACTAACTGACTAGATGGAGTGACGATATACGTAAGGAAACAGGCAGCGAGTGGAAACATAAAACAAGGACATGGTTGAGTGGTGAGCCATGGGAGAGGCCTAGCAGTGAATTAGAGTAGCCATGATGTTTTGAACTTTTCATGTTCAAATTGCATTGAAATCATTGATATAAATAAAGAGTTCAATGGTTGAAATTGAAAAATCCTCAGGGATGCAGATAGGTTTCGAACCTAGCACATCACGTCAATCGGAAATTCTCGTCACTAGATTGCCTCTGATTCACGGGTTAGTGAAGATACATTAAAAACAAACAAAGCTATAAAATATGGATGCAACTATTTAGTACGTATTTAACAGTAATAGTTATTACAGTGCTACCAACTTATTTGTAGAACGATCAAAAGAGGAACTACTGAGTTTCAAGTATTGAAGAACACAGAAGTTGTCTAATGTTGTAATAGGTGGAAACATTTTTCGATTGTGGTGCACTCGCTACCTTATACAGACAAGTTGGTCGTACTGTAGGTAGGTACGTTGTAAAAGTATGGTAGATATAAATACAGATAAAGCTTTAGGTACGAGTATAATACGCTACTATCTGAATGTATACTCCTCTACTATAGGTTCCATGCGTAACCGTGTACCAGGATCATATATTAACTTCAATAGCTTTAGAACTATAGGGATTCTGCCACCAGTATACCATGACCTCCTAATTCAATTTGGCAACGCATGGTGTTAAAGCACTGAATATTTTCAAAAGGTCTGACTAAAATAGACATGCTGGTGTGTTAGCGAGTTCTTTGTCAAGTCCAAAGTAATAAGAATAGCTAGACAATGATGGGAATGACCAATATTGGCCACGCTTCGCTGTGCAGAATGAAAGAAGCAAATAAAACATTATTATTTTACTCCGAACAGCAGACTAACATCTAGACGTATTTATAAACCGCTCGACTAATTTCGACAAAAAATAAATGGGGGGAGCGCCTGGGAAATACGAGTATTATCCCTTTCAAATCTAAACAAATCTAAAATATCTACTTAAAGAAGATTGCGACGAATTATTAGTAGGTTAAAAATAATTATCGATACGATAATTATGATATAAGCAAAACGAGTAACTCCATAGTAGCAAATTTAAAAGGGATTGTTTAATTTTAAATTTTAAAGTTTATTTTATTAACCAAACACTTAATAAAAAAATATTAACGTATCAAAATAAAAAAGCAAACATTTCAACAAAAAAAAAAAAACAAATGTGTTTCTTCTACAATTTCCAAAGGGATTTTGGTTTTTTATTTTGATGAGTTAATTATTTTTAATTAGTTAGTAGTAGTAATTCTGTGATATTTGCTACTACGGAGTTATATGTTAGGCGAATTAAGGTATCGATATTAGGTATGTAACATAATAACAGGTAATTTTTGATATTAGCAATTGTTTTTTTTTTTAAATAAGAAGTGACGAGACGAGCAGGACATGTGCCTGATGATAACCAACATGCCAGCCACATAACAGCACAGTGACACGCAGCTATAGGAACATGAAGAGTCCAAATCATTACCTAGCACTGCACTGCGCTCATCACCCAGAGATCTAAGATGTTATATCTCTAAGCCCTGTAATTTCTCTGGAAGCATTGCCCTTCAAACCGGAACACAGTAATGTTTTCACATTACTGTTTGTTTGATTAGGTATAAGTAAACAATAAATTACATAAAAAATAATTGAAACGTATCTATCAGTAGATCGATATGTTTTACAATAAAGCTAATAAACCTATATTACAATGAGAACTACGCTAAACTACATACCTAACTACTTGGTGTTGTGGTTTACATCCGTTGTGATATGCCAATATTTTGATAAAAATGTAGGTACATTTCAGTTCGTTCTTTCCGGTACAATCGTTGCTCATTCCTCGTAATTAAAGGAATAAAATTATTATTAGTATCAAAATTACTAGGTTTTAAACTGTCTTGAGTCCTTTATTTTCTTCGTATTAGGTATTTTATTTCTCTACAAAAATGGCACGTAAATAGAATACATTAGGTTATAGTGAAGTAAAGCATGCTTTTGGTAGTCACGATATTTAAGTAGGTATTGGTCAAATTGTAAGGAATATCACTTTCATGTTCATTTGTATATTATGTTTATTTAATTATAAACATAACACTTAATCACGGTGCAAGTTTATTATTATTTAATTACATCAACGTTTCGGCGGCGTTATAACCGTTGGCTTCGTGGTCACGAGAAGACTTGGATATTTAATATTCGTAGGCACAAATATAATTATCTTGGAACCTGATATTAACTTTAAATTTTAACTCATATACTTACATACCTACTACCTGTATTAAAACTTTGTTGGACTCGTACTTGCGTTCTAATGCTATTTTTACGTGTTATACCACTTACTATACTACTAATATTATAAATGCCAATGTCTGGATGTTTGTTGCTCAATCACGTCGTGACGTATGAACGGATTGAGCTGAAATTAGGAACATAGTATATAGTCTGGAAAAACAAAGCTAGGTAGAAAAAATAACGGGAATGAGATCGCAGGTAAAATCGCAAAACGTTGCTAGTTTATAAAATTCCTTACATTTCCTTTTTCCTGGGCTAATAAGTAGCCTACATGCTATTCTAGACTGTAAACTGTGTTTCTTTCAATCTGATTTCTGGCTATTAATGGTTGTCTGGAAGAAATCGGTATAAGCGATAACGCCGCCATTTATGGCACTGGTTATACGTTTTTTTATTTGCTATTGTTTTTTCTCTGTATATGCTGTATGTGATTTGCATTGTAAAGTGTTTCTGTCTGTCTGTCTGATCCGTTCAATTGTTCCCACGTGAATCGTGATTGAACAAAAATCCAAACATTCACTATATATATATTGTATTATTATAGTATTATTATATTGTATATATATTGTAGTATTTAATTAGTAGTATTAGGAAAAGTGTCACCTCGCTTCGCCTAACTTTAAGCTGGTTGCCTGGAAGAGATTGCTCTAAGCAATCAGGCCGCAATTTGTGGTGCTAGTTCATAAGTGTTCTACTGTAACATTTCTGTTTTTGTGTCACAATAAAGAGTTATCTATCAATATATAATACTCGTATTAGTAGGATAGGTAATAATATGATACTAATTACTTACTATATCAATACCTACATGATTATTTTAAATAAACCGGTACAATACGTTGCTCAGTTTACACTCATCGTATTTATCAAAGTAACGGTGGATACAACACTATTCGATAAATCACGACGAAACAATCTAACTGGACAAGACACCGGTTATAAATAAAGTGATTGAAATTATCTCTTATTATTGAAAGCTAGCTAGCTGTGCCTCGTGGCGTCAATCGCGGCACAGCGAACAGTTTTACACCAGTTTTTTATAATGCTAGTAACATTATAATAGTGATTGTTTGGATGTTTACCTCAATACGTCGTAACGTCTGAACCAAAGAGTTTACGTATACTACGTATAGAGTTGGCACAAACGCTTTACACCGAAAGCACGGGTAGAATCTTTCTTGCCTTGTCGCTCTTGTGGAAGTGTCATACTTTTGTCGCTCTGTTGCCATAGAAAGTATGCATGTTATCTGCTTACGATTGACACAAAGCAACCGTGCGGAAAATCTAGCTCTATACGTAGTATATGTTTGTAAACTCTTTGGTCTGAACAGATCGAGCTGAAATTTAGAACACAGCTAGATTATAGTCTGGAAGATCATACAGACTTCTTTTACTTTGTTAATCCAGGTAATAATATCTTATACCCAGAAAAACGGGGAAAGAAACACATAAACTTTAGCCTTTATAAATGTGCCTTAACATAAGTGTGACTACTACCGCCCCGCGGTTGTACCCGTGCAGTTCTCGTTCGCATAATTTTCCCGCTATGAACAGTACAGTTTGTTCCAAATTATAATCTATCTCTGCACCAAATCTCATCTACGTCCGTTCAGTAGCTCTTGCATGAAAGAGAACATACTTCCATAAATCCATTCACACATGCAAATGTTTGCAAACAGCAATGCAATCCTCTAATCTCTAAGCTATTGGCAGGATGTAAATAGTTTTATGTTCATGGTCCATATTAATATTACAATTTCAGAAGTTTATATATATACTTTATTGATTGTTACTCTTTCATTTAAAAACTGCTGAATAGGTCGACAGACCTAATTTTAGACCAGACCAGACCAAAATTTTATGCCTATCCATTTTCTAGTCCTGTAGATACAGGAATAAAAATATGTAGCACATAAGTAGCGCATAGGCATTTTATTTTAATAAAACTACACATACGACAAAAAAAGCGGGTAGCCCGCGGGCCGCGCCTAATAGACGATATAAGATATAACCAGCTATGGTGCTGCTAGTTTATTTGAGTCTTTAAAATTAATAAAAAATCGACGTCCATTATCGTTTTCATATAGACAACTTGTTATTAGTGTTAGACATTTGTAAGACCACTTTTGGTATAATTGTGAGGTTAAGCCAATAAAAAAGTTCACAAGCCAATGAATCAAAATTTGGGGCTTCCCTAAAGATACAGTCTTGGTTT
The DNA here is from genome assembly GCA_017562165.1 of Ectropis grisescens. Lineage (NCBI taxonomy): Eukaryota > Metazoa > Arthropoda > Insecta > Lepidoptera > Geometridae > Ectropis > Ectropis grisescens. The sequence goes on along the minus strand of CM029781.1, from coordinate 11,317,394 downwards.
CTTTAAGTCAAGTGTGAATCGGTTTTTTCTAGGTAGGCGCGCTCCAGCGTATCCACTTTCAAGCCAATGTAAGTACTACAAGTTACATTAAATATAGAATACCTCGACATTTAGCCGTTTTTACTCGTGCACAAGATGCATGTAACTGTAACGAAATTTCGGGAATGCGCTTTACCATATAACCACATAATAAGTAGGTATACCGTTATAACATAAAACTATATTTACAATAAATTCATTTGTTATTGTACACCTAGAAATTAGGCATGCACCCACTCAATAGATAGTAATCACTTCAATGCATTTAAAAACCAACTTTAGAGCTTACATTTCGTTTTTATGCAATTGGGATAAGGTCTAAATTCCAGGGCTTACCAGCAAGCACTCGGGTTGTCCTGTCTGGACTATTGTGTGCCTTGCGAGGCGTCTATTGATTGAGCGACACATAATTCCAGCACCCAAGCTTCAAACAAGTGCTCGTATTTCAATACTTACACATTGTTACCAGTCTCAAAGGAAATGCGTAAGCAGTGTCATTTTCATATAACAAGACAGTCCAATTTCGATTTTTATTCACTTGTACATCTCTATAGCAATGCGTTACAATATGTGAAACATTATATTTAAACAGTCTACAATCAATCACTTTGAATTCTTTCTTCTACAGAATGATTTCTTTCGAGTCAAACTTTGGCATAGGCAAGATAATTAACCAGAGCATCTTGAAGATATTGAGATAGTCTCTTGTCTTGTATAATCTTCGCTAACTTTTGAATCACCTAACCAATTATATGAATAAACAAACTTTAAATGCGTATAAGTATAATGTATACTACTTACTACCAATTACTTTGGGTATCCAAGGAATTACTTATAAGCCAAAAACATTTCAAATTGTTATGTATGTTTGTTACTTCTAACGGAATCAAAGAGTAAAAATTGAACTTCGTCAAGTTTAGTAATACCTACAGATATTTAAATAATTTTCCATATAATACACATACATAAGTGAATATTGCCAGATATTCCTACATTCGTACAGTACTAACTAGTCCGAAACGAAGCAAAGCTTGCATTAAAAGCCAGTTAGATAAAATAATACATATTTAGCCGTAAATACATACTTTGAAACACAAAAACACCTAGAACAAATATTTGTATGAATAATAACACAAATATTTGTCCTGAGAAGGAATTGAACCCAAGCAATGTAAGCTCTATTACTGGCAAAAGTACGCAACCATCTATAATAAATATACATATTTATATCGACAGTGTCGACAGAGGGGCGTGATTCAACCGTGACTACCTATGACCACTTATGCATAAAGGGGGGTACATGCGTAACGAAAAATTTACAAGCACATTCAAACTATAGGTACATAATAATCAAGCTATCAATCATCATCATCATAATCAGCCCGTGTTCGTCCACTGCTGGACATAATATGCCTCTCCTATAATACGCCACTCAGCCCGATCCACGGTCCTACGTTACCAGCCGCCATCAGTCGTCTTTCGTATATTGTCGCTCCATCCAGTCTCAGGGCGTCCTACACTACATTTACTGATTCGCGGTTTCCACTCCAAAACCCCAGCGGTTATCGGGTCTGCTACAGATGTAACCGGCCCATTGCTACTTCAGTCTGCTAATACGCTGAGGTATGTCGGCTTGCGGATGCAATTCCTCAGAGAAACCCCAAGTATTGCCCTTTTCATAGCTCGATGAGCGACCTTGAGCTTTCAAACCATATTCACTGTCAGTTTCCACGTTTCAGCACCGTAGGTCATAGGGTAGGGTAGAACGCACTGATTGTAAATTTTTGTCTTGAGACTGTGGGATGGGTGACGAGAAGAAACTTTGTTAAGTCTTCGCGTCACCCATCCCAAGCTATCAATAACAAAACACTATCCGATCATCAATCAGTAACAAATAGAAATGTTCACTATGATGTAAATTCTGCAGTAACGAAAATTGCGAGGAAAATATTACATAAAGACACGAAAGACAATTTCTCAATTGTAACTAAAGATGAATATTGCTTTATGGTATGTATTTATATCTACGAATTTCGTTCACTTGGCAACCGCTGGTATACATATTATTTAATCAGTAATTGACATTTCATATTTGCAGATTTCTGAAACCCATTGTGAAATGTAAAGATTAAATTTCAAAACATTCGTTAAAGCTTCCATTGCGGTGGTACCATAAATGTGGCTTAATGCATCATTGCAGAATAACTGAGCAGTGAAAGATGATACTGAGGTCACGTCTCATTATTGAGTGACTTGTAGTATGATATGAACTTGGAAGAACTATGATTTTATGGAAATACAGTTAGTTATAAAGCTAAGGAATTTGCTATTTACTTTGGTTAAGTATGTTGTTTGTTTGGTTGTTATGCTATTAATTTTGTTTTTGGAACGAAATCCCTTACGGCAGCCTTGGAAGTGATAGAGATTTTGCTGCGTGATCAAACTGAAAAAAATGTAACACTAAAGAAAAAAATATGATCGAAGTGAAACGTAAAAACTGCCTGTGACTAGTGTTGCCAACTTAATTTTTCAGATGATCTATACCATAAATTATAGAATTCAGCATTTTTTTTGCAAATTGTGTTGCTGCTGTATTTTAGATGTCCCATGACTCCCATGACATCAAATCTTTTATAGCTAAATTCGAGATACGATTATTGCACTTAAGCCTAAATGTTTTGTCTATAAATAAATACTAGTAGAACCGAACCAAACCGAAAACTATGCATACTTAATATTTACAATATTGTGATGTTTGTGATTTACTGTTATTCCAAAAATATATGTATTATAAATTTAACGGATCATTCCTTATAACAAATAGAAGGAATTGTAAAAGTTACTTACTTATTTACGACGATAGTAACAAACTGCGGATTCTGTAGCGTTTTTTAACTTTTAACATCAGGCGAGATGGCGGTCAAGTGTAAACTTATAAAAGTAAAAAAAACATAAAAAAAAAATTTATTCGTACATACGCATTCTTTTATATACAATGATAATACATCTACATACCAAGTACTTATTGACTTTTTCCTCATAGGTACTGACTTTTGTAATATTTTAACTAATAAATCATATTTAATTACGATTATTTCATTCTTCATCGCAATATAATAACAGGTTACCTTAAAAATAATAGCATTGAACGAGTTCTAAAGCACAGTTGATAGATTGACTGAACTGTTTTTAATGCTCCGGCTTAGGGTCACTAATTCTAATAGCAATATTGTTAGGATGAATGAACACGTTAGGATGAACGACCGTTGAGTTCTTAAAAGCTCCGACTAAGGTCAAGTTAGTAATATGAATGTAATAATGGAAGATTACAAAAAGTTCATAGACTTTTTGTAATCCTTATGAGCTAATGCTTAAATGTTTCGTAACAAGAACTAAGGAGAAATACCGATGACGGATAATTGCTGATGAATCGCTGAACCGGTTCCTGGGTAATATATAACGAAATAACTTGATACAATACTTGCAGCTGATCAGTGAATCAAAACACACGGGGATCACATTTCTGGAGCAGAACATACTAGACTCATAAAAATGTGGTTTCACTTTCACTGAATTCACACTAATGAAGATTGTAAAACTAAAAATATCTAACGACGAGCGGTCGTAGCTTGTCGAATCCATCTTGACTCTCAGGAGTAGAGAATCCTGAGAACAATCGCACACAGTAGAAAGCCAAGCACCATTTAAGAAGATAAATAATAAACTTACCGGAGTGGTATGTTTATTTTTCCACCCACAAAATGATTCAAGCCCGCATTTGCGTACGGACGCACGCAAATCCGCCGGTCCTGGATATAGATGAGCACGGGTTGATAATATGAGGATATGTTGTGGTATCACAGGATAGTTTCGGTAGCGGAGTGAGGAAAGCGAGTTTGAATACACGCGGTGAACGGACACGGCCGTCTCGCAATGAAGCACGCGGCAGACTGTTGGCCTGGCATGCCTGGTGGGCCGAGTATGGTCCCCAAACGACGCACCTCGGAAGTGCGCTCGCCTGAGGGACCGTGAAAGAAGGGCCACAACCCGTCTCGTTTTTTGTCCCGTCCAAGATTAGCGACAAACATTGACGGGTTCATTCAAATCAGGCCTGAATAGAGGTACTGTTAGCGAACTAATATTGACGCTGTCCAATCACACTGGTTATCAAGGTCAGTTAGTCGGTGCGTTAGCAAATACCAGATGATTGTCTAATTCTGAACTGCTTGAACATATAAATATTTATGCTAATTGAATACCCACTAACATAATTTGGGAAACCACATGTTAAACACAATTCGTTGATGATAATGAAATCCAGATTATAAGCACAGCGTATTTGTATACCGGATGGTAATTGGCAAATGTGAATAATGGGAATTTTGTTTAGTTCAGTAATTTGTTTCATTAATTTTAACTTAATAAGCTGCAACAAACGTCATTAGGTGAATATTATACCTACTGCATAAGTACATATTTTTACGAAAAACCTTAAGTTTTGATTCATGTAAAAAGTATTGAAAAGAACTTAATATTGAAATCGGGTTACCCATTAAGTTATACATTAATAAATTATGAATGTCAAAGGTTTTGATTTTTTTTAAATTCAAATGTATTTAACTTAGATGTTCCCGCGAGTTTGTCTGCATTTAATAAGTGGCCATTCCTTTAACAACTCTACATTTTTACGATAACTCGTCAGATCCGCTCAGTTCTTACGACACGAATAAGCGACAAAAAATAAAAAAATCACACTTATAATATTACTAGGATGAACAGAACTTTAAAATCTTTTTTTTTGTAGTTTAAGTCAGACTTCTCCATCTATTATTTATTTTTAATAGTTATAAAAAAACATGTATTGGGCGGTTCGATTACGAACTCGGAACTCTATAAACTTATTTCTACTAAGCGCAAAATTAAACTGCAGGTTTGGTGGATGACACACATGACTTCGAAAGATTTTAGGTACGTGTCGGTGGTTTCCTCACGATCTTTTCCTTCACCATTTTAAGTTAACGGCATTACGCACATGACTTCGAAAAGACAGTGGTGCGTGTGGGGTTTGAACCCGGGGTCTCCGGATCGGCAGGCGCCGTTCTCCCGACTAGACCAGCCGTAACTTCACCCGTAACGTATTTTATAAATTTTTGCTAATTATCATAATTTTCAGTATTTAAAAAAAAATGGAAAATTTGCAGGACAGTTATTTCAAAATGCTCATTTGTTGCGACAACCTCTTTGGTGGTGTGTCATCATGTATCCGATTGAACTTCGTGGTAGGCGGACAGCACATACCTTTAACAGCAGAGCGTCACGCATCTATTTTAGCTTAAAGAATCCAAATCACTGCCTAGTACTGAACTGCGGTTGCCACCTTGATATGTAATTATTGATTTGGTCTGTTGAAAAACGTGCTGTACTTCCACAGACGGTCTTTACAAACAGTCCTACTACAAAGTGAGTGAAAATCACTACTCATGTAATTGCTCCCACAGACAGCAGATTAATTGGTAGTATAGTGTGAAGTCCCATACAAGCGATCGGATAAGACTTCCGGGGGCAGATACTAGGAAGCTACGTAATAGATAGATTTCACAACGTCCCGGCCATAGGATAGGGGCCGGTTGGGAGCTAGCCCGACTGGCATTTGTGTGGTATTTGAAGCTGAGACGTGGAGTAAGGAAACGGCATACGTAACTCTGGCATTTGCAGGTTGGGTCATATGATGCGACAATTTAGTACGATCGTGCATCTTCAACAATTTATGGTTAGTCGTTTCGAGGTCTTTGAAGATAGTTGTATCCTTAGAGTCCGTAGTTATAGGTATATTATCTAACGAAATATGTTTGTGATTCTACTGATATTTTAATTGTGACTAATTAGACGGCTGAACGGATTAGGCTGAAATTCTGAACTTCATTATCCATTATTATTCTATAGACAATCTAATTGTTCAATGGGCCCCGACTATTCAGTTGTTATGTTCCTTTACTAGATTAAATTTTGTTTTCTGCAATAGTATTAATTCAATAATATATTATAGAATTTTAGGTCCTTAGAAATTTAAGTGCTTGTTTTATTCTTTTCAGTTTTTATAGTATGTAAGTACGTAGTTTGGTTCACTTTTTATGAAGTCGGGTTATTTGAGTTTTTAAATTATGTTTATTTTATTATCGCGAGAAAATGACGGAATGACTACCTATGTTTGCCGACGCCATTTCGACAGTTTGGAGAGCTTCAACATTAGGTGGCAGAAAGTAGAACTAAATTGAAATCAATAAGCTAGGCAGGTAATTAAATATCACCTGCAAAATTATTTGTTTTTCTGTTTAATCAAAACATTCACGAAGGAATTTATTTATTTATTATAATATTTATTTACATTTCCGTATGATTAGAGTTAGAAGTGCTAAAACGTGCACATAAAATATAATTTATAGTACGAGATTTGCCTAGTCTGGGGTCAGATGTATGTGTCCACCAGTAAAGGAACATAAAAGTACTACATATTTACAAGTGGAATTTTATAATTGGCCTTTTGGACCTATCATGTTATATTTTTTTGTACATAGCTGTACGATTCTCGAACTTAATATAATAAAAATAAAATAAGTAACGAAACCTATGCCATAACATGTCCGAAAATTAAATATGTATAATTATGCAAATATTATATTTGTAAGTGCTGGTCGAGCTGGTCCCGAGTACTAGTGGAGGGAACTAAAAGTAACCTACGCCGAATAGCACACAAGCTACTTTTAAAAAGGGCGCATACACAACATAATAATTATGTAACATATATGTAACAGTAAACAGTAACATTGTCAAAACCGTCAGATTATAATATCGCGGCAGGTTAGATTAGGTATGTTGTAATCTGGGGTGCGTGGCTCGGAAACCTCCACGTGGTGCACCCTGGGCATCACACAACAACTTGCCTCGGTGGCATTTTATTGTGTGATAGCGAATCCCGGCCGGCGCTGGGAACTTCTACACGCACTCCTCACCCCCTTGAACAGTGCTGGAAGACTTGGGAAGGTTACTCGGCTTATATATCGACCAAGTAAAATTCCTAAGTCTTCCTGATGAGGGTCCTCCACGAGCACTCTGATTAGCAGAGTGCTCAGTGGAAGGACAAGGGCCGCGACGCGGCCATAGAGGCGGAACCGCGGCTATCCCTAGCCGCGGTGGTGAGGGCGGACCTCTCGCTGCCGACCATCTTCGCCGTGATGCTTGACAGTGAGAGGTCGTATGAGGTGGAGGAGCGCGACCCGAAAACCTCTCGCTCCTTCACTGAGGCGGAAGCGGACACGGAGGCAAGCCTGAAGGCACACTCAGGCTCGCGCTCCGTCTCCACTGGAAGGCCTGGGGCGTCGGACGTTAAGAGCCGTCTGATACCTTACCTAGGGATAGGCCTTCCCGAGGAGGTGACGCGCTGGTGGTTTCCGGCGCGTCGCTGGATCCAAATGCGGGGGTGTGGATGCCCATCGCCCGCGAGGCGGGCCAGCAAGGGCGATGGCAGGTGGGTCAGGGTCGTTGATGGGAGTGCGAAAAGTGACCCGCGACCCAGACCCTGGCCATGCCGGAGAAACCTGTGGGGATTTTAGTCGGTAGGGGCACCATGTTGACTCCCATGGTGGCGAGCCCGACATACCCCACCATGTCCCTGCATGGTGGGCATACCTAAAAGTATTTCCCCCACATAAAAAAAGGTATGTTGTCATCTGAGGTGCGTTTAACTTTGTACCAAATTTCAACTCGATCCGTTCAGCCATTCCGACGGGATGGAGCAACAAATATCGAACTGTCACTTGTAAAATATTTGTGGAATTCTCAAATATAGGATCCTAGAAACACTTCCTGTTTAATTATTGTAACATTGTGATACAAAGTGAGATTACCAGAAATCTAAACTAAGAATATTTGTAACTTAACTAAGCTTTACCATACTTGGTTACGAGGTATTGATTACGCCTGTTATTATTAAGCCACAATACTTCAGCGTTTGAAAATAGCATTTATATTTAACTTTTGTAGCTTTACACTTGACGGCTATTTCGCCTGAACCCGACGAAACGGTATAAGATGGAGCGTGCACACTTAGAAAAACCAATTCACTCTCGGTTTGAAAACACCAAAACTGTAACCATCAGGAAAAACCCACACAGTCAACGCATTCCAAAGCCTAGATGTTACCACAAATGTAGAGTCAAACCTCTTCGTTCGAGTCTTTGCAAAGTCAACAAAACAAAACAAAAGTCCGTTCGAAAAAAGTGCATGGTGGTACTAGATCACGGAGACCAGAAGTTAAGTGCAACATAAAATCTGCATCATTACACCACGATTTTCTTTCAAATAAGATTATGAGTAGTTCAAAACATAGGCTACTTTAAAGTAGCCTATATTTTAAATAAATACTCGGGTAACTCACGTTTGATATAATCAGTCCAGTCCGAACCAGCCCAGTCCAGTCCAGAAGCGAACACGCGCGGGCACTCTTCTTGAAAAAGATCGCCAGACGCGATCGAAACTTGAGTCGAAAAGCAGGTCTACTACGAAGTCCGATAAACGATATATCGGCCGAAGTTATGGACGTTTTATACCACGAAACACAATCGGTCGGTTGATCTGATCGGGCGTTTCGTTCATCCCAACCGATACTGATTTGACAGTTTTTGTGTCATCAACCGACCGATTGTGTTTCGTGGTATAAAACGTCCATAACTTCGGCCGATATATCTTTCATCGGATTTCGTAGTAGACCTGCTGGTCTGACTATATCAACAAGAACAAAATTAAAAATTTTGATTAACCCCCGACTACCTCAGATTTGTTATCTATACAAAACATTCTACTAGTCAAGCCCTTTCATTTTATACCCATATTAAGGGAGTTGTGAAAAAAGAAATGTAATTCGCCATTTTGTGGTGGCGGCCATCTTGGATTTGAAATTTGTCATACTGCAAAGTATTCTACTAGTTAAGCCCTTTCGTTTGATACCCATATTGAGGCAGTAGTGAAAAAAGAAATGTAATTCACCATTTTGTGGTGGCGGCCATCTTGGATTTAAAATTTCTTATAATGTATAGTATTCTACTAGTCAAGCCCTTTCATTTGATACCCATATTGAGGTAGGTTGTGAAGAAATATTTTGTCCGACATTTTGTGGAGGCGGCCATCTTGAATCGATAGTAACTAAACATAGCTAAGAAGACCTGCACGGATATTTACCTTCAAATAAAAAAAACCACATCGAAATCGGCCCATCCGTTTGAGCTCTACGGTGCTACAGACAGACACACACACAAACAGACAGACAGTCAGACATCGACGTCAAACTTATAACACCCCTTTTTTGGTCGGGGGTTAAAAATGAGTTGGGTAACTCAAGTTTGACTAGGTGTATTTACTTATTTAAAATGTGTAATAACCACGTTAGTTATTAAGTAGCCTATAGCTAGGCTACTTATTATCACAGGGAATTACGAGAACGTAAATTGCGCGTGTGAACCGCGCGTAAATGCAACGGTTTGTATGTTTGTTACTTAATCACGTCGGAATAGTTGAATGGACCGGCCCTTCTACCGCCTAACTAAATCGGCTTTGGCTTTGCTATTGCTATCTCTATTAATTCAAGGCAGTAGTAGACCCCCGGGTATTTTGAAACACAGATTATAATTTAAAACAATACATAGTCCACTTTAAAAAAATGGCCTGTGTTAGGCCACCTTTTATCTCGAGAAAATTACGGGACGGGAACTACGCGGTTAAAAATACCGGGCACTGCTGGTGTTAAATATAAAGTGATAGTATTAATAGATCGTTACTTACTTGATGATTTATTTCAAAACAGTGTTCATCTAAGTACATTGCGTGGTTGAGGTAATGGTTTTCTATTTTTGTACGAATCATTATTTATTGAGCACACCATTTAAGGAAGTCGTTGCATTGCGTGCATTCATTAGTTTAACATGTGAGTACAGAAGAGATATCTTTTGTACAGGGTTATCGATAATCAACCTGAATCATTTTAAGGATATGTTAAGTGTATTAAATACGTCAACTTTTGTTCTACAGCTTATAAAAATTCCTTTTTTTTCCCAAAAACAAATTAAACAAAAATTCATATACACTTTTCTCTTAGTCTAAAAGCACCGAACTCTTCCTAACAAGAGCGTGCGAGCTTTTTAACGCTCGATTAATGATGTGCCGAAGTGAATTAATACTAAACAGCCGCGAATCAGTGCTAGAAAGGACAATAAAGACTTTTTGTTTTGGATGTGTATTGAGTATTAACAAAAGTTGTGGAACAAAAGGTTCAAATATACACTTAAACGAATGCAGGCTGATTACGAGAAACCCTGTATATGTTACAACCAGTTTCAATTTTTCTGTTCTCAGCTTCGTTATTTCAAACTAGCGGTCTGTTTCGGCGTCGCCAGTGGTACATAGCATATTATAGCCCATAGCACTCAGGGATCACACAAACATATCAAAAGGTGAAAACATTTTTGAAATCGGTCCAGTAGTTCCTTAGATTACGGCGTTCAAATGGCAAGGTTGTCAGCTTTATAATATAAGTATGTACCTCTAGAACATCTTATTGGCCTGATACAACACCTGTATGTTGAGAACCGCTCTTTTGTCAGAGTCGGCACCGACTGTTTCAATGTGTTCGAAACAAAGATCGGAGTGCGGCAAGGATGCATCCTATCACCCACCCTATTCAACATCTATGGGGAGTTTATCATGCGCAAAGTGTTGGAAGGATGGGGAAGGGATTTCCGATAGGAGGGAAACGGATTTCGAACCTCAGATATGACGACGACACGGTCCTTTTAGCGACGTCTGTGGAGGATATGCAAGAGCTGTTTCAAAAACTCGAGACGGAGAGCAACCGGATAGGTCTCGCGTTAAACAGGAGCAAGACGAAGCTAATGGTAGTAGACCGTGCCGGAAAATTACCTAGCACAAGTAACATCATCCCTGGGGTAGACATTGTGGATCACTATGTTTATCTGGGTGCTCTGATCTACGACGATGGCAACTGCGTATCAGAGATAAAGAGGCGTATTGGCATGGCTAGGGATGCGATGACCCGACTGAATGTCATCTGGAAGAAAAGAGGTATAACCGTCACCACTAACATCCGGCTAGTGCGCGCTCTAGTGTTCCCAATATTCATGTACGGTGTGGAAACATGGACAATACGAGCCCGCGAAAGGCAAAGAATCGATGCATTCGAGATGTGATGCTGGAAGCGGATGTTGAGGATACCCTGGACCGCTAAGCGCACCATGTATCGGTCCTTTCACTGCTTCGAGTCCAAACCCGCTTGTCTACAATCTGCCAGCAGCGCATTTTGTCCTATTTCGGCCACGCAATGAGAAGGGGAGATGACAACCTTGAAAAGCTGATCATAGTTGGAAATACGGAGGGTAAACGAGCCCTGGGAAGATCCCCAACTAGATGGAGCGATCAAGTGAGAGGCTCTTCATCAACCAAGTTCTGCACGGTCGTCAGAGACGCGATGAGCAGACACCGGTGGAAGCAGATGATAAAATCTAGGAGTAGAGCATCCACATCCAGCGATGACCACGATCCTCAGCCATGAGGGAGCGACCACAGAGAGAGAGAGTACCTCTAGAGATAACAAATATTTTATTGTGGCTAAAAGTAATCCTATTTGCTAGAAATTAATAGAAGACGAAGAAGAAGAAAAATTTAGTCAGATGACTATTATTTTATTTACAACTTATTCTTTTTTCATTGTAAAAATTTAGCCTAAAACCATCGAACTCTTAAAAACGACAGAAGCGGCAAACGCGCTTCTACTATGGCGATGCAAAATCAGATAACGTCTCCTGATTTAGTCTCAGTCGCAAGGAGTTGTGTACGTTCGCTGACAATTGTGTACGTTCGCTGACAATTCAAGTTTCAAATTTTTCAAACAAATTTTCGCCACGTTATGTTGTCTTTAGACTATAGCATACCTCATCTTCGTTTCTTTAATTATATCGATGCCTAAAACAAATTGTTTTGTCAGACATATTGCATGCCTCTTGAAGAAGAAATCAGTTTGTATGGGTCAACTTTTAAAATGTTTGTATCATCTTATCTTACCTACCTGCAAATAGCAATAAAGATTTTTGTATTTTGTATTTTTTGTAGTTTACATCAGCAAATCGCTGTCTGTGAAGCGAACCAATAAGATTTGCTCCTGACAAAAAGTTAAGCTAAAGAAGTTTTCACTTTTCTGACTTTGAAAAAGACACCGCCACTATCAAACACCTGAAGCTGTGACTATCTCGTTTCATACCACATGTCGTGACTCTACGAAGCAGGAAACTACAAATTGTATGCCTATTGAATATAGAATAACAAATATCATAAAATTAAATGGTTTGCCGTGACTTAAGCATTAATGTTTTGATCATTTTATTGCCCTGCCCTATCGCTCATAACTGCCGGTTGCAGCATATTTGACATTTTATTGTGTCGTCATTTTTACGCATTGTGCTTAGAGACGACAATACTTAAACGTCTACTGAAAAGTGACAGCAGCAATTTACACTTTGTCAGATCTCGAAAATAAAGTGAATGAAACTGCTGAAACGGGAAAAGAAGTGCGTACATACGCTATCTTTGTTTTGTAGTGGTAGGACTCTTGGCAGAGTCCACCTGGGGTAGTACCACACCTTTGCCAGTTATTTTACCGCCAAAGAGTAATGGGCAAACATTACTGTGTTCCGGTTTGAAAGGTTGTTTGAAATGTTTCCAGAGAAATTACAGGGCTTAGAGATATAACATCTCAGATCTCTGGGTGACGAGTGCAGTGCAGTGCTAGGTAATGATTTGGACTCTACGTGTTTCCAATAGCTGCGTGTCAATTGTTATGTAGCTGGTATATATGTTACTTACCTTCAGGTACACTCCGCGAGGTATAAGCTGAGCTTTGCATTAGTGTGAGTGATCACCAATCAGGCAGGAGCTTGAAATTTTGTCCGCGAGGTATAGGCTGAGCTTTGCATAAGTGTGAGTGATCACCAATCAGGCAGGAGCGCGGCGAGACAGAATGGCGCCGCGCCTAAGGCCGGTTGTCACACCTACACTATCCATGTACACTCACACAAATGCAAAGCTCAGCTTATGCCTCGCGGAGTGTACATGTTCTGCTCGTCTCGTCACTCCTTATTTAAAAAAAAAACAAATCTTTAAGGCCAGGTAATTCTGTCAAAGTAGGCATTTAACGCTGTCTTGTTCTCGCGACCGTCACCGACCGCGGAATCGGTGCCACAGTGCAGAAATAACATTAAAATATTGGACTATGTAATTTAAACTCATTTTTTTGTTCAAGATTTGTTTACGTTTGTTTGTTTATGATAAGAGTTTTGTTGCTATATAAACGAATAAATATTAAATTTATCTATACTCGTAGGTATACAAAACTCAACCTTTTCTTTTTTGGTCACACTATAAGTTGAGAACGGCTTAAAATTTCATGCATCTTTTAAAATGTTTCCTAATAATTCACAAGTTCGTCAAAAAATTTAAAAAATGTGGTGAAACGTAATGAAAGGCCAGTAAAATAGACGGTTTTTGGCCAAGTTTGCACTAAATTTCTAATCCAATTTTTTTCTATGAGGTAAAGATCACTTACTGAGCATAAAATTACAAAATGCTCACAGATTCAGGTAGAGTTTCAAACGCCAATTGAAAAAACTGTTTTAGCCGATATTTTGAAACTATATATTTTGACAACAATTGTAGAAAATAAAATTTTGCATCTTTTGTTGCTTGTAAACTTTTTTGTAAAACTTACCGTTTACGATTTATAGGCCATTTAATGATACGGTTGTGATGATGCCGAAAATAGTGGATGAAAATGATGTGGTCTACGATGGAACTTGCTTCTCTAATAGAAACAAACACAGTGTACCTCGTAACCCCAAGGATCGAACCTTCGACAAAACCCACTCTGGCAATGCGTTTCACAGCTTAGTTGTTCTTATTACAAAAGTGGAGACCAAACTCTTCGTTCAACTCTTCAATCATGATGATGAACGGTGCTGTTCATTCGAGCAACGAGCAATATAATAGAATTACTTTAATTTAAAAACCGACTACAAAAAAATCTACACGTAAAAAATATTACCTACTATCTAAGGAGTCTAAGGACACTTTGGCGAATGAGACCAGTCTTAGAATATCTTAGTTACCAAAATCCATCCAGCCGTTTGGAAGATATTTGGAAATAAAAGTTTTACAAACATAAAGATACGCGCGAAAAACATAACCCTTCTTCCATTCCGGTAAAAGAGACATGTTTATGCTACTGGGAACGGAATTCACATCTTATTTTTTTACATTGTTATCATTAAATTGGACATAATAAATCGTAATCGGTAAGTTCGAAAAAAAGTTTACTGGCAACAAAAGATGGGAAATTTTATTTTCTACAATAATAATAGGCTTTATAATTTTTTCGGAATATCGGCCAAAAACGTTTTTTCGAGCTGGCGCTTGAAGCTCCACCTGGATTTGTTATTATTTTGTAATTTTATGCACAGGAAATGATTCTAAACCGAAAAATTACGAATCGGAAATATAGTACAGAGTTAAATTCTACGAGTAATTTTACTGCCTTCTTATCTAATTTGGTCGAGTGTCTAAATTTCATTTTAAATAAGTTTTAAATGAACGAAGTTGGGTTTTTAGGGATTCGTAGACAAATTTTAAAATATACGTTATGTCTGTTCATCCGTATGTGACAGTCATTTTTCTCCGAAACTATAAGAAGTATACTATTAAAACTTGGTTACTTACCAAGTTTTAATAGTATATTCCATGTATTCTATGAACAATATTAACAGTTTCATACAAAAAACGAAAAAACAACAAATTTTGGTGGTGTCACAAACTTGGAAAATAAATTTTAAAAAAATCTATCAAAACCATACGTGTATCTATGGATAGGTGTTAAAAAATTGTATTGAAGTTCCTAACATTTTTTTTCTAAACTGAATAGTTTGCGCAAGAATCTCTTCCAAAGTGGTAAAATCCGAATGTGAGGACTTTTCTTCCAAGTACTAAGTACCTTACTACCAAAGAATTTACCTAAATGGCATATACCTAACTTGCATTTATATTAGGGGATTTACGCAGGGATTTCTCCCTCTCATTATTTCCTTATCCCGATCTCTGATTTGACGGACGAATATTTTACCGATACTAATCTATTTTCCATTGCATCTGCATTGAATTTTTACTGATGTGTTATCGACGTCAGTTTTTGAGACTCCCTATTGGTCTACAACATAAAGTAAACAGCGTACTAATTAGTATCAGCGTCTATTTGCAATTCAATGAAAACGGTATCAAAAATCAAGATCATAGCGTGCTTCACTAGTAATACCTACTGATATTGTTATACTGTGGCACTATGATCGTAATATTTAAAATTTATTGGTTGTCAAAATTGCAAAATCAAGCACAGGCCCGTCGTCCGTGAGCGCCGAAACGCGACTGATCAGGCCTGCCGAACGGCGCGCTATATATATGGTAGATATTAAAACATAGTGAATAACTGATACTTTTTATCAAGTCAAACTCTGCGAAAGCATCTATAACTTTTAGTGGCTTTCGTTGAGTACAAAATTTAGTAAAAAGATCATTAGTTTAGTCATAAACTTGAAAAACTTTTGAAAAGGGGTAACTTTGGGATTTTTTTTCTATCAAGTAAATTCATTAAATCGTGTTATTGACTGCGAATTGCACTAGATTAGATCCTTAACTAATACATATATTTTTTTCAGAGTTTAATACACTATTTTAAAGATCTTAAAGTTGTTTTAAAAATTCAAAATTACGGCCCACACGCCCTTAAGTAAATCGAGATACTGAAGTGCGTTTTTAACGGGCGGAGCCTTTATTTACAAAACTAAATTAGGTACATACAATTAGAACTTTTTTTTATGTCAAACAGGAAACTGATAATGGCGATGATGTAGGTAAATATCTTATCCGATTTATTTATTTCCTAACTGTTGACAAAATTAGACGAATAAGATAAGCAGACGAAAACGTTTTGCGGTCCAAGAAATTATTATAATTTCTTAGAAAACTGATAAAAGCTTGACAAGCTCGCAAATGATTGCGTAATCAATAAAAGCAAGATAGTTTTAGATAACTACATATTTGAAGCTTTTGTTAAAAAATAACACTTTTAGTACCTAAGTAAACATACTGTAAAGTTTGGGTGTTTGTCGTTTATCCTGAAATAATTATATGGAAAACCTAAGAGCATAGCATGATTTTTTAAATTAAATATTAATAATAATAGGCGTAAAAAGTTGCAGTTAAACGCTAGTGTATAATACAAATACATCCACAGATAGGTACCTATTATAACTCATCTTATATCTCTGAGTAATGAGCTTAGTCCAGTGCTATGATAAGATAGAAAATTGGATTTTTAAACTATTTATTATTTTAGGTTTTAAGTTTGGGCTGGTCTAGTCGGGAGAACGGCGACTGCCGATCCGGAGCCCCCTGGTTCGAATCCCACCACGCGCACCACTGTCTTTTCGAAGTCATGTGCGTAATGCCGCTAAACTTAAAAACGGTGAAGGAAAACATCGTGAGAAAACCGACATGTACCTAGAATCTTTCGAGCTCATGTGTCATCCACCAACCCGCACTTGGCCAGCGTGGTGGGTTATGGCTTTAAACTCTCTCCTTGCGAGAGAAGGCCCCGAGTCCCAGCAGTGGGAACATTTAGTGGGCTGCTTATGCTTATGCTATTATTTTAGGTTTATATTTAGCCGCCACCTCGATGTAAAACGACGATGCGGTCTACGATAGAGCGTGCTTACCTAGGAGAAACCGATTTATTTTCAACTAGAAAACACTAAGATTGGAAGCATCGGGAGCTCCCACTCAGGCAAGGTGTTGCACAGACGTTCTTATCGTAAGAACAGAGTCAAACCACCTCGTTCGAGTCTTTGGAACGTTTACCATGAAAAGAAGCTACGAGCAATCTGATAGAAAAAAGAGCAAGGTGGTTTCAGATCATGTAGATCAGTTGCGCACTTTCCGAAAAGTGTACGGCAAAAACCAATTAGCAATATTTCGTTTTAAGACAGATAGATGCACAATTTCAAAAGAATCCAAAAGCACATCATAAACATAAAATTGTATTTCCTAAATGCAGACCACAGAAAACCATTAACTCTTTCAAATGTAATGGTATTCGCCGCTATAATTTAATCCCTGCACAAGTAGGTCCCAATTTTACTAAATATAAAACCGAAATCAAAAACGACCTAATATGCAAAGCATACCACACTGTATATGATTTTTGTAAAGGACAGCAATGTTTGGAAAATGAATATGTCAAAACTAGAACTATTGAGTAAGGTAGAATAATATGTAAATTTGTTTAAGTACTGTATGTTTTAATTATTTGGATAATTTGTTTTTTCACCATGACAAAGCCTTTTTACAGCTGCACCTAAATGACAAGGCCCAGGCAAGGATTATTTTTTATTTGACATTATTCTTTGGTATTATTTTATTACTAGATGTCCGCCCCGGCTTCGTCCGTGGAACATATATAGCACTCATCGAGATCCCGCACATATCCAACGGTGAAAAAAATTTTGAAATCGGTTCAGTCATTCCTGAATATATTTCGAGCTTTTAAACAAAACACCTCTTCAGCTACCTGCTACACCACCTGTCGGAAATTGGTCGTACCAACTCAGAGATTAACAAAGGTTTTATATGCCAGAAGTATGTAATCTGTGATATTCAATGACGCAATCTTAGACACATGCTGTCATGTGTCATGTCAAAGCACGAATCGTACGAAAACTCTCAAAAACGAATATTTTTTCCCGATTTTGTTACATTCTTGATTCATGCTCCGCTTCTGTTAATAGTAGCGTTATTTTCTATAGCCTATATATAGCCTTCCTCGATAAATGGACTATCTAAAAAAAGAATCTTTCAATTCGGACTTTCCCGAGATCCTAGCGTTCAAACAAACAAACTCTTCAGCTTTATAATATTAGTATAGATGTAGTTACACAGATTATTTATGTATAATTTTATTGTAAGTGACGTTACCAAGTGTTACTTTTAACCCCCGACCAAAAAAGGGGTGTTATAAGTTTGACGTCGATGTTTGTCTGTCTGTCTGTCTGTCTGTCTGTCTGTCTGTGTGTGTGTCTGTCTGTGGGCCCCCGTACAGCTCAAACGGATGGGCCGTTTTCGATGCGGCTTTTTTTATTTGAAGGTTTTTATCCGTACGGATGTTCTTAGCTATGTTTGGTTAATATCGATTCAAAATGGCCGCCTCCACAAAATGGCGGACAAAATATTTCTTCACAACCTACCTCAATATGGGTATCAAATAAAAGGGCTTGACTAGTAAAACTTTATACATTATAAAAAAATCAAATTCAAGATGGTCGCCATCACAAAATGGCGAATTATATTATGTTTTTCACTAAGTACTACCTCAATATGGGTATCAAACGAAAGGCCTTGACTAGTAGAATACATTGCACTATGACAAATTTCAAATCCAAGATTGCCGCTTCCACAAAATGGCGAAATACATTTATTTTTTCACAACTCCCATAATATGGGTATCAAATGAAAGGGCTTGACTAGTAGAATGTTGTACAGATAACAAATCTGAGGTAGTCGGTGTTAATCAAAATTTTTAATTTTGTTCTTGTGATTTAATGGTTCGAATAAATAAATTGAATTGAATTTCGTCAACCTTCAATTTCGAAAGTCACAGTCAAATAGGTACATACAGATTTGACTTTGATAAAAACTTAACAAATTTTTCACTCACGTTAACTTTGAATAAATGTTTAGATAACAGTGGTCAGTACCATAGAATAGTTAATACTTACCGCGTAGTACTTCGATAATTCATAACTACACCCGTTATGTAATTAATCTTGATGCGATGACTGACGATCGTTTATGTAAATAAGGTAGTTTATCCGTCAATCGTGTTCACGAAACGTGATGCGAGTTCACGGAAACTTCGGCACATCGTGTTTTTTCTGCAAACCCAATTAAACCTTCGATTACATTAATAAGAAGGAGCGTTATTGACAAGGAAATATATAATTAATTCTTTTCAAGAGTTTTAGGAATGTAAACGGGAAAAGAATTCTTTTTACCGTCACATTTTGTTTAATTTTACCAATGTAATAGCCGTTTACAGGATGACATTACATGAGTGACATCTGTCACTGGTAACAAATATGTCAAATTAAAAAATGTCGGAGATCGAAATATCGGGCACTAAATTCAAAAGTGAACAACCGTTATAGTTTAAAACCAACTTCTCGTGCTGCAGACTTTTCTGTCATATTTTCTGTCGAATCAATAAAATTTAGTGAAGCTTATTAAAAGACAAATACATTTGATTATTATAATATTAGGTAGGTAGTGTGCTGACGTAAAAGGGAAAATTCGTTAAATTAACAACAAATTTATTCGAAACAATACGTAAGTCATTTTATTATTTACATTCAATAAACTTATTGTGAGTTTTGTAACTTTATTTGCGGTCGTCAGCTTTTAAATACCTATACGAGGTTAAGGACCGCATCTTTGACACCTGCGAAAGGTTAGACAATTATTTAGAAAGAGTTCAATTAGTAAGTGTCAGTGTAAACAGTTCCTTCACTATTTTTTTATACAATTACAGTATCTATCAAAATTGCAAAAAACTGATTTATAATACCATGACGTAGTTTTATTGATCAATTAATAATTTTATTTGATAAACAGTCGTCTAGGTATACGCACATTTCAATAGGCGAAATTTTCCAAATTTTGATCTTCTTCTTTTATAAAATTTACAAATCTGAAGCTAGTTTCGATGTCAGTATAATTATAATGTACCTAGTATCTATCTAGCATACTTACTCTATACTTTATTCCTAAAGTCGAATAGGTATTGCGCAGGCTTTAGCTCACAGCTCAACAAATTCGTAGCAAAACCGACCTTAAAAATTCAAAAAGTGTCTTTATTTCCAGACTTTTACACCGTTATCGAAAGCATTGAATATTTTGGAATTCACAGAGTAGACTTGAAATAATTATAAATAATTTTAACAAAAAAGAACCGACTTTCAACGGAAAACTTATAAAGTAAAATAGTTTTCCTCGATTTCTCTACGATGTCATTATCAGATCCTGGTTTCCATATCACGGTACTACCCTTTGAATATCTTATATCTTAACAACAAAAAAAGAGTTATCAAAATCGGTTCATGAACGACGAAGTTATCCGCGAACACACATAAAAGAAAAAAAACATACTTATATACGGTCGAATTGAGAAACCTCCTTTTTTGAAGTCGGTTAAAAAATAGCTGCGTGTCTTTTGAGTATATTAGGTTAATAGGGTAGTAGTGTTATTGATATATATATACATGTATACATATGATATATATACATATATATCAATAACATAACTATTCATGTCATTTCTTCATAAACATGTTGGTACGCCTACTATTTAAACTCTCTTGTGTGTTCATTTCGTTTTATTATTGTTAAATTAGAATGGCTGTATGAGTAAGACATGCGCCTGGCGGTAAGCAGTACGTCTGACCATAACAGCACAGTGCCACACAGTTATTTTAGCATGAAGAGCACTGCCTATACTTTGGTGATGAGCGCTGTGACTGCACTGGAAATAAAAAGATATATAATTCTGTAAGCTCTTTCTGGATATACTGTCCGTCAAACCGAAACACAACAAGGATGTTTGATGGTAGAATAACTGGACAAAAGTATGGTACGAGTACCTACGGACGATTTCTGCTAAGACCCATACCTATCTATCTAGATAAACTCTTTATTGCATTTAAATAATAAAACAAAAAACAGAAACACCTTAAAACAAAGTAACAATGGGCGCCCTTATCGCTAAGAGCGATTTGTTCCAGGCAACCGTGGGATGGTGAAGAAGATATGAGTAATGAATGACGGGGATACAATTAGGAGTACTTACATAGAAGCTTACACTCATACTTATACTAATACTACGACGCTACACGACAGCTGCGGAAAAACTGCATTGTTTCTTTAGTAAATACATCTTCATTTTAAAATACATAGAAAATAAAATTTGTGGATCATAATAGTTACATAACCCAACCTTTTAGCAGGAAAATGAGCAAATATTTTGCAAGATCGCACAAAAACCTAGGCCAGAAGTCGTGATGGCCGAGACCTGGGCCTCCGGCGTGACGTCACGACTCGTGCTATCCTCGAATACCCTTGCGGTGATGAGCAGATGATCTCACTTCGATTCATAGTTCTATGGTTCAATTACGAATGTAGGTACCTACCTACTCTTGTCTAGGAAACTAAGTTTTTAACTGATTTGGCCATTAAAGTTAAAAATAACCGTGGGTAAGGAAATTATCCGCTAGTTACCACCAAATAATGGCGATCTGGTAAGCCACTGTACATTGACAAACGTAATTATTACTTCCACCACCATTGTATAAGTAAAATGTCACCATACATAAATACCATCAGATTATGTAACGACGTCAAATACCGTTGGATTACAAACTTACCTACAACTATTAGGCTTTAAACCGTTAGATTATAATCTGACAGGGTTTACAGTTTTACGGTGACATAATATACCTACAACATCACACTCAGAGTCACAAGAATCAAAGAAATGAGTTGGATTTACGAGTTTTACCTGTTTGAACTGATTCACTAAAATACCTACTTATTTGGTAGGGATAAGATCACAACAGTTGTCACGAATTGCAGCATTGATCCGCCCACATTATATCCACAATTGCAAATTTACTTGATTCAACGACAGAACCTAGGTTAAGAGGTACTAACCCCTAATCGTTTTTACTGCGGTAGACGTGGACTCCTCGAGACTTTATGCCTCATGGAAGTGAGTACCTACCTTACAAGAGTACTCAGAACGAGACTATTAAAACAACCTTCCATTATACTCTTAGAGGTAATAACAGTATTACCTCTAAGAGAATCCAAGAGGATCGATAGTATGAGAATAGACGACTCTGTAGAATTGGATAAATACCATGATCTTCTATTTTATAATGAGCAAAAGTACTAAATAAAATTAAGGCATACAAGATTTAAAACATAGTTTTTACCTGTAAAAATAATATTGGTACATAATTGAAAAAGTTATATTAGGACTTTTACAATAACGAGTATGTACCAACATAATGATTTGATGTTTTTAGGATTCCGTCTCCCTTTCTTGAAATTCCGTGGAGCTAATAGATATTTATCAACGTCGAATCCTCAGACCAACAATTCTTAGGGGATGACTAGTTCTAACATACCCCTCTCGTGCCCATATACATATATGAATGTCAAATGAGCTTTATTGTCAACAAGAACAAAATTAAAAATTTGACTTACCCCCGACTAGGTACTTCGGATTTGTTATTTGTACAACATTCTGCTAGTCAAGCCCTTTCATTTGATACCCATTTAAAGGGAGTTGTTGTGGAACGAGAACCACGCGGGTAAAATCGTGGGGGCGCTACTAGTGAAGTATTTTTCCTCGATTAATTGTATTTATACTGGTGACCCCCCAAAATCTGAGGCTGAGTACTGGTGACCCCATCCAAAATTCGAGGCTGGGACCGCGCCTGAATACAACGTGCAAAAATAAGTTTGCTTTAATATCGCAAAATGGTCATTATAATAGGTCTAATTGTGGATGTAGGAAGTTTTGCTGCTAAACTTATACCTCAATCACACAATCTTGACAAATAGAAAACTGACACGCCTGATATACCTCTATATACGTTATACGTTCTTGCAGGGAAGATTGCTTAAACACGTTAGTAGGCGCTTGGTGACAACTATTAATTGACATCGTTACCGAGTTCGAAGAATAAATATATACGGTTATATACGAACGAAGAGATTTGACTCTACTTTTGTGATTATAACGTCTAGGCTGTGGAATACGTTGCCTGAGAGGGTTTTTCCCGATAGTTACAATCTTTGTGTCTTCAAATCGAAAGTGTTTTTGGTTTCTTCTAGGTAAACACGCTCCATCGTAGACCGCATCATCGTTTAACATCAGACGAGATGGGGGTCAAGTGTAAACCTATAAAAGTTAAAAAAGAAAAGAATAAAATAAAGGATGATGTTGCATATCTAAAAATGTATGTACATCGATAGAAACTCGTCTTGAGAACAGCTTAGGTACCTACTACTTACATAGGGAGCTGATTCAGTTGTAGGTATGTATCTATACTAATATATTATAAAGCTGAAGAGTTTTTTTGTTTGTTTGAATGCTAGGATCTCCGGAAGTACTGGTCCGAGATTCTTTTCCTATTGAATAGTCCATTTATCGAGGAAGGCTACTATCAATAGCGGAGCATGAATCAAGAATGTAACAAAAACGGGGAAATATTCATTTTTGAGAGTTTTCGTAGCGTGCCTTGACCAGGCGCGTTCCCAGCCTCGAATTTTGGAGGGGTCACCAGTACGCAGCCTCAGGTTTTGGGGGGGGGGTTCACAAGTAGAAATACAATAAATCGAGCAAAAAATACTTTACCTACTAGTAGCCCCCCAAGATTTTACCCGCGTAGTTCCCGTTCTAGTTGTTTTCCCGCGTTAAAAAATAGTCTATATACTATTAGATATTTTTAACTTTCTTAGATTTTTTTGTTCAACGTAAACTTTGGGGGGGGGGTCATGTCCCCTGTGACCCCCCCCCCCTCGGACCGCGCATGGCTTTGACATGACAGCATGATGTATCTAAAATTACGTCATTGAATATAAACCTTTGCTAATCACATTTGTTTCTAAATCTTGTTGGTTAGACCAATTTCCGACAGGTGGCGTGGCAGGTAGCTGAAGAGGTTTTTTGTTTGAAAGCGATATTCTCAGGAATGACTGAACCGATTTCAGTCATTCTTTCACCGTAGGATATGTACGGGATCCCGATGAGTGCTATATAATGGACCACGGGCGAAGCCGGGGCGGACATCTAGTATGTTATATAAATTAGGTACCTACATTTGATAGCTGACTGCATGAATCTTCCCATACTGGTTATTATTTTCAGAGAAATTACACGGCTTAGAGATATAATATCTTACATCTTTGGGTGACGAGCGCAGTACAATGCTAGGTAATGATTTGGACTCGTCATGTTCCAATAGCTGCGTGTCACGCTGTTATGTGGCAGGTATGTTGCTTACCTTCAGGCACATGTCCTGCTCGTCTCGTCAATCTATATAAAAAAATGGTAAATCAGCACAGTACATATACATATGTATAAGATGCTGGTGCGTGCTGGTAGAGTAACGACCAAAGATAGAGTTGAAAAAGTGTCTTGAGAAAGGTCAAAACCATCTAATTTATACTAATATTATAAAGCTGAAGAGTTTGTTTGTTTGTTTGAACGCTAGGATCTCGAGAAGTACTGGTCCGGATTGAAAGATTATTTTTCTATTGGATAGTCCATTTATCGAGAAAGGCAATAGGCTATAGAAAATAAAGCTACTATTAATAGAAGCGGAGCATGAATCAAGAATGTAACAAAATCGGGAAAAAATATTCCTTTTTGAGAGTTTTCGTACGTTTCGTGCTTTGACATGACACATGACAGCATGTGTCTAAGATTGCGTCATTGAATATCACAGATTACATACCTCTTGAATATAAAACCTTTGCTAATCAATAACTTTTTTCTAAATCTTATTTGGTACAACCAATTTCCGACAGGTGGCGTAGCAGGTAGCTGAAGAGGTGTTTTGTTTGAAAGCGATATGTATTCTCAGGAATTACTGAACCGATATCAGTCATTCTTCCACCGTTTTATACGAGTATGTACGGGATCCTGATGAGTACTATTGTATAATGTACCACGGCCAACGCCGGGGCGGACATCTAGTAATATATAATAGAATATGGAATAGCTTGATGATGATGACTTAATTTTGTGTGTTTTCAAAAAATACAAAATATTTTTTGTGTTATGCTTCCGTAAGACCACCATCTTGCCTGATGTTAATCGATGATGCGATTTACGTTTCATCACAATTACACTTACTCAGAAAAAATACCAAATCACTGTCGATTTATAAAAACTGATGACATACACATTGGCAAATAGGGCTGTAAATAATGAAACTACGAGTAGGTACATAATGAATTTTATTATCATCATTGACAAAGCTGAATTTAAAATAAATAATTTCACTAACTTTAAGTAATTCATATTATTTTTTAATGTTGTGGATCAAAGCATCGGTTTATATCGATAAAGGATGTGCCCTGAGCACCTTGCAAACGGTCATAAACTGCGTCTCTGTGTGTATCGTAAGTGGTTTACAAACAACCAATCTACCTACTTGACCCCTAGAACCGCTAGCGGCAAGATATGCTGTGGTTCTACTTATTTTGGTTGTTGACAACGAATAGTGATAGGTAAAAACACCCGGCGTCCACCGCTTCCTACAACCGACTAGAACGGAAAGAGTGAGCTCACTCTTCCCAACGATGACTTGATTCCGTGCGCCCTGAAGTTTGGGAGGGGGCACATTTTTGTATTGAGGTCGTTGGATCAAAGAAGGTTAATTACCATAAAAAATATTTTTCATCCCACCAGCTCGGAAAGAGTACTTTTGCTCTTCGATATCAGGGCGCAAAAGTCGTTTTTACCCTCTAGAGCAGGGTTCGGCAAGTAGTCTTAGGTGAGGTCCGGATGATGTGCAAAAATTTTAACGAGGTCCAGAAAAAAACTAGTGGTAATAATTGCATAAACAGCCCACTAAAAAATTGTTCCCATGCTGGCTCAGTGTGGGTTGGTGGATGACACATGACTTCGAAAGATTCAAGATACATGTCGGTTTCCTCACATTGTTTTCCTTTACCGTTTTAAGCTAGCGGCATTACGCACATCGACTTCGTCAAGACAGTGGTGCGCGTGGGTCCCGGTGTCTCCGGATCGGCAGTCACCGTTCTTCCGAATAGACCAGTCGTAACTTGGTAACAATTAAGTGATTTATTGTACGGTATCAAACTCAATATTTAATTATAAAAAACACAAGACCTAAAATCAATGCAATAAATTACACCGATCCTCTTGAGCCAGTTCTTTATAGTTTGGTTCTCGAGAAGAACAGAAACTTTGCAATAAGTCTTCTACGAGTAGTTGGCCCTCGGTTAATCTCGAACAATACTGGTTTAATATTTTTTTGTGAAAATGACTCACATACGAAAGTCGTACCAAACGTAGTAGCCAAATTGATAGCTAGTTTTTTGGAATTTCACTTTTGCAAGTTGACTTGTCTTGTCGCTCTCAGCCACACGGCTATACATTCGATGAAGGCATTAAGTGCATGACTCCGCGGCTCCGAAGCCGTGACATAGCGTGGCGGTTCAACCCGTCCCATGTCCCATGTTGGCTCTCGTTCGGCTCATTTTTTGTTAAGCTGCTGTGGCTCTGTTAAGCTGCTTTGACGGCTTTGGCGTCCTTGACGTCTATGGGGGTAATGCATGAAAATAGATTCGGAGTATGGTCCTTGCTGCTGCGTTTAAGGCAGTCACGAAGGCTACCGGTTTGGTTGGCTGCTGCTCTTTCCGCGGCTGTCCTCTGTTGTGCGCTTTCTTGGATGATCTGGATGAGCTGGTTTGGATGATCGAAGTAGGAGCAGGATGTCCCCATATGTCAGTTGCATTTGTTTGATCTTGCGAAGGGGCTCTGAGGAAGCTCAGATTTACTTCTCTATCTTCGTATATGTCAACCTAATGAGTATTCACAACCTCACGCCTCACCACTTTCCCTCTTGAGTATTCGATTGCCATCGCATCCAGGCTTATCACCCGGGGTGTTTTGCCGGCATTTCTTTCTTTGTTGCTGTCCATAAAGAGAGCCACTCCGCGGATACGGATCCCTGTCTCTCTGCGCTCTAGTTATTGGACGGAGATGCTCTTAGAGGAGTTATCTAGAGCGGGGCCCGCATTTCACGTTCGTGTCGGGGCAGGATGTGGTGGCGAAGATGAAAATATTTTGTATAAAATAGTTTAATTACTAAGGTAGATTCTACGTTGCAAAAAAATATTGTTTCAATTAATAAAGGTACAGTATGCCTTATCTACATTTTAAAATGTATACGTGGTGTACAATACAATACAATATTTGGCGGTCCGAGGTTTGACCTTCCGCGGTCCGGATACGGACCGCGGTCCGCCTGTTGCTGACCCTTGCTCTAGAGGTTAAAGTAAATTTGAATTTAGAACATCGTGTATACTGAGGTTTTGAATTCAAAACATAATTCAACCTATTTATTTCTACCTCCTTGGTGCCGAATGCATCATACATTTTTTTTAATATGCTAAAAACTCAGACTCGGAACCTCCTTGGTGTACTTACTTTTTTTTTTATTTGCTTAGCGCGAAAACATTTAAAAATTTGCATTTAGTCATTTCCTCGCTGAGGTGGAATGAAAAGTTACGTGTTGCACTCGAGTGCAAAGATTTTTCACCTTGTGCTCTTTTGATTCCCTTGCTACGCTCAGGATTCTAATTTTGAATCACTCGCTGCGCTCGTGATTCAATTTTAGAATCCTTCGCTTGCTCGGTCATCAAAATTGAGCACGCGGTTAAAAATCAACTTTGCACTCTTGTATAACAAATAACTATTATTTAAAAATATTTGTATTTTTGATAAGTAAATATACGATAATAGAGTGATTTTGATTTTTTTCGCAAAGACACTATAACGGCTGTCACCGGATGTAACGTCATTAACCGCAAAACATTGGTCGCGATTCATAACTGTATGTCCAATTATGATTTTTACTTGAATACAAACAATCAAAAGTCGTCGTCGCTAAGATCGCAAACTATAATAAAATGCTGAGAAGTACACAGTCTAGTCAGGTTTTTTTATTTAATTATGGAGTAACTAGACGTGGATGACCTGATGGTAAGCAACATGCCTGCCACATAACAACAGCACAGTGACACGCAGCTATTGGACCATTAAGAGTCCAAATCATTACCTAGCACTGCACTGCGCACGTCACCCAGAGATCTAAGATGTTATATCTCCAAGCCCGGTAATTTCTCTGGAATCATTGCCCTTCAAACCGGAACACAGTAGTGTTTTCGACAACTTGTTTTGCGGTTAGTGACGTAATAAGCTCATATTGGTGTTTGCAAGCCACACAACACACACACACGTGTGTAAATCACATGACAACAGTTAAACAATATAGCACTTAAAATCATTTAGGTATAATAAATTTACTAAGTAATATTAAACTACAAAAATGTGATTTTCGATACTTTATTGATACAAACTACGAGTATCATAAAATTAACATTAATTATTGATTAATAAGTACTGTTTGTTACCATCCTTATTGGTCATTTATCAATTGATTAATGTCTATAAGTTTGCCACATTGACAAATCCATGATTGTCTAGTCTTTTGTGCAAAGTAATGCAGGTTTTGCATCACAGTAAAACATTTCTTAGCTGTTTGTATTTATATACAAAACTTAGAGTAGACAGCTTCGAGTCTTCAAATTTAAGATACGATATCGCTTTTCCGAACAGCAATTAATCCATAAGATAGAAAACATAATAAACATTAATTTAATGCATGGTTTTGATTATCATTAATTCATAATCTTCGACAGCTGGGCACTGTACTTTCTGACAATAAAATCTATGCCGTTCAGTCTGATTCACAAATGGTTATTTAATGTTTCTATCCATCCTTTGTTTACTAGGGAGAGATCGTTATTAGGAATTAAGAATATGTATATGAAATGAATATGAAAAATAAAATTAAGAATATGTTCCATTTCTATTTAATTTTGTATGTTTCCATCTATCTAGGTAGTTTTTGCGGAGAACCTTGCAATTCCAATACATCATATTTTTATTTGAATACGAGTAACACCAGCTTACCTCAATTTTATTCAATTGGTTCCTTACATTGAATCAATCATTATTTTTTTGTCATAGCGTTTTTATGTTGAATGATGGCGCCACTTTGCTTTGTTGTGTATATTAAAGCATCCGAGCAGTAGTGATATATTTCGTTTAACACAATAATAAATGTAGCTACAAGGTTTGATGTACAAATTTGCCATTAATCTTAGGTATTAGCAAAAAAGCGCGCAGTTAGACGACAGTGGCGTTGAACCTTGGATCTAGGACAGAGGACCGAGCGCAAAAAAATCGAGAAAGGAACCTATGTTATAAAAGATTAACTTTAATACAATGTTGGAGTAGGCTGGTTTGCAAACTTTTTTGATTTTTATTTTTCAAGAAACGAAACAAAAACGAATCAATTAATGGAGGACTCTCCGATTTCGGCGAATCTTTAGTTTAATTAAATGAACTATTTGTACCTACTACCTACCACCTACTACCTACTACCTTTGTAGTAAACAATATGGTGAATGTACTTAAAATACAATATATGATAAAGATGATATTCAGAGTTTCATATTGTAGAGCTAGTTTTGGGTGTTTTAAAGACAAAATGTATTCGAGCACATTCATAAATTAAAAGCCGTGTACCGACAAGTTATGTGCTAGTGCTAGCTATGTCTAGAAACAGATAATAGTAGAAAATAAAATACTTAAACTTATATGGCAAAACTGCCTTTGTTATTGTGTAAACTACATTACAGTATTGTTGTGACGTCACGTCTATTTAAAAATTGTTTATAGATGGGACGCCACTAGAAAATTCTAGATGACACTGACTACGTACACCTTTGTCATACATAAAATATGGTTTGTGAAACAAAAGTAAAAATACGTGTACAATTTTTTTTAACGCTAACTGACAGACGGATTTGTTTTTTAATCACTAATTTATTTTATTATATAGAAGCGCTACATAAACATGTACATCAGCTATCGAGTTTCACACGCGTTACCGACACCGTTCGTCGACATCATAAGTAATTCTACAAATTTGATTCCGCAGCACCCACACGTATCACGTCAATTCGTACAAAAAACGCAGTCCGAAAAAACATATTAACCCGAATAGACGACGAATTTCAATTAGATTACAGTAACGAACTGTATTGCAGAATGCTGCGTGATATCGGCTAACTGTCATCCGCCATTTGAACACAACCGTAATATAGTGCAATCGACATAACTGTTCAGGTGAATTTAATTCTAAATTGATTTTATTTTCAACTGTAATTGTGAAGAAAAAATTGGTAGTCATAGGGAGCGCTGATGGAAGTGAAAATATATACCTAACTTAGAATTTTTGTTGAAAAAAAACACAGTTTGTTTATAACCCATAAAACAAAAATACAATTGGGTACAATCACATATCCGTGGGTACAATTAATCAAATTCTAAAATAAAAAAAACACTTAATAAAAGTTTCAATGTATTTTAAGTATTCAGTCATTTATTTTTCTTCTAAATTTATAAGTTTTTTTACAATAGATACATAAAATAAACATTAAGTATGAAAAACATAAAAACTAGGGTGCCGCCAACAGCGGGGCAGGGCTCAAGCTACCGGTGGTTAGGGCTGCAAGCAGAGAGAGGAACGTCCTGACGATGCGCGCTGTGTCAAGGATGACCACCTTCTGCATCTGACCTTTCATCCAACCATCTAACGAAAGTCTCTTAAGATGTGGTCGAGATTTTTCGCTATAAGGCCGATTGCTGACACGACTATTGGGACTATGATCGTGGAAAATTCCACGTGGAGGTAAGCTCGTGAGCCAGGATACTTTTTACTTATAAGTATTTATTGTTTTGAATAAATACACGGTAAGTTTGATATTATAGTCAGTCTAGTCCGACTAAAGTTTCTATTGCGTCCGGTGATCTTTTTCAAGGAGAGTGCGCGCGCGTGTTCTCATCTCGTTTAGCACTGGGACTCAACGAGCTATTGTTATGTTATTAAATGTAAATAATATGATAATAGCGTTGTAATATACTTAACATCACTAATGCACTACAAATATACTGCTATTACGCATGTCCGAGAAACGACCTCACAAGATTTCACCTATTCAATAAAAATCTGACTCACATGTCCCTATTCGCTGCTCTTTCACCGCTCTAACGCTATGCCGCTATGGCTCCGTATTAGCATGTTCGGTGACGTAGAACCAAAAGATTGTAAGCTATCAAAAAGTGTTCAAAGCGGAAGGCTGTTTACACTTCAACAACGTTAAAAATTTTGAAAGACATAAATAAATAACTCATCCAGCTTCAACGTTGAATTGGCATAATCATAAGGAGACCACTCTATGTTCTCACTTTTGGGACTTGTTGTTGTGGAAGACGCATAACCTTGAAAGATTTCTTTCTGAACATACCTAGCGGTTTCATCTCGATGTTTTCTTCCATCGAAAAAAAATCAAGGACAAAATGGATTGTGGCCTCGACTCTATGCATATTTGGCCCTAATCCGTTATGACCTTGACTCTATACCTACGCAAGCCATGCTGGCCAGATACCCCCGAAATACATCTTTCTTGGAGACTGTCGATATTTTCACGATTTCCTTTGTTGTTAAAGCAAATGTCATGGTATGTCTTGTATCATTCACGTCAACATACTAAATGACCGGAGTTAGGACATTCAGGCGGCTCTAAATGTGCTAATAAGCTTGAGCTGAAAAATAGCAAAATTGATGTTGCTTCATGCTTGACGACGATATAAGTGAATTTAGTAGAGAAGCTACGGTCCTGCGGGCTTTACTTCTAATTTGATCTATATCTATACTAATATTATAAAGAGGAAATATTTGTATTTTTGTATGTTACGAATAAACTCAAAAACTACTGGACCGATTTCAAAAATTCTTTTGCCAATAGAAAGCTACATTATCACTGAGTAACATAAGCTATGTTTATCACGAAAAAAAATGAGATATCCACGGAATTTTTTACTAAAACCAACGCAAGGTATAAAAAAACAGTCATAAAATGGCTTTCATCGCATACGCTGCGGAAAGTACTAATGATAGACCAAAACAATGTTCTACAATATTATAGAGCGTATTAAAATCTACAAAAACCTTGCAAGACCATATGTCTAACTACAGTACTTACGTCGCTACAACTACTTTTTTACATTTTAAAAGTAAGTAAGAATGCCTATCAAATTCAGACCATGTTATCAACACATTTGTATTAATTCTTATCCAAATAAATTATTTCTTATTCAAGACTCTTTTAATACCTATTGATTACTTTTTGAATTATTGAAGTCGGACATTCCATTCAAAACCGGGGCTCCAGATCGGCCGCCGCCGTTCTCCCGACTAGACCAGCCGTAACTATTTAGTACGTATTTAGAACTAATAGACTTTAGTATGTAGTTACATAAAACATTGCACAACCATAAACTACGTCGTAGGTGGCATTAGCAGATTTTAACACTAAATTACAACCATTAAATATTTACTGATTTAATTTTTGATTTGATGCGTAAAAGTAAAAGGGGAATAACAACGACGCCAGACACGCCTAACGTTTTTAGAACTAATGATAATATACCAAACAACTAACGCATAACAGATTTCGCATAATTTTTGCTACCGTATATAGCATAAACATAACTTAGCATAATGTTTAAAGGCACATATTGAGAGAAGCATAACAATACCTAAACATAACAATTGGTCCTATTATGGTCTATCACTGAGGTTGGCGGCATCACCGAAGACCATCCGCGATTTTAACCTACAGATGGCCATCAGGGACAGAAATGCGGCCGTTGTGGAGGCTCTGGGCCGGGAGGAGGCAGCTTAGGCAAATGGCAAAAGGCAATTAGGCAAACACTCGATGTCGAGTCGATTACTAGCGGAATCCCAACCGGTAGTGATCGGCTCTACAGACGAGCACTAGAATTAAATTTTAAATGTACCCAACTCCCTCCTATTTTCCTCTTCTTCTCCTTATCCAAGATATGTGTAAAAACGATAATTGTAATGACAAAGATCACGGACCCCGGAGTCTGTGGAGTGGCTAATTAAAAAAAATAAAAAATCACTTAGGTTCGACTCCGGGTGAGCTCCCGGAGCCAGAAGCTCTATGTCATTGAGTGTAACCTCTCGCTACGGCGGCGACCTCGTTTGGCTCGCTCCTCTCAGGACCTCCCCTGAGCTTCTGGCTCCCGCATTTTTTTAATAAAGTAAAATAGGCAGAAAAACATGCGTTTTAAATGATAAACCGATGATTGGGATTATTTGTTTTGTCTTGGTCGTATATACTAAGCATGGCAATTCTGCCAAGAGTGTGTTAAAATTTGTAAGTCTAATAATTTTGTTTTATACTTATTTTCCATAATACCCGTGCGAAGCCGGGGCGGGCTGCTAGTATAATGTAAAAAAAAAATCGTAACACGGTGTTTGTGTTCGTAACGCTCCCAAAACGGTTCGACAGATTCTAACGACTCTTTTATTTGGTGAAAATATAGATCATAAAGTCCTTTAAATGTCCGGCTTCTGCATTTTTTAATCGTGATTGTATTATTTTTGAACGAAAAACATTCAAATTATTTCCACCCGTTTTCGTCGTTCATTAACGTGACATATGTAATTTACAAGAAGCGTTTGTCACTTCGGCATTCCATTTAGTTAATATTTTTGAAGTGAAAAACGCACACGCTGATTTTTCGTGGGCAGTGAAATCTATGGATGTGAACGAAGCTCATCGTCAAGTTCGAAGATGGAAGAATCTTTCGGGTGAACTTAGGACTACCGAGTGTGAGAGTGAGAAAGATCAAAGTCAACTGCTGCTGTCTGTCAGCTGTCTGTCTGTCAGAATGTCGTGTCGCCGTGTTTACTTCATATTTTTTTAAGTTATTACTTACATTTATTTTTTACCATGAAAATTGTACAACAATATTTAATAGTTATGAATCATTTTAGTTTTCACTTCTGCCGTGCGGTCTTAAGTATACATATTTATGGAAGAACGACGTATATTATTCTTTTAATAAAATTATAAAATAAAGTACGCAGCCCTTAAACAAGGGTTGAGGTTGCAAGTTCGAACTTCTCCCATGGTCTATAACTCCGAGGTTAAAAAAATGAAAACAAGAACAAAATTAAACATTTTGATTTACGACTGTCTACCTCGGATTTGTAATGTGTACAACATTGTACTAGTCAAGTTCGTTCATTTAATACCCATGTTAAGGGAGTTGTGGAAAAGAAATGTATTTCGCCATTTTGTGGCAGCTGCCATATTTAATTTGAAACTTTTCATATATAGTGTATAGTATTCTGCTAGTTAAGCCCTTTCATTTGATACCCATATTGAGGTAAGCTGTGAAGAAATATTTTGTCGGCCATTTTGTGGAGGCGGCCATTTTGAATCGATATTAACCAAACATAGCTAAGAACATCTGCACAAAAATTAACTTTCAAATAAAAGAAACTGCATCGACATCGGCCCATCCGTTTGAGCTCCACGGTGACACAGACAGACACACACAGACAGACAGCGACGTCCAACTTATAACACCCCTTTTTTTTGGTCGGGGGTAAAAAATTAGTGGAGATCAGTGAAAAGTCACTCGTAAATTAATCTTAGTTTGTCTCCTCAACTATATTCGGAGGTTGCAACAGTGAACGGAGCGAAAGTGAACGCGTCTTGTGACATAACAATTAGAGCGATGAGTAGGTGACTTATGACTAGAGCAGCCTTCGCACTTTTAGTTTCAGTTTATTTCAATGACATTTCATAGAGATAAATAAATATGCTTTAGTAAAATAAACACTGGCATCTTAGCTGCAAACTGAGAAAATTGTTATGCTCTACGTATTTGTATATCTATGTTTAGATTAGGTTTGTAGGGGTAAGATGGGGGTTGAAGCGCCTGGACATTGATAAGCTGCAGGAGACAGCGATTGTCCAGGCGTAGAACCCCCCTCCACCGCCACCAGTGGATCTTGACGTGGAGGCTGACGCGCTGTAAGTGGCGATGTCACATGTCTGCGATGCCGCCATGCCCCGCGTCAAGACCCTCCCTCAACGACGACAGGTCTACTGGTGGACGGAGGCGATAGCGGAGCTCCACCAGTGTTGTGTAGCGAGGCGTCACCGCTACCAACACTACCGGCGCAGGAGACTCCCAGAGCCGGCGGTGTTGGACACCCTCTATGTCGCCTAAGGAGAAGCGTCTAGAGCTCTCCGCACTGCAATCTACGAGGCCAAGTCAGCCTCGTGGAAGCAGCTGCTGGAGACACTAGATCGGGATCCGCGGGGGCGCCCCTACCTGCTGACGAGGCAAAAGCTTCGCCCCTGGCCCCTGGGCGCCCCCCTGTCACCAGCACGCTGCAACCGCACGTCTTGCGGCGGGTGGTCGAGGGACTGACTTTGTCCCTCCCACTGTGGTGGAAGCGGCGAGAGAAGACTCCACAGAGGAAGAGGAGGACAAGCCTTCCGACGTCTCCGAGGGAGACTTGGGAGCGGCTGTCCTGAAAATGAGGGCTAAAGACACGGCGCCGGGGCCTGACGGTATACCCGGCAGTGCATGGGCCCTCGCTCAGGATGCCCTGGGCCCTCGCCTCCAGGATCTCCTGAGTCGCTGCATGCGAGAAGGGAGATTCCCGAGGCTATGGAAGAGGCTTGTGCTCCTCCAGAAAGAAGGGCGGCCCGCGGACGAACGCTCAGGGTATCGTCCAATCGTGTTGCTTGATGAAGCGGGCAAGCTCTTAGAGCGCATTATTGCCGCCCGCCTCGTCAAGCACCTTGATAGGGTGGGTCCGAACTGGTCGGAGTCACAGTTCGGGTTTCGCAGACGATGCTCGACGATTAACGCCGTTACCCAACAAAGGACGGTGTGACGGTCAGCCCCATGTCACGCGGGGTTCCACAAGGGTCTGCTCTTGGGCCACCCCTGTGGAACTTTGGCTACGACTGGGTGCTGAGATGCGCTAACCTTCGTGGCATCAGCTTAATTTGTTACGCTGACGACACGTTGGTAACAGCGAGAGGGGGGACTTTCCACGATGCGGCGATCCTGGCCACAGAGGGCGTGGCAGCCGTGGTGACCAGTATTAGGAGCTTGGGCCTGGAGGTGGCGCTCCACAAACCGGAGGCCATCTGTTTTCATGGTCCTCGACGAGCGCCACCTGCAGGCGCGAACATAGTGGTGGGCGGAGTCACCATTCCTGTCAAGCCGACACTGAAGTATCTTGGTGTCGTGCTTGATAGCAAATGGAGGTGGGGGGCGCATCGGAGTCAACTTACCCCTAAGCTAACGCAGGCAGCGTCGGCGCTGGGCCGTCTCCTGCCCAATATGGGAGGGGCTGGGGGGCGCTGCCGACTTCTTTACATGGCTGTGTTGCGCTCCATGGCCCTGTACGGCGCTCCCGTATGGACAGGGCAGCTAAACCGTGCAGAGGAGGCTCTTCTCCACGCGTCCCAAAGGGTCATGGCCGGGGATACCACACACTCTCACACGAGGTGGCCTGCTCTCTCGCCGGATCGCTGCCATGGTGCCTGGAGACCGAGGTTCTGTCCTCGGTCTACTGGTGCCAGGTGCGTGCGAGAAGCCGGGAACCGCGCTGCGCACTACAGGAGGTGGTGCGATGGCGCAGAGATGCCAGGGCTAGGGCCCTGGTGAGGTGGAAGGAGCGGATTCTCTCGGGACCTACTCAGAGAGGAACCGGCGCCCGACGGCTCCTCGAGGCAATCCGGTCCATTCTCCCTGAGTGGGTCCAGAGGGGACACGGAGTCCTCACCTTCCGGACTACGCAGGTGCTCTCGGGACACGGGTGTTTTGGGAGGTATCTGTGTAGAGTCGCCGGAAGAGAAGAAACCCCGGTATGCCATCGGTGCGGTTGCGCGGAAGATACCGCGCAACACGTGCTGGAAACATGCCCAGGAGAGGAGGAACCGCGGCGATCCCTGGCCGAGGTCATGGGGGTGGACCTCTAACTGCCGACCATCTTACCAAAGATGCTTGACAATGAGAGGTCGTGGGAGGCGGTGGTCTCCTTCTGCGAGATAGTCATGTCGCGGAGGGGAGGCCGAGGAGCGAGAGAGGGAGATGGATCCTCTTGCTCCTCCGCGGAGAAGGAAGCGGACACGGGGGCGAGCCGCTCGGGCTCGCACCCCGTCTCCACTTGGAGGCCCTGGGGCGTCGGGCGTTTAGGGCCGCCCGGCCCCCCACCTAGGGATAGGCCCTCCCGAGGCGGTGACGCGCCGATGGTTTCTGGTGCGTCACTGGAGCCAAATGCGGGGGCCCCATCCCCCCGCGAGGCGGGCCCGCAAGGGTGCCGGCGTTGGGTCAGAGTCGTCGAAGGGAGTGCGAAGAGTAACCCCGCGACTTGACTCAGTGCCATGCTGGAGAAACCTGTGGGGGTTTTAGTCGGTAGGGGCACCACTTCACTTTTAGTAGTGGTGTCGAGCCCGACACACCTACAAAAAAAAAAAGTTTGTAGGGGTGTGCACCTTCTGGCTTATCCCTGTGTTCGCAGTTGAGGCAAACTACGTAAATAGCAGATGATTATGACTGATTATAATTGAATTATGAATGAAGGATGTATCCTTAATTTATAATTAATTATAACCAAATTAATTATAAAAAAATGGGTGCGTGTACTTATGTACGCGCGTGAGAAGTTATACTTCTTTCATTTTATTAAATTTCTCGCCACCGAAAATTTATCCAATATATGACATTCAAATACTGGCAATACATTAATTATAAAAAAATGGGTGCGTGTACTTATGTACGCGCGTGAGAAGTTATACTTCTTTTATTTTATTAAATTTCTCGCCACCGAAAATTTATCCAATATATAACATTCAAATACTGGCAATACATTGTCCAATCTTTCAATAATTTATTTGATTCTGGAGCTGAGCCAGCTGAGCAAAGTTGACAGAGAAGAGCGGCAACAGCGCGTTACCCGCGTATGTCACGAGCTGGCAACGTCGCGCGTCTTCGCCGTATAATTACTATTATGTATTCTATGCCTAGTAGCGGCAACCGTACGACACTATCTGTGTTCACTCACACATTGACATAAATGAACAAAAAATTCGATGTTATTTCTACTATTAATCTACAATTTTCTTCAACTAAATATGAAATACCGCAAATATAGACCAATTTAAATGCCAACTATAGTCATTTCAGTGTAAAATTATACTCTCGTCGCCCATGAATGGTCAAATAGATTAGTATGAAAATCGAACCACCTTAAGCAGACGACTTCATACTGTTAATTTTGTGTCACAGGTGCGCGCGCATCTTAAAATTTCACTCTCATCATTTTTTCATAACGCGCCTAAAGAAGTATAACTTCAAAAAATTTAAATGAATTGATTGACAATTCATATAAAAATTTTCAATTTTAAAAAATTGATAAATATACGTAATGATATAATTATAATACATGATAAATAAGTACATGAATTAAATTTTGTATAAAAATGTTGAATTTGTAGCGGCATATTGGTAGTAATAGTATTTGTTATAACTGGGGTTCTAAAATAGTTGTTTTAAAGGAACTGTTAAAAAATTAAACTATTTTCTCGGTACATATCGTTTTCAAATTTACTTCAGAAGACTTTTAAAACGATAAAATTAATTATTTCATATTTAATATAGGTGGATACCTATATTAAATCGATTACTTATAAGATGGCCATAGTCATTTTATGACCACAGTTTAAGCATTTAACCAATTCTTAACTTTCGTTAAATCTGTTTGACGTCACAAGCGCTGATTTTTTAAATTCATTATATACCGAACATTTCACAGTTTTTTGGCTCGTGTAAGCAAATTTAAATTTGGAATGCGGCTGAGTATCCTCTACATACAGCGTGGCGCTTTGGTGTCGACATTAAATGAACACACAGGTAGGGTTACTGACCAGTAATCATACAAACGATGTGAGAAAAATAAATTCGCTTATTTAAAAAAAAAATATTTTCTAACAAACTAAATCATTGTATCAAGCACTCGAATCAAAATCACCCTTTGCACTAGATTCATTCAACGACGTCAGTTGTGTGCGTGATTTACTTTCGTACACATCGTTACGCAAACGTAAATCTGGCAACGTCGCAAAACCCCGCGCTGCGCGCCGCTTGCAGATAGGTAGGTATCTCCAGCGGCGCGCGGCGTTGCAGCGTACCTACCTCAGTAGGTGCCGCCGCCGCGCCGGCCGAGAGGGTAGGTACAAAGGCGCGATAATTCTGAACGGTCAAGTAGGTACGTCACGACAAAAGCTTCAATACCTGTTCATCACTAATAAATCGAATACCTACCATATGATAAAGATAAGAGATAAACAAAAAATATTGGCAGTCATAGGAACTGCCGATAGAAGTGAAAACTTATAACTCAGTATTTGATAGCTAACTTTGGAAACTGCGCGGGTGAAACCGGAGGGCCTGGCCATTACGATCTAGAAAATACATCAGCCAGTGGAAATGCTAACGCATTTCTAGATAGCCAATGGCCATGGTCCCGAGTTTACCCGAAGAATTCTTATCATTTCCGAACATGACGCTAGAATTCAATTCACACACAGCCCATGAAAAATCTGTGTATGACACGCCGCGATTTCACTTCTAAAAGTAAATAGGTAAATGGATAGGTACCTAGGTGTCTATTGTAAATTTGGTGAAACATTACAAAATGATTGCTTTGTAGTAGGTAATACGAGTAAGATAGGTACGTGTTGTCAGAATCAAAGATAATTCGCATAAACAGCCCATCAAATGTTCCCACTGCTGGGACTCGGGGCCTTCTCTCGCAAGAAGAGAGTTAAAGCCATAATCCACCACTACACAACAACTGGCACTTTGCCAGCAAAGTGCCAGTTGGTAGATGGCACTTTCCATTATTGGCACGTGACCTCGAAAGATTCTAGGTAGGTACATGTCGGTTTTCTCACGATGTTTTCCTTCATCGTTTTTAAGCTACTAGCATTACGCACATGACTTCGAAAAGACTGGTGCGCGTGGGATTTGAACGCGGCGCGCCGGATCGGCAATCACCGTCCTCCCGACTAGACCAGCCGTTACTTCAAGGCCACTTAGTAGGTACTCGTACCAACAAAAAATATTACCTAGCGTGAAAGCTGCTGAACTAGTAGAGGTACCTACAATATTCTTTAAAAGTAAAACTAAAACATCTTCCCACGAATCGATTTTAATTTCGTAGAAAATTTAACCAGTAAACCCTTGATCAATGAACTCTTTCAGATAAATTCATCATTGTCAAAATCAAAATCAGATACTTATTGTTTTAAGTTAAATTATCTATCGCATAATAGCTAAATCACCTAAGTACTTATGGCGTAATGCGCAATAAACATTAGTACGTAGGTACTTACAGTTTTCCGACTCGAAGCCGTAGTAACTATTTCTCGTCTGTGTCGCAGCGCAGCGTTGTGGAGCGGCAACGCTTCGTTTCCATAGCTACGCGAGCGCTCGCTCGCTTGACGAGCGAGCGGCGCGGCGGCTTCTTTGAAATCGTAGGCGCATAACTAACAGAGCCACACTGTTTTGGTCTAAATTTTAAATGCTCAACGTGACCACCACCTTCGCGAACACAAACTCTTAAACGGCGTTCAATGTTTGAACGGACGCTTGCCGTGGGATTTGTAGGGCATCGCCTAGTATTCCCATATCTTTCGCGATACCTACATTCCTATCGCAAGTGCGGCATTTTGATGGGCTTCTCCGTAAAGTAAAATCATGTCAGCATACTCAGCAGCAGTGTAATACTGTGTGTTCGACATCTTTACTTAAATAAACACTCACAACACAAAAAGTAACAACAAGTCGTCGTTATCGCTTTGACACTGAATCAAATAACTTACACTAAATAAACAACAAAAAAATAACACGTAGGACACGTACTTAAGCGTCTTTTTCGCGAATAATTAAATTACTTAGTTAAGGGATTTACAGTAAAAGTTATAGCGCGCGAGAAATGTGTCAAGGACTTGACAACTTCGCAGCCCGGCTAGCACTAACACAAAACTAGTGGAGTTTAAAAGAAAAGACAAAAGACTAACATTAGAGGAGTACCTACAGTCATTTTTTCGTTTCCGGCTCCATTTCATTCGCACACAAACGCGTGTTTTGCATGTTGTATGACTACCTGTCTCATTTTATTGTATTTACCTTTCGCTTGATTTTCATTCATGAAACGCGTGGATATGTGGACTGCGACCTAATTACCTCTGACTCAAATTTTTAGATACAGGTTGCTCTGATTTGGTGTTTTTGAAAATTGCGAATAACTCAGTAAATAAAAACGATACATGAAATTTAATTTTACAGAATGTCTGAAAATATGATATGTGATATGTGGTTTCATTTAATGTCGGCACCAAAGCGCCACGCTGTATACAGAAATAAAATAAAATAGCTCGAAACGTTCAGACGTGGTTCAGACTTTAATTGCCTTTGATAATTGCAAATTGCCATCACTCGATTACAAAAATTAGCTGTCAAATTACATGCAAGTGATGCTCATAATTTGATGAGCATCATTCGCATGTAATATATCACGATTCATATTACATAATTAGCCAAATATTTCTTCTTTGTCTTCATGCAAAGTGAGTGGACGTACACAATTGATTTGGGTCAACAATGCAGTTACAAATTACGTATTGCCTCACCTTCCATTCGACTTAATCCGAATATTGAAATAAAACCACAGATCACGAATAAAACTAGTTGTTAGTTAGGATTCTAACTAGAAGTAAACTAAACTAGAGTTAGGATTCTATTTTTTTTATTTTAGACAGACTTCGTCACACGCAGATTTCGTAAAGAAGTAAAAATTCTTTTGACGCGCTATGGTCAGATTTTCGTGGGCTGTGAATTTGATTCTAGCGTCACGCTTGGGAATAATAACAAATCTTCGGGTAAACTCGGGATCGTGGCCATTGGCCATCTAGATGCTTCACCATTTCCCATTGCTCATGACCAAGCCCTCCGGATTCACCTGCGTAGTTTCCAAAGTAAGCTATCTTTATAATTCTGAGTTATAAGTGTTTACTACTCCTATGACGGACAATATTTTTTAATTCAATATTTTTTTAATTCGTCCATATTTGCTTCAATTGGTGACCGATTTTAATTATTATTAAATTCGGCCAGAAATTGATGATGAAAATGATAAATTTCTGTACAATGTTTTTCGTTTTCATTTGAACATAATATTTGACCCCAAAGGGGAACAAATGAAGGTATCAATACCGCTTGGCAAGGCCCCATTAATATTCCGCTTATATTTAACAAGAGCTAACTGAAAAACAGCCTACTTAATGTCAAAACGTTCAAAATACTGTACTGTAAAATGTTCAATAACCAGCGAAGGTTCAATGAAGCCCCCTCAAAGAATAAATTGAGTGTCATCGACCTCATAATTTCGCAAAAAAACACTACTGAATCCGAGGATCCAGTGAAACGGGACACCAGTAGTAAAATCGTTCTCATGTTATAAATATAAAATAATTAGGCGTGATTGTGAGGATCATAAACGTAATAACTCCTCGGAATTAGTTTGATACAGTCTCTTAACAGTTTTATTTTTACGTAACGCTGTGCCTGGAAGAATCTTTTGACCCCAATTTCAAATAAATAATTGGGTAGCGCTTACAGTAATTATAATAATAAATTTTTCGATTTTGAGTGCCTATTTGTTCTTGGTTTTGAAGTCGGTTTTTTAAAGATTTTTTACTTTCTGTATATCTATAATAGACTAATTGGTTGTTCTGTTAACTACAGTAGGCTTTTTTTAGATTACATCATGTAGATGCACGATTCTTTATTGCAGATTATATTTTTTTATCACGAGAGAATAATGGGAACTGCACGGGTAAAACTGTGGGTGCTGCTAGTAATAATACGAGTACATATATAATCACACTCAATAAACATTTCTAAAAGCCGTACAAAAACTATAATAACACATTTTTAAATGATTAATTACACGGGTCAGTCAAGTCCGACTTAAGTTTTGTCACACCCCGGACACTCCACTAAAATTCCATACATACGCCGCTGTGGAGTTACCTACTCCTCACATAACTACGCGTGTGTCGTTCGTACACACGCGTGAGTGTGTGCGTTAGAGCTAGGGCAACTGAATTGTTTTATTGAATAGTCGTGCCCTTTGAGTTCACCTGGTGACGAAAAGTAGTCCATAAACTTGCTATAATGTTGAGTTACATAAATTGAATGGAGCCAAATTATATTATTCTAATTAAAAGGGTGTATGTATTGCCGTGTAAAATCAAACGAAACCGATGATAGATAGGTACCTAGATATCTATTTCTGTTAGTAGGTACACATTCGCATATTATTTTACACTTACCCAAGAAGGAAACTTTATTCTGTCACTATAATTATTCCTCCAGACATTACCAATCCGTGCCCAAAACTGGTTGTGTAAGTTACGAACTTTGAGTAAAAAATTACTACGTTATTATAAAGCAACGTTATTTAACAGTTTCTAATCTTACGTTATTTTATCCTTAGGAAATTAAATAAAGCTTTTAATTTGGCCCGTTTAGTTGACGGATAGCCGTAAACAGCACAACAACCCACCACGATGATATTTCGTATGTTCGATACCGGCCCATCGTTGAGTGGTCCTAGCGTGCTCGAAACGGCCTGAGGGGTGAGGAAGCTTGAAATTGGCGGGGGGTGGGGAGTGTCCGTTCTATCTACATTATCTATTCTATGGTTTTGTGCCAAACGAGCAGCTGACCGCTGCTTGTTTGGCACGCGCGCGCACTCTCCTTGAAAAGGCCGCCGGTCGCGGCCGAAACTTATGGCGGACTGGACTGACTATATCATCCGTGAGTTACCCGTGTAATCATTTAAAATGTGTAATAACCGTCACGTTACGTTAGTTTCCATCGTAGTTGTCT
Organism: Ectropis grisescens; assembly: GCA_017562165.1. Lineage (NCBI taxonomy): Eukaryota > Metazoa > Arthropoda > Insecta > Lepidoptera > Geometridae > Ectropis > Ectropis grisescens. The sequence continues at coordinate 11,273,389 of CM029781.1, read as the reverse complement.
AGACAAACAAAAATTTTCATTTTTTAAAAATCATAAAAAGAAAACTACTACCTAAGCCAAATAAAATAAGGCCGTACATTTTAACCCTCAATCAAACAAAATTTGCACCCCTAGTTAGAGGACAAAAAACAAACATTGTTAAAAGAGCTTCAAACTAACTTACCTACTTGAAGTACATACTTCAATCCTTCAATCCATCCATAATTATGTTTATAACTCTTTCACGTAAACACTACTTAAGGGGTTTCGATGAAACTTAGTGCATAGATAGATCATGGTCTGGAATAACACATAAGGTACTTTTAAGAATAAGAATTTTGCCATGCGTGTCTTGAAATTTTCAACATTACGCCCAGTAATCCAACATTAAACTTCCTGTAACTCAAAAAGTATAGTCATTACAAAAACATTTTATGCAAAAGTTGTAAAGAATAAACTGGTCTTTAAAAATGAGTAGACGCGTTTTATTAATTAATCTAATATTTCAAAAGTTATCAGCCGCGATAGAAAAACCGTTTTATTAAATGGGCCATAGATCGGAAATGGTACGTTTCACAAAAAAGTTTTTGGCAAAATAGGTGAAAAATTTTATTTTCTACACTAATCATTACTATAACTTTGGCCCTAAAGTGTATAGTTTCCGAGATATCGGCCAAAAACGTTTTTTCAATATGGCGTTTGAAGCTCCACATGAATCTGTCAGTATTTTGTGATTTTATGTTCAGTAAGTGATTCTAGACCTCATAAAAAAAGAAATTTGGATCGGAAATTTATTGCAAAGTTAATTTCTATTTTTACTGGTTACTGGCCTATAATATGATCTTTCAGATTTGTACGGCATTGACTTTTCTTGGATATGTATTAAATTCAAATAAATTATCTGAATGTCGTTTAAAAAAATCGTACTAAATATCACCCTAAAGTACATTTCGTCACATGGAGTTTTTTGCCATTTACTGACTTTTGGACTAACAAAAATGTCCGGCACGTATTAAATGTTTATCTTTCCAAAAAACGCTTTCGGAATAAATTAATTTTACGTTGTATCAAATCACCTCCCTAGATCACTGAATAGAGGAGGTTTCAACTTATTCGATATTTTCCTCTTGTCGCATTATTATTGTACGGCGCGCCGTACAAAAATGCGAAGCGGCGTTGCGGAATAATGGGTTAGACGAGCTATTGCAGCTGTATGGAACCAATGCTGTACAGTATGAAATGACCAAATTTTTCCTGAAAATTGCCGAAAAATCAAACATGTTTACGATTTGGTAGCGCAGTATTTTTGTATGGCACTACGCGTTTTCTCATTATTTTCCATGGATCTATTTGATGGTAAGAATGCCGTACAAAAAAAAACCGAAATGTACCCACTCTACTTGCGCTTTTGAATGCTCACCTGATGTCAGTTTGCTCCGAAGCAATCGATGTACATGCATAAAAAATACCAATCGATATGATAACTTCAATATGTTTGAACTTAGTAAACAAGATCAAAATAAAAAACACATGATTTACCCTCCACTACATCGGATCTGTAATCTGTACAACATTCTTCTAGTCAAGCCCTTTTATTTGATAAACATATTGAGGGAGTAGTGAAAAATAAATGTGTATTGACATTTCATGGTGGCGGCCATCTCGAATTTGAAATTTATAATACTTAGTGTAAGTATAGAATTTTACTAGTCAAGCCTTTTCATTTGATACCCGAAATAAGGTAGGTTATGAAGAAATATTTTGTCCGCCATTTTATGGAGGCAGCCATCTTGAATCAATATTAACAAAACATATCTAAGAACCACTGCACGGAAATTACCTTCAAATAAAAGAAAACCAATTCGAAATCGGTCCATCCGTTTGAGCTCTACGGTGCCACAGACAGACACACCCTCAGACACCCTGACAGACTGACAGACGGACATCGACGTCAAACTTTCACACCCTTTTTTTGGACGGGGATTAAAAAGTAGGTACATCCACCAGAAAACCGTTCACAGGCACAGAGAGGAAACGTCCAAGTACAGACTAAGTAGAGAGTGTGTCCTAGTAATTCTGTAGATACGTCCTCCTTCGTGAAAATCAATATTTACCGCTACCTCTTTAGTCTCTATAATTTTGTGTTATGTCACGACCATGTTATGGCCGAGTTGCAATACATCAAAAATTACTGTAAACTTGTAAACAAATATAAAACCCCAATTGATCCTCTATTTTTCAAAAATGGCCAGAGCTTTGAGAATAGCTCTAGATATGACGTTATGTAAGTATTCATATACTTATTTTTAAAGAAAATGCGGCAAAACAAACGAGGATTCTGTTCTATCAGAAATAATTTTCGATGTGTGAATCGATTATCTTTTTCCAAATGTCTTGTCTTGCTGCAATTGTTAAACAGTCCACGTTTGTTTTGCAGATTCGTTAAACACTGTACGGCCCGTCGTCTCGAGAACTTGGGGTGCCGCTAAAAACGCGTTGTCAACAACAAAAGCGTCTTTTATCCTCAATAATGGGTTGGTTTCAAAAGCAGAGACTATATTGGATTCAGCCACCTCGACAGTGGAGAAAAAACTAGCGTCTTATCGAGACTCTCAGCTGCCCGCAGAGCTGAAATATTTAGAACAGGAAATTGAGAGGGTCAAGAAAAGGCTATCTGAAACTGGGAAATAAAACTATTGATGAGATGGAAGGATTTATTTAATACTGCCATCTAAATCAACTCTTCCCACATTGTAATATGCTTTTATTGATAACTCGGACTATATTTTACTTATAGAATACAGGCCCGTGAACAGAATTTATGGGAACCACCAGGAGACCTATGTAGGATGATAGAAGGGTATTTGTATGATTTTTGTATGGGATTGCGAAAACTGTATACAACCAATGCCGAACATGATCAAATGACCAAATTTACTCCTATAATCGTCGAAAAATCATGAATTTTTCCGACAAACTAATAATTAAAATTTTTAATTTTTTAATTTTTATACTTTCAATACCTCTTCTAATCCAATATTCCGCAACATCGTACAAAAATCATGCGACAACGAGAAATTATCGAGGGCTAGAACCCCCCTTCAACTGCACTGAGTTGGACAGTTTACAAGTGACGGCATAGTGCTGACCCTTATTAATTTATACCCTTTATCAACCTACAAAGGTCTCCTTGTGGTTAATTTGATCCATAAATTTTGTTCACGGGCCTGTAGTCTACAGGTAGAGCCAGCTGTAGGTAGAGCCAGTCTGTGGCAGTTTATGCCTGAAAATGTACGTTAAGTATCTTTGTATGAAAACGTTAATAAATATTTTTATTAAATACACGTTTATATTTTATTTCAGCGGCATGTAAAATTGTTAAAAGTAACGCAGAAGTAGCATGGCCATATATAAAAGTAGAATGTGTGCCCCCAATGACAATGGAAACTTTCCAAGGATCTTTCGGAAAGTCATTGGAAAATACGGTGTCAGGAGCTATGAACGGTTTCATGAAAACCATTAGTGATACGATAACCAAAATGGACTTAGGAGTAAAGAGAAAACAAGAGGAAGCAGAAGCTGCCATAATTGCCGCGCAAAAGAAAGCAAAAGCTGAAGAGTTGAAAAAGAAACTCGACGCTGAGAAAAAAATTCTTGACGCACAAGCTAAACAAAAACCTGCTACTGCTCCAAAAAGTGAACCGCAAAAGAAAGACGAGAAAAAAGACATAAAGAAAGACGAAAAGACAGCTAAAAAAGAAGTAAAAAAAGCGAAAAAAGCGCCCGAAAAAGCTAAAAAGGCTGATAAAAGACCACCTAAGCAACAAAAGCGTCCAGCCAGAAAGCCTCCGGCAAAAGATCCCAAAAAGAAATAAAACAAAACCTCTTTAGTACTTACCTTTACACGTATAGGTATTAAAAAAATCACAAAGTTTATTTCTATGGTTTATTTGATTTATACTGTCATTTTTGTCATATTATCAATTTACCTAAATATGACCAATGTTAAAAAAGATATTAAAACAAAATATTTGGTGTGAAGTTTTGCAACGAAGACTATTTTGTTGAAAAATATCGAAAAGAACTATTGCTGTTAACGCATGCGTCAAAACTATGAAGCCGATCTCAAATTTAATTTGTAAGTACTTTATTCAGTAATCTCTAGCTACATATCTGTTAGGCCTGGTAATCAAAGCCTGTATTATTAATTTTTAAATAAATATCAGCACACGGGTTCCGCGATTTGTAAATAATGCGTTATTGGTCGCGCCGATGATAGACGAAAATGTAGCTATACCTATGCTCTAGCTCTTGACATTGCGGTCAGCATTGCAGCCCTTGATGGCTAAGCCATTATAACTCAGGCTGCAGTGATGAAGGCCAAGACCGTAGCTAACCAAGCATGAGACCGTCATAGATCGATCTGCACGGAACCAACACTTGTAAATGAATTAAATAAGCAATTCGAATAATTTAGCCAACACAGCGTACCTATTGAAGAATTGATATGCAATTTGACGAAAAGTAATAGAAAAGAACAAAAAATTACAACACGCCGCCATGGACCGTGAAATTATAGCATAATTTAAAAAAAAGATATTTACAGGTAAATTTGAAATAAACTTTAGTTCATTTAATTATATTTGAAACGAAACTTTTGACAGACAATAACTGTACAATAAAGTATTTTTAAGATAAATTTGCTGTTTCCTAAAACTGGACAGTAACGAAATCTCATACAACTTTGCTTGCGAGCCATCATGGTGAATCGCGGCAAGTCTTCTGAAGTATTTTCTAAGTGCTCTTAAGTCATCATCATCACAATCATATTTTTTTTACGTGGAAGAAATGTCGTTTACCCTTTCGCTTGTTCGCCCGTGCCGGTCGGTTTTTGTCGGAATTGACACCACAAACGGATATGGTGCCTCTAAAAACCTGTATGATGCGCGATGGTCTATCTTTGTCGCTTACTTCGGGAACTTGTTCTCCCACAATGTCATAATAGAATCTGTTTTTAACCCCCGACCAAAAAAAAGGGGTGTTATAAGTTTGACGTCGATGTCTGTCTGTCTGTCTGTCTATCTGTCTGTCTGTCTGTCTGTCTGTGTGTGTGTGTGTATCTGTCTGTGGCACCGTAGAGCTCAAACGGATGGGCCGATTTCGATGCGATTTTTTTTATTTTAAAGTTAATTACCGTGCGGGTGTGCTTAGCTATGTTTGGTTAATATCGATTCAAAATGGCCGCCTCCACAAAATGGCGGATAAAATATTTCTTCACAACCTACCTCAATATGGGTATCTAATTCAATTCAATCATTTATTTCAGAAATTACATTCCATATCAAAAAAAAATTATATAAATAAAAAATAAAAATGATGTCCAAAAAAAAAAAAAATTAAATAACTAACAATTTTGACACAACAAATAACACAATACAAACATTAAAAGTTTTCGGGTGACCGACATGCTCATCCACACGGTAGTCCTACAGTTTTTCGCCCATCAACACTCTCATCCATCTGTACTGGATGGGACAGTCCATACGCGACACCATCATTTGAAGGATACCGTTACAGCCGCCTCGAGCCCGCCGCCGTATGGAAGCGACTTTTTTACGAATTACCGCATGAAAGTCGTCCGTACGCGCCTCCGCGAACATCTGCGATGCGCTACAAAAACGAGGCAGCCGCATCAGCATCCTAAATATGTCATTATATTGTACACGTAGAGCGCTGGCCGTCCGGCGAGTATGCTTTATCCACAGGCTGCTCGAGTAGAATGACTGACAGTAAGCTTTAAAAGAGTGATTTTTACATCCTCGAGCAGCGGGCAAACCTACGTGCGATCATATTTCCCCGGACAGCAAGCGCTCTACGCTCCCTTTCAATGTCATCATCGTCACTTAAGTCATCTGTTACAACATGTCCCAAATACCTAAAGCTATCGACCAATCGACTAATGAAAGGGCTTAACTAGTAGAGTACTATACGCTATAACAAATTTCAAATTCAAGATGGCCGCCACCACAAAATGGCGAATTATATATTTTTTTTCACTACTACCTCAATATGGGTCTCAAACGAAAGGGCTTGATTAGTAGAATACTTTGCACTATGACAAATTTCAAATCCAAGATGGCCGATACCACAAAATGGCGAATTACATTTCTTTTTTCACAACTCTCTTAATATGGGTATCAAATATGAAAGGGCTTGACTAGTAGAATGTTGTACAGATAACAAATCTTAGGTAGTCGGGGTTAGTCAAATTTTTTAATTTTGTTCTTGTTTATTTTTATGTTGACCCAATTTGTCCTATGTACAATAAAATGATCTCAAATGAGTTAGTTTTATAATCAGCCACAGTTGAGAAGCTTTTTTTATTACGAATGTAAAGCCAAACCTCTATTCTGTTTGTTTACAGGGACACGCCTGGTGTCGACGTTAGGATTGTCCGAAGTCTATAGACCATCGATAAATCAGCACAAGGGCAAACTAATAGAATTAATAAAAGGTGAGCAAATACCATTTAATTTACTCACCGTTTTCGTGTGCGTTTGCGCAAATAAATTGAATGTACACCTTTTGACGTTTAATTACGTGTTTTAGAAAAGGCCGGCGTCGCTTCGCAATCGGGCGTTATGAAGAAATTGCGCAATATGAAAGGGTTTTTTACTCTTGAGATTGCTCCTCCGACCAGCAAGCAAGAATATGCGGTAAAATTTTGTTTTGTGGCTGTATGGTATTGTGTAAGAAATGTTACATGGTGTTGTGTTTTGTAGTGGTAGGACTCTTGGCTGAGTCCGCCTGGGGAAGTACCACACCTTTGTCCGTTATTCTACCACTAAGCAGTAATGTGCAAACATTACTGTGTTCCGGTTTGAAGGGATTTTCAGAGAAATTACAGGGCTTAGAGATATCACATCTTAGATCTCTGGGTGACGAGCGCAGTGCAGTTCTAGGTAATGATTTGGACTATTCACGTTCCAGTAGCCGAGTGACATTGTGCTGTTATGTGGCAGGTATGTTGCTTACCATCAGGCACATGTGCTGCTCGTCTCGTCACTCGTTATTTTAAAAAATATAATGGTCCACCATCGTCGAAGAAAGCGAGAGTACCTATTCCCGCATTCCCACCGTAAGCGGCAAATGTGGAAGAACCCCTTAGAGGGGCATGATTAACCTTTAGGCTAATTAGACTGCAGCTTAGGGCGCGAAGTTGAGGGGGCACGCTAAAATCGCCTCTTCGCATGCTCTATTAACCTGACGTCATTGCATCTACCCTACATATTTCAACTAGATTGATTTTGACATATCTGGCACGTCTTTGCAAATCCTAGGGTGGTCAGAAATCTTCACTAGTCTCTAGGCGTGGTGATGGCAGATGGAGTAGATTTCAGACCAAGTGGTTACCGAGCACCGGTGAATGCTCTGGAGAGAGACGAGAGAGAGAGAGAGAGAGAGAGAGAGGTCGACGAACTCAGGTCCATCGTGGGGATTACGTGGATGAGATTGCCTCAGGATTCAGGATAGAAGACTCATATATATCAAATTAAGTAATCGGGTCACGTATATTGTCGATACAATCCAACTCGAGCTGTACCGACCATATCACTCATGAGTGACCCGTTTAGTTAATTAAATAATATGTGTAACAACCACGTTAATTTTCAAATTATACAATATACTTGTATCCAGCAGTGGCTCGATACAATCTGAAAAGTAATGATTGCATACAATAATTACAAATTTTCAGGATCCTGCTGTTTCACTCGCGTAATTCCCGGTCTCATTATCGTGGAAAAAATTAGCCTACGTGTGAATCAAGATAACCTGTCTCTGTACCAAATTGCATCCAAATTTCGTAAAGGCTGAACGAATCGGGTCGAAATTTGGAACACATATAATTGACTGGCAGCGAGTAGTGCGAAGTTCGCGCACCCGTTTGACCCGTAATGGCAAGACATTACGGGAATACGGGATAAAAATATACCTACTGTGTGCTATTTCAGATAATATTCTGACAGCCCTATTCCAATTCCTATTCCAAATGTCATTCCGATGTTCCGATGTGATTGAGTTTGGAATAGCATAGTCTACTTTACGGGATCAAGCAGATTATAAAACTAAGGGGTACAAAATAAGTAAATAAATATTGGTGGTCATTTTACACATAACACTATCTAGCTCCAACTAACTAAAGCTTGTACCTACTATGGGAGCGAGGTAACTGATATAATACTTATATATTTTTAAATAAGTACATACCAATGATTTCAAAAGGACGTAGTAATATATAAGCCAATGTTACTCGTACATACTTGTTATAGATATATAGAAAACACCCAGACACAGTACAAATATTTGTATTTATTACACACAAACATATTTCCACTGGGTGGGGGTAGGAACCCAGGACTCTTGGTTTCGCAGGCAGATTTACTACCATCTAAGCCAACCAGGCCAGCCAGTATAATATGTATCATCGTTTATTATCTTTTACAGAAACTGAAAGCGGACATCACGTTAGCAAAAGAGTTCATGAAAACTGGCTGCTACAAACGTTTGACTGTGAGGCAAGCTTGGCTGCTCCTCTTAGTTTGCCTCGAGATATGGCTGTGGTTTTTCCTCGGAGAAACCATTGGAAAAATGCATTTCGTGGGCTATAAAGTATAACGATATTTTGCTAGTTTTCATACTTTTGAAATTTCTTATTAAAAATTGAAAATAAACTATACCGGAATCTACAAAATCGTCTTTATGTTTAATTATAAGTTGAAATGGTCAGGTGAAATTCTGGTAAACACTTCGATCACCGCCAGAGCATCGATCTCAGTCGAGAAATTTTTGAAAAATTATTATTACTATTTATCTCTGAAACACGAACAAGTCGAACGAAGTCGGCTTCAATTTAAAACTTACAACTCTCACTATCCTAGACTATATATTCATATTACAAATGTCAATGTTTGGATGTTTGTTGCTCAATCGCGTCGTAAAGTGGGAACGAATGGGGCGGAAAAATAAATGGAATACAGATTATAGCCTGAAAGAAAACATCAGTTACTTTTTATCCCGGGAAAATAACGAGAACTACTCGGGTAAACCGCGGGCTTCTGCCATTTAATAATAAACCAATTTAAGTATATGTATGTATTTTGTGACTTGTAAATGCTTTTACCAATAAATTATCTGTATCTGTACCTATCTGTATCATCGACGATGTATATTATTTCTGTTAATATTACAAAAACCACTACACCAGTTTCGATAAAAATTATACCTAAATCCCTCCAATTTTGGTGATTTACGGTGTGACCCCTCAAACTCAGATGTATTTACCCAGTAATTTATTTAGAAACATTGCTCTTCAAAGCGGTACGGTTTACACATTACTTACTGCTTGGAGTTAGAATAGCTGGGAAATTTGCATTTCCCCAAACAAAATCTGTGAAGAGTTCAGAGTAAATCTGTAATTCGTATTAATTGAGCCAACTTCAAAAATAGGCACTCAAAAGCGAAAAATAAATTAATATCATTATTATAAGCGCTACTCGCTCATCTATTTGAAGTCGGTGCCAGTCAGGTCAAAAAGCTAGAAGATTGATACTATGTAGGCATGTGGTAAATAGTATCTATCCACTTCCTGTTAGACTTGGCTAGTACCGAATTCAAATAAATGAGTGAGTAGCGCTTATAACATTAATGTATTTTTCGCTTTTGAATGCCTATTGTTGAAGTTTGTTACAACAACCAGCTTTCGCCTAGGAGTTGGTCTCACAGAGTATCTCTTTGCTTAGTCTGTGTGTCTCACGTACATTTTATCAAAATTAGTTTAGCACAAAGAGGATACCTACATCTTTAATGTTTAGTAGTTCCATGACTAGAAGTTAAGTTTTCGGAAATCTGTTTGACAGATATAATTATACCAAGGCTGCTAAATCATAATGATAGTGAAAACTATAAAATCACCCATTCTCCAATTTCTTTGAATCACCTTTATTTATTAATACCGGTAATTCTTATGCACCTAGGTACTTATTTATCCGTTCAGTGAAAGCACCGAGTGTTGTTTTTTCTCAATGATCAACCGACATGCAGCACTGCAGACGTGCCCACCCAGTTCCAAGTCTATTTTTAATCCGGAAAAAGAGTTTTATGGGGTAGAAATAGGGGATGAGGAAGTTAATACAGAAACTCTGTTATTTTTTAAGCTAGAAGATCGAAACTTATAAAATTGATTACCTACTATTTACTCGAAATTTGCTATATTATTTCATGCGGCATAATGTTACCGGGATACGATTTTCAGTGCAACACGGCTTGAAAATTTGTTCTATGGTCGGAATTTTCACGAATAGGAAGCAATAATATTTTTCATCGTTCTTCGATGATCTATTATTTTTTATTTGTTATCGCTATACGTTTACAGAATTTATTTTGTAATTTATCAACTTTATTTTATTCAAGAGAAAGTTATCAAAGTGATAAAGTCTGTTACAATCTTACAATAAAAAGTTTTCGCGTGAAAGCTTTCCTGCATGAAAACAGCTTTCTGTCAATTTTTCTTCGTAAAGTGCTCCCATGATTGCCCAATGTTACGATTATCGTAACTTTTTGTGAAACATTTTTTACATAAACATATTTTGTGCGCGTGACAATATGACAATGAATGATGATAATATGAATGCTAAATGATGAATCAAATGCTATTGTTCAATAATACTCGCCAATTCCGAACAGGCGCACAAAACTAAAAGGATCACATTCAAATATCACATGTTTCAGATTGATTAAACTTAAAATTATCTTTTGAAAGGCATTGAAAAATAACACACTTGCCTAAATAAGTACCTAATACAATATTTTACGCTCAAAGTCAAAGAATTCGAGAACTCTATTACTGTATAAAATGATCCAGTCATTTCAGTTGAGTTTTATTTTGTTTTTACCTTTTATAGTTTTACTACTTGGCCACTATCTCGCCTGATGTTAAGCGATAATGTGGTCTACGATGGAGCGTGTTTGTCTAGATGAAAACGATTCACTCTCGATTTGAAGACACAAAGATTATAAACAAAGTGTAGACATTTTTGTGGGCTGTGAATTAAGCTTATCGTCATGCTCGTAAACGAAATACATTTTCGGGTAAACTCGGGCCCTAACGCATTTCTAGACGACCATACTTTTATCTAGATGATCATTAATTGAACATTTATTGGTAGTGCCTGCCAGGTTCACCCGCGTAGTTTCCAAAGTGAGCTTTCAAATTCAAAGGTTATGAGTTTTCATTGCTATCAGCAGATCCTATGACTGCCAAGTCTTTTTCTTCATAAATTGGTACAATGCAGTCTAGTAATATGTTATAAATTATGCCAATTTTCACTTATTTTATTATAGTGATACTACAATTATAATTTAAGTTTAATGTTTCACTAATTAATAGCTGGTCTATTATTTCACATAACATACGTTATTGATAAATGAAATAGAGGTATCAATATGAATTTGAAAAGAATATTAGCGATAGTGGCGGTGCCATGATATACGTAAAGAAACTTTTCATTGTGACATAATTTCATCGTCGCATCGGGCAACTCCATAAATGTCACGGTTATTTCAACATGGCAGCGGAGGTGCAATGCGGTGTTTCCGCGGAAACGCAACGTAGGGAATTATGATTTATACGCAACCAAAAAACTTTAAAAAATGTTAATATTTGTGTCTTGATAGTGCTTGTGTTGTGTAAATTATCTTCTATATATCAGGTTTTTAGAAATAATAAAATTCGTGTGATAAAACGTGATGCTGCGACGAGTTAATTTTTACTCGATATGTTTCGCGTTCGGTCTCAGCGTACTCCTAATTCTAGCTGGAAGTCGATATACAGATAACATAAATTATCGTCCGTCCCCCGAAACTCACAGGACCCTAAGAAACTACTTGAAAACTGAGGATGGAGAGGATAGTCTGCTGCAGCCCATACCGACAAATCCATACGATGGTTCTCCAAACATTGAAAAGATACTGGAGAAAACTCGCTCAAAAATTAGATTCGAACTATCGAACTATAACTTTACATATTCCGGTGTTCATAAATTAGAAGATTTGCTGTTGGAATCTGGAGGAAAGCCGAAAAGAAATGTCATATTTTCCACTTGGAGGTCGGGGACTACTTTCCTGGGTGAAGTATTGAATGCGATGCCAGGTAACTTCTATCATTATGAGCCTCTATTAAAGTACGAAATTATACAAATCAGAGGACCACCTCACGCAGATAAAGCTTTAAGCACTATCAAGAGTATGCTCAAATGTGATTTTATTGGTATGGAAGACTATTTTGAGTATGGAAAGACACATTTGCACCAGTTCAGCCATAACACAAGACTATGGGACCATTGTAAATATAAGAAAGAGCTTTGTGTTGATGCTGACTTCACTTCAAAGTTTTGTAAGCTGTTTCCATTTCAAAGCATGAAGATTGTCCGTGTAAGATTACGCCTCGTCAAGGAGTTATTAGAAGATAAAGAGTAAGTTGTCTAATATCCAGCTAACTTTTACTTTACATTCCACTAAGAGTAATCTTTGAAAAAGCTATGGTCACTTAGTGGCTAGAATGTTTGATTTCACATTTGAGTAGTCAGAGGTATAATACTTTCTGCACCTAAGAATATTTTTCCAAGTACAGATGTGCACATTTTTTGTGCATGTTGTATTCACCACTAGCTTTAACGGTGAAGATAAACATCATGAGAAAACTGTGGTGTTCAAACACATGTTTCGAGGACATGTTTCACCAACTTACACTTGACTAGCATGATAAATTGTGGTATTGACTCTCTCCTTGTGAGAGAAGGCCCTGAGTCCCAGCATAATAAATTGGTCTTCTTATGTTTACAAAAAACAATATAAATCAGTGGAATAAATTTGGAAAAGGAGCACTCATTATTAATTTGCTTTTTAGTTCATAAACAACTTTTGCAATCATGTTAAATAGAACCAAAATGCTGATTGCAATTCATCTGTATGTGTCTCCAGAATATGAACAAGATATATTATATACCTAGATAGTGATAGTGTAGAAGTAAAAGAAACCATTGTAAAAAAAAGTATTGTTGAAAGATATTAATGTAAACTAAGTAATAATTTCATTGCCGCCTGACCAACTCCTAAATATTTTAAATAAAAATCTGACTAATACAACCTATCATAAATTACAATACTGTGCAGTTTACTGATATTGCGTCTCAAATTTCTGCAGAAACATGATTTGTTGTAATGTATATTTTATTAGGAGCATTGAATCACGTTTATTATAAAACTGAGTACTTCTATTTCTATACCTACTAATAATAGAACCGTACATACACAGAAATATAACATTGGCCGAGTGTTTTATGTCAAATCTATTGGGATGTGGAGCTTAAATCACATCCAACAAGATTGTAATTTTCTTTATAGACTATTGGCCAGCCAATATAACTTAGGAATGTACTAGAACTTCTCCCTTTTTTTCTGTTATTACTGCTGAGAAGAAATGTGTATTAATGTGATTAATGACCTAACAGTAGTCTGTATCTTCTAGATATTGTCTGTTATTGTTAAAGTTCCTTACAAAAAATAGAAGAGCACCAATAAAAAATCAAAATAAAACATCCATGTTTTTATGTACATATATATATTGTAATTTTTTTAATATAACTGTACACAGCCCACTTCTATGTTCCCGCTGCTAGCCAAGGCCTTCTGACATTAACATAATTAATGCACCATTTTGTTGGTTGTCCGATTTTATAATGTAATGTTATTTCAGGCTTAATGTGAAGGTGGTGCTATTAATCCGTGATCCTCGAGGTGTTATGCAATCCCGGCAACACCGGGATTTCTGCCAGCCAGCCGCAGACTGCTGGAAACCGGAACTTCTGTGCGCTGACATGATCAGCGACTATGTGGCGGCTGGACGGCTCCTGCAGAAATACCCTGATAGAGTCATGTATGTTTATTTTTTATTACTCACACATACTCACACATCTAACTTCTTGATATTGCAATTGAGATGATGTTCAAAAATATAGATAGATACTCGGTTTTGAGACACCGAGAAAAAGGAAACACAAAAAAACTTAAATACTTTTTGACTATACTAGTATGTCATTGGGCGGCCTTATTGCTGAAAGCAATGTGAAAATGTACCATTCTAATTAGTCCATCATGTAGATTATAGAAAAATATTTCACACATATTTTTCATTTTATCAAATTACTAATAATCAAAAATATAGATCATCAACTTGTTAGGTTGTGAGTTGTGATATAGCGTATTCATAAAAATCGCACAATGATCTGATGTCACTCGTAACTTCTAAGCACTTTATCTTCGTCTTTTTTTGTTTGTGAAACAAAACAAATTACTTACGTGTTTAATAATTTTTACTACTAAACTGACGAACTAATTGTTTTTTTTTGTCCATTTTTGAAGACCGTAGTGCCGGAGGTGTATGGCTCTCATGTCAGACAAGTAAGCCAATTCATGGCGAATTAGTTCAACGGTTCTCGCCTGCTCTAGTTCTATAAATAAGCATTTATGATCTTTCTTTAGGAAATAAAGTAATAAAGACAATCAAATTGGGTGTCAAATAGTGAGCAATATGCCTATAACAAACAAAGTTCAATTTTGTCTAACATAGAACTGTGCTTTACACTGGTAGCTCATATCTCATATTACAGGACATATTAATATTTGTATGAGGATTACAATTGCCTGGGTGTTCTATGTATTATAATTATGTATTTACTAGCACCACCACACGGTCTCATACGCGTAGCTCTTGGGATAAAAAAATTAAAAATTATAAGTATATTATATCTCATTTAAAAATAACCTACATCTGTGTATTTCACACGATTATCTATTTTTGTGTCAAATCTCATTCATTTTTCTTCAGTAGTTTTTATGTGAAAGAGTAACAAACATCCATCCACTCATCCTCACTAACTATCGTATTTATTAGTAGGGAAATTATACAAGTATTATTTTCAGCTTTCTGGCTCCCATAATACAAGCTGTTCTTAGTTTGGAGCTGGTGTGTGGTGTGTGAGGAATGTCCAACAAGGGGTGCATGGTTCGGGAGCCTCCACGTGGTGCACCCTGGGCACACAACAACAGGCCCCAGTAGCATCTTGTTGTGTGATGCTCCGCACCCTCTGGGGTGTCTGTATGGGCACCATGCCGTCTTCCATGGTGTCGAGCTAGACATACCCTTCCATGTTCCTGTATGGTGGGCCTATGTAAATGTATATCCCCCACATAATATAAATATTATGTGGGGGATATACATTTACACATAATCGCGCGATAATAAATTATCGCGCGATAATAAATTATCGCGCGATTCCACTAGATGTTACTATATGTTTGTAGATTCGTCGAATTAATCCTTGAACCGCCTTCTGCGCTAGCGTGACGTACGGTAGGCAGCATAGGTCAGTTGAGGCCAATTACTATAGGCCAATTTAAAAAAAAGACAATCTTCGTAATAACTCAACTGTACCAATATCAATAAATCTTACACCATTTGAAAGGAACGCTTCTCCAGAACTCCAGATGGTCATAATTTACATTTTATGAGTAATCCTCGTTCAACCTGAACGAAATCGGGATGGACGGACCGCTGGGTGATGTTTTTACATTCCCACGTGTGTCTGAAAAGAGGTCGGTAGCACCATAGTCATAGAAAGGTGTGTTACCTACATGTTCCTAACATCGAAATTCGCCCTCACACCTAGAGATGTATAATCGCTTTGCCTTCAAATCGGAACACAGTAACGTTTGCATATTACTGCTTGGCGATAGTATCACTAGCAAAGTTGGGGTATTTCCCCAGGCGGTCTGCGCAAAAGACTATTCGCACTACAATCTTAACTTTGACCTGTTATGTTATAAATTATGCCTGCTTTTTAACGTCAAAAGTGTTATTGTCTGAAAAAAGCTCTGGAAGTAACATTGCCGATAATACAGTTTCCACGAATGTAATAGCTAAAAAGCGACTTACAACTCACAAGATTACACATTCGGCTCGTGCGTTCGCAGCCGTAAGCAGCATAGTAGTATTGGCTCCATTTCAGGGTGCTCCGCTATGAAGAACTGGCTCTGAACCCCAACGTGACGACTCTCCAGCTGCTGAAATTTCCTGAGCCTCAGCTCAACGCAGTCAATCGACGAGTTCCTTCACACTCACACGAACATCGAAGTAGCCGGAGTCAGCTCTACTTTCAGGGTATCTCGTGATGTGCCTTTCAGATGGAAATATGTACTGGACTTTGATTATGTTGAAGAAATTCAGGTGAGTTGTCTATTTTATACTATTACTAGCGGCCCGCCCCGGCTTCGCCCGTGGTATATATATATAACCTACAGCGTTCAAGGATTACGAACATATGAAAGAACGGCGAACGATTTTTTTAAATCGGTCCAGTAGTTCCCGAGATTAGCGTGTTCAAACTATATAATATATGCTATAGGCTACTTTTGATCCCCAAATTATCGTGCTGTTTACTGGGTCAGAATTGACACCTGTAGACATCTGGCGAGGGGGGATAACTAATAATAATAAATGATAAATGACGATTGATCAGTTTTCGATTAAATTACTAAAATGGCTATTAAAAAATAAGGGTTGATCGTAGAAGGGTGAAAATTGAGGATTGTATGTATTTTTGTATGTTGTATCATATAAAAATTGAAATTAAAAATTTTGTCTAAAAAATTAATAAAAAAATTTAGGGGTGGACTACCCCTAACGTTAAGGGGGATGAAAAATAGATGTTGGCCGATTCTCATAGATACCGGATAAGCACAAAAAATTTCATCAAAATCGGTCAAGCCGTTTCGGAGGAGTATGGCAACGAAAACTGTGACACGAGAATTTTATATATTAGATTATCGGCCCGCAGTTTTATCCACGTAATTCCCGTTCCCGTAATATTTCCGCGATGAAAATAAGCCGAAGTGTTATTCCAGCCTGTCTGTCTGTGTTCCAAATTTCAACTCAATCCGTTTCAGTCGTTTCGACGTGTTTGAGCAACAACGTCCAAACAGTCGTATTTATAATATTTGTAGTATTTATTCCTGTATAATTTATGTTGATGTGTAACCAACTTACAAAGCCATAAATAATGCGTATTAAAGTAACTACTTATTAAATATGTGTGCCTCTTGATTGACGTCACACTTATTCGTAAATATGCCATGCATGAGTTCGTAATCGACTAATGAATTGTTCGTATAAATATGAGCTTAAAATATTGTGTTACGCCACACTAGCATGTTTCGCTAACGTGTACAAATTTGTTTCTCTATTGCAAGACTGAAATAGAACTTTGAGTGCGAAACAGCGGTCATATATTCGCGATGACCTGTTAACGAAATACAAACAAATGCCAGTATAACTTCGATTTACGGTTGTGCAGGACCGCAACGATTCTTGGAATCAGTTAGACCAGAAAATTCATTGGCCATCTGACTTACCTGTATCTGTTACCTGTATACTATCAGTGTTTCTACTATCAGGTTTTATCCATGTAGTTGCCGTTTCTGTAATTTTCGCGCAAAGTAACCTGTGTGGTACTCCGGATTTCGGACTATATTCTGTTTTAAATTTCAACCCCGTCCTTTCAGCTGCTCCAACGGGATTGAGCAACATACACCCACTTTCACATTTATAACGTACTAGTTGTTCCCTGCCACGCTTCGCTGTGGCAAAATGCAAAAATTAGATAAAAACAATCCTTTATGCGGATTACATATTTATCATTCTAAAATTTCAGATCGATCGGTGCAGAACTTTTTGAGTTTTTGAATCGTACACAAACCAACATAACATTTTTATATATAGAGATAATATCAGTAGGGTAGTGTAACAAGACGACCAAGATATTTACCTGATGGTAAGCAACACGCCTATCCATAAAAGCACGGTAGGTACCATTCAGCTATTTGAACCTGAAGAGTCCCAATGTATACCTTAGTAATACTGAAAACAGTACATCACCCAGAAAACCAGATATATAATATTATTTATATCTTATCTTAATTATAATTTATCTGAAACGTGAAAAGGGCTAAAAAAGGCTAAATGTAACAGCTTAAAAAACGGAATACCTTTTGGAGAATTAATAGGTTTCTTGGTCTAAGAGCAAAGTTCAGGTGCAAAAAAACTAACTATCGAACAACGACCTTCTTAAACATGTTTCACAAGGCAGGCACACGAGTTTGGTTATTATTTTTGATGTAGTAGCAACGTGTAGGTACTGTTGATTTGGATATTTTCCGCATCTATGTTTAGACGTAATTTTATAATCTGCGGCTTCCTCTCGCACACTGTGTTGTTGAAGTAGGTAGGCAATTATTGGAAGTAGATTGTTTAGCTTTTTGAAGAAAAATAAACGTATATTTAAGCTATTTACGTAATTTAAATATCTGGGCACCGCGGTTTTACCCGCTTAGTTCCTACTTCATAATTTTATCGCGAATGAAAAGTAGCCTTTGTGCTATTCCGTACCATACACAATATATGTTCCAAATTTCAACCCGATTCGTTCAGCCGTTGCGACGCCAAACTCCAAATTTTCGGATTTAGGTATAATATTAGTGGAAAAGATTCGAATTTCAACCTGTTGCGACATGATTGAGCAACAAAAATCATTCAATTATTCCATCTTTCGCATTTACCTATAATATTTGTGGTATGAATGGCGTGAATTTGGGTGCCTATATAGTATTATTTTGGACTGGAAAAGAAATAATTTTATCGCCAACGTCTTCGGTAGATGGTGGTCAGTCGGAGATACCTATGTTATGGATTTCGGTCTAGGACTTCCGCATATTTTCAGAATCAAATTCAGTTCTAAAAGTTCACTTAAAATAGTTGTTCCATAGAAATTGAAGTTATTTGAAAATTAAACTTATCACGTGTCTTTTACTGTCTCTCGGTGAATACTTTCTCGTATTTGTACTTGGGCTACCGATCGTATTTTTTGCATCTCAGGCATGGTTCCCTAATAAAAGTTGTTTGTGAACAGCAGTAGGACGCTCCCTCGTCTGAATAAATCTAATACAATCTAAAACTACCTTGCCCTTTTCTTCCCTTTTTGGTGCTCTCCAACTCGCTGGCTGGAATCTAAAGGCTGGGAAGAGGAGGGTTGACTCCATTTTGTGATGACGTAACTCATTCCACAGACGAGATCATAGCCTGCCTACAGAGGTATAGCCTGTGGAATGGTTACAAGCCAGAAGAAGCTCAAGAAGATAAAACAAGGGGGGTGGAGGCTAGTAACCCTGATATTTGAGTGGTCTCGTGGCTTAGTGGGTAGTAACTCTGCCTGCGAAGCTGAGGATCGTGGGTTCGATTCCCACCCAGTACAAATATTTGTGATGAATTCAAATATTTGTACTGTGTCTGGGTGTTTCTATGTATAATAAGTATGTATTTAGAACTATATAAGTATTATATCAGCTATCTGGCTGCCATCTTACAAGCTTTGCTTAGTTTGGGGTCAGATGGTGCTGTGTGTGAATTGTCCACCAATATTTATTTATCTTTAACATGGCTGGAAGGTTCTTCTGTCTCGTTCAATATTTTTTGTCTCATCTCCTAGCATTTAATCGTGCTATTACGTTTGCAGGAGGTCTGCAAAGAGGCGATGGCACTGTGGGGCTACCGATTAGCGCACAACGCATCCCACATGACCAGCAAAGACTTCTACCCTCTGGAGCCGTACATTGTGTCCCAGTGACACCACCACTTGCACCTCTGAAGGTTTTGCTAATACCTCAACAAGGAGCGCATTTACAAATTGTAAGTATTTAATTCACTTGGTTATATTTAAACGAAACGAAATTACTTCAGATACGATATTTCGTGTGATATTTAGATAAAAGTAAACATGGCGCTAGATGACGTTTATATTTGCAACAATTCTTTACCACAGGATTCGATTATACAGCATTAGTCTAAGGTTTTTTTTTGAAATAAAAAATGGCGAGACGAGCAGGACATGTGCCTTATGGTAAACAACATGCCTGCCACATAACAGCACAGTGACACGCAGCTATTGGAATATGATGAGTCCAAATCATTACCTAGCACTGCACTGCGCTCGTCACCCAGAGATCTAAGATGTTTTATCTCTAAGCCATGTAATTTCTCTGGAAACATTGCCCTAAACATCTGAAGGTAGCAAAACATAGCGAAAAAGGGAAAATGGTTTTGCCCTGCTGTGATGAGATGCATAAGCTATGATGATGATTGTGAAAGAAGTTTTTCTAAAATATTCCTTAGTGTCTTAGTGATCTGAGGTTCTTTTAGATGAGTAGGCAGTATGTTATAACTCTGAAATTTCACTTTTCAAAGTGTTATTAGTGTTACGACGTGATTGAGCAACAAATATCCATACATTGACATCTATAATATTAGTACGATACTCCCTCCGTGTAAGTCGAGATGGATTTGAATTACGTGAAATAGTAAAAAAAAAAACAAATTGGCAGTCACAGCAACTGCAGATAAAAGTGAAAACTTATAACTCAGAATTTGATAGCTTACTTTGGTAACTAAACGGGTGTAACCTGAGAGCGTGGCCTGGCCATCAAGGCATGTCCATCTAGAAATGCGTCAGCGTTTCCCATTGGCTGACGTATTTCTAGATGGCCAATGGCTATGGTCCCGAGTTTACCCGAAGATGTCTTATCATACCCGAGCGTGACGCTAGAATTCAATTCACTTCCCATAAAAAAATCTGTCTAGGCGCGCCAAAAGAAGTTTTCTCTTCAAAAATTGGTAGTATCTCGCAGTTTCACCAGCGTTGTTCCTGTCCCGTTATTTTTCTGGGATAAAAAGAAGCCTATGTCTTATTCTAGGCTATTTTACTCCATCTAAATTGTTTTGGTAGTTTTTACTTGAAAGAATATAAACATCCGTACATACAAACTTTCGCATTAACATTATTAGTAGGACTATTTCTTAAATAATGCATTAAAAGCATTTTAAATTTATTCGCGATTAAGTATCTGCTATACCAGAGCAACCAACGTGATTCGAGAGACGTGAAAATGTAAATCTATTGTCATTTATAAAAGCAGTATGATCTGGGAGATTTTCTTTTAAAACAATACGATAATTATAATCACAAAAAAGCCAACCAAATGAGTCGAGCCATTCGAAAGATATTATCGGTCATACATCCGGCAATTGTTCGTTTTTCATTATGCAAGGCTATATAATTATAATGTATCGAATATGGCAATGTACGAAATAAAATGCATTTTGGGCTCGACAAAATACGTACTCATGTTCATTATTAATTCAATATTATTTTAACGTCAGCTAAAACTAACAATGAAAACGATTTTTAATTACGATTCTGTTAAGGACATACAGACAAACATTTTTTTTAAAAAACATCATCATCATCATCAGCCGCAAGACGTCCACTGCTGAACATAGGCCTCCCCCCTAGATTTCCACAACGAACGGTCCTGCGCAACCTCAGCGGCCTTTATGAGGTCATCTGTCCATCAGCTAGTGGGAGGCCGTCCAACACTGCGTCTTCCGGTTCGTGGTCGCCACTCGAGAACCTTTCTTTCCCATCGGTTGTCATTTCTGCGAACGATGTGGCCTGCCCATTGCCACTTCAGCTTGCTTACTATTTGAGCTATGTCGGCCACTTTCGTGCTTTTGCTAATATCTTTATTACGGATTCTGTCGCGCAAAGAGACTCCGAGCATAGCTCTCTCCATAGCTCGCTGTGTGACTTTGAGCTTCGTTAAAAAACATAGATTTTAGAAATATTCACATTTAATATGAAATACAAGTAACCATTGTTACAATATCAATATGTTTACACTTATCATGAATGATGTTTAAATGAAATTTAATTAACAACTCAGTGCTCATTAGTATTGTTAACGTTATTTGTTTATCAGTTAGAGTTATTGATATTAATTGAAAAGTAGCTGAAAATAGGGTATTTAACTAAATAATTATTTTAAATGTTTAATACGAAAGTGTTAAAAAAAAAGTGTTTCTATGTGTTTGATATATTAGATTCGTTCCTCAAAGTAACACATAAAACAAGCACTTACATTATAAAACTAAGCAACTCTCCGCAATTAGCCGCGTAGTTCCCAGTACCACAATGTTCCCACAATTAGATGTAACATATGTATTATTTCAGACTATAATATAACCTAATTTTAACCTGACCCATTCAGCCGTTCTTAAGTGATTTAGCACAAACATGCTACAACAACAAAATTGTTTAATTCAACTATTAATAATAAATAGTAGCTAGTTCTGCGGTTTCATTCGCGTAGATTCACACGCTCTTGCCTATGCCATTATTAAAATGAAAAATAAATGAATGAAAAATGTCTTAGCTTTGATATTTCTCTCTCTTTTCTTTCCGCTTGAAATGATAGAAACCGCAATAGCAAAGCGAAAGCCGATTTACTTAGGCGGTAGAAGGACGGGTTTTGTTCGTTATTGTAATCTATCTGCGTTCCAAATTTTAGAGATCTCATACCTATACCTCATACCAGTTCAAAGGTTTCTAAGTTAGCGACACATTTAAAACAAACAAAACTACTAACGGCCCGTTCCGGCTTCGCTCGGATATTGTCATATAAAGACCATTAATCGAAATAAAAACTAACCTATCTTTCAATTTGGATTCGAATATAAAAACAATCGAAATAAAAACTATCCTATCTTTCAATTGAAAGATGACATATCCAATTTCGATTATTTTTATATGACAATATCCGAGCGAACATTTTTCGTTCGGGGGTAGACCTCCGTTAAAATAATGGCATAGGCAAGAGCGTGGGAAGCTATGCGAATGAAACCGCAGGACTAGCTACTATTTATTATTTAAATGTTAAATTGTTTGCTGTTGTTGTGCTAATGACGTAAGAACGGCTGAATGGATCAGGTTAAAATTCAGTTATATTATAGCCTGAAATAACACCTACATATGTTACATCTCATCGTGGGAAAATTGTGGGACTGAAACTTACGCGGGTAATTGCGGAGAGTTGCTTAGTTTTATATTTAAGTGCTTGGTTTAGGTGTTACTTTGAAGAACGAATTTACTATATCACACACACAGAAACACTTCCGTATTAAACATTTGAAATAAATATTTAGTTAAATACTCTATTTTCAGCTACTTTTCAATTATTATCAATAACGTTGTATAAATTTTATTTATACTCGGTTAAGTGGTTCAGGAGTTCATCGCGGACAAACAACTCGACACGTAATTTATATAAATAAAAGATAAAAAATGGTTTCAACTATGTAGAGGTAGTATTAATACATTTGTTGTGATGATGCAAGCGAAACTGCGGATAGAAAGCTAGAACAAAATAAAATGCAATGCTGCATTGCCTTAAAAGTAGGTCATGTGATCGTCCGTCAGATCTCGTCGCGACCTCGTCTCGGGCGCGTCCCAGATTCAACAATTCATGTCCGCAGATGTGCTTCGCAAATAATTTGATTATTTTTTTATTCGAATGATTGGACTATTTGAAAGTATCGAGCCAATTCAATGCCGTCGGATCCGAGAACCAATTTACAGCTAGCTCTACACAAGAATTAATAAAAGCAAATATAGTGGACACGTCTCTTATTTGATACGCATAAGGCATAAGCACGCCAACTTCTAATACTCGGAGTCTTCTCTTGTATGGGAAAGTCAAGTTGCAAGATATACGTGAGAGAACGCTTCGAGTCGCAGTAAATTTTAAGGGGCTGCTTACGCTATCGTATTTTTAACCGACTTCCAAAAAGGAGGAGGTTATCAATTCGACGCCTATGTTTTTTTAATGTATTTTATTTTACCTGATTTCTCGAGAAACCCCCGTACCGATCTGAAAATTTATTTTTATGTTCGGATGGGTATGCCTCCCGAATGGTCCCATATAAAATGTTATCGAAATCGGTCAAGTGGTTTTTGAAATATGAACCAAAAACTAAAATTTGCATACAATTTTCTGGATGACGTAATTGTAGACTTCACAAAAGTTACGAAACTCGAACCTATTACCACGAAATTGGGTAAATGCGTTAATAAAAACTTGTTTTGCACTAAAAAGGGTAAATAAACTATTTTCGTATAAAAAATCAAACCGACTTCAAAACCAGAAATAGGCATTCAAAAGCGAAAAATAAATGAATATCGTTATTACAAGTGCTACTCACTCATCTATTTGAAGTCGGTGCTATCAGGCCAAAATACTATGTAGGCACGTAGTAGGTAGGCATATCTACTACCTGTTAGACTTGGCTAGCACCGACTTCAGATAGATGAGTGAGTAGCACTTGTAATAATGATATCAATTTATTTTTCGCTTTTGAGTGCCTATTTGTGGTTTTGAAGTCGGTTTGATTTTTTACGAAAATATTTTATTTAACCCTTTTAGTGCAAAACAAGTTTTTATTAACTCGATAGAAGGCTCACCGGAAGACTCACCGGTATATATTTGACGGGTTAAAAATTCGAACGTAGCGATTTGACTTCACTTTCATTGTGCAATAATAAGCAATGATATTTGATGACCGTAGTTCTTTCGCAATGGATACAATGTCTTCAAAACCAGAATGATCCGGTTTTTTCTAAGTTAACGCGCTCCATTTTTAGATCACATCATTGCTTTACATCAGGCGAGATGGCGGTCAAGCACAAACACATATTCTGTTAAATATTGGTAGTGTGCCCACATTAGTCTAAATGCCTGACCTGAGATAGATGAAATTAAGTGTCTCTCTCCCAGAATCAGGGTCAAACTGAAAGTTCTTAGAACTGGCCACTTATAAACAATATAATAAAAAAATAATTCTATAATTTGAAAATAGAACTCTTTGTTAATATTACTGAGTATATACTTCATCCATTTGTCATTTGTTTTACGATTTGGCGGCAAATTGAAAATTGTCTGTGTCACGTCAACATGAATTTAACACGAGAAAATTTTCGTGCAATGATTTTTTATGACTTTCGATGTCATTTAAGTCAACAAGAAAGTTATGATAGACTACGATGGCCTTTCACGATGAAGCCCCATCTCGTGCGACTGTTTACAACTGGTTTAATGAGTTTAAACGTGGTCGCACTAATCTCACTGATGATTTACGTGAGGGACGGCCTTCTACGGCGACGATTGAAGATAACATCTGTGTTGTGCGGCGTATGATAGAGACTGACAAAAGAGTGACCTATCAGCAGATTCGGACAAGCTTAGGCATCGGTATGAGTCAAGTGCACAAAATCCTACACGAACATTTAGCGGTCAGGAAGCTTTGCGCCCGGTGGATACCTCGTAATTTGACTGAGGCTCAAAAACTCCATCGTGTGGATTGGTGCCGTAAAATGATTGAAAGATTTAACGGAGGTGACTCAAATGCTGTGTTCGACATACTAACAGGTGACGAAAGCTGGATTTACTGTTATGATCCTGAAACCAAAAGACAATCTGCTCAGTGGGTGTTTCCTTTCGAGGAGTTGCCAACTAAAGTGAAGAGAGATCGAAGTGCGGGGAAAAAAATGGTGGCCTCGTTCTTTGGAAGGATAGGTCATTTCGCAACAATTGTGTTAGAGGATCAAAAACAGTTTCTGCAGAATGGTACACTACCAATTGTTTGCCACTTGTCTTGGAAAAAGTTCGAGAGAAACGACCTCGCAGTAGGATCCTCCTTCACGACAACGCCTCATCGCACACCGCCAAGCGAACGATCGACTATTTGGCGACATCAAACGTTGAATTACTGGGTCACCCGCCGTATAGCCCCGACCTCGCGCCTTGTGATTTTTATTTATTTTCAAAAATTAAAGAAAAACTTAAAGGAAAGCGGTTTATGAATGCTGAAGAAGCGGTGGCTGCGTATCGCGATGCCATTGAAGAGACCCCTAAGGACGAGTGGGCAAAGTGCTTTTCCCAGTGGTTCCATCGCATGCAGCGGTGTATTGACGTGAATGGACAATATTTTGAAAAGATATAATAAAACTAATAACTGGCTAATGTAATCAGTTTTTGATTTTCTAAGAACTTTCAGTTTGACCCTCGTCTATATGAAAATGGGCTGTGGTATCAAATAAGCTTTTTTAAATAAGTATTTATTGTGTAATGATGAAAGGAAGATAAGATCACTGTGTTAATGTAGTTGTAGTTAACAAATTAAAAATGTATTAACAAGGTTTGTTTTCATTTTCAGGTGGTGTACCATGACTGCCACATCTTCTGTTTCCTAAATTAGAGGCGTTGCTATTGCAAGGGATAAATTAGGTAAAATTCGTACATGACACATTAATACTCAACGGCTATATGTATATTTAAGTACATACCTATAATTTTAGTCTTGAACAGGGTCTATGTTCTGTAAAGACAAACTCGATATTGCAACTAAAACGTAAATAGACATCTAACTCGCGAGAGCAAGTGAATCGTAACAAGAACATTAATAAAATTATATTGGAGGCATTTCGAAATTGTTTTTACAAAACACAACCCCATGAGCATACGTAAAATGGTAAGAAAATTTGAGACTATTATTTTATTCATAAACAGTAACAGTATTCTAGTGTTTAAAAGTTTAAAATATGCAACTTGACCTTTACCTTTCTAATCAACTGGTGAGCCATCTCCGGGTGCAATATTATACACACTGCGTTTTAATTCAAACTTGATATTCACAGTTGAAATATTACAAAAATTGACGATATTTTAAACTATTTATTAATGTGAATACAACATTACTATAAATGGAATGACATCAGCTATTCTGCAAAAATGTCTACGTGGAGACTTTTTTTCGCGTGCAAGATCTTGGTTTTCTAGACAATCAGAGTGAGAGAGTGTATTGAGATTGAGAGAGGTTGACATAAATACAGGTCCAAGAAAAAAGTAATCAATCTATTTAATTTTCGCTAAATCTATTAAATCTATTCATCACACAAACACAATTTTCTTACCATGTACGTATGTCTTCAAATTGACTTTCATGACATTCTTGTAGAACAAACGATTTCTAGATTACTTCTTAGTGTGAGATTAGTTGGACTTTAGTTAAAAATGCTCATTTAGAACAAACTTTACTGTAAGGTTTAAGAATCGGTCTAACTGGTGCAGTCGCGGTGGCGATGGCATTGATTAATCGTAATAAAATGAAAGGTCACAAAGTTTTTGATTCGACCGTGACCAACGCATCTGTGAGATGAAAAAGATTTTTTTATTTAATAACACACGGATCAGTATTAAGTAACTTTTAACTTTTTTTTTGTTTGAGAAGTATTTTAATTTTTTTTACAGTATTTTGGTAAATGTATTATTTTGAATAATCATTTGATTTTGTTGTTGTTGATAAGCACAAATACTGTGTCTGTTTTTTCTTTTCATTCGGTTAATTTCCTTAGAACGTTTCTTGAATATTCTAGAAACTACACAAACAATGCGTTAAGAAGATGCGTAGAAGATTTTATTTGCCATTTTATTTAACATAAAATTATTTTATGATTGCTCCGTGTGTTCTTACCATGACATAACTACGTAGTATAAATGAACAGTTGATCTGTATGTTTTAATAGAAATTTGATTAATTTAAGACTGAGTCCATTTCCATTAACCGAATACTTCCAATTTAAAATTATTATACTAATCTAGTGTCTACGCTTCTAAATACTATCGAATGTATCACATAGTAAGTGCCACTTTTGGTTGAAAGGAGAATGTCTAAAAAAGTAAGGAAGTTATCATCTAAAATAATACAATATTAATATCAATATTCCCAATTACTTTAAAAAAAGGACGAAGTATCGTAGTGTATCCTTAAAATTAGAGTAGCACCTAACAATTCTGCGACAAAATAGAAAAGTGACAGCGGTGATCATAACAACATTATTTTATTAAGTAAACGTCAATTTCGTAGTACGATACTATGTACCTATTACAAAGAAAATTTAATTTACCAAATTCACACAAATAAAATGTAATAGATCACTTTTAACTGCCTTAAAACATAATGATTTAGTAAAAACGCAGTGTCAATTACAACAGTAATAATACAATAACATTAAATAGTTAATACTTGCTAAAATACTAAAAATAGTTATTATAAATAGTTTGAAAAACTAAAAATAAAATAAGAAACACATATCGTAATAATATTTTATTTGGTCATAATCTAAGTTATCGTTTTCTAGATATGTATTCTTTGTCAATATCATAAAAGGCTTGATCAATAAGCTAGCTTAAATTTGATAGAATTTACGCTACGCTTCGCTTATAAGAGTGTGGAAATACTCGGGAAAGTTATTATGAGCTCTCGGAAAAAATCGTCATATAGAGCATCGCACCGCCATGGCCATCTTGAATTAACGTCGTGTGTTTAACGTGTTGAGTTGTACTATCGTAACACACAAGCGCACAGACATACGAGGAGTTAAAACATTGTTTTAACGTTTTAAGTTATCGTGGTTGTAAACTAGTGTAGTTAATTACTGGATATGTGCCCATGTATAGAGTGCATGAAACTGCAACGAAATATCGGAAACACGTCCCACCACGTAAATTTCCCGTAATGAATTATAGTAGGTATACCAGAGTTGATTGGCAGTACGTACTTTTGTTTCCGTGTCGTCCGAGAGTTTACAAATTTTGTGCTAACTATATTTAACAGGTTTTGTGGAAATACATAGGTTCAGAATCTTATCAGTGAAATATCCAAATTTTTAATGTTTTTCTTTAACGAAAGTCCTAAGTATATGAGTTCTAGAAAAACTAAATTACACATTTTAGCATTCTCCTTCACCAAACTGAAGAAAAAAGTCTGCAATAATCTAAAAAAAATCTAATATTGTATTCTATGTTATTCATTTGATCTAACAAACTAAAGATGGCTTTAACTATCAGTATCGCTCCACAATCGACCTTAGTACGATAGAAATTAGGTGCACATTGATTTAGAATTCGTAAGTTGAGGTTGTGTACAGCACAAAGTATATCAAGTTGTAAAAGAAGGACCATTAAGGAGGCCTAAATCGTTTGGATAGTCGATTATAATCGAGATTGATTGCTTATAAAGTTCAAAGGATTTTGGTCTCTATCATCGACCCATTTAAAATAAGCTTAGGCGATTATACTTTAGCACTAAAGGAATTGACAGATTGTTGATGCTTCCATTGTACACGTAGTAAAACATGGTCTTAAACGACAGCTGAAAAAATGCTTTGCCTCGTTCTTTGCGAGACAGTTTATATAAGCCAGAAAGTGATAGCAGTATAGTATATATATACCTTGTCAAAAGTTTTTGCTTTTGCCGAACGATGTATTATTGCGCGTATCCCAGCATCGAAAAAGATTTAATCATTCGGCCTTTCTGTAAAGAACTTCATAGAAATCGCGCTTGAAGATTGTGATACATCCAGCGCGAGTGTGATAATACAAGGACAAGATCGATAAAAAGTAATACCTGCCACAAATTATAGCTAAAAAATCATTTCGACCGCTTTAACAGTTCAAACAAAATTAACCTTTAACGAACTTCGAATATACCAAGTTTATAAGTACATATTAGTAGTACTTAACCTTAATTAAATACTGTTGTTTGAAACTTGTAGAAAGAGAATGTATTCTCCGTCCATGATATTTAAAACAATCCACTTGAACTACAAAAGTCGAGTTCCTGCTAAAAATGCGTGTAAAATATGTAATTAGCTCATAGAAAAACACTATTTTAAATTATAAAACTACAAGTTCAATTTTAATATTTATTCAAAAGATCAAAGAAGTCAAGGTCAACGTAGACAACAAAGAAAATGAAAAATGAAGAAAATGAAAATATGGCGCCCAACGGGGACCGACTGTTACCAAGTAAAAGCCAAAGTATTATCCAGTGGTATTCTTTTTATCACAAAGTAACTACTACAGAAATTAACGCCACTTTATCGGTATCAGATCGAAAATGACCTTCTGGTGGACCTAGAATGAAATAGAGGGACGGACTCGACACTTACCGCAATGTAAAAACTGGGAAACATATAAGCATTAGAACGACATAAATGGAAAGACATATCTGGCTAAAATAATATTAAAAACAAGCAAAATTGCGAGGCGCAGCTAGTCAACTTATTAAAACTAAACGAAAATATATGCTTGGCGTATAAACTAGTTTAAAATATCAAAAAGTCTAATCGTTGTGCTCATATCGATGTTAGATATCGCCCATGGGAGTATACGTCGTTTTGCAAAATTAATTTCTTTTAAAATGGACACAGATTTACACTTTTAAATTTATTGCAAAGTTTTCAGACCATTTTAATGTGCAGACAAAGGTCGTCGAATGATCTAGAGTGAATGAGATAGCGTTTTACAAACTTGCTGTCTCTTTCTTTCGCGATGTATTTACAGTTCGACAGTTTACATTTTATCTTTCCGTTCTGTGACCAAAACGATGCGCCCAACAGTAGAGAGGTTATCTCAAAACAACTAAAAATACAATGGAATTTAAACGAAAAATAATAATTTTTATTCTTACCGAACAATAAAGTGTTTCGGAGTTGAAAAAATTGTTACAAAATAAATAAAAATACCTACGAAAATGTGTGTCCATTTTGAAAAGAAACATACGTAATATAAATTCTGTATAGTTAGTAAGAATGATAATTCTAATCAGTGAAACAGTAAGGTAGTGAGAATTCATTAAGTGCACTTGATTATAAGGTAGATGAAACTAGTATTAAAATTTTACTACATCGATAAATCACGATACAATTTGAATGTATTTCGTTTTTGCAATCGTTCATGTGTCATTTTATTTGAGTAGATAAGTGATTAGTGATATTCGGAAACTTTACTTAAGTGACCTTCTAGGTTTGCACTGAAGTACTCGTGTTTTATTGACAATAGAATGTAGAAAAGAGAAGCGTATAGGATAGCTTGAGATATGCATTTACTTGCAGGTTGTTCAAGCTCATTATTAGTGTAAATGTTGACAAACTAACTAAAATACTGGATTAAAAATACGTGTTCCTCGCAGACATGATTTAATTGTAAAATGTTACCGTAATTTTATTCTCGTTTTATTTCATCAATGATAAAATATTTATTATTATTTAATTTTGGAATATCTGTTTGTATTTTTCATACGTTGTTTTAGTTCTACAATTAATTCATGTCAGCTTGGATGGCCGTTCAGTCTAGGCCGAGTGTTAAAAGTTGTGAGGTCAAAAAAGCACTATTGGGTAGTCAGCTGTTTATCTCGTCAAATCAACGTATGTAGAGAGAATTTACTCTATACGCATTCCGATATATTTATGTTAGAGCATTTTGTATCGTCTTGAAAACTAATCTGATTTGTCCCACTTGATACTACTAAGTAGTCTGTCATTTATACACTGTCTGTTATTTTCAATTATGATACGTTAAGGTACTGTCCCTTCAAGGTTCAGTCAGGCACCGCCGTCAATGCACCGCCTTAAGATGAATTCTTTAGTTACCTAAACGTGCTTATTTGACCAGGATAGCATCCGAAAGACTGTTTAAACGGTTTGGTGATTCTTAGTGTAAAGTTCCTTGTTGGGAATTGAATCTCAATAATTGAAAATCATCGACATTATACGATAATACTCCTAAACAATTACCAATGAATATTCGAAGAAAATGAGTTATAGTTTATTTATATTAATGTCTTAGACATGTGCTATAGCTTGTAACAAATAACATGACATAACCTAGATACTTAATGATGAAATACTTTTACACTATGAATTGGTCTTTATATTATAAGGTAATTGAATTACGAAAATTCTGTTTTTCCTTACACGAGTGAAATTGTCAGGTATGGTGAGTAACAATCCAAGTGAAACTTGTAATTTTGAATATAACGGTTGTGATTGGTCCAATATTCGCCGTTTCTCTTTAAATTCATGTCGGGGAAAACAGAATTTGAATTGAGGTGGAACTACTAATCGACTACTATCCTGGAATTGAAATTAGTTTTTATTTAAATTTGATAATGATCATGAGGCCTTGCATTGAATGTTTGTTTAGAACGGTAAACGCGTTCGATACATTAAAACTCTTATTCCATCGGCCTAATTAATTTTAAAAGACGTTAATCTCCCATAAACGAAATAATAATAAGAACATAGTTATTTTATATTGGTGCTTGAAAAACCAAATTAGTATTAAAATTTTATAATTGAAGACTTTATTTAACCCTTGAATTGAGTTAAAATGCAACTGAAAATAAAAATGCTGTTTTTTTTCTATTTTGTTGGGGTTAGATAGATTACTTACTTAAGATTAGTTCTAAGAAACAAAGTTTACCCACTTTTTTTGTTTTTTTTTTATTATTATTAATGACTTGAGGCTTTCTAATAGAATAAAAAAATAGAGATATGCTTTTCCTTAAATTATAAGATACTTACTAAAAAGTTTCCGGTGAAGATACATTCTACAGTTAATTAGAAAGATCTTTGTAATTCTATCTGATTGTCTCATAATCAATTAGATTTTGATTGATGGTGCTAAATTCAGTAGTTCTGCCTCAACTTATACGTACTTGAATGCAATGTTTCCTCTTATCCTTTGCTGTTATTTTCCACATCCACAGCCTTATTCATTCATACGGTCTGATTGTGATTGCGATCGCTTGCTTTCACGTTTAAGAATACGGTGAAGGTGTTTTAGCCTGAACGATTGTACTAAAATTGCTAAATTACAAGTGGAGGGGTGTCAAAACTTTATTTTTCTTAACATTGCATTCATGTACTTCTTGTAGGGTAACAACCACTGAGTTTCTAAGTATAAAAGTACTAATCAAGATTTCGGTGCATGTTTACCCTTAGGCTCTTCATACATATAGCCATGTAAGTCTCGACGCCTCGAACTGAGTTATAAACCACTATTTTTAAAATTTATAAAAAAATATAGCATATTTCAAGAGAACAAGCCTTTGTTATAGTGCATTCAGCTTAATGTGAAACTGACCGGGTGCCAAGAGTAGGGTCCAGTGTATCTCTAGATATTATTTTGTCAATGTGTTTGTGATTATCTCAACCCATCTGTCTTTTATAGCTTAATATATTACAAATTTAAATGCTGAAAAACTCCTGTCCAAAATAATCTAGGCCAGACGCTAAGATCACAAAAATATTAACAGCATATAGCATTAGCAAGGAAAGTCGCCTGGCGGTACTAAACTATAAGCATCGACCATTCACTTATTTACATGGATATTCCAACGTAAAATTGAGTGAGACCTTCAAATAAAACGATCTCACTTGATATTGATAGAACCTTACATTTGAACAAAACTTCCGTTCATGTTAGGGGCTAGGTAGGCGCCATCTAATATAACTATTATAATATATATGTATTTTAACTTCAGTTTTCAAGTTTTTTTTATCTATCGACAAATTTTACAACTCTATTTAAATTTTCTTTAAAAATAGTGGTGTATAACGTCGGAGAACGAAACAAAATATTGAGTACTCGAATCACGAACCGACACATGGCTCGTGTACGAACGGCTTACCGCTTAACGAAATAACTTAAAGTCAATGAATAAATCAATTATAAATTAGATAATAAGATAACATGCTTCCTGATAGATCTGACAATATAATATTCAGTTAAATGCCTTAAAGAAATACTGGTAGTGATATAGTTAAGGTTTGCATGTTAGTTTATATTGAGATGATTTATAATAATAATAAAATTGTAAATACTGGTTGCTGGCTGGTACCAGTGTAGGTTTTTTATCATATCATTAGCATATCATATAACATTTAAACTATATTGTAAAATCTTTATTCATAAGTTATGTTACATTATGTGAAACATATTATTTTTTGTATGGAAAACTTACAGGCTTAGTTGCGATCTAAATGTTTTGTTACCGTACCACGGCCGTTGTAACAGGACCGAAATATAGGGAGATAATGAGGTGTTTTAGGAATGACAATGAAATATCTGTCAAAAGTGCGATTCATTGCGGCGTTGTGTTAATGATTCACTTTGTTTGAAAAAAAATATAAGTATATGTCAATGTCAATAATTAGACCGAGACGGAGACCGCGAATCGTTAATCGTTTTCTAGGACGTCTTGAGACCAGATGGAGTGACGATATACGAAAGGATGAAAAGGCTCATAGGCAATGATACTCTTGTGCGAAAAAGACTTCAAAGTCTTGAACATCGCCGAAAAATTGCTAGCCTATCGGTTTTTTATCGGATACACTTCGGAGAGTGTGCGATTGATTTGCATGATCTGATACCACCTTGCCCTTTTTTTTATCGGAATGCTCGTAGCTCGAAAAAGCGACATCGTTTCATGGTTGATGTTCCAAAGACACGAACGAAGAGATTTGACTCTAATTTTGTGATAAGAACGTCTAGGCTGTGGAATACGTTGCCTGAGTGGGTTTTCCCCGATGATTACAATCTTTGTGTCTTGAAATCGAGAGTGAATCGGTTATTTCTAGGTAAACACGCTCCATCGTAAGCCGCATTGTCGTTTAACATCAGGCGAGATGGCGGTCAAGTGTAAACCTATAACAGACGGTGGCGATTGGAGACGTATAACCGAGGATCGGCCTGATTGTCGTATTATGGGAGAGGCCCATGTCCTGCAGTGGACGAATACAGGCTTATGATGATGAATGTTAATAATTTGACATATTTTTCACCCATCTGTCATTCTGGAAACGCCTTATTAAAAAATAATATAGATTGCGTCCTGTGTAATGGTCGAATCGCGCACGTTTACAAATCATTAGTTTTGTGTAAATTTATTTTATTTTACACGTTTAAAGGTGTTTTTGTATTATATCTTGCTTATTTATTAAAATTATTTGAGTTTATGTAGTCGCAAACGATACATTTTTTCGTTGAGTAATTTTACTAAACATACTCGTAGTTTAATATGAATTTATAATTGTATTCGATTTGTGTTGTGAAGTAAATATTTATTATTTAGGCAAAATATTTTTAATATTATTTTCCCCATGATTTTGAATTATGTCTACGTTTGCATCGGTTCAGTAATGATTGAGTCTAATTAACATGTCTCAAATTGCTTTGTGTGAATACTGGGCCAAATTCTGAATGCACCACTTTAAATAGGAAAGCTTACTTGTCATATTTTATCATGCCTCCACAAATGTCATCTGGCCAAAAAGCCATACTTTTAAAATTGTGTTTTGCCTTCAGAATTTCACTCATTGTAGCATTGCATTATGTCATTATATTAAATTCGTGAATTTATTCATAGCCTTCCGATTACATGTATCAAAAAACGCCTAGTGTTATTACATTATTGTATTGTAATGACCACGTAAAATGTAAATTGAAGTATTTTATTAAAAATAGGTCAATTTTTAAATTGATTTGTTGTATTAGTGATTGTTTTTTATTATTATTTTAATATATTTATAATTATTTTACTTTATTTATAATTAGTTTCAGGTGTAATATAATTTAAAACCATCAAAGTGCATATTAGTCGCTAGCGGCTTTTTAGTTTGACGGGTTAAGATGCGCCATATTGCCAAATAAAAATCATTAGTGTCTTGCGTTACATTCTATAAAAAGTTATAATGGCAATAAATTGACTTCATTGTACATTTATGAATAAGCCCATTAGGTTCTAGTATTGTTCTATATTACCTAACAGCCGCTAGCGTTAGGCAGGTTGTATAGTCGCGTTTTTGTTAGCGCGGTCGGTAAGCTTGGTTTGCGCTGGCAACACACAGAATTACTTGTTTGGAATCTACGTTTTGCAATCATCAGGAATAGTCGATCTCACTGTCCAACATTTTCATTGCGTTTTGTTATGAGTTGTGACGCAACCCGTGCCAACACACATAACACATGTAACATACGAGAACAATAAAATAAACAAATACATTGAAGAGACTGTTAAATAAACTTGAATTTAAATAAAAATAAAAATTCAGAACAAATAAAAATATGTAAATGAAACAGCAAAAGCAAGATTCGTTGTTGCGTTGCGCCATGATTAATCGCAAAATGATACGTCATTGCAATTTTAACTTTGAGATGATAGGTATTTGAATTTTCCACGATGCGGTGTGTATTGCCGAAATTTAGCCTATCAATGGCCTGTTGTGTTATGGCCTCTCAATAATCTCAGCACCTGAGTCTCTAACGTTTGACAAACGTGCTATTGCTCTCTGCTCTTGAAACTAAAGATAGTGAAATTTAAAGGAGATAAGTACTAATAATAACCGTCCGTCCGCCCGCTTACCGTTCGCGCTGTGTAAAAGCGCAACAATGCAACCACATAGAATTACCCTGTCCTTTAATATCACGCACAAGCAAACTGTTGAACGCAATAATAACGCATTTGGCCAGTATATACGAATGTTTTGGACGCGGTAGAATTTAAGGGTAGCCTTATTAGTACGTAAGAGTTACAGTTGAATTGAAAGAATGTTGAAAGTTTTAATATTGTAGGATGTAATAGCACGGCCGACGCGTTACTGCAAACTATTATTGTATTACCTTTTTATTTCAAGTTAATAAAGTTACAAAGAAACTAATCTAGCCTTTCATTCTGTGTCGTAAGGAATTTATTTACAATCATTTTAAAAGTATTGTATCTGTCACATAGGTATATCTAAACTGTTTGCTATGCAAAGCTAGGCAGAATCGGTGTTATAATCCGAATGGAACGCAATTAATTCTTGAACAGTTTTATTAATTGTAACGTAAATATATAAAACATCTGATGTCCTTGATGTATTTTTTTAACAATTACAGCAAATACCAAAGTTAATCATATCAGTACAGTTCATATGTATGAAAACTAACGTGGTTATTACACATTTTAGCACTGGACTGCTCGTTTAGTGCTAAACGAGGTGCGAACACGCGCGCGCACTTTCCTTGAAAAAGATCGCCGAACGCGATCGAAACTTGAGTCGGACTGGACTGACTATATGATACGTGATTAACCGTGTACCTACTTATTTAAAACAGTTCATATCTTTTAAATTTCTACAGCCTTGTGTAACCCTGCGTTTCGTTTGTTTATAAATAAACGATACAAGTTTGTGAAAACATCGACATACATTGTAAATAAATAATTAATCATTTCCACAATATTATAGCACTGTTTTTACTGTTATGCAAACTGAGCATCGCGTTTCATTGATCTTACGTGCATTGAAGATGCGACAGCGTATTGTGCCTGTCTTGTGTCTCCTGATTGGATTGACAATCTGGGTATTAGTTCTATCCAAAATACCTAAAAAACAAATCACAATCGGACTTGTCTAATTCACAAGATACGAACTACAAAGAAGATAGTCTACAGCGGATCTTAAAACCTAATCCTCGACGTTTGAACAAAGGACAACTATTGATCCTGGAAATAACACGATTAAAGATTAAGCTTGAATTTTTAGGCTATAATTTCACATTATCTGGTGTCCAGCGACTGGACGATTTACTAATGGAGTATGGTGGAACCCCTGTGAGAACTTTAATCGTATCGACTTGGCGATCTGGATCTTTGTTTCTCGGGAACTTAGTTAACGTGATGTCCAGTAATTTTTATCACTATGAACCCTTGATGAAGTATGGTGTTCAACAGATTCGAGGGCCTCCGTATTCAAATGAATCCACGGAATATCTCAAAAACATGTTCCAGTGTGATCACAACGCATTGGGAATGTACATTAATTACTGGAAAAATAATTTGCATAGTAAAATGTTCAAAAAATTCAATCCTCTTGAAATGAACAGAAGGCTTTGGAGCATGTGTGAGATTAAAAAGGACCTTTGCTTAAACAGTTACCTAGTTGCTATGATTTGTAGGTTGTTTCCTTTTCAGAGCATGAAAGTGGTCCGGTACAGACTAAAACTTGCCAAGGATTTATTGGAAGATAAAGAGTGAGTATTGATTAGAATTAGTGTAGATGTACGTAGTATGAAACGTCAATATGAAAAAACAATTTTGCTAGTGTTGGAACCTTAGATTAAGAATAAGTAAATAAATAGATCAGGTTTTTTCCAGGTGCACGGTTCCTTTGTACCAATCGGAAGCAGATGAGGTGTTAGCTATGGCGACATAGTGATGTACCGCGACAAAAGTATGACACTGCCACAAGAACGATCAGACCCGTGCTTTCGGTCTAAAGCGTTTGTTCCAACTCTATACGTAGTATTTATAAACTCTTTGGTTGGTACTATTGTAGGTACACTGTGACCTCGTTGTAATCTGTTTCATTTCTCCTTAAACTTGCAGAGTCTACCTTTAATAACAAAACTAATTTACAAAGTAAACTACACTAATGACTACCTATACTTAATATATCAGATTAACGTACATATCGGCACAACCACGCTGAATGGCTATGTTAATAGTTTGAGAGAAATGGCAGCATTTTGGTCACGGGTTGCGTCGGACAATTAGGTATTATTCGAAAGGGGGTTCGAAAATGAAAACAGGCCTCGGCCCTGGCCCGGAACGGTCTTAATATCGAATTGGCTCAAATATATGTAATCGTTTTCGAAGTTTGTATGTTTTCTAGACCAAGTAATAACAGAGAGATTACAGAATCCATGGGTAGTGACTATGGGTAGTCAAAGTCAAAGTCAAAGTCAAAGTTTTTTATTGATAAATATACATTTACAAGTCAGGAAGTATCTAGTGTAAAGGTACCACTTAGTGGTAGGTAACTTTTTATAATTCTAGGCTAAATGTAAAGGTGGTTCTTTTGGTTCGTGATCCGAGAGCTGTGATGGAGGCGCGGCGACGATTCGAGCCGTTTTGTCCGACTCCAGACTGCATGAACCCTGAGATACTGTGCAAGGACATGGTTAGCGACTATTTAGCGGCCCAGCTGTTTGCCAGACAATACCCTACAAGATTCATGTGAGTAATTATGTAGTGATAGAGCTCTTTGTAGAGTCCTCCCAGCTACCAACCACACCTGTGCCGGTTATTCTACCGCAACGTAGGAATGCGTAAACATTTCTGTTTACCGTTTTGAAGGGCAATGTTTTCTGAGAAATTCTCCAGGTAAGAAAAATATAATGTTATATCTCCGGGGGACAAGCGCAATACGGTGGTGGGTAGTGGTTTGGACTCTTGACATTTTATGTTAAATGCTGCACGGACCCCAGAGTCTCAGAGTCAGGCAATAAAAAAAAAAATTGCTGCGGGACACGTTATGGTGTTGTTGCTAGTTGTTGTTGTTGTTGCTGCTTGTTGTTGGGTAGTGTTGCTTATAATAAATACTCAGGATAAATGTTGGCGTAGAAATTAAAATCTCTTTGTTATATTGATACATTCTTCAGCGATTACACGTCGGCACGTCCGTACGTTTGGATAATTTAATGAAAAAACAATTTTAACCTTCTCGTAAAGTTGGCTAAAGATGTCTTGGTATCATTTATATTAACATACAAAGATGAAAGAAAAGTTTGTATGGATGCACTAGTCTCAAGTAGTTACCAAAAGTGCGATCCAACATAATATATGTACCTACATTCAGTGACATACATGTATAAACCTTCTGTGCGTATATTTACTCCTCCTTAACGGCTTGACCGATTTTGATGAATGTTTTGTGTATATATATTGGAGACGCGAATGGTTCAGATTGACTTTTTTATAGGTATAAAACGTGTTTACAGGACAACGTTATTTAGTATAAGTAATATGAAATGTTACAATCATCACCTAGTTTTATTATTTGAATTAATTATTCTCCAAAGGGTGGTCCACTACGAAGAACTTATGACGAACATCGACGTGATTGGACTTCAGCTTATAAAGTTCCTGAAATTAGGACCAACACGCTCCTTCAAAGGGTTTCTGGAATCCAATGGAGATGTCGGTCTCAGGATACAGAAACGTTCAGTTTTTAGATGGATAACTGATTTGGATTTTGATTCTGTTGATAAAATACAGGTGAGTGATCAAGTTTTTCCGCCAAGCCTTTATATAGCGGTTGAAAATATTGCTTTTACAAAGACACGGACAAAGTTCTTTATTCACAAATATGTACAATTCACACGTCAATAAAAAAAAAAGAACATACAAATAGTTAAAATTAAAGAAATTGGTAGAAGTAAAAACTTATAAATTCAGAATTTGAAAGCCTACTTTGGAAACTACGGAAACCGGTACGTGAAACCGGAGGGCGCGGCCATGAGCATAGCCATCTAGATATATGCTGACGCATTTCTAGATGACCACTGGGAAATACTCACGCATTTCTACATTTCTAGATGGCCAATGACCATGGTCCCGAGTTTACCCGAAGATTTCTTATCATTCCCGAACGTTATGCTAGAATTCAAATCACAACCCACGAAAAATCTATCTGTGCCGCGCCAAATAAAGTTTCCACTATACCTACTAAAGCAAGGAGGAAAGTATCCTCGAATCTTAGTTATTGGCTATTGTAGGTATTTCTGAACTAACTAGTAACTGGGAGTGGCATCGATTGTCCTTAAAAACTTCATTAATGGAGATTAAAAATATCACCAGGCTCCCTCCCACCCCATTTGCTCGTAGTGCCGCTCTAATTTCAAAAAATGTTATTATTATCTTCTGTACTCATCACTTTGCCATCTGAAGTATTTTTTTTACTCACCATTTAAAATGAAGGGTATTTTAACGACGCTTCTAAAGGTAACAACACTATGTCTCGCTGCTCACCAACCACCATCCAAGTCTGCAGCCCCGTGTTGGGGGTATAATAATAGTAGAGTTAGATATGTTTCCTCAAATACCTTCCCAAAACATTGGTGCCTACTCTCGTAATATATGTATCTATCGATTATTGTTTTTATTGTCTTCTCGTGACCACGGCGGTTGTACCGCTGCCGAAACGTCGAGGTATTTAAACAATGAATTAAATCGTGATTAAGTCCTGTACATTATAAACATTTCTATCGATTATGTCGAAAGTTTACATAGTTTTGTCTTTTTATAGGCATCGTGTAAAGAAGCCATGCAAGTATGGGACTACGAAGTAGCGCGAAACGCTTCACACATGTCAAGCGAAAACTTTTATCCCATACAGAGACATTCTGTTTTCCCATTACCCTTAGAAGATAATGATTTTGATGGTACATTCAACATGTGATTATATTTTTACAAAATGTTTTACTGAGTTTGACTGAAATCGATCATATTGGTTGAAGCAATGATTTAAGTAGTGGAAGGAGTAAAGGATTAGGATGCTGGCAACAAGTGGCATTTACTTAATTCAAATAGAAAGTCTCGCAATACGCTGTGGAAATGCTGTCGTCATTCTGCCTCCGAACTCTTCTTGTATTATTTTTCTAGCTTTGAAGAAATTAATTCTGTTTACTCTGGGAAAATTTCTTCTAAATTGAGTAGGGAACTGTTATTGTCAATTAAGTTTGTTAAACCTTTTTCATTGGTGTTTAGCTACCAACTAGTAGATCGATAGAGGTCTTCAAATCTCTGGGAGACTACTTCACATTTGTAGGGTTCCGTAGCCAAATGGCATAATACGGGACCCTTATAGATTCGTCATGTCTGTCTGTCTGTCCGTCCGTATGTCACAGCCAATTTTCTCCAAAATATCCGAATTTTCTCCGAGTAAGAAAAACTATAATATTGAAACTAGGTAAGTAAATGTATTCTGTGAACAGCATTAAGATTTTCATACAAAAATAGAAAAAAACAATTAATTTTAGGGGTGTTCCATACTTAGAACTGAAACTCAAATAATTTTTTTCCATCAAAACCATGCTATCTATGGATAGGTCTTCAAAAATGATATTGAGGTTTCAACATATTTTTTTTCTAAATTGTTTCGCTAATAATGCCACGTCTTCGAATTGCAGTACAGATGCAGCTTGCACGACGACTGCAAGTGAACTGAAATCGGATGGCGCGTAGGGTTTGCAGTTTGATGTCGTGTTAACAGCAACTGAACTGCAA
Source organism: Ectropis grisescens (assembly GCA_017562165.1). NCBI lineage: Eukaryota > Metazoa > Arthropoda > Insecta > Lepidoptera > Geometridae > Ectropis > Ectropis grisescens. The sequence goes on along the minus strand of CM029781.1, from coordinate 11,231,403 downwards.
TTTGCAACTGGATTGCTGTTGAAATGCAGTCCGTCTGGCTAGAGTCTCTAGAGCCTAACGGGCCGGAGTCCCAAAAACGCTACTTCGGTTACATGTTACATATTCTACAGGCTTTTGAATGTAGGTAGGTACATATTTTGAGAAATAATACTCACACAATAATACGTGTCTAAAGACATGTTGTGCTTCATTGATGTATTTGAAACAAGGTCGTTATATTCTAAGGAGACTCATTACCGTGGAAATCTATGCTAATGATTTGATCAAGCGAGATGGCATTTTTTTTTTTTTAATATCTAAATTCGTAGTATTTTATGTTTTTTTTTTTAATAAAGAGTGACGAGACGAGCAGGACATGTGCCTGATGGTAAGCAACATGCCTGACACATAACAGCACCGTGACACGCTGCTATTGGAACATGAAGATTCCAAATCTTTACCTAGCACTGCACTGCGCTCGTCACCCAGATATCTAAGATGTTATATCTCTAAGCCTTGTAATTTCTCTGGAAACACTAAAAATGATCGATGTATACTTCCTTTTTTTATGTAAGTATGTTCATGGATCATTCAAAGAGGTCTAAACCGATTTGGATATCTTTTTTAGAACAGACAGCGTCAGCAGCTTCATTTTAGACGATGTAAAGAAACCAATGCCACATTAGAGTAGTGCATAATATGAATTAAAGAAAAATATGTAACTACGTATATTTACTTTGTACGTAATCTCTGGTACCACTGCATAACATAACAACTAACCAGCCCTCAGATAAATGTTCCCACTGCTGGCACTCGGGGCCTTCTCGCGCAAGAAGAGAGTCAAAGCCATAATCCACCACGCTGGCCCAGTGCGGGTGATTGGACATCTAAATATTTCGGTATTCGAAGAGTTAGCGGTATTACACACATGACTTCGAAAAGCGTCAAAAGTGGTGCGCATGGGATTTGAACCCAAGTGCTCTGGATCGGCAGTCGAAAAACCTTAACTTTATTTTGCCATTTTGTGAGCCCCGACCCTTTTTGGATTTGAAATTTGTCGTAGTGCAACTAGTTATTTTACCCTTTCATTTGATATCCATATTGAGGTAGTAGTGAAAAAAATAATGTTATCCGCCATTTTGTGGCGGCGGCCATCTTGAATCGATATTAACCAAACATAGCTATGAACATCCGCACGGATATTAAATTTAAAATATAAAAAAACGCATCGAAATCGGCCCATCCGTTTGATCTCTACGGTGTCACAGACAGACACACAGACAGACATCGACGTCAAACTTATAATCGGTGAGCAGAGCCGCTTCAGACCTACGACATACCTAAATAATAACAATTCAACTCACACAAAGTCGGCTTAGTTGCTAGTGTACGGGTTTTATAAGTGACCATGAAAATTACACAAGCCTAAAAGTAGCAGATATTAGTATATTCTTAAAGTAGTAACTAAAAAGACGGAAAACAGAACATTCGTGTAAGTTTTTCATTTTTAAAATATCAACAGAGGATTTATTCTTTTCAAAAAGATTAGAAGTGCAATTAAATAGTGAGAAGTGATACAATTTATATAATTTACGATCAATATGCGATTTCAGCGTTTTAGTATGTTTAGTTTTATAGTAGGTATAAGCCTTTGTGTTACAGTAATATATTCTGGATTTAGAATTATGAAACTAAATACCAGTTATTATGGTTGTTTTTATTTTAAAACTAGGAATCAGCCAAAAGGCCACGTTGAAACTATTTTGGAAGCTACGCGCTTAAAGATTAAATTTGAGACATGGGACTATAACTACACTGCTTCAGACGTTGATACGTTGGAAGATCTGCTAATGGAATCTAATGGAAAGCCGATGAGAAGTCTAATTATTTCTACTTGGCGATCAGGTTCTTCATTTCTTGGAGATCTATTACATGCAATTCCAAGCACTTTTTACAGTTTTGAACCTTTGAGTAAGTTCGCTAATAAGCAAATACGTGAACAAACAGATGTAAATATTTCTATACGCGTACTGAAGAATATATTCAAGTGTAATTATAAAAACATGAAACATTATTTTCACTTTGAAGAAAATAATTTAATTCATTCTCAAATTAAATTGAATTCGAGATTGTGGGACATTTGTAAACATAAAATGGATCTTTGTGTGAATGCTGATTTCACAGCTAGTCTGTGTAGACTTTTCCCATTTCAGACTATAAAGGAGGTTCGGCTCAGGCTACGTTTCGTTGAAGAAATATTGGATGACAAAGAGTAAGTTAACAAGTCAAAATCCAATGGTAGGTACTTGGTGTAAATTTAAATTTCCGAAAGTTAAAAAATATTTTCCAAAGGCTCTTGGCTATTAGGGCTATATTTCACCGGGACACCATGGCGGCGCAACCAGTTGCGCCACTGTGGTGTCCGTAAGCTACCAAACTAGACACCATATCACCATACAGACACCAGAGTCGCCACGCCACACTGAAGACAGTATCAAAATGGAACTCGAAGAGATAGCACTACTGCTGTATGTACGTAGGATAAGAGAGTTTAAGAGAAAAAAAAACAGTGGTGGGTTCATCCTTGTTTAGCCGATCGCTGTAACAAAGGACAACATATACAACGATCTACGAAGATTTCCGGATACGTTTTTTAGCTATGTGAGGATGTCCGTAAAGTCCTTTGATGAGTTACTGACTTTGTGTGAAAATGATTTGTTGAAGAAAGACACAATATTAAGAAAATCAATCAGTCCTGAAGAAAAGTTGCCGGACTGGCGGCCGAGTGAGCGAGACACCATACAACGCTATAGTAGTTAGTGGTGGCGCGACCAGTGTGCGGCGCAACCAGTAACATTCTGTGCACGCGTCCGAGTTGGTGGCGCCGCCAAATTGGTTGCGCAACCAAATGGACACCAGGTGAGTAACTCTCTATAGAGCTGTATATATTTTGTTGGTAGCAGCGACTGGTTGCGCCGCCATGGTGTCCCGGTGAAATGTAGCCCTTCAGTTCCGGTGAGTATCCGGTAATCAATAATCTTTGGTTATACACTTGTCTAGATAGACCGTCCGAGCGTAAAAACACCAAAAAAAATTATCAACCAACAATTGGCTGATAAGTTCTACCTGTCAGTTTAGTTGCAACACTGACGTTGTGCGGTAAATAAGTGTTTTGTGACTCGTGAATAAGACGATTTGCTCTATAAAAGTCTGGTAAAATTACAAAGGACGATTTAAAATAACTAAAACCGTTAGCTATCATCAGGAAGTAACCTTAACATTATCATTTGGTGACAAAAACAATTAAATTAAAAAAAAAATCAATCAGGACAGCATCATTTAAATAAATAAATAAATAAATGGTGGACAATTCACACACAACACTATCTGACCCCAAACTAAGCAAAGCTTGTCCTATGGCGGCCAGATAGCTGATATAATACTTATATAGTTTTAAATACATACTTATTATAGATAAAAACACCCAGACACAGTGCAAACATTTGAATTCATCACACAAATATTTGCACTGGGTGGGGATCGAACCCACGACCCTCGGCTTCGCAGGCAGAGCTACTACCAACTAAGCCACTAGGGCAGTAATGACGCTATGTTTAAAAAATGTCACGAACACAAGTGTATGTGTTTCAACACTGGTGTGTGTGAGACGCACACAAGGATTTGAAACCTGGCCTGTTACTTTTGTCGCAGTTACAGCGTAACGCTCCATCGAGACAAGTACTTACCTATATAATCTATGTCAAGAATATAGGTAACTAGCTGTAGTACCCTGCCACGCTTCACTGTGGCACATTGTGATGCAAAAATTAGATAAAACAATCCTTGATGCGGATTATATATCATTCTAAAATTTCAGCTCGATCAGTGCAGAACTTTTTGAGTATTTGAAGCGTACACAAACCAACATAACATTTTTATATATAAAGATATTATATATTATTGTATTAGTGAACAAACATGACATTTGAAAACAATGTTTTGACTACCTACCTATCTACGAGTAGGTATAAGAGTCTGAAAAGTTTTGCATATTGCAAACACGAATCTCATTTTAATAAATCTTATACCTAAGCCTAATTTGAAAATAAATACAAACTACAATAATTATTAATACTAAGTATATTATGCTATGATAGGTAAGTGTGTAAAGTTGATGATTACCGCCATTGAGGCCTGAGCTGAAAGCGAGGGCCTTAAGAGAGCCGAAGACAGTTATCACCAATACACACGTGTATATCATACGACGTTTTTAAACACACTTGCGAATAAAATAATTTCAAAAGTGAGCAAAGGCTATGAATTTTTTCGCTTTGGCGGGAAATAATTAATCAGTACCTACTTAAAGTTTTGTATTATGCGCGCTCGCAATTAGCCCACAGACTAAAAAAAAAATTTACTTTTTTTGCTTTCTGCGGATTGCGGTTTTTTAGCCACTTACAAAATGTGTTTTTTTTTCTATATTACAAAATCATCAAGTTATCAAGTTATATAAGAGGATTGATTATTGACATGTTTTCATTATATTTTAATTATTGCTGCTAATTTATTTGATTTATTTGATTATATTGCTATTGAAATTGATTTTAATGAAAACGATGACTGATAATTGTTGGATGTTATTAATTGTATATGGGTTTTGTCACCTGAAATGAATAAATTTTGAATTTTGAATTTGAGTTATGACACGTACAAGTTCAAATTATTTATTGAAAGACGAAGTTGCATGAAGTGAGCATGCAAAAGCTACATTAATTCATTTGTTCTTTTGAACACTATCTTTTGTGTATCAAAACTTTTTTTAACCGACTTTAAAAAAGAAGGTTATTAATTCGGTTATGCGTAATTTTATGTGTGTCACGCGATAGCGCCACCAACTAAGTAATAATTTTAAAAAAGTCACTTGTGAGTAATAGAAAATGAAAAAGTCACAGATTGATTATAGATGTCATTATCTGCCTGATTCAAATTAGAGCCAATTTATGAGCAATATGTTGAAAAAGTAATTTTTAAATCGGTCCAATTCCAATGACGAAAAAAGAGTTTATTTAAATAACAACAGCAACGCATTATTGAATAGATTAAAAAGTACAGCTTGGATTTGATCAAATTTAATTTGGACCATTTAATCTACGAGTATTCACTTGATTTTTACTTATTTGATCACTTGTTTTTGAGGTAAAATAATAACAACAAAAATACAGCCGAATTCTTCTTTGAAGTTTGATTAAAAACTAAATTTATTTCTATCTATAGGTCCATTTGCTTTATATTTGTAATGTAATTTGTAGTTCCTTTCAATGTAATGAAAACGATGTCTAAATGTTACGTTTTTTTTGGAAACTTTTAAATCCTATACGTTTAATTTTTTTAGCCTAAACGTGAAGATTGTCCTGTTGATCCGCGATCCACGTGCCGTGATGCATTCTCGTAAGGAAATCAAATTTTGCAAAACCGCTGACTGTTCAGATCCAGAGTTTCTTTGCAGTGATATGCTAAGTGATTATGAGGCAGCAGTCAAATTCCTGCAGAAGTACCCTAAAAGACTAACGTAAGTACATCTATTGTTTTAAACTTTCGCGATTTGAACACATAATGTTTATAATGGACGGGGCTTAATCACGATATTATTCATTGTTTAATGAATTAAACTATGAATGAGGTGTTTTCAAGACGCAAAAAGACTTGTCAAAGATAGTTCTAAATATTGCCAAGTGTAGCACCACTGTTGGTTTTGTGGAATTTCTCTAACAAAATAAAACAGTGGCGCCACCTATGGCGAAATTGGGAACTGTCTTTGACAGATATTTTTGCCTCTTTAAAATGCCCCATTATGTCGTGAAATAAATGAAATCGTATAAATGAAACTATGAACTATATTGTGATTAAGTCCCGTACATTATAAATGTTATGTAAGTGCATCTGAAGTCAATACGTGTTGTACGATCTTGTTACTATATCTTCTCAAACCGTTGCGAAGGCGAATAATCACAATGAAGCTGTCTTTCTTCGTCATTGACAGGGGTAACAAAAACTGCCGTCGATAATGAGTGCGTCCCGTGTGTTTTTGAGATTCAGATAATGGCTCAAAAACAGGGCTTCAGACCTTCAAAGATTTGTCAGCATTGCAACTTGCAACTTTTGGTGGATAAGCTTCATTAAGGCCGGCGACTTCTTAATAGCGCAGACAGCAAGTGCAGGTGCAGCACTGATGACCAATCCAAAAGTTTAACAGCGTAGAAATGCAAGCTTTTGCCATTACGGTTTTAACCTATCACTATTCGTTGTCAACAACCATAATAAGTAGAATCACAGCATAGCTCAGTGCTAGCGATTCTAGGAGTCAAGTAGATAATATTATTGTCAACAATCTACATCAGAAGATTGGGAGAGTGAAGCAAACAATATTTAAAGGATCGTTAAAACATTTACTTTAAACTTAAAGACAACAATCATCAATTAGTCAAACAAAGACACGAAGGCAAACACAGTATGTCCGGCGTGGCCGGCGTCAGGAGCAAAAGTGCCTCCCTTCTCTCTCGACCCACTACTTAAAGCCAGTTTTCGTCGCACGATGTTGCCACGTCATGCACCTTTTTCTTGCTTTTAAATGGGGTTGCTAACACGGCCCTCCTGCACCGTGCATGCCCCAGGCACGATAAAGCTGTAATGTACAAACACTTAGCATTACAGTCTATTAAAACAATAACAAAGCTCGGCCTATCATGACATATTCAGTTCATACGAGAATGATAACATGAAGTCAATTCAAGAATACCTTTATTCTTAGGCATTCTTGAAACTTCTATCGTATTTAAGTTGAACAGCCAGAGCGAGGGCTGTTGCCTTTATACTTAGACAACGCCTACGATTACTCAGTCATTACCAACCAACCAGTGCCTAGTACAGCTCATTTTTCCTTTAGACTTAGGAAATTTCTGTGTTAGCTCACTGTTGGATTCTACCAATATACCAATTCTTGGCACTCTTGAAGGAAAAGAAAGTTAAGTTGAACAACCAGAGCGAGGGCTGTTGCCTTTATACTTAGACAACCCCTTCGATTACACAGTCATTACCACACCCAACCAGTGCCTAGTACAGCTCCCTTTTCCTTTAGGCTTAGGAAATTTCTGTGTTAGCTCACTGTTGGAATCTACCAATGTACCAATTCAATCTTATCAAGTTGTTCAACACATCATTTTCAACTTAGGCACTCTTGAAGGAAAAGAAAGTTAAGTTGAACAACCAGAGCGAGGGCTGTTGCCTTTATACTTAGACAACCCCTTCGATTACACAGTCATTACCACACCCAACCAGTGCCTAGTACAGCTCCCTTTTCCTTTAGGCTTAGGAAATTTCTGTGTTAGCTCACTGTTGGAATCTACCAATGTACCAATTCAATCTTCTCAAATTGTTCGACTTCTGTTTATAGGAATTATATGTTTGTATCACAACATTGGGAATTCGTTAATTATCTTGCCAACACGTCATATTATTTATTAATTGTATTCAATCCACAGATCAAAATTAGCAAACTTTATTATACACCATTATAGGCCTTTACTATCTCTCTCACCGACTCTCATATACTGTACAGACATATACTATTGTATCTATCTTTACTCGGTCATTTTTTTAAGCACTTTTATACTGTTTACGGCTTAAATTGCACCGATTTGTCGCTCAGTAGGTAGGTACATCATGAACAACCGCAGTGACTAGGTTTTGCAGTGAACTATCGAGGCTGGCACGTTCGCGACAGAAGTATTTTAACAAAATAGTTTCGGAGGTATGTGTAATTTTAGTCGTTTCACAATTACGAGTAGTATTTTGGGCATGATTGTTATTCATGACCATTCCTTTCAAACCTTACTCGTTTGTCAGAATCTACCCTCACATCCTGGCTGTTTGAAATTATAAAAGTGAAGACACTCATCGTTATAATCTGCTGAACAAAGTGTTTTAAGTTCAAATTTGACGGAATGCGGTTGAGACACTAGTCGATTTACGTAACCAAGAGAGTAATTCACCCTTTAGGGATAATCCCACACGAGCAGGGCTCTCTTTCTAGTCCCATCGGTTTTGCGATCGCACGAGACTCATTTAATCACACTAGACACTGAAGTATTAAATTTGGATCAAAACAAAAACATAGTAATGGGTAGATCTCACCGAGGTTACTGCTTTAGGCGCGTCGGTGAGACGCTTCGTAAGATCTGCGGGGGCAAGGCTCGAAACCTCGCCGCGTAGTGGTGCTGCGGCCTGCTGAACCTGCGCTGGGCACGGCCTGCCTGGACGGCTCAACATAGGCTAGGCTACTGCCCTGAGCGCGTTAGCCCCGCATAGCCAAAGCCAGGGGATGAGCGCAGTGACCCCTCTCGTAGGCTCGGCCACAGCGGCGCCTCTCGTAGGCTCTGCCGCAGCGACGATACTACGCGTCGTGGAGTTGGTGTCGCTCGTCCGACACTGAAAGCTTAAATAAGATCACTTCCAAAGCGGCATCAGGGATACGATCCGGCTCTCCGTACCTTCCATCGAGATTGCCGTAGCTACTGATACGATATTCTCACTGCTATTTTTCTGTTTCGATTCTAACCTTAGTTTTACTTAAGCTTCGATCAAATATACAACACAGTGGGCAGTTGAGGTAGCATCCCACTTCTGATGTCAACAATCTACATCAGAAGATTGGGAGAGTGAAGCAAACAATATTTAAAGGATCGTTAAAACATTTACTTTAAACTTAAAGACAACAATCATCAATTAGTCAAACAAAGACACAAAGGCAAACACAGTATGTCCGGCGTGGCCGACGTCAGGAGCAAAAGTGCCTCCCTTCTCTCTCGACCCACTACTTAAAGCCAGTTTTCGTCGCACGATGTTGCCACGTCATGCACCTTTTTCTTGCTTTTAGGGGTTGCTAACATTATTACCAATTTCAAGGTGCTCAGGGCCAGGCGCGGTCCCAACCTCGAATTTTGTTCGTACCTGAAATTTATCAGTACGCGGCCTCAGGTTTGGGGGTTTATCAGTAGAAATATAATGTATCGAGTAAAAATACTTTACTAGTAGCGCCCCACGGTTTCACCCGCGTAGTTCCCGTTCCAGTTGTTTTCCCGCGTTAAAAAATAGTCTAGGTATGTCCTTTTAGATATTATTAACTTTTTAAGATTTTTAGTTTAACGTATACGATTGGGGGGGGGGGGTCATGCCTCCTGTGACCCCCCTTTCGGACCGCGCATGCTCAGGGCACATCTTTTGGTTTATATCGATGTTTACGGCTGTTATACCGTGACCGGCGGGGAACTCATTGCGGACCAAGCTTGCATACAGCAGCCTTGCTAAAACGTTGCGACTAGTTTAAAATCTCATCAAATTTATCTTATTTTGAAAGATTTAAATATGTTGAAAGAAAATGTCTGCTTTTTTGCCAAAGAGACATTTTCAGAATGTTAGATGAATGCAATAATACCTAATACCTGTCAAAATGTTTAGTTTGTGCTACAATTGCCAACAAAACTGTAACCAAGAAAACCAATGCTACAACTAGTCGGAAGTGAGCTTAGCATTCTGGCGGCATTACCACGCTTAAATATGCATATACATTGGACCACATAAACGCCGGTATCCACACTGCTGAACAAAGCTCTTTCCCGAATACCCACCACTTAACCCGATCCGGAGCTTCCATCGTCTAATCTTTTTTAACCCCCGACCAAAAAAAGGGGTGTTATAAGTTTGACGTCAATGTCTGTCTGTCTGTCTATTTGTGTGTGTGTCTCTGTCTGTGGCACCGTTGGGCACAAACGGATGGGCCGATTTCGATGCGATTTTATTGTTTGAAAGTTATTATCCGTGCAAGTGTTCTTAGCTATGTTTGGTTCATATCGATTCAAAATGGCCGCCTCCACAAAATGGCGGACAAAATATTTCTTCACAATCTACCTCAATATGGGTATCAAATGAAAGGGCTTGACTAGCAGAGTACTAAACGCTATAACAAATTTCAAATTCAAGATGGCCGCCACCACAAAATGGCGAATTATATAAATTTTTTCACTACTACCTCAATATGGGTATCAAACGAAAGTTGGGCTTGATTAGTAGAATACTTAACACTATGACAAATTTCAAATCCAAGATGGCCGCTACCACAAAATGGCGAATTACATTTCTTTTTTCACAACTCCCTTAATATGGGTATCAAATGAAAGGGCTTGACTAGTAGAATGTTGTACAGATAACAAATCTTAGGTAGTCAAAATTTTTAATTTTGTTCTTGTTAAACGCTCTGAGATTCGTCTTACCGTCGCGTTGGAAGACGACACTGGGGTCGACTAGCCGATGTCATAATCCACGCTGAAGAAACCCTAATCCATCACAGAATTGTAAGATTCACCCACATCTATTTTATCTATCATAATATAAGATAACAAATTAACTAATCACTTTTTACAGGGTACTTCGTTTTGAAGACTTAGCACTGAACCCAAATACAACAACTTATCAGTTGCTCAAATTCCTACGGCTTGAGCCGAATAAGTTGATAGATCAATTTTTAATAACTCACACTGAATATAATGTCGGCGGAGCATACTCTACGATACGTAAATCCCATGATGTGGCTTTCAAGTGGAAAACGGAGTTTGATTTCAGCGATGTTGCAAAAGTACAGGTTAGTATAGTAAAATTATTTATTACAATTTAAATTAGTTTAATTAAGAAGACAATTCTTAGAAAGCTAGTGGCGAGAAGGGCCGATTAAGTCACACAACTGTGAAGTCGTGCGTTCTGATATCGTTTAGTTTTTATTTATTCCTTCAATGAGCACATAAAACAGAATGTAATAAAATCAAACTATAACATAAGAGTTATAGTGTACAGAACTGTGTTACATTCCAAACTATGTGGGCCTAGAAACAACATTTGTAAATACAGTGGTTTGATAATAATATTACTAAATTAGAGAGTTTGAACCTCTTTTGGACTAAAAGCTTGTACACCCCTTCGTTATTACAAAGCTGCAAGTTTGTCAGCGCGTGCTCCTAACTCAGATAAGAACGATGGACTATTATGAAGCTTGGGTCATCCTGACTTTGAGAGACAAACGGTAGTAAAGGTGTACTCATGAAGTTCCGATCTAAATTTGTTAAATTAAAGTCAGGTATTTTATATTACCTACAGAATGTTATTAAAAATCACATCATTAATTACCTACCAGACACTTAACATTGTTGTAACTACTTGCCAGACACCCTTAAAGTTCTTGCAAATAAAATTCTACTTACGTTATATAGGTATATGAGCTGATTTTTATACTTCATAGGTACTTGAGTAATAATAATTAGCAACCTAATTGTTATAAGTAGCCCACTAAAAGTGACTACTAACAACGTTTATAATAAAAATATGCAGCAATCACATAAATTTAAAATAAATGTCCCAAGTAGGTACATCCAACAAAACCAAGGTCCACGTCAAGAATGAGACGAAGGCTCCAGACACCATCAAATCGGCTGCTACCCTCATCGAACCACTCTTGTTGAATCACGTCATTCTTGGCCCCACCCCGTAACTGGGTGATATTCCTAATAGTATAATACCTTTGTAATAATCTACTAGGTAGTCAATTCCTTTCATTTGACATATATCTATATATATATATATATATAAATATTATATATACACATATATGTATATATATACCTATATATAGAATCTGAATCTCGGAAACGGCTCGAACAATTTTCATGAAATTATGTATACAGGGGGTTTCGGGGACGATAAATCGATCTAGCTAGGTTTTATTTTTAAAAACATCATTTTATGCGTGTTTTTAGACAATGAAAAACTCCTACAATGTCATTAGAATACGATAACTTATTTCGCCACCGTTCTTTAAGTCTAAATTGCTCAGACGGAATATGCTCGCCCTCCGAGACAACAGGCCCCGGTTCGAATCCTGGTGGTTACTTTTCTTTTTGTTCTTTTTTTTGCTCTCCCTCGGAGTCAACAGGCTCCGGTTCGAATCCTGGTGGTCCTTTTCTTTTTTTTTGAGAAAATCTTATACTTAGCGCCTTTTAGTAGATCTAAGTAAGTCATCACTTCGTAATTCGTACCTGCCTAAATATCATTTAAAAAAACCGAGCAAAGCTCGATCAACTACACCTACGGAAAACGTCCATTGTCGCGATAATAAATGGCATTTCTTGTTAGTGTGGCCCAGCATGAGACGAAAGCGGTGACGCGTTCGAATTCAAAACAAAAATAATAGATATATTTGAGTCTTTTTATTTGCTGGTAAACAGATGACACATTCTTCACACACATCTGTGTTCTAAAAAATATAACTTTTGAAATATCCTCAAAAAAGTGTCGAAAAGGTTCTTCATAAAATGTCTGTTTTAAAACGATGTTTCCCTTTACCTTTTAAACTTCGTGTACTGGTAATGACAATCTGAGGTATACCTACCTTATAAGGCCAACATCACGTCGTTGATAGATATTGCCTGCCATTTTTAAGGAATATCTGATTGTTTTGCAATCTTAGGATTGGTCCCGTAGTTAAAGTTGTTGTTTGTTTGCCCCTTTCAGCGTAAAACAGGTGGCATGCGAGTTACGAATGCTGCAGACGTACGTAACATGCGTAACCCTTTCCAACAAAGCCAGTGGTGGTACCTAATAGTTATATTATTTTTCCAGAATGTGTGTCAACAAGCCATGGATATATGGGGTTACAAGTTGGCGAACAATACATCACATTTGAGAAGTGAAGAATTTTATCCTTTAAAGTCACATCGCTTAAACATATCTAATTAAACTACTTATTGAAATTCAATATAATGGTTAATTAAGTATTTTTATCAAATACTATCTAAATACGCTATTCATCTATTTGAATAATTTTGTCAAGGGGTACGGTAGACTCGATCGAAACCTTATATGAATAACAAAACATAAAAAAATATTGATTTTGAGTCGACAACATATATATCCACAAAATTCGGATTATGAAGAATTTCGTTAAATTCTAATGGCACTGACAAACAAACCGCTGTCCCCATCTTTGGTGTGAAGCACGTTTCGTTCCATCAATCAACACATTGCGTGCGTCCGTCGCGCCAAAAAAGTATTCATCACAAAAAACTGTGACATATGTGACTACGTAAAACGAAACGTCTTGCCGCCGGATCGTAGGTAATTTTATTAGTATATTATATTATATTTTATAGTTTTAGTTGGACGGCCTCCCATAGATGGACAGATATCAGCATTCGCAAACCGCTGCGGTTGCGCAGGACCGTTCGTTATGGAAATCTGGACCTATGTCGTCTACTATAATATACTGATATTCACATGCGAGCCGGGACGGGTCGTTACTATAATATACTTTATTCACATAGGCAGGTCTTGCAGGTGAATTACAAACAAAAGCCATATAAATTAGATAGGACCTAAACTTTTGTCATGCTCGTGTACATGACATGTAGGTACTATCTAATCTATATTATGTACCTACCTAGCACGATATGCCTGCCCATAACAGCATATAAGTACTCTCACCCTCCCAGTGAAATCACTCCTACCACTTTTGTGGTATTTATAGGTGTGGTGTAGGTATTTTTACCTAGATAAAAGTAAAGAAGCAACTGTATACTGCGCAAATGCCATTAGTACTCGTACCTACAGAAGACAATTAAGGCATTCAGAATGGCATTGTTGCACTCGTTACTACAACCTCGTTCAATGAGATATAGAATGGTAAGTCCCGACGGGTAGTAGAAGATCGAGAAGTGAAGAAATAGGGTTGAAAATTATCTCGGTGCAAACTAAACTGGATGGACTTCATGCGTGATGGACATAATGATATGTCCATCACGATAACTAATACTGAAATTAGAAAGTGCGAGTACTTATTCGGTCCGCGAATGGCATCCAACGATATAAAGAGGAAGAAACAGCGACAACGGTGAACGCATTCTTTATGGTTCCTGAAAATGCACCCGAACTAATTTCAAATATAACTTTAGAACACAAAATTATAACCTAATATAGCTATTGACGGTACGGTACTTTATGACTACGTTTTTTTGAGTTTTACAGATAAGATAAGATAAGATAAGATAGCATTTATTGACATATTAAAAACATACATTAGAATTAGTAACAAATTTCATTAGAAACTAATTGCTGAACATAGTATTAATATATCTCGTCATTTGCAAAAAATATAATGTCATTGAAAATATAAAATAATGTACATCACAAAATTAATAAAATGCTGTATAGGGGCATTATTGTTACTATCTATTATATTTAATACATGAGTGATATTGGGGACATAGAATATTTCTAAAATGTACTGAACCGTTTATTTCCTATTTCTATCTTATTAATCTTAAATGTTATGTACTTCTGACATACCTTATTTAAAGAACCATTTATTCACTTAACTGCTACTCTTGACTCCACGTCTTCTTTGTAAGTTGCAGCTGTTCTAATAGCCTCAATTCAAAACACCTGAAATTATTGAAATACAACGGCTCATTATCATTGACACAACTCTACAATGGTTTTGTAAGGATACTATTTTGACATAGCTATCACTAAGGTAGTACGTATACTCTACGTTTTTGAAATACGTTACTGAAATTTCAGTTTTCGTAAAATCTTTAGATTGGACGGTCATAGAGTTAATTTAATAGTGATGTGCCAATATTTGCTCATCCAATATTCAAATTGTTTTTTTCTCTACCTTCCTGCAATATTGTACCGTTTTTTTTGTTTATAGTGTTTACATGTGACTTGGATGCAAATCTAAGATTGGAATAATGTTTCGTCAACTTTGTTTTAAACCACTTTATATCGGGCTAGGTGTCTGGGTCTTTCTTATTTTAGCTGGATACCGTTACTTGAGTGAAAACCAATCGAGCTTCAAAACTGTTTATCTCACAAAGAATTGTTCACAATCTGAATCAAATTACGACGATGTTTTAATAGATATATCTCGTAAGTCAATTCGTATTGAAACTTGGAATTATAATTTCTCACAATCAGGCGTTGAGAAATTGGAAGATTTGGTTATGGAAGCTGGAGGAACTCCAGTTAGAAGTATTGTTGTGTCTACTTGGAGATCGGGATCTTCATTTCTTGGTGACTTGATCAGTTCTGTGCCTGGATCCTTTTATTCGTATGAGCCTTTGAAGCTATTAGGCACATACAAACAAATAAGAAAACCTCCTCAAGCCATCAGAGCTACCAATATTCTCAAAAATTACTGAAATGTGATTTTAATGAGACAGAGGCCAAGAAATATTTGGAATTCTCTAAAAACAATATGAAGACAGGAAACTTGTTCCGGTTTAATCAACGGTTTTGGGGCAAATGTAACAATAAGCAGGAATTGTGTTTCAATTCCCAGTTCATCGGAAGGTATTGCAAGCTGTGTCCCTTTCATGCGATGAAACTTGATCGGTTGAGGCTACCACTTGCTAAAAATTTGTTGGATGATACAGAGTAAGTGAGATTTCGCTACAAATATTTATACAATGTCTGGGTGTTTACCTATGTTTTTTTACTATGGTATGTTTGCATTTGGCTACCATCTCGCCTGATATTAAGCGAAAACGCAGTATCTATGGGTCGTGCTTATCTAGAAGTAACCGGCCCACTCTCGACTTGAAGACACCAAGATTCCGAATACGTCGTAAGATACGTCGGCGTCAGGAAAATCCACTAAGCGACACATTCCATAGCCTCAACGTTATTATCGTGCGCTACCGTTGTGTTAGGTAATGGCTTAAGTTTGTCTTTGTGAAATACTATAATGACACCAATTAGGTTCCGTACCATTAGGAAATAAACGGCGAAAAACTCTTTTATTTTATGAGAGCCGCCTTAATTATTTATATAATTTTAGAATTTTATTTAAAGAGAACGTAAATCTAAATATTCTGTGAATAGTTTAAGCATCTACCTGTATCGAGCTAGAAATTGTACAAAAATCAAGTTTGTTGTATGGAATCCCTCCTTAAATATACATTTTATTTCTATTATTTGTTATTATAACGGCAATAGAAGTACATCATTTGTAAAATTTGTAACTGTCTAGTTATCACCGTTCTTGAGATACAGCCCGGTGACAGACGGACGGACAGACGGACAGCAAAGGTACAGGCAATTACTGAGGTGATAGGGTTCCGATTTATCCTTTGGATACGGAACCCTAAAGATACGTTACAATCTCATTCGTAGTCTCACAAGGTCCCTACTGCTAGATACAGGCCTCTTGCTAACTTTTCTCTCATCGTGTGAATGCACGGCGTAATACTGACATTACTATGCTATGGCGGTTAGGCGTTTCTGCTCACCATCACCGTAACCAGCCTATTCCTGCACATCTGAGATAATGGTATTACGTTTCAGGTTGAACGTGAAAGTGGTTTTATTAATCCGGGACCCTCGTGGAGTAATGATGTCTCGATGGAACATTAAAAACTTTTGCTCCAGAAAAAGAGAACCAGACTGCGCAAACGCCGGCGTAGTGTGTGCCGACATGGTGGCAGACTACAAAGCGGCTGTGAAATTTTTACATAAATATCCTGACAGGTTTAAGTAAGACATATATTTAGAAAAAAAATACATTTTGACTTACAAATTTGTTACGTTTCAATAGGCCCAAACTAAGCACACAGCTTGTATCTTGAGGTCCGAGTGCCTAGAAACAATCTGTGAGAAACAATGTACTGTGTTACATTTTTCGAGTTGTTGAAAATGAGCCTTTAACACGTCTCTCCGATAAATCTAAAGTCCCCTAGCTAAAAGCTAAAGCTGTTTGTTCCCTAACGGACCCATCGCAAAGATGTAAACAACACTCCACACAACATGAAATTCTCATAGGATTCTCCAAATACATTCTGAAGGTGAACTCATCATCATCAGCTTGTATTCGTTCACTGCTGGGCATAAGACTCTCCTATAATAGGAAGATGAACACGAGATGAACTATTTATGTATATAGTGATAGCATACATTAAACATTATACATGTAACATAACCAGTGTAGGTAGCAACTGTTTTTATAGAATAGAGTGTCCCTACACTCCGTCCCTACGAACAGGACATAAGCCTGATGGTCAGCAACATGCATGTACATAACAGTACACTGCCACCTAGCACTGTACCTACTGCGCTCGTCACCCAGTGATATAAGATATATACTATGGCCTATAATTTAATATAATCTATGGTTAATAAGCGCTGGAGACGGCAGGTGGAGCGAGCGCATCATACACTAGCAGCCAAGAGACACAACGCGGTTCAGGGGACGACCGCGGAGAAGATACGACGTCATGGAAGTCCCCCCGACTTCCATGACGTCGTATCTTCTCCGCGGTCTTCTGTGACTTGAACTCGCCTAGCACTGGACAGAGCGACATGGCAAAAATGGAGGAGGCCTTCATCCATAATTGGGTGCCTAGGAAAAAAGTTGTCTAAAATAAGAATAAATAAATATAAGATGATCTGTAATATTCCAAGGCAAATAAAGGCTATTATATTTTTATTTATTTTATTATATATAATATACATACTTATATTATATAAGTATGTACTTACTATACTAAAATATAAGAATTATACCAGCTACCTGGTTCCCATAGTAGGTACAAGGTGTGCTTAGTTTGGGGCTAGTGTTGTGTGTGAAATATCCACCAATTTTTCTGGAAACATCGCCTTTCACCCGCTTGATACACCGGCGTGTAATATAGTACCCAAAAACTTGGTCGTTGACGACAACAAACAAACTTATAGTTGCGTTTTGGGTTTTTGGCGGGAATTTTTTTTCTCGTGTTTTTATTTGGGAAGGTATACCGATAAATTAGTGTTTAATGGCGTCTACTTGAACCGGTCTTTATTTTGATGTAACCCACATTAAAATTAGAGTTCATTTACATAGAAAAATCGTAAAATTAAAAAAATAACAAAAATCAAATTTTTTGGCGGGAAAATGGTCCCGAAGTATTGAAAAAAATAAAATTTGTGCAATAGAATACAGTTTTTTTGGTATTTCGAGTTTGTTATTTCGTATACAACACATTTAACCCATAAAACCACTGTCTCCCTTATAAATTATTAAAGTAATAGTTAGACTACTTGAGAAATCGAAAATTTTTTTCCTCAAGTGTCAAAAATGTTAAGTTTACATTTTAAGTACATTAATTATAAATAAATGATACCACTAGAAGCGTCTTGAAACGCTCTTGAGAGTAAATGGCGCAAACGGGTAAAAGTAAGGCGCCACTTCATATGCCGAAACATAAACACCGCACTTATGTAACCTGACACCCGTTTTCCCGCCAAATTTGTAAACGCGAAGAGCGGGCAGTGTATCAAGCGGATACTGTAGCACAGTGATTTAATAATAACCGATATCCTAATCGTATTTCAGGATTCTTCGTTATGAAGATTTAGCATTCAACTTGAAGGAATCAACTGCAGAGCTGCTAAATTTCTTCGGGTTAGAGGTCGCTGATTCCGTCCGTCAATTCTTAAAGACGCACACTTCGGTCTCGAACTCTCAACACTACTCTACCTTCAGAATCACCAAGGATGTTCCATTCAAGTGGAGAAAGACTTTAAAATTTAATAATATCAAACAGATCCAGGTATTCATTCTATTTTTTTAAACCAAAATAACAACCTTAGTTGAATATTCTTTAGACATGGAACTATAGTAAAAGTAAGTTAAAAAGACATACCTAATCAAACTGCACTTAAGTAATTGTTTACAAACATTCCGCTTCACAAATTATTTAAATATTTTTATATTAGATATTTATATTATTCTATTCATTTTTTGTTAATTTGTTAAAAACTCACTAAACCTCCTTGGTGTACTATTTTTTTTTAATCCTTTGCGCACAATTCAAATCTTTTCACGTATGGAGGATAAAAGTAAAAAGAAAATTAATTAAATAAGTAGAAAATTTTAAAATGCTATGAATTAATCAATTGTAAACTTTATAAAATAATTTAATATTATTGACGACTAAAACAGTCACCAATATAATTTTTTTACTTCATTACTAATTTTTTTTTTTTACTTTTTACTTCTTGCGGCCAATTTTGAGATATGGGACCCAGAAGGTACATTACTTACTTCACGTATTTTCTAATAACTGATTTTCACGTATGCTATAGGCATATCTTTGAAAATAAGGCCCACAATACTCCCAGACACTTTCCGTCAGCCGTTTTGCTTAATTTCCTTTAAAAATTACCCTGATGCTAATGTGGCGCTACCATAATTTAATGCAGTTGGGCGGACACTTTTTCATGTACACAGATGACACTCCTTACCTCAACCGGTCAACTCGCCATATTTTCACATTAAATTGTTATTGTTAAAACCATTAATTAGTAAATAAACTCAAATTTAAAACCTTAGGTAAAAACAGAAAATTTTATACAAATGAAAAACCGAAATAAGTGATTTTAGCAACAAAGAGGTTTATTTGACGCCAACATAATGGACTGAAACTGTGAATAATGCCCAAATCAGTTAGTCATTTCCTTGCTAAGGTGGGATGAAAAATTACGTGTTGCACTCGAGTGCAAAGATTTTTCACTTTGTGCTCTTTTGATTCCTTTGCTACGCTCAGGATTCTGATTTTGCACTTTTGAATCACTCACTCTTTTTCAATTTTAGAATCCTTCGCTTGCTCGGTCATCAAAATTGAGCACGCGGTTAAAAAGGCACTTTCTACTCTTGTACAACAAATAACTATTGTCTGTGAATGATTGATCATTATGGATTTTAATGCTCATATTATTGTAGGTTATTATTCTTCAACAAGCTTTATTAATAAAAACTTTTTAAAGACAAGATTTTGTTACTTGTTACTATAAAAAATTAAAAAGTTAACATCCACCTTCCATGTTCCAGATCTTTCATTACATCAGCATCATGTCACAAAATTTACATAAATATGTATGGAAAATTCAGTTCAATCAAATAAAAGTTTGTAGTGGAATATTTGCGCGCCGAGGTTTAATCGTGTAGTTACCGTTCCGTAATTTTCCGTAATAAAAAAGACCTATGTGCTATTTCAGACTTTATTTCTGTTTCTCTGTAGGTACTAAATTGTATCTAAATCCATTGAGTAATTTTTGGATTAAAGCGTGAATCCATCCATCCACACATAGGATGGATATCCACACCTACATGATATAACCACGTTATGGTTATTAACGATGCATATCATGTTTTCGTTCCATAACCAACAGACAGAAATACTTCATTATGCACACCAGAAATACCCTTATAAGTGAGACACGTATGTAATTTTCTACATTTTGTTTCAGGAGAAATGCAGCCAAGCCATGTCATTGTGGGGATACGAACGAGCACATAACGCATCGCATATCATTAGTCCGAACTTTAATCCACTGATACCATTTAATATTGTATACAGCGGAATGTACGCCGACAGTACAAAATTTAACTAATAACTACTGCGACAAAGTAAACAAGAAAAAAAAGCAATAAACAAGTCTCCCGAAAGTCAACTTCAAGCAAGTACGCGACGATGGACAAGGTTGCAATAGCTCTGGCAAAAAAACCCCATCTCACTTTTAAAATCGACATAAATTTCGAAAATTTTCAGATATTTTTTTTTGTAATCCCCAAAATCTACGCGATTGATTGCCAATTTGACTACCTACTTATGTTATTTATTAAAAATGAATTTTGATTAAAACCAATTAACTTTAGGATAAAGATAATAATTACTTTATTTTAACTTTACATTAGATTTTATTCATATTTATTTCGTAAAATTGTTAAATAGACGTTGCTTCCTCCAGCCTATACATGTATGTAGCCAATCTTCCTTTATACTGATTGGTCCAAAGCTCAAAGATATTGTGCTCTTAGCAATAAGGATACTTGTGGTGCTAAGTCACAAGTAGTTTACCGACTGTAATATTTTTATTGGTTTGTGTCACAATAAAGAGTTTTATATCTATCTACTATAATATTATTACATAATAAGCATGGCGACTCATTTTTTTTAATGTGCTATCAAAAGGCTTCACAATAACTGAAATATAAGTGAAAGAATTATTTTGTTATCTTAAAAACTTCCAGTGACATCACGATTTTAAAATCACAATTTTGGACTCTCCCGAAAACGCTACACACAAAATCACTACTGAAGCGTGACGTCACTGTGTCGTATTTTCTATGCGTCGCGCGTAAAGTTTGTATGTTAGCTATATTAAATATTGCTTTTAGGAAACTGGTCTCATAACAAAAGTAACTTGAAATTGAATGGGTTACCCAATGGTAAATATTTTATTTTAAAATTTCGTACTTATGATCATAAATTAAGTTAAACAAAAAAATATCAAAATTAAAGTTGGTACAAATTTTATTATATTTAAATATTGTCATTGTATCAAATAACATAATATAATTCCAGGGTCAGTCGTCATGCATATTATTATTATTTAAAACCCTATTTAATTTTAGAATGTACCTACATTATTTAAAACCCTATTTAATTTTAGAATGTACTACTAATTATGACTACCTACCCTATCTAAAACACCAAATAAAAGCTCAGCTTATGCCTCGCGGGTACTACCTACCTATTCTTTTTATCCGCAAGCTGTTTTCTAGCTGTTACCACGACTTCGCCGGCATAAAATTTTGAAGAAGACTATGTGAATCCAAGCAAGTTGAACCCCGTAAATCTAAGCCAACCTAGTGAAATATCAAAAACTAAAAGGCCGATATTTGATTCTGAATTATAACTTGGACCGAAACTCAAGGACAAATATACAAACAAAATAAATAATTAAATAAAGCGTTTCTAAAAATACGTGCATTTTGACGGACATTAATACGCATACATACACATAAATACATACATAACAGACATACATTAATGATGGGCCTTTATTGTCTTTTACGCAAGTACCAGACTGCGACGCAGAAGCAAGTTGCATGATTTTTATACGGCATTGCGGAATAATGGATTAGAATTGTATTGAAACCGTATGGAACCAACGCCGTACTTAATCAAATGACCAACTTTACCCTGAAAAAATTCAATACCACTTCTAATCCATTATTCCACAACGCCGTACAAAAATCATGCGACAAGCAGAATTGATCGAGAGTTGCAACTTGCAAACCCCTGTCTTCACCTGCACTGTTGGACATCTTACATAGCTAGCTCTCCTGGTGGTTTATATGACCAAATATGGTTATCCTGGTGGTTTATATGTGAATAAACTTTGTTCACGGGCCTGTAGTCTAGTCTTCCGATTACCAACTACCTACTTATATAGTAATTGTTGAAAAACCTAACTCTGTAGGAATTGTACCTACATGTACACGAGGAAGTTCTTTACTTAGAAGAAATATGGATTTCGCTCCACCTTTTTTACCTTTTACAGATTTCCACTTGACCGTCATATCGCCTGATGTTAAACGACATCGCATCATCACAGGGAACCGTAGTTGCTGTTTCCTGTAGCGGTTATTAGACACAGTTGCCTGTGTCGTTTTACGTAGTCACATAAGTCACAGATTTTTGTGATGGATACTTTTTTGGCGCGACGAATGCACGCAATGTGTTGATTGATGGAACAAAACGTGCTTCACACCAAGATGGCGACAGCGGTTTGTTTGTCAGCGCCATCAGAATTTAACGAAATTCGCCATAATCCGAATTTTGTGGACATATGTTGTCGACTCAAAATCAATTTTTTTTATGTTTTGTTATTCATATAAGGTTTCGATCAAGTCTACCGTACCCCTTGACGAAATTGTTAGTATAGAAGATACGTTATCATAGACTTTGTAGTTGCCGTAAATATTTACATGCAACCACATCCATGCCGACCGCGCCGCGTTCGGTGTGCGTGGTTTGTGTCGCACACACAGGACGGACGCCCGATGCAACTCGTCCGTATGCACAGCCCAGTCAGTACAATGGTAACGTAGTGTTGTTTGTGTTTTAATTTTAACTGACGACTTTTTATTTGCAGTTATTGACATCGAACACTTATTGTTCGTCCACGAATTAGTGTTAAGCCTTAGATAGATAGATACGTTGATATTCCGAAAGCTGGCATCAAATTTTGGGTAGGTATCTGAGGCAAGCCGAAATTTTGTAACATATTTCTCAGATTATACCCAACACGGAGGTACAAACCTGGCTGATGAGTAGAGTACTATTTGTAAAAACTCAGAAAACTGTTTCAAGAGTTTCAACTGTTTCCACTATAAAATTAATTGGAATTGTAATTTTTTTTAATAATTTATTAATCAAACTTTTTAATTTATCATTAGTACACATATTACACATAATAGTTAGCATTAATATACCTACTTTATAATAGAGTAAGATCCCAGAGCCGCCAGACGTCACGTACTTTCTGATGGGTGAAATGTGGACGATTGAGTAGAGTGAGTACGTACTAAGAACACATGCTTCCCCGCTAACTTTCTTAGACGGCCAATTTTGAGACATGTGGTCCAGAAGACTCATTACTTACTTCACATATTTTCAGATAACTGATTTTCACGTATGTTATAAGCAATATCTTTAAAAATAAGGCCCCAATACTCCCAGACACTTTCCGTCGGCCGTTTTGCTTAACAGACGCTTTAAAGCTCCAAAAATAATAGAGTTTTAAAGCGTCTGTTAAGAAAAACGGCTGACGGAAAGTGTCTGGGAGTATTGGGGTCTGTGCATATGGCGGTCAAGTGTAAACCTATAAATGTAAAAAAAAAAACTAGTTGCAGTGACGATTTGCGAAAGTCTGAGCGGAATATTATCGATTGGCCGTATGCCCACCTGTGGACGAGTATGGGATGATTCTGATAATGATTTAAAGTACCTAATATAATTAATTATTGGATTCGTGACTGCAATCTAAAGAGTATTTTTTAGCGATTGTATTAAAAAATCTCAGTCAGAAAATTGGAAATGTATGATCACAAAACCTAAATATAATATATTATGTACTAGCGGCCCGGCTTCGCTCGGATAGTAACCAAGATACCAACTGCAGTGGCATCTGCCGAGCTGATTTGTGAATCTAAACCTTCCAGGGCCTACACAAAAAAAAAACATTCAAATCGGTCGAGCCGTTTAGAAGGAGTTCACTTACAACGAAAAGTGGCATTGATTTGTATATATATAAATAAACCAAAAGAAATGCATTTTATCTGAACTATTACAATCTAACCTATCGCCCTAAACTTCCTTGGCCTCGACTTTTGGGATACCGTGTGTATAAACATGTATCATTATTTAAAAAAAATGTTTTCTGTTATTTAGAATCGGTATTTAACAATTAATTTTTTCACTTTCAGCGGATATTCGGCTGAATACAATATTAAATGGTATCAGTGGATTAAAGTTTGGGCTAATGATGTGCGATGCGTTATGTGCTCGTTCGTATCCCCACAATGACATGGCTTCGCTGCATTTCTCCTGAAACAGAAATGGAATAAAATTACAAAGGACTCACTTAGGCATATCAGGTTATGGGACGAAAATATAACGTGCATTATACATGGTTCAGGAAGTGAAAGTGGTTGTATCCTATTAATTTTATTGGTTATACAACATACTCGTATTTAAAATATTTGTACTGCATTAAGAGCCGTTTTACCAAAAGACAGAGCTCGAACTTAGGTAAATTACTGCAACATTGTTTGTGTCCGTTCGAGTCGGCTCGAGCGTTTAAGCGGACAGAACGACCTTGAACCATAATGCCAGTGTACCTACTAACAATTTTGATGAGATTTTTGACGTGACAACGTCTAATAAATCGTAGAAAAAATAAAATAAAAGAAATACAAAAGAATTTCATAGATTTGATAGAGAGGAGACCGCGACAGGCACTTGAGACTAATGAATTGTATGGGTGCCAGTTCGCGCCGAGACTGCGACACGTGTCTCGTCTCCTGTCGCGGTTTCGACGCGAACTGGCGCCCATACAGTTGTATAGTGTCAAGTACCTGTCGCGGTCTCCGATTGCGGTCTCGTGTCGAACCTGCACCTTTACACTGCATTCGCGATTTAGTTTTTATATTGTTTTTAAAGTGCTTATAATAGATGGCGCTAGAGTGACTGCCACAAGATTTGGAAGGCTATATTGATAGCAAGCTGCGCGCCGGGCTTTTACCCTCGTAGTTCCTGTTTCCGTTATTTTCCCGAAATAAAAGCAGCCAATGTATTATTCAAAACTATAATATAACTGTATTCTAAATTTTAAACCCAATCCGTTTAGTAATTTTTGCGTAAAACAGTAACAAACATCAAACATAAAAAATCAACAAACTCACAAACTTTCGCATCTATGACATAACTAATAGCGCACTGCGGTTTTACCCGTTGTTCCCGTTATTTTTCGGGATAAAATGAAGCCTATGCGTTAATAAAGGGTGTCAGCTAACTCGATGCTAAATTTTATCAAAATCGCTTCAGCCGTTTCTACGTGAAGAAGTAACAAACACACCTACACGCTCACAAACTTAAACTTTATAATATTATAGTGTGACCAGGACTAGCAGCACCTCTGTCATCTCTGTCAAACAGCTCATGTGATTTTGTATTGCAGATTTATTTTAGACTAGATGCTCACCAAGGCTTCGCCCGTGGTACATTATATAGCACTCATGAGGATCCCGTACATATACAACGGTGAAAGAATGACTGAAATCGGTTCAGTAATTCCTGACAATATCGCTCAAACATTTTCAAACAAAACACCTCTTCAGCTACCTGCTACGCCACCTGTCGGAAATTGGTCGTACCAAATCAGATTAACAAAGGTTTATATTCAAAAGGTGTTTAATCTGTGATATTCAATGACGCAATATTAGACACATGCTGTCATATGATTACTCCAGATCATTCCAAAATTACATGATCTACGTGTTTTTAATATCAACTCGATTCGTTCAGCCGTTTCGACTCGCCTCGAATTGAGCAACAAACATCCCATCTCTCAGATTTGTAATATTAGTAGAAAAACTTTCCTTCTTTTTTTTAGCATAAAAATTGAGTCATTTATTTAAATGCTTTAATATTCAAATTCAAATAGGTAATAAATATTTGAAACTATTACAGTTCCTTATTGAAGTTTGAATTCCTTATTGAATTTAGAGTTTAATAAAAATAATTTAAATAGTACCTGGATTTGTTTTATGTCATTAAAATTCAGTGTCTTTTTCCACTTGTATGGAATATTTTTGGTAATTCTGAAGGTATCAAAGTGTTCAGAGCTCGGGACCGATGTGTGCGTCTTTAAGAATTGACGAACGGAATCAGTGACCTCTAACCCGAAGAACTTTAGCAGCTCTGCAGTTGTCTCTTCCAGGTTGAATACTAAGTCTTCATAACGTAGAACCCTGAAAAAAGTTAATTAGGTTTAACTACTTACAGTATTTTACATAGTAGGTAATAGTAATTTATTAAAGAATTTATTAGACGAAAGTCTTTAACCAGTGCGTGTTGCCAGTGATGTCTTATGGAACTGACACGTGGGCCTCATAACGAAGCTCAAAGTCACACAGCGAGCTATGGAGAGAGCTATGCTCGGAGTCTCTTTGCGCGACAGAATCCGTAATGAGGATGTTCGCAAAAGAACGAAAGTGCCCGACATAGCTTAAAGAGTAAGCAAGCTGAAGTGGCAATGGGCAGGCCACATCGCTCGCAGAACTGACAACCGATGGGGAAGAAAGGTTCTCGAGTGGCGACCACGAACCGGAAGCCGCAGTGTTGGACGGCCTCCCACTAGATGGACAGATGACCTCACAAAGGTCGCTGGTTGCAGGTTGCGCAGGACCGTTCGTTGTGGAAATCTAGGGGGGAGGCCTATGTTCAGCAGTGGACGTCTTGCGGCTGATGATGATGATGAGTAATTTATTACCCAAAAGCTTACATTTATATCTAGTTACACCAAGATATTATACTCGTACGTAAACAAGAACAAAATACAATTTCTGCTTCAAGGTGTTCACTGAAAACCACACTAGGTATTCTGTGTCGTTGATTTCAGGCTTTCTTCTAAACAGAGTAATTTTGATAAAGTTACAGATAAAATTACAAATAAAAAAGTATAATTAAAGAAGCAAAGTGTTATAAATTAGGCTTATATCTAGGGTAAATACTCGTAACTATGTCTCAAGAATTATTCGTATTTCTTTACTTACGCAAGTAAACACATCGCATGTAATAAGACTACTACTAGACTAGATTTGTAGACTTTTTTGATTTTTGTGATTTTGTAGACACTAATTTGTAGTGGTTGGACACTTTGCAGAGTGCATCTGAGGAAGTACTACACCTTTGCCAGTTATTCTACCGCCAGCCGGTAATGTGCAAACATTACTGTGTTCCGGTTTGAAGGGCATTGTTTCCAGAGATATTACAGGGCATAGAGATAAAACATCATATCTCTCTGGGTTACGAGCGCAGTGCAAGGTAAGGATTTGGACATTTCATGTTCAAATAGCTGCGTGTCAGTGTGCTGTTATGTGGCAAGCACGTTGGTTACTATCAGGCACATGTCCTGCTCAGCTCGTCACTCTATAGGTACCATAAAAAAGTACGCGATGAGAAGCAAGTGATCTAGGATATGAGTTCTCATATTGAGACTTATGCAATTACACCCAACGGTATTTGGGGTTTTACATAGGATACTCTTCATACTTTAGTCTATCAGGATATTTTTTCAGGAATGTCACAGCTGCTTTATAATCTGCTACCATATCTCCACACACAACGCCAGCGTCTGCGCAGTTTGGTTCTTTATGTGTAGGACAAAAGTCTTTAATTTTCCATCTCGACGCCATTACTCCACGAGGGTCCCGGATTAATAAAACCATTTTCACGTTCAATCTGAAATTTAATACAAATATCTGAAATTTATCTAAGAAAACATTTTCGTGCGAAGCGATTTGAGCCATCCTATTATTATATTCATACACTCTTTAGTGGAATAATTTGCTAGCTTTGTTATTTCTCTCGATAATGCTCTCCTTGTCCTCCTTGCGTCGATACCCCAATTACTGTAGTGATCTCTCTTGAGCACCTTCTCTCTGATTATCGACCGCCATTGGTGACGATCTGCGGCGGTGTGGACTGCGTTGTGGACAGTCAAGTGGATTCGAGTGTGGTGCGTATTTGGTCCGTCCAACGCGTCGGACTTCTTCCTCTTGGTCTCTTTCCTTCGATTTTGCCTGTGACTTTATTTTGACTACTAATTTTTCTAAATTGTCATTGTCTTTTCTAGCAATGTGGCCGAATTACTCGAGTACCTACTGCAGGCATGTGGTGGATAGCCTGGTTTGTATTTTAAGGTCCTTCAAGATGGACAAGTTGGTACGATGAGCTGTCTACGGAATATTTAGCATTTTTCTCCAGCACCACATCTCGAATGCGTCAATACGCTGTCGGTCAGCTTTTTTAAGAGTCCAAGTTTCCGCGCCATATGAAAATATGCGATAGTGCTCTAGTGCTCCATATTTCAATGCAGTTCGAAGCACCCTGGCCACGGGTAAACGGACGAATAGAGGGAGATGGTACAAAAGTTTTATGTCTCAGGCAGTCAGGCAGATATATCGAACTACCTGTTCTCTGAGCGTTTCTGAGTCGATTACAAATCTTACAACTCTATTCTATTCTCGTAACGATTAGCAATTACTGCTATCGGATAGTGGAAAAATAAAAATGTCCGCTTCAATTTTATTCAAAATAATAAAGCAGTGATACAGTAAGCAGCGAGTGTATTTTGTTGAGATCTACGTTCGTATTCGTAATCGCGGCAAAATACTCAGAAAAAGAGCAGTTTTAAAACTATTGTATGTTTACCCTTGGCTCCATCTCATCTGATGTTAAGCAACGATAATTATTTATCACTAGCACGCCTTTCGAAAATAGGTACAACCGATTCAGATTTGCATAAAATTAAAGAGACAGACACACGCTGTCACGGACTTCAGTAATGCACGTCAATGCAAGCAAATTTTTTAATGTACGTGACGAATTTGCTTTCAATGTCACAGATTTCTAAACAGATGAAACCTTCGTGAACGACACTGTGAGGCCAGTCATTAGGTATGTATGCATGACAGCTCTCACCGACGTTGTCAAATTACTCACGTTGGTGTACGTGTAATGTTCCCAGTCTTAAGAAAAAAGTCCCACTATTGTTGTCTTAAGCTTTGGAAATTTTCACGTTCAATAAACGCATAAAACATTATTTTAAAATAATTTATTATTACACCGATAATATATAATGCAAAGATTTCTTGTTAATAACTTGCTCCACAAAAAAGGAGACAGAAACGTAATTGAAAATTATAGACCTATTAGCCTCATGTCAAACATTTACATATTTTTTTTCAAAGCTGATCCTAAATAGAATATCAAGGACTTTAGATGAAGAACAGCCCATTGAACAAGCTGGTTTTAGAGCAGAGTTTTCAACTATTGATCATAAATATGCATGTATTAAAACAGTTAATAGAAAAATCTCAAGAGTATGGGAAAGACCTATACATTGCATTTGTCGACTACAATAAAGCTTTCGACTCAATCAAACACAATCTGCTCTGGGAGGCTCTAATTCAACAAGGAGTAAGAAAGAAATATATTTGTATTATTGAAAATATATATGCTAACAGCTAACAGCACTGCACAGATCAAGTTAGAATCCACAGGTCATAGACGAGACGTTTTATAACGGCGAGGATTTGTTCTTATCTATTCGTTTCATAACTATAGTTTTCATCAACACTATTAGTATTTTTATTAACCCTAGTAACGGCGAGGATTTGTTCTTGGCATCGATTCACATTAAATAAAAATATAATGATTATAAAAATAGGGCTTAAAATTGAATGTTCATCAATAATTTGGTCTACGAGTATCTTCAAAACAAAATTAGAATCTATATTTTACCTTAACTTCAGGGAAAATAATTTCAATTTAGTATAGCAACACTGACCTATTTTCGTTGAGGTGCTATGTTTCTATTCATCAATCGAAATAAAATCGTCTAAATTATATAAATACCAGTAAAAATATTCTAACTTTCCTATGAAATTTCCTTTTTTTATTTTTGAGAACAATGTTTGCAATGTTTGATGACACAAGACGGCATAATCTTAAACAAAACATAAAATCACACGGGACTCCTGTACGAGACGGAAGTCAGTTTCGTACTGACTGGAGTTTGTATTTGCTTAGGCGTTTGATATTTGCTTTCCGGACCTAAGGATCTGTGTTCCGCACGTTCCATCTGCCTTTTGTTTTAGAAATCTGTGTTCAATGTATTTACTTTGTGGCGAATGTACCTACCAAAACCCAACGACAGCTCTCAAAAAGGAATATTTTTGCCCGTTTTCGTTACATCCTTCATTTACACTCCGCTCCTATTGATAGTGGGGTAATGTTACATAGCATTTCTCGATAAATGGACTATCCAAGAGAAAAAACATCTTTGATTTTGATTTGATTTGATTTGATGGATCCTAGCGTTCAAACAAACAAACGGAGTCTACAGCTTTATAATATTAGCATAGATTTAAATGGTATTATAAACGGGTAGCCATATTGGATCTATACTAATATTTTCCGCTTATTCCGTACGGCACTACCATGCTGCACTACTGGTAGTAAGTACCATGGGGAATTTTTCTTCCCTGCTGCTCTACGGGCCAGTTGTGTCGTGGGAAATTTTTAAACGTCTTACATCTTCATTCCCTTCTGCACTACTAAGTACAAAAACGTTTTATCAGTAGTGCCGTGGGGAACATTTCTGTACTACCTGCCAGCAGCGTAGGTACTGGGTAATTGAAATATTCCCCACGGCACTACTGGTAAAACGTTTTTGTACTCAGCAGTTCAGAAGGGAATGAAGATGTAAGACGTTTAAAAAGTCCCCACGACACTTATGGCCAGTAGTGCAGAAGGAAAAAAAATCCACGGCACTACCAGTGGTGCAGCTTGGTAGTCCCGTGGGGAATAAGCGATATTTTCAGTATAGGTACTAATATGAGGTGTTAGATTAGATTCAATATGCCTACCCGTGATTAGAAAGTTCCACCACATAAACACAGTAAGTGATAATGAACCAAGATAGAAAAGCTTAAAATTACATATGTACTGAAATAACACTTACTCTGCATCATCCAATAAACTTTTGGCGAGTGCCAGCCTCAGCCGATCAAGTTTAATTGTATGAAAGGGACACAGCTTACAATACCTCGCATTGAAGTTCGAATTAAAACAAAGTTCCTGTTTATAGGTACATTTTTCCCAAAATCGTCGATTAAACCGGAAAAAATTCGCTCCCTTTAAATGGATTTTGGAAAATTCCAAATATTTCTTGGTCTCTCTATTATTAAAATCGCATTTTAATAAGTTTCTGATAAGATTGGTAGCTCTGATGGCTTCAGGAGGTTTTCTTACTTGTTCGTATAAGCCTAATATCTTCAAAGGCTCATATGAATAAAAAGATCCAGGCACTGAACTGATTAAGTCACCGAGAAATGAAGATCCGGATCGCCAAGTTGACACAACGATACTTCTAATTGGAGTTCCTCCAGTTTCCATAACCAAGTCTTCCAACTTCTTAACGCCTGCTTGTGAAAAATTGTAATTCCACGTTTCAATACGAATCGTCTTACGAGATGAGTCTATTAAAACATCATCGTAATTTGATTCAGATCTTGCATAACTCTGATTTGCGCACAAAGTTTTGAATTTCGGTTGGTAACTATCCAAGCCACGGTTTCCAGCTAAACCTAGAAAAACGCCGACACCAAGCCCGAAACAAAGGGATTTCAAACTAAATTGACGATACATTATTTCAATTTTAGATTTGTATTAGAGTTCCAATATAAGAGACATGGACCTAAATAGTATAAATAATAATTCTACAGTAAAAGATTACAAGAGAATAAAACTCCATAGATAGAAACTAGATTAAGATACATTAGACCACGTGTAACTTAGATCAACAACTGGCTGAGCTAAAAGGTTAAACGAAGGAACTGAAATTTGATAGACTATGTGTAGGGGAAGTCCGGGAGATTTGCTCAGATGGGAGAGTTGAACTACCTTTAATATATATTTAATAATTTTTATTTAACCTTTAATAATTTAACCTTTAATAATTTTAAATTTTAAACTCAATTCACATTTCGTCCTATTGAAACGTCAACGTAGTCGTTGGTAAAACGCGGGAAACTAACCACTAACTACCACGCTGGCATTTTTTACAGTGGCCGGTTTGTTAGGCTTTCAGGTTCAGAAAGGTGATTTTGTTACGGCGGAGTTACTTTCTTGATGTAGTTTTGAGAATGCGGCTGTATTCATAGGGGTAGGTAAGTATTATGTGTTAATTGCTTTTGTACTTCCTGATTATTGTAGTTTGACGTATACTAAGTATTTTTTCGCTAAGATTCACTGATTTTCTATGAGTAAAATCAATGTCAAAGTAGTATATGAAGTATATACAGGGAGACTTGCACCATGGCGAGCGCGGGAGATTTGCTCAGTAGTTCACGTCTCCCTCTATAGAGGTAGTGGTTTTATGAGGATACTTCGGGTTATATTTTATAGACGTAGACATTTTAAGCTTTAAAAACTGATTAAAAACGATTTGTAAAAGTTAGTATTCTATCTCATTTTCTCTCACAAGTTAATTGCATGAAAATGGCTTTTCATTGTAATCCTTCTGAAACAACATATAAAAGAGAAAAACATACCATCACGTGATTTGAACACGCTTTTGATACGCTAGGTAAAGATAAAAGCGTAGCTTTAAATTGATAAATTTGATTAAAATTTGATTTTAATCAAAGTTTTAAATTTTAAATTCAATTGATTAAATAAACTTCAAATCTTAAATTTTGTTAACAAAATGTTTGATAAAATTATTAGGCCAGGGTCGACAATTTTTAAAACCAAAAAATTATAGTAGGATGAAACCCATTAGAAAAGGAGGAGAATATTATAAAAATGAAAGGATAAATAATTTACGGGTGATCTGAGGTCGGAAAGGCGTTTGGGCTGAGTTTTTAAGGGTAAAAAACGGGTTTTCTTGATTTCCGGCAAAACTAAAAGCCCTATGGAAAAAAGTTTCATGGCAAAGTTGTAGGTAATAAAAATATCTAAAACTTTTGCATTGACACTTTTTTCATATAACCTCAAAATTTATGTGAAATATTAAAAAAAAACATGTTTTAGGTTTCTTTTTTATCTTTTTCAAATAAGTTTTTTTTCACGAAATTTGGTGAAAACTTTCCTTTTTCGTGTCCCAAATACGTTGTAATTTATTTGATTAGAAATATTTATTTTTGCACCTTATTTTGAATTAATATTGAAAAAGCACCCTTATTTTCAATCAAAAATTCACCCGTCAAAATATCAGCTTTTCTTAAAAAGTCGGTATGTATTCTGTTCGATGAAATCTCTACTTTCTGATGGTGAAAAAAAAAATATGTTACTGTAGTAAATCTTCTCAGAAAATGGAAAAATCGAAAAAAAAACTCAAATTCGATTTTTTTATTATTATATACAATGTTGAGCAATTTTTTTAAATTTACACTTTAATTACTCGAAAAACGTAAGATTATATGTTACATTGAAAAAGCAAATATTGTAAATCAAAATATACTACCATGATCAACAAACAAATAAGTTAATAAAATTAATATTTGATAAGACATCTACAATATTTTGAGAAAATTCTTTAAATTATATGCGTAGATGCCTATTTATAACTATTTTTAGATAACTTATATACCTGAGCGACCTACAAAAAATTGTAACCCATCAAAAGGCATTTCATAGAAGTGGGGAAGAGGCTAGGCGCTGAGTCTTAGATAGATAGTTAGATAGAAACACTTTATTATTCACAACACAAAAACAAAAAGATAAATTCTTAAATCTAGTGAAACAAATGGAGGCCTTATCGCTAAGAGCGATCTCTTCCAGGCAACCGGAGAATGGAGAGATAATTTTAAACAGTAAAAGACGGGGTAAGGGACAATGTGCCATAAGATATCAAGTACACATACATATTAAGAAACATACATCCTAATACTTAAAATACCTATATTACAATTTTTAGGCAAGTATATGTAATATACTAATACATAACATATACATACATTAAAGATATTAGCAAGACGAATTGAAAAAGAGTAGAATCCACGTAGAAAAAAAATATTTCTAATCAAATAATTTAATAATAACCTATTTTATTTATTTATTTACTTTACAACAAGAGCAATAATGGCATTTCTGTACAATCTACTTTCATTTTGTGATGTTTTGTTTAATATATCTGCAATGATTTATTTTTACTTCCAATTTTTTATTCAAATTCCTGTATATACCACACTTCAGTGCCATATTATTGAAAAAGTAATTAGCCTTAAGTAAACCTAAATAAATAAGCTACTGTTTGTTATTACACTTTCGTCACTAAGTCTTATTTGTAAGAAATTACGACGCTTTAAACAAAAGCGGTTCAACTCGAGCGGACTTCCCCTACTTAGTGATAATTATGTTCAAATATATTCGCTACCACGCTATTACCTACACGTACAAGTTTTAACATAACACGTTGTGTATTTCAGTAATTTCAGGTGTTTTTAATAATGCTATTGCAACTACAATTAACTAAGAAAACACGTAGTCAAGATTAGCATCAGTATCGAAATTATATAGGTATAAGTGTAAGTACTTAATTATCGTCATGACCTCACTTTCAAAATTCTTTTCCCTAGTACGAGCGTTTGCTCTAGGTACATATGTGATCTGAACAAACTCTAATGTGACGTCATAAGACAACTGGTGTCGGAGTTACGCGCTTGTTTACCACATGACCTTGGTATTATCCAAGTTCATCTGGAGACCGATGCGTTGGGAAGAGTCAACTTAACAAGGTCATCCGGCGTTCCTTTGTAGTTCCTTCACAGTCACGGCCACTACAACGATATTGTCTGCAAATTGTAGGTGAGAGCTGTATTATTCTCTGTTAATATAATTGCCACTGCGGCTTTTAAACGTGAACGGTATACTTACCTAAAAGTTGCGGCGTCGTAAAACCATCTCATCAGTTCGATACATTCCAGACAATTTTGCATCGTTGTAGGGATTCTAGAATAAATCAGGTTTCGATGGAGTCAAATGCCTTCTCAAAATCCATAAACACAAATGGGCTGCTTGTACTCATTGGTAATCTGTATTATTTGCGACACAGTATGGATATGGTATATGCGTAAACTCAAAAAAACCTTTTTTTTGTTGTTATTTATTATATTGATTTATTTGAAAAGTTTTTGTAATATGTAATATTTTACCTTTCAGAGTAGTATCTGAAGACTGGTTTTTGGATAGATAGCTGTTTATTAAAAATACAAAATACATTAATAATATCCCAGTAATGACTAAGTAATTCTTTCTAGGAATTAGGGACGGCGCAACAAATGCAATTTGAGTCATTCAAGCTCTTGTATGGAGTACTGTTCGCACCTTGCCCTTTTTTCTTTCGTACTTCTCGTAACTCGAAGAAGCGGCACCGTTTTATGGTGGATATTCCAAAGACACGGACGAAGAGGTTTGACTCTATGTTTGTGATAAGAACGTCTAGGCTGTGGAATGAGTTGCTTGAGTGGGGTTTTCCCGATAGTTATAATCTTGGTGTCTTCAGATCGAGAGTGAATCGATTCCTTTTATGTAAACACGCGCCATCGTAGACCGCATCGTCGCTTAACATCATCATCGAGATAGCGGTCAAGTGTAAACCTATAAATGTTAAAAAAAAAAGATCAACCTAATTAAAGGGGTCTTAGACGTCCACTTTTAAATGCACCTCTCCTCAACTTCGATAAAAGTCTATGCATGGGTACTTCTTCAAAGACAAAATTTTGGAATTCTATGGGCTTATTTCCGAAACTAACTAACAAAGTGGCGTGTTGTTTATTTTTTATACAGTTTAACTTTAACTCTAACTGGGACAAGCGATATTTTTCAAATAATTGCAGTCTAAGTATATATTTAAAATATTTGAAGCGGACGCGCCATTTGAATCAGAAGAACAGATTCTTCTGATTCCAATGGTGCGTCCGCCTGCCATTTTCCGGGAAGAAAAGAGTCGCTACCGCATTTTCCCATTGATAAATCATTATGAATTATAATTATATCACAAAGAAATAAACTGCGCTTTTATAAAAAAAAAATTAGTTATACCTACCTTAGTTTGTTTATAAATAGGCAAATCTCGTAAGAAGTGTCCGGCATATAATACTGATTTAATCTGGCATAAGCTGCGCTTGACCGTGCTGGGTCGGGTGATAATAAAGAGAACCTGACTTCCCCCATGGGGGGAAGCCAGTCGTGTAACGGATGCACCACAAGGTGGACATGGGGCTGGTTGACTTGGATCTCGGAGTTACAAAGGTAAATATCTGATTCATCTGCGCTTGGATCACCAAGCGCAGATGAATCAGATATTTACATTTGATCAAGATCATTGATAATTTTTGTCATAAATAAAAAATATTTGATGTGTGAATATGATATTTTCGTCAATAAAGAGCCAAATTACATAAAGTTTTTCATTTTTACTTCGGATTCTGATTCATCTGGGCACAAAATATTTGAACTTAGATATCTTGAAAACACTTTATAAAAACAAGCCCCTCATTGAAATATATGTTCTTTAGTTACCTTTTTTTTACATATGAACATGTGTGGCAGAGCTGAAAGTGAAATAAAATTTTGGCCAGATGAATCAGTCGAAGAATGAAATTTCGAAGAAATACCTACATAATGATTGGCAGACTTACACTCATTTCGTGAAAATCATGTTGAATAGGTTAATAAAGGGAGCTTAAAGAAACAATCTTTTTGCTTGTTAACAACGGGACAATGTGCAGTCCCAACAGCTTTGGCTTGATAACACTGTTCTTTTTAGTTAGTTCGCTCAAGTTAGCGCACTACAAAACTTCTATAATGTCACTGTTACTGACCTGACCAGATAGCGTGAGGTTAACTTAAGCAGCTAGATATCTAGTGGACTCGCCTACTTCACAAAAGCTAAAAGAAGAAGTTTAAATGTTGAATGATCAGGCCATCTAGGCTTACGGCTGAACCAATCAAGAAAGATGTAAACGCAGCTGCAACCTCCTTATGTGACTCTAATAGATAACATTTACTTCGTCTGATTGCGGTGGACTAGGGATTAGGGTAAGATTAGCTGCCACTCGTAACTCTTTTCAGAGATTGCATGGGGAAATACCATATTTTCCAGTTATACTACCATCAAGCAGTTAAGTGCAAACATTAAACAGTACATAATAGATCTTATACATCTAGGTGACAAGCGTAGTACGGCGCAAGGTATGATTTGAACTTTTTATGTTCAATAGGCTGCGTGTCACTGTGCTATTATGGACAGGCATATTGCTTATCATCAGGTACGTGCCCTGCTTCTCTCGCACTTTATATGATATGACTGTAATCTGCTTGTCGACAGTATTATCACATTCTATTAAATCATACAGTCGTTCGACGATGCCGCCTAGACGCTGGACGGGGCAATCGTGCGGGGTGTGCAAGGTAAGACACAGGAAGTGCGCTCCCGAAGTTGCCAACATTACAACGTTAGTATATCGGGAGCGCTGCTCAGGGTCTTTCATATGAAAATAAAATTGATTAATTTCATTTAAAACTTTAAAAAAATATTTTAGCTGCCAGGTATTTAAAATGGGGGATACGACGTGTGCTGTAAGATATTGTAAGTTGTCATCTTACATAAATAAAGATCTGCGATTTCATAGATTGCCGCGTGCGGAAGAAAGGTAAGTTTTTTCAATAAACTGTTAAAAAATTATAATTATTTGCTACAAATGATTAGTTATATATTTCGTCAGGCTCGATCAGTAGGGATGTGAGATTTATGGAAAACAATGAAAACAAACAAATTTCGCCACAGGTCACTCCTTGTTTACGTATGGAACTGAGCTGTGGGGTGAGGCGGCCGAGACGGAGCGAGTCTTCATTCTACAAAAGAGGGCTATTTGGGCTTTTGTTGGAGTTAAATGGGATGTGAGTGCAAAATAAATTTCATAAAACAAAAAATGTTGACGGTACCTTCAATCTTAATAGATCGAGCTTGCTTATTTATATTTTTGAGAAATTTACAGAGGCAGACTGAAAACACTATGAAAACACATGATTACGCGCTCGCGAAATCTGCGAAATAAATTTACGTACGCGGTGTAAATTTATACAACCATCTACCGGAAAGTATAAAGTATGCAGCATCATACAATATTTGCAATATACCAATTTTAATATTAATATTTGACGTGTAAATTTTGTGTAAATTAAATACCTATCGGAATACGTATACTGTTAATAAATCTGTCAATATATACATAAATATTGTTTTATCAGCTATACAGACAATACTTTACAGAAATTCTGAATTAATCTAGCAGCTGGGATTAAAGAAATCCTAACCTAACTAGGTACGAAAAAGAATATAAAAATAATTAACCGAAGATTTGTCAATATGATTTTTTTTAGAGATATGTTATTTGCTAGATATATTTAGATAATATGCTTTAAGAGGATAAAATTCTTCACTTATCAAATGTGACGCGTTGTTCGCCAATTCATAACCCCACAAATCCATGGCTTGTTTACACACCGTCTGGAAAAAAATAATACTAAGATGACATATTTTTGAAGAGTTTTGCTTTATTGAAATACGTAAGAACAACACGTAGCGTAGGTAATTTACGCAATCCAATTTCAATATGCTGAGAACGATATGCTATAGTTATAGAAGTTGTATAAGCAACTTAAAGACTGTAAATGCGAAATACGGACGAAGGACGGTACGGTCGACATTTGTCGGGCATGCCGCCATCCAGGCGAATCTCTTCGTCATGTTATTTCCGGTTGTTCGCATCTTGTTAACGCCGAGTACTTGCACAGACATAACATAGTAGCCAGGATCATCCATCAGCAACTTGCTCTTCGACACGGCCTTGTCGAGTCCGAGGTGCCGTACTAATAGTACGCACCTCTGCCTGTTCTCGAGAATGGTCGTGCGTTGCTCTAATGGGACCGTTCTATCATAACAGACAGGACTATTGTCGCCAATAAGTCTAATATCGTGCTGGTAGAGATCTGAGCCGGTCTTAGCCCCGGGCTGTGATCGTCGATATCACCGTACTACATGACGAGAACCTCGTGAAGACTGAGAAGGACAAGCTTAGCAAGTACCTTGACTTGGCTTATGAGGTTACCGCTATGTGGGATGTTGATTCGAAGATCATAGTCCCAATAGTCGCGTCGACAAACGGCCGAATAACACGGCCGAAACAAAATAGCGAAAAGTCTCAACCAACATCTCAAGAGACTTTCGCTAGACGGTTGGGTTAAGGGCCAGATGGAGAAGGCGGTCATCCTCAACACAGCGCGCATCATCAGAAGGTTCCTCTCTCTCTTTGCAGCTCTAACCACCGGTAGCTTGGGTCCTGCCCCGCTGCTGGCGGCACCCTAGTTTTTAAGTTTTTTATAATGTTTATATTTTTAAATTTATTGTAAAAAACTTAGAAATTAAGAAATAATAAATAACTGTATAATAATAAATATTGGTGGACATTTCACACACAACACCAAGTTGGCACCGCGGTTTATGTGGTGGGTCCCAAACTAGGCTGCGCCTGTATTTTGGGCACCCAAGAGTACAGTTTATTGCAGTAGACTTGCGTTGATCGGGTTACAAGGAGTTTTTCATGACTTGATAATGTGTAGAATATAATAATACAATTAATGGATTTAGAGACAACGGATTACATTTACATAATTAAATTGCTTTATAGTTACAACTCACTTGCATAACTATATGCAAGTCCAATTCACCTATATCTGTTCTCGCTGCTGAGAACAAGTATTCTCCCAAAAAGAAAGTCAGGGCCATAATAATATCAACCCTGGCAAAGTACGTTTTTTCATACCCACAATATCTTTCTTGGAACATGCGGATTACTTCAAAAAGCTACCCTTCCCTGTTAAAGCCATTGGTGATGAATTTACAAACTCGTAAATTTGCGCGTGAAAAGATAAGGCGCGGTAGAAGTCTGAGGTGCAGTCGTGATTCGAAGCTACAACCTCACGATTGTGACGAAATGAGATGATCTCGTCATTAAGCTACCATGGCTCTTTTAGGTAATAAAATTTTTAAACAAAATTGCATGAAACTAACCTGTACTTTTTCAACATCACTGAAATCAAACTCTGTTTTCCATTTGAACGCCACATCATGGGATTTACGTATCGTAGAGTATCCTCCGCCGACATTTCGTTTAGTATGAGTCATTAGAAATTTATCAACCAAATTATTCGGCCCCAGTCGTAGGAATTCAAACAACTGATAAGTTGCTGTTTTTTGGGCTTAGTGCTAAGTCTTCAAAACGAAGTACTCTGTAAATAAATCGACATAATATTAAGGTTTAGTTAATAACGTATTTTGAACGCGATAAAGTGACGGGCTGAGCAAAATGTGTAGCTGACGGTAAGCATCGCCATAGAATATGGCATCGCGCTAAAGGTACTTTAATAGTTCGCGCAGAGACCGCGACACGTGCTTGTCTCGGTCTCGGCCCATACAATTCCATAATGTCAAGTGCCTGTCGCGGTCTCCAGTCGCGGTCTTTAAGAACCTTTACACATAACACCATCCGCAACAATTTGAATACGAAAAGTTCTGATTACTGCCTTACACATCGGTCGTGATACGGAGATTTATTAGGATTATTCACCTGTTTGCCCTATAAATGTTTTTATTCCCGGAGAGATACAAAAAAGTAACCATAGTACCTATGTGCTTGTGCGTGAGAGTTGTTTCTTCTATTAATTCTGAAGCGCAATCAAATGATAATAGTTTAACACATGTTAAAATAGATTACAATTTAGTTCACAACACTTTCAATTTCAATACAATTTAAAGAATAGGTAATAATATAATTTACAATAGTATTATAAAACATTCATTTGAATATCACGATCCACAGAACATATCTGTTCTGTGTCACGATCCATATAATTATTTCAATCAAGATGATTTCTAATATTATATAAATACACGAGAATAAAATTAAACATTTTTATTAACCCCCCGACTACCTCGGATCTCGGATTATCTGTATAACGTTCTACTAGTCCAGCCCTTTCATTTGAAACCCATATTAAGGGAGTTGTGAAAAAAGAAATGGATTTCGCAATTTTGTGGTAGCGGCCATCTTGGATTTAAATTTGTCATAATGAAAAATATTCTACTAGTCAAGCCCTTTCATTTGATACCCATATTGAGGTAGTAGTATAAATAATTATATAATTCGGCATTTTGTGGCGGCGGCTATCTTGGATTTGAAATTTGTTATAGTGTATAGTATTCTACTAGTGAAGTCCTTTCATTTGATACCCATATTGAGGTAGGTTGTGAAGAAATATTTTGTACGCCATTTTGTGGAGGCGGCCATCTTGAATCGATATTAACCCAACATAGCTAAGAACTATCGCAAGGAAATTGAACGCAATCTTTAAATAAAAAAACCGCATCGAAATTGGCCTATCCGTTTGAGTTCTACGGTGCCACAGACAGACACACAGACAGACAGTCATCGACGTCAAACTTATAACTTTTTCGGTCGGGGACTAAAAGTAGTCTTGATTGGAATGATAAAAGTTATGCATCTAAAACGTAGTGAAGGATAAAAATTAGTCCGGAAGTGGCAGGACAGGTATGAGACTTAGGACAACGTCATACTAGTAGATAGGTACTTATGTACCTAATATATTATGTTGTACTAGTACGTAGGTATATCCCGATATCACGAAACCATGCTCTGTAAAAGTTTCGATCTTCGTACGCAGCGCTTTCGGCCATCATTAGAATCTTAGTAGTAGTAGGACTCTTGGCAGAGTCCACCAGAGTCAAGCGTTCTCCGCAAAAAGGAGTCCATTCCAACTGGCTCCTACTTTTCGTGGTGTATCCGTGCCAGTTTCTGACAGTCTTGAGCTTTTGGGCGTTACTTTGACTTCTACGCTCAACTTTGGCTCGTATATCGAGTCCAAGGCTAAATTAGCTGCCAAAAAACTAGGTGTCCTCTCAAAGGTGCGAGGGTACTTCAACTCTGAACAGTTGCTCACATTGTATCAAGCACAGATTCGCTCTTGTATGGAGTACTGTTCGCACCTTTGGGATGGATCGGCTACGTATCAGCTGGAGGCCCTGGAATCAATCGAGAGACGTGCCAAAAGGCTCATAGGCAATTACTCTCTTCTGCGAAAAAGACTACAAAGTCTTGATCATCGCCGAAAAATTGCCAGCCTATCGGTTTTTTATCGGACACACTTTGGAGAGTGTGCGACTGATTTGCATGATCTGATACCACCTTGCCCTTTTTTCTATTGGAATGCTCGTAGCTCGAAAAAGCGACATCGTTTCATGGTTGATGTTCCAAAGACACGAACGAAGAGATTTGACTCTACTTTTGTGATAAGAACGTCTAGGCTGTGGAATACGTTGCCTGAGTGGGTTTTCCCCGATGGTTACAATCTTTGTGTCTTCAAATCGAGAGTGAATTGGTTTCTTCTAGGTAAACACGCTCCATCGTAGACCGCATCGTCGCTTAACATCAGGCGAGATGGCGGTCAAGTGTAAACTTATAAAAGTTAAAAAAAAACCTGGGGATGTACCACACCTTTGCCAGTTATTCTACCGCCAAGCAGTAATGTGAAAACATTACCATACTGTACTGTACGGTACTGTGTTCCGGTTTGAAGGGCAATGTTTCCAGAGAAATTACAGGGCTTAGAGATAGATTAGATCTCTGGGTGACGAGCTCAGTGCAGTGCTAGGTAATGATTTGGACTCTTCATGT
This sequence comes from Ectropis grisescens, assembly GCA_017562165.1. Classification (NCBI taxonomy): domain Eukaryota; kingdom Metazoa; phylum Arthropoda; class Insecta; order Lepidoptera; family Geometridae; genus Ectropis; species Ectropis grisescens. Next base: position 11,188,394 of record CM029781.1, on the reverse strand, counting down.
TCCAATAGCTGCGTGTCACTGTGCTGCTATGTGGCAGGCATGTTGCTTACCATCAGGCACAAGTCTTACGCGTCTCGTCACTTAAAAAAAATCTCATACACGACACGAATGTATTATTCTACGATTTATTACCTACGACGCGACGTTCCACTTGAGGTTTCTTTCAATGACGAACCTGTCAAACAGCGGTACTAAAAGACGCAAGAGCGTACATTCGTACATCACATAAACTTACATTTTATGCACTTACGTTAGTCTCTTAGGATATTTTTGTAGCAATTGGACTGCTGCTTCATAATCACTTAGCATGTCGCGGCAAAGCAACTCTGGTTTAGAGCAGTCTGGATTTTTGCAAATGTGGATTTTTTTTCGCGAGTGCATCACGGCGCGTGGATCACGGATCAATAGTATCACCCTCACGTTTAGTCTAAAAATACAAGCACGATACAATGATAATCAAAGTATTCACAAAAGATAAACTATTTTCGTACAAAAAATTAAACCGACTCCAAAACCACAAATAAGCACTCAAAAGCAAAAAATAAACTAAAATCATTATTATAAGCACTACTCACTCATCTATTTGAAGTCGGTGCTGGTTAAGGACTTGAAGCAAGGCACGCTGAGGCCCGAGTTCGGTTTTGAAGTCGGTTTAATTTTTTGTACGAAAATAGTTTATTTTACCCTTTTTAGTGTAAAACAAGTTTTTATTAATCCATTTACACAATTTCGTATTGACAGGATCGAGTTTCATAACTTTTGTGAAATCTACAACTACGTCATCCAGAAAATTGTGCGCAAATTTTAGTTTATGATTCATATTTCAAAAACTACCCGATCGATTTTGATGAGATTCTTATGGAACCATTCGGGAAGCGTACCCATCCGACCACAAAAAGATATTTTAAAATCGGTGCAGGGGTTCTCGAGAAATCAGGTAACATACATAAAAAATTAAAAAAAAACATAGGGGTCGAATTGATAACCTTCTCCTTTTTTTGGAAGTCGGTTAATAAGTAAATATGGATATAGTGTTATACAATAGCAATAAATTTGCAAGTTAATTAATAAGAAAGATTTACTCAATGTATTTCTCAATGATATTCTTTTGTATGTTATTCAACTAGGTGAAACAATCTATCGATGTGGTTAAATTCATCGATACAAATCAAAAGATGTGCATCAATCGATGCACCGATATAAATCAATGTGATCTCAAGCTTCAGGCGCACAGAATTATGTTATCGTTGGGAAGAGTGAACTAACTCTTTCCGTTTTTTTTTTAGTTGTAGGAAACGGTGAACGCCGGACATTTATACCTATCGCTATTCGTTGTCAACAACCAAAATAAGTAGAAACACAACATACGTCGCCGCTAGTGATTCTAGGGGTCCAGTAGATTGGATTGGTACTCACGCTACACACAAAGATGCAATTTGTTAACAATTTCAAGGTGGTCAGGGCACATCTTTTGATTTATATCGATGGTTAAATTGGATCGAAATCCAATCAGCAGTTTACAAGCTATTCATATGTATTGTTATTTTAAGTTTTAACTTAGATCATTTCAAGGTGGAGTGAACAGGCTGAACACCTAGCGTGTAGGTACCTCTAGCTAACAGAGTGTAAGAGTGCCTTTTAAGACTGATCTTCATTTGCAGCTACGTCATCACGTATCAAAGGGTAATTTGGTGGTTAAAACCAGCCAAATTCACGTTTAATAACGCAAACTGTATAGATTCTGAATTGTATTATGTGTTAGGATACTGAACCTCACATAATTTATTTAAATCAGTTTAGTGTTTGATTTATAAATTAGGCGTTTTCCAGATAGGTACAAATTGACTTATATCACACCCCGGACACTCCACTAAAACTCCATACAAGCTCCGCTGTGGAGCTACCTACTCTTCACACAACTACGCAGATGTTGTTCGTACACACGCGTGAATGTGTGCGTTAGCGCTAGGGCTACTGAATTATTTTATTGAATAGTTGTGCCCCTTGAGTTCACCTGGTGACGTCAAGTAGTTTATAAACTTGCTGTAATGTTGAGTTACATAAATAGAATGGTGCCAATTAATTGCCGCGTAAAATCAAACGAAACCGATGATCGATAGGTACCTAGATATCTATTTTTGTTAGTAGGTACACATTCGCATATTATTTTACACTTACCCAAGAAGGAAACTTTATTCTGTCACTATAATTATTCCTCCAGGCGTTATCAATCCGTGCCCAAAACTGGCTGTGTAAGCTTTGAGAAATTATTACTACGTAAATAATATTATCTGAATGTGCGTAAGTTACGAATTTTGAGTTAAAAGTTACTACGTTATTATAAAGCAACGTTGTTTAAAAATTTCTAATCTTACGTTATTTTATCCTTAGGAAATTAAATAAAGCTTTTATTCTTGTCCCGTTTATTTGACGGACAGCCGTAAACAGTACAGCAACCCACCATAATGATATTTCGTTAGGGAATTAGATGTTCGATACCAGCCCTTCGTTGAGTGCTCCTAACGTATCCGAAACGGCCAGAGGGGTGAGGAAGCTTGAAATTGGCGGGGGGTGGGGAGTGTCCGTTCTATCTATATTATCTATTCTATGCTTATATGTAAGTAGATATAGATAGTTCTAAATTATGTCAAGTGTGGCACCACTGCTTGTTTTTGTGAAAATTCTCTAACCAAATAAAACATTGGCGCCATCTATGGTGACATTGGGAACTGTCTTTGACTTAACTTTTTGCATCTCGAAAACGCCCTATTGCAGCCGATTGTCTTGTTGTTTGTTTCTTTTTTTATGTAAGCTGCCAAATTTTGAATTTTTACTAAAAAACTTCCTCTTAAGGCTTGTTCGCATTAGGCTAGCAAATTAGTCTAGTAGAGAGTAATTTAGTATCTAAAATACTCGCTACTATTCAAAAATCGTTCGCACCGTGCTTTAGTACAGTTCACAAGTGAGTAGCGTTTCGCAACATGAAGATCCTACAACGCAATAAAACAAATGAATGAATAGGTAAGCTAATTCTTATCGAATCGTAACGGCTATTTTAGAAGAGGTGAATGAGGAAATTTGTGTGATCAATGAAATAAGTTATTCCACAGACAATTTCGTATTTGGAAAATTGTTTGAAGTTATTTTTCTCTCCCAGACTAATTCGACAAGTTCGAACCTGTTTAATCGGCGAGCCAATGAGCGCACCGCTCGCAACGAACGCGTGGTGGAGGGTGCTACTCGCCCGTTGAAAATAGAACAAAATGGATTGACTCGACTAAATCACTTCCTAAACTACTCGACTAAATTTTCACTGTTCATACAGGTTTAGTTGCTAAATTACTCGCCACTAGGCTAAATTACTAGCCTAGTGCGAACAAGCCTTAAATCAGGAGACGTCACCTAATTTTGCATCACTATAGTAGAAGCGCGTTTGCCGCTTCTGCCGTTTTTAAGAGTTCGATGTTTTTACTAACAAACTTCCTCTTAGCGATGAACGGAATACCTTTTAACTATTGTAATGATGTTTCAATAACGCTTTCTTTTACATTCTAATTCAAGGTAACCAAGTAAATTCCTGGAGACGGATTTCCAAGAATTTCTAAATTACATTGCACCAATAATAATTAGAACTTAATTTACTTATTAACTTACTCTTTGTTATCCAATATATCTTCAATGAATCGTAGCCTTAGCCGGACCACTTTTATAGTCTGAAAAGGGAAAAGTCTACACATACTAGCAGTGAAATCAGCATCGACACATAGCTCCATTTTATGTTTACAGATATCCCAAAACCTCGAATTTATTTTAATTTGGGAGTACATCAAATTATTTTTTTCATACTCAAAATAATCTTCCATAGTTTTATAATTACACGTGAAAAGATTGTTGAGTACACGTATAGCTGTATTTATATCTGCCTGTTCACGTATTTGTATGCCTGTGTAGTTGCTCAAAGGTTCAAAATTGTAGAACGTGCTTGGTATCGCGTTCAATAGATCTCCAAGAAACGAAGAACCTGATCGCCAAGTAGAAACAATTAGACTCCTTATCGGCTTTCCATTAGATTCCATTAGCAAGTCTTCTAATTTTTCAACTCCTGATGCCGTGTAGTTGTTGTCCCTTGTCTCAAATTTAATCTTTAAACGGGCAAGTTCTAAAGAACTTTCAGAATAATTTTTTGGTCCACTCCAAGTTTTAAAATAGGAACAACTCGTATAGTTGTCCTTAAATTGAAGAAATCCATATCCAGAAAAAAATAATGGTGATACAAAAACACATGCCCAGAACGATGCTACGAGTATGCCAAGTAAATCGTTGAAATCGCATAATGATAGCAATACGATTTAACACTTCACTATTTAGTTATACTTTTTTTTTTTTATTAAAGTCTTATAAATTACGCACAGTCTATATGTGTATTCAAACTAAAATACTGTCTGTTGATAAACCTACTTATTAAACATATGTCATTTTCAAGGCCAATTATAAAATTCTTTGCTTTTTAGGGTTCCGTAGCCAAATGGCAAAATACGGTACCTTTATAAATTCGTCATGTCTGTATGTCTGTCCGTCTGTATGTCACAGTCACTTTTCTCCAAAACTATAAGAACTATACTATTGAAACTTGGTAAGTAGATGTCTTCTGTGAACAGTATTAAGATTTTCATACAAAAAATTGAAAAAAACATTAAATTTTGAGGGTGTCCCATACATAGAACTGAAACTCAAAAATGTATTTTCCATCAAAACCATACGTGTGGGTTATCTATGGATAGGTATTCAAAAATTGTATTGATGTTTCTAACATATTTTTTCTAAACTGAAGAATAGTTTGCGCGAGAGACTCTTCCAAAGTAAGAGAATGACAAAACTAAAAAAATTGGTTTGAATGAGATCTAGTAAGTAGTTTTATTTTAATACGTCATAAATTCACTATTGTTAAAACACTGATCAAAGTAACAACGACCTAAGTACCAGATCTTTTATATTATGTTACTTGCTGCTACGGAAGCCTTCATCGGCGAGTCCGACTCGCACTTGATCACTTTTATTTAATCCAAAGCAGCTCAAACCGAGTAACTGCGTTTGGGTAAAATATTAACTTTGTCGTGACACGTTTGCTGAAGACCTTCCACCGAGTTTTTAACAGACATTATTTTTAAATCAAATACCTAATGCGTAAATTTAATTTTGCAATTTAAAATTCGCGCTAAAACACCACCGTGTGCAACGCCATATTTATGATGTAACTAGAAGTACAGACAGACAGACAGACCGAAACTCTTTATTATGCACACCAGAAAATTACAAACACAAACACAACAAAAAAAAAAAAACTTAATATCTAGTGCCATAAATGGCGGCCTTATTGCTAAAAGCGATCTCTTCCAGGCAACCATTAACAGCAGGAAATATGTCAATAAGAATACAGTGAGGATAGAGTGCAAAAAATAATAATAATGTGACGTCGCGTAAAAACATAAACAAACAGAAAGTAAAAAAAAACTTAATAGACTACTTAACAATACTTTATACATATAATTTAGATATTAAAAATAAAAATATAAAATAAAAAATAAAATAAAATAAAATAAGAATACATAAATATATATCCAATTATAGTGATCATTCAGGAAACATCAAGAAGTAAGATGAATCAAGAGAATAATTCAGAGAGATAGTGTTTCTTAATCCGAGCCTTGAAGGAGTCTAAGCTCTGCGCACAGCTAATACCCGCCGAAAGAAGTAGTGTAGCACCAGGCTGGCCTGGTGGCTTAGTTGTAGTGAGTCTGCCTGCAAAGCCGTCGGTCATGGGTTCGACTCCCACCCAGTGCAAATATCCGTGTGATGAATTCAAATATTTGTACTGTGCCTGGGTATTTTCTATTTATGATAAGTATGTATTATGATCTGCATTATATCATATCAGCTATCTGGCTTCCATAGTACAAGCTTTGGTTAGTTTGGGGTCAGATGGTGTTGTGTGTGAAATGTCCACCAATATTTTATTTAGGTATTTATTATTTAGTAGTGGTAGGACTCTTGGCAGAGTCGGCCTAGGGAAGTACTACAGCTTTGCCAGTTATTTTACCGCCAAGCAGTTATGTTGACAACATTTTGAGGTGAAGACATTTCAGATGTTGTGTGATTTATGCAATTATTCGTAGCAATAAATACTATACGGCAATTTCGAGTATCCATTTAAAAAATACGGCATTTTTATTTGTAAGACACGGCAGCTCGAAAAATTGCAGTCGCAACACTGACCTGCAGAACGTTCTTGAACTGCACTTGTCCTGTGACGTGCGTGGTTTATATTTGAGCTGTGACTCAACGAGTTTTACTCGTACTTTTATAATCTGTATATTTGAAACGGCTTGGATCTGAGTTAGAGTTACACACGTCTATGATGCAAGTGCTATTTCATAAACTACAAAGTCAAAGTCAAAGTCAAAGTTCTTTATTGATAAATGTACAATTTACACGTCAATTTTATAAAAAAACAAAACAAGAGTATACAAAGAGTATACATTTTTAAAGTTTAAATTGAACTATATACCTATTGTACGATAAAGGTATCGTACAAATAAGTGTCAAAACTTAAAATATATGTACTTATTACAATTGTAATGAACAATGTAATTTTTTTACAACTTTATTGTGAGTTTGCCATCACTATATAAAAACTCGCTGTAACTATAAAAAGTTTGATCGATAAGCCAGCTTTTTTAATCGGTTTTTGAAGCTACCCGAGCTCGGTGCTAATTTTACTACTGTAATATAAGTACCACAATATACCATAAACTATCTATATATGTTCTAAATTTCAACCAGATCCGTTTAGCCGTTACGACGTGATTGAGAAACAAACATCTAAACACCCAAACTTTTGCATTAATAATATTTGTAGGATTAGTAGATTTCTTTGTGTTATAACTTCATTGACATTTGATTACATATTAATGACTACAACGGTAGAGCCCAATAATACCTAATAAATAAATTACACATTAGGTACTCATGTTGTTTTGTCATTTTTTTATTGTAAATGTTTTTTACTTTTACTATTTAGAATAGTTTATAAGGTCCATTTTGGTATGCCATCTCCTGTCCTTGCACGTTTCCTGTTAGAGATCGCTAAGAGATAAGGCCGCCAGTTAAATTGTTAAGATATTTCTTTCTTCTGTTTTGTATTATTGCATATATTTTTTGTGATTTGTGGCTTTTTAATAAAGAGTTATTTTAATGTATTGTCCTCGTATGTTAAGTTCCTTTGTGTTGTTTTATTATAATGTTATTTTATTCTAAAGTTTATATCGCACATTTGTAAATTAAACACCAAATTATGTTTAGTTAAAAAAAAAAACAATACAATGAAATTATTTGAAATGTATGTATTCAGTTTAAAACATTACTTAAAAAACAAGATAGTTAGCTTACTCACATGTGTAAATACAAAAAGTATCTAAGTATGGGAACACTGGTACCCACTGTGTCGAAACACATCAATCGCTATTCAAATTAACCGTATCGTTAAAATACATTCTATCCAGTATTGTCTGAAACGGGATCAGTGGGTCAAATTGTTTAATGGTCGCCACGTTGTATGCTAATCTATATCCCCACAACTGCATGGCTTCGCTGCAAACTTTCTGGAAAGGAAAAATAATAACATGATATGTTGTTACTTCATTACAAAGACAAAATCTTCTTAAATATCAAGCGTCATGTTGTTGCTTGTCCGCGATGGACTCCTTAACTTAGAGATAGTATAGTTTTTATTTCGATTAATGGTTTTTATATGACGTTGCCTGAGTGGGTTTTCCCTGATGGTTACAATCTTGGTGTCTTCAAATCGAGAGTGAATCGGTTTTTTCTAGGTAAGCATGCTCCATCGTAGATCTCATCATCGCTTAACATCAGGCGAGATGGTGGTCAAGTGCGAACCTATTATAGTTAAAAAAAAAAAAAGACAATATTCGAGCGAATTCGGGCCGTAGTTAATTTAATTATGAATTATGGGTGTCCCGGGGGTCTACCGCTTAACGAAAACTGTCTTGGCTTGTCGCCCTCTCTTTTCTTTACGATTGAATATATAGAGACAGCAATAGCGGCTTTAGTTCGGCGGTAGAGGGGCAGGTCCATAGTACCTGAATCGAGCAATAATAACTCGTACTTTGAAATAATAGCTTCGTTTCATTTTTATTAATGTTATTTGCGTAAGTTTTACAAACATTAGTACCGGGAAAGCGTCCTCTATCGTAGACCTTAATTTTATAGTTAAAATTAAAAAAACTAGCAGCGCCTTGCGGTTGCACCCGCGATGCCAATCCTGTTATTTGCCTGTGATAAAAAATTGTCTTTACTAATATATATCTATGTAGCTATGTACTAACCTCATCCAAATTCTTTTAGTAGTTTTTAAGCCCGCGACCAAAATAAGGGGTGTTATAAGTTTGACGTCGATGACTGTCTGTCTGTGGCACCGTAGAGCTCAAACAGATGGGCCGATTTCGATGCGGTTTTTGTTTATTTGAAGGTTAGTATCCGTGCGGATGTGTTTAGCTATGTTTAGTTAATAACGATTCAAGATGGCCGCTTCCACAAAATGGCGGACAAAATATTTCTTTATAACCTACCTCCATATGGGTATCAAATGAAAGTGATTGACAAGTAAAATACAATACATTATAATAAATTTCAAATCCAAGATGGCCGCCACCACAAAGTGGCAATTTATATTATTTTTTCACTTCTACTACTATATGGGTATCAAACGAAATGGCTTGACAAGTACTCGTAGAATACTTTGGACTATGACAAATTTCAAATCCAAGATGGATCCGCTCCTACAAAATGACGAAATACATTTTATTTTTCACAACTCCCTTAATGTGGGTATCAAATGAAAGGGCTTGACTAGTAGAATGTTGTACAGATAACAAATCTGAGGTAGTCGGGGGTTAATGAATTTTTTTTATTGTGTTTTTGTAGCGTGAAAGAGTAACAAATATCTATACATTCTTACAAACTTTCGCATTTATAATATTAGCAGGATTTAGTACCAACTTGTATTTCATTGACATCGTCGTTCGTCATTGTCTTCATCCAGTTGAAAGGAATTTCCTTAGACATCCTGTACGTTGAGAAGGGCAATACTCTTCTTTCTGTATGATTTGTGTGCCACTTCAGAAACCTCTGAACCGACTTAGTTGGTTTCAACTTCAGAAACTCCCACAGTTGGCGTGTTGATTTGTCCAAATTTAACACAAAATCTTCGTACCGTATGACCCTGAAACATTCAGTTTGGAAATAAATATGTCCTATTTTAGTACTAATTAGTTGTAGAAAACAGGTAATCAGTTCTATAAATATTCCAAGAGCTGGTAGAAAAATTTAGGTAGGTATTTGAGGAAGCTGAAAACTTGTCACTTAGTTGGTTGCCAACCTGGTTGGTGAGTAACAGGGCAAAATTAATCCCTCAATTGAGATCACCTTAACTGTGGGCCTCATAACGAAGCTCAAAGTCACACAGCGAACTATGGAGAGGGCTATGCTCGGAGTCTCTTTGCGCGACAGAATCCGTAAAGGATACTCGCAAAAGCACGAAAGTGGCTCACATAGCTCAAAGAGTAAGCAAGCTGAAGTGGCAATGGGCAGGGCACATTGCTCGCAGAACTGACAACCGACGGGGTAGGAAGGTTCTCGAGTGGCAACCACGAACTGGAAGACACAGTGCTGGACGGCCTCCCACTAGATGGACTGATGACCTCATTAAGGTCGCTGGAAACCGCTGGTTGCAGGTTGCGCAGGACCGTTCGTTGTGGAAATTTAGGGGAGGCCTATGTTCAGCAGTGGATGTCTCGCAGCTGATGATGATGAGATCACCTGGCAGGTAGATAGTCCCTCCAAACTGATCCCTATTTTTTAATTATACACCCAATTGAAATGTCAAATTCCCTCAAACCCATTTTTGTATTTTTTGCACGCGCCTGGCAATGTTAAAACCTTGACTTAAATTCGTAAATAACGTCTGCCTTTTTTTTTTTAATTTATTTTATTACTAAACATATAAACTTTTCATATTGTCTCAAACATATTCACTAAATTAAAAAATAAAATATAAATTTAAAAATGTATGGCTCTCACCAGCCAGGTCTGTACCTCCGTGTTGGGGAATAAAAGTAGAGCTATACGTGACAAGATTCCAGCTTTCCTCAAATACCTACCCAAAATTTGCTAGCAGCTCTCAGAATAAAAGTAAAGCTACCAAATTTATTATGGAAAACGTTTTGCACATCACTGAAAATTAAAAACAAAAGAAGTTGCTCAATCTGAAAAGACGGCTGTTGCGAATTGGTATTTGTAGAAGGTCCAATTCTAGACTTCAAAATACATTTATGCGGTTCCCTAATACTTTTAATAAAGATTTCCTAATATGTACAAGATTGAAAAAAAAACAGTTAAACCTGCAAATATTTCTAAAAGCAGCCATCCTGAGCTCGTCACTTAAATTTTGTTGAGTCACAAAAAGTATCTTTTAAATAAGTTCAAGTTGAATGTAGTACCTAGTATATTTCTTTATGAGGAGTAAAGGAGAAAAAAAATACCATTAATACAACAGCCCCATCCTCTTATCAGATTATACTTTTTTTAGTTATTAAGTTCTATAAATTCGCGTAGGTACTATGAAGTTAGAAAGTAGGGTACAATTCTTAAAAAACTTAATTAGTCCGTTAGTTAGATTGCTAAAAATCATTGTAGACGTATTTTTTCCTTTGTTTCACAAACAAAAATGCTTATACTTTTCCATAGATGCTTAGACTTTTCGCGTGACGTCACTTGTGGGTACGATTTTTACCCACAAATGATGTCACGACCCCTCAAGGTTTCATGATCTATATCAAAGAGTTTTCAAATACTACGTATAGAGTTATTTTCCGCACGGCTTCTTTGTGTCAATCGTAAGCAGCTGATGTGCACTTTCTATGGCAACAGAGTGATGTGCCACAACAATAGTATGACACTTCCACAAGAGCGACAAGGCAAGACAGATGCTACCCGGTGTAAAGCGTTTGTGCCAACTCTATACGTAATATATGTAATCTCTTTGGTCTCTTTTCCGATTTTTAGTAATTCGATACAACAACAAAAATACGTCTTCCGTATTTTTCCATGATCTAGGTGACGTACTAACCAGAATCGATTACGATTAATTTTTGGCCCATACCCTGTTATCACTCTAAGCCGAGCATTTTACGCAAATATATACCTACCCTCTAAATTGTTAATTTCTACACCACAAGACTTTTAGGTGAAAAAATTGTTTACCAACATGAATCTACTTGAATATTCGTGTAGAAGATCCACAGCCGATCTGTAATCTGCGACCATGTCAGCACACAGAGTGCCAGGGTCTGCACAATCTGATACTTTTTTAGTAGAACAGAATCGACGGATACTTCTTCGAGACTGCATCACAGGCCGAGGATCACGAACTAGTAGAACGATTTTAACATTCGAACTGAAAATCAAACTTATTAATAGTAGCATTTCTGCAAAATGTTACAAATATCTAGCTTTCTTCTTTCCGTATTTTACTAGAACAGCTGGTCTACCGCCGAACGAAAACAAAAAAAAAATATATATATATATATATCTCTCTTTTTTTTCGAGAGAAATATCAAAAGTTTGATATTTCTCTGTCTTTTTTTCGTATGAAACGTAAGAGATGGCAATAGCAAAGCCAAATCCGATTTAGACAGGCGGTAGAAGGCCAGATCCACAGACTCTTTCAATACTAAAGATATCAAGCATATTAAAATAAAGCCTTTAATATGATGATGATTTCTAAAATATATTTGAGCACTGGATTGCTGTTGCAGATAATTTGATTTTTGAAACATGGTCGTGTATAGGATTTAAGAGATAAACCAGGGACAAAATTTACTTGCCTTAAAGTTTCGTGTTGGCACGCTATATTTGCTCATAACTCTACGTCTAACCAATGTTTATGTTCAAACATAAAATGTATATAAGTAATAGGACTCACTTGGTCTCTTGTAATAATTTTTTTAGCTAGTGGTAACCTGAAGCGATCAAGTTTAATTGTTTGGAAAGGAAACAGCTTGCACAACTTCTCGTGGAGTTCAGTATCCAAGCAAAGGTCGGGTTTTTGTTCACGGTTAAATTTATATACAATTTGTTTGTTGCTGGGCTTCAAAGATTTTCCCTCGCATGTAAATTTATGATAATTCATAACATAAGTGTTATTAAAATCACATTTTATGAAGTTTTTAACTTGTTTTATAGCATTTGAGGCATGTGGAAACCATCTAATTTGTTTATACGTTCCAAACACCCGTAGCGGTTCATATACATAGTAGGAACAGGACATGGAATTGATCAGGTCGCCAAGAAAAGTAGATCCCGATCGCCATGTTGATACCACAATACTTGTCAATGGAGTTCCTCCATATTCCATAACTAAATCTTCTAGTTTGCTTACACCAGAATAGTTAAATATATAATTCCTCATTTTAAAATTAATCATCTTGCGAGTTTTTCGTATTATAGTCGAAGCATTTACGTAAACTTGTGGTGGGATTTCTATGGAGATGGGCCAGAATTTCGGCCAGTGCCCGATATCCCTTAAGCTACGATAACCAGCCAATATAACGAAAGTACAAACAAATATAGCTAAATGCTTTGAGTTGTATTTGTTTTTTTCGGGTATCGTTTTAAATTTTTGATGTAGCGAACTTATCATCTTTTATGATTTGTATTCTAACTATTAGTTATAATAATAGTTCTTTATAAAATGAGCGTCATAGTTACACTATAGTTGTTAATAATAAACACAGTGAAATTTAATTGCTAATTCTATTGTCACAATTTACAACTCATTCCATTCTCTAGAATTGATATCCAGTTTGCGAGACGCACACTCTTAACGACGCGACGGTCGCGTCTTTTATCAGTAAATTACAAAAAAAATTGTGTACCTAACTACTGAAAGAAAGTGCTAAGATAAAAAGCAAATCAATCTCACTCGGGAAATAATTACAATTAATTTTTAATGCCTATTCAGGTGATACGAGGTGCGTGAGTATGTTAAGTACACAAACGTATCTCGTGAATAATCCAGTGGTAGTGATAACACTAATCATTTATGCAAACGCATTATTTTTGGTTTTACAAAGATATTTTTTATAGTACCTATAGCGTTATGAGACAAGCAGGTCATGTGCATGATCCATCAGTATGAATTTGAGATCCTTCTCGAAGATTGGAGGTGTCTTCTAAGAGCTTGTACTCTACGGATCCCTGCGTGGACGGATGAGGTTGGTCCAAATAGTTAACGTTCCGCTCGAGTTCCACTTCTGGTCTTCTTGGGAAAGGTTCTTTTTTACTTTGTACAAATTTGCAGCTTCCTGTATCCTCAGATCCAGGGGCAGCAGACCTGAAAAAGCAAGTGCTGATTTCAGGAAAACAGTGCGGGACGGTATTTTTGTATCGATATGGCTCGCCCAGTTCAATTTGCTGTCAAGAGTGACACCCAGGTATTTCACTTCAGGTGATAGGGAGAGTTTGGTGTTAAATAGTTTTGGTAGTTGTAGTTCAGGTAACTTCCTTTTGTTGGTAAAAATAATAAGTTCTGTTTTCCTTGGATTTACTGACAGTTGTTGTTCGTCACACCATTTTTCTACAATCTGAAGAGCTGAACGCATAACTTTACATAGCATGTTTTTCGCACTCCCGCTTATCAGTATTGTAAGGTCATCCGCATAGTAGTGTACCCTTTTTCGTTAAGTGCCTTTAAGAGGCTGTCCACTACTATGTTCCATAATAGTGGTGATAGGACGCCGCCCTGGGGACATCCCTTGACTACTTTTGCTCTCGTAGTAGTTAGTATTCATCACTATCTAGACCGCCCTCTTGCTGACCAGTTCGGTAATCCAGTTCCTAATGACTGGTTCCACCTTGAGTCTCCGGAGGGCGTGTTTTATGCTGTTATGCATGGTTTTATCAAAAGCCCCTTCTATGTCTATGAAGGCAGCAAGTGTTGAAAGCTTGTTAGTGGTAGCCGATTCTATTTTGTGTACTACCATGTGTAGTGCTGACTCAGTTGATCTGCCTCCTTCCACTTTGATCCACAGTGGCGCTCCACATATGGAGCCGGGGATACTTTTTTTTCCGCTTAAATCCACGCGTTGATCCTTTGAAACTAAATGTTCTTCTAAAATCCACACGTGGATCCTTTGAAACTAAATGTTCCTCTTAAATCCACGCGTTGATCCTTTGAAACTAAATGTTCCTCTAAAATCCACACGTGGATCCTTTGAAACTAAATGTTCCTCTTAAATCCACCAGTGGATTCTTTGAAACTAAATGTTCCTCTTAAATCCACCAGTGGATTATTTGTTACTAAGAAATTTGTTGCAAACCCTCCTTCCACTTTGAACCACAATGGCGCTCCACATTGAAGGAATTGTCAAACACCGAGAATGAAACAAGTCGTAGACATATTCTTTTTTTTTAATATCAAGATTCGCTATAGGAATGATAAAACTAAACACTCGAACTAAAATTGAAATTTTAAATTCTTCTCTACAAATCATATCATTTTACTTTTTCTAAAAAAAGAGCAACTGTGATTTTTCCAGTTAACAATTCGTTCTGACATTCTAAATAATAATTATCATTGTTTATGTTTTGTATTTTTCTTTTGTTTGCTATATTTGCTTTTTCGCGTATTATGTTATATTTTGCCTCCCCTTTTTACGTGTATAAAATTGACGAAGTTACTATATTTTTTCCCAATTTTTTTGTTTAGTTTCCTATCAAAACCTTCTAAACAGTTATTGGTACGATGTCGCTCATTTGCTATCGTCCACATGTTTACAAAAAAAGTGGTCTTGAACCAAAATCTTTTCATATACTGTTGAAATTTGATGAGTTGTGGACATTCCGTCTTAGCAATTTCAGAGCATATATATAACCAGCCGTCACATATATGGGACTCTGGTGTTAGTGGTAAGGAGGCACAAAGAGCCACTATTCGCTTTCCTCGTTTAAATTTTAGAACGAACATTTTATGGCGAACACCGCCATATTATTGTACCATGTTTGAATGACCTTTTTTATGGTATTGATAACCAGAAGATAACATCACAACTCTGTTATTTATATACTTAATTTCATCCATTTTAAGATTATCAACAATATTACTATCAGCGATTTGTTTAAAATTCAATAAAATAACCGGCTCCTAATCCTTCGGGTATGGCAAACAATATGTCAATGTCAAAAGAACGTACAAATTATATGCAGCCAGCCACTATCTCAAGTGGCACTAAAGAGAGTATACTACTCAAGTGGTAGAAAAGAGTTGGGAGGTGTTGGTTTATGCAACCACTACGATCCACAGTCTTCACCAGTGTGGATCAAAGTGGCATTGAAAAATATTATTATTTTTGGATCCACTTCGTTGTGGATTAAAGTGGCATTAAAAAATATTATTATTTTTGGATCCGTCGTGGATTTAAGCGGAAAAAAGTATCCCCGGCTCCACATGTGGAGCGCCACTGTGGATCAAAGTGGAAGGAGGGGTTGATCTGCCTTTCCTATAAGCATGTTGCTGAGGATGCAGTTTATTTTGTTTTAGTGCTCCGTCTCTTAGGTATCGGTCCACTAATCTTTGTAGTGTTTTTAAAAGGAACGACGTTAGACTGATGGGCCTGAACGATTTAGCGTATGCGTTGTAGTCCTCCTTGCCAGGTTTCGGTAAGAATACTACCTTCACCTTGTAACGACACCCCCCCCCTTTAAATTAAAAACAACCCGTGCCTTATTAAAATAATTTGTACTAATTTTTAATTTATTTTTATCCGCACCTAAACATTGTAATGAATGATCGCTTTAACGTCTACTACTTACTTTAGTTTGGCCAATGATCATCTAGTAGTAGGACTCTACGCATGTGAACCGTTGTTGTAACTCAGACAGATTTGAGATGAACCCTTGATCTACCTCTAAAAATATGAATTTAACCTAATGATTCTAGAATTCTAACTTGACAATATTTGAATAAGAATTAACATTGATTGACACAGTAAAGATTATTTGAGGTGACTTAAGTAAATTTATGTAAATACTCTCGCCTGCATTATTAAATTATAGTTTTATTAGCGTAAGGCGTAATAGTAATTTTTGTCATATTTAAATTCTAAAATAGCAAGACAGAGCTCGTCAATGAAGTTATGTAACCGTAGTGTATAATCGCAATGTAATAAGTTATAGTATATGATTTGTACTTGGTGTCATGTAAGATATTATGCTCTAGATAGTAGGTATGAAAAATAGTTTCGGCTTTAATAGTTTACGACGTAATAGTGTTTTTGTCATGGTTCGTATCTATAATAGCAAGTCTTGTAGAGAGAGAACTTCCTAGCGTTCTATGGATTCACCGTGCGAGTGCCGGGTCCATCGCGTCGGAGAGAGAGAAACCCCGAGTAGCGCCCGAGACTTGTGGGAAGACTAACTAGGGTGCAATCGACCCAATCAGATAATTTCAGGACATAACTTATGTCTTCGATCCCATTTCAGCTAGATCTCTGGACTGCATAACACGTGTATGACTTTAAAGGAATGTCCAAAAATTAGCAGACTTCTGCATAAGGTTAAGTAATATTTAAGTTGAAGCTACATTGAAGCCCTAACACAGAGGCTTATCGAACAATATTATGTTTTAAACTGCTTGATTGAATTTGCAAATGTATTTGTTAACCTGTAAATAAGGTTTATATCATAATTATGATGTAATTAATGTACAATTTCTAGGTTTGTAAATAAATACCTAGGTGATTATTAGATAGTCTTCAAGATTTAAAATGTGATCTTTGTAAATATTGGTATTCAGGAAACTTTGTTAAATTCCTGATCCCGTTAAGTACGTCGTGATGTATATTTTCGCTCGAATAAAGTGTTTTTTTATTATTTTATTATTATCTGTGCAGATTACCAAAACTAGTTCACGGCTCTTACACAGATTTAGTTTTTAAAAGATTGTAATTATATTGTGTAAGTGGAAATTGTTATTAAACTCAATTAAAGTCTAGTCAACAACCAGTTTATGTTATTCTCCAACTATTTGTTCATTAATAACCTGAAACAAAGGATTAATAAATTCCCTATGTTCCGTTGATCAAATACGTCACATACTATACGTATTAGGTTCAACGTAACGATTATACCTAGAATGAAAATCCATCCTAGCCTACATGGCCTAACAGCTAAGAGATACATACCTAATTGCAAGAGATTCGCGGATCTCAATTTAAAATCTAAATCTATCAAAAGGGTTTATTTTATCCAAGTGTCATGGCATAAAGTGCAAAACCCTTGCTAACATTGAATCACTAAATTTACCTAACAGTTGATCAGACTGACAAATCCTATGATCCCTGACAATCCCTACGGGCAGGCTTCCATTCTAAATGTCGGGGGAACCAGAACCAGCTTCTAACACAAAGCCAATCCTTTTTTTGGAATCGAACAGAAGCCAACCAATCCTATCGTAAGACATGTCCGGCCAATGAATCATTGAACTGATCTAGCAAGCTTACAGCCTGACTAACCCGCGAAAATTGAGGTCATCTAGGGTTCAATAATCCAGAAGTCGAACACGGAGGCATTTGTCGATCCCATTAAAATGGGCAAAATCGACCTCAGGCCGCCTCAGAAACCCTGAGTAAGTATTTGTCCCTATGTGAGGTAGGCGTGAAGCGCGCTACCCCTATCATAACCATGTATGATATGTTTGTTCAGTAGTCCATATCCCCCAAAAACAAAACTAAACCCAAATTTAAATTTAACACTCAAATAGATTGAAATCGTAAGATACCAAGGTTCACTCCCCACAATTGGTTACGTTCAAAACCAAATTATGTGGAGCACCGGTTTAATCCGACTTCAAAATGAGCTAACGTTCCTTTGCATTAAAAACATAGCCATATCTTCACTGCGAAGTATACGTTAGTGCAAAATTCAACAACCCACAATTTACAATAAATTACAATTTACAAGGACTACGTCACCAAAATTCACGATACCGAAATGAGTCCTTACTCTCGGAGAGTTCAGGAACTAATGCCGCGAGCTCCCGTTCTACTGCAATATATAGTGGTCTAGCTATTAAGCTCCGCCCCTTTAGGTTTCGAAGACGTTCCGTGTTTCGAGGACCAAACGAGGCTCGAGGACGGTTCGCGTTTCGACGACCAAACGCGTTTCAAGGACCAAACGAGGCTCGAGGACGGTTCGCGCTTCGAAGACGAAACGTGTTTCGAAGACGAAACGAGGCTCGGAGACGGTTCGCGTTTCGAGTTACTTCCCGCCATTTTCGTCTCGTTGGAAGTTTTGGAGGTTAAAATGATCAATTGATAAACTTTTACAGTTAAACCAAATCTGACTATTTACTTATTAGCATACAATTTTATTATTTTCCCTTCACTAATTTTGTAAATTCAAGATAATTCCTCTGTCAACGTTAATAATGTAGAATATGTAACTTTCAAGGTGTGAATTGTGAACAAATAATTTTCCTTTCAGATCCTTGAGTTTATCCTTTCCGTTTGTTTATGTTCATAAATGAATCCAAATAAAAGCGCAAACTTTTCGTGAACTTCTAATATCGTAGTTATTTGCACACCGTTCTTGGAAGGATATATCCTTTCCTGTCAATTACTCAAAGCAAAAGTATAATTTTCCCCGTGTTTAAGGTTAGGTAATCTAAACGTGAAAACTTCCGCACAAGACAGTAGCCCTTTCCAGAGCTCACACAATATAGATATCTCAATTATGAAGCGATTTTTCAAGGTATGTTCTCCATGTATTCTGTAATATACAAGGCATAGCAATGAATGATTAGAGTCTTTAGTTCTGTGGGAAGAATAATTCATATATTAATATAGTACTTAACGCTAAATGTTCCCAATCAAGTAATTATGTGAAAATGTTTGAAATGCAATACTACCTTTCTAGATATTTCTCTCTATGTAATCAATTCCATTACACATATAGCAGTGAGAGAACATAAGTGTATTTTTTAGTTCTGAGAGAACAATTCATATAATAGTAACAATAAATGTGCTCAATCTGATAATTGAGATGTGAAACAACTTTTCTAGAAATCTCTCTATGTATTCTTATTACACAAGCAGTGAGAGATCATAAATGTATTATTAGTTCTGAGGGAACAATTCATATAATTAAAATAGTTGATGATAGCACTGAATGTTCTCAATCGAATAAATATAAAGAAGCATCAATTACAGCTCTTTTAACTATTATTTAAGCCCAGTTGCTCATTTAACGGTCTCAATTATAACTAATCTGCCCTTTGATTTGTCTGTATGTTCTATAAGGTAATAAATGTAACTTTGTTGTTTTACACCTTTTTCCTCAGACTACAACTGATGCTCTATGAAGGAACCAGAGTGAAGGCTCCTGCATTCCCAATCTACTTCAACATGGAACAAACCCACCTCTCTATTGAAATTATCACCGATGTTGACATTTACCTAAGTTCTCTCAACTTAAGGTATAAGATGTAATCTTCTAAGGTATGTTCTCTATTGATTAAATTATTGGAAGATGTATTCAATATCAAGATTTTATTACAATGAAATATATTTAACTGATTAACCAATAACCAGTAACCAATGCAATTAAACATTAGTAAATCACACTTTATTAATAAATACATAGTATCATTGAAATATTTGAAGATTGTTGACGGGTTAGCTCAGCTGATCCGTTACAACCTCCCTCTACTTTTTGGCATATACTTGAAGGCTATACAGGCCCTATAGATTGGTAGTAGATGCTTTATAGCTAGCTCCTCTTCCCTCCGGACCTCAGGACTGAGTAGACGTGTAGTCAGAAGTACTGTATAATTTTATTCTTAAAATTTAACATATATATATTTTTTCGGAATTAATTTCGCGTAAAATTAGGAGAACAGAAATTTACAAGAAGTGTGAATAGCAAATATCCTGCGCCTGAGCAAGACGACAACAACGAGCCTACTCCTACCACGAGTTGACGTGTGTAAGGCGTGGCCTTCGAAGACTTTCACCTGTTGATCCGACGCACATACGTAAGGCCTATTCATACTATTTGTTTGTGTGCACCAATGCGTATTCTGTAACAGTTGTATACAACCAAACTAACCGCTTGGCTGTTGCTGCGCTCCGGATATTTCGAGACCAGTGACGAACACAGCAGCTGACAAAACGCCTTGTGTAATATTTAGAGAAAATATACTACTCAGTGTTTTTGCTCACTAAAAGCTCAAATATGCCTCTGAAGCGTACTCCGCCTAAAACGGTAGAATCACCAGCTGTTTTTAAAACACCAATTCAACAAGCTATACAGTCAAATGAGCCCCAGGATATCTCTGACTCTAATTCTGAGGTGCAAGATTATGAGTCTGGCTCGAGTATATCATTTACAAAACTACGTAAAACAAACACTAAGCGTAAACGCGTGGATCCTACGGATATTAGTAAAAATGAAGTTTTGGAAATGTTCAAACAGTTAAGAGAGAATCAAGATGAAAAATATTCCACGCTTTTACAATCTAGCAACGAGATAAAAGCTGCGATTGAATTCATGTCAATCAAATACGATGAGGTTTTAACGAGAGTACATACAGTAGAACAAACTAATAAAGATTTGACTAGTCGCATTAAGTTTCTTGAAGCTCAGTTGGAATTTCAAAATAGACAAACTAAAAGCACTAGCATTGAAATTAGAAACGTGCCTCAACGACCTAACGAAACTAAAAATGAATTAAAAGACATTGTCAAAAATACAGCTGAAGTTTTGAACATAACTCTAGAAAATTTTGAAATAAAAGATATATATCGCGTCAATACAAAAGCTACACTGAAACCTATAATAGCGGATTTTACTACAGTTTATAAAAGGGACAGTTTTATCATGTCGTTCAAAAAATATAACAAGGCGCATAATGATTCATCGCTAAATACTTCTAACATGAAGATATCGGGACCAAGTCATCGTGTTTTTATCTCGGAAAACTTGACCATCAAAGACAGACGTCTTTATTATCTCGCCCGTAAATTTGCCTCTGAGAATAACTACCGTTTCTGTTGGATTTCTTACGGTAAAATTTACCTAAGGAAAGAAGAGGGCGCAGCGGCATACAAGATCGGTGATGACGATGATATCGAGAAACTAAGGAACAAATGACTTTTAACCCATTATAGATCTTACTACATCGCGATGAAGGCTGCTGTAAAGTTTATATATCTGTAACCTCTACATATTGTGTTCTATAATGATCTCGTACATTAGAATCTTTTTTGTCTACTTGTATAAATTTTACATAATATATCCAAAAACAAATTTTACATATTACATAACACATCCACATATACATATTATACATCCTTACAAATATATATCAATTACACATTAAACCAAAACAAAACCACATATATACATTCCAAATATTCACAATTATATACTACATACACACAAAGATTATCCAATAATATATTATATTTTCTTCATTTCAAACACACACACTACGTACACGCACTTACTATATACAAAATTACCTACTTATATACCTACACCAGTTGCACACATAACTTACTGAAGCATTATTTATATTCTATTTGTTCGGTAGATATTACAATGTCAACATTATACCATAGCATACTGCGTAAAGTCATAAGTCGGCACATGATTCTTAGGTATACTCAGTTTTAATTATCATACACATAAGTACCCAATATCTCTTTCCTACCCATTATATACTAAAATTTACGACGTAACCAAAATATCGTGTTCATTTCTTACCTATTTATCATATTCTCACGAACATTGGGAACAGGATGTACATAAAAGTGTACAAGCTCGGGTCGCATATGGATACTTTTAGTAGATTACCCATTCATTATAAACTGTAAACATAATCATATGACTACGTACTCAATAAGTGCATACTGCCAAACATACGTGGATATGGATTACTGCTCGATGACTATATATATTGCTTTTTACCATGGTACAGTTTCTTGGTCAGACAAACACCTGTATAAAATAAATATTATATACGTTACTAACTTTGAACAAGAACAATATTGCAACTGGCCTGACTACATTGTAATCTTTTGATTATGGATAAAAACCAAAACAGCATCGTAGATTACCTGGATAGTACCGGCAATATTCCATGCAGGTTCACAAGCGATCCTTCGATGTGTTCAAACTTACTCCAATACAATCACAACTATTTAAGGAAAAAGCTGACAATATTGTCAGTAAACATTCGCAGTATACAGCAAAACTTTGATAAATTCCTTGTTTTCTTAAGTAGTTTTGACATTCAAATTGACATCATTATCTTGACTGAATGTTGGACGAAGAACTATGTACCGCCACCCTTGAAAAATTATATTATGTACTACACAAAAGAGAACTACAACCAGAATGATGGGGTAGTAGTATATGTCAGAGATCATTTTATGATTAATGCATATGAGCCGCCTATGATTGAAGGGAATTGTATGGTACTCGAATTAAACAATCTCTTTTCTATTATCTGTTCTTACCGTCCATGTTGCTTTAAAAATCCACATAAATACATAGAGTCTTTGGATAGTATTGTATCTAACTTAAAAATAAGAACTAATATAGTGCTGGCTGGTGACATAAATATAAATATTTTACCAGAAGCAGATAACTTGAAAAACTCATCAGAGTACTTAAACGTAATGGCTTCTCATGACTTGTTACAAGCTATTAACTTACCAACCAGACATAAGACATGCTTGGATCACTTTATGGTAAAATCACAGAATAAATGGCAGTCACTGGTATTCGATAAATTTACTGATCACTGTCCAATACTGTTATCAATGGATACATCACAACTTAAAAGGAATATGTCAGTTAAATTTAAAAGCACCATAAACCAAAATGCTGTAAAAGAAACAATTTCTAAACTAAACTGGGACGAATTTTACGCTATAAACGACACTAACTACGCTGCCTCTTATTTAGTTAATGCAATCCTATCGATTATCCAAACTAACAGTACTGTGGTGAAAGTTCCAGCAAAATTTAAATTTTTAAAACCTTGGATAAATACTGGCCTAATCAAATGTATTAGAAAACGTAACATTATGTAGAAACAATCTAAACTCTATCCAAACAACGACGATCTTGCTTCAAAATATAAAAAATATAGAAATATGTGTAACTTACTAATAAAAACACAAAAACAAAATTATTACAAGGAACAATTAGAAAACTCAAAGGGCAATATGAAAAGTACTTGGAAGATTATTAAAGATCTCTCGAATTACACAACAGAAAATGTCTCATCGAATCCATTACTGAGCCTAAAAAGTAACACAAAAGAGTCCCTGAATCTGGTTAACAAATATTTTACTACAATAGGCTCTAGTTTAGCGCTAAACACCTTAAATAAACTAAACAAATCAGAAATTGAGCTGGCAGCAAAGGTGTCAAAATCACAAGATTCGCCGTTAAACTCATTATCCTTATTCTTGACCGATGCGAAGGAAGTGGAGAATATTATATCAAACTTAAAAAGTAGTAGTTCTCCTGGACATGATCAAATTCCTACATCTGTAATAAAAACTTGCTCTACATATATTTCCCAACCTCTAGCTTATTTATGCAATCTTAGCTTTACGTCTGGAATTTTCCCTACTATACTTAAACAGGCCATTGTATGCCCAATTTTCAAATCAGGCGACAAACTGCTCCCTTCAAACTATAGACCAATTTCTTTATTATCAGTAATATCAAAAATTCTAGAGAAAATAGCCAATAAAAGACTTATGTCATTTTTAGAAAAAAACAATTTGCTAGCACATAATCAGTATGGTTTTCGCAATAAAAAATCAACTGATGACGCCGTATTAAAATTGACCTCTTTAATATCATCATACAGCGTGGCGCTTTGGTGTCGACATTAAATGAACACACAGGTAGGGTTACTGACCAGTATTCATACAAACGATGTGAGAAAAATAAATTCGGTTATTTAAAAAAAAAAATATTTTCTAACAAACTAAATCATTGTATCAAGCACTCGAATCAAAATCACCCTTTGCACTAGATTCATTCAACGACGTCAGTTGTGTGCGTGGTTTACTTTCGTACACATCGTTACGCAAACGTAAATCTGGCAACGTCGCAAAACCCCCGCGCTGCGCGCCGTTTGCAGATAGGTAGGTATCTCCAAGCGACGCGCGCGGCGTTGCAGCGTACCTCAGTAGATGCCGCCGCCGCGCCGGCCGAGAGGGGTAGGTACTAGGTAGGTACAAAGGCGCGATATTTCTGAACGGTCAAGTAGGTACGTCACGACAAAAGCTTCAATACCTGTTCATCACTAATAAATCGAATACCTACCATATGATAAAGATAAGAGCTAAACAAAATTATTGGCAGTCATAGGAACTGCCGATAGAAGTGAAAACTTATAACTCAGTATTTGATAGCTAACTTTGAAACTGCGCGGGTGAAACCGGAGGTCCTGGCCATTACCATCTAGAAAATACATCAGCCAGTGGAAATGCTAACGCATTTCTAGATAGCCAATGGCCATGGTCCCGAGTTTACCCGAAGAATTCTTATCATTTCCGAACGTGACGCTAGAATTCAATTCACAGCCCATGAAAAATCTGTGTATGACACGCCGCGATTTCACTTCTAAAAGTAAATAGGTAAATGGATAGGTACCTAGGTGTCTATTGTAAATTTGGTGAAACATTACAAAATGATTGCTTTGTAGTAGGTAATACGAGTAAGATAGGTACGTGTTGTCAGAATCAAGGACACCGCATAAACAGCCCATCAAATGTTCCCACTGCTGGGACTCGGGGCCTTCTCTCGCAAGAAGAGAGTTAAAGCCATAATCCACCACCCTGGCAAAGTGCCAGTTGGTGGATGGCACTTTTTCATGATTGGCACGTGACCTCGAAAGAGTCTAGGTAGGTACATGTCGGTTTTCTCACGATGTTACTTCAAGGCCACTTAGTAGATACTCGTACCAACAAAAAATATTACCTAGCGTGAAAGCTGCTGAACTAGTAGAGGTACCTACAACATTCTTTAAAAGTAAAACTAAAACATCTTCCCACGAATCGATTTTAATTTCGTAGAAAATGTAACCAGTAAACCCTTGATCAATGAACTCTTTCAGATAAATTCATCATAGTCAAAATCAAAATCAGATATTGTTTTAAGTCAAATTATCTATCGCATAATAGCTAAATTACCTAAGTATGGCGTTATGCGCAATAAACATTAGTACGTAGGTACTTACAGCTTTTCGACTCGAAGCCGTGGTAACTATTTCTCGGCTGTGTCGCAGCGCAGCGTTGTGGAGCGGCAACGCTTCGTTTCCATAGCTACGCGCGCGCTCGCTGGCTTGACGAGCGGCGCGGCGCGGCGGCTTCTTTGATATCATAGGCGCATAACTAACAGAGCCACACTGTTTTGGTCTAAATTTTAAATGCTCAACGTGACCACCACCTTCGCGAACACAAACTCTTAAACGGCGTTCAATGTTTGAACGGACGCTTGCCGTGGGATTTGTAGGGCATCGCCTAGTATTCCCATATCTTTCGCGATACCTACATTCTTATCGCAAGTGCGGCATTTTGATGGGCTTCTCCGTAAAGTAAAATCATGTCAGCATACTCAGCAGCAGTATAATACCGTGTGTTCGACATCTTTACTTAAATAAACACTCACAACACAAAAGTAACAACAAGTCGTTGTTATCGCTTTGACACTGAATCAAAATAACTTACACTAAATAAACAACAAAAAAATAACACGTAGGACACGTACTTAAGCGTCTTTTTCGCGAATAATTAAATTACCTAGCAAGCAAGTGAGAGTGGATAAACAACTGAGTGACAAAGAGACATGTAACTACGGAATTCCTCAAGGTTCCACGCTAGGGCCAACTCTCTTTTTGACGTACATTAATGAACTGTGCAAAATTAATCTACAGAGTGCTGATACCCTGATGTTTGCCGATGATACAGTATCGATATTCCATGAAAGTACTTGGGAAAAAGTGTATAATAAAGCCGAGACAGGATTGTCCCAAATCATATCGTGGTTGGAAGACAATCTACTCTCTCTAAATACAACGAAAACAAAATATATTTCATTCCGTAAAACTGACGCGTCCAAACCCCATACCAACAATGTCATCAAAGCTCACACATGCCCGTGTAATCGGTCTACCAGTCGTGTCAATTGCAGCTGTAACAGTTTGACTAACTCTGAAACGATCCGGTATCTAGGAATAATAATTGATAGTAAACTAAGCTGGGCAAATCACATCACGACCGTTTCAATTCGAACGAGAAAACTAATACACGTTTTTAAATCGTTAAGACATGTTGTCAATCAGCCTCTTCTCCTGCAGATATATAGATCATTAGCAGAATGTGCTATAGGCTACTGTATTTCCTCCTGGGGTGGTGCAGGAAAAACTAATATGCTAGTGGTAGAGCGTTCACAAAGAGCCTTACTAAAAGTTATACTGAGCCTCCCATACAGATTTCCTACTGATGATTTGTATAGATGTAGTGGAATGTTATCAGTTAGAAAAATCTATGTTTACCACTGCATCCGCAGGTATCACAGAGATATTGTTCCCACTCTTCCGAAAAACATAAAAAGGAGAGACATGTGTCCTGTTCCTCCATATAATAGTCAAGTTGGCTGGAGGAGTTTTTATCACTTGGCGCCGATTTGGTACAATTTACTCAATGATAAAGTAAAAATTAAACGCCTACTGCAATTCAAATTAAAAGTAAGGATTAGAGAATGGTTGTTGGGTCAAGACTACAATGAAATAGAAAATGTGCTAAACAAATTTCAATAATCGTATCTCAAGCGGGTATTATGTAAATCAGATTGGATCACTTTTATAACTTATAACGGATAACTACATCCGTGATTAACATACGAGAACACGCACAAACACACACACCTCTCTCTCTCTCACACACACACTCACCCTCTCCCTCACACGCACACACATGCATACACACACGCACACACCATCGCAAACGCAGTATATCATTTATATATATATATATTTATTTATATATATCTATATATATCTATATTTATAATCTTTACAAATACGAGTATGTATATGTCAATAGAGAATATTATACACTGTATATTATTTAGAACGTTAATATCAAATTTGAATTATTCTAGTACCTAATGGAAGACACTGCCTTTTGCAACACAGTCTTTAGAACTAAAGCAAAAGGTAGGGAACTGAAAATATTGTAACAGCTTACTTGGTACCGAAATAAATTATATTTTATGTTTATGTTATGTTTGGTTGCCATTGTAGTAGTGCTGGGAATATGCCATCCAGCCCTGCAGATTTGAAAGGTTTGAAACTTCTCAGTGCCCATTCTATTCTGTCTGCAGTTACTATCTTGATAGCTACTTCCCACTCTTGGGCTGTGGGTGTGCTACAGTGCTCTTCTGGCCACTTCCTGGTCTTCTGTGACTTGACATCCAGGGAAATGGGCTTCCAGAAGTACTGTATTGGTTTCATTGTCTGTGTTAGTGTAAGTGCCGTCTTCCTTTTTTAGGGATCCGAGAAAAAATTTCTCCCCTTTAGATAGGATTTTCTTTATTCGCGATTCGAAGAAGCCCTTTCGTCCGGTACGTTACCGCTCCCAGATTGTTCCTTTGGTGCAATAGAAGCCGCCGCTGCGATCCATCCGCCTCGAGCACCTCTCGCGTTCCGTTTCTTCTTCATTTGGCCGGATGGTGGTGGTGGTGGTGGTGGTAATATTAGTGGTGGTATGTGTGGTGTAGGTTGTGTTTGTACCATATCTTTCAAGGGGGACGTTTTTGTATCGCGCTGCGTTTCCGCTGCTGCGACGTCCGTACTAGTGTTTGGTATGGTTTTAGGCTGAAGTGCTACCCTTCTTTCACGCCTGGTGGGGCGATTTCGATCTTGGTTGTCTTTCGGACCCTTGTTTTTCTTGCCTGATTTTGTGTTATTGGACCCCCTTTTGCAAGGGCGCTTTCCAGCGATTAAGGTCCATTGTGACTCAAAGGCGGTTGTGTTGTTTTTAGGTATGGCCTCCATGAGGCCGGACAAATCCAAGCTGGAGCTTGGTTTGAGCACAAGTCCCCAGAGTACGAGGGGCAGATCGGGCAAGGCCCGATGAGGGATTCTCCACTAGCGGTGCTAGTGGTACCCTCCTGGGGTAGATATTTTTTATTTTGTGCTATTATGTAGTGTATTATTATTTCGACAATTATTTATGTACATAAAGTGATTCCTTTCCAATTTTTTTCAGTATTGAATACCAGAAATAAAATAAGTCTATGTCTATGTCTATCAAAAGCGGAGGAGTTTATGTTTTAATTAATAAAACAACATACAAACAAACAATTTACATATTTATTTAAAATAGTCGTTATTCTTATAACATTATTTAATAAACAAAAACAAATCCCAACACCCAATATAATAATTATTAATTGATCACTTATCCCAAGAAAACTTCTTATTACTTTAAAAAAGTATTTATGTGCCTTGCACTATATTAAAAATAATGGCTTAAAAAGTGCCAAGCTTATCTTTTTTATAGACGCTTAGGTATGGTATCTAAAAAAGACTAGTGATGTGACAAACGTAATAAGAAAACAAATATTTTTTCAAATTATTATTATAGGTTAATGCATATACAAGGTGATGCAGAAAGGTGCAACAGTATTTATGGTTGTTCATCTAAGATATTAAGTTTTGAATCAAATATGAATATGAAAACTAGATGCCCGCCCCGGCTTCGCCCGTGGTATATTATATAGCACTCATCGGGATTGGATATGTACAGGTACATATCCAACGGTGAAAGAATGACTGAAATCGGTTCACTCATTCCTGAGAATATCGCTTTCAAACAAAAAAACCTCTTCAGCTACCTGCTACGCCACCTGTCGAAAATTGGTCGTACCAACTCAGATTTAGAAAAAAAAATAGCAAAAGTTTAATTACATTCTTGATTCATGCTCCGCTTCAATTAGTAGCGTTATTTTCTATAGCCTATAGCCTTCCTCGATAAATGGACAATCCAATAGAAAAATAATCTTTCAATTCGGACCAGTATTTCTCGAGATCCTAGCGTTCAAACAAACAAACAAACTCTTCAGCTTTGTGATATTAGATTAGACGTGAAAGCTCAACATTTATTTCCATACAAAGTTAAAATTGTATTGTGTTATTTTATTTGACTTACCCTCAGTGGCCAGATCTCGGCACGGATTTTAGTACAACGTATCGGCGTCGGGGGCAAGGTCGTTGGTCAGCTCTGCTAATAGACCAGGGTAGAAGCCTTTAAAAATAATAAAAGTAAAAATAATACGTAAAAATAATAAAAATAAAATTAAAAAAAAAGATAGTAGGATGAAACCCATTAAAAAAGGAGGAGAATATTATAAAAATGAAAGGAAAAATAATTTACGGGCGATGACCTATGTTTTCTGTTTTGTGGCTTTTAATAAAGAGTTGTTATATTGTTGTATTGACGTGTAAATCTATTTTTACAAATAAATAACTTTGAACTTTGTACAATATTTGGAGAAAGTTGTCGAATCTTCTTTAAATTATATGCGTAGATGCATATTTATAACTATATTTAGATAACTTAGATACCTGAGTGACCTACGAAAAATTTTAGCCCATCAAAAGGTATTTCATGGAGAAGTGGGGAAGGGGCTAGGCGGGTCTGGGTCTTACTACATATGTACATACCTACTATTTCGTAGAAGCTGTAACAACCGTTACTTAGCCTAGCCAGTATTCGAAATACAGTACAGTATACAACATCGTTTATAAAAATACACGTGCATGTACATGGCATATTATCACCTTCAAACTTGGTTGGGTGACGAGCTAACATCAACAGATTGGGGCTGGAAGAAACATAAATTTGGAATTATGCCCAAATTTACACATAAGGAATTAATTCCGGAAATATTGCTCAAAATTATTTGCTGCAGATGTGAAACTGGATGTAACAGTTGTTTAAAATGTGGTTGCCGAAAACATGGTTTGAAATGCAAAAAAAATATGTTCAAATTGTCATGATTCTGAAAATTGCTCCAATATTGAAGAAAAAACCTACGAGGAAGTTAATGATTCAGAAGAAATTGTGGATAAAGAACCAACGCAGTCTGGAAATAATATTTGAGAAGAAAAAGGTGACGAACATTTCGAAGATCTATTAGAATCGGAGAGGTTTGTCGAATCTAACCATGAAGAAATGCCATCAAAAAGACAAAATAAGTAATTAGAATTGAAGATAAGGTATTTATAAATGATAAGATTAATGTGTTTAAAAATATATTGCTGTGAATAACGTAATCAGAATAAAGTATCTACATTTAATAGTACGATTTACATTTATATTTATACATAATGAAATTAAATTTTCTACGACATAAATGTAATAAGCATTAAATAAATCAACTTTTTAAATGCAAAAAAATTGCAGCAATCACATTTGTTAGATGAAATTATTTATAATGATTCAAAAAAATGTTCGAATACGAGTTATTTTTCGATTTTTTGCATTTTCTGAGAAAATTTACTATGGTAACATTTTTTTTTTCACCATCGGAAAGTAGATAGATAGATTAACTCTTTATTGCACTTAATTTAGTAATAAACAAAAGACAAATAAAACAAAACAAAATAAAGTAGCAATTGGAGACCTTATCACTAAAAGCGACCTCTTCTAGGCAACCATAGAATGGAATGAGAGATTTGCGAATATGGAGGAGGGGAAGTACAAAAAAGGAGTGGTTGATACTTATATTATGTACATCTACAATTAAAGATAAAGTAGTTTTAAAAACGAAAATACCAAATAATACATTAACATAATTACT
Source organism: Ectropis grisescens (assembly GCA_017562165.1). Taxonomy (NCBI): domain Eukaryota; kingdom Metazoa; phylum Arthropoda; class Insecta; order Lepidoptera; family Geometridae; genus Ectropis; species Ectropis grisescens. Next base: position 11,157,365 of record CM029781.1, on the reverse strand, counting down.
TACATAATAACTTTACATCCTAATATATAAATACGAACATAAGAATATACTAATACATACAACAATGAGTTTTCGATATATAAATAGTTATTAAACATTATTTAAACAGAGTAACAGCTTCAACTGGGTAATGACTGCGACAAGTAGATTTCTTTTACTTGGTTTTTAAAAATAACGTACGATTGAGCTTGTCTAGTGGTCACAGGCAAGGCGTTCCACAGCTGGACAGCCTGGAACGCAAACGACTAGCCGTAGAACATTTCACCACGTGCCGATGGTATTTGCAGTGACAGGTTAGTTTTTGATCTAAGAGGCCGAGGATGGGCAGTGCTGCAGAAAGTAAAAATGTCTTTTAAATAGCCCGGAGACAAGGGGTTGAATAGTACGTTATATACAAGAGACAAAATATGAGCATTCCGACGAAAGCGAATGGGGAGCCACTTGAGCTGCATACGAAACTGAGACACGTGATCATATTTGCGTAAGCCAAATATAAATCTTATACAATAATTTTGGAGGTGCTCAAGTTTATCTAGCTGATCTGCTCTGAGATCAAGAAAGCAAACGTCTGCGTAGTCTAGGATGGGAAGAAGAAGAGATTGTGCAAGCGCAACTTTAGTAGCAGTGGGTAAAAAATTGCGGAGTCGCCTCAAAGATCCCCCAGATGCAAACAGTTTGGAACTGATAGATTTCAAGTGAGGCTCCCAGCACAACGTGCGATCAAAAACACGCCAAGGTTTTTGACAGATTCACTGAAAGGTATTACGACTCCGTTAAAGACAACTTTTGGAATGGAAGACCAGTCGACCCTGGATATCATATAGGGCCTACCAATTATGATTGCTTGCGTTTTGGAGGGGTTAACATTTAATCCGAAAGAGTTGCTCCAGCAGACAATACGTTATAGATCTGCATTCACCATGTCTATAGCAACGTTAATATCAGAAAATCGAGCTTGAGAGTAAAGTAGAGATTTCAACGAACAGAAAACATATTGATGGGTGAATTTTCGATTGAAAATTAGTGTGCTTTTTCGATATTAATTCAAAATAAGGCGAAAAAATAAATATTTCTAATCAAATAAATTACAGTGTATTTGGGACATAAAAAGGTAAGTTTTCAACAAATTACGTGAAAAAAAATTTTTTTAAAAGATAATAAAAACCCAAAAATTGGGAAAACCCGTAAAACCCTTAAAAACTCACCCCATCCCCCTTCCCGAACTCAGATCGCCCGTAATTTATTTTTCCTTTCATTTTTATAATATTCCGCTCCTTTTCTAATGGACAACCAACAATTTTTTTTTTGGTTTAAGAAATTATCAACCCTGGTCTACAAGTGTTGAAACTGGTCAATTTTACGTCAAACTTTGACTCTTATTATCTCGTGATCTACCGTGCTGAGGGGAAAGAGACCTTGGCGATGAAATTTTCATCAGTGTTAGAATGGACTGTTAAAATATTGTTGGGGGAAATCCACCACGTATATATTATATATATAATAAAATGGATAGATAAATAAATGTAATTTTAGTTTAAACTAGTGGAACTCAGCACGTTGTACACATTTTTCGCTATTTTTACGCCTTTTTCGTCCCGAGCTAGCAACAACAACAAGTATACATAAGGTCGTATTTTCATAAGACTGGCAACACGCGACAACGAACATAAATCTATTGGTTGGGGAAAAAGTCATTTCGCATTATTGTATGTATTATGAACAATAAAATCTCTTTGGCTATATGTTTGTATCTGGCTGGTTTTGGTATCATTAAAAGTTCAAATTTTAAAGAACAAAATTCCAAATTCAAATTAGGAAAAGGTGTGAATTTTATTTGTTTTCCGTGCTGTCGAGATCATGAGTCGAGATGCACTCATCTCGAAAGTCAATCTAATGAAAAAATTCGATACATTTAAAAATTTTACTTCAAAAAATGTAAAAACGCAACGCAAGCCACGAAAAAAATTTGCAATGTTTACGGACCTTGTCTGTGAGAGTAGCACGAATTTGGTTTAAACGTTTTCATTCCGGAAATGTTGATGTCAAGGATGCATGCAAAAAGTAGAGCAAGATGAGCATATCAGTAGTTACGACGTAGCTGAAAAACTGGGAATTGACCACAAAACAGTTTTGGCGCATTTGAAAAAACTGGGTCAACAAAAAAGCTCGATATTTGTGGAACTGGGGAACTCAAGAGCTCACTGAAAGAAACGTAATGCACCATGTACTCATTTGTTATTCTTTAATATGACGTAATGAAACCAAACCATTTTTTGACAAAGCTGATAACTGGTGATGGAAAGTGGATAACGTAAGACAAGAACGTGCGGAAAAAAGTCGTGGTCAAAGGCCGGTCAGTCTTCACAGACTGTGGCGAAACCCGGGTTAACTCGTAACAAGGTGATGCTGTGTGTGTGATTGGAAGGGCATTATTCATTATGAGCTGTTACCACCAGGCAGAACCATCAATTCTGAACTGTACTGCAAACAACTGATGAGATTAAAGCAAGTTGAGAGAAAGCGGCCGAAATTAATCAACAGAAGGGACACCCCTTCTGTTTTTCTGTCTGTTTTTCATAATAGACTTGCTAGACTTCACACATCTTTAGCCACTCACCAAAAATTAAGAGAGTTTGGCTGGGAGGTATTAATGCATCCACCGTATAGTTCTGACCTTGCACTTCCAGATTTCCCCCTGTTTCGGTCTCTTTAGAATTCTTTAGGTAGTGTCAGGTTAATATCACGAAAGGACTGCCAAAACCACTTGCGGTATTTTGATCAGAAGCCCCAAAATGTTTATAGCACACAAGATGGCCAACAATTATAGAACAAAATAGTACCTACATGCTTTAGTTAAATGTGAAGAAACTTTTTCCTCTACATAATATTTATAGAATTATATCTCCCGCGTATTTATACCTCCGCGGTCCGTCTCCCGCAGATACATACGTAAGTACTAATACTAAGTAAATAGCTATGCTAGGCGTTTAGTTCCTACTTTATGTTATTGTTGAAAAAACATGCACCATGCTAACATAAATGCGAAATATGATTTTTGTACCCTACTTATTCATTTAATCATTGCTTTTTTGACTGTCTGCGGAAATTCGGCTCTTTATAATATTAAATGGTATCAGTGGATTAAAGTTCGGACTAATGATATGCGATGCGTTATGTGCTTGTTCGTATCCCCACAATGACATGGCTTCGCTGCATTCCTCCTGAAACAAAAAGTACAAAAATTACAAAAGTGTTTCACTTCTAACGAGTGATGGGACGAAAAAATGATGTACTTGGTTCATAATGTCAACGTGCTTGTATCCTTCTAATATATTTATATACGAGTATATATATAAATCAATGCCACTTGTCGTTGTAAGTAAACTCCTCGTAAACGGCTCGACCGATTTGAATGATTTTTTTTGTATACGTTTGGGTAGGGCCCTGAATGGCTTAGATTCACAAATCACCCCGGCAGATGGCGCTGCAGTTGGTATCTAGGTTATTATCCGAGCGAAGCCGGAATGGGCGGCTAGTATATATATATAATATACATGAATTGCTGTTCGTGGGTCTGGGTAAAACTCCACAACGGCTGGGCCGGTTGGCTGATTTTGGTTTTGAAATATTTGTCGTAGCTCTTGAAAGGTTTAAACTGTGAGAAAATAATATGGAAAAGTTACGAAGAAGATAGTAAAAACAACAATTTAATTCTCTCATACAAACTGTTCTACATAATTTCCAGTCAAACATTTGACGTTACCGATCAAAATTTTCAGCCAATCGCAGATTAAGTAGAGAGTTTCCAGCCAATTTAGCGAAACGAGTTTTATTCAAAGAGATTAATTAATACAAAGAGTATATAACTTTTTTTTGCTGTGTCGCCGTCGGCGTCGTACAGAAATCAGATTGAAAGAATACTTAAAATTAATAAGTAATCCAACCTTTTTTTATAATATTTGACATTTAACAACCAAGTATATTTTAATAGGTAACATTTGACAATTCATCAAAATTCGACAACGTAACCTTGTAACCGGCGGCCCACAGATTTCTAAACAGATGAAACCTTCGTGAACGACAGTGAGGCCAGTAATTAGTTATGTAGGTATGCGTGGCAACTCTCACCGACAAATTACTCACGTTGGTGTGCGTGTAATGTTCCCAGTCTTAAGAAACAAATTCCACTATCGTTATCTTAGCTTCGGAAATCTTCGCGTATAATAAACACATATATTATAATGTTAAAATAATTTATTACAACACCGATTATATATTATGCAAGGATTTCTTGTTATTACTATTTCCATCACATGAAGTTAAGAATTTTGTACAGAAAATTCGGAATAAAAAAACAACGCCGAATAATAGTAAAAGTCATGTGTGTGTTTTTATTTTGAGTATTCTATCGGAGCTTTTGTGAAATTTTGAATATTATGCTTGACAAAAGGTGGCAACTACTCATTTAATATCGGTGAACACAGGAGGTGCAGAGAAGTTTTGTCAACTGATTTGATATTGGGGCCAGATCATTCAATTTGTTTACTATCCAATCTTTGTCTGGACGCGTGTCGCAAACGAAAAGTTCACCTTTTCAAAATTGTTGATACAAACCAACGAAAACCGTCTAAGAGTTTTTGTAAATCAGTTAAACATTATTCACATCGCCGCCCAAAGTTCCGTCGTCCAAGTACCAAACGTTTAAATTGGACTGGAGACGTTAAATGATAGAGCGAATGGTCAGGGCGAAGTTCGCATGGGCGAAAGTTCACCAAGTTGATAGCCAACGGAAGATAGCATAGGATTGATTTGATAATTTTGTGGGTCCGTCATAACATTGCCAAAGAAAATTGTAGAGGTCAAGAATTTTATTCTTCACTTCGGACAACGGGGCTCCACGATCAACCAAATTAAAGGCGTTTTTGACGTCCACCATTAACAGCCCTCTCCCCAATTTTGGACAAAAAAAGTCAGGACATAATGAATAGCAGCCTCACGTCCACCCAAGAGCAACGTTTTATACCTACAACCCACCTTAGCAGCAAGGCCAGTATTTGTGGAGCCAACAGCGATTGGTCTGATCCCAACATCTTTTGTGGGTAAGTATGTACGCACAAAATAGCACCGTATAAAACTTCGACAACGTCACTACTGACTGGACCAGATAACATGAGGTTAATTAAAACGATTAGATCTCTCAAAAGAAATCGCCTACAGCTCCACTGTACCTACTCACAAGTATTAAAAAAATTACTTCATAACTATAGTTTTCATCAACACTATTAGTGTTTGTGCGAGTACAACAAAAAAAACGGAATTTAATGGACTGTATGAATTTTGATTTGAAATTTGAAATATGTTAAACGCGATGTGTTGGCCAATACGAAAGGAATGTTTAGAACTAAATAGGAAATGAGCGGCTAGATTAGTTCTTACTAGGAAATGGATGGATGCACAATAAATACCTTGTTTCATTTGTTGGAGTTCTTCAGTTTCAACTTTTCAACTCAAACCGATTTTAGGCCTGTTATCCAATCCAAGCGAACAAATTTGAGTTTGGTAATTTACACATCACAGTCTTCACACACGAACGTTTGATTGTAGAAAGCAATTGGCTATAATTGACGACACAAATTATAGTTTTAAAGCGAATATATCCGAAAAGGTGATTGGATATCTACAAGTTTTCACAGCGAACAAAGTCCATCGAGAGAACGCGCAGCCATCATTTTTTTTCTATTGTTACAAACTGCCACGACGATATTGCTTTCCTTCTCACTCAGGTGTCTCATTCATTGTGCGGAAAAGGATGGAAGAATGGAAGCATCGAATTAGCCAACATGCAATTTATTTTGCCAAAGTGTTTTTTACTCCGAAACATTATTTTGGCGCGAACATTCTCCCGGCTTGAAGGGTTTCCTTCAAAAAGATAATAAAATACTATGTATGCAATGAATAATAAGCTACTGATAATAAAACTAATTACTAACCTAAATTATAGTTCTAACCTAAGCGCGAAATCTACCGAGTCTACTGATTAGGCAAGGGACAGAGACGTACAACCGGGCGAAGATACGATCCGGTAGCGGTCTTAACACGAACTATACGAGTTACGCCATCAGCACCAGGAAACACCTCTTCCACAATTCCTAGAGGCCAATGAAGTGGTGGAGCATTTTCGGCAGTATGTATCACTACCGTTCCGACAGTAACTAGGTTAACAGGCGTGTTCCATTTTTCACGAGACTGCAACGTGTGTAGATATTCTGTCCTCCAACGCTTCCAAAATGACTGAACGAGCTTGTCTAACAGGTCATGCCTCGGAAGTAAATGGAGTCTATCCTCTCGAATCTCTTTCGAGGGAAAATATTTCAGAGGAGTTAGAGTAAGAAAATGCGCTGGAGTTAACGCGAGTGGTTCCGCTGGGTCGCTAGAAAGCGTACGACACAACGGACGAGTATTCATTACCGCTTCAATTTGGGCTAGAATAGTGCTCAATTCCTCAAATGATAAGATTTGATCTCCTATAACGCGATTTAATTGAGAAACTTGTAAAGAATCTTTAGGCGAAAACCGAAACAAAATGCGTTGAAATCTACGATCACAGTCGCGAATACCAATCCACAAAAGCATTTGACGTATTTCAGCCCACAGTGCTACACGAAATAAGCGAAAATTAATCAAAATTTGGTACATGTTGCCTTGTACATTTTTGCCTATTATAAAGAATGTCATAAAGCGAGACGGACGTGCTAGTGCTGGCACTGCCATCTAGCACGACGCGCTACTTCGATGTGACCTTATCTTCTCGAATTACCCCGTGATGTGGGATAGTATATGATTCTAATTCTATGGTTTTGTCTGTTTCTGGTGGCGCGACCAATATATAATCTTTATTTAAATATTCATCGTAAGCTTGCTTTAAATTAGGCGAGTGCTGCATTTTCCGTTCCAGACAAAGAATGCGCATCTTGACATTTCGACGAGAATTTCCGAGGGCTTGGACATCGCCTTTGAAAGGGAGCGCCACTGTTTAGCGCCCGTCTTCGTCGCGAGTGGTATTGCGAACATAAAACTCTTCGCAATCGTTATTATCTGAGCTGAAAATAGTCGGAACGCTGACTTCTTTCGGCTCCCCGAACTTACGGACAACGGATTCTATAGGATCAACGACGCAACAGAAGGAAAATGTCGAATAGGCATTATCAAATCGGACGGGTGCGGCACCAACGATAACATAACCGAGCACGGTTTCTAAAGCACATGGCGATGGCGACGCGGAGTTTGAGCTACCTCGCACTCTGCCAGGCAACAGAAGATGTGGAAATAATGAAGCTCCAATCAACATTTCAATATTTCCAGGAACAGCGTAAGTATTGTCTGCCAATGGCAAGTTATTAAAGCTACCGAGCGTGGATGTGTCAACCGAAATCGTAGGTAGACTTTCGGTGACCTTGTCTACAATCAATGACTCCATATCATAATATGTATTTCGATCGAAACGCGAGAAGAATCTAACATTTTTCGAACCTTGAATAGTCTTACTAGACCCTCCTATTCCTTTAACAACTGTACAAGAAGCCTTCTGAGTATTGAATTTGAGACGATTACAACACTCGCGAGTAATAAAATTACTTTGTGATGCACTATCTAAAAGCGCTCGAACACTGTGTTCCTTTCCGTGAGCGTCAATAATAATTACTTTTGCCGTAGCGAGTAAGACAGTAGTAGGCACATTTGATACCGAGCTATTGAATGTACAAAGCGAGACCTTTTCGGTAGGCAAAGTAGCGGGCGCGGGCGGAGCGAAAGAAGAAACCGAAAGATGTGCGGCGCCAAGTGAAGACGACGACAACGGCGGAACAGTCACCGCGAGCGACGAAGGTTTGCTCACATTGGATGCGGCATTATTATTTTCAAAGTGAAGCATGGTATGATGCCTATTTTGGCATTTATGGCAACGACCATTTGAGCGACAGGCCGAGACACGATGCCATTTACCTAAACAATTAATGCAAAGATTGTTAATCTTCACAAAATCATAACGTTCATTGGAATTAAGCCTTTGAAATCCTTGACATTTAAGCACATTATCATGTTCCGATTGACATAGTGAGCACGCGGATTGTAGATTGGATCCTTCCGATGAAGATGCGGTATTAACGTAAGTATGTGTTGATTTATCAGGCTTCGATGCCACCTCCGGTCGACGGTAGGCAGCCTTCTTAGTAGATTCTTGGTTTCCGAACGACGACGTACGTTGTAATATTTTAATATGATCGCGAACGAACGATTCGAGACTTTTGAAGGACGGAATATCGGTGCCACGATTATCCATTTCAAAAGCGCGTGCGGTTTCTGGATCTAATCTTTTAGTGCGAGATACAAAATAAAAATCGTCCAGACTACTGAGCTTGAGATTTTGAGGGCGGACACTGAAGTAGCGAATTTGTCGAGAAATAATTCCAAGTTGTGTGTGCTGGCACTAGTTAATGGTTTCAAATCGAATATTTGATCTAAATACGAAGTAGCCAGTAGCCGCTTGTCCTCAAATTTACTAATTAGTGTATCAAAAGAAGCATGTAATTTTCAGCGGTTGGATTAATACCAGCACAGACCGTTCTTGCCTTACCAGATAATTTACCGATCAAATAATATAATCTTTCCGAGTCAGTAAGCGACGGGTTGTTATGCACCATGGTTTGAAAATTAGCATAAAATATCGGCCAGGCTTTAATGTCACCATCAAAGTCTGGAATTTGGATGGAGGCAACCGAGGGCGATCGCCCTTTGTTGTTGGCCTCCTGGTTTTATGTCGGAAGCGGGGACAATGACCTTGACACACGCTTGATACGACCAAACAAATCATCAAAGGAATCGAGTGCCTGATAATTTACCACGAACTTGGGATTTAATTCTAATTCGAGTGAGTTTATTTTATCCAAAACATTTTCAAAATTAATGCGTAATTTATCAATAGTTTCGATTTCGTCCAGGAAAGTTTCTTTAGTAACCTCCCTTGAAAGATCATTTGTACGATCAGCAATCGCTTGGATGCGAGCGAACATCGCGTCCCTCTTACCATAATTTAATTTTAATTGCGCCTCAGTCATTTTGAATTTCAATTAAACTAGCAGCAAGCAAGCGAAATTACCAAAATATTACTGTAAATTGAGTTGGAGAACAGAACTACAGAATAATAAGAACGTACGTTATGTATACCTACTCACGCAGGTGCAAGCGCAACAACGAGATAAAGTTATTGACGAAACTAGTACCTATACAAATTATCTACCTAACCAATTAACTAGTTTTGCGGGTTTATGAAAGAAAGTACCTAGTTAGTGTTACGCCCACTAAGTATACTAAAATATCCACCGAATGAATTTAAGCGAGTAAGCGCGACTGTGCGAAACTATAACGAGAGATTATTTACTACCTACAATCAGGCGAGTAAATAATGTGCGATGTGAGAAATCAAAGAAACAAAATACCACGATAACTATATAAGTACCTACCTGCAATAGGAGTTACATAAGCGAAATTAGGTACCTATTTGAGATTGTGCGAAATATGCTATTTAAGTATCCAACTACCATAGGCAAACTACTTATGCGGGGTTATACGAAATAGCACGATAGCTATATAAGCATTTACCTATAGCGGACAGTTTACTTATGTGAATTATGAACAACGAATACAACCTACAATGCACCTACATTGATGTAGGTGCCTATAACGGTACGCTTACGTTTTCATTTGACATTTATAAGTAAATAGTAAATACCTACCTAACCGTAATAACGTTTTGCAATTAGCGATTATCAGGTACTTATCCGGTTCGTTACGGACCAAATAATGTTTGTGCGAGTACAACAAAAAAAACGGAATTTAATGGACTGTATGAACTTTGATTTGAAATTTGAAATATGTTAAACGCGATGTGTTGGCCAATACGAAAGGAATGTTTAGAACTAAATAGGAAATGAGCGGCTAGATTAGTTCTTACTAGAAATGGATGGATGCACAATAAATACCTTGTTTCATCTGTTGGAGTTCTTCAGTTTCAACTTTTCAACTCAAACCGATTTTAGGCCTGTTATCCAATCCAAGCGAACAAATTTGAGTTTGGTAATTTACACATCACAGTCTTCACACGAACGTTTGATTGTAGAAAGCAATTGGCTATAATTGACGACACAAATTATAGTTTTAAAGCGAATATATCCGAAAAGGTGATTGGATATCTACAAGTTTTCACAGCGAACAAAGTCCATCGAGAGAACGCGCAGCCATCATTTTTTTTATTGTTACAAACTGCCACGACGATATTGCTTTCCTTCTCACTCAGGTGTCTCATTCATTGTGCGGAAAAGGATGGAAGAATGGAAGCATCGAATTAGCCAACATGCAATTTATTTTGCCAAAGTGTTTTTTACTCCGAAACATTATTTTGGCGCGAACAATTAGTATTTTTATAAACACTAGTAATGACGTGGATGTGTTAGGTATCGATTCACATTAAATTAAAAAATTGCGATTATAAAAATAGGGTTTAAAATAGAATAATACAATCTACATAAATAATTTGGTCAACGAGTATCTTCAAAAAAATATAATCTATTTTACCTTAACTTTAGGGAAAATAATTTCAATTTAGTATAGCAACACTAACCAATTTTCGTTGAGGTGTTGTGTTTCTATTCATCAATCGAAATGAAATCGCCTAAATTATATAAATATCAGTAAAAATATTCAAACTTTACTATGAAATAATATTCCTCTTTCCTTTTCTTATTTTTGGGAACAATGTTTGCAATGTTTGAAGATTGTGTCTTCACATGCATAATCTTTAACAAAACTTAAAATCACACGGGACTCCCGTACGAGACGGAAGTCCGTTTCGTACTGACTAGAGTTTGTATTTGCTTTGGCATTTGATATTTGCTTTCTGGACCTGAGGATCTGTGCTCCGAACGTTCCATCTGCCTTTTATTTTAGAAATCTGTGCAGCGGGCATAAAATAATATATTTTTTCGTTTTGTTAGAACTGCATATTGCTTAATTTTTTTCTATTACACTACACTATTACGTTTATTATATTAATGACTGATACGAGCAATTTTACAATTTGTTTTCACTTATAAACCATTCTAAACATAACCAACAATTTCTGATCCAAAGAACTGCACGTCGCTACAATGTTGCGTTAGTCAACTTTTTTTGTTTTTAACCACTAAGGATGTTACCTTAAAATCGTAAGCTGATAACTTGAATCGAATGTAATGATTACTTGTGAAGAAATATAACCCTAAAATTAATGACCACGTTGTGACTATAATAAAACATAATTACATTTATTATTCTTTTATTAACTAATAGCTTTTACCCGCGACTTCTTCCGCGTAAAATAAGTATTAAGGTAACTGAGGGATTACATATTTACTTGAACAGTTGTACATCCATACAAATTTACTTTTACTAATATTAAAACATTTTTGGACCTACAATTTCATAAAAATCAGTTCAGTGGTTTAGGTGTTAAAACTTAACAGACAGGCAGACTTTCACATTTATACTATAAAATAGTATGCATTTTAAGTGACTAGCTTAAAATTTTACGGTTTTCAACATTGACGAACTTCCATATAAACTTTTATCCCCCATTTAAACTTCTATTTCATCCCCGTACGATTTGAAATTACAAAATTACTAGAACAAACCTTTATACCACCTTAACCTTTATTAACCTTTTAACCACTTCAAGTGTTAAATACAAAGTTCCATGGTTTTATCTTCAACACTGACGAATTTCCACACAAAACTTTCATCTCCGTTCAGTTAATTAATAATTAAGAACTCGAAATTACAAAATTGCTACGCGAAGCTTATTAAATAGCGAAGCGATTGCTTCGCATCAAGTGTCTAGATACGAAGTTTCATGGTTTTATCTTCAACAGGAACGAACTTTCATATAAATCTTCCCCCATTTAAGCCCCCATTTCATCCCCATACAATTCTAAATTACAAAATTACTAAAACAAACACATATTTGCTTCGCTTAAATGTCTATATACGAAGTTTCATGGTTTTGACTTCAAAAATTACGAATTTCCATATACTTTCACCCCTCATTTCAACCCTTTTTCCGTAATAAAATGTAACATATGTCCTTTTTTGGAATTAAGTCTATCTGTGTACCAACTTTCATTAAAATCGGTTAAGTGGATTTCATGCTTAAAACTTTGAAAATTACGGAATCTTCATACAACCGTCCATCCCTTGTTTCACCCTCTTAAGGGTTGAATTTCACAAAACCCCGTCTTAACGAGCGTCTGTGTGCTAAAAGACGCTCCATGCAAAATTTCTGAGTTTTCGTGAAGAGTGACCTTTCGCTTTTATATAATACTAGATGCCCGCCCCGGCTTCGCCCGTGGTATATTATATAGCACTCATCGGGATCCCGTACATATCCAACGGTGAAAGAATGACTGAAATCGGTTCACTCATTCCTGAGAATATCGATTTCAAACAAAAAACCTCTTCAGCAACATGCTACGCCACCTGTCAGAAATTGGTCGTACCAACACAGATTTAGAAAAAAAAATAGCAAAGGTTTATATTCAATGCACAGATTACTGAAATTCAATGACGCAATCTTTGACACATGCTGTCATGTGTCATGTCAAAGCACGAAACGTACAAAAGCTCTCAAAAGGGGAATATTTTTCCCGATTTTGTTACATTCTTGTTTCATGCTCCGCTTCAATTAATAGTAGAGTTATTTTCTATAGCCTAAAGCCTTCCTCGATAAATGGACTATCCAATAGAAAAAGAATCTTTCAATTCGGACCAGTACTTCCCGAGATCCTAGCGTTCAAGCAAACAAACAAACAAACAAACAAACTCTTCAGCTTTATAATATTAGTAAATATAATATAGATAAAGATAAAAATACAAAAAATAATTGTGAGAATAGACAATATTATTGAACATAATTAATAATTTATTTGAGTGCTTACACCAATGATGAAGATGACAATACTAACTGTTGTTTAGATAATGCTTAATAAATGCATTTTTTTGTTAAATTATGGACTTGTCTTATATTGCTCCTCAAATTTACGAAAAAAATAATTATTATGGGGCAAGGATTTGCCTGATGATTTTTTAAATTCACATATTGGTGTTTCAAGTCCGTATCGATTCATTCACTTTAATCGAGGTTTTAACCAGGTCACCTCACTATGACGACATAACTGACAAACGTCAAATGTTACCTACCTATTACAAGAACAAAATTAAAAATTTTGAGGTAGGTTGTGAAGAAATATTTTGTCCGACATTTTGTGGAGGCTGCCATCTTGAATCGATATTAACCAAACATAGCTAAGAACACCCGCACGGGTATTAACTTTCAAATAAAAAAACCGCATTGAAATCGGCCCCTCCGTTTGAGCTCTACGGTGCCACAGACAGACACACACACAGACAGACAGACAGACATACAGACAGACAGACAGACAGACAGATAGACAGATAGACAGACAGACAGACATCGACGTCAAACTTATAACACCCCTTTTTTTGGTCGCGGGTTAAAAATGGCCTGACTGTAATATCCATGCTCTATGTCGTAGAAAGAGAAAGACATAGATTTGTAAAGTTCATGCTACTATAGACCTTCTCGTTCTTCCAATTTCAAGTAAATTTTAATTCAATTTTCAATTCAATATTCAAAAAAATATTAATTTACATTTACAAATGACTTGGGTCATGTTCTAAATACAATTTTATAGAGAAGAGATTTTATTTGATACTAGCTGTACCCTGCCACGCTTCGCTGTAGCACATTGTGATTAAAAAATTAGATAAAAACAATCCTTGATGCGCATTATATATCATTGTAAAATTTCAGCTCGATCGGTGTAAACTTTTTGAGTTTTTGAAGCAAGTACACAAACCAACTTAACATTTTTATATATAAAGATAAATAATTGTACTTATTTATTACAATACAAAACACTTTATTGGCACCACAAACAAAGTTGACAACAAGTAACATATTTATAAAATAACAAAACATAATGGGCACAAAAAGGTGATCTTATCGCTAAAAGCGATCTCTTCCAGATAACCTTTTGATTCTTGAGGAAACTAAATTTGTACAATTTTGTAAGGTAATTTATTTAGGACGAACTTATTTAAACAATAAAAAACAGGAGAATAACATATTTATGTCAAATTGAACTTTACATTCCATATTAGTAAAAGTCTTCCTGTCAGATTTATGCAATACTAGCAGCCCGCCCCAGCTTCGCGTGGATATTACGGGTACGGGATGTAGGTATAGAACAAACATTTTATCCACATATGTAATTAGATAATTTTAACAACAGAGTTCAAACAGAAAACTAATTAGTAAAAAAAAAAAATATTTAGCACAAAGATATACCTACGTATTTGGATTTATTTAAACAGAAATTATTGAATAAATATTTTACTATTCTGCAGCCGGTGCCATGTAAAACAATTATTAGAGGTGAAGCTTATATTAGTAGGTATTTTTTTGTTCTTTTTTCGACATTTGTATATTGAGAACATTCGTAATATGTAAATAGTTAGGTACCTATTATAAAATATTTATGCAAGAAATTTTCAGTGTTTTATCTAAATAGTTACTTTGATACTTTGATTGTAATTCGGTAACTATTCATATATTTTTCTACAACCGTAATAGGCATGTCGACTCATTTTTGATTTAATTGCGACCTAGGTTTAGTTTTTTGATGGTTTGTTCTTATATCTTTACAAATAAAAAAAAATAGTTACCCCACTACGCAACTTGTAGCTAGCTCAGAATCATCTCGATTTCGACAACATATTAACTTTTAGTTTTCATTTCGTTTGTTGATAATGATATGCCTCATAACAATATCGTGTACCAAATAGGCATGACGACTCATTTTTAACCGACTTCAAAATATGAGGTTTCTCAATTCGACCGTATATATATGTTTTTGATTTAATGTGCCATCAAAAGGCTACTCAATAACTGAAACATAGGTGAAAGAATTACTTTGTTATCTTAAAAACTTCCCGGGATATCACGATTTTAAAAGCACAATTTTCGACTCTCCCAAAAACGCTTCATACAAATCACTACAGAAACGTGACGTCACATTGCCGTATTTTCTATGCGTCGCGCGTAAAGTTTGTATGGTAGCTATATTAAATATTGCGTTTAGGAAACTGGTTTCATAACAAAAGTAACTTGAAATTGAATGGGTTATCCAATGGTAAATACATTTTCTAATAATTTCGTACTTTTAAAATGGACTTGCCCATCCATCTTTGAATGATCATAAAGTAAGTTAAACTAAAAAATATCAAAATTAAAATTGGTACATATTTTATTCTATTTAAATACTGTCATTATAAATATCAAATAACTTAATATAATTGCAGGACCTGTCGTCACGCCTATTGCCGTAAACCGTGGTGTTTAAAAAATCAAAATTTTACGATTTTAAGTGATGGGTAGATCTAACAAGAACACTTCTTGAATAAGGATAAACTAAATATTGAATAGGGTGAATGGCCTACACGACGCGACGGAAGAAAGAAACAACGCGATTACGATACTTTAACGCAGTCTCAAATTGACGCATTGTCATAACGTGGTTGTCCTGTGTAAGATTTTAACTTTAGTACCTATTCTTTTTGAACTTTGATGCAAAAGCGGCGGGGTATTAGAGGCACAGAAACTTCAAACTTGACGTGTCTGTGTATCGCCGTGACTTGGTCTGGGTCCCAGCCTCAGTTACTCTGTCTTATTGTATCTAAGTGTTTCTGTGTGTGTCTCTATGTCCCTCTATCTCGTCTCCCTGACCCTCTGTTTCTCTGTCTCACAGCATCTCTGTCACTTTTCTCTCTGACTCGTTTTCAGTTTGTCTCTTTGCGGGTACAGGCACGGGCATACAAAGGACGCGCTTGACTAGTACAATACTTCACAATGGGAACTCACCCGGTGTCAGATTTGTGACTTAGCCAGAGAAAAACCCGGCCACTGTGATAAGGACGGAAAATCAATATCTCTTTCTCTTTTTTCACAAGGAATAGACAATTAAACTATCTCGTTTCCGCAAATTGTGACGTTACTTATTGTGCCCCCTTTGCTCTATGTCGATCGATATCTCAGACACAGAGTGCATTCTTCTTTGTGAGTGACGATTACTGCTTAATATACATATTATAAAAATTGTTACTGTGGGTTATTCCTAAGAGATAGACACATACTATTGCGGACTTTTTTGCAGACCTTTTAAAATTTTTACAATATTGCTGTACATACCCATACCCAACAGTTACATGCCATACTTTACCAAACTAGAAACGCTAATATTACCTAGCATATACATATCTACTAAAAGCCGCTATGTTTGTAAAGAAACGCCCCGACTTATTCTTTTTCAATAAAAGTACCCGACACCAAACTCCACTTGTGGCACCCGAGCCAAAGCTAGAATTTGTAAAAAAAGGCCCCGAATACATGATAACAAAAATAAATAACACCTTGCCTAATGATATTAACAAGAACAAAATTAATAATTTTGATTAACCCCCGACTACCTCAGATTTGTTATCTGTACAATATTCTACTAGTGAAGCCCTTTCAATTGATACCCATATTAAGGGAGTTGTGAAAAAAGAAATGTATTTCGCCATTTTGTGGTAGCGGCCATCTTGGATTTGAAATTTGTCATAGTGCAAAGTGTTCTACTAGTGAAGCCCTTTCGTTTGATACCCATATTGAGGCAGTAGTGAAAAAAATAATGTAAATCGCCATTTTGTGGTAGCGGCCATCTTGGATTTGAAATTTGTTATAGTGTATAGTATTCTACTAGTCAAGCCCTTCCATTTGATACTCATGTTGAGGTAGGTTGTGAAGAAATATTTTGTCCGCTATTTTGTGGGGGCGGCCATCTTGAATCGATATTAACCAAACATAGCTAAGAACACCCGCACAGATATATTTACCTTCAAATAAAAAAAACCGCATCGAAATCGGCTCATCCGTTTGAGCTCTACGGTGCCACAGACATACACACACAGGCAGACACACACTGACAGACAGACATCGACTTCAAACTTATAACACCCCTTTTTTTGGTCGGGGGTTAAAAATGCGGGTTCATTACCATCATCACCAAAATAGATTTTTAACCCCCGACCAAAAAAAGGGGTGTTATAAGTTTGACGTCGATGTCTGTCTGTCTGTCTGTCTGTCTGTCTATCTGTCTGTCTGTCTGTCTGTCTGTCTGTCTGTCTGTCTCTCTGTCTGTGTGTGTGTCTGTCTGTGGCACCGTAGAGCTCAAACGGATAGGCCGATTTCTATGCGGTTTTTTTATTTGAAAGTTAATATCCGTGCGGGTGTTCTTAGCTATGTTTGGTTAATATCGATTCAAATGGCCGCCTCCACAAAATGGCGGACAAAATATTTCTTCACAACCTACTTCAATATGGGTATCAAATGAAAGGGCTTGACTAGCAAAGTACTATACGTTATAACAAATTTCAAATCCAAGATGGCTGCCACCACAAAATGGCGAATTATATATTTTTTTTCACTACTACCGCAATATGGGTCTCAAACGAAAGGGCTTGACTAGTAGAATACTTTGCACTATGACAAATTTCAAATCCAAGATGGCCGCTACCACAAAATGGCAAATTACATTTTTTTTTTCACAACTTCCTTAATATGGGTATCAAATGAAAGGGCTTGACTAGTAGAATGTTGTACAGATATCAAATCTAAGGTAGTCGGGGGTTAATCAAAATTTTTAATTTTGTTGTGTTAAAAGTTAAAATCGCTGTTAATACAAAAATGTTACTATAGTATAACCGAATACCTAGATAACTTTAGATATAATATATCCCACTGTGAGGGTATTAGTATTAAAAATAAAAATAACTTAGTGTAATATCTGTATATAGGTACATATTATGTAATATTTATTATCTACTTATGCTAAGATTGTAACTGTACAACTTCGGTATAATTGGTCGAAGCTGTACAATTTTAATATTAGGAACAGGGTAAATGCTTAGCTTATTTTGTCAGCTTTGTACTATTATGCAATAAATGATTGATTGATTAATAACAACATAGAAGGTATATATATATATATATAAATATTATATATACATATATATAAAAATACATAAAGCTACTGTAAAAAAACTTATCTGTAAAGTCGGTTGGTTACGTACGATAGTTGAACGTGACAACGTCATAACAAAGCATTGACAGATGCGGCGCCACCGTACATTGAACTTAACGGGACCTAATGGGCCACGTTTTCATGCATGCAGTTGGCGTTCATCTATTCTTTATTAGACGTTGTCACGTCCATACAAAACTACTAATACTATATTTCCTATTTTAAAATAAAAAATTGTATGAAAAAAAACAATAGTACCTGGATCCGATTGATGTCATTAAATTTCGACGTCTTTATCCACTTGAATGGAACATCCTTTGTGATTCTGAATGTTGAAAAGTGTAGAAAGTTTGAGACCGATGTGTGCGTCCTTAAGAATTTATGAACGGAATCAGCGAACTCTAACCCGAAAAAGTTCAGCAGCTCTGCAGTTGACTCCTCCAAGTTGAATGCTAAATCTTCATAACGTAGAATCCTGGAATACGATTAGTGTATCGGTCACTTACATATTTTATGTACATGTTGCTTGTTTGTCGGGGTTTTCAAGATATATTTCGGAGGATGTGCATATGATGAGGATCTGCTTATCTACTCGTAATGTCGTTCCATGGTTGATGCTCAAAAGACTTAAATGAAGCGAGTTGACTCCACTTTTAAGAGAATCTAAACTGTGGATTACGTTGTCTGAGTGGATATTCTCCGACGAATATCATCTAGATCTCGTCAAGTCTAGCATGAATCGATTTCTTCTACGTCAGCACGCTCCATACTAGTGGTGGTCCGTCATTGTGGCTTAGCATCAGGTGAGATGGTCAAGTGCAAACTTATTTTCGATAAAAAAAAAGAAGCTGATTGTTTTTATAATGTAAATACTGTACAGAACTTAATTACGATCAAAGTTATTATTTAATTACATCGTCATTTCGTCAGCTTTACAATTGCCGTGGTCACGAGAAAACCATGCATATGCCATCGCGAAAGTTTAAAAACAACACTGGTTGTTCTGATACAGAAATTTAAATGTGTAAGTAGGTACTTTTAATGGGAGTTGTTAATAGATAATTTCGTTTAATCGGGTAGTTCGGTATTTACCACAAAGTTGCTGTTTGTCCATCCTAAATTAATACATTTAGTCACCCGTACAACTTAATGAAACGAAATTCGTACTTACCTATCAATATGTATCAAATTTCTAAGGACTTTATTATGAAATAAGTACTGTGACTGTGGTGGCTGCTTAGCACTACACAGCGTTAGTTAGTCGTGGTCGTTATGCGGCGTCAATAGTTACAATAGCAGTATTTTTCTACTACAGCCAAAAACCGCTATCGGAGCGCGCAATATCTAGCTATTCTTACTAAACCAGCTACAGACGAGTAACTCGATCTCGCGTCGTAGCAACGTGACGGTGATGCCACATACAAAAAGTTATCGTTCAAAACCGCTATGGAGAATAACTAAAAACCAACCTAAAAACTATTTATTGGAATAAATAGTTTCAGAAACCGCTATTACCAGCAATAGCAATCAATAGTTTCGTGATTGCCAGAACGCGTAATAACCCATAGTTAGTAAACGTTAGTCACCTTGAGATATAAGATGATTTATCTCATTGCGCTGTATTATCATTTCACTGGAAACAATTACCAATTTTCTTTGACAATACATTGCTGCTTGTAGATAAATAGCTAGTATGGTGCTCTCCATGCTGACTCTACAGAGTGCTACCACTAAATGATCTGTAACTATCATTATTACAGGTGAATCAATTTTCTGCAAGTGTCTAACTCCGTGTTTTTTAAACTCGAATCTCTTTAGGGTCACAGCACACTAGCTACTTTTAGCATCGGCGATCGGCAACTTAGTCGCTTTTTAGAAGTTAAATACGACGACCAAACGCTGCACACCGCACGCTTAAAAACACTAAACACGGGGATTGAGTCGCTTCTCGGAAGCGCAATACAACGACTGAATGCTACATTTTGCACGCTTGTATCTACAAGTCGCATTATTTAGCATCTGCTGAACAGTGCAGTATTACGCAAAATTTTAAGTTTTAAACTCAGATTGGCATGACTGGTATGAGCAGGCTTATCATCGTTTTATGGTTGACATTGCAAAGACTCACACGTGATTCCGATGCAGCTTTGATATTATCTGTAAAATGCGCAATTTCGATGCTGCGATTTAACACAAAGAGTCGCCAAAATCACAGACAGCATTTAAGCAGTTGCAAAATCATCGATCGCAGATGCTAAAAGTGGCACGTCTGCTAAGACCCTTAAGAAAGTGATAATTTATCAGTATTGTTATAAAAAATTGTTTCTTACTTAAACTTATCAGGATATTTATTTTGAAATTCCACAGCTGCTTCATAGTCGGCCACCATGTCAGCACACACTACACCGGCGTTTGAGCAGTCTGGTTCTCTTTTGTCGAAGCAAAAGTCCTTAATGGTCCATCGAGACATCATCACTCCACGAGGGTCCCGGATTAATAAAACCACTTTCACGTTCAACCTTAAATTTAATACCATTATCTTAGATTTTCTGTAGAAATAGTCTGGTTACGGTTATGGTGAGCGAAAACGCTTCTGCGTCACAGCACAGTAATAAAATATGTCAGTATTATACAAGTAAATTTGCACGAAACAGCTATGAAGGTTTAGTTCCGCGCATCTATAACAAAATTGATGCTAAATATATAAGACCAAATCACTAAATAACAATGAGTGTAAGAAAATAGTCCGGAAATGGCTAGATGACTACGACTATGATAGTCTAGAAAATATGTTGGCTAATTTAGATATTTTCTAATCTGGACAATTAATACTGAGATAATAAAACACACGTATAATAGTACTCATACCTATATACGTGATGTCGGTAACGTCTCAATTGTTTGTTTATTAATAACTGTTTCTTGTTTATTGATATTTTTCTGTTGTTAATACATTGATATTTTTCATCTGGAAATTATTTGTTTAAAGTTTTGTAGGTATGTTCTGTTAATTATATTATGTTCACAATGTAAAATAAAAGTTTCCACCAGTCACCTACAATTATTATTAAAAAACAATGAAAGTACAAATACATATTTATGCATTAATACTCTATATCATATATTTTATTAAGTATATCATATGATCACACACGCATACACACCTTAACACACCCACACACAAACACATACACACACATCCACATCCACACACACACATTCATATATTTACTGATTGGCCATGGGAGGAGCCATTGTCTTCCGAAATATAGTTACGACTAGTTCGGAGACAATGGGTTCATATCGAAATTTGGTTAACTTTTTTAGAATGTAAAAATAAATATTTTGTAATTTTGTAATTACGCCGTACATTGACACAATAAGATAGATCGTGAATTAAAATTTAACGAGATACCGATATCTAGTAATGGGACCAGAAAGGCGATATAATACGTAATAATATGTCCAAAAATACTCAAAAGTACGATTACGAGAAAATTAAAAAAATTTAATCAATTGTTTTTATTACCTATTATATATAACAAAATTAGTTTAATCTAAGAAAATATTTATCCCACAAAATACATAGATTAAAAAAACAACACAGTAATATATAATAAACACACAATAATACTAATGAATGGGTCGCAAACTCCCATCGTACAATGATCGTCTAGAATATTTTCACGTTACCTCCCTTAATATTCGTCGTAACTATATTGATCTTCCACTGTTGCATAAGATCGTCAATTTTTCGATTGACTCCCCAACCCTTCTTTCTCTTTTAAATTTTAATACACGTTTCCGGTCTCGTAATCGTAATTTGACAAATTATTCTTTTTATTATACGTTACTAGCGGCCCATTCCGGCTTCGCTCGGATAATAACCTAGATACCAACAACAGCGCCATCTGCCGGGGTGATTTGTGAATCTAAACCATCCAGGACCCAAACGCATACAAAAAAACATTCAAATCGGTCGAGCCGTTTAGGAGGAGTTTACTTACAACTAAAAGTGGCAGTGATTTTTATATTTATAGATAGACTGAAAGTTTGTCAAATAAGTACTTTGAGATAAATAACCAATTAGTTACTGTTTTTTTGTATAATAATCAATTCACTACCGTATTCACACCTTAAACAGCATCTTGGCTCACCAGGGAGATAAAAGTCTTGATGAACAAAAAGGTGGCGGCCAAAACGCGTTATAAGATATAACCTACTGATTATAACAAGACAAAGTACGTCCAGACACGTAAACACTGCAATAAGGTATCTAGGGATCAATGCTTAATTAAGAAATTCTTAGGGTATCTAGAAGTACGTATCATTCTAAACGTTTAACTACTT
This sequence comes from Ectropis grisescens, assembly GCA_017562165.1. Taxonomy (NCBI): domain Eukaryota; kingdom Metazoa; phylum Arthropoda; class Insecta; order Lepidoptera; family Geometridae; genus Ectropis; species Ectropis grisescens. Next base: position 11,134,788 of record CM029781.1, on the reverse strand, counting down.
ATTAGTGTACTTAAATTCTATACTGACATTTTTTAGTTAAATAATGTTTGTAGCGAAAGATCACTTACTCTATATCATCCAATAAGTTTTTAGCAACTGGTACCCTCAACCGATCCAATTTCATCGTGTGAAAGGGACACAGCTTACAATACTTCCCTATGAAGTTGGAATTGAAACAAAGTTCCCGATTATTGTTACATATTTGCCAAAACCGACGATTGTACCGAAACAGATACATCCCTTTCAAATGGATTTTCGAGAATTCCAAATATTTCTTGGCCTCTGTCTCTTTAAAATCGCATTTCAATAAGCTGTTGATTAGTTTGTTGGCTCTGATGGCTTCAGTTGGTTTTCTTATTTGCCTGTATTCGCCTAATAACATCAAAGGCTCATATAAATAGAAAGATCCAGGGACAGAACTGATCAAGTCACCGAGAAATGAAGATCCCGATCTCCAAGTAGACACAACAATACTTCTAACTGGAGTTCCTCCCGCTTCCATAACCAAATCTTCTAATTTCTCAACGCCTGAGTGTGAGAAATTATAATTCCAAGTTTCAATACGAACTGATTTACGAGATAAATCTAGTAAAACATCATCGTAACTTGATTTTAAATAGCTCTGTGTGACGTTCAGTTGGTAATCAGTGAAGCAGCGGTATCTAACTACAATGAGGAAAACGCAGACACCAAGCCCGATACAAAGAGATTTAAGACTAAGTTGACGAAACATTATTCTAATCTTGGATTAGCATACAGTTACAGTCATATAAACACTATTAACAAAACTTTGCAGGAAGGTTGAAAAAAGAACAAAAAAATTTTTAGATGAATAAATATTTGCTAATTTAAATCACGAGTAAATTGCTATATAAGCGGCACACCTAAATGATTTACGGAAACTGAATTTTTGTAGATTATGTGTACCTACTTACTTAGTGATAATAATATCTCGTCAAAAACACAAATGTGAAATGAGAGTCAAGTTCAATAAATAATATAATAAATGGCTTAGTTGTTGACTTCGACAACAAAAGAAGTGAGAACTAAATGGCTGCCAAGTTCAATGATCAAACATATAATTTTTTATTAGGTTAGCGCATATATCTACGTGATTTGTATTTAACTGATGTACTCTGGAATGGCACACCCGGCTATTAAGAATTGCTTTCAGCGATACAGCCGCCTGTTGTAGTTTCTCTTTGTCTGCAAATCTGTTTTACTTTTGGTGTGAATAATAAAGAGTATCTATCGAAAAGGAAAGTGGTGAATGTAGAGAGGCAGCCGGCTTTTATGCCTTACGTCAAAGGCATCACGGATAAGGTGGGGACATTATTAAGAGTAATAAGAATAATAAATAAATTTATTTTCGTTCTAACATTGTGGCTTTATATGATAACTTATTAAGTTAAATAAACTAACATGCATATTATTAATAGTATCAAATTGTAACCCTAGCTCCCACACTAGGATCCCCTGTGTTTGTGGGAGCTAGTTCTCTTCAGTTCTGCTTATTTCCATGTGTATGTGTGTGTGATGGTGAGGGAGGGTGTCTGAGAGTGGAGATGTGTGATGTTTGTCGATGTGTGGGACTGTATTCTATCTTTGAGTGAGTGTGTATGTCCATATAATTATGTGAGTGTGTTGTGCCTCCGAGGGTGTATATATGCATATGTGTATAGAGTATTCTATTAAAACTGTGTGAACTCCCTTATCAAGGATGACGAGGCATATTAGGACGCCGAAAGACGTGATTACATGTCAGACTCCAGGTATGTGTATAAGCTAGATTGTAGCTTTGGTAGGTCTTATATTGGTCAAACAAAGCGTACAATTGCTGAAAGGATCAAGGAACACATCGCCGCTGTAAAAAATCGCCAGACACAGAAATCTGCGATTGCCGAGCCATTTGATTGATGCGGAAACTGGTCATTGGATCGAGCTCCACTATTCGAAGATTTTCTCCACAGAACGTCATAATAAGCAAGAATAGTTCGGGAATCCTTAGTAATTAAAAAACATCGTAATTTCAACCGGGAGGATAGTTTTCGGTTATTGGCGTCCTGGTATCCTGTATAAATGTACGCATCGCCGAGTGAGTTCGGAGACGCCTGGTGATACAGTTAGTGTTGGTAACCCTGCGAGTTTTGAAGACCAAGAGAGTGTAGAATTTTCAGTCTTCTCGTGACCACGGCGGTTGTAACGTTGCCAAAACGTCGAGGTAATTAAACAATGTAATTTTTCTCCAAAACTACTTGTCCAATTTTGATGTAGTTTCCAGTGCTAGGTTAAGGGTTAATTAGTTAATGTTCTTAGATAAGTATTACGCGTCAACTCACCAGGGGGCGCTGCAGTAAACATTTATGGGCAAATCAATGTTGCCAATTTTCTCCATAGCTAAAAGCCCGATTTTGATGCAATGAAATGAAATGAAATGAAATTTATTTATTCAGTTTAAAAAACATTACAGTTACATGCAGTTTTCAGTTTTAGGTAGGCGATGACAGTATAAGTCGGAACATGTTATTGCCCATCCTCGATAATAATCCTTCCCGCCCTGTGTTCCATTTTTAATGATTCAGTTCTAAGTGATGTTTTTTCTTCTATCTGGAAGGAGCACAAATTTTGCTTCTACCTAAAAAGTCAAACACTAAATCCTTTTCTGAATTTCGTCCTATTTCTATCCTTCCTTTCCTTTCCAAAATCCTTGAGCGTCTTGTCCACAAACAGTTGAATTTCTTAATAGACAAGATCTCTTCAATTCATTCCAGTACGGTTTCCGCCCAGGGCATAGCACTTTTTAAAGTCGCCGACGATATTCGCCTGGGGATGGATGACGGTAAGCTAGCTCTTTGTTCTAGCTCTGTTAGACTTCAGTAATGCTTGCAACGCCGTCAATTTTAACATTTTACAGTGCAGCAGTGCTACCCTCAATTAACAAATCTCCACCGGTAATCAATTAGTTTCGGAGTTATTTACGAGGACGCAGGCAACGGATTCGCCTAGATGATACCTTTTCTTCTTGGTGTAATACAACTGCTGGTGTCCCTCAAGGCGGTGTTTTATCTCTTCTTCTTTTTGTTATTTTCATAAACACTATTTCTAAGCATACTTCGTCCTACCACCTTAAAGTAGATGATCTCCAAAGGGCATTGTTTAAACTGGGCTATTCGTAGACAACATGCTCTTGATAATTTGATTTGGTCAAAAAATGTATTTATTTTGGTAAAGTTATTATTTTAGTACCCAGATTAATAAACTAAAAGTTAACTATATCAGTATTTTGATCTTTATTTCCAAATTCTCAACCTATTATATTGCCAGTCTTTAAGCTTTGAATAATATGATTTTTTGTCTCAAATAATATCGATTTCTTTAAATCGATAAATTAAAAGTCACATTTTAACAATTATGCGTGAATTAAACAATTAATATCGTATTTAAGTTGTTTTTGTTTTTGCTTCACAACGCCATGAGAAGCAAAATCATCTATTAATCACTACACAGTATAAAACAAAGTCGCTTTCTCTGTCCCAATATCCCTATGTATGCTTAAATCTTTAAAACTTTGCATCGGATTTTGATGCGGTTTTTTACTAGATAGAGTGATGGAAAAGTAAGATTTACATGTATAATAACATCCATTAAGTAGTGGAGAAATACTGATATTTTTGAGGTTTCTAATGTGATGTCGTAAATAATTACATTTTTTCCGCTTACATTGCAAACGCAGGCTTATCATTACCTACCTACGAGATTTATCAAAATAGTGTACTAAGTATCGTACACATTGAAAAGGAATATAGGAAAAGGATATCCACAATAACAATTTTTTGTCATTTGCTTTTTACGACAAACAATGGCTAATTTTCGAAGCGATTTTAACCAATACAGCTTTAATCCTTATCCAATTACATTTCTTAAATACATTGTTGATTTAATATATATCTATATGGCCCTTTACAGAATATGTTTTAAATGAATATTTTCGAAGATAAAATATGACAGATTTTGAAAATTGCGGGATGTAGCGTTTGCGGCGGTTGGCGTTAGTCTTCTTCGATAAATTATCTATGCAATAGAAAAAAATCTATTCGGACCAATTTCCCGAAACTATGCAACAGAAAAAAATCTATTCGGACCAATTTCCCGAAATCTTAGAGTTCAACCAAACAAACAAACTCTTCTGCTTTATAATCCATATAACCCACAATAACCACTTTTATTAGTACTTATATTTAGTATCATTGCACCTGTACGAAGCCGGGTCGCTAGTGCTGAATAAATAGTAAAAAATAATTCCGTAGAGCAGTATGAATAATCATCTACCCATTTTAACGACTAACTTGTGAATATTTTAGTTATTATTTTAAACAATAGCCACCATAATAGAATAGTATCGATTTTATCCACACGATCACTATCGATTTTTTTAGATCGATATTTTTACAATGGCACGTCGATACAAAATGCGTAATTAGTTGTCAGCTGTTTGTTTATGTTTTGTTGTGTCACGTGTTTGTGTGTTTCGTATTTGATATTGTGTTTTGATTTTTGTTTTTGGTTGATGCAAAATGCATTCAGGTCCTAGCTAGCCCTCGGAAATCGATGGCATCCTCCAATAACAACTCTGACCCACCAATGGTACAAAATGTTGTTAATTTTGCGTTTTATATTTGTTGAACTTGGCTCTCATTTCGCATTTGTGTTTTTGACGGGATATAATTACTAATTGTCCAGAGATTATTTAAGACAATTAAGGAACGAATCACTTATTTTCCATTAAATTTTCAAGAAAAATATAGCCGCGAAAGTTGACTAAGTATCTGGTTCTAAAGTACGCGTCAAGACGAATTAAATGAGTCCAAACTCGACGGGGCTATGTCGTTTAGTTACTAATTGCCTATGAGCACCTTCTAGCTCCATTATCAGACCCTGGTTTCCATCTAACCCCAAAGTACTTCTCAATGTATGAGAAATTTGACAAGTTAATGTGAAATAGTTTTTGAGTTAAGAGGAAGACAAAAGTTGCTCCAGTAGTTCGTGTAATATTACTCTCTCACCAGTTTATTACCCGACTGCGCGACGCAAAGGAGTGGTAATGTGTTTATTTTCTCTACAAACTTGGCTTTCCATACTACCGTGAGTCTAGATTCAAATAGCTTTTTCCGTATCGTTGCGCGCGAGTTAAAGATAACACATCGTTTATTTAACTTCTCGGGCGCCCAGACGTCAAATGTCACAGAATCGATAAGCGCCCGGCCCAATTTTAGCGTATGAGTGCAAGTTGGCGGGCAGCGTTAAATCGCTGTTTTCGATGTAAATTTATATAAGAAAGCTAATAGATATACATATTATATTCAGACTCTACGTAAAATTTGCTTTATTATTATATATTATTATTTATTATATTGCGCCTAAATTACGCTAAATACATTTCCAAAAGAAAGTATTTAAAACTAGCTGAACCCGCTACTTCGTTCGCGTAAGCAGATAGATGAAACGGACTTATACATTAGTTGAAAGTACATCAAAATATTTGGATAAGTAGCAATTGAAAAACCGAGTGAATTTGTTTTTCCACACAAACATTTGTTTAATTTTATCATCTTTATTTCTCTTTTTTTTAAACAAAATCAAACATACTTAGTAAGGTTTCGTAGTAGCCACAGATTTCTAAAACAAATCTGTGGTAGTAGCGAATATAGCCGTAATTGAGAAGTTTGTAGGATTTTTATAGGATACATTATGAAAAGTCTGAAGCTGATGTGTGTGATCTGATATCCACTTATCTCTTTTTCTCTAGCTGTTACCCGCGACTTCGCCCGCGTAAAATTTTGAATGAAGCTTTCAATATGAATTTTTTTTTTGAGTTTTAATGTTACGCAAGGGAAATGTTAATGTACCTATAAATTTAATTGTAACACAGAAAAAGAATCAAAGAACGAAAGAATCCAAATTCGGCATCAAAATCATTTTAGCAGCAAAAACTCATTAGTACAATTTAGAATACCAGTAACGCCACCTAGTGATGAAAGAAAAAATACATACCACAATAGCAAAACATTGATTTAAATGGGCTTTAGTGCTTTAGATTTAAACTGACATTAGCGCCATCTAATAAGAATATAACGTAGCTTGTTATTTTGATTGTGCACGCAAAGCACCTGTATTATCTATGCCAAAACGGGTGCATATATTTAATATAATATGGAGTTAAATGAAAATATACACTTATTACCCCGTGTGAAATTTTAGACTCTAAACTATCTGCGTTTTGTATGTCCAACCAATTTGTTGTGTCGTTTTGACGTTAATATTTGTTTCCTTAGGGCCACAGATAGGGCCTCATACATACCTCCATAGGGCCAATGCTTCTATTCGGGTTGATAGGTAGTATATGTGGTATTTCAGACTGTAAGTTATCTCTGTTTCAATTTTCTACCAAATTTGCTTAGTATTTCTGACGTCACTGTAACCTATAAATAACCGATTTGCTATTTTTGAGTACAAACTAAGTACGTGTGTTTCGAATTCCTTCCAAATGTTTGTGTTCAGCCGTTCCCACGTTGTCCTGTAAATATTATGAATGTCAATGTTTGGATGTTTGTTACTTAATCATAGCGGAACGTATTTAGTGATTGGGTTGAAATTTGAAATACCATTAGATTATAGTTTGGAAGTTCACTGTTGGTCTCATAACGAAGCTCAAAGTCACACAGCGAGCTATGGAGAGAGCTATGCTCGGAGTCTCTTTGCGCGACAGAATCCGTAATGAGGATATTCGCAAAAGAACGAAAGTGGCCGACATAGCTCAAAGAATAAGCAAGCTGAAGTGGCAATGGGCAGGCCACATCGCTCGCAGAACTGACAACCGATGGGGAAAAAAGGTTCTTGAGTGGCGACCACGAACCGGGAGACGCAGTGTTGGACGGCCTCCCACTAGATGGACAGATGACCTCACAAAGGTCGCTGGAAACCGCTGGTTGCAGGTTGCGCAGGACCGTTCGTTATGGAAATCTAGGGGGGAGGCCTATATTCAGCAGTGGACGTCTTGTGGCTGATGATGATGATGATGATAGTTTGGAAGAACACATAGGCTAAACATTGCTACTTAAGCTAAGCCAAGATATAATGTGGTTCAAATTTTAACTCAATACATTGAGCCGTTCCAACGTAATTGAGCAGCAAAATTTTAAATATTGGCATATTTATATAATATTGATAGGATAGAATTTTATAAAATTTTAGAAAAAATAAAACCGGTCAATTTCAAGTGGGACTCGCGCGCGAAGGTTTCCGAACCACTAACAAATAAACGCTTTTAATTGTATGGGGAGCCCCCTTAATAATTTATTTTATTTTATTTTTCTTAATTACATTTAAAGAGAACATAAAACTTAATATTATGCGAATAGTTAAAGCGTCTGTGACAGGTACGTTATTAGTATCGAGCAAGAAACGGTAAAAAATATCAAGTTGTATGGGAGCCCCTCTTAAATATATATTTATTTTATTTTTAGTATTCTTTGTGAAAACGGCAATAGAAATACATCATCTGTAAAAATTCCAACTGTCTAGCTATCACCGTTCTTGAGATACAGCCTGGTGGCGGACGGACGGACGGACGGACGGACGGACAGCGAAGTCACAATTATAGGGTCCCTTTTTCACCCTTTAGATACGGAACCCTAACAACGGTCTGCTTCAGTCACCGAAGCTTGTTAAACACTACCTTTAAATTTTAAACAGTATTTGGATTGAAATAATACGTTTTCTAATAAGTTACAGCTGGTCTAGTAAGTTACAGCTGACCTAGTCGGGAGAACGGCGACATTCGATCCGGAGACCCAGGGATCAAAACTACGTGCTTCACTATCTTTTCAGAGTCACGTTTGTAATGCCGGTAAATAAAACGGTGAAGGAAAAATCGTGAGGAAACCGAAATGTACCTAGAATCTAAGTTCTAAGTCATATGTCATCCACCAACCGAGACTGGGCCAGCGTGGTGGATTATAGCCTTGACTCTCTCCTTGCGAGAGAAAACCGAAGGCCTCGACCACCAGCAGTGGGAACATTTAATGGGTTGCTTATACTGCTACTTATTATGCTAATATTATGTTTTTTCCTAAAGAACAAAAATCTACTTCAATGACAGGTAATTTAATTCTGTCATTCGACTAAATTTTATAAGAAGCTATTACTATGTCGTACAGATAAATCTGAGCTGATTTTAGTTTTTTGTTGATATTTTAAAAACTACCTCCCTGTTTTCGATAGATCACCTCTGAAGTATTTTCTACCAAACAAAAAAGGAATTATCAAAATCAATTCACAATTAGCGGAGTTATCGCGAAAAATAAAACCAAATAAAAAAACATGCAACCCGATTAAGAAAATTCTCCTTTTTGGAACGTTTGAACGTTTGAATTCGGTTATAACCACAGACTAAGAATGATGTTTGTTTTTCCACACAAAAATATATTTTTGATAATTATTTTTTCATTTAAGACGACGCGACGCGATCACGTTCTAGAATCTGGAATCTAGATAGTCTGTGGATCGTCTGTGATACACAGAATACTTAGAAGTTAGTATGTACAGAACGTGCCGCGCGTGTCGTTATTATTTAATGTTTGGGTAATTTCCGAACCACCAGACCGATAATAGTCAAATTTTGACGGGACAATTTAAAAAATGTGTTTTTTCTAACAAAAAAATAATCAATGAAATTAAACAACCCAAACATGAGTTAAAACCAAATACACATTCTGACTTTCACCCCCTCTCGCAAGAAACCGATCAGAATTTGGGGATCAAAAGTGGCCTACAGCAATCTCCTGTGTAGAAACTAAAATCATGCCAAGTTTCAGCTGAATTAATACAGAAAGACAGACAGACAGACATGAAAGAAAAAAAATGCAGATTCGCCATCAGTATCGAAAATAGAGTGCTCCAAAAAATTATTATTATAAGCGCTACTCACTCATTTATTTGAAGTCGGTGCCAGTGAGGTCAAAAAGTTAGTACATTGATGATATGTAGGCACATGGTAAGTAGGCACAGTTACGTAGTATCTATCCACTACCTGTTAGATTTGGCTGGCACCGACTTCAAATAGATGAGTGAGTAGCGCTTATAATATTGATTATAGTTTATTTTTCGCTTTTGAGTGCCTATTTGTGGTTTTGAAGTCGGTTTAATTTTTTGTACGAAAATAGTTTATTTGTCGTTGATAGTCCACTTAGAATATTTTTTTGGTTCCATACGAAGCTTCACTTGTTAACGAGTTTATTTTATGCAATAAATCGTGTGTTTGAAGGGTTGAGAGCTCTAAAAATATTATAAAACAAAGAAAACACACAAAAAATATAGCTCTTAAAGATAAGGTTGGATTAAATAAACCGCTTGATGATTCTGTATATGAGTTGTTTTGTCTAAAATGAGCAAGAAATATATTTAATCATAAACTCACAAAAATAAATTAACGATGACATTTAAATTTTATATTACAAGCTATTACATAACCCGCCCTGCACCGTTCCTGGCGCAAAGGAGCCCAAAATGCTGGCAGCATCACCACGCTGAATTGCGATAGAAATCCTTTCCACCAGAAACGAACCAGACCAGGAGTCACCACCTTTACCGCGAATTCGGCGACCAATGTCTATCACCAGGGTTTTAGCCTCGGCTCCCCAACTGCCCAAGGTTTCCACAGCTACTTTGTCTAAAATTGAAGAAAATCTGGGACCATTTCAGTTAAACATTTTTTTTTAAATGTTTTTGTAAAGTTATTATAAATCAACTAGCCGCGCAATTAACCCGCTACTTCGTTCGCATAAGCGTTAGTTGTAAGTATCGTACGTCAAAATATTTGGATAAGCAGTCATTGAAAAACCGAGTGAATTTGTTTTTCCACACAAAAACAAATTTAATTTTCTCATCTTTATTTTTCTTTTTTTATACAAAATCAAACATACTTAGTAAGGTTTCGTAGTATCGAATATAGCCGCAAGTGTTAAGTTTGTAGGATTTTTATAGAATACATTACGAAAAGTCTGAAGCTGATGTGCATGATCTGATACCTCTTTATTTATTTTTACCCGCAAGCTGTTTTCTAGCTGTTACCCGCGACTTCGCCCACGTTAAATTTTTAATGAAGCCTGTGTGTAATCAAAATGATTAAAATTTTGAGTTTTAATGTTACTCAGGCAAATTGAACCCGTAAATCAAAGCCAAGTCTTAGTGAAATGTTAATGTATGAATTTAATCGTAACATATAAAAAAGTTCCAAGAACGAAAGAATCCAAATTCGGCATCAAAATCCTTTTAGTAGCAAAAAGCTCATTTGTACTTTAGAATACCAGTAACGCCACCTAGTGATGAAAGAAAAAATACATACCACAACAGCAAAACATCGATTTAAATGGCCTTTAGCGCTTTGAGATTTAAACTGACGCGAATACAATGTTTCGTGTTATTTTGATTGTGGCAAAGCACCTGTATTATCTGCGCCAAAACGGGTGCATATTTTTTCATTTTTGGTTTTTACCTCACCATCACATCAGCATGAGCAACTTTACCAATGAGGTCTAATTCGGTATTTAAAGCAAGTTAGTTAGGGAATTATTTAACATTTGTATTCTATAGAAACTATGTATTTTCCCGGAACAATAAGAGTAGCCTGTGAGTTATTTCGAACTAAAAAACTATCCGATTCGCAAATCACTCAATCCAAGTTCCTTACGAAAATATATACCTAAATTAATATGGGGTTAAATGAAAATTTAGACTATTAGCCTATGTGAAATTTTAGACTCTAAACTCTCTGTGTTTCATATGTCAAACCAATTCGTTGTGACGTTTTGACGTGATGGTTAATATTTGTTTTCTTAGGGCCCATGCTTCTTTTTGGGTTGATAGGTAGTATATGTAGTATTTCAGACTATAAGTTACCTTTGTTTCAATTTTCTACCAAATTTGCTTAGTCTTTCCGACGTCACAGTAACCTATAAGTAACCAATTTGCTATTTCTGAGTACAAGCTACGTGTGTTTCGAGTTCCTTCCAAATATGTTCAGCCGTTTTAACGTTGTCCTGTTAATATTATGAATGTCAATGTTTAGATGTTTGTTACTTAATCACGGCGGAACGTATCAAGTAATCGGGTTGAAATTTGAAATACCGTATTAGAGGAGAATAGTTCCGTAGTCCAAGTACCAAACGTTTAATTGTGGGCTTGCCATAACATTCCCAAAGAAAATTGTACAGATCAGGAATTTTACCCTTCACTTGGGCCAACAGGGCTCCTCGATCAACCGAATTAAAGGCGTTTTTGACGTCTACCTTTCACAGCACCTCTCCTTAATTTTGGTGAAGGAAGGTCCGGACAGCGTCACATCCACCCCGCGAACCAAAACCGAGTTGTATTGGTTGGAAAAGGGAGCTCAAAAGAGCAACCTTTCTCCTACAACCCACCTTGGCAGCAAGGCGACGATGTGTGGTGCCGACAGCAATTGGCCTGATCCCACCATCTTTTTTGGAAAGCGCGCACAGATTAACGCCATACAAAATTTCGACAATGTCACTACTGACTCGACCAGATAACTTGAGATTAACTAAAGAATATACGTATAAACATACCTCTATATAACACAAATGCAATATATTAATAGTGTTATGTACTATGATATCAAAAGAGTTATTTATACTTATTTTCTTAGCACTGTTCCAAATACTTATTTTTTAAATAATAGTTTGAGGATTCATAATATTCCTTAATACAATAGAACGCTTTATTAATTATCCATGTTTTTAATGTATTTTTGAAACACATTCCTTCTAAGGATTTAATATCGAATGGTAAACTATTAAAATATGTTGTTGCTGTGTTTAATGAACTTTTACAATAATAAAGCATTATTAACTTGCAATACCTGGATATCAAATTTGTGTTTTTGACGTAAGCAATCTACTCGTGAAGACTTATTTTCAAAAAAAATTGCCTTATTATTTTTTACAAACAAGCAAATTTCTAGTATAAATATACTAGTTAAAGTTAATAAATTATTAACAATACATTGGTATTTTTGAATTGACAACACAACAAACAAAACATGATCTTTCCTATTTAAATCTGAATCCAAAGTCACGCCTAAGAATTTAGAGTGTTTAACTTCACTAGCTGTAAAGTTGTTGTAAGTTATATTAATGCCAGGTATTTCTGTCAAATTAGGCATTTAACGCTGTCTTGTTCTCGCGATCGTTCTGATGCGCGGAATCGGTGCCACAGTGCAGTAATAACATTAAAATATCGGACTATGTAATTTAAACTCATTTTTTGTTCAAGATTTGCTTATACTAGTGATAAGAGTTTTGTTGCTATATAAACGAAGAAACATTACATTTATCTATACTCGTAGGTGTACTGTTCGTCCTTCATCGGCTATCATCGGCAACTATCGTTGACATATAATGTTTTATCACACTCTTTCACTAATTTTACGTGTGTTAACAGCTGTGTCGTTCAGTAAATCATTTAAAAGGATAAAAAGGGCTATTTTGCATTTGAAGAAACCTGAAATCCCAACATAGGGCCTCACAAAGCCGGATTCGCCAGAAAAAAAATACCAATTTCACGAAGACACAAGCTAATCTACCACGCGGTGTCATATTGGACCTAGAGTACAAAGGTCATTGGGAAGAAGAACCTTACAATTGCATATCATTGTTTAAATATCATAGCATATCATTCAATCCAATATACCCATATAATAGTCGTATTGTTAAGAATTCCTAATGATGTAACATACTGTTCTATGAAATAGAACAGTACCAGATAGTTTTAAGATATATATAGAATAAAGTATTTGTACTTCTGGCAATATCTGTGGTAACTTGGTGTTGAATATAAATGGCAACACGGATTTTGTCTTTGGTACGAAAAAAGAAAAAGATAGGACGATGATTATTCTGTGTGGAACATCGTGGTGACGATATACTTTTGAAAATGGGAAAGAGCGGAAATAAACATAGAACAGGTTATATGGATCCATCGTTGTTTGTATTGCACTATATTAACACTTCAGAAGACGGGATATCAAGATAGCCCATTTGCGCTATCGGCCGTAAGGTAAAATAAAATGGTGATATTTTCGGTGAGTTGAATTTTATTACTGGGTACATGAATAACAGTTAAAACAATAAGGTTAAAGTTATTTGCGATGAGGTTTTATTGGTACTCTGTACCTATTTGTGGTGGTAGCTACTTGAATATAATGGACCTAGAGGCTGGACACTAAGATAACCGAGAAGAACCGACATTTGCTATCCGGTTTCGACATGTTTATTGAACTTACTACCTATGTATTGTGTTTAGGTACATGTTCAGAGTTCAGATATAAAAATGGTTCTAGCTTATTGCTGAAGCTGTACTGTGTATGTGTGTGCTGTGCTGCTGAAGAAATGGTACTACTATGAATTAAAGTGATTTATTACGCACACTAGACCAATATTTATATAAATGAATGCATATTAATTACCCTTTTCATTGCATCATGCGTGAACATCTGGACCAATAGTAATTGAAAAAAATGAAAAAACGTTTATTGTGCCAAAACAAAATAAATACAAAATTAAAACACACGAAAACAGATATACGACAAAATAAAGTAGGCAGTGCGGATTCTAAGTGTGTTAGTGTGCACTGGACCCCACACTAGGGTAACCTGTGTTGTGGGAATCCAGGCTTCTGCTACATTGTTTTGACCTAGGCACCTATTAAAGAAAATAAAATGAAAACAATATTAGGTTACAATTCTCTTAAATAATGAGGGTAATCTAGATATAAATGCTCATCCAGAGCGAGGGTAAAAGAGATGTTGTGAGTCGTGAGAATGATTGTGTGTAGGTATGATGTGTTCGTTGTATTGCTTTTATATAAATATCCTTTGTGTTACAAATTATCGTTTAACTCAGTGTACACATGATAAGTAACTCCGTAAAGAATAGTTAGATCTACATTTATAAAACGGCACTATAAAGAACTAAACAAAAAATATAACAATAGATATTAAAAATATTCTTGTAATGACAGTTTAGATAAACAATACGCAATGAACGACGATTGCCTCATTAAACATGCGATAGAAATACTTAGGGTTGTGGGTTCGATTACCACCTACTACAAATATCCGTGTGTTGAATACAAGTATAATATCTATGTTTGCATTTATTCACAACTGTATAAGCATTTCATCATTTTACATCCATATCCACATCCATGTACTACAAATACTATGAATAATAGGGCTGTGGATTCGATTCCGCCTAATGCAAACATTTGGGTGATGAACTTTGAAATTTTGAATGAAAATTAAATTTGGAGAAAATTTAAGAATATATATTTGATTGATCAACACTGATAATGTTAGAGGTGATGTTGTAAATAAACACTGATGCTTACTTTGCAAACGCTGATGGAACCCTAAGAGATAGATCAAAATAAAATACTTCAGTATTATACACCTTGAAAATGTCTACATAAACCTGCGACAGCATGTCTACCTCCTGGGAATAAACCCCAATAAATCTATCCTTTACATTTAAGAAGAAATAATGGCTTATAAATGAAGGGAGATTGAGCAAAACATCATTAATACTTATACAATTAAACCATGTGAAGCCGAAGGTAAATGTATTTGATTCTCACTCAATATAAATATTTGTGTGATGAATACAAATATTTGTTCGGTGTTTTACATAGAATATATGGATATACTAGAATATATGAATATGAGTACTAATATTAGCTGGCTCCTATAGTACAAGTTTTGCTTAGCTTGGCGTCAGATAGTGCTGTGTGTAATTTCGACCAATATTTGTCCACCAACTAACTTAATTAGGTATATGATTTCTACCTGAATACAATTACCATGTTGAGAAATGATAATATGAATATATTATGTTGAATATGGTGAAATGTCATTAGACATGGGTATTCTGATTAGTTGAATAATTGAAGTTGTCGATCTTAAGATCTTCATGATACTGATATTATAAAGATGATAGTTTAAAACTCTGGGATAGTTACAAAATTAAATGCTAATATTTGTACTTACTATGAAACATTCTTAGAGTATTTGTATTATAACCAAGACTTTTAAAGTAACAATAGTTCACATACCTATTATAGATAACTTTTGAACAAAAATAAAAACTATGGGTGAATCTTCGACATACAAGTTGTTAGTCGAATAAACAGTATAAGCTGTTGCCGGAACAAATCATCGAACACAAAACTCCCTGATTGAACATTTTGTTGTCCTTCTAAGATTCAGATATTACTGTTTAGATTTGCAATCAGGACGAAACGTCTTGTATATGAAATGTTGAAAATATAAAGTGCAGATGTATGAAGTAGTCTAAGTTGTATTTAAATGAAATGGGCTGAAATGGACATAAACAAGACAATTAACTGGTACATATAGTTTAAAATTATCTACCTGATAATGAAGCATACTCTCTTCACTCTCTGATGGCTGTTAGCCTGGCCTAAATTAGTAATAGGTAAAATAATAAAATGAAGTAATAGGTCTAATAACATTTAGTGCCCAAAATTCAGTTATGGCAACTTAATTTAAACACTTGTGATGACTTGTAGTATACAAAACAACACTTTATTATACCACTAAAATATTACAAAAAACAATGATTAAACTTGACATTTTGGGCAGAAAAGGCGATCTTATCACTAATAGCAATCTCTTCTAGATAATCTTTTGGTAAATAGGACAAGGTTGGCAGATATAGGGGGGTAGATATAATTTCTTGGGAGGAGGTTACCGGACACCGAAATACAGTTAATACATTACCAGTTCAGGGACGTTGGATCAACATTATGCTTTTATCATCTAAACAGTAAAAATAATTATAGAGTAATAACTTCAAAAAAAAAATGCATTTCAAGATGCAATGCAGGCCGTGCCTACTACAATGAAGCTATTCATTGTACATAGTATTATTTTGGGGTCCATGTTAAAACTTTACTAAAATTCTCCTTTTCACTAAAATAAACAAAAAGAATGGACTGCAAAATCTGGCAAATATAATTGTAATAATACGTGCTACATTTAACAAATTGATAATTTTGTATAAAGCACCTCATAATACTAAGATGCAGTGGGCACAAAGTATAATTTTCAAATTGAGTACGACAAACATATAGATAGATAGATAGATAGAAACACTATTGTTTTTAACACAAAAACAAAAATGAATAAACAAAAGGAGAAATTCTTAAATCTAGTGAAACAAATGGCGGCCTTATCGCTGAGAGCGATCTCTTCCATGCAACTGGAGAAAATATTAAACAGCAAGTGACGGAGCATGTCTGACAGCCACGGGCAAGGCATGCCATAGTAGGACTGGAACGCGAAAGATTTGCCGTAAAATGTTTCGGAACGTGCTCATAGAGCCTTCAACGAGTAAATGATAAATATTGATAGAACATGAGGTATCTAAAACAGAAACTAAACAGTTCCTAAGTCATCGATATTTGTTCACATTATAACCATGGTGTAGTCGTAATTAAACCATTACAATTGGCGGTGCCTAAAGAAAAAAAATCTAATGTCAGTAGTTTTATTTTGTAATCATAATAATCATAATCTTTATTCACGTTTATGAGTACATAGAATAGATGTAAGTGGAACATTAAGACCGCCATAAGCAGCCTTTCGGCGTGCAAAATTATATTTAAAAAAAAAAATATATTATTATTATGAGAAAACAAAACAAAAAAAAAATAATAACATGAGACTAGGTACTGGTTTACTAAGTTAATGCGATTGGTGCGCAAATACACTTGCGAGAGATTAAACATCCATTATCTTATGGATAGTTAAAGTAAAGTTATGATATTAAAGACTGGTAAATTTATAATTGAACAATTTATAGGTTCTAAAGTATAAACACACATGAATCGTGCGAGGAAGATAGACAACAACATTTTTCAGTGGATAAAATGTAATCCTGGTGAGATCTGACGGGACGGAGTCCGAAAGAAGTGAAGGAGATCATAACAAAAATTAATTTAAAACACTAAAATTATTATTACACATAATATACTCAGTTTGTGTATGCTTATGATCTGTAATCTTGATAGATGAAAATATATTTTATTTACAAAGTATGCTAATCAAAGTTACTCTGTACTGGCCCAGTAACAGCCTTAATTATAATCTTGTTTATTCCTTTAAAATAGCTGAAATGATTTTTAATTTTCTGATGACAGCTGAGCACGCCCTGGAGTAGCAGGGTCAGAAAGTTGCTGCCTTGCGAGCAGCAGCAATACTACCACACTGGAACGAGTGCTTTCTGGAGAAGGCCAAGCGGTACCCAGATGTTACCTGGAGGAGGCCGATGCACCTAGTGTGTGCAAGCGGTGCCCAGATGAGTTATATTACCTGGAGTAGGCCGATGCACCTAGTGTGTGCAAGCGGTGTCCAGATGACTGATATTACCTGGAGGAGGCCGATGCACCTAGTGTGTGCAAGCGGTGCCCAGATGGCTTGAATTACTTAGTTCTGGAGGAGGCCGATGCACCTAGTGTGTGCAAGCGGTGCCCAGATTGATATTACTTAGTTTCTGGAGGAGGCCGATGCACCTAGTGTGTGCAAGCGGTGGCCAGATGACTAATATTACTTAGTTCTGGAGGAGGCCGATGCGTGTTATGGGTGCTAGTGGTACCCAGGGCGCAAGCGGTGTCCAGGCGACTTGATCATTAACTGAGGAGGCCGAAGCACTTTATGGGTGCAAGCGGTACTCAGAATGTTTATGTATATTATGACGATCATTATGAATATTTATGTTTATCTATTTACTTACAGGAAGGCCGAAGCACCTCGCGTGTGCAAGCGGTACCCAGGAGCGTTAATCGTTAACTGAAGGGGACCGAAGCACCTTATGGGTGCAAGTGGTACCCCGCTGACTTAAGTTATATACTCCAGGGGTGGGTCGAAGCATCTAATGGATGCAAGCGGTATCCAGGTGACCTGTGCAAGCTGTACCCAGATACTCTAGTTACTTACCTTTAAAAGGAGATCAAAGCGCCTTGTGTGTGCAAGATGTACCCATAATTCTAGTCACTTACCTTTAAAACGAGATCAAAGCACCTTGTGTGTGCAAGCAGTACCCAGATACTGTAGTTACTTGTTTTTTAAACCAGATCGAAGCAACTTGCGTGGGCAAGCTGCACCTAGTTACTCTACTTGCTTACCCTTAAAAAGAGATCGAAGCACCTTGCGTGTGCAAGTCATATACAGATGCTCTATTCAGTTACCTTTCACAGGAGACCAAATCACCGTGGCCGTGCAAACGGTACCCTGACTTCATAAGCTACATCATTAGCGTGCCGGAGCAGCGCGCCTGGGTCCGAGCCGGTCGCGTGCCGGAGCAACGCGCCTGGTTCCGAGCCGGTTGCGTGCCGGAGCACAGCGCGCCTGGGTCCGAGCCGGTCGCGTGCCGGAGCAACGCGCCTGGTTCCGAGCCGGTTGCGTGCCGGAGCACAGCGCGCCTGGTTCCGAGCCGGTCGCGTGCTGGAGCAGCGCGCCTGGTTCCGAGCCGGTCGCGTGCTGGAGCAGCGCGCCTGGTTCCGTGCCGATCGCGTGCCGAAGCAACGCGCCTGGTTGCGGTTGCTTGGAGACGCACCCGGAATTGGACACTTTCTTCAGCTAAAAGGGCAGATAGGGAGTAGGCTTTTATATCGTATTATGAGGAATTATCGTAGATGTACTTAATGTAATTCTTATTAGACGTACCTACTTCTTGTAATTTTAGAGGTAATCTATCCAGAATTGTTCATGTAACAGTATAATTGTGTCGTCGCTGTATTGTGTAATAATAGGCGTGACGACAGTTCCTGCAGTTATATTAAATTATTTGATATTATGACAGTACTTAAATAGAATGAAATATGTACCAATGTTAATTTTGATATTTATTACTTTAACTTTATGGTCATTCAAAGCTGGACGGGCAGGTCCATTTTAAGAAAACGAAATTATTGTATTATTGGATAACCCATTCAATTTCAACTTACTTTTGTTATGAAACCAGGTTCCTAGACGCAATATTTAATATAGCTGTCATGCAGGCTTTGCGCGCAACGCATGGAGAATACGACACACTGTCGCATTCTGTAGCGCAGCGCATTTTAGCATTCGTAGTGATTTCTATGAGGCGTTTTTGGGAGGGTTCAAAATTGTAATTTAAATCGTGATATCACGGGAACTTTTAGGATCGCACGGTGATTCTTCACCTATGGTTCAGTTATTGAGTAGTCTTTGATGGCGCATTGAATCAAAGATGAGTTGTCATGCCCATTGTAATAAATTCTATAATTATATGCATAAGTATTGTAGATATGTAAATAATCATAATAACTATAACACATTGGTGAAAACTGTAAATTGCTTTTAGATAAAATAAATAAATAATCACTGAGGCCGTAGCATATTGTAAGATGCACTGAGTCCCTTCTAGGTGGAATGCGAAGTACAATGTACAGTGAAATATGTAGTTTGCATCAGAATTAAGTTCAACATTTTGGCAATTTAAATCTATTCAGCAATATCCTGCACAATATTGTCAGTTGTTTTTTAGAATGGGGACATTCTACCGATCAGGATGGTCGCAGAATTATGCAAAACTTTAATTACTGTTCGACAAGATGTAATTTACCACAAGTTTTGACTTAGCCATTGGGCTATAAATGACAAATCATAATTTTATTTGACATAGTTATTAATATGAATATTGTGTGGATAAATTATATAGATGGATACAGTATATAAAGAATATATAGATATTGCATTATATAATTGAACCTGAATCAGAGTCTGTTACTTGAGTTAACTGTTATCTCATACAACGTCAACTATTTCTGTGTCTGGGGCAGACACTGGTTCAGGATGGCCGACTGTTAAGAATTCCTAATGATGTAACGTACTGTTCTATGAAATAGAACAGTACCAGATAGTTTTAAGATATATATAGAATAAAGTATTTGTACTTCTGGCAATTACTGTTCGACAAGATGTAATTTACCACAAGTTTTGACTTAGCCATTGGGCTATAAATTATAAATCATAATTTTATTTGACATAGTTATTAATATTAATATTGTGTGGATAAATTATGTAGATAGATACAGTATATAAAGAATATGTAGATATTGCATTATATAATTGAACCTGAATCAGAGTCTGTTACTTGAGTTAACTGTTATCTCATACAACGTCAACTATTTCTGTGTCTGGGGGCAGACACTGGTTCAGGATGGCCGACTGTTAAGAATTCCTAATGATGTAACATACTGTTCTATGAAATAGAACAGTACCAGATAGTTTTAAGATATATATAGAATAAAGTATTTGTACTTCTGGCAATATCTGTGGTAACTTGGTGTTGAATATAAATGGCAACACGGATTTTGTCTTTGGTACGAAAAAAGAAAAAGATAGGACGATGATTATTCTGTGTGGAACATCGTGGTGACGATATACTTTTGAAAATGGGAAAGAGCGGAAATAAACATAGAACAGGTTATATGGATCCATCGTTGTTTGTATTGCACTATATTAACAGTATCTTCATCAGGTGACTATGAGAACTAATTCACTAATTACACAAAAAAAAAAATCTGCTTCATTTATTATACACTAGATGTCCGCCCCGGCTTCGCCCGTGGTACATTATATAGCACTCATCAGGATCCCGTACATATCCAACGGTGAAAGAATGACTGAAATCGGTTCAGACATTCCTGAGAATATCGCTTTCAAACAAAAAAACGTCTTCGGCTACCTGCTACGCCACCTGTCGGAAATTGGTCGTACCAATTCAGATTTAGAAACAAATATTAGCAAAGGTTCTTCTACTTCAACTTTTTCTTTTGGCTTCCGTTCGGTGATGTCACCGTTGACATGACGACGATGAAATGACGTTTAGCTGTCGTTTACGTTTTATGTCACGTCACACGGGGACGCGGCCGAACGGGATATTCGTCGTTTGTCGCTTTTTGACATCCCACGGGGAACGTGATAAAAAATATCCTATGTCCTTTTCCTGGTCCTGAGCTACCTCCTCACAAATTTTCAGCCAAATCGGTTCAGCCGTTCTTGAGTTATAAATGGTGTAACTAACACGACTTTCTTTTATATATATAGATTACAATCATATAAATTTATAAATATACATAAATATTTAACATGTATACAGACGAATAGATAGTATAACAAAATGAAATAATAGTAATATACTTATACACACACACACAATTGCATAAATTTTTAAATACACAAATTTATGTAATAAAATTGTTATTAACTTTTATTACAATATATACATTTATAAATATCATTTATGCATACGAATATACAATATATAAAAAAAAGTAGTGAGCAAATAATACAAAACTAACTGATCGCTATTGCTATGCCGCACGATACGTAATAGACGCCAAGAATGCAAAATTGTGTGATGCTATGAGTCGGGTGCGGTCGCTACCCGCTATTAAGAAAATCAGAGAACATAGTGTAAAACTACCTGATTGTACATTTCTAAACTTTATCACTTTTGATTTGTATATTTTTGCTTCGTTTAGAAATTATCCTTGTTTACGACTGTTGTGTTTGTAACAATAGCATTCCGACGCCTGCGAATTAATTAATTTATGTTTGTACACGTATTTTCTCGTAAGTGAATATTGTATTTTTTAGAGAAAATAAATATCTTAAACCATAAGAGTCAGGTAACATCATACATTTTTGATTAAACTACCGTTTCCCATTATGGCAGATTCTAAAGAGGAAAAGGAGCTAATAAAAAAGCTATAAAGGACATGTTACATCATTTACTAACTATTTAAATAATCTGAGCCCTTCGTTGGATCGTTCTCAGCTAAATGAATTGCAATTACGCGTTGACAAAATGTTAAAGTTGTATGAGTTATATGATGGAGTGCAAACCAAACTCGAGTGTATTGTAGAAGGTGTGGACCCTCAACTCACAGAAAGGACCACCTTTGAGTCAATATATTATAAAGTTATTGCTCAGGCACAGGAGATAATATCAATTAATTCTCAAGTAGACCAATCATTTCGGTCTGAGAGTGAGCACTCTTCACCACATCATGAATCGTTTAAGGACTCAGTTAAGTTACCCACTATTTCTTTACCTCAGTTTAGCGGGTACTATAACTCCTGGTTAGAATATCACGATACCTTTATGAGTCTTATCCATACTAATAATAATATCTCAAATATAAATAAGTTCCACTATTTGAGAGCCTCTTTGCAGGGAAGCGCGGCTATGGTAATACAGTCTATGCCATTCTCAGCTATTAACTATCAAGTCGCATGGCAGCTTTTGTGCGACAGATATGAAAATCGACGCCTTTTTAATACACAATCATGTCTCTGCCTTATTTAACATTGCATCTATAACTAAATAATCATCAATTAATATTCGCCGTATATTAGATGATTTAAATAAAAATCTTCGAGGATTAGAATCGCTTAAAGAACCTACCGAGCACTGGGACACACTTCTCATTCACTTAATATCTAATAAATTATATCAAAAATCCTATCTTGAGTGGGAAGAGGCCAAGAGTAAGTTGGACAAAATTAAAACTATCACTTTAGATGTTTTTGTTACGTTTTTACAAAATAAAGCCGATCTTCTCGAGTCTTTAGAATTGTCACATAACCATCAATATAGCAATCAGTCAAATGTGAATAAAGGTAACAATGCTAAGATCAAGAGCATGCTGTCGCTTACAGATCCGCCAGTTGATTCCTGTAATGATAAGGCAACCATTAATAACTGTTTGATGTGTAGTAGCGACCATTGGCTTCAGGATTGTCCTGAGTTTCTGGCGCTCACTAGTGAGGAGTTTCTTAAATTATTACCAGCGCTTAAAATTGCTTTCGAAAAGGGCATTACGCTAATCAGTGTAAAAAAGGGCGGTTGTAAGATATGTAAGCGAAGACATAATTCTCTAATTCATATCACTGATAGCAGGCGGCCATCTGACATAAGTGAGCGTGTATTAGTACTACTTCATCCGATATAAGCGATTCTAGTTGCGAGAAACACTTGCCTGGTGTACTTGATACAGCAAGCGATATCACGCTATCAGCGAAAATGAACACAATGAGTGGTGCGACCACAGTATTGTTATCCACAGCATTGGTCAAGTTATACGATCATGACAATAATGAGCACATCGCTCGAGCTGTACTTGATAGCGGTAGCATGTCATGTTCGATGACTGAACGTTTATTTCAAAAATTAAATTTGCTCGCGATACAAGTAAATAAAACTGTTTTAGGTATTAATAATTCCCTATCACAAGTCGGAAAAATGTGTCAACTAAATTTACATTCATGTAATTTAGACTTTAATACAAATATTAATTGTTTTGTTTTACCTACGATTACAGAGGAAGTACCGTGTCGTGCAATAGACATATTATCAGAAATAAATATTCCAGCTAATATCACTCTATGCGACCCTATTTATCATACATCATCTGATGTAGAATTAATTATTGGTACCGATGTTTTCTGGGCTTTATTGGGCTCGCAAAAGATTAATTTAGGCAGTGGTAAGCCTATTCTTTATGAAACCAAATTAGGAGGGCTAGTGTCAGGTCCAGTTAGCATTCATAATATATGGCAAGACACACATCCTATTAAATGTAATTTAACAAATGTTCATTCGTTCGACCATAGTGCTCCCTTCTTTGAAAATATACAAACCCAACTGACCCATTTTTGGGAACTTGAAGAAGTTAGTCATAAACCGACATATTATACTAAGGAGGAGAAAATGTTTGTGTGAAATTCATTTCGTAAATAATGTCACGAGATTAGAAAACGGTCGTTTTTGTGTAAAAATTCCCTTTAAAAAAGCTACAAATCCACTAGGATATTCATCAGAACGAGCAAAATATAGTTTTTTCTCCTTAGAACGCAAAATAACGCAATTTTCAAAAAAATGTACAATGATTTTATGACAGAATACTTGGAACTTGGGCATATGTCTGAATGTCTACAAAATCAACAACAGTTTTCTTATTTTATACCTCATCACGGTGTTATGTGACAGTAGTTTCACTACTAAGCTGCGAGTAGTGTTCAATGGCAGCACTCTTACTTCGTCAGGCGAATCATTGAATAGTATACAAATGGTAGGTCCAACTATACAGGTGATTTGTTACCCATTCTTATACGATTCAGGGAGCATAAGTACATATTAGCTATTCCTGAATTTGTAAATTCAGAAGTATTACCAGAAACACGATCTGAAACAACACTAAATGCTATTTCCACTGACATGGTACCTTGGATTGATTTTAACAGATATTCTTATTTAACAAGACTATCTCGTGCCATAGCGTACGTACTAAAATTTTATTAGTAATTGTAAATCAAGTCCTAAATTTAAATCTAGTCTCACGGTAGACGAATTAAATAAAGCCTTTAACGTTATAATATGATGTGTGCAAAAGGAAACTTTTCCTGAATATAAGATGCTGCTGGAAGGAAAATGTTTACCAAATAAAAATCATCTTATGAAATTCAATGTATTTCTGGATACTGATAATATAATGAGAGTTGGAGGTAGATTAAGTAATTCTGAGTTTTCTTATGAAAAAAGCATCCTATTTTGATACAGTCCAATCACCATTACACTAAATTATTATTCAGACATGAACATTTACATTTACTTCATGCTTGACCACAACTACTTCTTGCATTTGTCAAAGACAAATTTTGGCCAATAGGTGGTCGTAATTTAGCCTGGTTGTGTTATCGTAATTGTATACGTTGCAATCGCATGAAAGCAAAAGCTATGGAACCTATCATGGGCAATTTACCATAGCAGATAAGACAAGATAAGATAGCATTTAGTGACATATTAAAAACATACATTAGAATTAGTAACAAATTTCATTAGAAACCAATTGCTGAACATAGTATTAATATGTCTCGTCATTTGCAAAAAATATAATGTCATTGAAAATATAAAATAATGTACATCACAAAATTAATAAAATGCTGTATAGGGGCATTATTGTTACTATCTATTATAATTAATACTGTTACTATCAAAATTTAATTATTCTATTAAAATAATATCTATATATTATTGTGGTAATACAAGTACCTAGGTATGTACAGTCTTACATAGCCAATTGCTCGTAATCGTCATAGAAACATCAATACTACTCGTAGTTAAAATTTAAATATTCACCTATGCTGTACAAAGTCCTGTGGATTAAAAGCTGTTTGATCTTTCCTTCAAATATTAATTTGCTAGAGATGGTTTTAATATTTTCCGGCAAATGATTGTATAAAACTCTACCAAAGTGAATGGGCAGCCTCTTTGCAAATGCAAGTCTGTATGGTATCGGCTGCAACATTATCCGCGTACGTCCTGATCTCCGATCTCTTGCTTCAGTCAATGAATATTTTTCTATATTGTCCCTGGTGTACTTAAGAGCTTCAAATATATAGAGTGCAACCGATGTCATAATTTTTTGCTCTCTATAATATTCTCGGCAACTCTCCTTAAACTTTACATTGACTAGGACGCGTATGGCACGCTTCTGTATTTTCAAAATACGTTGGGAGTCACCGTAACAACCCCAGAAAACTATACCATAATCCATAATCGAATGAACATAAGCATAATATGTCTCTTTCAAACTCTCCGGAGACGTGGTTTTCTTTAGCTGTTTTAATGCCTTTGTGGCCTTGGCCATTTTCTTACAAGTTTCCTCGATATGATTCTTCCAGCTTAATGCAGGGTCTAGTACAAAACCTAACAATTTTACTGCATTCGTGCTCATGATCTCAGTTTCATTTAATAACTTCACAGGTAAGATCTTTTGATTATGGGTTTTAAGATTAAAGAACATAATGTTTGTTTTATCCGCATTAAAATGTAACCCATTAATTCCAAACCAATAATTGAGTTTTCATCGTAATAATTGAGTTAGCATCGTGTTCGCTGTGGCGGTTCTCCATTCGAAAATGTAGGTGTGGATTATGCAGGTCCACTCATAGCCGCTAGCCGTCAAGGTCGTGGATGCAGGCTCATAAAGGTATATGCAGCCATTTTTGTCTGCTTTGCGACTAAAGCCTACACCTTGAATTAGTGTTTTTTGTCTTGCTTACGGTGCTTGATTGCCATATGAAGAACTTAGCACTGTTCTCGTTCAAATCGAGGCTGTATTAAACTCTCGTCCCCTTACTCCCTTTTCGTCAAGCCCTGATGATCTTCAGGCTCTTACACCTGGTCATTTTATAATTGGAAGATCAATGACCGCATTACCGACTGAAAATTACGTTGATTCCCGTGTTATTACTCATCTGACGCGTTATCAACGCATGGAGCAACTTCGTTAACACTTCTGGACACGTTGGAGCAAAGAATACATTTCGGAACTACAACAGCGCACTAAATGGCGCGCAGACAATAACCCTCTTGATCTCAGCGTGATGTTTCTTGGCAAAGACGATAACCTTCCACCGTTAAAATGGAAGCTTGGGCGCATTATTAATGTTTATCCTGGACGTGATGGAGTCAACCGAGTTGCTGACATAAAGACGGTGACTGGAGTCATTCGAAAGGCGTTCAGTAAGCTTTGCCCTCTGCCAATTCAGGATTGAAGCTACAGCTTTCAATGTCCGGGGGTATGATCATGCTTCATCGGATATCATCGGCAACTATCGTTGACATATAATGTTTTATCTCACTTTTTCACTAATTTTACGTGTGTTAACAGCTGTGTTATTGAGTAAATCATTTAAAAGGATAAAAAGGGCTATTTTTCATTTGAAGAAACCGGAAATCCCAAAATCACAACATTTACAAAACTGAACCTTTTCTTGTTTGGTCACACTATAAGTTGAGCAAGACTTTTCAAATTTCATGCATCTTTTTAAAAAGTGTCCTAATAATTCACAAGTTCGTCAAAAATTTTAAAAAATGTGCTGAAACGTAATGAAAGGCCAGTAAAAATAGACGGTTTTTTGGTTAACTTTGCACTAAATTTCTAATCCAATTTTTTTGTATGAGAAAAAGATCACTTACTCGTACTGACCCGGGTTTCGTGTTGGTCGGGGTCACACTCGCATGCCAACTGCTCTTGAGCTTAAATCTGTACAGGTGATCTGCTATTCCTCCGTGTCCCGTTAAAGCCTGTACCTTGTACCTGGAAGGAGTCAGTTTCGTGGTTCTCATCACCCGATATGCGTTTGGTATATCGAGGAGGAACGTCTGGGTGACTTTTCCGGTCTCATTTCCAAGGTCTCATATCGATCCTGTCATTTCTTGACCGATTCTTCGCGGATTTTCCTTTTGACGTAGGACAAGGGGATCCCCTCGTAGTCCCTGGGTGACTCCGTGAGTGCTGCTGATTTGGCCAGTTCGTCGGCTCTTTCGTTGCCGACGGTGCCAACATGCGCTCTCACCCAGAAAATACGAAGAGATCTCCTTTCAGCATTTATCTGCCCAATGTTTTCTTTTACGTACTTAACCAAGGAGTGGCTCGTTTTTGGGTTACTTAGCAGTTTGAGTGAAGAGAGTCTCTCAGGACATTGACTTCTGGGTCCTTGCTCTTTAACGCCATTTGAGTTGCCCGGTAAAGAGCATAAAGTTCCGATTGAAAGACTGTGCATTCGGAGTGGAGCTTGAAGGTCGAGTTCTTGACCTCTCTGCCATTCTCCCACCATGTTAGAGCAGCTCCAACTTTACCTTCAACTTAACTGCCATCAGTATAAATTTGAGGCCCTTGTGGAAGATTGGAGGTGTCTTCTAGGAGCTCGTACTCTACGGATAACTACGTGGATAGATGGGGTTGGTACAGGCAGTTAACATTCCGTTCGAGTTCCACTTCTGGTGGGAGGTAGTCTTGGGAGAGGTTTTTTTTACTCTGTACAAATATGCCGCTTCCTGTATTCTCAGATCCAGGGGGAGCATACCGGAAAGATATCTTCGTTTCTTTAATTATATCGATGACCCATATTAAGGAAGTTGTGAAAACAGAAATGTATGTCTCCATTTTGTGGAAGCGGCCATCTTGGATTTGAAATTTGTCATAGTGCAATGTATTTTACTAGTCAAGCCCTTTCGTTTGATACTCAAATTGAGGTAGTCGTGAAAAAAAAAAATTCGCCATTGTGTGGTGGCGGGCATCTTGGATTTGAATTTTTTTATGGTGTATAGTATTACTAGTCAAGCCCTTTCCTTCTTTTGATACCAATATTGAGGTAGGTTGTGAAGAAATATTTTGTCCGCCATTTTGTGGCGGCAGCCTTCTTGAATTGATATTAACCAAACATAGCTAAGAACATCCGCACGGATATTAACTTTCAAATTAAATTTCCGTTTGAGCTCTACGGTGCCACAGATAGACACACACACAGACAGACAGACATCCAGACATCGACGTCAAACTTATAACACCCCTTTTTTTGGTCGTGGGTTAAAAAAGAAGTTACTGTGACATTATTGTAGTCAGACATAGGTATGCTATCGGGGACTTTTTTGTAGATACTGATGTGTTCTATAAAACTGTAGTACGTCACTTTGCTCTGCTGTCTATAGTTTCCGCAGCGTACGCGATATACTATGTTCACACATACGTTCACACAAATAATGTAGGATTATAACAGTGAAAGAATTTTTCAAATCGGTCCAGTAGTTTCGGAGCCAATTAGATCCAAACAAACAAACAATCAAATCTTTCCTCTATAAAATATTAGTAGATGTACGCATTTTATTTTATGTACACTATACATGTATGTACATATAACTGGAGTTTAGTTTGTTCGTTCCGTAAGTACCACAGAAATCTAAATAATTGCCTTATTATTTAGATTTCTGTGGTAAGTACATTGTTTGATCGTTCATCCTCTGATTGTATGTTACACTACCTGAACCCTGCCACGCTTCGCTGTGGCACATTGTGATGCAAAAATTAGATAAAAACAATCCTTGATGCGGATTATATATCAATGTAAAATTTCAGCTCGATCGGTGAAGAACTTTTTGAGTTTTTGAGGCGTACACAAACCAACATAACATTTTTATATATAGAGACTAGCTGAACCCGCTTCTTCGTTCGCGTAAGCAGATGTTACTGACTTATAGTGTAAATTAGTTGGAAGTATCATACGTCAAACTATTTGCATAATGTAGTTATTGAAAAACCGAGTGAATTTGTTTTCCCACACAAAAAAATATTTAATTTTATCATCTTTATTTTTCTTTTTTTAAACAAAATCAAACATACTTATTAAGGTTTCGTAGTATCGAACATAGCCGCAAGTGTTAAGTTTGTAGGATTTTATAGGATACATTACGAAAAGTCTGAAGCTGATGTGCATAATCTGATTACCTACTTTTCTCTTTTTATCCGCAAGCTGTTTTCTAGCTGTTACCCGCGACTTCGCCCGCGTAAAATTTTGAACGAAGCCTGTGTGGAATCAAAATGATTAAAATTTTGAGTTTTAATGATAGGTACTCAAGCAAGTTGAACCCGTAAATCTAAGCCAAGTCTTAGTGAAATGTTAATGTATGAATTTAGTTGTAACACAGAAAAAAAATCCAAGAACGAAAGAATCCAAATTCGGCATCAAAATCCTTTTAGCAGCAAAAACTTATTAGTACAATTTAGAATACCAGTAACGCCACCTAGTGATGAAAGAAAAATACATACCACAATAGCAAAACATTGATTTAAATGGCCTTTAGTGCTTTTAGATTTAAACTGGCATTAGCGCCATCTAATGAGAATATAATGTTGCTTGTTATTTTGATTGTGAACGCAAATCACCTGTATTATCTACGCCAAAACGGGTTCATATATTTCTCATTTTTGGCTTTTACCTTACCATCACATCAAGTTCCTTACGAAAATAAATACTTATTATAGATTAATATGGAGTTAAACGAAAATATAGACTTAGACCCCATGTGAAATTTTAGACTCTAAACTATCTGTGTTTCGTATGCCAAGCCAATTCGTTGTGCCGTTTTGACGTGATAGTTAATATTTGTTTCCTTAGGGCCCATGCTTCTTTTCAGGTTGATAGGTAGTACATATATGTGGTATTTCAGACCATAAGTTATCTCTGTTTCAATTTTCTACCAAATTTGCTTAGTCTTTCCGACGTCACAGTAACCTATAAGTAACCGATTTGCTATTTCTGATTACAAACTACGTGTTTTCGAATTCCTTCCAAATATGTTCAGCCGTTCCAACGTTGTCCTGTAACTGTAAATATTACTAATGTCAATGTTTGGATGTTTGTTACTTAATCATGGCGGAACGTATCAAGTGATCGGGCTGAAATTTTAAACACAATTAGATTATAGTCTGGAAGAACACATAGGCCAAACATTGCCTATGTATAGTTACTTATCTATATGTCCCTATGTGTTACTTAAGCTAAGCCAAGAATATGTTTCAAATTTTAACTCGATACATTCAGTCATTACAACGTAATTGAGCAGCAAAAATTTAAATATTGACATATTTATATAATATTAGGAAAGGATAGGATATTACAATTTTTTGGAAAAAATTAAACCGGTCAAATGCCAGTGGGACTCGCGCGCGAAGGGTTCTGAACCATTAGCAAATAAAAGGATTTTATTGTGTGAGAGCCCCCTTAAAAATTTATTTTATTTTAATTACTCACATTTAAAGAGAATATAAAACTTAATATTATGTGAATAGTGAAAGCGTCAACCTGTGACAGGTACGTTATTAGTATCGAGCAAAAAAACGGTAAAAAAGTCAAGTTTGTTGTATGGAAATAAGCCCCTCTTAAATATTGATTTTAGTTTTAGTATTTTTTTGTTAAAGCGGCAATAGAAATACATTGTCTGTGAAAATTTCAACTGTCTAGCTATCACCGTTCTTGAGATATAGTCTGGTGACAGACGGAAGGATGGACGGACAGCGAAGTCAGGTACGGAACCCTAACAATGGTCTGCTTCGGTTACCGAAGCTTGTTGAACACTACCTTTAAATTTTAAACAGTGTTTGGATTGAAATAATACGTTAAGTTACGGCTGGTCTAGTAAGCTACAGCTTAGTAGACTTAGTCGGGAGAACGCCGACTGTCGATCCGGAGACCCAGGGTTCAAAACCACGCGCACCACTATCTTTTCTGAGTCATATTCGTAATGTTAAACGGTGAAGGAAAATATCGTGAGGAAACCGAAATGTACCTAGAATCGAGAATCAAGTTCTAAGTCATATGTCATATGTCATCCACCAACCGACACTGGGCTAGCGTGGTGGATTATAACCTTGTCTCTCTCCTTGCGAGAGAAGGCCCCGACGTCCAGCAGTGGGAACATTTAATGGGTTGTTTATGCTGCTACTTATTATGCTGATATGTTTTCTCCAAAAGAACAAAACTCTACTTCAATGACAGGTAATTTAATTCTGTAATTCGACTAAATTTTATACGAAGCTATGACTACGTCGTATAGATAAATCTAAGTTTTTGTTGATATTTGAATAACTACCTCCCTGTTTTCGATATATAAGATCACGTCTGAAGTATTTCCTACCAAACAAAAAAGGAATTATCAAAATCAACTCACAATTAGCGGAGTTATCGTGTAAAATAAAACCAACTAAAAAAACATGCAACCCGACTGAGAACATCCTCCTTGTTTGAAGGAGGATGTTCTCATCCTCCTCCTTTTTCCACACAAAAATATATTTTTGACAATTATTTTGTCATTCAAGACGACGCGACGCGATCACGTGGGAACTTCTTGAATCTAGATATTCTGTGGATCGTCTGTGATACACAGAGTACTTAGAAGTTAGTATGTACCGAACGCGCCGTGCGTGTCGTTATTATTTAATGTTTGTGTAATTTCCGAACCACCAAACCGATAATGTTCAAATTTTGATGGGACAATACAAAAAATGTGTTCTTTCTAACAAAAATAGAATTAATGAAATTAAACAACGCAAACATGAGTTACAACCAAATACACATTCTGACATTCACCCCCTCCCGCAAGAAATCCGATCAGAATTTGGCGATCAAAAGTAGCCTTCGGCAATCTCCTTAGTTTAAACTAAAATCATGCCAAGTTTCAGCTGAATTGAATCAGTAGTTTCGGCGTGATGCGTGATTCCTATACAGAAAGACAGACAGACAGAGACATGAAAGAAAAAAAATGCAGATTCGCCATCAGTATCAACTATAGAGAGTACCAAAAAATTTTTTTTTCAAAATATTTTCAATGTACAGAATTCGACCCGTTACAGTTTTATTATAAGTATAGATTATGTCGGAACTTTAAGTACGAGGGTCATTTGAAAAGCTCTTTGCCTAACATGGTTAAAGTCATTGGTTTCTTTATAACTACCCTCATTTGGTAGTCACATTATTTAGCAACAAGTATGCACAGTTTAGTTCATTCACAGTAACTCATTGTTCGTTTACACGTGATAACGTAAGTCAAGTCAGAGCTATTTTTGAAAATGGATAAAATTGAACATCGTGCAATGATAAAATACCTGAATTTGAAAGGTTGAACTCCAAAAGCTATCCATGGAGACATGTCTGCTACTTAGAGTGAGTCCACTCCTTCGTATGCGACTGTTAACAAGAACAAAATTAAAAATTTTGACTAACCCCCAGCGACCTCAGATTTGTATCTGTACAATATTCTTCTAGTCAAGCCCTTTTATTTGATACCCATATTAAGGGAGTTGTGAAAAAAGAAATGTATTTCGCTATTTTGTGAACGCGGCCATCTTTGATTTGAAATTTGTAATAGTG
The DNA here is from genome assembly GCA_017562165.1 of Ectropis grisescens. Taxonomy (NCBI): domain Eukaryota; kingdom Metazoa; phylum Arthropoda; class Insecta; order Lepidoptera; family Geometridae; genus Ectropis; species Ectropis grisescens. The sequence continues at coordinate 11,101,892 of CM029781.1, read as the reverse complement.
CAATGTATTCTACTAGTCAAGCCCTTTCGTTTGATACCCATATTGAGGTAGTAGTAGAAAAAATTATATAATTCGCCATTTTGTGGTGGCAGCCATCTTGGGTTTGATTTTTTTTATAGTGTATAGTATTTTACTAGTCAAGCCCTTTCATTTGATACCCATATTGAGGTAGGTTGTGAAGAAATATTTTGTCCGCCATTTTGTGGCGGCGGCCATCTTGAATCGATATTAACCAAACATAGCTAAGAACATCCGCACGGATATTAACTTTCAAATTAAAAAACCGCATCGAAATCGGCTCATCCGCTTGAGCTCTACGGTGCCACAGACAGACACACACACAGACAGACAGACAGACAGACAGACAGTCAGAAAGACAGACACTTATAACAAGACTTCAAACTTATACCACCCCTTTTTTTGGTCGGGGGTTAAAAACTGGGTGGCAGAGTTTAAACGTGGTCGTGAGACCATTCAACATGAGCCTCGTAGTGGCCGGCTTCGACTGCTTCCACTGATCAAAACAAAGAAAAAAATCTGTGATTTAATTTTATCTGATTGAAGATTAACTGTCGAGGAAATAGTTAAGACTGTAGGCATCTCATCTGAGAGAACACATCATATAGTTACTACTGAACTTGGATTCTCCAAGGTGTCTGCGCGATGGGTACCGCGGCTGCTTTTAGTGGAACAAAAACACAACGGACTCATAACTTCCCGCGACTGTTTAGAGTTATATGAAGCTGACCCAATAGAATTTGGTGAAAGATTTATAGCCATAGATGAAACCTGCGTTCACCATAATACAACCGAGACAAAAGAACAGTCGAAACAATGGAAAAGAGTAGGATCGCCCACCCCGAATAAGGCAAAGGATGTTTTATCGGCGGGCAAAGTCATGGTATCTGTTTTTTGGGATGCAAAAGGTATAATTCTCGTGGATTATTTAAAAAAGGCTAAAACAATAGACTCCGATTACTATTGCAACCGGTTGCGTCGTTTGAGAGAAGAAATCAAAGAAAAACGTCGAAAAGTTCTTATTTCATCAGGACAATGCGCGCGTTCACACCTCTGTGCAATCCATGGCAGAAATCCATCAATGTGGCTTCAAATTGTAACCTCATCCCCCATAATCACCGGATCTAGCACCGCCCGACTTTTAGCTGTTCCCAAAGCTGAAAAAAATTTTAGGTGGTAAACGTTTTTTTTTACAAATTAAGAGGTCATAGCCGCCGTTGACGCTTATTTTGAGGAGTTAGACGAAGCTTTTTGTAAAACAGTTATCGAAGCTTTACCGGGTCGATGGAAAAAATGTTTTGGGCTCGGAGGGGAGTATGTTGAAAAATAAACTCAAAATCGTGTGGTTTCATTAAGTATGTTAAGCTAAGAACTTTTCAAATTACCCTCGTATTATTAAATGTATTTTTTTTAAGCGGGTAGAGCCTTTAAACAACATACCTAACTACTTACACTAAGCATATCTGAATTATTCATAGACCAATGTAGGTCTACAGATAACATAATAATCAAATTATTATAATGTTTTATGTGATAAAACTTAGTATGAAAATTAACGTGGTTATTACACATTTTAAATAAATACACGAGTAACTCACGTTTGATATAGTCAGTCCAGTCCGACTCAAGTTTCGATCGCGTCCGGCGATCTTTTTCAAGGAGAGAGCGCGCGCGCGTGTTCACAGCTCGTTTAGCACACTAAACGAGCTAAACGAGCTGCTATTATTATATATTTACCCGTGTATTTATTTAAAATAAGCAAACGTAGTTAAATATTCAACAAAGTTTAAATACTTAAACTTGTATATATTATGTAAAAAAATTAGAATCCGACACCCGATCCATGGTCTTAATCGGAGTCTTAATTGAAGTAAAATTGTTGTTTTTGTGTTAAAATAAAGAATCATTATAAACACTTCTATAGAAGTAAATAAAATGTTTTTTTTTCGTATCCAGTAGGTTTTATTTAATCGTAATTTTTTTCACTGTCCGCGGCAATTCGGCTGTTAACAATATGAAATGGTATCAGTGGATTAAAGTTCGGACTAATGATGTGCGATGCGTTACGTGCTTGTTCGTATCCCCACAATGACATGGCTTCGCTGCAGTCCTCCTAAAACAAAATGTAAAAAATATACACAAGTGTCTCACTTATAACGGGTTATGGGACGAAAATACAATGTGCATGGCTGCATGGTTCATAAAGTCAACGTATTTATAACCTTGTAATATTATTAAACAAATAATATTGAAGTGCCTGGGAGTAATTAAAAATTACATAGTGGTTTTTTACTAAACGCTAATTATATCCTACTAATATTATAAATGCAATAGTTTAGATGTTTGTTACTCAATCACGCCGGAACGTCTGAACGCTTGGGGTTGAAATTTAGAACACAGAGTATAGTCTGGAATAGGAAAATATTGGGGAGTCTGGCTCCGAAAAATCAAAAAGTCTGAAACCCTAGGAAAAACAGGTAAAACTGCAGAGCTCACCTAATATTAAATAAAAGCGGACACTATGGCTAGTGACTTAGAAAAATACTTTTTGTTCGTTCTGCATGGTTTCGTTTTGCGAAAACGATAATTTTAGTTTTAACGATATTACAATGTCGTTCAGCTTGTCCTCGCACTAACCAACACTAATCAAAATACTATGACATATTCTAGGAAAACATTGAACATTTTCGATCGAAATAACACAAAATATTCTTAGGATTTTGGAGCGAATTCATACATGCTTTTGATAGTAAGCATCGTGATGTGATAGCACAAATTGACCTAGACCATACCTAGACAATTGTACCAGAAAGCCTTGTTGCGGCCGCCGTGTAGGGGCTTGAAGGCTTTTTGGTATTAAAAAAAAGAGGTCCTACATGTACGCTATTGCAAAAAGAGCGACACAAGCGAGTAAAGTTGACCCAAACTGCCCAAATACCATAGGCCGTCAAACTCCCAAGAGTCTGTGTGTGTGTGTGTGTGCTCTTGAGTCCTACCCCAGTAGTGAGGGAATCCTCGACACTGGTCCCCTATCAACCCCAAGAAGGACATGGAAGATCACGAGTAGTACCTAGACAATCTCATTTGACACGTGGCTAGACAATTGCCCACAAGCTTTACACATAACCAGGTAGAAAACTTCTTTGTTGTATGTGGGCTCAACTTCTCTTATCTTTGGCTTCTGTATGCAGCGTGATCGCAACTTCGCTAGTATCTTGTGTGTAGTTGCTTGTATGATATTTTGAAGTGTAATCGGTGAAGGCGCAGCGTTATGTAGACTTGGGCCGTTGGTCGGTAACCTTCTTGTAGTTTTACTGGTTGTCTATTATATCTAACGTCCTTCAAAACCCGTTCGGTCGGCAAAACGTCATGAGATGTCATTTTATGGTAACTGCCGCCAACATATTTAAATATAGTACTACATGTCCGCCCCGGCTTCGCCCGTGGTTCGGTGAAAGAATGATTGAAATCGGTTCAGTCATTCCTGAGAATATCGCTTTCAAACAAAAAAACTTCTTCAGCTACCTGCTATGCCACCTGTCGGAAACTGGTCGTACCATCTCAGATTTAGAAACAAATTTGATCAGCAAAGGTTTATATTCAAAATGTATGTAATCTGTGATATTCAATGACGCAATCTTAGTCACATGCTGTCATGTGTCATGTCAAAGCACGAAACGTACGAAATCTCTCAAAAAGAAATATTTTTTCCCGATTTTTTTACATTCTTGATTGATGCTCCGCTTCTATTAATAGTAGCGTTATGTTCTATAGCCTACAGCCTTTCTCGATAAATGAACTATCCAATAGAAAAATAATATTTCATGCTCCGCCGGAACCAAGGCTGCCACCAGCGCCTGGAATAGTATCACGCAAGTAAAGTTACATTCAAAAATGTTGCGTGATTCAGGTGTGTTGTTTGTAACGTTAACGTGACAGTTGTAGCTAGTGTGACCGCCACAAGATGTTCAAAGATCTATTTATTAATCTTCCTAAGTTTTAAACGAAATAAATAGTGAAGTGATTTGTGTATTATGATAATAATATTGAAAATAATACATTTATAAAGCTGTGATAAATAATGCAGAAACTACTAATACGACTGGAAACACCAAATTATGACGGGGTAATTAGAGCCCCAAAATGTAAGCGGACTGTATAAAATTTTGTAGTGTTATTAAAGATAAATGGTGTTGTACAAAACAAAAAACGCAAGATATGGCAAGGAAAGAAACTGGGAGCAGCACTTATTTCCGTGACTTGTTCTGTTCTTTCTTCTCCAGGTCTGGGATGTCGAAGAGAGGCGTGCGGACTTAGTGTCTCGCACGCTCACTATAAAATGTTTCACAGCGCACACAATTCTCACTAACACAAATAGGTAAGTTAGTTTAGTGTAGTTAGGTAGGTTTGTAGTGTAGTGTAGTTCTCATTGTATTTTAGTTTTGTTAATAAAGGCTCTGCCCAGTAAAAAAAAAAAATAGGTAAGCGTTTCACATAGATACGATATTTGATTAGAACTCAAAGGTCAATCTATTATTTTAAGCACGACGGGAACACACCTCAGCTTCACTCGTATAGGCGAAGACGGTCACATTCATACTGACTGCGTCATGACGTTAGCCACGTTTCATCGATCATTGTGGGTAGATTTGATTCAGCCATAGTCACATAGCGCTGCATGAGGGTAGGCGAATGGAGAATGGGAATGCACGGTGTAATTATTAAAATAATGACCAATCATAATCTGGCGCACCAACGACTTTTCCAAAATTTTACTTTTGCTTTTTTTAACCCCCGACCAAAAAAGGGGTGTTATAAGTTTGACGTCGATGTCTGTCTGTCTGTCTATCTGTCTGTCTGTCTGTCTGTCGGTCTGTCTGTCTGTCTGTCTGTGTGTGTGTCTGTCTGTGGCACCGTAGAGCTCAAACGGATGAGCCGATTTCGATGCAGTTTTTTTTGTTTAAAGGTTAATATCTGTGCGGATGTTCTTAGCTATGTTTGGTTAATATCGATTCAAGATGGCCGCCTCCACAAAATGGCGGACAAATTATTTCTTCACAACCTACCTCAATATGGGTTTCAAATGAAAGGGCTTGACTAGTAGAATACTATCCACTTTAACAAATTTCAAATCCAAGATGGCCGCCACCACAAAATGGCGGATTACATTATTTTTTTCACTACTACCTCAATATGGGTATCAAACGAAAGGTCTTAACTAGTAGAATACTTTGCACTATGACAAATTTCAGATCCAAAATGGCCGCCACCACAAAATGGTGGATTACATTATTTTTTTCACAACTACCTCGATATGGGTATCAAATGAAAGGGCTTGACTAATAGAATGTTGTAAAGATGACAAATCTGAGGTAGTCGGGGGTTAGTCAAAATTTTTAATTTTGTTCTTGTTAAGTATAAAGAATTAGAATTTGTTTAAAAACCACAATACCTGGATTTGCTTGATGATATTAAATTCCAACGTCTTTCTCCATTTGAATGGAATATCCTTTGTGATTCTGAAGGTCGAAAAGTGTTCAGAGTTCGAGACCGAAGTGTGCGTCTTCAAGAATTGATGAACGGAATCAGCGACCTCTAACCCGAAGAAGCTTAGGAGCTCTGCAGTTGACTCTTCCAAGTTGAATGCTAAGTCTTCATAACGAAGAATCCTGAAATAGGATTAGTGATTTAAACAAGAAAAAAATTAAACATTTTGATTAACCCCCGCCTACCTCGGATTTGTTTTCTGTACAACATTCTACTAGTCAAGCCCTTTCAATTGACACTCATATTAAGGGAGTTGTGAAAAAAACTTGAGAGGTGTCAAGGGACACCCGGATGGAACAAAGTTCCTTTCGATTAATTTGTGAAGGAATTATTATTATTTTTTATTATTTATTATTTACAAAAAACCTGTATACACTCAACGAAAATAATCGTCGCGACACCACACTGTTCAATGCGAAATAGAAATGAAAATATCTGGCTTGCTTTCTATAAGAGAGAGAGAGACAGAGAAACATGCGACGCCTCACACCTTATAATAGCAAAAAGTGTCGTGACAACTTTTCGTAAGAATTTTTTCCGTCTAGCCCCCTTTCACAACGCGCGATAAGGAACTTCGTTCCAAAAAGAAATGTATTTCACCATTTTCTGGTAGCGGCCATCTTGGATTTGAAATTTATCATAGTGCAAAGTATCCTATTAGTCAATTTCTTTTGTTTGCTACCCATATTGAGGTAGTTGTGAAAAAAAAAATATAATTCGCCGTTTTGTGGTGGCGGCCATCATGGATTGGAAATTCGTTATAGTGTATATATAGTATTCTACTAATAAAGCCCTTTCATTTAATACCCATATTGAGGTAGGTTGTGAAGAAATATATAATGTGAGGTGTAAGGTGTAAGGGAGAAGCGCTAAACATATTGCTTCCCCAAATGTCAACCTCTCCTGCGCGTGGTACACCCTGCTGCCAACTAACAAGCCTCTGACGACCGAACCAATGGCGGTATATCCATTTAAAAGCCAGTCCTAAATGGACCAGGCCGATGACGGGCAGCGGCGTCATCGGTGCGAAGGATGGCTCCGCGCTCACCAACCCGCCTGCCAAGCGTGGTGACTATGGCAAACACCCGCCCTATGATGAACACTAACAGGAAACGGCCATTTGGCGTCTGCCACCCAGCGCAGTCTTACTCAAAATTTGAGGCTTAAACTCCTACGAGCACTGCAACTGACGTGGGCAGGCTTAACATCGTATTATGGTTTACGTTCCTAAGAATCAAACGAAGATGTGATCCGATCCAACACCGGAGCAATCGCTAAAACGCGCGATTCCGATGCCGCGTGTGAACGCAGGCAGTCGCGAAATCGCGGTGCGGCATCGATACAATCCCTAAAACGCGGGATTTGTATGCTGCTATTTAGTGCAGAGAGACGCCAAAATCACACACAGCATCTATGCTGTCGCAAAATCATCGATCGCCGATGCTAAAAGTGGCATGTTTGCTGTTCCCCTTAGGAAAGTCGACAAATGTTTTTATCTGCCGTGTTGTAAAAATATGTTTACTTAAACTTATCAGGATATTTATGAAGAAATTCCATAGCTGCTTTATAGTCTGCCACCATGTCGGCACACACTACGCCGGCGTTTGCGCAGTCTGATTCTCTTTGTTTGTTTAAGCAAAAGCCCTTAATGTTCCATCTAGACATCATCACTCCACGAGGGTCCCGGATTAATAAAACCACTTTCACGTTCAACCTGAAATATAATACAATTATCTCAGATTTTCTGTAGAAGTAGTCTGGTTACGGTTATAGTAATCGGAAACGCTTGACCGTCACTACGTCACAGCACATTAATATGTATGTCAGTATTACGCCCATTACGCCGTACATTGACACAATAATATTGCTAGTAAATTAAAATTTAGCGAGAAGCCAATATCTAGTGAGATAGAAGTCAAATAGACAATACGAAAAACAAGATACGAATGAACACGATGAGGTTTTCTTCAAAACTGTGTCGAAATGCAGCACTTTCCGAAACGAACTACAATACATTATTTTGTACAAAAACTTATACCGACTTCAAACCACATAGAGCAAGAGCCCGTGAACCTCAGACCTTCGTTATTTTATAAAAGCTGAAAACTTGTTAGCGCATGCTTCTAACACCGGTAAGAACGGACCATTACGAAGTTTGGCCATGGTAACAGCTTTGGCAGATAAACGGTACTAAAGGTGTGTAAAATACTGATCTAAATTCGTCAAATAATAAAGTGTGATTTTTTGGTATTACCTTCAGAATAATATTACATATCACGTCATTAATTGCCACACAGTTAACATGGTGGGAACCCTTAGTGCCAGACACCCTTAGTGTTCATGAAATTATAATTCTACTTACGTTATAGTTAGTATAAAAGCTGATTTTTATGTAATAAGTACTTGGGTAATAATCAGATAATGTTTTCTCATTAGCAAGACATTTTTGATAGATCCAACCCCTTGCCAGACAAGCATGTAGGGTAGCTGTAGGAGCGGGCACGAGATAGTATAATATATGGGTGGGTGTGAGTGAGATAGCGAGTTAGCTCCGCCGCGATCCCTAACTGCGTAGTTGTTATTTTTACTGCGCATGTATTGTTTAGTAGGCTACTTCGGTTCAAACAACGGAAAATGATAATATTGATCATAATGATGATAATGAATAAAATAATATGTTCTGTTATACATTATAATAATAGTAATCAGTAATACCACCAATCTATTTTTTATACATTATAATAATAATACGTCTATCTTGGCTCATGAGGTTACCGCCATGTGGGATGTTGATTCAACGATCATAGTCCCAATAGTTGTGTTGGTCTCGACCAACATCTCAAGAGACTTTCGCTAGACGGTTGGATTAAGGGTCAGATGCAGAAGGCGGTCGTCCTCGACACAGCACGCATCGTCAGGAGGTTCCTCAGTCTGCAGCCCTAACCACCGGTAGCTTGGGCCCTGCCCCGCTGCTGGCGGCGCCCTAGTTTTTAAGTTTTTTATAATATTTATATTTTTATACTTATAGTAAAAAACTTAGAAATTAAGAGAAATAAATAAATGACTGAATATGTCTATCATCTATTTTTATTATTAAAAAATTTGAGTATTCTTTTTTTTATGTTTTATAACTGTTATTGATATAATACATTTATTTTTTAACCGACTGCGTGACGCAAAGGAGTGGTAATGTGTTTATAAGCCTATAAGTATATGTATGTATGTATGATTCTTTGAAGCATTATACAGACCCATAGAAATCTAAATAATAATTATTTAGATTTCTATGTACAGACCAAACCCCTAAGCCGATTTTATGATTTGCACGTCAATTGATTCCTCTTAGCTTGGCCAGTGACACTAAAGACATGACATTTGTGTAAATTCAATATGGCGGCTACCGGACGCCATATTGTCCAAATAAAAAAAATGAAAATCAACAGATTATGTCAAGAGTCGCTCTGCACTGCGCTCGTTCCCCAGAGATTTAAAATGTTATATCTCTAAGCCCTGTAATTTATCTGGAAACATTGCCCTTCAAACCGGAACACAGTAATATTTACACATTAGCGAGCATAGAGAACATAGAGAGCATGCCTGCCACATAACACCATAGTGACACGCAGCTATTGGAACATGAAGAATCCAAATCATTACCTAGCACTGCACTGCGCTCGTCCCCCAGAGATTTAAAATGTTATATCTCTAAGCCCTGTAATTTATCTGGAAACATTGCCCTTCAAACCGGAACACAGTAATGTCCAGATAAATTACAGGGCTTAGAGATATAACATTTTAAATCTCTGGGGGACGAGCGCAGTGCAGTGTTAGGTAATGATTTGGATTCTTCATGTTCCAATAGCTGCGTGTCACTATGGTGTTATGTGGCAGGCATGCTTCCCATCAGGCACATGTTCTGCTTGTCTTGTCACTCTTTATTTGAAAAAACTAGCTGTACATGTGAATGTGGATAGACATAAAATATATACAAACGTATCTAGTAGGTATATTGGACTACCTATTTTTGTACGTGGAGGAAATGCATTTTAAATTTGTAAAACCAAAAGATGCATATTTCGTTGAACATAATAACTACTGACTTTGAGCAAAATAACATCTATATATATAAGAAAATCGTGTTTGTTACAACACTTATAACTCGAGAACGGCTGGACCGATTGCCATGGTTTTTGATTTGTTGGATTTGTTTCCGTCCCGAATAGAAAAAAAAGTGGGTAGGTGTCAAAGTGTAAACACCTAATTTGAATACTAATAACTTTTAATTACTTTTAAAATAGTAATAGTTTGTAAATTTCTAAGTTTTATGTATAAACAGAGTTATTGATACCGCCTACCTGTCTGTGAGTGTTTTCTCCTCTTAACACCTCACAATAGACAGGTAGGCAATTAGTCTACTGACGTTAAATAACTTGTTATTGATAATATTCTAAATATATTTTTTATAAATTCTTATTATATACATATACAGCGTGTGGCGGAAAGGTCCAACAATATTTTAACAGGTCATTCCAACACTGATATAGACTTCATCTCCGAAGGTCTCTTTCCCCTCAGCACTTTAGATCGCGAGATAATACGAGTCAAAGTTTGATGTAAAATTGACCAGCTGCAACCCTAATGCATGTACAGCTGACAAACGACCTTGCCTGTCAAAGACAAAATTTTGTGCAGAAAAGAATTTTTTTTGCCTACTTCGAAGCTGTGAATGGAATAAACATAACTTGGTTAAATTATTAACTGTGAATTTAATCCTTAAATACAATAGGTAATGACTAGAACTGTTTGACGTTTGGAGTCTATTCGGGCGGTCTACAACTATGATACCTAGTTCATACGAATAAAATAAAATAAATCAGGTTTTACGAATAATGAAACAAACGCTTAATTAGAAGTTCCATGCAAGCTCGACTACCTATACCTTATCTACCTCGGATTTGTAAACTGTACAACTTTCTACTAGTCACGCCCTTTCCTTTGGTACCCATACTGAGGAGTAGTAAAACAAGATAAAATTAAAATTTTGACTAACCCCGACTACCTCAGATTTGTTATCTTAACAACATTCTACTAGTCAAGCCCTTTCATTTGATACCCATATCGAGGTAGTTGTGGAAAATCTATTTCGCCATTTTGTAGCAGCAGCCATCTTGAATTTGAAATTGGTCATAGTGCAAAGTATTCTACTAGTTAAGACCTTTCGTTTGATACCCATATTGAGGTAGTGGTGAAAAAAATAATGTAATCCGCCATTCTGTGGTGGCGGCCATCTTGGAATTGATTTTTTTTATAGTGTATAGGTTTCTACTAGTAAAGCCCTTTCATTTGATACCCATATTGAGGTAGGTTGTGAAGAAATATTTTGTCCGCCATTTTGTGGAGGCGGCCATCTTGAATCGATATTAACCAAACATAGCTAAGAACATCCGCACGGATATTAACCTTCAAATAAAAAAAAACCGCATCGAAATCGGCTCATCCGTTTGAGCTCTACGGTGCCACAGACAGACACACACACAGACAGACATCGACGTCAAACTTATAACACCCCTTTTTTTGGTCGGGGGTTAAAAATAAATGTATTTCGCCACATTCTTATACCCTTTATTTTGGCCGGGGGTTAAAATACCTTTGGTAATGTGTTTTTAATTGATTGTGATATTCAACAAGATGTAAGAAGCCAACTATCCGTCTTTTAACGCTTTTCATAAAATTCCTTACTAAATTTCACTTCATATCGGAGATATTTATTCTTTGCGAAGTTGTGAAATTCCCCGACGGACTTTCTTTGACGGAATTGTCGGCATGTCGGCTTTGTCAAACGTATTGACGCCGTGCATCGCTGCCGCAGCGCCGACCAATAGCAGAACAGAAGCTCGCTCGCCGGCCGTGCCGAAAGGCGAAACGTCGCGGCGGTACTTTACCGAAAAGCCAAGCTAGAAATCGTCAAAAATGGATTTTTAAAAGTTGGGGGTTCCGTCAATTTTTTTTTATGTTTTGTTTTATCTTGACGAAGAAAACATACTTACGGCTGAGCACGGGAAATCGTGAGTTCGGTTCTTGGCTTGGTCGATATTTGAATGATAAATTCGATTATTTTCCATGGGTTTAAGATTTCGTTGTCCTTGTCTGTGTGAACTACCTACAGGTTCTCCAACACAGAACGACCTAGTGGAGAGCTACGATTGTGAAGAGTTTTTGGCACAAAGGTAGATTATAGGCTGGAAATAGCACATAGGATACCTGCCTACCTAGGATATCTAACTACACACCGATACAAGTAGTAATAGTACTAGTGGTCGAAGACTCCGTCTGGGAAGTACCTTTGCCAGTTATTCTACCGCCAAGCAGTTTTGTGCTTTACCGTGTTCCGGTTTGAAGGGCAAATACAGCACGTAGCTGTTATGAACAGGCATGTTGCTTACCATCAGGTACATGTCTTACTCGTCTCGTCACTCTTAATTGTAATAAAAGCATGCGTGATTTTACGCGACCTTTTACGTGGCTTGGGGTTTTCAAAGTACGGAACCCTAATTGTCAAATTTTTTTTTTTTTTTTTTTAATATTTAATTTTGAGTTGAAAGTTCAGTCGCTCTCTAGCATCATTGGTGGTGTGTTGTTTGTTTTATCGCAAAATTGATATCTACGATGTTATCACTGTACTTAGACATGGTAGGAGGTAGTCGTCATGAAGAACGTGAAATTTTCCGCCAACGTCTGAACAGCAAGGGAAGCGTTGACTTGCCACAAAACGAAAAACGTCCCAATCAGGCCCGGTATTAGTACTACCAGCAGTGCTGGTGCTGCTCCAGCACCCTGGACTCAGACTTCTAACGCCACCACCGGAACGCGTCGGAGGAAGGTGCGCCGCGCCGCAAGCACCTTGGATTGCAGTGTGAAATGGATAAATATGTTTATGTGTACATAGTGTTGTTGTGCAGTGAAATGTTGGTGTTACAATGCGACTATCGTTGAATAATAAGGAGATTATTAAAGGTTAGTTAATTTAGCCAAAATAATTAGCTAGTGTAGATATCTTCCATACTTATTACAGAGTTTAAATAATTAAATTAATGATGTATCCTAACTCTTTATTTGACTTTGATTCAAACATGTAGGTACCTACTTAGTTATTTATTTGATATTCCTTCCTGTCTAATATTGTTTGAAGGCTTATTAGGTACTTACACTTGACAAAATTTTGTCGACTGAATTCAGAACCAAGTTAGAAAGAAGCAATTCTCGCTTCTGAATTTAGTATGCTACTCTTAGCTTACTGAATGAAATGCTATTATTACACTTCACTAAATTCAGTAACAACCAAATTTAGCCAAGGGTAATAAGGCTTTTGGTTAGCGCTAATAAAAATCATCTATTTTTATTCTATCTGGCTCAATCGAATACGGCAGTTCAATAGCTTCCACACCTTATCTTTCTTTCTTGTTCGATTTCTATGGTATTTAGGGAGATTTTTGAAACGACAGATAGGTATCAGTGCGTCGCCACCGGCGCGGCGCGCGGCGGCCGGCGGCGGCGGTCAGTGATCGCGCCGCGCCGCCGGCGGTCAGTGATCGCGCCGCGCCGCCGGCCGGTTAGGGTTGTCAAATAAAATGATAAACAACGCATTTTTAACTTTGTATGAAAAAAAAAATATTGGCTTTCGCGTCTAATATTCACATATGTGATTCGATACGTAGTATAGATGAACTACAATAAATATTGTTGGACCTTTCCGCCACACGCTGTATATATTGTGTATATATTTTATACATATATTAACATACTATATATTTTTATCTAACATTGTACCTTTACTCACTGAATGTCAAATAATGATAGCGAAGCTTCCAATTACTTGACATGCTCATCTGTGAACGACACTGCAAACAGCTTCTGTAGTATCCCAACTCTGTCAGACTCTATTGAGTGTCTTATTTCAGACTTTCCCAAAAACTTTAATATTTTCCATGTGAATGCACAGAGTATTACGGCTCACTACCCAGAAATGCTTGCGTCTTTCGTACACCCCAATATTCATGCCATTTTAGTTTCTGAGACGTGGCTGAAACCTGTTCTTCCATCTAACTCCGTGGCATTACCTGGTTTTCGGCTCATTAGAAATGATCGTGTCGGTAAGGGTGGCGGCGGCGTAGCAATATATCTCCGAGCACACATTCCGTACACTACTATTAGCATGTCCGCACAGCCGCCTCCGCCCGATGCCGGAGAACATCTTTTTATTGAAGTCGAACTGCACCATACCAAAATACTTCTTGGAGTCTTCTACTCTCATTCTCGTGAGGTTAATTATTTTAATTATTTTGAAAACTTGCTTGAAAATTTGTCTACCTCATATGACCACACCATAATTATGGATGATTTTAATACGTGCCTGCTAAAGCAAGACTACCGTTCCCGTAAGCTCCAATCATTAACCACGTCTCTCAATTTAGCAATACTTCCTATAAATGCAACCCATAGTCCTCCAAATTATGCTCCATCTCTTCTAGACCTAATTCTTACATCTTCTCCTTCGCATGCTGCTAAGTATGATCAGTGTGCGGCAGACAATCTCTCTCATCATGATATGATCTTTCTTTCATATAAAATTCGGCCTCCTAAAGTCAAACCCAAAATTCTTTTACAGCGCAGTGTTGCTAGTATAAATATTGAAAACTTGCGGAAGGATGTATTAGACACCGATTGGTCAGATCTTTGGAGTGCAAATAGCGTGGATGTTAAGATATCTAAATTCAATGAAATATTGACTAACCTTTTTGATGTTCATGCACCCCTCCACGCTGTCAAAATGAGACATTTGCCAGCACCTTGGCTGACTGATGAGATACGTGTATTAATGCACAAAAAAATAGTAGCTAAAAATAAACTTAAAAGACATCAGTCTGATGACAGTAAGGAAAAGTATATACATTACCGTAACGTCTGCAACAGAGCATGTAGGGACGCACAACGCCGTCATATCCATAGTTCTGTAGAAAACGAAGATCTTGCAAAAGTTTGGAAATTTTTGAGGTCATTGGGAGTTGGAAAATCTCGCCACGACAACATTCCTCGAAATTTGGACATCAATCAGCTTAATAGTCACTTCTCCGACTCTTCCAGTTTTAATGGACCAGTAAAAGCTCAGACTCTTAAATCTCTTTTCTCTGTATGTCCTCCCGATTATGACCCTTTTACTTTTAGTCCATTTACCGCATGTGATGTTAAAAAGAGCATTCAATCTATCTCATCCAATGCTGTTGGTAGCGACTGCATTAGTCGCAAAATGATCGTACCCATACTCGATAAAATAGCTCCTGTCATCCAGCATATCCTTAATTACTATATATTTTTCCAGCTATATGGAAAGAAGCTAACTAAGAAGATAACTATTAAAAACGTGTACTAGTGCGAACAAATCACCTGGAAAAAGTGAAGTCTACGCATAAAAGTGAAAAACCTAGTGTTAAATTCGGAAATAAAACTGTGCTACTTACATCGCAACGCACAAAAACAATAAACATTTGCGACGATTATTAAAAACTGTGAATCGGAAGTCAAGTGATTTAAAGCAACTATAAAGGCGACTTTTGTTAAACAAGTGCGGAACTAAACAAAAAAAACCAACAAGTGCACATCATAACAATAATAACCTTGATTAACTTCATAACTTCTGGAAGAATCGAAATCAATAATTATTTTACTGCACTGCTAGCGACATCTATTGGCGAGTAGAAAAACCGTGCAACTAGCTCAATACCGAAAAGTTGTATCTACTCACCGCAAGAGGGAGCTTACCAAAATTCTCTTAGTATACAAACATAAAATCATCTAAATAAATATGGAAGAGATAAAAAATATGTTAAAAGCAATGCAAGAAGAAATAAGAGAACAGAAAATAGAAATGAAGGATATGAAGGAGGATATTAAAAACACAATAAACAACAATATAAACGAAAAATTTAAAAATTTGGAAAGCAAAAATGAGATTATAGAGCAAAAGCTGGAAGTACAGACTATAAAAATAAATTTTCTGGAGAGGACTATGAGGCGAAAAAATCTGATTTTATTCGGAGTCGCTGAAAATGAAAAAAGCTATTGGGATCTAGAGAAAGAAGTCTTAGACATATTGAGTATAAAAGCCGACAGTAACAGTATAGAGTATGTAAAAAGACTTGGTAAAAAGGGCGAAAAATTAAGGCCTATTGTCATTACGTTTACAACAATGGGGATAAAAATAAAAATATTAAAAAATAAGAAAAAGCTCGAACAATCAACGCCATATTACATCAAAGAGGATTACCCCCCTGAAATACTCAGCAAACGCAAGGAACTCCAAAAAATAGTAAATAAAGAAAGAGAACAGGGTCGACTGGCGATTATAAAATATGATAAAATTGTTATCCTCAAGAATAGAAACCAACAAGCTGAAACGCAAGCTTTAGAATGCAAGAAAAGAACTCTATCAGAGTCACCGGAAACGACAACACAGAAATCACAAAACAAAACAGAAAAACAACCAGCAAAAATAAACAGAAACAGCAATATAGATAACTACTTATTTAAAAAATCTAATTTACAACATAACTCAAACACAAAACAAACCACTGCTTATTCTCAAAACCTAAGAAATACACAATAGCAACCAAAACAGGCCCTCTTCATCTCCCAACACGGCCGGTCACCGCGGAGAATATGACTGTAACCCTCCAACTAACCAAGAACTCTACATCTGCACATACAATGTTAAATCATTGTTATCACCGCAAAGAATGCTTTTATTAAAATACTCACTGTCCAATAAAAAATACGATATACTGGGATTATCAGAAATAAGAAGAATAGGAAATGAGATTATAGAGGACGAAACCCATATTTTCTGCTATACAGGAGAGACTCAAGGACAACATGGTGTAGGATTTTAATCAAAAGGAATACAAACATAATATAGAAAACTATGTGGGCCTATCTGAGAGAGTTTGCCTTCTAAATATGAAGTTCAACTCAACAAAATAGCAATAATACAAGTTTATGCGCCAACCTCAGAAGCACCTGAAGAGGAAATAGATAATTTCTATGACCAAATCGAAGCAGCACAAAAACTTGCAAAAGGAAAAATTATATTAATGGGAGATTTTAATTCAAAAATTGGACAAAGAAAACCACTAGAAAACACAATTATGGGGTCATATTGCTACGGAAAAAGGAACTCTAGAGGAGATAAATTACTCAAGTACGCATTAGCTAACAAATTTACAATAATAAACACAATATTTAAGAAAAATCTTAAAACCTATGGACTTGGATCACACCAGACAAACATTATAAAACCAAATTGATTACATTATGAGCAATTGCCTAAATTATTCTCAAATATGGAGATTTTAAAAATAAAATTTTCCTACTGATCACAGATTACTCAGAGGCACAGTTCAACTAGCAACATCGAGGCAGAGCAGAAAACACTTTAGCGAAGCTCATACGGACTTAACTTGCGATAAAACCAACAAGCATATTTAAGAACTCTACAAGAGGAAACACATCAAATCCAGTGGGAAAATAGCGACAACATAGAGACATTCTATCTCAAAATCGAGTCGGCCATTAAACAGAGCCTAAGCTTTGCCACCTCAAAGAAAACTAAGAAGGATATTCTATCAGACGAAACTAAATTACAACTTAAAAGACGATCTGAACTGCAATCGAAGCCATGCAAAAACAAAGAGGAGAAGAAAGAACTTACAGGTATATATAAAAGTACAAACAAAATGTTAAAAAAAGACTATGAAAAATACAGAATGGGAATTATCGAAAAAACCTGCTTACTACTGGAAGCCAAAAAAGGCATACAAACAACTAAACACAGAAAAAGATGGATTCCAACTCTGAAAACACAGAAGACAACAAATAAACAACAAACACGAAAAGAGATAATAAACATTGCTTCAAACTTTTATCAAAACCTCTATGATGATGAACACAGCAACGAAAATACGTACAAAAAAACAGAAAAGAAGCAGAACCACCGTTACAGCTTTTGATGGTAGAAAATTCTGAAAAATATAGATAAATTAAAAACAGAGAAGAGCCCAGGACCCGATAATATCGCTAATGAAGCCCTGAAAATAGGAAAACATATTCTAATAGGACCTGTCACAACCTTGTTTAATAAAATATTAGAAATGCAAGAAATTCCAGAGAAATGGGAGAATCAAGAATAATTTTACTCTATAAAAGGAGAACCTTCAGATATTAATAACTATCGCCCAATCAGCCTGCTACCGACAGTATATAAGTTATTTGCCATGTGTCTAGAAAAAGAATAGCGATAAGCATAGAAAGCATCAACCAGTGGAACAGGCCGGCTTTCGCCCGGGTTACTCTACCATGGACCACATCCACACATTGGACCAAATAGTGGAAAAACATCAAGAGTTCAACCAACCTATATACATCGCGTATATAGATTATGCGAAGGCCTTCGATTCAATTGGACACGAGAGCATATGGCAAGCACTCTCAAATCAAGGCGTTTCAAATACTTACATCAATGTCATTAAAACATATATAAGAACAGCACAAGTAGAGTAAAATTAGACAAAATTGGGCCAAAAATATATATTAGAAGAGGAGTAAAACAGGGAGATCCTTTATCACCGAAAATATTTATAGCCGTGCTACAAGATATAATGCAAAATTTAGACTGGAGAAACAAAGGAATAAAAATAGATGTAGAGCTCATAAGCAACCTACGTTTTGCAGACGACATCATTCTCTTTGCAAAATCATCAAAACAGTTGGAAGCAATGATTTGTGAACTAAACAACGCCAGCAAAAAATAGGTTTACATTTAAACACATCTAAAACTAAAGTTTCTACAAATAGTATAAAAAGGCCATAATAGTAAATGGAACACCGATAGAGTATGTGGACAGCTATGTGTACCTTGGAAAACAAATTTCATTCAAGAAATCGCGACATGAAGATGAAATAGAGCGTCGTATCAGCATAACTTGGAAAAATACTGGAGCTTCAAAGAAATTCTAAAAGCAAAACTTCCATTAAAACTCAAAAGAAAGTTGTAGATACCTGCTTGTTACCATGCTTGTCATATGGAGCACAAACTTGGATTTTCCATGAGAAAACTAAGCGTAAAATTCGTTCGTGCCAGCGGGCGATAGAAAGAAGCATGCTAGGTATAAAACTTAGCGATAAAATCAAGAGCGAAGATATTCGCAAGAAAACAAAATTAATAGATGCAGAACGTCACGCACAACAGTTAAAATGGAGATGGGCTGGCCACGTCGCACGCAGTACAGACAAGAGATGGGTTAAACGAGTCACCAAATGGAAGGGACCCAATGGAAAAAGAAAAAGAGGAAGGCCTAAAGATCGATGGGTTGATGAAATAAAAATACAGCCGGCGAAGACTGGATGACGAAGGCGGTAAATCGTAGATTATGGAAACAGTTGGAGGCCTATATCCAGAGAGGAGCCATGCCCTAAACACCTTTTACAATTTACAGCACTAATTATAATTGCTTAAACCTAATGTAATGTGCATGGAAATAAAAAGGCTTTATTATTATTATTATTATTATTATGGAAAAATAATTCCGCTTCCCAAAAAAATCAATTCTGAATTCTATTCCGATTATCGTCCTATATCTATCCTACCTTTCTTATCCAAAGTTTTAGAACGTCTTATCCATCAACAACTTTCTTCTTACCTTGTCAAAAATAACCTGCTTAATCCTTATCAATCTGGTTTTCGTGCTGGCCATAGCACGGTTACTGCTCTCACGAAGATCACCGATGACATAAGAGACGGTATCGGTCATGGTAAGCTGACTGTGCTGACGCTACTAGACTTCAGCAATGCTTTCAACAATGTTGATTTTGACATTTTGTTGGAGCTTCTGCGCTCAATTAACATATCTCCATCGGTAATTGACTGGTTTCGCAGTTACCTGTTTGGGCGCCGACAGCGAATCCGTATTGATGACACATATTCCTCGTGGTGTAGTGCCGGTGTTCCACAGGGCGGCGTTCTATCTCCACTTCTTTTCGCAATATTTATTAACTCAATCACAAAAAAATTAACTTCATCCTACCATCTGTATGCAGACGACTTACAAATATATACCCAAGCTCCTTTAGAAAAAATACATGAGGCTATTCAAATTACTAATACTGATCTAAATGGCTTACTTAATTGGAGCAGGTCATTTGGCCTCACTGTGAACCCATTGAAAACTCAAACTATTATAATTGGAAGTTCCCGAATGATCTCGAGAGTTGACTGGTTCCGACTTCCCCAGGTGATCTTTGACAGTACTCCTATCACCATCAGTGAAGTTGTCAAAAATCTGGGTATCCTTATTGCCAGAAATTTTTCATGGGTTCCTCAATTATCAGAAGTAAGCCGTAAGATATTTGGTTCTGCAGCTGCTCTTAGGAGACTTCGTAATTTCCTTCCTATCTCTACTAAGACTGCGCTCGTAAAAACTCTCCTTTTTCCTATATTGGGCTACGCTGACGTTTGCTATCTGGATGTTACCGAAGAGCAGTTAGATAAACTTGAACGACTACAAAATTTCTTTATTCGATTCATTTTTGGTTTACGCAAATTTGATCACATTTCTCAATTTCGCCTAAAGCTCAAATGGTTACCTATCCGCCTTCGCCGTAATGCTCTCTTTTCCTTGCTTTACAAGATCCTGTATAATCCCACTACTCCTTTGTACTTAAAATAACAGTTTAAGTTTATTGAGCCTAAATCGTATCCTCTCCGCACCACTCGTCACCTTAAACTCGTGTTCCCTACCTCTACTCAATCTAACCTGTCATATAATAAATCTTTCACGGTACAAGCTGTTTTGCTGTGGAATGCTCTTCCTCTTTCTATTAGACAAGCAAAGTCCCTTCCTATTTTCAAAAATTGTGTATTTCAACATTATCTTTCCTTTTCCTAATGGGTACATATTGGTAATTATTGATGTGTTTATATGAGTATGTATTTATCTAAGTATATATTTCTATACTATGAAAAGTATGTTTATTGTTATTTGTACGAATATATATTATTTTTGTAGTAAGTTAACACCGCCTACACTACAACATTTTATAGACATTTCTCCACTCAAAGGTTGCCTGGAAGAAATCGTTTTAAGCGATAAGGCCGCCAATTACTCTGCAAATTTATGTGTCCTATAATGTGATCAATGTTATGACCTATTTTTAAGATTTGTAGTTGTAATAAAGTGTTATATTATTAATATTATTATTAATAGCAGAATACATCTTAAAAATAATGAAAACTCGATATGTGTCATGAATACTTAATCATTTCAATGCATGCTGATTTGTTTATTACATGTCAAACATTTGTTGTCCAATCCTGTCAAATAGTGTAACAACTATTTTTTTGGAGCTTATGGCCTGGTTGCTGAGACCTTTAAGCCACAACTTTATTTTTTTTCTGAAGACATAATGTGTGCGTTCAGAAATTTATTTTTTGTAAAAGGTCTACAAAGTTCAGGTACTGTTATATTTGTTTGTTTTAGACATTAATTATCGAAAATTATTTATTAATTATTTAATTTATATATGGTATATATATATATTATATATATAAACCAAACTACGTACTTATATACTATAAAAACTGAAAAGAATAAAACAAGCACTTAGATTTCTGGTGGTCTAGAATTCTATAATATGTTATTGCAGTAATACTATTGGAAAAAATAAAATATATACTAGTAAAGGAACATAACAAATGAACAGTCGGGATCCATTATTATTTATTCTGCAGCATCTAATTGTTCTATCTAGAATATATTTTATTTTCTTCAATTGTATTACTTCAATAACATATTATAGAATTCTAGACCACCAGAAATCTAAGTGCTTGTTTTATTCTTTTCAGTTTTTATAGTATGTAAGTGCGTAGTTTGGTTCACATTTTATGCAGTCTGGTTTTTTTTAATTTAAAATATTATTTACTTTATTTAACAACTAGCTGACCCGTGCCCACTTCGTTGGGCATAATGTTAATAATCCTATTTTAGTACAGAATGAACAGAATTAAATTTCTAACTGCCAAAAAGAGAGTTATACGTAGGTATAGTTTGTATTTGGAGGCTAATACAAAATTCGAAAGTAACTCTGTCCGAAAAAAAAACCTTTTCTGCGGGATTTGCGATAAACGAATTCCATGAGGACCAAGTCGCGGGAACAGTTAGTTTGGTTATGGTAATTTTAAAACTTCTCTGTAATATATTTTGGATGTAATGTTACCTTTTGGTAGCAAAATATATTGTCTATCAGAAGTTGATGAGACAAACACGGCTTTCTCAGGTCAATGCCTACCAGAGAGAATGTTTGACCTTGGGACTTGTTAATAGTGAGGGCAAAAGAGATCTTCACTGGAAACTGTAGCCTTTTAAACGGTATGGGTAAATCAGTGGGAATCATGGGTATCCGCGGAATATAAGCCAGTTGTCCCACTGCTGGCCCTGTGAGAATTGTCGCCACGATTATATTGTCCCGTAACTCTTTTGTAAGCAACCTTGTCCCGTAACTCTTTTGTAAGCAGCCTTGTCCCATTACACATGTTGGGGGGGCTCAAGTTTCTTAATAGCGTGATAGGAATACCAACTTTTAAAAAAGATCGTGAGAAGGTAAGCCAGCATTTAAAAAAGGTAAAAAGAATTTAAAAATTCTTGGGGATAGTGCACTGTATCCGCAATATTACACACCGTATCAATAGAATTATAGTGTTTGACCTGACCGGGGATTTGCTCTAAAATTAGTTATTTATTTCATTCACTGTATCGTTTCTGGGTGACACAATTCCATAGAACACAAAGCCAATGATAATCTCTCTCCAATAAATTTTCAAGACCGGGATATATTGCGTCAATAAGATGTTCCAACCTGTGCAATATGCGTCCTAATGTCTCGTCAAGTTTAATGTCATTGCTGTTGGTGTTAGGAGAGACAATTTTTCCTTCGCCAAGATTGAGTAGTTGACGCGGAAAGTCGGCATCGTCGTTGTCGCTCAAATGGGCTCTCGTGTTTGTTCGTACATTGAGAGATGCAACCGAACTCCATAAGTGAGATGATTTTAAGCATGCTTTGAAGACATCGGCGCGTGTTCTTTTTGTTACTACATGCAGTTTTTGCCGAAAATCGCCCGCGAAATATACAGACACACAAACTTTACTTCTTTTTAATATTAGTATAGATGGTAATAATGACTAATAAATTTGATCTAACCTAACCTAACGATTTAAATTATTTTATTGATATTAAAAATTAAATTATCTATACTAATATTAAAAAAACTACTTTTTAACCGACTTCCGAAAAAAGGAGGAGGTTATCAATTCGACCCCAATGTTTTTTTTTTATGTATGTTACCTGATTTCTCGAGAATCTCTGCACCGATTTTAAAATTTCTTTTTGTGTTCGGATAGGTATGCTTTTCAAATGGTCCCATATAAATCTTATCGAAATCGGTCGGGTGGTTTTTGAAATATGAACCATAAACTAAAATTTGCGTACAATTATCTGGATGACGTAGTTGAAGATTTCACAAAAGTTATGAAACTCGATGCTGTCATTTACGAAATTGTGTAAATGAATTAATAAAAACTTGTTTTTAGCCTCCGACCAAAAAAAAGGGGTGTTATAAGTTTGACATCGATGTCTGTCTGCCTGTGTGTTTGTCTGTCTGTGGCACTGTAGCGCTCAAACGGATGGGCCGATTTCGATGCGGTTTTTGTTATTTCAAGGTTAATACCCGTGCGGATGTTTTTAGCTATGTTTGGTTAATGTCGATTTAAGATGGCCGCGTCCACAAAATGGCGGACACAATATTTCTTCATAACCTACCTCAATATAGGTATCAAATGAAAGGGCTTGACTAGTAAAATACTATACACTATAACAAATTTCAAATCCAAAATGGCCGCCACCAAAAAAGGGCGAATTATATTATATTTTTTATTACTACCTCAATATGGGTATCAAACGAAAGGGCTTGACTAGTAAAATACTATACACTATAACAAATTTCAAATCCAAAATGGCCGCCACCAAAAAAGGGCGAATTATATTATATTTTTCACAACTCCCTTAATATGGGTATCAAATGAAAGGGCTTGACTAGTAGAATGTTGTACAGATAACAAATCCGAGTTAGTCAGGGTTTAATCAAAATTTTTAATTCTGTTCTTGTACACTAAAAAGGGTAAAATAAACTATTTTCGTACAAAAAATTAAACCGACTTCAAAACCACAAATAGGCACTCAAAAGTGAAAAATAAACTAAAATTATTAGTATAAGCGCTACTCACTCATCTATTTGAAGTCGGTGCCAGTGAGGTCAGAAAGTTAGTAGATTGATGCTATGTAGGCACGTGGTAAGTAGGCACAGGTAAGTAGTATCTATCCACTACCTGTTAGATTTGGCTGGCACCGACTTCAAATAGATGAGTGAGTAGCGCTTATACTAATGATTTTAGTTTATTTTTCACTTTTGAGTGCCTATTTGTGGTTTTGAAGTCGGTTTAATTTTTTGTACGAAAATAGTTTATTATAACTTAAATATAAAAGTTAGACATATGCTATCGTTGACTTTTTGTAGGCATTTTCAAGCTCCACATCTTTTCTTTAGAACTCAAAAATATATCTTTCATAGTTAAGACAGCGTTCGTAAGAAACGCTTTCATTCGGCCGTTTTTTCTCCGATTCACTTTGCAAAACGGACTACCACGTAATAACCTTTTTATTTTTCGGTTTTTTATATAACCCATGACACTCAGCAATAATGTGGCTTTCTATTCACTTCTCCCTCTAGAGCCTTTACGAGTTAGACGTGTCCGCGCTTTGGTTACATTTTTGTTTTATTTTTATATAAAAAAGCGCAAAAAATAATTACTAAATAAATAGGACAACATAAACAGCGAAGAAGTATAACAAGGAAGTGAGACCACCTAAGTGTCTGAGATCCTGGTACATCGCCGCCCCACCACCGACAATACGTAAGTCCTCCCCGAACGCACAGTTTACAAAGCGACGAATAGAGTAACAGCGGAGCACGATCATTAGCCGAAACAGCTGTAGTTAAAGAGACATTGGGCCAAAATCTGCACACTGCTACAAAAAAAACATATTGGACACGCCTCCACAGAGCTTATGTGTGCACGAGACGATTGCACACACTCTTATATTGAGACACGGATGCACGTCGAAGCGGTTCCGCGCTCCGCGATACTGTCAAGTTGAAAAATTGAATAGGCCTACACGTATATAAGCTTGCATTTTCTTCGATAATGGCTAAACTTCTGCGCTCGCCACCATCTAAAAGCGACAACACTAGACGTAGAAATAATTCGGACCCTTCATCAATTGATCTGGTGGGTATCGGTACAGGACCTAGGCTCAGAACTGGTAGGAAAACAATTCGATCTGACTGGGAAGATTCCGATGACTCTAGTAGGAAAAGAATTCGGTCTGCGAATGCAGAATTAGACACATTCAAGGAAGAAATGCGTGAAATGTTCACATCAATGTTTTCCAGGTTCGCGGAAAACCAAAACGAAAGAATGAATTCTATTGAAAAAAATTGAATGAAGTTAAATCTCATACTTCTTCAATCGCAGAGTTGGAAAAATCCATTAATTTTGTCTCAGACCAATTGACTGACATGCAAACTAAAATTCGTTCCCTGGAAGAGAGTAAAAAACAAATAAATACCCACATTACTGAAATTGAGGAGAAAATGAGCAACCTCGATAGGCAATCGCGGAAGACCTGCATTGAAATAAGGGGAGTCCCAAAAAACCATACAGAGAGAAACACAATCTCTTTTCTATGATAAAAAATCTACTCACCAAACTGAAGGTTGAGTGTTCGCCCTCAGACCTACGTGACGTCTACCGCATTCCTAACAAACACAGAACCGGATCTTCAACAATAATTGCAGAGTTTTCAAACACCTTGCTAAAGGAAGCAGTTTTAAGTGATGCAAAGAAATTTAATCTGAGTCGTGAGCACTCTTCCTTGTGCACACGGGACCTCGGGCTGGAAGGGACCTCGTCCGTGCTGTTCATATCCGAGCATCTCACTCCCAAAACACGACGCCTCCATTTCTTAGCACGAGAATTTGCTAAATTAAATAAATACGAGTATTGCTGGACAAAAAATGGAATGGTGTACCTACGGGAAAGGGAGGGAGTGCCGTTCGTATTGATTAAGAATGAAGCACAATTTGAAGATTTAAAGAAAACAACATCGTGACCGTCATTCTGCGCCAATATGCTTTTCTTCCGTTCTAATTGTTCTAATTACTCGATCATAATTAAGCCTATAATTGTAAAGAGAGGAGTCAATGACACGTTAAAGATATATCAACTTTTGGTTGGCCCTTCGTTTTTAACGATAGTATCAAAACTAGAAATTAATAATAACTGTATTGTTTGCATGAATAACTTAGGTAAATGTTACATGAGGATAGTTGCTCATTTTGTTTGTTTTGTTTTGGCCTACTTATTTGTTTTCATGCCTACCCGATATTTTAAAAGGATGGAACGCAAAGTGCCTTGTGAAGGTATTGGTGATTTTGTTCTCACGGTGAATAATAATGAGTTTCATTTGCATGCACTATACATTATGCAGTGGACACTGGTTTTTCTTGTAGTAATAGATCGTACATACCAACTCAAAAGTCCCAATCCACAAAGTCCACTGTATTTTTATTCGCACGTACATAAATCACATTCATATGTCACAAACATCACAATGAACACACAAAAAACTATGAGTTCTATATTCTATTATTTTAACCACAATCACAAATATAAACCACAGTCTACTGAAGGATATTCCGTCAAAAAACCCAATTTGTCAGTATTGACAAACTGCAACTTCGGAGGAAACACGATATCTATAACGCATCCCGAAAGTGATTGTTTATTATGCAATAAAACGATGTATTATGGCACGTCTGATCGATATCAGACCGTACGCAAACTAACCAGCGACAAGCCTTGTTGCAGGATGGGTAGACCAATCACTATTTTCCAGATGAACAATTATGTGACTACAGATTTGAACCTGACCCCAATGACCCTCATTAAACCAAAAACTTTGCGTAGAAATTGCGTTAATAATGAAAAATTCTACCATGCTTTATTAGCTACTTGTATACATATAATACCAAAGTCTCTGTGTTGTGTGTCTGTGGTGGGTACTGGTATGAGGTCAAATATGGTAGAAAAGTATCTACCTCAACATAGTAATATCAAGCAATGCACGATGACTTCATTCGTTAACCGGTATACTGTTCATCTATTATACAGCGTGTGGCGGAAAGGTCCAACAATATTTATTGTAGTTCATCTATACTACGTATCGAATCACATATGTGAATATTAGACACGAAAGCCAATATTTTTTTTTCCATACAAAGTTAAAAATGCGTTGTTTATCATTTTATTTGACAACCCTAACCGGCCGGCGGCGCGGCGCGATCACTGACCGCCGCCGCCGGCCGTCGCGCGCCGCGCCGGTGGCGACGCACTGATACCTATCTGTCGTTTCAAAAATCTCCCTAAATACCATAGAAATCGAACAAGAAAGAAAGATAAGGTGTGGAAGCTATTGAACTGCCGTATTCGATTGAGCCAGATAGAATAAAAATAGATGATTTTTATTAGCGCTAACCAAAAGCCTTATTACCCTTGGCTAAATTTGGTTGCTACTGAATTTAGTTGAAGTGTAATAATAGCATTTCATTCAGTAAGCTAAGAGTAGCATACTAAATTCAGAAGCGAGAATTGCTTCTTTCTAACTTGGTTCTGAATTCAGTCGACAAAAATTTGTCAAGTGTAAGTACCTAATAAGCCTTCAAACAATATTAGACAGGAAGGAATATCAAATAAATAACTAAGTAGGTACCTACATGTTTGAATCAAAGTCAAATAAAGAGTTAGGATACATCATTAATTTAATTATTTAAACTCTGTAATAAGTATGGAAGATATCTACACTAGCTAATTATTTTTGGCTAAATTAACTAACCTTTTAATAATCTCCTTATTATTCAACGATAGTCGCATTGTAACACCAACATTTCACTGCACAACAACACTATGTACACATAAACATATTTATCCATTTCACACTGCAATACAAGGTGCTTGCGGCGCGGCGCACCTTCCTCCGACGCGTTCCGGTGGTGGCGTTAGAAGTCTGAGTCCAGGGAGCTGGAGCAGCACCAGCAATGCTGGTAGTACTAATACCGGGCCTGATTGGGACGTTTTTCGTTTTGTGGCAAGTCAACGCTTCCTTGCTGTTCAGACGTTGGCGGAAAATTTCACGTTCTTCATGACGACTACCTCCTACCATGTCTAAGTACAGTGATAACATCGTAGATATCAATTTTGCGATAAAACAAACAACACACCACCAATGATGCTAGAGAGCGACTGAACTTTCAACTCAAAATTAAATATTCAAAAAAATTTTTTGACAATTAGGGTTCCGTATTTTAAAACCCCAAGCCACGTAAAGGTCGCGTAAAATCACGCATGCTTTTATTACAATGATGAGTGACGAGACGAGTAAGACATGTACCTGATGGTAAGCAACATGCCTGTTCATAACAGCTACGTGCTGTATGTGCGCAGCTATTAAACACGAGTCCAAATCCTTACCCAGGACTGCACCGCGCTCGTACCGCATATAAGATCTTATATTTCTATGCTCTGTAATTGATCTGGAAAATTTGCCCTTCAAACCGGAACACGGTAAAGCACAAAACTGCTTGGCGGTAGAATAACTGGCAAAGGTACTTCCCCAGACGGAGTCTTCGACCACTAGTACTATTACTACTTGTATCGGTGTGTAGTTAGATATCCTAGGTAGGCAGGTATCCTATGTGCTATTTCCAGGCTATAATCTACCTTTGTGCCAAATAAAACTCTTCACAATCGTAGCTCTCCACTAGGTCGTTCTGTGTTGGAGAACCTGTAGGTAGTTCACACAGACAAGGACAACGAAATCTTAAACCCATGGAAAATAATCGAATTTATCATTCAAATATCGACCAAGCCAAGAACCGAACTCACGATTTCCCGTGCTCAGCCGTAAGTATGTTTTCTTCGTCAAGATAAAACAAAACATAAAAAAAAAATTGACGGAACCCCCAACTTTTAAAAATCCATTTTTGACGATTTCTAGCTTGGCTTTTCGGTAAAGTACCGCCGCGACGTTTCGCCTTTCGGCACGGCTGGCGAGCGAGCTTCTGTTCTGCTATTGGTCGGCGCTGCGGCGGCGATGCACGGCGTCAATACGTTTGACAAAGCCGACATGCCGACAATTCCGTCAAAGAAAGTCCGTCGGGGAATTTCACAACTTCGCAAAGAATAAATATCTACGATATGAAGTGAAATTTAGTAAGGAATTTTATGAAAAGCGTTAAAAGACGGATAGTTGGCTTCTTACATCTTGTTGAATATCACAATCAATTAAAAACACATTACCAAAAGTATTTTAACCCCCGGCCAAAATAAAGGGTATAAGAATGTGGCGAAATACATTTATTTTTAACCCCGACCAAAAAAAAAGGGTGTTATAAGTTTGACGTCGATGTCTGTCTGTGTGTGTGTCTGTCTGTGGCACCGTAGAGCTCAAACGGATGAGCCGATTTCGATGCGGTTTTTTTATTTGAAGGTTAATATCCGTGCGGATGTTCTTAGCTATGTTTGGTTAATATCGATTCAAGATGGCCGCCTCCACAAAATGGCGGACAAAATATTTCTTCACAACCTACCTCAATATGGGTATCAAATGAAAGGACTTTACTAGTAGAATACTATACACTATAAAAAAATCAATTCCAAGATGGCCGCCACCACAGAATGGCGGATTACATTATTTTTTCACCACTACCTCAATATGGGTATCAAACGAAAGGTCTTAACTAGTAGAATACTTTGCACTATGACCAATTTCAAATTCAAGATGGCTGCTGCTACAAAATGGCGAAATACATTTTCCACAACTACCTCGATATGGGTATCAAATGAAAGGGCTTGACTAGTAGAATGTTGTTAAGATAACAAATCTGAGGTAGTCGGGGTTAGTCAAAATTTTAATTTTATCTTGTTTTACTACTCCCTCAGTATGGGTACCAAAGGAAAGGGCGTGACTAGTAGAAAGTTGTACAGTTTACAAATCCGAGGTAGATAAGGTATAGGTAGTCGAGCTTGCATGGAACTTCTAATTAAGCGTTTGTTTCATTATTCGTAAAACCTGATTTATTTTTATTTTATTCGTATGAACTAGGTATCATAGTTGTAGACCGCCCGAATAGACTCCAAACGTCAAACAGTTCTAGTCATTACCTATTGTATTTAAGGATTAAATTCACAGTTAATAATTTAACCAAGTTATGTTTATTCCATTCACAGCTTCGAAGTAGGCAAAAAAAATTCTTTTCTGCACAAAATTTAGTCTTTGACAGGCAAGGTCGTTTGTCAGCTGTACATGCATTAGGGTTGCAGCTGGTCAATTTTACATCAAACTTTGACTCGTATTATCTCGCGATCTAAAGTGCTGAGGGGAAAGAGACCTTCGGAGATGAAGTCTATATCAGTGTTGGAATGACCTGTTAAAATATTGTTGGACCTTTCCGCCACACGCTGTATATATGTTTAATAACTATAATACAACCGTGCTGCAATACATCAATGAAAACGGGCTTGGCTGTCCTTTTGCAGATATACAAGATATATCACGGATGTCCGTATGAGTCTACCATGTTTGGCTGTCTTGCATTATTTCGGTTACAATTTCCACAGCTATCACAAGTTGTAGCTGCATACACTGTTGTACTTGTAGGGGAGACATACTCCACACGTTCGATCAATGCATTTATACATGTAATCAAACATGACATTGTAACCATCTCCTCTGGGCTATGTGGACATGAAAAACGGAAATGTCTGCAAAACGTTTACGTGACTCCTTTAACCAGCCCACTGTTTGGTAGAATGCTTGCAATAGTGTGTGAATGTATTGTGCCATTGAGTGTGAGTGAATGTTTTGGGGTGTTTGCTGTGTATTACAGGACAAGTGTTTGTATTGTTCAAGTGGCGGACCGCCAAGCATTTGGAATTAAAATACTAATCCATGTTGCATTTTCTTATAAAAGACACCGACATGATGTACAACTATGTGTTACTGAATTACTATATAAATACGTATCGGGTATCATAATATTGCATTCAAAAATTAATCCTCTGTATAAAACACTCATTCCTACCAAACAGCTCTTAATGGTTTACTTACAAATAATTAGAGTAAAAGCCAACCATATCTATGAAAGTTTAAAAGTTTATCTCGGTTATAATACATATTGGTTTGGCTTTACAATGCTGGAGGCCCGCTATTTATTGATTAAATTAATACAAGCCACAATTTTTAAATGCCATTCATACTTATCTCTACTGTTACAACACATAAATGTGTCTAGCTACACATATGAGTGGGAAAAATCTCTGCTTGTTGACGCTTTCTGTATAGCTTACTGTACATTACAGTCGGGTCTCTATCGGACAGATAGCACACACCGATCAACCGGTATATTAATGTATGTAATGGCTCAACGAATTCCCGGATATTATTACCACAAATTCAGAAAGAAAAATAACCATTACTTATTCTTAATGGCCTGGTGCAACCATTTTCGATTAAAGATATCACCACATGTGGGAAAATGTACATCTGGAACTAAATTCTATCTGGTTAAAACATATTTAAATAAACTAACTAACAACGCACAATATATCCTTAACTTATCTATTATGCTTGAGATTAAATCTGTTTTTGGCATCTTCACTTTGACGAATGGAAAAAGCTTGCACAAGAAATATATTATACTTAAATGCCAATCAAGGATCCAAATGAAGACCCGAAATGATATACAATACCTAAATTTATACTTACACCACATCAATTGTATTTATTTTTTTCCCATACATATAACATGCATGCCTATATTAATTGTTACATATTTATTGTTAGCATTGAGCCAGCTGTCTTGTGCAAGAATAAGAATTAAACAAATTGTAGTGATGCACAATGCTATCATATCAATAAATTACCTGCAAATACTACCAGAATTATATCAGACATTTGATGATATAGCACTTGAAGAATTTACTATGCATGGACATCTACGTCAACTGCTGATTGTACTAAGAAAACTTCAGATTCGTGCTTCTATTTTCAGCATTAGCCCTACAATGACTGGAGAGTGCATTCAGTATACTCATGTTTCTAAGTGCCAATCTGGGTTTACAGCTCATGCCCTATACTATATAAGATACCTTCACACAGTCATCGTACAAGGATTCATCTCCATAATATGTGTTGTTTTATTTATTGTTTATAAAACCATTTATTGTGCCTACTCATTGAGACAGCTGACTTGCACAAGTTCAATGAGTAAACATACACCAGATGTGTATAATGGTATCTCAGCAGATAAAAATTACCAAATAATTTCATATGTTTCATGTCAGGTGCCTAAAATATTAAAGCACAACCTATCTAACAATAATGGACCACAGCGTCAGCGAACTCAAAAACTATTATTAAGAAAATTACAGATTATTGAATGTAAGTCTAATTATAAAAAATCCACAGTATGGCAACTAAGATATAGTGCGATGAATGGTGGCTGTAAGTCCGTGAGACACCTCTATGTTGAACCTCATAATAGCATACATCTAAAACAGTATACCAGGTACCATTTAGTTGGAGGCCTGACTGTGGAGATAATGCAATATACCAATACGTTATCGTACCTAAATAATGACTACTTGATATTACTTATGTTTTGTCAGATGTTACGCAGGGCTACCACCCAGCTGTATACAAAAGGAAGAGTATTCATGTTGTATGCTTTTGGAAAGCTTATTCAGACAATCACAAGTCGCAAGATAGGTGGACTTAATGTTGACGACTGGATACCAAGCTGCTTTGCAACTAGTCAGCCGACAACACAGCATAAAAAGAGAAGCTGTTTGCAACCGGCACAACTGCAACACTCACAATCGCCACCACTCTTCAATTCACGGCAGAATATAGATTTACTAAAACCAAAAACAAAAATAACAGCTAAACCACTCCCACAACTATCTTTAACACCAATACAACCATCATTTCAACAATTATTACAACGTGGACCACAGCTACTACTTCGTCAATTGTCGCACTCGGATTCACAACAAACAATGCAAGCGCTATCATACCCCGCAGCACAACAATTATCACAACCGCAACTGCAAGCACAACAATTACCGCATTCGGGTGCACAAACACCATTACGACACCTCACACAATGGATCGGCACAGTCATCAACTCAACTGTAATTACTAACACGATGAATATTGGTACTACAACCGTCATCACAATTACGATCCAGTACGGCAACTTAAATTACATCCCATTTGGAGCTACAACTATGAGTACATTCATCATTACAACTGACATATCAGACGAAACCTCGTCCAGTATACA
This sequence comes from Ectropis grisescens, assembly GCA_017562165.1. Lineage (NCBI taxonomy): Eukaryota > Metazoa > Arthropoda > Insecta > Lepidoptera > Geometridae > Ectropis > Ectropis grisescens. Next base: position 11,068,708 of record CM029781.1, on the reverse strand, counting down.
GTCACCATCAAGAACATTAAAACATTCAATAACACAGTTAACGTTGAAACCAGTAGCAAAATTGCAGCGGCAACGATCATCACATTTAGATCGACAACTGTCAGCACAACAACATGTGCAATTGACACTGAGAGCGGCAATACAACTATCTCTAAAAACACAGACATTTTCTCAGTCGTTGCTACAATCGGGATTGGAAACACAAACGTCACCTCCACTACCATCACAACCGAAAGAAATTTCACTATCTTATGCACTAATACTTTCGGCTTCTCAACAGGCACTAAAACCAGCATCACAGCCGTATAGTCAGCCATCGTCGCAACTGGCACATCAGTCACCACTGGATCAATTGTCACTCTCGGGTATTCAATTGACACAGCAACCGGAAACACAATTGCTACCGAAACCATTTACACAATCTTATCCATTATCACCTCTGCAACCATCATTGCCTTCACAAACACTTTTTCATACAACAACACAGTCACCACCCTATATATTACCTCAATCTGACTCAAATCTGAATACCAACTATCAAACTACCAAATTCGCAAGTAAAGTTCAACATTGTCTTCACGCCATTTATGTCAGAAAGCCACAGATTAGGAGAAACATCATTGCTATATCTGGATGTTTATGTGAGATAGTTCCTTTCTGTGAAGTTTTTGTGACATGCTGCATTGACTATTGTGTAAAGTTTTCTACAAAACAAATTAGAGGACTTACAGTAGCTTCCTATATAAATGTATTGCACTCTATAATTCTGTTTGTCAGTTATGGATAACTCATATATTGATGCAGCAATTGATGAATCGGAAAGTGTTGAATGTTTTGCTGTTGATAACTCGGGAAACTGTCTAAAATTATTGAATGTTGATGATGGTAACAGTGAATCGTTCTGTGTTGTCACCATGAATATAAGAAGTATACATTCAAATTTCGATTACTTTGTAGCTTATATGTCAAATCTTGATGTGTCGGCTGATGTATTTGTCTTGACGGAGTGTTGGACAAATACTTTAAGACCACCTCCGGTTATTAATAACTATACTATGTACTGGTCCAAAAATTCACTAAATCAAAATGACGGTGTAGTTGTTTATGTAAAGCAGAATATTGGTGCATCTGCTTATGAGCCTGAGGTTTGTGAAGGAAATTGTCTTGTTCTCACTGTTTCTCCGGACTACACAGTTATCTGCTCGTACAGGCCACCTTGCTTCAATAATCCTAAAACTATCTAGACTCTATTGACAAAATACTAGCAAATATTTCAACAAAAATTTGATTTTACGGGCGATATAAACATTGACATCATGCCAGATGGTCAAACTAACATGTCAAATTACTATTTAAATATGATGGCTACACATGGACTGAGGCAGGGGAATTACTCTTCCAACTAGAATTAAAACGTGTTTAGACCACATGATGGTGAAATCCTCGAGGCCGTGGAAAACCTTAGTTTTTAATCAACAAATTACTGACCACTGTCCTATTATGTTTTACCAAAATTATGCAAAAATCCGTAAGCCTGTTGAAGCAATGACTAAAATACACGCTAATTACGATGGAATTAAAAACATGCTGTCTCTGGAGACCTGGCATGATCTTTATAAATATGAAAATAATGTCAACCATGCGACAGACTTTTTTTATAGAAAAGATTTCCAAAATAATTGATGCAAATACTCAAATAAAAAAAGTTTCCAAAAAAAATGTACCATTGAAACCATGGATAACTAGAGGAATTGTTAACTCTATTAGAAAAAGAGATCAACTTCATACTAATTTAAAGAAAAATCCTAACGATAATAGCATTAAAGAAAAATATATTTTATATAGAAATACGTGCAATAAGATAATAAAAAATTTAAAAAAAGTATATTATAAAAATAGATTAGAAAATAGTAAAGGGGAATTTAAAAGATACTTGGAAAATAATAAAAGAAGTCTGTAATCTAAATAAGTCTAATAAACAGTCATCTGACCTGCTGTATTTGAAAAATAGTCCTAGGGAATCACTCAACGAAGTGAATACCTATTTCACATCCATCGGTAAAACACTAGCCAATGACACTTTGCAAAAACTAAATGTTTCTGAACATGATTTGGCTAAATTAGCCATACACCATGACCAGCCGGCAAAATCAATGGCTATGTTTCCTACTGATCCAAAGGAAATACGAGAAATGGCTATGACCCTAAAGTTACTAGCACTGCTTCGGGTTGGGATGGGCTCACATCTGATACGATTAAAAATTTATAAACCTCCTTGCTGAACCTATAGCATTCATCTGTAATTTGAGTTTCAATACTGGAAAGTTTCCGAACGCCTTTAAAAAAGCTTTAGTGTGCCCTATTTTCAAAGCTGGAGATAAAAAAAGCCCAAGCAATTATAGGCCAATATCGCTTCTCTCTACAATCTCAAAGATATTAGAAAAGTTAGTTAAAAAAAGACTCACAAGCTATTTGGAAAAAGAACAAATATTAAGTAAAAAACAATATGGATTCAGAAATGGACGTTCTACTGAAGATGCAGTGCTAGAATTAACTAACAAGATCACGACATATCTTGATTGTGGAGAGAAGTGCATTGCCGTGTTTTTGGACCTCAGAAAGCGTTTGATACGGTTTCGATACCAATACTATTGACTAAACTGGAGAACGTAGGCATAAGGGGTCTAGTACTAGACTGGTTTAGGGATTACTTGAGAAACCGTACTCAAAGAATAAAAATTGAAGAACATTACAGTGATAATGATGACTGTACGTATGGAGTACCACAAGGTAGCACATTAGGGCCTATCCTTTTTCTTTTATATATAAATAGCCTCTGTGATAAAATATTGCCCGGGTTAGACCTCATAATGTTCGCAGATGACACTGTTCTTGTTCTGCATGAAAAAACATGGTCTAAAGTTGTTAAACTAGCCGAGGACTGTCTTGCAGATATAACACTTTGGCTTGAAAATAATCTCCTTTCCTTAAACGCCAGCAAAACTAAATATATATGCTTCAGTATTACCGCTTCAGGGGCACCAAAAAGTATTATTAATTTGAAGTTACATACATTCCCTTGCAACCGTAATCTTAGACAAGGACGGTGTTCTTGTGCAGAATTGTCCAGAGTAGAGGAAATAAAATACCTTGGCGTTTGTATAGACAGTAAACTTAATTGGAATGCCCACATAAAAAACTTAGTAACTAGAATTAGAAAATTAATATATATATTTAAAACGCTAAGGACAGTAGCAGATACAAAGTTGGTATTGGAGACGTACAAATCGCTTTGCGAATGCATAATAAGGTACTGCATCTGTGCCTGGGGTAACGCGGACAAAACTACTATTATTTCGGCCGAGCGAGCACAGCGTGCAGTACTTAAAATACTGCTTTACTGCCCTTCAGGCACCCTACGTCCGATTTATATACAAAAGCAGGTGTTTTTAGCGTTAGGAAGCTGTTTATATACGAAAGTCTCAGACGGTACCATAAAGACATTGTACCTGAACTATTAAAGGAAAACATCAAGAGACAGAGAAGGTGTCCTGTGAGGGGTGCGAGGCAAAAATTTGGTAAAGCAAGTTTTAATTATGTTGTGCCCTCTTTGTATAATAAGATAGATAGGAAATTTGAATTAAGGAGACTCAACAACAGGCAGTTTAAAAAAAGCTATAATATCATGGCTGAACACTTTAGAGTATGATGACGTTGAGAATATGATGTGTGATTTGGGTGTCTTGTAGGGATATTGTGGTGCTTATTTTATTTTATTGCTTTTGACAAGTGTTTATTTACACATACGTAGGTAACTCAACTTTTGTTTTGAGTAACATATATGTGTGTGAATGTGTGTATGTGCATGTTTGTAGACATATGGACATGTAAATGCATGTTGATGTATTTGTTCTTGTTTGTGAGTTTCTTTTAATGTTTATTTTAATTTAATTTGATTTAATTTAATTAATTTAATTTGATTAGATTTAATTGATTTGATGTCATTATGAAATATAACATGGGAGAAGCCATTAGATATCGAGATACAGTACTTGTACTAGTTCGAACCTAATGGATTCAAAATGTATTATGTAACCAAGTTTTATGACAAATAAATATTTCTATATTTCTATTTCTATTTCTATTGGTAAAAGAATTTTTAAAATCGGTTCAGTAGATCCCGAGATTACCCCATACAATTTAACAAATATACAAACACACAAACATTACTTCTTTATAATATTAGTATAGATTTAATGTAGTTGTAGCATCGAATGTCTTTTCTTGAGATGTTTTTGAGAAGATTATTAGTTAGTTATATAAATCTGTGCCAAAAAGTGTATCTGCATAAGTCATTATAATCATGCCATCTCACTCGCACCCACCCATATACTGTCTCGCGCTCGCTACCCTACATGCTTGTCTGGCAAGGGGTTGGAACTATCAAAAATGTCTGGCTAATGAGGAAGCATTATCTAGTTATTACCTAAGTATTATAATATTTGTAAAAATCTGCTTCTATACTATAACATAAGTAGAAATATAATTTCATGAACATTAGGGGTGTCTGGCAAGGGGTTACCACCATGTGGTTAAGTGTCTGGCAATTAATGACGTGATTTTTAATATTATTCTGAAGGTAATACCAAAAATTCATACTTTATTACTTATATTTGACGGATATTTATAATTTAGATCAGCATTTTACACATCTTTAGTACCGTTTACCTGCCAAAGCCAGGGTAACTCAAACTTCATAATGTTCCATCGTTCTTACCTGTGTCAGGAGCATGCGCTGACAAGTTTTCACCTTTTATGAAATAACGATGGTCTGGGGTTCACGGGTTCTTAAACCAACAACTAGGCACTCAAAAGCGAAATATAGGTAAATATTATATATGTATTACGTAGGAAGATATTAGTAGGTAATAAATATCTGTCAACAAATTTCGAAATAAAAAAAATGTGGCATCTGTAATCTATAACTCTACACCGCGTCGCCCAGATAAGTGTAGTAAGAACCTAAGTAAATATTAAAATACAATTGTAGTAAAAATAGGAGTCGAATAAAGCGATTTGTATATTCAAGCATTGGTACGTTTCTAAATACCTAAATAAACATTGGTGGCCATTTCACACACAACACCATCTAGCCCCAAATGTCTTACTAGTGTACTAAAAATATATTTAAATCCATAAATAATATACATTATGTTAGTTAAATTATTTTAGTAGCAAAAAGACACTTACTCTGTAGCATCCAATAAACTTTTGGCAACTGGTAACCTCAATCGATCCAATTTCATAGTATGAAAGGGACACAGCTTACAATACCTTCCGATAAAGTTGTAATTCAAACAAAGTTCCTGCTTATTGTCACATATTTTCCAAAACCGACGATTATACTGCAACAGATGAATTTCTTCCACATGGGTTTTCAAGAATTCCAAATATTTCTTGGACTCTGTCTCATTAAAATCACATTTCAATAAGTTTTTGATTAATTTGGTAGCTCTGATGGCTTCAGGAAGTTTTCTTATTTGTATGTTGCCTAATGACTTCAAAGGCTCATATGAATAAAAAGATCCAGGCACAGAACTAATCAAATCGCCGAGAAATGAAGATCCCGATCTCCAAGTAGACACAACAATACTTCTGATTGGAGTTCCGCCTGCTTCTATAACCAAATCTTCCAATTTTTCAACGCCTGATTGTGAGAAATTATAATTCCAAGTTTCAATACGAAGTGACTCACGAGATAAATCAAGTAATACATCATCGTAATTTGATTTAGATTTTAAATAGTTTCGTGTGGCTTCAAAGTTTCGTCGGTAATCATTGAAGCAGCGGTATGTAGCCAAAATCAGGAAGAAGCAAACACTAAGTCCTATACAAAGAGATTTAAGACTGACTTGATGAAACATTATTCTCATCTTGGAATAGTATACAAGTTACACGTAAACACTACACAGAAAGCTTCTAGAAAACAACATTCCAGGAAGGTTGAAAAAAGAACGAAAAGAATAGTAGATGGATAAATATTACCTAATTAAACCACGTATAAAATAGCTGTATAACTGATTTACGAAAACTGACTTTTATGTAGATTACGTGTTACTTACTTACTTAGCGATAATGATATGTAGGTATTTAAATAGATATTGCAGCATCGTTGCGCGCTTGCGCGCGACTTAGAGATAACACGCCGTTTATTTCAGTAATTTCGGTTGTTTTTAGTCAAGGTTATTAGGAGAGCTCCAACTAACAAAACAGTTATTCTTCTTCAATGAAGCAGCGAAAAAATAAAAATGAAATGGAGAGTAGTAGGTAAGTAGAAAAAAATAGCAAAAGAATAAGTATCACGAGTGAAAAGGGAATGTAGAGCGTTAAGAGTTAAGGGATAATTGGCCCCGTCGATTGGTCAGTCTTCTCGTAAAAGGTTTTGAAATAGTTGTCTTGCAGACATAAGTACATAAAAGTAAGGTATAAGGATTTACGTGAAGTTATGTCATTATTTTGGGAGTTTTAAAGCCTCTGCATAGCAAAACGACACACGGAATGTGTCTGGGAGTATTGGCGATTTATTTTTGAGGATATTGCACATAATATACGTGAAAATCAGTTAAGAGAATTGACATGAAGTAAGTTATCCCTCGCATCCACAGGGTGGCAGTTATTGTGTAATTATAGTCAGGCCATTTTAATAGGTAACATTTGACGTTTGTCAGTTATATCGTCATAGTGAGGTGACCTGGTAAAATTTCGATAAAGGTGAATAAATACGGACTTGATGCACCAATATGTGAATTTTAAAAATCATCAGCCAAACTCTTGCCCCATAATAATAATTTTTTTCGTAAATGTAAGGAGCAATAAAAGACAAGTGCAGAATTTAACAAAAAAATGCATTTATTAAGCATTATTTGAACAACAGTTAGTATTATCATCTTCATCATTGGTGTCGGTACTCAAAGAAATTATTAATTATGTTCAATAATATAGTCTATTCTCACAGTTATTTTTTGCATTTTTTATCAATATACTAGATGCCCGCCCCGGCTTCGCCCGTGGTATATTATATAGCACTCATTGGGATCCCGTACATATCCAACGGTGAAAGAATGACTGAAATCGGTTCACTCAATCCTGAGAATATCGATTTCAAACAAAAAACCTCTTCAGCTACCTGCTACGCCACCTGTCGGAAATTGGTCGTACCAATTCAGATTTAGAAAAAAAAATTTAGCAAAGATTTATATTCAATGCACAGATTACTGAAATTCAATGGCGCAATCTTTGACACATGCTGTCATGTGTCATGTCAAAGCACGAAACGTACGAAAACTCTCAAAAGGGGAATATTTTTTCCCGATTTTGTTACATTCTTGTTTCATGCTCCGCTTCAATTAATAGTAGAGTTATTTTCTATAGCCTAAAGCCTTCCTCGATAAATGGACTATCCAATAGAAAAAGAATCTTTCAATTCGGACTAGTACTTCCAAACAAACAAACTCTTCAGCTTTATAATATTAGTATAGAAGATATAAAAGCGAAAGGTAACTCTTCACTAAAACTCAGAAATTTTGCATTGAGGTGTCTTTTAGCACACAGACGCTCGCTAAGACGGGGTTTTGTGAAATTCAACCCCTAAGAGGGTGAAACAAGGGATGGACGGTTGTATGAAGATTCCGTAATTTTCAAAGTTTTAAGCATGAAATCCACTTAACCGATTTTAATGAAAGTTGGTACACAGAAGATAGACTTAATTCCAAAAAAAAGGACATAGGTTACTTTTTATTACGGAAAAAGGGTTGAAATGAGGGATGAAAGTTTCATCCCTCATTATTCCGACACATCATGAAAGTATATGGAAATTCGTAATTTTTGAAGCCAATACCATAAATCTCCGTATCTAGACAGTTAACGCGAAGCAAATATGTGTATTTTAGCAATTTCGTAATTTAGAATTGTACGGGGATGAAATGGGGGCTTAAATGGGGGATGGAATACAAATAATATAGGTATAGAATTCAGGACTAACCTATATAATAAAAAAGCCAAAGAAAAAAGCTTATTTATCAGTCCAAAGACACAAATTATGGTATTGAGATCACATACTCATCAGGCTGATGTTCTTAAATATCGAGACATTCAATTTTTCAATTTTACAATTATAATTTATTATTTACGTAATTAGTACTAAAATATTTTAAGATTTACATTATATGTTACATTAGATATGAAATTATTGTACCCACAGAACATATATTGTTCTGTGGTTGTACCTATATAAATTATTATGTTTCATTGAAATATTCTTGGAGTTTACAATATGTTTTATTTACGAGCCAAGCTTTTAGTTTATGTTTAAATTGTGGTAATTTCAATGACTTTAAATTTGTAGGTAAATTACATATTTTGATAGCAGAGTGAAATGAACTTTTGTAGAATGTAGCGTTATTGACTTGGCGGATACCACGGATATCCGTGGCGGATACATATTTATGTAAAATTTAGGTTTTGATCGTAAAACATCTGCACGATTCGAAGAAACATCAAAAAAATAACCTTAATTATTTTTCACAAATAAACAAATTTCTAAAATGTTAATCCCAGTTACGGTTAAGATATTATTTTCCTTAAATACATTTCTTAAACTTACAGTGTTTTGAAGGTTAAAGATGACAAGAAGACATCTCTTCTGCAGAAGGAAGGTAGAATTTACATCTACTGAATTACCCTAAAATATAATACCATAACTCAAATGAGGATAAACATTTCCATAATAGGCATTTGTAGCTAGATGGCTAGTAGCTAGTGACTCTGGATGTAGCATGTTTAATAATTGATAATGCATAGCAATGCATAGCATATTGTGAAATTTTGGAGTTTACTTTACGAATGTGTTCTTTCCAGTTCAGATTTGTATCAATTACAACGCCAAGAAAATTTGTATTGTTGACTGTATTAACTGTATTATTATTATTTACGATATTTAGCTGTAAGGGTTTTTGTTTGTAATTTTTAAAGTGAATCAATTTCGTTTTACTAATATTGGTTTTTAAATTTATGTCTTCCAGCCACTTCACGATCATACTTAATATTTTATTAACTTCATTTTCAAAATCAACATCAGATAGTCCGTTTCTTGGAATATAGATAGTGGCATCATCCCCAAACATAACAGTTAGATGTTTTGTGACTAAGGGCAATTCATTAATATATATGAGAAATAACAATGGACCTGTATATACTGCTTTGTGGAACTTCATTAATTAATTACTTAATTTGAAGTATGAGAGAAACTGGTTCACAGTTTTATTGTTTTTATCGTAAACGTTTAAGGATATTGCTTGGGTTCGGTTTTCCAGATAAGACGCAATAAGTTTGTGAGCCTGGCCTCGTATACCCACTTTCTCCAAATTGTTGAGTAATATTTTATGCTCAACGCAATCAAACGCTTTAGACATGTCTAAAAATAATCCAACTCCTGGTTTTTTTGCGTTAATATCATCCCATGACCATTGCTTTAACATTTTAAAAATTGCTAAAGATGTATTCTTGTTTGGTTGGTTCTGAAAACCGAATTGGTTAGTGTGTAATATATTACTTTTGTCAAGAAATGAGGATAGTCTATTGTATAAAGCTTTTTCAAATATTTTGGAAAAACATGGAAGGAGAGCAATCGGTCTATAATTATTAATATCATTTTTGAGTTCTTTTTTATGCAATGGTTTTATGAGAGACTTCTTTAGGTAATCTGGAAAACATCCAGTAGAGAATGACGAGTAATGATATGGACCAACGGATTCGCAATGAAATCAATACAGCTTTTAGCTTTCAGCTTTAAGCGATCTTCAGCGATATTATGACCAATCCACTTAGGGTAAAATAACCACTTAATCTTTAGAATAATATTGAATGGATTTCCAGATATTGATCTGTTATTTTGGAATTTTCTTTGTAATTTTAGTTCCAGGAGGAGCGGTGTTGTTTTTACGAGAAGTAGAGATGGAGGGCTGTCTGAATTTTTCTCTTTTCTTTCGCAAAATTCAGAGTACTGTACACGGATATTCGGGGGATATGCCTTGATTGCGAATTTAGTTCGAAACCTAGTGTCTCCAGTCTCCTCCCACCTAAATAATTACTACATAAACAAAAGTAATAATTACGACACACAACCACATATTTTAGCACGCACACTAAGAATTATGACTGCGCTCTTTATGACAACGTACATAAAATGGGCGGAACATTTCCGTATAAACAAATAATTTTGTCTATGTAGAAAGAGTCACTCAAAGCTAACACCACAGAACATATTATTCACGAGAAGAATGACAACTCCATACATCATGAAAAAGTAGCGCCATCTATCTGTTGCCCCCCTTAAAACTTTTTCCAGGCTCAAGGCGGGAAATTTTAAAATCAAAAATTTGCGTAGGCGCGAAATTTCGAAATGTATTGTTTGCGTAGGCGGAAAAATTTCAAATTTCGTTGGAATATAATAGGTAGTTTACATACCACAAGGAACTACAGCCCGAATATAAACGAAACTTGTCTTGTTTATATTTATGGCCCGTAGCTCCATGTGGACCTGGACAAAAACATGAGTTAAGTTTTAGTAAATTTATTTCAATTCATTTATTTTTACAATTTATAAAGGTATTTGGACAATATGGCCATTAGCAAAATATAAATAATTTTAAAAAGTCAAACAATCTCTAGTTTTTAAGTATGTAAACGGCATGACTTTCTTATATAAAATAAAAACCTTTTGTATCACATTCATAAACAAAAAAAAAAAGATAATGTAAAGAACAATCAAAAATGTTCCATGAGCCCATAAAATAAATGCACATCTTACTGGGCAAAAAAATAGCAAAAAAAATTGAATTCTGACATTAAAATGTGATGTTTACACTTTAATGAGACTTATCAGCCTGAGTTGCAGTCGCTTTTATATTATTTTCTTCAAACTTTGCCTTCTTCGATGGTCCTCTTTCTTGTTTGAAAAGGCTCAGTCAGCATCTGAAAGTTAATTAACATCAGCATTATAGATTTCATCATCACTTAGTTGAAAGTAATACATTTAATTGTTGTTATTGCAATGCAAGGCTTTAAGGGTCAATGTAGCCAGATAAATATTACATGGCAGAGATATGTTTGGCTACTGTTATGGACAAGCATATTGCTCACTATGTCACTATCAGGCACAAGCCCCGCTCATCCCACCACTCTAAACTATTATAAATAAAAAACCATGGATAGCATGTAATGAGATATTTATAGTGTTATTGAATAAGCACAATAGTTAAATGTTGAGATAATGTAACCTACACTAAATTCTAACACAATTACATTGTTATTTTTCCTGATTAGTGTTTTATTTTTAAATTGCTTCAGTATGTATACCAACCTCATATTTTTTTTTGCATTCTAGTAGTCACTTGCTTTATGTCAGCGGTCGCATTGTCATTTGTTTTGCGGATGGACCTGCATCATTTTCAGTTGTAGTAACCACTGCCAGTATTCAAAATGATGCGTTTTCTACTGCCTGCTTTGTAGATGGCCTTGCTTCAGGTTCAGTGCTGTTTAGCATCTAAAATGAAACAGATTATAAACTATTTTACCAAGCATAATAAAGACTATATACATATATTATATCATGTTATCCTTTGAATATAATTAATATATTTATTTTATCTAATGATTCACATATTTACCTTATCACAGTTTTCGTCTGGTCCAGCAGATCTTATGAGTTGTTTTCTATCATAAACAACATTAAGATGCTTTTTGTACAGCTGTTCTTGAAATGGGTTTGAAAACCATTCTTCTTAAGATAGCAATACATCGCCCCTCAACTCGCAACTGAAAACATAATAAAAAATGAACCTATATGTTTTAGTTTACACCAGGCGCTCTTACTATGTGATTATGAAAAAAATCGCAATTTGGCACTACATAGAACTTTTATTAACTAGGTACTTAGGTACCACATGCTTACCGTAGAGAATTCCTATTTCCAAGTCTAGGAGGCGACCTGCCACGTTTTCTTTTCTCTTTCATAATGAAAAACATCAGGAATACTTCGTTTAGAACCAAAACAAAGAAAGATGCAAACATTTTTAACACAAAACCAAGAAGCCATTTTTTGTTTTTTTGTGACGATTTTAGAGATGAGTATTTAAGTAATGATAAAATAATCGATAGTTCTGTTTATTGTTATTCTATTAATCGATTTATCTTGAGATTTATTCACGTGATCATAATTAATAATGTAATTGTTTTTACACATTTTTCAGCTGGATCCAAATGATCTAATAATTAGGAACGGGCAAAGTAATAAGTTGTAGATCAGCCATAAACTAACTGTGTAGCAAACTGTTATTAAAAATACACCTACGTGTTCAAACAGGATACAGGTTGCTACTTTACCGAATCTGATTTACAAGTTCAGTTTAAATTCAGGACCGAGATTCACAACGCAATCTGATTGATCTCGACACGGAACCAAACCTCTCTGTCTTTGGTTTATCCGTTTGGAATCACAGAGACAAGGATTGTCATCCCGTGCCCGAATCGTTTGGGTTGCGTTGCGAATACACCACCCAGGGCATAAAAAGACAGAAACTAAATTAATAAAATGTTTTACTCAACATCATCGTACTTCACATCCTATTGGGACCCATTACGAAAATCTATATGACAAATAAACTGATATGTTTTATATATTCATATTTAAATTTATTAAATCGGAACATGTACATAGTTGATTTTAACTTTAATCTGCGTAGCATATGACCCTGTTAGGGCGTAGCAATACATTATTTATGTGGACTATTACAAGTTTAGTAAGAGACTTAGACATCATTCACATGTTTTAGTGCGGTTATATAATCAGATGTGTTTGTAAAAAACATGTAATGTATGTCAGAAAAACCGTAGGTATTATGTGAAAGAAATACTTATAAGCCGATGTTCTGTGTAAATGTAGTGAAAATGTTCCTTACTTACTCGATTTTTCGTATCATATCGCTTTAATGGTTTCAATGTCTAGTTTAATTGTATTAAATTAGTTTTGGTTTGTTAGTGTAACATGGTACTAAGATGAAAATGAATCATTGACTCAAAATCGATACTATTAGTTACTAAAAATCGTATATCGTAATAAATAAAATCTTTATTTTTCACAGGTTACTTATCTCTAAAATGGAACGTTAGAAAGAGACGCAAATATATGTTGCCACTCTTCGTTTGGAACCCCCCACGTGTATGTACTTTTATCCCACCTGGCCCTAGAAGAGTCGACCACTGCTAACACACATAACTAGGGATTGAAAAGCGTGATTGCAAAATTTATTCGACACTAGCTGTTACCCGCGACTTCGTCCGCGTAGAATTTGGATTTGTTTTGTGTGTAAATTCACTGCTTTTAAAAAATGGTAAAAATGTAGAGTTGTTGTCTTACTTTATTTATTTATAGATATGACGGGGTGTTTGTATATTTCACTCGTTACCAGGGAATATAAACATAGTTTATGTGAATTCTTACAAAACAATAATTTTGCCAAATTAGTAACGTCGGTAGAGTTTTAGTAAGCTGTAAGAGTATATACCTTATGCCGTCATTACTATAAATAAACAAAGTAAGACAACAACTCTACATTTTTACAATTTTTTTAAAAGCAGTGAATTTACACACAAAACAAATCCAAATTTTACGCAGACGAAGTCGCGCGTAACAGCTAGTGGGTTATAAATCGTAAACGGTAAGTTTTACTATGTCAGCCGTGACATACCTTAAAAACCTTACTAAATACCTTAAAAACTTTCGTGTTTATCGTAGTTATGTTATGTTGTCTTGTGTTGTGTTATGTTGAGTTCTGTTTTGATCTGTTCTGTAACGTAAACGTAACGTAAACGTAACGTAAACGTAACGTAAACGTAACGTAAACGTAACGTAAACGTAACGTAAACGTAACGTAAACGTAACGTAAACGTAACGTAAACGTAACGTAAACGTAACGTAAACGTAACGTAAACGTAACGTAAACGTAACGTAAACGTAACGTAAACGTAACGTAAACGTAACGTAAACGTAACGTAAACGTAAACGTAAACGTAACGTAAACGTAACGTAAACGTAACGTAAACGTAACGTAAACGTAACGTAAACGTAACGTAAACGTAACGTAAACGTAACGTAACGTAACGTAACGTAACGTAAAACGTAACGTAAACGTAACGTAAACGTAACGTAAACGTAACGTAACGTAACGTAAACGTAAACGTAACGTAAACGTAACGTAAACGTAACGTAAACGTAACGTAACGTAAACGTAACGTAAACGTAACGTAAACGTAACGTAAACGTAACGTAAACGTAACGTAAACGTAACGTAAACGTAACGTAACGTAACGTAAACGTAACGTAAACGTAACGTAAACGTAACGTAAACGTAACGTAAACGTAACGTAAACGTAACGTAAACGTAACGTAAACGTAACGTAAACGTAACGTAAACGTAACGTAAACGTAACGTAAACGTAACGTAAACGTAACGTAAACGTAACGTAAACGTAACGTAAACGTAACGTAAACGTAACGTAAACGTAACGTAACGTAACGTAAACGTAACGTAAACGTAACGTAAACGTAACGTAAACGTAACGTAAACGTAACGTAAACGTAACGTAAACGTAACGTAAACGTAACGTAAACGTAACGTAAACGTAACGTAAACGTAACGTAACGTAACGTAAACGTAACGTAAACGTAACGTAAACGTAACGTAACGTAAACGTAACGTAAACGTAACGTAAACGTAACGTAAACGTAACGTAAACGTAACGTAAACGTAACGTAAACGTAACGTAAACGTAACGTAAACGTAACGTAACGTAAACGTAACGTAAACGTAACGTAAACGTAACGTAAACGTAACGTAAACGTAACGTAAACGTAACGTAAACGTAACGTAAACGTAACGTAAACGTAACGTAAACGTAACGTAAACGTAACGTAACGTAACGTAAACGTAAACGTAACGTAAACGTAACGTAAACGTAACGTAAACGTAACGTAAACGTAACGTAAACGTAACGTAAACGTAACGTAACGTAACGTAAACGTAACGTAAACGTAACGTAAACGTAACGTAAACGTAACGTAAACGTAACGTAAACGTAACGTAAACGTAACGTAAACGTAACGTGGCGTAACGTAAACGTAACGTAAACGTAACGTAAATCCCAAGGAACTGTATGATGATCCCGGGATGATATTTAGATAAATGTAGCCTATGTTTATTCCAGACTATAAGCTATCTGTGTATTATATTTCAGCTCGATCCGTTGGGCGTGATTGAGCAACAAACATTCATACATTGACATTTATAATATTAAGGATTAGTAGGATAGGATTTCAAAGAACTATTTGTGTTCCAAATTGCAACAAAATCTAATAAGGCGTTCCGATATTACATTTATACTTGTTCCCTTAGGAACTGTGTATGTTTTCGGGATAATAAATAGCCTGTTTTGTTTTAATGTTTGGATCTGTGTTTCAAATTCCAACAAAATGTAGTTAAGCGTTCCGATGTTACATTTATACTTGATCCCTAAGGAACCGTGCACGATTTCGGGATAAAATATAGCCTATATGTTATTCCAGTCTATAAACTATCTGTGTACTAAATTTCAGCTCGATCCGTTGAGTCCTTTGGGCGTGATTGAGCAGCAAACATCCAAACATCCATACATTGACATTTATAATATTATAAGGTCGGGATAAAATATAGCCTATATGTTATTCCAGTCTATAAACTATCTGTGTACTAAATTTCAGCTCAATCCGTTGAGCCCTTTGGGCGTGATTGAGCAACAAACATCCAAACATCCATACATTGACATTTATAATATTAAGGATTAAGGATATAAACGTAACGTAAATTTCAACAAACTCTAGTTTGGCGTACTGATGTTTATACTTGATCCCTAAGGAACTGTGGATGATATCGGGATAAAATTTAGCCTATGTGTTATTCCAGACTATAAGCTATCTGTGTATTATATTTCAGCTCGATCCGTTGGGCGTGATTGAGCAACAAACATTCATACATTGACATTTATAATATTAAGGATTAGTAGGATAGGATTTCAAAGAACTATTTGTGTTCCAAATTGCAACAAAATCTAATAAGGCGTTCCGATATTACATTTATACTTGTTCCCTTAGGAACTGTGTATGTTTTCGGGATAATAAATATCCTGTTTTGTTTTAATGTTTGGATCTGTGTTTCAAATTGCAACAAAATCTAGTTAAGCGTTCCGATGTTACATTTATACTTGATCCCTAAGGAACCGTGCACGATTTCGGGATAAAATATAGCCTATATGTTATTCCAGTCTATAAACTATCTGTGTACTAAATTTCAGCTCAATCCCTTAAGCCCTTTGGGCGTGATTGAGCAACAAACATCCAAACATCCAAACATCCAAACATCCATACATTGACATTTATAATATTAAGGATTTTATATTGGGCTGTATTATTATATTTACATTAATTATAGTCCGTTCCACCGAGAGGTGTAGAAAATGTAAACAAAGGTGCTACCATAACATAAAAATCGTTTAATCTTAGTATTTTTCTAAAACTGTCTTAAAATATTTTTCACAAATATGATAAGTACGACTTTACTGTGATCTTAAATACAACATACTTGGATTTGTATTGATCAGATAATGATTTATTAACTTATCTTCAAAGTTATAAATAGTAATAGTAGAATGTGGTAGATACGGTTTTAAACAGTGGCAATTTGATCTGTGCTTCTTAAACTGTGAATCCCATCAAAACATAAATGTGAAGTGAAAGACAAGTTCAATATTATGATATCAAAACCAGCCAAGTCTATTTAGACCATTTAAGACCATTTAGATCTCTATTCTTTAGTCGTTGAAGTCAACAAACAAGGCATATAATATCATATTACTGAACTTTGATCTCACTTCACTGAAGTATACGTATGTTTCTGATGGGATATTATAAGACGTTTACTTAATGAACCACCAAATAATGTCTATTTATTCGCAAGAAAATCTACTAATACTTATTATAAGTGCAAAAGTTTGGATGTACGTTGCTCAATTAAGTTGGAACAGCTAAACAGCTCAGGTTTAAACGCGGAACACGGTTAGATTATGATCTGGAAAGCATAGGTATAAGTTTATTTTTATGGAGGGAAAATTACGGAAAAGGGATCTAAGCGGGTAAATTTGCGGGACGCTACTCACATAAGCAACCCACTAAACGTTCCTTGCTGGGGCTATAATTCTTCCGTGTTGGTGGTGGATGACAAACTTCTTACCCACTAACTTTTTACTTACTTTTAACTTAACTAACTTTTAACTTTTTACCCATTGCCACTAAAGTTGCACTCGCACAGTCTCTCCTGCTCCCCATCTTGGACTATGCTGACGTCTGTTTTCTTGTTTTATTTAACCCCTGCACACCGCGTTACCTTAAAGAGCGGTTTACTTTACTACAGGATTGTCATTCTCTTCCACTAAGATCGAAAACCAACTTGACCCTAATGCCCCCCCTTCTGCACGTTCTGAAACTTTTTATGTTTTTTTTTTTTTTTTTTTTTTTAACTATAATAGGTTCGCACTTGACCACCATCTCGCCTGATGTTAAGCGATGATGAGATCTACGATGGAGCGTGCTTACCTAGAAAAACCGATTCACTCTCGATTTGAAGACACCAAGATTGTAACCATCAGGAAAACCCACTCAGGCAACGCATTCCACAACCTAGACGTTCTTATCACAAATGTGGAGTCAAATCTCTTCGTTCGCGTTTTGGAACATCAACCATGAAACGATGCCGCCCTTTTGTGGAACGAGAATTCCGATAGAAGAAAGGGCAAGGTGGTATTAGATCATGCAGATCAGTTGCACACTCTCCGAAGTGTATCCGATAAAAAACCGATAAGCTAGCGATTTTGCGGCGATGATCAAGACTTTGAAGTCTTTTACGCACAAGAGCGTCATTGCCTATGAGTCTTTTAGCACGTCTCTCAATCGATTCCAGAGTCCCCAGCTGATACTTAGCCGATCCATCCCAAAGGTGCGAACAGTACTCCATACAGGAGCGAATCTGTGCTTTGTATAACGAGAGCAACTGTTCAGAGTTGAAGTATCTTCGCACCTTTGAGAGGACACCTAGTTTTTGGCGGCTAATTTAGCCTTAGACTCAATATATGTGCCAAAGTTGAGCGTCGATGACAGAGAAACGCCCAAAAGCTCGAGATGGTCAGTAACCGGCACGGACACGCCTCGAAAAGTAGGAGCCAGTTGGAACGGACTCCTTTAGCGGAGAACAAACACGCCTGTGTCTTTCCTTCGTTAAACCTGGCCAAATTGGCATCGCCCCATTTAGAGACTGCCTCAAGGGCCAAGTTCAACCGCTCGATCATATTCTCTCTCAATAGCTGAGTTTGTTGCCCACTGGCTCTTGAGCTAGATATATAACTCTCTACGACTGTGCTATCATCTGCGTACCCAAAATACCGGGCTTCAACAGATCGTTGATATGTAGCAGGAAGAGCGTCGCAGAGAGTACCGACCCTTGAGGACTCCGGCATTGATAGCCATTTGATCCGACGAGCAGCCATTAATGACGACTCGTATGGATCGATCCTCAAGAAGTCCGATATCCACGCAATAAACCCAGGAGACAAACCATAGCCAGAAAGCTTGCTTATAAGGCCATCATGCCAAACCCTGTCGAAAGCCTTCGAGATATCCAGGAGACTGCAAGTGCTTCCCGTGTTTCTCGATAGCTTCACTCCAGATGTGGGTGACATACGCTAGAATATCCCCGGTGGACCGGTTCCGGCGAAACCCGTATTGCCGGTCACTGAGGAGGTCGTTCGATTCTAGGTATGTCAGGAGCCTGTGGTTTAAGACACGTTCCATAGTCTTGCAGAGTATGGACGTGACTGAGATGGGCCTGTAGTTGACAGGGTCAGCACGACTACCTTTCTTGGGCACAGGTTGCACGTTTGCAAGCTTCCACAACTTCGGCACTTGCCCAGTTTGGAGAGAAAGTCTAAACAGGCGCGTTAGTACTGGAGACAACTCGGGTGCACAAACCCTCAGTACTATGGCAGGAATTCCGTCCGGGCCACTGGCTTTATTCACATCCAGATTGCGTAGCGCTTTGGTAACCTCCTTTGGCGAATATGTAATTCAGACATTACAGTCGGACTGCCAGGTGGAGTAGGAGGTATCGCACAACCAGCATCTAGACGTGAAGATTCCGCAAACTGAGATGCAAACAAGTTTGCCTTCTCCGTTGCGGTGTGAGCCAACGTCCCATCAGGTTTTAGCATTGGAGGTAGTGAGGGCCGACAGAAGTTCGATTCGACCGATTTAGCTAGGGACCAAAACGCTTTGCTACCCGCTGGGTACGAAGCTAGTTTGTTCCTATTCGACTAATATGGTCGAAACGAGCCCTCTGTAAAACCTTTTGCATGCCTTAGCAGCCTTGTTAAACGCTTTCTTCTTCTGGTGTGTGTCCTTTGCCTTACGTTGTCGAGCATCAACCCAAGCTAGGTAAGCCCCATGCTTACATGCCTCAGCATTTTACACTGCGGGCCAAACCAAGGGCGAGCTTTGCTGGATACTGGGACGTCAGAGTACGGTATAAAATATTCCATAGCTGTTTGTATCACTTCAGTCACAGCATCCGCGCAAGTTGAAGGATCACCAGAAGAGAAGCACAATGACTGCCATGGGTAAGACGCAAAAAAAGAACGCATCTCATCCCAATCTGCTAACTTGTATCGCCACAACCGCCGGTTGCCTCTAGGGCTGGGATCGGGTGGATGGTACATTGATACTGACTTCACCAGACAGTGGTCGGAGCTGCCCAACGGCGACGATACCGCCACGGAATATCGATCTGGGTCAGTTGTTAGCAGAAGGTCTAAACAATAAGGAGTATGCGACTCAACGTCAGGTACCCGTGTGGCCTCTTGGACCAGCTGGGTCAGGTCTAACGATAAAGCTAGCTTTCTCGTTTCCAGCCCAGCGTGGTCAGTGTCCCGGTATGGGAACAGCCAATCCTTGTGATGGCCGTTAAAATCCCCCAGCAACACTAGTTGGGCTGTTGGGTACTTTTGCTGAGCCGCATCCGCCGCCTCACTCAAATATTCCATGAGCCTAGTCGTCTCCAGATCCCCACTGTGCGACCGATAGACACAGGCATAAACAATTTTGTCTATGCCTGTGTCTACCAGCGCCCAAACAACAGAGAATCTGGTGTCCTCAAGATTACGGAGACGCCGACAGCAGATATCGTCACGGGCGTACAGGCACACTCCAGCACGTGGCTTAAAGTTGTGCTCCAACGTGTACCCAGGATATGTTAGGTACGCCACGTCTGACGGACGTCCTATCTGCGTCTCCGTAAGAAACAACAGTGATGGCTGCTCAGTCTCTAGGTGGTGGTGGACTGCTGTGATATTTGAGTGCAGACCTCGGATGTTCTCGAGGTGCACTTTAAGGATCATGGCAGATCCTTTGCTTTTCAGGCTGTTAAATTGTGGAACGAGCTACCAGTCTATATTAGAAAATTGCAATCGTTGCCTGTCTTTAAAGACCATGTAAAAGAATTATATTTGTCTAAGCTGCCACCTTTGTAATTGTTTTTTTTTTTTTTCTTTCTCTTAGTGTACAAAGAGAATGTAAATTGCCTATGTTAGCGTATTAGAAATTGTTTTTGAGTAGCTTAAGTATTTGTGTGTAATGCTATTAGAATGTACGTTTATCTCGTAGTAATAGTCTTTATTGCGCACCACGCTTTTTATATTTCTTATAATTTTCTCCACCCCAAGGTTGCCTGGAAGAAATCGCTTTCAGCGATAAGGCCGCCAGCTGTTTCACTAGTTTTATTGTTTTCCTATATTGTAAGTGTTATTTTAAGTTGTGAACAATAAAGAGTTTTCATTCATTCATTCATTAATTCATTCTCCGACCTCGAAATTTTTTAGGAACATGCCAGTTTGCTCAAGATGTTTTTTTTTCACCGTTAGCAGCATTACGCTCATGAATTCGAAAAGGCAGAGGTGCGCGTAAGATTAGAACCAGGTACTGCATCTGCATATTGACGTGACAAGACCACCCGAGCCGAGCAATAACTTAATGTTAAAATAATAAATGTAAAAACAACTTAATGTAAAAACAGAACGCTCATTAACAAATTTGTTTGGATGTAAAAATCTTATATTAGGATAGATGAAAACATTGCCCAGTATTCGATACGTTTTAAAATTAATTGCAACAGCATCTAACACAGTAGAAATTAATTGAACCTACCACTCTTATTAAAAAAATATCCAATGGGGCACTTAATATTAAAACTATTTGTATCTTCTCAAAATGAGTAGGAATATTTTTTATGTGCCGCCATTTGTTTTGTCATTTTACTTACCTTATTTGTTTGTTACGGAATCAAGTATAATAGGCCACGTTAGCTATATACTCAGACTGGATTGCATTTTTTAGTTCAAATATAAAACGTAGATCAATAATTATTATAGCAAGGAATAGTATATAGGTTACCACTTATATAGGTACACCACTTTTTATTAAGACAAAATAATATATAATTATTAATTAAATAATAGCAATGGCAGCTACACAGGTAGTAAGAACTACACTAGATATGTCCTGGATTGTGAAAAAAATAAACATCCACGGATACGGATCTGAATGTGGATATATATACGAGTATCTAAAGCTGCGCTAGTACGATCATATCAGATTTGGCTGGGAAGGGAGAGAAAAACGAGTAGTGAAGACGAGTATATTCCTTTTTTATTATGTATGTGAAATTACTGACTTTTTAGTAAACTTAAATACATACAGAGGATACAGAGGATGTGGGTGTTTCGTCATCCAGACCGGACATTTTCCTTTTTTCTAGAGCTACGAAACGCATAGTCCTTGTAGAACTTACCGTACCGTGGGAAACTAATATACCTAAAGACCACGCGATGAAACAAAATAAGTATTACGACCTCCTAAACGAATTAACAAAAAACGGCTATGTAGTTAGTTTATACGCTGTAGAAGTGGGAGCGAGAGGTATACCAGCAAAATCTCTCTATAACCTACTGAAAGACCTTGGCTTATCCAGAAGTGCAGTAAGTTCTATACTAGAACGTGTATCTAAAGCTGCACTAGTAGGCTCATATCAGATTTGGCTGGGCAGGGAGAGAAAAGCGAGTGGTGAAGGTGAGTGTTGATGTACGTCAGAAAGGGGCCCCTTAAACCTACGCCCGAGTCACAAGTCTCGGGAACTACTCGAGTTTTTCTCTCTCTGCCACACGATGGACCCGCACCCGCACGGTGAATCCATGGAATGCTAAGAAAATCGTCTCATACAAAATGACAGCCCGGAGAGACGGGATGACGCTGGAAAGACAGATGGCTGGTGGAAAAGACACCTGACGGATGGAAAGACATCTGACTGTTGGAAAGACAGCCGAGGGTGAAGGCCTAGCAAGCCAAGCCCGGGAATTAAATCGCTAAAAGTCCGAATAAGAATAATACCCCTGGGACAGTCCGAGAGGCGGGGCGGAAGATCTGTCCACCGTGTGATAGTAATGACGACCCTGGCGCGAATACGGATTTGAGATGCCCTGTGTGCGGGAAAATTTACAAGAGACGAGCCTGGTATCAAAAGCATTTAAAGACACATGATGGTGTTGAAGCACGACAGCCGTCGGTCAGTACTTCGACAAACACTACGGATAGAGTTGACCCTCATATATCCCAAGGTGAACCATCGAGTGAAAACTACCAGGAGTCCATTGTCATCAGGACACGTCTTGGCATTCCCAGTCTAAAAAACTCTACCTGGAAAGTTCATGACGAAAACTTGGCGATCTTATTAGAACATCCTGGGCCAAAACAAGACCTAAACAGCCAAGTAGAAACTTTCCAGAACACCATATATACATACTTCTCGGAACATTACCCACCATCAACTTGTTATGCTCAAAATAGCAAGGAAAATATGTTCAAAATGAAATTGCGGAGGAAGAAAAGAGAGTTAATAAAACGTCTTCGTGTAGCTAAAACCATGGGCGACAACCATCTAAGTCACCAACTGTCCAGAGCTCTAAGATCAATCCTTAAATTAATACAAGGAATATCGCTTCAAATTAGTAAAAATCGTGATAATGTTAACAGAGCTAAACACGAAGTAGACTTTGATAAAAACCCTTTTCAATACTCCAAAATATTTTCAGGAGCAAAATGGAAAGCTTATCTTGACTAACGCGCAAATTTACGATCACTTTAAAAGCACATACGAAGTGCCTAAACGCGGGAGCTCGTACGTAGAACCAAACATCCAAAGACCTAATGATCCTCTGACAGGCTTTCAAGGCACCCCACCTAGGGAAGAGGAAGTAAACTATCAAATTAAAAAGAAAACTACTAAATCAGCTCCTGGCCCAGATGGCATTCCTTACATAGTGTATAAAAAGTGTCCATCAGTTTGTAAACATATCTTGAATATATTCATTAAGATCTGGTCAAGAAAGCAAGTCCCAGTAGCATTTGGAAGAGCAATTTTGTCCTCATCCCAAAAAGCAGGAAGTAACTCATCCCAAAGGCACCAGACCGATAGCCCTAACCAATACAATTTCTAAAATCTTTTTCAGTATTTTGCAAACAAAAATGACCACATTTATGACTAGCAATAGGTATTTCAGGCCCAATCACCAGAAAGGGTTCTTGCCTGATATTTCTGGATGCCTGGAACACAATACATTACTAGCAGAAAGTTTGAAAGATGCCAGAACACATGAGAGGCAAATAACAGTCTGCTGGATAGACCTAGAGAACGCGTTTGGTTCTGTCCAGCATGAACTTATGATATTTGCCCTAAAATGGTATAACTTTCCTGCTGAAATTATTGACATAATTAATTCTTATTATTGCTACTTAAAATTCGTCATAGCAGTAAACAAGGAATACACAAAACCACTTGAATACAATGTAGGACTATTCCAAGGGTGCTGCTTATCACCAATAGCATTTAATATGGTTATAAATATTTTAGTAGACAAATTAATATCCCGTGAAAAGAAATGGGGCTACCGGTTTAAAATCAACAATAAGTACACTGAGTCAATCTTGGCCTTTGCGGACGACCTTGCAATACTTACACGTAATCCCAAACAGTGTCAAGAATTGTTGAACGAAGTCGATAAGTTCTGTACATGGACGGAGGAAATGAGGACAAAACCATCTAAATGTCATTGTCTTTGTCTGGGTAGAAGAAATACCAAATATACGTCTTACGATCCGGGACTCTCCATAAGTGGCCAAGGAGTTGCCACAATTGCAGAGGCAGTGCCTTTCAAATTTCTTGGTAGAAAGATAGATCACAAAGGACGTACACCATCATTAGAGGTGGTTGTTGAAAATTTCATGAACAACCTCAATAAGGTAGACCAGCAGCCTATCAGCAATATCAAAAAAGCATGGATATATGACAACTACCTCACATCACGTCTCACTTGGCCTTTCCTAGTATATGACATCGGTAAAACTTTCCTGGCAAAGCTAGATGCCAATGTCATAAAGCTATTGAAGTCATGGTTCGGATTGGCACATCCGGCTGATCCCTCTACTCTTTTTAGGGATCACAATAGTTTTGGGCTAAAACTAAAGAAACCGTCTGAACTTTACAAACACCTAAGAGTTACAAAAACGCATGTTTTGGGAAAGTCGCAAGACGAATTAATTACATCTCTCCCAAAAGACAAAACTACTTCAGACCTGGAATCTAGACTTCAATTCCATAAACAATTTATGGCAGGTGCACAAGTAAATACTGCTGGGTTGGGTGCGAGAAAAAAAAGGAAGACCGAGACATGGTAAAACCTTTCTACAACAAGACGAAAATGACGGTTACAAAGTGCACGCTATGAATTTAGAAATGCAAAGTGAGTGGTTAACCATAGGTGAGTTCTGTATCCCATTAGCTCTAAAATGGCGCACCTTGATCTATGACTGATCCTCTGCCTTATTAAAATTTTATCTAAATGCATTCCAAATGACCCTCCTGACCAGAGTAACTTGGTAAGGTGGGGAAAAGCCTCTGAAAATGTTGCTATACTTGTGGAGAGCGATATGTACAGCAAGGCACATATTGGTGGGATGCAAGGTGCTCCTTAATGGGGTCATTACTCACGGCGTCATGACAGAGTACTTGAAATCATACGTGAAGCCATGAGCCTTTCAGTAGCTAGAGCCCAAAAGGGATTGACGACAAACAACAGACAAATTAACTTTGTAAAAGAAGGCTCAACTTCAAACTCCAGGAACAAGCCTTACTCAATCCTGGGTACAGCACCTGATTGGACTATTTTAATGGACACATATGAAAAGCACTACAAAATCCCAGAGGATGTGGGTGTTTCGTCATCCAGACCGGACATTTTCCTTTTTCTAGAGCTACGAAACGCATAGTCCTTGTAGAACTTACCGTACCGTGGGAAACTAATATACCTAAAGACCACGCGATGAAACAAAATAAGTATTACGACCTCCTAAACGAATTAACAAAAAACGGCTATGTAGTTAGTTTATACGCTGTAGAAGTGGGAGCGAGAGGTATACCAGCAAAATCTCTCTATAACCTACTGAAAGACCTTGGCTTATCCAGAAGTGCAGTAAGTTCTATACTAGAACGTGTATCTAAAGCTGCACTAGTAGGCTCATATCAGATTTGGCTGGGCAGGGAGAGAAAAGCGAGTGGTGAAGGTGAGTGTTGATGTACGTCAGAAAGGGACCCCTTAAACCTACGCCCGAGTCACAAGTCTCGAGAACTACTCGAGTTTTTCTCTCTCTGCCACACGATGGACCCGGCACCCGCACGGTGAATCCATGGAATGCTAAGAAAATCGTCTCTCTAATGAGCTATATATAGGTATGAGACGATCTTCTTAGCAATGTACGTCAGAAAAGGGCCCCTTAAACCTACGCCCGAGTCACAAGTCTCGGGATCTACTCGGGATTTTTCTCTCTGCCACACGATGGACCCGGCACCCGCACGGTGCATCCATGGAATGCTAAGAAGATCGTCTCATATATATATATATATAGCTCATTAAATTTAAGTTTACTAAAACGTCAGTCATTTCACATACATAATGAAAAAGGAATTTAAGTGCTACATAACCAAACAAAGCTGTACTTAATAATTAATATTAATAAAAACTGTTTATATGTTACTATTGTGTTCCATGAACACACCCAAGTTATTTTTGTATTAATGTTTTAAACTTAAACTTATGCGCACCACATATTTAATAAACGTATAATTATAAAATAACAAAAATAAGACAAAAGGTTGGAAACGGCGTTATTGGAATATATTTAACCTTGTTATGTGACGAAAATCTGAATCAGATCAGAGACGCTTACAACGAACTATCTTCTAAAACAAAGGTTGAGAAATGCTGGTCTGTCATATTGAGAGTGACATTGATTTGTTTACATTTTCTACACCTCTTTGTGGAACGGACTATAAGTTTTACTTATATACAAATACGTAAATATATTTATATATAAAAATAAAAATTGATACCCTGTACGACATGTATTATACTCTAAAGAAATCTGTAAAGTTGGAGTAGGAATCAGTTTGCATTTTTTTAATTAACAGTTTTACGTCAAATGTATACGAAAGTACTAGCAGTGCTCCGCGGGTTTACCCGCGTAGTTTTCGTTCCCGTTATTTTATCGAGATAAAAGTAGCCTAAGCCTATGTGTTCTTCCAAAATATAATCTTACTGTATTTCTAATTACAACTCGATCCGTTCATACGTTTCAACGGAATTGAGCAACAAACATCCAAATACCCAAACGTCCAAACATTGGCATTTGTAATATTAGGTAGTAGGATTTACGATACCAATGACAAAAAAAACCTTATTATTTTTTTGTTTTCCTGCTTGTACTGGGTGATCTCTGAAACGGCTGGACTAATTTTAAGGGACTTTTAATGAAAGATAGCTGATGGTTTAGCTATAGGCTTAAACAAACATCACTTTATTCCGGTTTGAAGGACTATGTTTCCAGAGAAATTACAGGGCATGGAGATAAAACATTATATCTCAGACTGTCGAACGCCGTAAATCCTGATGCCGTGAATTGGACTATCTGCAAGGCAGGAAGAGAGGCCTTTGCCCAGCAGTCAGACAAGTGGGACAATCTAGGCTAGTAATAATAGGTATTAACATATTATTTTCATCAAGCAAGAGAAAAGTACAGGTTAAATAAACGTAAAAAGTTATGCCTTAGACGATCAGCTGTCTGGTAGTGAAAGTCCCGTCATAAATGGTCCAGCTGTTTGGTAGATTAGCGGAACAAACAAGATAGACCAAAAGTTTTAAATAGTTTTTTAGCTATAGGTACCGTACATACTTTCATTTGAACTTAGTAAACAGTTGTTAATTTGATATTACATACAAACGCTCCAATTTTATTTCTTTGTATATATTATTAATAATAATGATAAAACAAGTAAAAAACATGGAAAAATATGTAGTTAGTTAAAATTGAAAAAAACGAACATTGCCCATGTAAATTACCGAATAAATTTTCGAAGAAATTTTACATCGGCAAAACTCCAATACCCCATCACTAACGCGCCAACGTACTCTCTAGGCGCTTCAGAGCGACTGAATGTCAGAGTTATGTGGTCATATTAACCGTATCGAGAAGACACTGCCACGCCCTCAAGGCATATCCCCCGATATCCGTGGTACTGTAACACTTTTTTTCTCTCCGATTCGGAACGCTAAATATGTCATTGTCAAGTGTCATTCCCAAATGTCGCGTTCAGATCGGTCGCGGTTTCGTAGCTTCTTTTTGCCAGGGCAGAGGCCATTTCGGGTGACCTGCGTCTGAGTGAAGTCGTGATTCAAACAACTACTTGTTTTTGACGTGACAACGTCTTATAAATTGGTTTGCCGGGTGACACTTTAAGAAACTGCGTTACGCTCCGCTCACGTTATGCGCTCACAACGAGAGCGAGTGAGAGGCACGCGTCCCTTCCACTCGGGCATGGTTAGCCCGCCTAAGAGCGAGAGAGACAGACATAAAAAGTGAAAGGCACGCGTCCCTTCCGTAAAATTATTTTACCACTCAACGTCGTTGTCACGTAAAACTTTCGCCCGTATACCGACTTTACAGGCAACCAATTTTTTTGACTTGTGAGTATTTTCTTCCCACTCGGGTTGATTATAAAGACCTGCGCTCGAGTGTAGTGATAAAATGTGGGTTTATTTTGTATTTTCGTAGTGAGATCGGAGGGGCGGATCTTTTGAACCGCGTGGTCGTGACTGGTCGTCGTCGAGTGACGGTCGTCCCTCGTCAGCTATGGTTGACGCGTCCTCGTCGCCAATCGCCGCCTCCCTAGGGGTAAGTTTTGGATAGATTGTTAAAACCGCATGGGCGAGACCCATACTAACTTTTCGCCATAGTCTGAGGCAAAGGCTTTTTAGGACCCGTTTATCATTATAGGGGCGGTGTTTAAGAATGGCGCTGTTCGGTGGCGGTAGTAGCCGGCGGCATTTTCTTCCGTGCTACGTTTCCCGTGACACGCCGCACCCTGGGCAGATGGCACGACCTGCTGGTAAATGCGGTCGCAGCCGTGCCGGGTGGTGCTTCACGCGGCTGTCCATCTCCGCGCGAGACGAGCACAGAGGTGCCAGCGCTACGCCACCAGCATGGGTGAAGTAGTTCTATATTCTGTTATTTCATTATGAGTAAACTAATAACCCCAGTTATTAGTTTAGTTGTATTGCCATAGAATAACAGTCTTATTCATAAAAAGTTATAGCATGTCTAAAGACTTGCTATAGTATGTCTTAGGAAAAAATGGTATTCATAACAGCATTTTAGCGCTAAAACGTGCTGTAAGCCTTTTATAAAGTTATAGAGCCGAGAACCCTGCTTTAGTGGTGTTTTAAGGCAAATATGACCGACTCTTAACAGCTGATTAGTGTTAAAATGGCGTTGTGACATATTTATTCAACTTCAACTTTTTTTTTGTGTCGATTCGGTTATGTCACCGTAATTTCGCCAATGTCCAGCATTTGAGGTTGGAAGTATCTTTGTTATATTATGTTCTTAATTCAGGTGCTCAGTCTTCCATCTTCTTCATAGCTTCTGAGAATTATGAGCTTGATTGTCAGAAAACACGTGAAATCGAGGTACCAGGATTCTTGCTTCAAATATGCCAAATGTTTGAATGAATGTGAATTTAGTGAGTATATATTATGTAGTGTATAAAAACCAATGTAATGTTTGGTGTTAATGGTGAAAGAATAAAACATGTTGACATGAAAGTAATCCACATCGACGAAAGGTGTATATAAGTAGGAGTGATCCTTTTACATTCGGAATTTATTTCTTTAGCAATTTTTCTTATAAAATACAAGAAATTAATGAGAGAACGAACGAACACCACTACGTTTTAGTAATATAACTTTAAATTTCCCCACGTCATAACTTCACAGTAACATTGTCTATGGCTCCACCATCAAACTTGTTTTATCTGTGGACTATTCTGTCAGTTTGTCTATAAAATCGATCGATTTCATTATAATGACATTTCGATCCTAAAACTGATATTAGTAAGGCTTTAGTTGTAGAAGGCTTATAGACCGTTTATGAATACGGAATTTTATAGAACGTTTTATAAGCTTATCGAGCGTTTTAACTAATGAGTGTTTTAAGTCTTCTATAAGCATTTATTATGAATAAGACCGTAAGTCTCTAATCTTAAAACTTACTCAGTAGCACAGACCTTTTGTTTTAGAAATCTGTGCTCAGTAGTTACTCCATTGCTTTTGATGGGTACTTTTACATGTTATATTTTGAGTGTGGGTGGGTGACCAGTAAGCTTTCAGCAATATTGAGTTGAGGGTCCTTACAGTTTAATGACAATTACAAATGTTATATTATAATACCCAATAGTTTGGGTTTCCTGAAACCGGGGCTTGTACTTGTGTTATATCTACTCCAGTGAGCTTCCGTGTCTTATTATTAGGTATCACCCCTTGAGGACTAGGTGCCGTAGAAATGAGGGATAAACATAATATAGTACAAGCCGGTCTTTATCTTTACATTGTAACCTGGAGTATGGGAGAATAACATTAAACTGCTTAGGATTCCTGAAACCCAGGCTCGTACTTATGTTATATCTACTCTAGAGAGCTTCCGTCTCTTCTTGACTGCGGTGTGAGCTTAGAAGAGGTGTTAAGGTGTCGCCCTTGGGAGCAAAGGCCGTAGAAAGAGGTTACCATATAATAGTGCGACCCTGGCTTTTTATCCTTACATTGTAGCTTGCTATGTTTTACTTAAGGTACTGTGACCTAGACAGAATTACCATCAATGCTTAGGTTACCATCTAGTACCTCCTTACTTTCTTACTTTACTTATTTCTCATTACATTTAATTAATAAGAAACTTGAATCGAGCTTTTGAGCTGCTACTGTAGAATGGTCAAAGTGTCCCAATGTTTTAGCTTTAGTTACGCGAACATATTTTAAATAATATTTACTGTTTCTGTAAATTGCACGAAAAACCGTGAAGAACGCAATATCAGGAAATATTTTTGAACGTCTCCTCTATATTCGTGAACGAAACATTTTCATGATGTTATATTAGTGGAGGCGATGTTTTTAAGATAAAAGATATTTTTTAGAAATGATTAATAGATAAATTATTTACCATAAATTAAAACCTGATACACAAATTAAAGCACTAGGGTGTTACACCTCTACAGTGGGGTAACTTATTTTAACTCAACAGTTCAAATCTACAAGTTAAAAAGGGTATCCAATAAGTATTGGAACCTATTTTAAGATTATAAGTAAGAGTAGTTAATCTTAAAATAGGTTCCAACTCATTATTGGATACCCTTGCAATATGTTCAGAAACTTATTTATATACTTTTAACTTGTCTAGATTTTAGAAACATACCCCGCCTATGTTGAGGGTATCTATCTTAGGTTACAATGCTAAGAGTAGTTTACTGTACAACACTAAGTAGGCCAAAGCTAGCCGCCTGAATTTAGGAGGGGAGTGGGTGGAGGGGAGGGAAGGGTGAGGGAACTACCATTTTTGTGCCGGAACATAGTTTTTTAAATTAAATATCAAAGATCATTTTGCTACTCTACTAAATACTTTTTACTAAATTTAGGGAGGGAGGGGTTAATGCTTATATATTGTTACTGTATATCCTTATAATTACTAATCAGAAATCTCAGGTTGTGTAAAGAGATATTTCCTTTTCCACTTAGCTTACTAATTGAGTTTATGTGCCTCAGTTCCACCTGGAATGTGGAACATTCGGAATGGTCTAGGCTTAACATTATTTTCTATGAATATTTGATTACTTTTCAATAACATACCGGATTCAGGAATCTTGGAAGTGGTAATTATTGAGTTCCACTCTTGTTCATTTTCTACTTAATATACCGGGTTCAAGAATCTTGGACTTGGTTTTCTAAAGCTTAGCTTTTCTAATTTTTCTATAAGCCACCCCGGACTCATGAATCTTGGATGTGGTATTATGTATTTAGACTCTCTGTCAGAGTTTGAATAAATTTAAAGTAAATAACTAGTTGATTAAGGTTAGCAGATTCACAGCGATCATGGCCCTGACCCTTTCTTTTATATTTTTTTAGATTTACATAGCCTCCTATATTTAAAATAAATGTTTGAAAACTGTCCGTTACTATTTTTTTATTTATCTTAACATTTTCCAAAGGGATTGAGATCTCAACTTTACTCAACCCATTACCCCCCAACTTTTACGTTACACTATTCATTTTTTAATCATTGTTTTTTTCACTGTCCGCAGAAATTCGGCTGCTTACAATATTAAATGATATCAGTGGATTAAAGTTTGGACTAATGATATGCAATGCGTTATGTGCTCGTTCGTATCCCCACAATGACATGGCTTGGCTGCATTTCTCCTGAAACAAAATGTAAAAAAAATTACAAAGGTTCTCACTTATAACTTTTGGTTCTGGGACGGAAATATCCTTCTAATATTATACAATTATAAATTATAAATACGACTGTTCAGTTGATATGTTCCTTTACTAGAATATATTTTATTTTCTCCAATAGTATTAATTCAATAACACATTATAGATTTCTAGACCACCAGTAATCTAAGTGCTTGTTTTATTCTTTTCAGTTTTTATAGTATGTAAGTACGTAGTTTAGTTCACTTTTTATGCAGTCGGGTTTATTGAGTTTTTAAATCATTTTTTTTATCCTTTTTTGTTATTATAACTATTATTTATTTTTGTTAATTATGTTATTCCTATGTTTTAAACCAAAACATAGAGTGAAGTGTATTATGATAATAACATAGAAGGAGTACATTTACAAAGCTTACTATAAATAATATAAAAATTACTAATAAGTAGGTACTAGGTAAGTACCTAATACCAAAACCTAGAAAAAAAATTGGTAAAAACAATCCCTCAGGCTGAGAACGACAACTTCCTAAAACGACAAATTCCTAAAATGACAACTTTTTTAAAATGACAACTTCCTAAAACGACAACTTCCTAAAATGACAACTTCCTAAAACGACAAATTCCTAAAACGACAACTTTCAAAAATGTGTGTGTGATGCTTTCTTTATTAAGCCAGGTTTTAGTTACGGAATTATATCATTTTTGAGTTGTTTAATTAATTAAAATACGTTCAATAACACAGCAAAGCATTTATTTTTTAAACAAAGTGTCTTCATTTTGCATTATGTCTAATAATATACTAGCAGCGGTCCGCGGTCTTACCTGCGTAGTTACCGTTCCCGTCGTTTCTATTTTTCCGGGCTAAAAAGTAGCCTACGTGTTCTTGCAAATTATTATATAACTGTGTTCCAAATTTCAACTCGATTCTTTCATATCATCTCAGTTACGATGTGATTGAGCAATAAACATCCAAATATCCATATATTGACATTTATAATATAAGCAGGAAATAGGATTATGTTACCAGCCGAACCCGATTTCAGGATAAACTAGTTTTTCCTAGGTCAAATCGCTTTGTGTTTTAAGCAATTGGATAAACCGATACAGGCTAGGCTAATCTAGTTCGTCCTAAAGTCAAAAGGAGAAACTAGGAAAATTTTGGAGCAGGAGTTTTAATCGGTAAGTCCGTCCACTGTTTGTTGTAGTGGTAGGACTCTTTGCAGAGCCCGTTTGGGGAAGTGCATATATTATACCTTTGCCAGTTTTTTGCCGCCAAGCAGTAATAGGCAAACATTACAGTATTCCGGTTTGAAGGGCAATGTTTCCAGAGAAATTACAAGGCTTAGAGATATAACATCTTTGATCTCTGGGTGACGAGCGCAGTGCAGTGCTAGGTAATGATTTGGACTTTTCATGTTCCAATAGCTGCGTGTCACTGTGCTATTATGTGGCAGGCATGTTACTTACCACCAGGCACATGTCCTGCTCGTCTCGTCACTCTTTATTTAAAAAAAAATTATCCGGTTTGAAGGGCAATATTTCCAGATAAATTACAAGGCTTAGAGATATAACATCTTTGATCTATGAATTATAACATTCAAATTGATTCCACACAAATAGATATACTCTGTCCACAGAAGAAACAACAAAATGAAGAAGGGAACGTGGAAATTTTTTGCGATAGCATTGGTCTTGGAATTGGAAAAACTTTCAACAACTTTATAAATCAAAAAGTAATTAACAATTGTATGCCAAATGTAAAATTTCAAACTTTGATTGAAAGAATTGTAGCCAGCGATTTTAAACAAAAAACTCATGTGGTAATAATGATGAGAGAGACTTATGGTGTAACAAAAAAAGTCCTTATAAACTGCATCGAATCGCTTATTGAATTTCATAAGAAAGGGTCTTTAAACAAAATCGTTGTGTGTACATTTCCTTATCTGGATGCGATGGACTGGGCTCAAAAGATGAGAATACATAACCTTAATATAGTTCTACACAACCTCGTCTCCAACAAATCTCGTGAATTTCTTTTCTTTGACTTAAACAATAAATCGAACGATATTATTTACACTGTGCGACCCTTGAGCGGGTATAAAAAAAAAAAGCTAGCAAAGCTTATCTTTTTGGCCCTGTTAAATGATTTGAATAGGCATAGTGTAGATGGGGATAATGTAGTTATTTCATTAACTAAAGAACAGGACAACCATCGTTTAAACTAACACCGATGACAACAGGAAGGACTTGTTATGTTACGTCAAAACGTAAACACGCCCAAGCCCTTCCTTGCAATAAAAATACGAGTAGCAATAAGAATCTAATTAATATAAGTATATTGTATCAAAATATAAATAGATTATCTGGTAAATTGTTAGAATTAGAAATGTATTTGGAAAGCGCTAATCATGATATTCTGTGCATCACGGAAACTTGGCTGTCTAAATCAACCTTAAATTTCAGTCTTCATAACTATATAATAGGTAGCATTTTTTACAGAACCAAACGTATTGGAGGAGGATGCATGATTTTTGTAAAACAGTCCATTAAATATAAAACACGGAAAGATATAGAAAAATTAAGCGAAGAATGTCACTGTGAAGTAGCTTATGTAGAGCTGGACAGTCATGTAATTTTGTGTGTATACAAACCGCCAAGCGCTGTCTTTGAAAGATTCTTAACTGTTCTGGAGGAAGTTATTTGTCGTATCATTGACAAATGGAAGCCGATTGTGATGTGCGGGGACTTTAATATTGATTTGCTAAAGGATTCCACTTTTAAGAATGCAATGAAGTCGCTATGTCAGTCCTTTAATCTGGTGGAGGTATTCGTTGGGCCGACAAGAGTTGCCACAACAAAGATAAGTACATCTGCAACATGTTTGTATTGATAATATTTACGTCAACTGTAAATACCAAGAGAGCAAAATCCTAGATCGCTTAAGATCGGACCACAGAGGACTAAGTATTACCTTACCTACTCACATACAAAAAAATGAAGTAAAACTGATGACAAGGCCTATTACACAGGGTCGCATAGATTTGTTAAAAATCGCAATTGACAAATATTTCTTAAATTTTAATTCTGACATCATATTTAGTAATCCTGACTGTAGTTATAACGACTTTTTTAAAATGTTCCAAAATGAATACAATTCTATATTTAAAACCAAAGAAGTTAATGTTAACAGCAAACCCAAATTTGCCGAGTGGGCTACTCCTGGATTGTTTATTAGTCGAAATATTTTATATAGTCTATATGAGTTAAAGGCATTATGTTCAGATGTGGCTACTAAAAACTATACACAGCGTTATTCAAGCATTTTTAAAAAGGCGTGTGCTCATGCCAAAGCCATCTTTATCAGAAATAAGCTCAATAATTCTGCCAATATTGTGAAATCTACTTGGAACATCATAAACAAAGAGACGGGTAGATCTCAAAAACAAGAAAATTGCTCTAAATTGATGATAGGTGGTAAAGTAATAACAGATAAAATGCAAATTTCTGACACATTTGAAACCTATTTTGCTGACATATATTCGACAACTAAGCATCTAGCTTGTACACCATCGCTGGCAGAAGACGTGTTAAAAAATAATGTAGACGCTCTCACAGCTACTTTTTCTTTTCGTGAAATTACACCACACACTATTTTGAAGACCTTTAAAGAAATTAAAGTAAAAAAAACGGAAGACTTCTGGGGATTATCCGTTAAAGTTATTCAAAGCGTTATTGACAAAATTGCCCCTTATCTTGCTACATTATTTAATTCTTCCATTATAAAAGGTACGTTTCCAAGCTTAATGAAACTTGACAGTACCATTGTTTAAAGCTGGTGATAAAACTGATCCTGGTAATTACAGGCCTGTTACGATACTACCTTGCATTAGTAAAATTTTTGAAAAAATCATGCTAAACCAACTTGTTTCATATTTCAACACAAATAAATTATTACATAATCATCAGTTCGGTTTCAACAAAGGTAGATCAACTACTGATGCAGCAATGTTGTTGAACAATTATATTTTGGAGGCATGGGAGGATCGTCACGACGTAATTGGTGTGTTTTGTGATCTATCCAAGGCGTTTGACTGTGTCCGTCACAAGACTCTCCTGAACAAATTGTCGTTCTATGGAGTTACGGGTTCTTCCTTGATCTTATTGGTTCCTACCTATCAGAGCGTATACAGATAGTAGATGTAGATGGAATTAAATCGAAAAGAGCACCTGTATCCATCGGAGTACCCCAAGGATCCATTCTTGGCCCGTTTCTGTTCCTAGTCTACATAAACGATCTCCCAAGCACTATTACGAAACAATCGAACGCTAAAATTGTCTTATTTGCAGATGACACTTCTCTCCTTTTTAAGGTACAGAGGGGCGTCTGTGACTTAATGGAAATAAACAAAATATTAAAAATTCTTTGTAACTGGTTTGATGTAAACAATTTAGTAATAAATCCTTCTAAAACAAAGTGCATAAGGTTTGCCCTTCCAAATGTACAAAACCCCAAACTAAAATTGACATTAAAAGATGAAGACATTGAACCAGTCGAAACAACAGTGTTTCTGGGTATAACTGTGGATTCTAAGCTACAATGGAGCCCACATATTAATAAGCTGGCTGATAAGCTTAGCTCAGCAGCGCACGCTATTCGTCAGATAAGAAAGATTTCAGATGTGGCGACTGCTAGGTTGGTATACTACGGATACTTTCATAGCGTAATGTCATATGGCATTTTACTGTGGGGATCGACAGCAGAGAGCAATTCAATCTTCGTGCTGCAGAAAAGAGCTATTCGGGCAATATACGAGTACATG
Source organism: Ectropis grisescens (assembly GCA_017562165.1). Classification (NCBI taxonomy): domain Eukaryota; kingdom Metazoa; phylum Arthropoda; class Insecta; order Lepidoptera; family Geometridae; genus Ectropis; species Ectropis grisescens. The sequence continues at coordinate 11,031,779 of CM029781.1, read as the reverse complement.
TTGGGGCCGCGTAAATCTTTAAGAGAGCTGTTTAAAACCGTAAACATTCTAACAACACCATCATTGTACATCTATGAGTGTATTATGTATGCCAGGAAACACCTACGGAGTGAACTGAAAAAGCCCGATTCCGCACGTTACAAACATAGGCTTTTGGGATAGCCCAAATGCAGGCTTCATAAAACTGACATTTCTTTCATTAGGAATGGTGTGCGATATTATATTGTAATTCCAGAGCAGGTGGTGAATCTTGACGAAGGAAGGTTTAAAAATGAAATTAAAAAGTACTTAATCAGCAAGGCTTATTACGATGATAAATCATTTATCAATGATAGAAAGAAGTGGCAAAAGCAATATTCAAATTTAAATAACAATGTGACATTGGCAACCTTGCGGACATGATATTTCTGTTTCATTTTTATGACATAATAATATAACATTTAGAAATTAATTATTTTATATATTTGTATACAAATGACAATGCCCTTTTACAGCTCCTCGTTACTGACAAGGCCATTTTAGAGCCGCATTTTACTGACAAGGCCATTTTACAGCCGCTTTGATAGAATGTGATTTAATTAATTTAATTTTTGTCTGATTGTAATGATATTTACAACTACTATGTTTCACTGCTTAGCTTTGATAGAATGTGATTTAATTAATTTATTTTTTGTTTGAATGTAATGATATTTAAAACTACTATGTTTCACTGCTTAGATTTTTTTTTGTAAATTTGACGTTACCAAGTGTATCTTAGATTCCTAAGGTTCGAAATAAATGAATTGAATTGAAAAATTGAATTGAATTTGAATTGAATTGAATTGATCTCTGAGTTACGAGCGCAGTGCAGTGCTAGGTTATGATTTGGATTCTTCATGTTCCAATAGCTGCGTGTCACTGTGCTGTTATGGGCAGACATTTTGCTTACCATCAGGTACATACATATACTATTCGTTTCTTCGCTCTATACCATAAGTATTAAAAAAATATGTCCGTCCATGGTGTTATACTGTTGCCGATAAAATACCCTTGTCCGTGGATGGCGGTGGCGGAATGTATTACCCCCAAAGTAAGTCGTCATTTACCTGAATTTGTCCTTATAGGAATTTGTCATTTTCGGATTTTGTCATTTTAGGAAGTTGTCGTTTTAGGAATTTGCCCTTTTCGGAATTTGTCTATTTTGGAATAGACGTTTTAGGAAGTTGTCGATTTAGGAAGTTGTCGTTTTAGGAAGTTGTCGTTCTCAGCCTGAGAGACAACAATAATACCTGGATCTCTTTGATGTTATCAAATATTAACGTCTTTCTCCACTTGAATGGAACATCTTTTGTGATTTTGAAGGTGGAAAAGTGTTGAGAGTTCGAGACCGAAGTGTGCGTATTTAAGAAGTGATGTACGGAATCAGCGAACTCTAACCCTAAAAAGTGTAGCAGCTCCGCAGTTGACTCCTCCAGGTTTAACGCTAAGTCTTCATAACGAATAATCCTGAAATACGGTTACTGTATCCGGTTACTTACATAATTATGTACATGGTACTAGCTAAGTTGCTTAATCATATAGATGTTCACTGGTCAGATATAATAAAATATGCATACTAGAAAAATTACAAATTCATCACAATAACATTTGCTTTCTAATATTATTAACATGCCTACTAGTTGGGAAGTTGGGTTAGGTTAGTTAATTAAGTTGCCAATGCTAAAAATAGCACGTCTGCTTTGGCCCTTAGGAAAGTCAACATTTATCAATAGGAGGTACCTATTATAAAATTATGTGTTTTACTTAAACTTATCAGGATATTTATGCAGGATATTTATTCTACAGCAGCTTTATAGTCAGCCACCATGTCGGCACACGCTACGCCGGCGTTTGCGCAGTCTGGTTCTCTTTTTTTGGAGCAAAAGTCATTAATGTTCCATCGCGACATCATCACTCCACGAGGGTCCCGGATTAATAAAACCACTTTCGCGTTTAACCTGAAATGTAACATCATTATCTCAGATGTTCTGTAGGAATAGGCTGGTTACGGAGATGGTGAGCGGAAACGCCTGACCGTAACAGTATTGTAATGCCAGAATTACGCCATACATCGACACGATGGTATTGATATGCGTAGGTAAATGAAAATTGAGTGAGAGACCAATATCTAGTTATGGGATCCAAAAGGCTACGAATGATCTTAAAACTATATCATACGTCCATTTATAGATAATTATAAAAAAAAAAACGTTATTAATTATATGCCCAAAAACATTTAATAATTACGGTAAAAAGAAAACTAACAATTCAAATCTACATTTTTTTAAATCTTATTATGAAATTCGTTCCATCTAAGAAAATTTGACAACGTTAATTTATCCCATTCCATTATAAAGCTGAAGAGTTTGTTTATTTCAACGCAAGGATCTCGGGAACTACTGGTCCGCATTGGATTTCCATTTATCGACGAAGGCTATAGGTATATAAGTACAATATTACGCTACTATCAATAGGAATCATGAATGACAAATGTAACAAAAACGGGAAAAAATATTCCTTTTTGAGAGCTTTCGTATATGTAAACCTTTGCTAATCAAATCTGTTTTGAGTTGGTACGACCAATTTTCGACAGGTGGCGTAGCAGGTAGCTGAAGCGGTTATTTGTCTGAACGCGATATTCTCAAGAATTACTGATTCGATTTCAAAAATTATTTCACCGTTGTATATGTAAAGTATATGGATAAAAGAAACACTGCAGCAATAATACAGAAGTCATTAGTCTTGTGAGTTGTGAGAAGTCTAAAGATGAATAAGCCACTTGGCCACGACGGAATACCCAATGTTGCTATCAGCGTGATATCAATAAAAACCTCGGTGTGTCTTACCCGTCTGTTCAATGGCGTTCTCCGAACGGGACCTTCTCCTTCAAAGTGGAACTCAAGCAAGGTAAATACTTATAGTAGGTACTACCAAAACCTGCCAAAGACAACAGACGACAGTCAACCAGTTACCACCCCATAACATTCCTGCCTAACCTTGCTAATCTGTTTGAGCGATGGCTGCTGTTGGCGAGCTGACCGGATGTCCCAGACAGCACTTCACAACGTTCTAGTGGGCAATGAAAATACACCACTAGAATAATGGACCAAATTTTGGGCAAATGATCAGTAGCGATGATTCGCGACGTTGAAAAGGCTTTTGACAGACTGTGGCATCTTTAAACTGATGCGAACGACAACGCCAACCACTTTAATGAGAGTGGTAGCGTCGTTATTTGTATCCGTTGAAAACGTTGTGTCTCAATCACCTAATAACGATTAAACGTATCAGGTTAAATTTGAATTTCAATAAGTCTTAGGGTACCTTTAAGTACATTTCTAAATAAAAATAAAATATTTAACTAGGGTACTAAAATGTGTGCGGACATTTGTTAGATATTTTATATTTATAGCGAAATAACACTCACTCTGTATCACCCAATAAAGTTTTAGCAACGGGTAACCTCAACCGATCCAATTTCACCGTGTGAAATGGACACAGCTTACAATACCTTCCGATGAAGTTGGCATTAAAACAAAGTTCCTTCTTATTGTTGCATTTTTGCCAAAACCGATGATTATAGCGAAACATGTCCATTCCTTTCACATGGATTTTCGAGTATTCCAAATATTTCTTGGCCTCCGTCGCATTAAAATCACATTTCAATAAGTTTTTGATTAATTTGGTAGCTCTAATGGCTTCAGATGGTTTTCTTATTTGTGTGTATTGGCCTAATAACATCAAAGGCTCATACGAATAAAAAGACCCAAGCACAGAACTGATCAAGTCACCGAGAAATGAAGATCCCGATCGCCAAGTAGACACAACAACACTTCTAACTGGTGTTCCTCCAGCTTCCATAACTAAATCTTCAAATTTCTCAACGCCTGATTGTGAAAAATTATAATTCCAAATTTAATTACGAAGTGATTTACGAGATTCTGTGTGACGTCTACGGGTAAGTTCGGTTGATAATCTTTGAAGAAGTGGTATCTAGCTAAAATAAGAAAGACGCAAACACCAAGCCCGATGCAAAAAGATTTAAGACTAAGTTGCAGAAACATTATCTAATCTTGGATTAGTAAACAGTTACATGTAAACACTTTTAACAAAACTTTTAGACAACAACATTGCAGGAACGTTGAAAAAAGGACAAACATAAGATTGAATGAATAAATATAGGCTAATTAAATCACGAGTAAATTAGCTGTATAGCCGGCAAACCTAAACGATTTACGAAAACTAAAATTTTGTAGACTACGTGTACTTATTTAGTGATAATTATATACACATAAGTCTTTCCGCATCATTGCGCGCGAGTCAAAGATAACCACGTCGTTTATTTCAGTAATTCAGGTGTTTTTAACCCCCGACCAAAAAAAAGGGTATTATAAGTTTGACATCGATGTCTGTCTGTCTGTCTGTGTGTGTGTGTCTGTCTGTGGCACCGTAGAGTTCAAACGGATGGGCCGATTTCAATGCGGGTTTTTTTTTTATTTGAAGGTTAATATCCTTGCGGATGTTCTTAACTATGTTTGGTTAATATCGATTCAAAATGGTCGCCTCCACAAAATGGCGGATAAAATATTTCTTCACAACCTACCTCAATATGGATATCAAATGAAAGGGCTTGGCTTGAAAACACATCGAAATCGTCCCATCCGTTTGATCTACGATACCACAGACAAATACACACACAGACAGACAGACAGACAGACATCGACGTCAAACTTATAACACCCCTTTTTTTGGTCGGGGGTTAAAAACAAATGGGTTAGAAAGTGAAATAGATAGAGAGTAGTAGTAGTGGTAAAGAAAATTTAAGAATAAGAAGAAAATAGAAATAAAAATAAGACTCACGGATGTTCAAGAAATGCTTAGGAAATATTCCTTTTCATCCCACCACCTCGGAAAGAGTACCTACTTTTGCTCCTCGATTTCAGGGCGCAAAAGTCGTTTCTACCCTTTAGAGGGTAAAGTTTGAATTAAGAACATCGTGTGCACTAATAGTCCAAGATCCCAGGGCCGCCAGACGTCACGTATTTTCTGACGGATGAAATGTGGACGATTGAGTAGAGTTAGTACGTACTAAGAACACATGCTTACCCGCTAACTTGCTTAGACGGCCAATTTTGAGATATGGGGTCCAGAAGATACATTACTTCACGTATTTTCTGATAACTGATTTTCACGTATGTGATAGGCAATATCTTTAAAAATAAGGCCCCAATACTCCTAGACGCTATCCAGACGCTTTAAAACTCCCAAATTAACTTCACTCACATTCTCATCCTCCATTTGTATATATGTTTATCAGACAACTATTTTAAAGCTTTTTCTTACCTTCTGGACCCCATATCTCAAAATTGGCCGTCTAATCGTATAATAATATGACCCATAAATTTTGTTCACGGGCCTGTAGTCTATTGACGTACCTTTGCACTTTTGAGAGAACACTTAATTTTTGGTAGTTAGTTTACCCTAGGACTCGTTTTAGACCGTAAAATGAGCGTAGATGTCAAGGTAACATCCAAGAACTCGAGATCGGCGGTAACCGGCGCGGATACACCTCGGAGTATTCTATAGAAATTGACTTCTTTTTGCGGAGACCAGATACACCTGCGTCCTACCCTTGTTAACCATTGGCACCCGACCCACGGTCTCAGATTAATTCGGGGGGAGGCTTTGAATCATTGTAGATGTAAAATTATTGTTTTGTGCCATAATAAAGTATAAACAATTATTTAAGATAAATTAGATTGATAAAATTATACTTTCCGTATTAGTTCCAATATTATTTATTCATTATTTTTTCACTGTCCTTAGAAATTCGGCTGTATATAATACTAAATGGTATCAGTGGATTAAAGTTCGGACTAATGATATGCGATGCGTTATGTGCTCGTTCGTATCCCCACAATGACATAGCTTCACTGCATTGTTCCTGAAACAAAATGGAAAAAAATACTAAAGCGTCTCACTAGTAACGGGTTATGGGACAAAAACATGATGTACATTGTTCATAACATCAACGTGGTCGTATCCTTCTAATATTGGAACACATTTTCTTACGGCAAGCTTGGAGGAGATACCTTCGAAGAGTTCCCGCATTGACAATAATTGGGTTCAATACCCGTGCCCTGGTCATCCACGGTGAATTGAAGAGGAACCCTGAGCCGCTCGTCTAGAATTTGCCTCCAAGCCCGTGACGATGCGGCCATGTAGGTTGCGTGGTGTCGTGTCATTAGTGCAAATGTGGTGGGCTCCCATGTTGGAGGGTGGGCATCATGACTGCAGAGTAAAAGCCGCGGCGGGAGAAAACTAGTATTTCTTTGTACTGTGGTATTACGATGCGCTGCTCTCCTTACCCGCCACGGCCTTGACGGAGTTGCCACCGTTAGCTGGCGAACGCGGTGGGGCTGTAGGGGAAGACGAGTGTCGCTAATGTGGTGCGCCGCTTATCCTCTGGCACCCACTTACTAGTTATTGGTCTCCGAATTGATCACGGCGTATCCTAGGTTCAGGTGCGTCGGTGACGGGGGTATGCCTCAGAGAAAGGCCCGGAGACGGGCAAGATGCGGCGGGTTCGCGGGGTAACGCGAGAGTGGTCCCGTGTTCCCGCTGTCAGTGACAGATTTGGAACCCCGTATAGATTTTAGTCGGTAAAGGGCACCATATTCACGTCGTCGAGTCGATCCGACCGACCGACAGAAAGGTATGCGTAAATATTATACTCCACATAACAAAAACGGCTTGGTGGACGGAGGGATTTTGCTGCGCGACCGAGCTGAAAAAAATGTGAGGCTAAAATCGTAAGAAAAATATAAATGTCGCAATCGAGTTGCAATCTAGTAGTGTCCGGGATGCTAGCGCCACCTGGTGGCGCTCGATAGAGTTAGTGGCGCACGCGCTGTCGAATGGACGGATTGTTGGAGTCAGCAGGTCTACTACGAAGTCCGATACACGATATATCGGCCGAAGTTATGGACGTTTTATACCACGAAACACAATCGGTCGGTTGATCTGATCGGGCGTTTCGTTCATTCCGACCGACGCTGATTTGACAGTTTTTGTGTCATCAACCGACCGATTGTGTTTCGTGGTATAATACGTCCATAACTTCGGCCGATATATCATGTATCGGACTTCGTGGTGACCTGCAGTTCTCTCTTGGCTTTCGACGCGTGCGGTCGTCACTGAACCATCGCGCGTTCTACGATACCTATTTCGCTATAAAACCAACTTTGTTACCTGTGCTTCATAGATTCGATTATGTTAGCGAATTTTCATCCAACATTACCCGCCGCTATGCCCACAGCAGAAGGATGCGATGAACAATGATGATGGCGAGACTCTGTTTGCCGACATATATAACAAAAGTGAAGCGAAAACCTGCTCATGACCAGTGTAGACTTTACTATTTCACGACCGCCCAACTTCCCGCCTGAGCTATTTATTATACTGTCGCGCAACGTTGTGAAATTTGCCGTCGCATTTTAATGTTAATGTAACAGTTTCCTATTGTCAAAAAAGCGCATAAAATGCGTTTTTTAATTAAATCTAGTTAGATCGATTTATTGTCCCCGAAACCATACATTATTGCATGAAAATCGTTCGAGCCGTTTCCGAGAAACAGTTCATATATGTAAAGTATTTACAAGAATTGCTCGTTTAAAGGTGTAAGATAACATAAAGCTACTGTAAATAATACAAAAACTACTAATACTACTTCACCGAATGGTTAAAAAATATATACCTGGATCTGTTTGATGTTATTAAATTTCAACGTCTTTCTCCACTTGAATGGAACATCCTTGGTCTTTCTGAACGTAGAAAAGTGTTGAGAGTTCGAGACGGAAGTGTGCGTCTTTAAGAATTGACGAACGGAATCAGCGACCCCTAACCCGAAGAAGTTTAGCAGCTCTGCAGTCGATTCCTTCAAGTTGAATGCTAAGTCTTCATAACGTAGAATCCTGAAATAGTATATCTATCGGTTTTTATTACATCCAGTACTTGCGTACCTTCATGGTACTTGTTAAGTCGGTTAGTCGTAGAGGGAAAGAATCCCTCAATTTAAGTCACCTGGCAGGTAGACAGTCCCTTCGAAATGTTCTTTCTTTTTGAGAATCCCTATATTTTAGTTATAAATAACACCCAATTTAAATTTCAATATGCACCAATAAAACATATCAAACCTATTTTTTATATGTTTTTTGGAAAACATATTTGCACGTGCCTGGCTGTGTTAAAACCCCAAATTAATTCTATGGCTTATGTTTTTTTATTCTTCAAACATCAAAAACTACAACATACAAAAATCGCATATTGCCTCAAACATATTCACTGAATAAAAAGATAAAATAAAAATTGAAAATATCTCTGGATCCATTTTGCCCCGCCTCTCACCAGTCAGGTCAAAGGTAGCGGTTCGCTCGGAGACCGCGACCGGAGACCAAGACAGGCACTTGACACTATAGAATTGTATGGGCGCCAGTTCGCGCCGAGACCGCGACAGGAGACCGAGACACGTGTCGCGAGACATGTGTCGCGGTCTCGGCGCGAACTGGCGCCCATACAATTCTATAGAGTCAAGTGCCTGTCGCGGTCTCCGGTCGCGGTCTCAGCGTGAACTTGTACCTCAGTGTTGGGGTATATTAGGAAAGCTATGCAGCAAGTTTTCAGCTTGCCTAAAATACCTACCCAAAATTTCCTAGCAGCTCTCGGAATATAAGATGCTTTTTCTCATTACCCTGTAATTTCTATGAAAACAAATCAAATCATGCGCGGTCCGAGGGGGGGGTCATGTCCCCGCCTGTGACCCCAAAATCGTATAAGTTAAGCAAAAAATCTAAAAAAATGAAAAATATCTAACAGTACATAGACTATTTTTTAACGCGGGAAAACAACTAGAACGGGAACTACGCGGGTAAAATCTTGGGGGCTACTAGTAAAGTATGTTTTGCTCGATTTAATTTATTGTATTTCTACTTGTGTACATGTGTACATGTCAAAGCACGATATGAAAGTTCTCAAAAAGGAATATTTTTCCCCGTTTTTGTTACATTCTTGATTCATGCTCCGCTTCTAATGATAGTAGCGTTATGTGCTATAGTCTTCCTCAATAAATGGACTATCCAATAGAAAAATAATCTTTCAATTCGGACCAGTACTTCCCGAAATCCTAGCGTTCAAACAACAAACAAACTCTTCAGCTTTATAATATTAGTATAGATGTAATGAAATCTAAGGTAACTAATTTAACCATCTTCCAAGGGTCATAGCGTCATGAAAATTGGCAGCTGTATATATGTAGATCTGATAACAATATAATAATATTAATAATATGGTACTGTCGAACGGATCTGATGATGGAGCCGGAAGAAATGAACTGGAACTTCATGATGGAACATCATATCATACCTGTGCTTGGATTTGTTAGAAAAGTCTTGTTATGAACTTTGACCATGATTAGGTTTCAAGGCCTGATGATGAAGGCGGAAGATAGGCAAGCGTGTTTTTCTAGTGTTTTAAACTATTAATTATTTAGATAATAGGTTCGTGTGCTACCAAAAAATGAGCGCGACGTTTTGTCTATTTTAACTGCCGTTTTTGATGATACTGGCATATAGACAAGCAGATAGATACGTACATATTTGTTGGAATCGAGAACTAGAGGCAAAACAGGAACTAATGAAACTGAAACCATAATAGACTTGCCTAGTCTCGCTATTCTTGCGTCACCCAGAGTTTATGCCTTGTGCCTGAGTACCTGTGGCACCGGCCTATTTACTGCACGAGTGCAGGTGAATCCATTGACTGCAAGTATCTGATTTCATGTTTTTTTTAAATATCTTGAGGAAAGTCTAAACTGATTTGTTATAAAAACGTGTTTCATACTTAAACTTATTAGGATATTTATGTAGAAATTCCACAGCTGCTTTGTAGTCTGCCACCATGTCGGCACACACTACGCCGGCATTTGCGCAGTCTGGTTCTCTTTTTCTGGAGCAAAAGTTCTCAATGTTCCATCGAGACATCATCACTCCACGAGGGTCCCGGATTAATAAAACCACTTTCACGTTCAACCTGAAATGTTAAACCATTATCTCAGATGTTTAAGCGACATCGTTTCATGGTTGATGTTCCAAAGACACGAACGAAGAGATTTGACTCTACTTTCGTGATAAGAACGTCTAGGCTGTGGAATACACTGCCTGAGAGGGTTTTTCCCGATAGTTACAATCTTTGTGTTTTCAAATCAAGAGTGAATCGGTTTCTTCTAGGTAAACCCGCTCCATCGTAGACCGCATCATCGTTTAACATCAGGCGAGATGGCGGTCAAGTGTAAACCTACAAAAGTAAAAAAAAAATATAGTGTAGGAATAGGCTGGTTACGGGGATGGTGAGCGGAAACGCCTGACCTTCACAACACACTAATGTCAGTATGACGACATATATTCACACGATAAGAGAAAATAATATTGCGAGAGGCCTGTATAATGTACATACCTAAAAGTGGGATCAGAAAGACTACGAATGATGTTAAATTAATAATATACGACATTGTGTATGTATCTACAAACATATGCATGAGTAACTTGTTATAGATAGCAATTTAAACGTAGCGTAACATAATAATTTGTATGCGGAGTCTCATCTGTAGCTAGTTGGTTTGTAATTACGGTTGGATTAGTCGGGAGAACGGCGACTGCCGATCCGGAGCCTCGCATTCAAATACCACACGCACCACTGTCTTTTCGTAGTCATTTGCGGAATGCGGCTAAGTTAATTAAAAACGCTTAAGGAAAACCTCGTGATAAAACCGATATGTACCTACCTAGAATCTTTCAAAGTCATGTACAATCCACCACTTGGCCACACTTGGCCAGCGTGATGGTTTATGGCTCTCTCCATGCGAGAGAAGAACACAAGTCATAGCAGTGGGCTTCTTATATAGTATAAATTTTACAATAAGGAGAAATATGAGTATGGTGAGTGTACAAATTTGTGCAACAATAAATATAATATAATTTTATGTAAAAATATAGGTGCATGATTCATTTGATCTTTAAATTAAAATAAAATAGGCAATAGTAACATAAATATGTATCACTAAAATACAAATACAGATAAAAGCCAACTTTGCACTGTAAAGTTCAGATCAAGAACCAATGATACTTTTTTTTAAACTGTAATAATCTCGCCTGATGTTAAGCGATGATCTACTTGCAACATATAAATGCACACTCCTGGTATATAATATGTCATCGGGAAATTGCAACCAACGTAATAGGTATACAATATTGATGAGAACGCATGAGATTAAAAACGTTGGTAGGGTTGTTTATAATCTATGTCGTTAGATTATAATCTAAAGGGTTTTACAGTTTTACCGTGACTTATGCACTGGTCTGAGCTTTGATCTCTTTGCCCGGTAATATGTTAATATCGTCAATTTCGGTGTATCATAATATTTGTAACAAAAAAATACTTACTCTGTATCATGTAATATTTTAGTTGCAAGTGGTAGCCTCAACCGATCAAGTTTCATCATGTGAAAGGGACACAGCTTACAATACCTTCCGATGAAGTTGGAATTGAAACAAAGTTCCTGCTTATTATTGCATGTTTGCCAAAACTGACGATTAAATCGGAAAAAGTTCGCTCCTTTCACATGGATTTTAGAGAATTCCAAATACTTCTTGGCCTCTGTCTCATTAAAACTGCATTTAAATAAGTTTTTGATAAGATTGGTAGCTCTGATGGCGTCCGAAGGTTTTCTTAGTTGTTTGTATGTGCCTAATAGCTTCAAAGGCTCATACGAATAAAATGATCCAGGCACAGAACTGATCAAGTCACCCAGAAATGAAGATCCCGATCTCCAAGTAGACACAACAATACTTCTAACTGGAGTTCCGCCAGCTTCCATAACCAAATCTTCCAATTTCTCAACGCCTGATTGTGAGAAATTATAATTCCAAGTTTCAATACGAAGTGATTTTCGAGATATATCTAGTAAAACATCATCGTAATTTAATTCTGATTTTGAACAGTTCTGGGTGATGGATAAAGCTTTAAAGTTCGGTTGGTAGTCACTCAAGCAACGGTATCCGGCTAATATGAGAAAGACACAAACGCCAAACCCAACAAGAGATTTAAGGCTAAGTTGACGAAACATTATCCCAATCTTGAAAGACTATCCAAGTTACATGTAAACACTATTAACAAAACTTTTAGACTTCAACATTGAAGACACGTAGAATAAAACGAAACGAACACTAGATGAATAAACATCGGCATAGTAAATCACGTGTTAATTAGCTGTATAACCGGCCAACCTTAAAGATTTACGAAAACTGAAATTGTAGTAGATTATGCGTACCTGCTTACTTAGTGATAATTATATTCAAATAGTCCTTACCACATCGTTGCGTGCGAGTTGAAGATAACACGCTGTTTATTTCAGTAACTTCAGGTGTTTTTAATTGAGGTTATTAGGACAGCTACAACTAACAAAGAAGATGTGGAATCAAAAGTAACGGCGAAATAAACAAACGGCTTTTAAATGAGATAGATAAGTAGTAAGTATATAAAATTTAAGTGAAAGAAAATAGAAATGACAGTAAGTTGCATGAGTTTCCATCGCAGACACAGTTTTTGTAACACAATCTCTAAATAACTAGCCGACTTCAAATAACAAAAGAAAGTATGGTATAAGTCACTGTTAAAATTTAATTACCGTTACATTATAATATAGGTACCGCGTGAGATTGTAACCTCATAGCAGGTTAGATTATTTTATAATCTAACGTTTGTAGATATATATAGACATATATTAAATAAACAAGTATTATTGTTCTACAACATTTATTAAAACTCAACAAACATCCTAAAAAAATATAATTTTAGTTTTTGTTGTCCCCTCTAGCACTGTTTAGCTCTATGCGCGTCGGGACTTCATTTACGAAGAGTTTTAAAACTATGCAATAAAAGTTGATGTATTTTATGTTCTTAACATAGATTAAAATCTCGCAGGCTGATTATCAATAATCTTGTATACTTGCTGAAATTCGATGCCAAATCCTCTCTGCTCGGGCCGTAAGGCAACCCCTTAGGTCATGCCAGGTCGATCATTCGATTCGGGTCGATTCTCTGTACTGGCTGCATAGATGTGCCCTCCCAAACTTCAGACGCACGGAATTATATCATCGTTGGGAACAGTGTGCTCACTCCTTCCATTCCAGTCGGTTGCAGGAAGAGGTGAAAGCCGGACGCTTTACCTATCACTAGACCTTGCAACTAAACTAAGTAGTACCGCAGCATACCTCGCCGCTAGCGATTCTAGGGGTCAAGTAAATTGGTGGTGTGTAAGCCACTTACGCTACACACAAAGACTCAGTTTGTTACCAATTTCAATGTGCTCAGGGCACATCCAATGGTTTATATCGATGGTTGCGGCTACTACCTAGGTAGTACTGTCTGAGATGGCATTGGTTTAGCCGATAGTACCCTACACGTTGAGTGCGGTAATCATATAGAATGCATTAAATAATTTTCCGAAATAATTATTGATAATCTTAATATGGAATGCTATCAGGTTTCGATTTATGCACTATGATAGCTGAAATATCAATATAAATTAGGGAAACTATAATAAGTAAAACATTGTGTTCAACCTTACCTTAGCTACACTCACATGAGCACATGTAAAGTCGTGGGCCAAGCCTCCAATCTCCGACCGATAAAATAGAACTTTGTATGTGACCATAGATTAAGCACCCTGTTGATCGGGCATGAAACGAATCTGCTAAAACTCATAAGTCACCAACGGGAGCGCAGGAAGAGGTAAAAAATCGCGCTGTGAAAAGCCGAATATCCATGTCACGTGGCACTACTTTCCACCAATGATAGGAAAAAACGAGATAGAGTTATGCAACTTCTAAGGACAGAGCAGGATGCAACCAACGGGTTCAACGGTAGGTTAGATGTGCAATTATGCTTATAAAACGCTACGAAGGGGGAGTCTTACGATCAGTCAAATGGGTAATTGCCTTTGTACGTGACAGTACTTTGTCCTACGAAGTAATTAAATAGTATGCTCATGGAAACCATGGTGGTTTCCAAAATATTATTTGTAAACATTGGTCTGATAGATTACGTATTATAAAACCACCCATGATTATAAATATTCAGCTCCACGTCATTCTTGGTAAAAGTACGCTTATAAATTAAAAACAATAACCTATCTTGTCACACGTTTTAGGTACTTCGCGACAATCAGAGGGTCGTTTTTTTATGTAAATTAAGAGACACGAGTTTCGATTCTAACTACATGACGTCTAAAATGGGGTTTTTAGAGCTACGGACAGAAATACTAGATACTATTTCTAATAATACTAGAATTTTAAGGACCCCGCTAACCTCCTTTTGAAATCCCTCGACAGTAAATAGTCAGACGACATCATATTAAACTGCAATAATCGTCCAACCGGCAACAGATGCAAGGGTATCAGTCAAACGACTCGAGACTAGTTCCAATAATACGTCAGCTAATATAAATTAGAATTTAAAAGTCAGTCAGCTGGCTCTCAGTCGTACTGTATCTGGATTGTATCAAAAGAGAATGTAATATACGACTTTATATAGTTTAATTCTAAATTTATCCACATAAGTAGTTGAATGACAGGAAAAATGCCAAAAAACCAGAGTTCAGTTCTCAAAACGATTTTACTACGAACGTGAAGATTATAACAATCAAGCCACAGACCACCATAGCCATGATCGACATGTTCAGCATATCTTGCATTATGTTAGAGACATTCGGGGCAGAGCTTCTTGAACCTTGCAAATGTTCATTGTAGATCCCTGGAGCTGGCTCTGTAAAAAATAAACACAATAATATCCAAACAGAAGTAAATCCTGTTTTTAAGCTTTCGCGATTTGAACACATAATGTTTATAATGTACACGACTTAATCACGATTTAATTCATTGTTTAAATACCTCGACGTTTCGGCAGCGTTACAGCCTTTGTATGGTTACAACCGCAGTGGTCACGAGAAGACTGAATACACGAGGTATTTAAACAATGAATTAAATCGTGATTAAGTTCTGTACATTATAAACATTAGGAAGTAAATCCGATAGCATATACAAATTAATAATTACTAACAGTTGGTCGGTCGGCATTGTTTCACAGAACACCATCTGGGCAAAAATAAGAAAATTTTACTATGGAAGTTACATGGCTGATAAAATACACATGCATTCTTACAATACTCTAGCTGAACCACATACTTCGTTCGCGTAGGCTTTCGTTAACACGCACATATAAATGGTTTTAAAGATAAAGGTATCTCCAAAAGTTAGACATATACCATCCAGGGCCTTTTTGTAGACAAATTAAAGATGTACAATACATTATTTGTATCTAAGTAGGTTTAGCAGCGTTAGCAAAGTAAGACATATTATTTGTTTCTTAAGTATCATATGTATGAGAAACGTTTAAAATTATTAGTGTATCTATATTGTAATGTGCATGTATTTTACTCGTAAACGTTCCTCTTGAGTTACTCTTTTTATTAAGAAAATCTGCAAAATCCGTTGCGTATTAAAAGAGCATACATAGGAACAGATAGACAGCGGGGAGTGACTTTGTTTTATACTATGTAGTGATAACTGAAAAACTACGTAAACAAACGGAACTGAATGAAAAAATGCCGTATTCATTACATATGAACATATGTATATATTACACTAGATGCCCGCCTCGACGTCGCGCCCGTGGTAGGGACTCGTACATATATAGCACTGAGCGGGATCCCGTACATATCCAACGTGAAAGAATGACTGAAATCGGTTCAGACATTCCTGAGAATATCGCTTTCAAACAAAAAATCTCTTCAGCTACCTGATACGTCCTATCAAACTTCAGCGCACGGAATTATGTTATCATTGGGAAGAGTGAGCGTACTCTTTACGTTGTAGTCGATTGTAGGAAGCGGTAAACGCCGGACATTTATACCTATCGCTATTTGTTGTCAACAAACAAAATAAGTAGAACCGCAACATACCTCACCGCTAGCGATTCTAGGGGTCAAGTAGATTGGTAGCTGTAAACCACTCACGCTACACACAGAGACGCAGTTTGTTAGCAATTTCAAGGTTCTCAGGGCATATCTTTTGATTTAAATCGATAGTAAAAACACAACGAACCTTTCTCTCCTGATGATAAAATAAACATGAGAAATATCATCATTGCATTGTCCATTACGTAAAATCTTCTGTACTTGATGGTTATTTCCACGGGATGAATATCACTACAAGTACTCCTAAAAGAGACAGATGAATGTGTAAGGTATTCCAATTTCGTTTGCCACTCTATGCTTAAATTTTTTTTAATTTATATAAAGCAAACATTTTCTATTTGTCCAATAGCCTTTTTAAGAGGTGAAAATATTTTGTGCGCAGGCTCCTACATAATATTCTGCAGTGTTTTTCGGATACTTTACAAATAAACAAGCAGTACTCTAGGAAATCTACTCTCATTAACTAATTAACTCCCTAACATCTTAAGGTGGCTAGGGTTAACTAAACGACTAGGTGATTATCAAGATTATCACGTTGCTCTATATTATAAAAAAAATATGTTTCTGACTGACAAGGAAAATAAAAAAATCTAAAAATTACTGCAAGCTAGACAGACTTACTGTATTTTATCTCACATTCATAAAATAACTTTGAATTTGGATTTCTCACGACCTCCTTAAAAAATACTTCGTAACCACTAAAAACTTTTAAGTGTTATATAGAACAGAATTTGTCATCATTATTCACTGAAAACACGAAATTTATAAATTATACAACAAATTGTACAAGTACGGTGGTGACACACTCGTAGAATAGATAAGTAGTGAGGAATATTCACTGCCTCACTGAATTTCAATAAGTATGATAAATTAACAGCAGTGGATATTGGATATTGACAAACCTTATCAAACAGTACTTGTCTGTGAGTACTTGAGAGCCACTATCTGTCACGTTTCAATAAATAAAAAGTCAGTTAGCCATTCATAAAAAAAAAATTTTTTTTTTAACTTTTATAGGTTTACACTTGACCGCCATCTCGCCTGATGTTAAACGATGATGCGGCCTACGATGAAGCGTGTTTACCTAGAAGAAACCGATTCACTCTCGATTTGAAGACACAAAGATTGTAACTATCGGGAAAAACCCTCTCAGGCAACGTATTCCACAGCCTAGACGTTCTTTTTTATTTTATTTTTAATTTTTTAGATAGATTTACTAGATATCATTCAAACCAATTTTCGTTGATAGTTTACATGGTAACGTACATCATACACTTTTTTATTGTTGTCATTCTCTTATCTTTTTTATATTTTTTGTATCAAAATCTTACTGCGGTTCACATAATACATCTACTTATTGCGAACCTATTATAGTTAAAAAAAAAAAAACTTACCTACCAAGTTTCAATAGTATAGCTCTTATAGTTTCGGAGAAAAGTGGCTGTGACATACGGTATTTTTCCATTTGGCTACGGAACCCTAAAAAGGAATGAAAGTTTGGATGGAAGTTTTGATATTTCTGAGCCTAGAAGCATGAAACTTATTTTTGAGGGTTACGGAGATTTTCAAAGATATAATGTAGACACATTTTACCGATTTCAATATAGGAGGAGGTACTAAATACGGCTGTAGGTATATTTGTTCGTATGTACATATTGTATGTAATGCAATAGCTCCGCCAATTGTGAATCAATATTACTGATTATTTTTTGTTTGGTACATTATATTACACAGACCACCATATAATTTATATCGACGTGTTTTTCGTATTTTTAGGGAATATTAATTATTTACACTTAGGCTACATATTACATTGACAATTGAGGCATAGTAACTACATATAGTAACTAAATGTAAATAATTATTTAACTAACTGTTACTCATCTGTATAATACAATACAGGTAAATGTACAGCTCAGTGGAAACGAAACCGTCAGCTTTGAGATAAATATGTATCTTGTAACGCCTGAAATAAAACATATATAAATGTTCACACAGTCATCCTAAACAAATTTATCAGTAGGTGCTTGCAGAAGCATAAGTAGCCCGCTTTATATTCCCATATTTTCAGTACTATGCAAATATACCTGCTAGACTCTAGTAGGTATATTTGAATGAACTCTATATCTAATATATAAAATTCTCGTGTCACAGTTTTCGTTGCCATACTCCTCCGAAACGGCTTAACCGATTTTGATGAAATTTTTTGTGCTTATCCGGTATCTATGAGAATCGGCCAACATCTATTTTTCATCCCCCTAAGTGTTAGGGGTAGTCCACCGCTACATTTTTATTTTTATTTTTTAGACAAAATTTTTAATTTCTATTTTTTTATGATACAACATACAAAAATACATACAATCCTCAATTTTCACCCTTCTACGATCAACCCTTATTTAATTTATTCATTTTTCCTCTCCGGTCGAAAACTGATTAATCGTCATTTAATTAGTTATCCCCGCCAGATGTCTACAGGTGTCACTTCTGACGCAGTAAACAGCACGATAATTTGGGGATCAAAAGTAGCCTATAGCATAGGTATATATAGTTTGAACACGCTAATCTCGGGAACTACTGGACCGATTAAAAATCGTTCACCGTTCTTTCATAATGTTCGTAATCCTTGAACGCTGTAGGTTATATATATGTACCACGGGCGAAGCCGGGGCGGGCCGCTAGTTTCTATATAACTCTATAGCAGCTAGAGAGTTATCAGTTTCGTCAAAGGTAGCGCCATGTTTCATTCCATAAGATACATTTTACAAAATACGAGTACAATTTTTGAACTATCTTACACAGGTACAGGATATATGCGTCTTGAAAACAACTCGTTTGAGAAAGGATACGCATAGGTGCATGGCTGTGCAACGAGTTGCTTTTAAATGAAGAGTTAGAGTGCAACAAATAATTAGAATACGAACCTTGTAATAACGACGGTAAATATTAACTACTAGATGCCCGCCCCGGCGTTGCCCGTGGTACATTATATAGTACTCATCAGGATCCCGTACATGTACAACGGCGAAAGAATGACTGAAATCGGTTCAGTCATTCCTGAGAATATCGCTTTCAAACAAAACACCTCTTCAGTTACCTGCTACGCCACCTGTCGGAAATTGGTTGTACCAACACAGATCTAGAAAAAAAAATAGATTAGCAAAGGTTTTATATTCAAGTGGTATGTAATCTGTGATATTCAATGACGCAATCTGACACATGCTGTCATGTGTCATGTCAAAGCACGAAACGTTCGAAAACTCTCAAAATGGAATATTTTTTCCCGATTTTGTTACATTCTTGATTCATGCTCCGCTTCTATTAATAGTAGCGTTATTTTCTATAGCCTATATATAGCCTTTCTCGATAAATGGGCTATCCAATAGAAAAAGAATCTTTCAATCCGGACCAGTACTTCCCGAGATCCTAGCGTTCAAACAAACAAACTCTTCAGCTTTATAATATTAGTATAGATGATTATGTATCTATATAATGAGAAATCCTAATAGTATTTAAAACTAAAAACTTGAAAATAAAAGAGATTTTTTTACAGTTTTACTCGTATTAAAAAAATATACAATGATATGGACAATGTAAAAAACGCTAACAAATGTTTCAGTAGCCCCTAGAGGGGTGAAGGTCCATGTGGTGAACCCTGGGAATTAATCAGTTACTACCCTTGGTGGTTTTTTCGAATTCTAGCCGTGGTGGGATTTTTTATGCGTGCTCTTGCTCGAGAAATGCGTGTAAAGTTCTGTGAAAGAGTGGAACTGAAATTACTTGGGACTTTGGGAGTATAACTTTGGTTACTTTGTCTGGTCATAGTCCTCTTCTGATCAAATCTTTAGAAGATAACGTTCATAGTAGAACAAAACAAATTTCATATCATTTCATAGTGTCATAGGAAAGGAGGTGGGGCCGCACGTCCAGGCTTGACCCCTCTAATTGACGGCGATGCGGCCAATGTTTGTATGGCGCCGCCGCCGGCGAAAGATCTCTCCTCTGTGGCCGCTATGTTTGTGGCGGGAGAAGAGCGCCGGTATCGAAAGGTCCAGCCCTATTCGATACAGGTGGATCCCCGAGTTGGTAGGGACAACACTCGTAGTATCGACACCGTCACAACACCACCGCCCCACCCTCTTAGGCAGTAAGGGATGCCGGAATGCGTTCCCTCCACGTAGAAAAATGCCTTGGGTACCAGTCAACACACCATTCTTATCAAAAATCAAGGACATTGATAAAAAAAAAGAAATTTGTGAGACGTATCGTATAAGTAAATATTTTAAGGAGCAGTTACTTTAAGAGAGCAATCGACTGTTCATAGTTTTTTCAGAATTAACGCGTCTCACGATTTTATTTCTTTATCTGAAGTCTGTTCTCTTTCTACGAAAAACGTAATTTCGTAAAAAACTCGCGGCTTTCCTACTCCGGTTCTACTTCGATCCGTCGTTTCGGCCGTTTAAATGTTCTAAGCCTACTCTAATTATATAGAGTCAAACAATGTTCGATCGGATGAAACAAAGTAGACGTTTTTAAGGTATCTTTGCTGGAAGTGCACATGCGGGAACATTCCCCTTCCACGTCACTTTTGGGTCAACTTGTTTGTCGGCCACTATACCACAGAGACATATATCACCACACTTAACTCATACATAATATATCAACCCCTTTTATGCCGTCAAAATGAACGGGGCTTGTCCATCACTGCCTTTTTGAAGCAATATCTTTTGTTGCGCGACGTAGTTCAATACAGCAGGCGCTATTACAGGCTCAGGGAGCTTTTCGTCTGCAAATAAAAGAGATTTTCTTACAATGACAACACATGAGTCAAGGTAACCATCATACAAAGAATTTTCAGAATGACAGAAATGGTTGATAAATCCTTGGATGAATAAGAAATAAAAAATATGAGTAAAAAAACGAAATTATGTATCACAAAAAAATTGGCAGTCATAGGGACTGCCAATAGAAGTGAAAATTTAATTTTTTGAATCAAAAACTACAATACGTACGTCACCTGCATAGTCCAAGACCCCAGAGTCGCCTGACGTCACGTATTTTCTGACGAACGAAATGTGGACGAATGAGTAGTGTTAGTATGTACTAAGGAACGCATGTCTACCCGCTAGCTTGCTTAGGCGGATAAATAATACGGCGGCTTAAATTTTGAGATATCAAGTACATAATAATTACATAACAGTGCATGAGTAAGGTACATAAAAAAAGACTTGCTTCACGTAAATTCTCCTAGAATTTTACGTAATATATTATAGGCCATATCTATAAAAATATGTCGCCAATACTCCCAGGCTCATTCCGTGTGCCGTTATATTTCTGCAAAGTTAAACGGGACACGGAATTTGTGTGCAGGCGTTCTTCATGCTAACACCACTCAATCTGCCACATTTCGTTCGTCAAAAAATACATGATGTCTGGCGGCCCTGGGATCTGACTCTAGTACAGCTACAGAATATGGTATACTGCTAGTAAGTGCGGCGGTGACGAGGACTCAAAAGATATCGCCAAGCCAAAAAATATATATACGGTCGAATTGAGAAACCTCCTTTTTTTGAAGTCGGTTAAAAGCGTCCATCCCACTAAGACGCTACGCCACAATGCCGTATGTCGGGCATCGATATAAACCATAAGATGTGTCCTGAGCACCTTGAGATTGGTAATAAACTGTATCTGTGATCGTGGTGGTTTACACACCACCAATCTACTCGACCTCTAGAATCGCTAGCGGCAAGGTTTGCTGTGGTTCTACTTAATTTGGTTGTTGACAACGTATAGTGATAGGTAAAAACGTCCGGCGTTCACAGCTTCCTGCAACCGAGTAGAACGGAAAGAGTGAGGGCACTCTTCCCAACGATGACATAATTCCGTGCGCCGGAAGTTTGGGAGGGCATATCCTATGGTTTATATCGATGATGTCGGGCACGTGAGCCCCATAAGATTTTTAAATCATTACCGTATTCCTATTTCTCTGTACCAAATTTTATCTAGATCAAACAATATGATACATCTATGAGTATGCATAATTACAAATGTTCGTATTTACAGTGCGAGATAATGATATCTAAGTTCAATTAGCCGTCTAGTTGGCAATGTGCTGTTATAGGCAAACCTGTTGCTTATGATTAGGCAAAAATCTTGTTCGCCCCATCACTCGCATCTCATAAAAAAAAAGCAGAAAACCTTCGAGATATCCAGGGACACTGCAAGTGGTCTCCCGTGCTGTATGATAACTAAAGTGAAAACTTTGCTCCAGATGTGAGTGATGTACGCTAAAATGTCACCAGTAGACCTGTTCCGGCGCAATCCGTATTGGCGGTCACTGATGAGGTCGTTAGATTCTAGGTATGTATGTAAGGTATGTAAAGGCACTATGGTTCAAGACACGTGTGTTCCATAGTCTTGCAGAGTACATGATCGGTAAAACTATGAAATGAGAATTTACTATTACATAATAGTTACAAGTACCTCTTTGATACAATTTAGATTCGTGATACTTAAATAAGTATACATAATGTCTTTTAGCACACTGCAAGTCACGCAACACCTACACTAAGAAAATAAGAAAAAATCTTAAAAGGCATAGATGCTGCTAACCCTTCTCCGTTTACACACGAATCCAATTAATTATCTGCCCATCACTATGGGTACCGATAGCTAATTACAAAATGTATTTAAAAAAGAATAAAACTTACATAGTGCCCAACAGCAGAGGGCAATGGTCACAGACACGCAGAGGAAGACACCAAACAAATTCAACACCAAGAGGATGTCTGCCTGATGGGAAGTGGTGGTGTTGCTAGAAAATCAAACTTAGCTTAGGCCAACATTTTTGTATCGTTCCCCTTCGGTATGTACGTATAAATATGTCAGTCTATTCGATTTATATTGGTAAACTTAAGGACCATTTGAAAAATATATATTTTCTTATAGACAAAGGCCCGTCAACAAATTGTATGGGTCATATGAACCTATGTAGGATGATAGAAGGGTATTAAGTAATAAGATTCAGCACTATGTCGGCACAACTACAAATTGTGCAAGTTGAAGAGGGAGGAGGGATTGCAACCCTCGATTGTGGAATAACGGATTAGAAGAGGTATATAAATTGTATGGAACCAATGCCATGCATAATCAAATGAACAAATATACCCTGAAAATCATCGGAAAAATCACGATTTTTTCCGACAAAACTAATAATCGAAAAATTAAAATGTACAAATTTTTATGGTTTCAATACCTCTTCTAATCCAGTATTCCACAACGCCGTACCAAAATCATCCGACAAGGAGAAATGATCGAGTGCTGCAACCCCCCTCTTCAACTTGGACTTAGTTGGATAGCTTACAAATGCTGGCATAGTTTTTTTTAAATAAAAAGTGACGAGACGTGCAGGACATGTACCTGATGGTAACCAACATGCCTGCCACATAACAGCACAGTGACATGCAGCTATTGGAACATAAAGAGTCCAAATCATTATTTAGCAGTGCACTGCGCTCGTCACCCAGAGATATAAGATGTTATATCTCTAAGCCCTGTAATTTCTCTGAAAACATTACCCTTCAAACCAGAACACAGTAATATTTGCACCAGCAGAATAACTGGCAAAGGTATGGTACTTCCACAGGCGGACTCTGCTAGGAGTCCTACCACTACGAAAAATAGTGCTAAATCTTATTATTTCATAATATCTTCGGTCTTGTCTGGAAATGCTTTGTTTACAAGGTATCTATATGATATACTCAGATAACTACTACTGCCAACTGAACTTTAGGCTAGCCCAAAAGAAGTAGGGTCGTACTAACCTAAGCTATACATAATGTACTAATACTAAGCATACTCTACATCCCTCGCACACACACAACCACTTACACACCGTTAAACCCATATTGTACAAAGAAAGGTCAAGTTACTCTGGCTTTTGCTTGTGGCTTATTAGTTTAGTAGTTAATCATAGGGAAGCACAATCCTGGGCCCTTATTTAAGACTGTCATTCTGAATAAATTGGTTAGCTTATTGATCATCGTAAATTATAGCTTTGTAGTGTAGGCTGGTTGTATCTTCAGCCCGTAATTAAAAACATATATCTCATAGTATCTGAATCAAAGGGTTTTGCAGATAGATCACAGATACGGTTATCTAGGAGAGATCGCTCTAAACGATAAGACAGCCAAATAACATGTCTAGCTGATAATGTTCTTAAGTTTCTTTTTTTTTTAATTTCTGCTTCATATAATAAAGGGTTTTTCTTATGTCAGTATATGAGATCCAAATCGTAAGAGAGTCGTATTCTTTTAAGAGAAATTAATAAAGCCTACATGAGCAATTAGCAGATAAAAGCGAAATACATACCTTCTAGCTATAGAGTCATCCATTTCAGATGAATATCTCAGTATTAAGTTTAGCACAAAGTTGTAAATATAGCGTAGTTTGCTTTTACTTTGCCCAATATATTTTTATTTCTTATAATATGATAAATACGTACAACTGATTCAAATTATTCTTGACACACTAATTGTTCCTTCAAATATATTGAAAAAATTATAAATCAATTAATTACCTATTTAAATTGCTAAAATTATTTAGATTGTTTTTATTTCATTTTCTGTTGAACTTAATTATTTGAAGTTTTATGAAATATGAAGTTAACTGTCAAAATTAAATGTTGTATTTAAATATTTTTTATGATAGGTGGAACTCTTTGATAAAAAATCCTTGATTAGACTACAGGCCCGTGAAGAAAATTAATGGGTCATATGATACACCAGGAAACCTATGTAGGATGATAGAAGGGTATAAAATAATAAGATTCAGCATTACGCCGCCATTTGTAAGCTGCCCAACTGATTTGAAATTGAAGAGGGGGGTTGCAACCTTCGCTCTTTCCTTCTTGTCGCATGATTTCTGTACGAAATTGCGGAATAATATATTAGAAGAGTTATTGAAACTATATGGAATTAATGCCGTACATAATCAAATAACCAAATTTACCCTGAATATCAAGAGTTTTTCCGACAAAATAATAATTAAAAAAAAAAATTTTTGTAGTTTCAGTACCTCTTCTAATCCATTATTTTGCAACTTCGTACAAAAACCATGCGACAAAGAGAAATGATCGAAGTTGCAACCACTCGGTTCTTTGATCGATCGATCGATCGAAGTTGCAACCACTTCGAATAATACTCGGTTTAATATATAACAAATAACAGCTGAATCTTATTATTTTATACCCTCATAGGTAGGTCTCCTGGTCTATCTTATGACTCATCAATTTTTGACACATCAAACCCGCGGTGTTATCTACGTAAGTTGTTGCTGTTCCCGTTATTTCCGCGGCATAAAAGTAGCCTATGTGTTCTTACAGACTATAGGCTAACTGTGTTTCTGCACGATCCGTTCATACGTTACGGCGTGATTGAGCAACAAACATCCATTTATAATATTAGTAGAGTATGATAATATTTGCATATTTTAAGTACCTAAATAACGTATTATCTCGGTAATTGGTAGTTTCGCTGATGTCGTGGAAATAAATTACTTAGGTACGAGTATATGTATAATCGAAGTAAAACATACATTTTACGTACCTAAATAACAGAGTTCTTCAGTGAGTTTAGCGTGTTTAATTTTTACAATGCATTTTTACGCATTGTAAATACGTAATACGTACCTAAGTAGAAATACAAAATCAACGCCAGCCACAAAAGTGCAAAAATATCAGTTTTACATAATGATTTGTTGAAATACATGTATAAACTTAAAGTACCTGGGTGACCGAGCTTTGCTCGGTTACTTAGATATATACAGATTTTTTTCAAGAAAAAAAAGGAACTTGAAAAAAAAGGCGGCCGGCTGGATTCGAACCCTGATCTACCATATTATGACCGCCCAACTTCCCGACTGAGCTAATATACTGCAGCGCGACGTCGCGTACCGTCGCATTTTAATGTTAATTTAACAGTTTTTCATTGTCTAAAAACGCGCATAAAACGGCGTTTTTTAGTAACAATACCTATCTAGATAGATTTATCGTCCCCGAAACCCTCTGTAAACATAATACCATGAGAATCGTTTGAGCAGTTTCCGAGATTCAGATTCTATATATTTATATTATTATTCCCACCCAGTGCAAATATTTGTGTGATGAATTCAAATGTTTGCACTGTGTCTGGGTGTTTCTATGTATAATAAGTATGTATTTAAAACTATATAAGTATTTTATCAGCTATCTGGCCGCCATAGTACAAGCTATGCTTAGTTTGGGGTCAGATGGTGTTGTGTGTGAATTGTCCACCAATATTTATTTATTTTATTTATTTATTTATTTATATTCTATACATTTATATCTAAATACCTACAAGAATTGCTCGTTTAAAGGTATAATTTGGACAATACAATCAAGTAGTGTTATGCCTCACACAACATTTTTTTGCAGTTGTGTTTTTCGCCTAAAATGGCCTAAGACGATTTCAAACGTTAACGACGATGGCGTCAATTACCTATTAATTTCATTTTGTTAAATTTCTTACTAAATGATACGTAATTTATCTTTGACGGGTACCTACCTACCTACCTACCTGACGGTAGATTTGTATCCCGTAAACGTCTCATTTTAAAATCATTCTCATCAATCTCATTTTAAAAAACAAACTACGATTGTTTCACAGTAATTATTATTTCACAAATTATTTTACAACTTAGTTGATACACCTTTGAATTTTGTCATTTGTCAATTGTTTGTTGTTATTGGAAAATTGAACGCACCGGCACCCTACACAAAAGTATTTCTTAGGTAAATGACCTCAATGCAGCAATTCGGATAGGGTCACCCGATGCATGGGTTAAAATGAATCATTGGTATTAATCGAGCAGTTTTTTTTCACTTTGTTTCAAAAATAGGACAAAAATTACGGCTAATGACGCTTCATAGCGATAAAAGATTCGATTGTCGAAATTAAAGGTACGTTCCAATTCAACATATTCTACTACAAAAGCAACCTTTTAAAAAAATAGTCTATCTCTTTCTTACTCGATCAAGCGAATGAGAGTGAAAGAGTGAGATCTTCTATTGTAAGTTACATTGGAAGGTATGTAGTTTATACCTGTAACCAATGTAGTTTATAAATTTTAAAGTAGTTAAAAAAAGGCTTTGTAAACTACAAACTTTTAGCAAACTGCTGCCATGGCCTAATGATTAATGATAAAAACGCATCATCAACACCTACAATAATGATAGATATTAGAAGCATTCATAAAAAAGTAAATATAATTTATACTACTGTATTGTGTGATGTCTTTCTACATTTAACCTGCAGATAACACTGTTTATCACTGCTCTCGAGCCGTTCAAGTTTATTCTTAGACCAGTTTGACACTGGAGTGGTGGAGGGACTGCGACATACGCCAGTCTATGCGCGAGCGCTGACCAAGCTACTCACATTATTACGTTTTTACAAACCAAACTGACTCATGTCTCCTTTGTTTACTAACAACTGCGAAGAACCTTGAGGCTACAGTTTTATCTTAAGGTGAGTTAAAGTTATATGTACTTTCGCTAATTTGTAAATTATTTACTGGTTTCGTTATGTGTTTATTTTAACCGTTAGTTATTTATCTGATAATGCGCTTTAATTACTCGTACGTTGGTATGGTTTACGGTTGAGCTGTTACTGTGTAATAAGGTTTTGAAATGGTATCGTGTTTATAACCACTACCTTCAAAGTAGATTATACATATGTATAAGTGGACATTTAGTGAAATGTATAAGTTCAACTGTCAACTGCAATGAAATAAGTACAACTTGCGTAATTAGATTCAGTAGGTGCAGACACAGCTCCCTTTTTAACCGACTTCAAAAAGGGAGGAGGATCTCAATTCGGTTGGATGTTTTTTTCGTTTTGTTTTTGTAGTTATATCATGTATGTATGTTAAGCGATAACTCTGCCAATTCTGAATCAATTTTGATGTTTATTTTTATGTTTAGTTGATCATAGTTCAGAGGTGGCCCCATATCAATTTTATTGATATCGGTGTGGGTTTTTTTGAAATATAAACAATATCGCCGTTTTTAAATCCGTGATATTACGCACATGACTTCGAAAATACAGTGGTGCGCGTGGGATTCAACCCAGGTGTTGCGGATCGACAGTTCCTGACTTCCGATTAGACCAGCCGTAACTTTTAATGTCTGTGATACAACCTTAAACCCTCTACACACGAGCCCTAAAATCAGAGGAAATTACGTAAAACTAGTGGGAGGACCCTACATCGCACCATAAATCCCCAATCATATGGTGTGATGTAGGCCCACTACTTTTACGTTTTTTCTTTTACCTTGCGCCCCGATATCGAGGATTTTAAGTACTCTTAAGGAGGTGGTAGGATAAAAATGTTTTTACCATTACTTACCAAACGCCAATTTATGCTGAAATGAATTGGTAATTTCAACAAAGGAACGCCTGATTTTAACAGAATAAAAACTAGCATTTATATAATTATTATTCTTATAAACTAGTTTTTTTAAGTACGCACTAGTAACGCCTCTCGGTTTGAGCCCGAAAGTTTCCATTATTTTCCATTCTTTTAGAAAAAGTTGCCAATGTGTCAGACCAACCTATGTTCTAAATTTTCAGCAGATCTATTTAGTTGTTACGACGTTATTGAGCAACAAACATCAAAAGTTTGACATTCATAATACTAGTGTCATTTAATTTTATCGAAATTTGTTCAGCCGTTACAGAAATTACCAACAAACATACGCACATACAAACTTTATCTTTTATTATATTGGTGTCATAATTTTCAAATAAATGCCTTTGTCTTCAGAAAATCCTTTAACTCAGTACAAGCAGAACAACATTGTTGCATATGAAATGGTTATTTATAAACTTATAGATAAGTTACCAATTTCTTCGATTGTGTTACTTGTATTATACAATTCATAATCATCATCAGTATTGCCCGGCGCTCTTTCCACTTGAATATATACATACTATTAATATTGAAAATGCAAAAAAATGGTATGCATGTTACTCTTTCAATCAAAAACTACGGAAGGGATCGGGGTATTTTTTTTTACATAAATAGCTAGTAGTTTATACTCACAATAACAAATATTATTATTAATCAGGAGGTTCCTCTTTCTGCAGCCCTAACCACCGGTAGCTTGGGCCCTGCCCCGCTGCTGATGGCTATCTAGGTTTAAGTTTTTATAATGGTTTTATATTATTTTATTTAAATATTGTAAAAACTTACACTTAAGGAAATAAATAAATACTTAAATAATTCATAAATTTGTAGTAGTAGGACCCTTGGCAGAGTCCGCCTGGGGGAAGTACCACACCTTTGCCAGTTATTCTACCGCCAAGCAGTAATGTGCAAACATTACTGTGTTCTGGTTTGAAGGGCAATGTTTCTAGAGAAATTATAGAGCTTAGAGATATAAGATCTTAGATCTCTGGGTGACGAGCGAGTGCAGTGCTAGGTAATGATTTGGACTCTTCATGTTCCAATAGCTGCGTGTGACTGTGCTGTTATGTATCAGGCATGTTGCTTACTATCAGGCACATGTTCTGATCGTCTCGTCACTCTTTATTTAAAAAAAAAATTATCTATAAGATATGAATATGGTTACATCCCGCCTTAGCGAATTAGTTATATAATACCTAGATGCGGAGACCCAAATGGGGCATGAAATCTTTTGTCCTAATCCTGTTTTTAAATTTAATATTTGGCCGTAACAGTGAACAACAGTGTGTTATAAATTATCTAGGTTTATATAAAACTGCGAGATGTACAATAAGGATGTTAACACTGATCACAAATTAATGTTTAATGTTAATTTTGTGATATTTTTTTATGATTAGAATATCGAAAATCACATTATCATAAATTAATATTACGTAGTAAATTTATGATAAATGATTTTAAATGCTATATTTTTAGTCTATTGTCACGTGTCTGGAAGCACCAATATGACATATTACGTCACTAGTCGCACTGTCGCATAAATAAATAAATAAATATTGGTGGACAATTCACACACAACACCATCTGACCCCAAACTAAGCAAAGCTTTTGTGATGGCAGCCAGATAGCTGATTTATGATACTTATATAGTTTTAAATACATACTTATTATACATAGAAACACCCAGACACAGTGCAAACATCTGAATTCATCACACAAATATTTTCACTGGGTGGGGATCGAACCCACGACCCTCGGCTTCGCAGGCAGAGCTATTACCAACTAAGCCACTAGGCCAGTCCATAAAATAAACTGTTTACTTTTTGCATTTTTATTATAGTTTGCGATCTTAGTGACGACGTTTTTGATTGTTTGTATTCAAGTATTGATGAGAAAACACATAAATTGAACATACAGCCATGAATCGCGACCAATGTTTTGCGACTAGTGACGTCATGTCAGTCGTTAGTGTTTTAGCGGCAAAATTCAAAATTAGCCTATTATTGTATATTTATTCATCGAAAATACTAATATTTTGAAATTAAATGTTATTTGTTACGGTAAACATGCGTCAATATTCAAAATAAAAACAGTTCCGAAAAATTGTTAACATCCCTATTATAACCACGTTATACAGTTTTATAGCAAACACTATAATATTGGTTCTTGGTAATTAAATCTATCTAACCGCTCATTGCGAATCACCTAGAACAGACACACTCACTCTAGACATGAAGCCACCAAAATTGTATCCTTCGAGAGAACCCACTTAGGCAACTGATTCCACGGCCCAGACGTTTTTTTTTACGAAGGTCGAATCAAACCTCCTCCATAAAGTTTTTATTGTTTGTTTATATATTAACGTTTATAATACCTAAAAATAATAAAAGATTGAAAGTTTTGCATCTTTGTATGAGATTCTCATCAATAATAATTATACCTACCTGCAAACATTAATTAAGTATACCTACTATTATTTAAAATATATTTTTGTTGAACTCGGTTTTGTTTTGCTCGTGTAAAAGCTACAAGCACTAACTGAGTGCAACTTTATTACTTTTTCCATCAAAAACGTAATAAAAGGGATTGGTGGGAAAATTTCTACACCTGGGTACATAATAAAAAAAAAAGTTACGAGTTAAAAAATTTGAAATCGTGTTTAAATTGTTTGTTTAAATCGTAGTTTGGTGGTTAATTAGTAAGTTTATTGTAAACATCACAGAGGGCTTAGTCACAAAATTATTATTAAATCACCTACTCCATGTCGTGATTCTCGATTACGGTAAAAAAACAACATAAAACACCAACAAAAAAATAATTTCTTCTCAATATCAGTTGGAAGTGACAATGTGTGGGTTAACCGGTAAAACGACTTAGATTGGATTCACGTCAATAACCACCTACTCACGTCGTCTACCTGGCTCTAAGGTATTTTAATTTCCTTTTTAACCGGCCAAAAATGAGATAAATTTGTTTATTTATTTTGTTATTGTATATTCATAATATAAAAACCAAATACCAAATGAAATATTCCCTGTAGGTATTTGACTGTGGCCAATACAATGCTCGTAAAATGGTTCCTTAAGGCGCTGAATATCGCCAACTAGCACTTTTTAAACACACATTTAACAACATGTATATGGTTTGAGGCTTTTAGTAAAATATATGTTATTCTTGAACATATTTATTAGGTAACCTATTGTATCAAAACACGATTTGGAAAAAAAAACTCGATAAGAAAAAATCCTAAACTTACCTCTAAAATAAGTTTTAGATGTAAATATCTGTGTCATTAATAAACATACATTATTCAAATTTTATAGGTAAACGTATCATTTTTTACTAAGGGGGGATGGAAGATTTTGTATTTTGGATTATGAAGTTTAATTCGTATTAATTAATTGTCTTTTGAAAAGCTAATGTGAATCGATGCCAAGAACAAATCCTCGCCGTTACTAGGGTTAATAAAAATACTAATAGTGATGAAAACTATAGTTATGAAACGAATAGATAAGAACAAATCCTCGCCATTATAAAACGTCTCGTCTATGACCTGTGGATTCTAACTTGATCTATGCAGTGCTGTTAGCATATATATTTTCAATAATATAAATATAACATTTTTTTTTCTTATTCCTTGTTGAATTAGAGCCTCCCAGAGCAGATCGTGTTTGATTGAGTCGAAAGCTTTATTGTAGTCGACAAATGCAATGTATTCCCATACTCTTGAGATTTTCTATTAACTGTTTTAATACATGCATATGATCAATAGTTGAAAACCCTGCTCTAAAACCAGCTTGTTCATTTGCATTATATATTATCGGTGTAATAATAAATTATTTTAGAATAATATTTTATGCGTTTATTATACGTGAAAATTTCCAAAGCTTAAGACAACAATAGTGGGACTTTTTTCTTAAGACTGGGAACATTACACACACCAACGTGAGTAATTTGACAACGTCGGTGAGAGCTGTCACGCATACATAACTAATGACTGGCCTCACAGTGTCGTTCACGAAGGTTTCATCTGTATTCTGTTTAGAAATCTGTGTTGTTGGATATTTTGTCCGTTGTTTTTCAAGCTTGTATTTAGTTTTCGAGACACAGATTAGAAAATAGTTCCTATAGAACCCGAGGCTTATCATCAAATAATCTACTTCCCAGATAGATTTGTAACTTCGGTCGGTATGGTCGGTAACTTTAGTTACCGACTGAAGTTATAGATACCAGTTGAAATTGTGTTCCGGTTTGAAGGGCAATGTTTCCAGATAAATTACTGCCCTTAGAGATATAACATCTTAGATCTCTGGGTAACGAGCGCAGTGCAGTGCTAGGTAATGATTTGGACTTCTAATATTCTAATAGCTGTGTGTCATTGAGCTGTTATGTGGCAGGCATGTTGCTTACCATCAGGCACATGTCCTGTTCGTCTCGTCACTTTTTATTTTAAAAATAATAATTGTATAGTTGAATATTACGATATTTTAACGTGGAGCAGTAATTGAAACAGCCGAGTGACACAACGACATTTATTGGTTTACCCACAAGTATAGTATTAATCTCTAGCCTACCTACATCACACTACCTACATTGCAAGACAATGCTCAGTAACAGAATAAATATTAGTACCCACAAGGCTCAGTAATTAAACAAACTAGCTTTGAATCACCGAGGTGTTCGGACGTAGGTGTACAAAAGAGTCCTTGCATAAAATCTTAGCTATGTTTGGTTAATATCGACTCAAGATGGCCGCCTCCACAAAATGGTGGACAAAATATTTCTTCACAACCTACCTCAATATGGGTATCAAATGAAAGGGCTTTACTAGTAGAATATTATTATACGTTGTAACAAATTTTAAATCCAAGATGGCCGCCACCACAACATGGCGAATCAAATATTTTTTTCACTACTACCCCAATATGTGTATCAAACGAAAGGGCTTGACTAGTGGAATACTATGCAATATGACAAATTTGAAATCCAAGATGGCCGCTACCGCAAAATATCGAAATACATTTCTTTTTCGAAACTCTCTCAATATGGGTTTCAAATGAAAGGGCTTGACCAGTAGAATGTTTTATAGAAAACAAATCCGAGGTAGTCGAACCAATGTTTTTAATTTTGTTCTTGTTCGATTGAGCGATGAATTAAAATTACCTAAATCGGTGCTTTAAAACTAAAAAGCCACAACTCAAAATCATTTTATCTTTGTTTTCAACTATTTTTCTATTTCTGATGTTTTTCTATCATTCTCTGTGTATGTTAATTAGCTACAACTTGATTATTTTAGGTATATGATTATTTCAACATTGTGTTAAATATAACCAAAATAATTCAGGACATTTTTTTTACTTTCAAAGGTTTACACTTGACCGCCATCTCGCCTGATGTTAAACAACAATGTGGTACAAATACAAAAATCTTTATTGCTGTTTGCAGGTAAGATAAGGTGATACAAAACATTTTAATAATTGACCCATACAAACTGGCCTCTTCTTCTAGAGGCATGCAATATGTTTGCCTACGATATGGAGCGTGTTTACCTAGAAAAACCGACTCACTTTGGTTTGAAGACACAAAGATTGTAATTATCGGGGAAAACTCACTCAGGCAACGTATTCCACAGCGTAGACAAAAAACAAAAAAGAGTCAAATCTCTTTGTTCGTGCCTTTGGAACATCCACCATGAAACGATGTCGCTTTTTCGAGATGCGAGCAGTAGCCCTGAGTAGATAGCCAAGCCGAGACCTTTTTCTTGCACTCATAATGTTGACGTATCTATGATGTCCAACTCTTTGTCAATAGGTTGGTAAAGGTATGGTCCAGTAAAGGAAAATGCACCCTGGCCAAAACCGGTTCTTGTTTTAGGTATTGCCCAAGTGTTACGTCTCTTTTGACCTTTCCGCCAACACATTTCAAAGTTGTGATGGGAGACTTCAACGCAAAACTGAGCAAACGTAGATGAGTGAGAGTGGGGATTTCGGATATGGGCAGCGGAACCCAAGAGGGCAACGTCTAGCGGATTTCTTGGAAAGGAGAGCATCTTTATGATGAACTCCTTTTTCAAGAAACAACCACAAAGAAATTGAACCTGGATTAGCCCAGACGATTCCACAAAAATGAGATCGACTTCATTATGACGACTAAACGGCAAATATTCAGCGATGTCTCTGTGATCAGCAAGGTTAAGACCGGCAGTGATCACCGTATTGTAAGAGGCACGCTGAATCTAAACATTAAGGTCGAAAGATCACGTCTAATGAAGTCCATGCTCCGACCAAATTATGCTCAGATCGAAGATCACTTCGAATCCTTAGATGAATGCGTAACGGCGGACGAAATAAACGATAGGCTAGTGGAAACTGTTCATGCGGTTGGCAGAAAATTTTATAAGAGCCGACGCCAAAACAGAACCGAAAGCTCTCCGATCAAACTCTAGATCTTATGGCGGTCAGACAAGATATGCGACGTATGCTGCTTCAATACTTCGAGTATTGAAGAAGCAATCAAGCAGAACAAAGGCTCGAAAGTGTTCGCAAGAAATCAGTCTCTTGGGCAAACTCAGCTGACCAAACTGAAGACCGATAATGGTAGCATCGTCTTATCGAAACCCGAGATTTTGGAGGAGATTGAGAGGTTCTATGGACAGTTATACACCTCTACGCAAGCACAACCTGTCGTTAGCATGGCAAAAGACCCCAGAGCCAAGCTGACCTGACACTTTAAGATGTCATATCTCCGAAACTGTTCACTGCCCCGCTGGAAGATGTTTTCAAGCTACTGGACTGGAACGGATATGGCATCAATATCAACGGCGAATGCATCACTCACCTTCGGTTTGCCGACGACATAGTCATTGTGGCGGAGTCGTTGGAGGACCTCCGTGCTATGCTCAGGGACCTCAGTAGAGTATCCCACCAGGTAGGTTTGAGGATGAATATGGACAAGACGAAAGTCATATCAAATGTTCATGTCTCACCTGTACCGGTTATTGTTGGGAATACCACACTCGAAGTTGTTGACGAATTATACGTCTACCTGGGTCAAAAGATCCAATTAGGTAGATCCAACTTCGACAAAGAGGTCCAGCGAAGGATCCAATTCGGATGGGCAGCGTTCGGGAAACTTCGGCACATCTTTGAGTCCAGAATACCCCAATGCCTAAAGGCGAAAGTCTTTAACTAGTGCGTGTTGCCAGTGATGGCTTATGGAACTGAGACGTGGTCCTTAACTGTGGGCCTCATAACAAAGCTCAAAGTCACACAGCGAGCTATGGAGAGGCTATGCTCGAGTCTCTTTGCGCGACAGAATCCGTAATGAGGATAATCGCAAAAGAACGAAAGTATCCGACATAGCTCAAAGAGTAAGCAAGCTGAAGTGGCAATGGGCAGGCCACATCGCTCACAGAACTGACAACCGATGGGAAAAAAGATTCTCGAGTGGCGACCACGAACCGGAAGACGCAGTGTTGGACGGCCTCCCACTAGATGGACAGATGACCTCATAAAGGTCGCTAGAAACCGATGGTTGCAGGTTGCGCAGGACCGTTCGTTGTGGAAATCTAGGGGGAGGCCTATGTTCAGCAGTTGACGTCTTGCGGCTGATGATTATGATGATGTGACATTGTTTAAAATAATAACTAAAATATTTACAAGTTTAATAACTAAAATATTTACAAGTTACGCTCATTTATACTGCTCTACGGGATTATTTATTTTTTATTTATTTAGTATTAGTAGATGAATTTGCTTTTCGTGGAGTTGTGAACGAAAGCAGGTGCGATGAAAACCATAACACAAAAGTCTATCTCCATTGTTGCTGCAAATATAACTTAAAACCGATATTAGTTGTTTACTTCACGCATAAATGTAAAAATGTGACTTTTTGTATCAATTTAAAGCTTAAATTGAAAAAAATCGATATTATTTAAAGGTTATAAACTGGCAATAATATAATTGGTTGAGGGGCGGAAATAATGATTCATCATCATGATCATCTTCCTAAACGAACGAGAAGAAACACAGCGCTGCTCTAGTGTCAAGGAAAACATAGAAATATATTATTGTATGCTGTAGGTACCCCATATGGAACAGTACTGAAAAAATGAATATCTACAAAATCAATGCATTTCATTTGTTACTAGATGTCCGCCTCGGTTTCGCCAGTGGTATATTAAATAGCATTCATCAGGATCCCGTACATATCCAACGGTGAAAAAAAACTGAAATCGGTTCAGTCATTCTTGAGAATATCGCTTTCAAATAAAATACCTCTTCAGCTGCCTGTTACGCCACCTGTCGGAAATTGGTCGTACCAACTCGGAGATTAGCAAAGGTTTTATATTCAAGAGGTATATAATCTGTGATATTCAATGACGCAATCTTAGACACATGCTGTCATGTGTCATGTCACAGCACGAAACGTGCGAAAACTCTCAAAAAGGAATATTTTTTCCTGATTTTGTTACATTCTTGATCAATGCTCCGCTTCTATTAATAGTAGCGTTATGTTTTATGATAGCCTTCCTCGATAAATGGACTACCCAATAGAAAAACAATCTTTCAATTCGGACCAGCACTTCCCGAGATACTAGCGTTCAAACAAACAAACAAACTCTTCAGCTTTGTAATATTAGTATAGATTATTTTCACTTATGTCTAGACACTATATAGAACTACATATATATTTTACTCGATTTAATAAAATCATGTATTGTATTTTAAGACATATTCACTTACGAAATAAAAAGAATTAGGAAAATTTGGTTATCCATATCGAGGTAGAAGTGAAAAAATATAATTCGGATTTTATGGTGGCACCCATCTTAAATTTTATATTGGTCATAGTGTGTAATGTTTTACTAGTCAAGTTGCCAGCTATTCCACCGCCAAGCAGTAGTGTGACAAGAACAAAATTAAAATTTTAAGTAACTCCCGACTACCTCGGATTTGCTATCTGTAAAACATTCTACTAGTCAAGCCCTTTCATTTGAAACCCATATTGAGGGAGTTGCGAAAAAAAGCATGTAAGTCGCCATTTTGCGGTAGCGGCCATCTTGGATTTTAAATTTGTCATATTGCATAGTATTCTACTAGTCAAGCCCTTTCGTTTAATACCCATATTGGGGTAGTAGTGAAAAAATGTAATTCGCCATTTTGTGGTGGCGGCCATCTTGGATTTGTTATAATGTAATATATTTTACTAGGCAAACCCATATTGTTCTTATTGTTCATTTGATACCCATATTGAGGCAGGTTGTGAACAAATATTTTGTCCGCCAGTTTGTGGAGGCGGCCATCTAGAATCGATATCAACCAACCATAGCTAAGAACAGCACAGATATTTACCTTCAACTAAAAAAACCGCGCATCGAAATCGGCCCATCCGTTTGAGCTCTACCGTGCCACAGATGGACACACACATAGACTGACAGACAGATAGACAGATAGACAGACAGACATCAATGTCAAACTTATAACACCCTTTTTGGTCGGGGTTAAAAACATCACAGTTTTCCGGTTTAAAGGAAAAAATACAGTATGATTACAGGGCTTTGATATGAAATCCTACTAATATTTTAAATGTTCAATATATGGATAGAAATATATTGAAAAATATGGATGTTTGGATACTTGGATGTTTATTGCTTAATCACGTCGTAACGTTGGGTCGGGCAGAAATTTAGAACACATGTAGATAATAGTCGTGGCGAGCGCAGTATAATGCAACGTAATGATTAGGATTCTTTATTTTCCAATACCTGCGTGTCACTGCGCTATTATAGGCATGTGACTTACCATCAGGCACATATACTTACTGCTCATCCCGTCACAACAAAAATACTTTTATCACTTGTTAATAAAAAAGAATGCCCTAACTAAAATGATATAAAAGTGATTTTGGTTTTGTTTTGTTTGTGGACCTTTCGTTACAAAGCAGCGAAATGGCGTCGCTGTATTATTATTAAAAACTTGTTTTCCGAGTTGTAGTATGCAATAATGGTGGATTATTTACTCGTAGCCTCGTCTAATGATAATGATGATTATATTATGTACTATTAGTATCCAATCCTACTAATATTGTAAATGTCAATGTTTGGATGTTTTTTGCTCAGTCACGACAAACATCAAGTCACGTATAAACGGATCGGGCTGATATTTGGAAAACACGTAAGATTATAGTCTGGAATAACACACAGGCTACTTTTATCCTGAAAAAATAACGGTAACGGGAACAGTGAAGGTAAACTCGCAGGGTGCTGCTAGTCAGCCTCGGACCTTCAATATTTTTTAGGCGGGGCAAAATCTGAAAAATGCCGCCGGGCCGCCACTAATATCTAAATATATTCAGTGTTTAAACCGAGCAAAGCTCGGTCACCCAGGTACGTACACATGTACTTCACTAACAGTGAATGTTTTTCTTCAAAATTCGTACAATAATTTTAAAGAAATGGATTACTTAATATGTAGTGATTCATCTTCCTGGCTTAGCTAATTTATGCAATTTGTTTTTTATTTAATATACAAAAGGACTTTACTTAGTCCGTTAGAAAAAATAAGAGAATCAGACGAAAAAAATTTGTAAACAGCAAAAAGACGTGCATTTCTAATTAATAAAAATTTTGAAAAGCGCCATCTATGAGCATGAGCATGGAAGCCTTTTGTTTCCATCAATGCAAATAATTTTACTGAGTGCACGCAACTTCGTGTGGCGCTGTCTTATCGGAGTTGTAAAGGGGCGGAGCTTAATTTTGCATTCGTGAATTTCACTCAGGTCTTCCCAGCGCCTTAACTTATAACTATTTAAAATAATTAAATATTGCCAGATATTTCTTCCAGAGCACCATCCTTACCCCAGACTACACACAACCAGATCACTAACAGATCCAGACAGCTGATATAATACTTAAATGTATTAGTACATCTTATTATACATAGAAACATATTATTGTATATATGTATACTACTATGACGATAGTGCAAACTTTGCTTAGTTTGGGTTTAGATGGTGTTGTGTGTGAATAGTCCAGCAATATTTATTATTTATTTATTAAATAATCTTTGCATGTACATGATTTTGTTTTTGAATTTTGACATCTTTCCATACTTTAGTTACTTACCGCAATATAGTTTTATCGTATTATAATAATATTGTTAATAGTTTAAAACTTTTGCAATTTAAAATTAGACTTGCATGATAATTAGTAATCAGATTGCGTTAATTATACAAAATTCAATTTATTTGCCTAATTCAATAAATTTCAAAATATGGTTGACTAACTTTATATTATAGTCGTGCGAAGGCCTTGATATCCACACAGGATCATCCTAATTTGGGTGCCAAGTTCGTCCTACCAAGCTTACACATATAATTGAACAATTTAAATGTATTCGTTCTGTGACGTTGTTCATTTGTTTTTTATAACTTGTGGCGAGTTTACTTGAATGTATGGAGTATACAAATTGTGACGAATTTATTTTGTGGCGAATCGACAACAACCCCTTTCATCTGCCAATATTTGTTGATGAAATAAAAATTATTCTAATTCTTAAACAAACAAAAAAAAAATGTCTCTGCAACCAGCACAATAATGAGGGGATTTTAAATCGAATCGTTATCTGTGATTAAAAGTGGATCCTCTACAATAGTCGAAAACGCTCATCGCAATGCTGAACCCTGGCGAACCTGCCAAATTCTGTCCCAATTGAAGTTTAAGTTTTCCATTTTGTAAACTGATTAATCGAGAAAAAACCCAATAGAAGAAAAAACAAATGAATTATGGTATAAAAACAAACACAAAAACACGAGTAAATAGCTGTATAAATTATAATTTGGTTTTTTTGTTAACCAAAGGAGAGATATATGAAATCTAAAGTGCTCAGTACGACAAAACATCAATTTCATTTGGAAGGACCAAATATTTTTCTTACGGTTTTATCTTCTCCAAGCCTGCATGCACTAAGAAACTTCGTTCAAAATATGTCGATACAGCCAGAATGTAAATTATTATGTAAATGTTTTATAATAAAACTAGATGCCTGCCCCGGCTTCGCCCGTGGTATATTATATAGCACTCATCGGGATCCCGTACATATCCAACGGTGAAAGAATGACTGAAATCGGTTCACTCATTCCTGAGAATATCGATTTCAAACAAAAAACCTCTTCAGCAACCTGCTACGCCACCTATCGGAAATTGGTCGTACCAACTCAGATTTTGAAAAAAAAATTTAGCAAAGGTTTATATTCAAGGCACAGATTACTGAAATTCAATGACGCAATCTTTGACACATGCTGTCATGTGTCATGTCAAAGCACGAAACGTACGAAAACTGTCAAAAGGGGAATATTTTTTCCCGATTTTGTTACACTCTTGTTTCATGCTCCGCTTCAATTAATAGTAGAGTTATTTTCTATAGCCTAAAGCCTTCCTCGATAAATGGACTATCCAATAGAAAAAGAATCTTTCAATTCGGACCAGTACTTCCCGAGATCCTAGCGTTCAAGCAAACAAACAAACAAACAAACAAACTCTTCAGCTTTATAATATTAGTACAGATAATACACACATTATGTTTTCCTACATCTACCATTATAATAAATAAAGCTATAAACAATATCCATCTAACAATTCAAGTAGCGTTCCACTTCTATTATCTGGGGGAACCTTCAAACGGAAATGGAATAAGTCTACGATCGACGTAAGAGTAAAACCGCGGCGAGTAAGCTCGTCGATACAAAATAGCTCGTCGTTCAGTGCAATATCGTGGCGAGTAAGCTCGTGGCTCGTCAAACATATTTCCTTGTTAGCTTGGTGAGCCGATTGAGGAAAATATAAACTTAACAAAGCAATAAACTTTTATTATGACCTGCGTTTATTTTAAAAGGATATTAGGGTATTGGTAAATGTTGACGATATATATTGTCAAGTAAAAAGTGTGATATCAGTTAATTTTGATTAATTTCTTTACAACTGCTAAAAAACTAGGTGTCC
Source organism: Ectropis grisescens (assembly GCA_017562165.1). Classification (NCBI taxonomy): domain Eukaryota; kingdom Metazoa; phylum Arthropoda; class Insecta; order Lepidoptera; family Geometridae; genus Ectropis; species Ectropis grisescens. Next base: position 10,990,191 of record CM029781.1, on the reverse strand, counting down.
TCTCAAAGGTGCGAAAGTACTTCAAATCTGAACAATTGCTTTTGTTATACAAAGCACAGATTCGCTCTTGTATGGAGCACTGTTCGCACCTTTGGGATGGGTCGGCTAAGTATCAGCTCGAGACTCTGGAATCGATGCCAGAGGCGTGCCAAAAAGCTTATAGGCAAAGACATTCCAGTGCGAAAAATACTTCAAAGTCTTGAACATCGCCGCAAAATTGCTAGCTTATCGTTTTTTATCGGATACACTTCGGAGAGTGTGCAACTAATCTGCATGATCTTATACCACCTTGCCTTGCCACCTTCTATCGTACTTCTCGTAACTCGAAGAAACGGCACTGTTTCATGGTGGATATTCCAAAGCCACGGACAAAGAGGGTTGACTCAACGTTTGTGATAAGAACGTCTAGGTTGCGGAATGAGTTGCCTGAGTGGGATTTTCCCGATAGTCATAATCTTGGTGTCTTGAAATCGAGAGTGAATCGGTTTCTTCTAGATAAGTACGCTGCATCGTAGACCGCATCATCGTTAAACATCAGGCGAGATGGCGGTCAAGTGTAAACCTGTAAAAGTAAAAAAAAAACTAGCGACCCACTCCGGCTTCGCACGGGTGAAATCCTGATACTAAATATAAGTACCTACTAATAAAAAAATACTATTATGGGTTATTCCTAAGAGATAGAGATATTCTATTGTAAACTTTTTTTAGACCTTAAAAGGGATATATTTTTAATTATATAAAAAAAAAATTGTACATTTCAATTTCATTATTCAGCCAACGTTTGCAGTGTAAACGCAAAAATGTGTTTATTTATGACATTACATTAGAAAACTTTAAAATTATTCTTGTTTCTCTGCTATTTTATGCACGTATTATACAGTCTATAACTCTTTCTCTTGTTTCACTGTTAGGTGGTTTTAAAGATATAAGCATACGAAAAGCTAAAATTTGCGCACAATTTTCTCAATGGCGTAGTTGTAGACTTCACAAAAGTTATGACATCCTAACAATACGATTTTGTGTAAAATGTATATGCATTAATAAAAAATTGTTTTGCACTAAAAAGGGAAAACAACTATTTTCCTACAAAAAATTAAACCGACTACAAAACCACAAATAGGATCTCAAAAGCGAAAAATAAATTAAAATATCATTATTATAAGTTATAAGGGCTACTCACTCATCCCATCTCATCGGTTCAGAAAACTAGAGGGCGAACTCGTCCTTAGGAACCCGTAAAGAACCGCGTTATAAACATTATAGCTAAGAACATATTTAATCACATCAGCTTTCAGACAAATTCAAACAGCAATATCAGTACATTTGTTAACAAGTCAGGTTATGATGCCACAGACAAAGACAACGTGGAAGAAACATAATATATGTAGGTACATAAACATACAAATTTATGCACAAAAGAATCAGAATTTCAAAAAATTACGCACATTGCAATTTAATTGTCCTCCGATACTCACATTGAATGACCCTGTGGCTCAAGTGGCAAGTCAGCTTGCAGAGCAGTTACTAAGTCATTGGTTCGATTCCCACCTCGAACAATAAATATAGATAGATAAACTCTTTATTGCACTTAAATTACAACGAAAAATAATAATGAAAAAACAAACCATAGAATAAAGTAGCAATTGGCGACCTTATCGCTAAGAGCGATTTCTTCCAGGCAACCGTAGGATGGTTAAAAAAGAACTTAATAATGGAAGACGGGGAGTACAATTAGGAGTATATAGATACTTCCGAATGATAATCTGATATTAATAACCAACAATTAATTTTAAAAACAACAATATACATAATATACCAATTTTACGTCCTAATACACAAATAATTTTATTATAATAGACTAAATAAACTAACAACAATATGTTCAACGAATGCAAATATGTGAAGATAAATAGATTACAATTTTATTACGACTTTAAGGATAATAATGACTTCAACTACATGATGACTGTAACAAATAGAATTCTTTGACCTGGTTCTTAACAAGAACAAAATTAAAAATTTTGATTAACCCCCGACTACCTTAGATTTGTTATCTGTTGAACATTCTACTAGTCAAGCCCTTTCATTTGATACCTATATTAAGGGAATTGTGAAAAAGGAAATGTAATTCGCCATTTTGTGGTAGCGGCCATCTTGGATTTGAAATTTGTCATAGTGCAAAGTATTCTACTAATCAAGCCCTTTCATTTGATACCCATATTGAGGCAGTTGTGAAAAATATTATATAATTCGCCATTTTGTGGTGGCGGCCATCTTGGATTTGAAATTTGTTATAGTGTTTAGTACTCTACTAGTCAAGCCCTTTCATTTGATACCCATATTGAGGTAGGTTATGAAGAAATATTTTGTCCGCCATTTTGTGGAGGCGGCCATTTTGAATCGATATTAACCAAACATAGCTAAGAACACCCGCACGGATATTAACTTTCAAATAAAAAAAACCGCATCGAAATCGGCCCATCCGTTTGAGCTCTACGGTGCCACAGACAGACACACACACAGACAGACAGACAGACAGACCGACAGACAGACAGACAGACAGACATCGACGTCAAACTTATAACACCCCTTTTTTTTTGTCGGGGGTTAAAAACAACAAGAGAAGGAGCTTGCCTAACGTTGACGGGCAAGGCGTTCCACAACTGGACAGCTTGGAAAGCAAATGACTTCCCATAAAAAGTTTCGCTGCGCGCCGGCGGTGTTTGAAGGAACAAGTTATATTTTGACCTAAGAGGTAAACCATGTGCATTGCTCCAATAGGTAAAAAGTTTTTTCAAATACTGCGGGAAAGAGGGGTTAAATAATACGCTATAGAGAAGGGACAAAATATGAGCATTCCGACGAAAGCGAATGGGGAGCCACTTGAGCTGTATACGAAATTGAGACACATGATCATACTTGCGTAAGCCAAATATGAATCTTATACAGTAATATTTGTGTAATGTATTCAGATATTTGTTCTATGTTGAGTGTTTCTATTTATTTCTGTTACATTTTCTCAAAAGGCAAGCAGATAAAACGATGACGCGCAAGTCGACAAGCTTACTCGCTAGTCTATCAGGTTATTTTTGCACATGCCTGCTTTACCTCAGACTTACCATAGTTACCTTGAACCATACTTAAGTTATTTGGTAAAACAAGGTCAACGATTAGCCTATTCGTTGTTCAAAATAACAATAATATCTGGAATATCTAATACCTTTAAACGAGATATTCTTGTATAGTATATGTACTCGTATATTTTGTAGGTATTTGTCAACGTAAAATTGCTCCGCAACACCGCACCGTCAAATTATAATCTAATCTCGCAGTAGGTTTGGTTAGTTTGTAATGTGAAGTCGCTAGATTATAATCTGACGGTTTTTTGAGTTGTGAGATTTTGAGTCGACAACATATGTCCACAAAATTCGGATTATGGAGAATTTCGTTAAATTCTGATGGCACTGAAAAACGAACCGCTGTCGCCAACTTTGGTGTGAAGCACGTTTTGTGCCATCAATCAATACATTGTGTGCGTGCGTCGCGCGAAAAAAGTATCCATCACAAAAACTGTGACTTATGTTCTACGTAAAACGAAACGTCTTGCCGCCGGACCGGAATTTTATTAGTAGGTACTTATATTTAGTATCAGCATTGCACCCGTGCGAAGCCGGGGCGGGTCGTTAGTAATATCACAAAACTGCAGAGGCTTTTTTGTACCGCTTTTTTGACCGCGCTAATCTCAAGAACTACTAGAACGATTTCAAAAATTATTTCACCGTTAGATATGTACGTGATCTCTGAGCGCGGTCACGGCTGAAGCCGGAGCGGACCGCTAGCATTTTTAGAAAACGTTTTATCTGTATTTTCAATAAAAAAACCGAGCTAAGCTCGGTGATCCAGGCCCTAAAGTAGGAACGTTTAATCATCTTGGAGAACATATCAACCTACTACCTAACTCTATTTAATTATTGCGTTATTTTATTGTATTACATTAAATACTACTATGTTTATAGTCTGCGACGCAATAAGATACATATTATAATATAGACGTGTCTGTATACGGATTTTACATAAATATGTACTTAGTTATATATTAATAAATGCCAGTCGTTGTCTTTATTTTTCTCATCTTACCTAACTTATAAAAAATAACCATATTGTTGTTTTTGTCTATTTGGAAAGAAGACAAGGGATACTGTTCATTTATAAGGGATTTAAGGCTAAATGTGGACATTGATTTTTACTGATATCATAAATTAAAATTGACAGTTTCTAGCAGTAGGTATCAGGATATTAAAATTTGATAGTAGCAGAAAGACTAGGTACTTATGCATATTTCCCATAAGTAAAGCCAGTTCACGAGATTACGAGTTTGGCTGGCCTGTTGGCTTGGTTGGTAGTAAGTCTGCCTACGAAGCCGTGGGTCGTGGGCTCGATCCCCACGAATATTTATATTGTGTCTGGGTGTTTTCTATGTATAATAAGTATGTATTTAAAAACATATAAGTATTATATCAGCTATCTGGATTCCATAGAAGAAGCTTTGCTTAGTTTGGGGTCAGATGGTGTTGTGTGTGAATTGTCCACCAATATTTATTAAATTTTTATTTTTAAGCAAAACTACGATATTTTGTACCATCGGAAGGCCAGAGGCGTTATGGAAGGATGCCATCGAGGGCAAGCCAGTGTCCTAAGAATGCATTTTGATCAACCGAAAACAAAAATCATAACACAATCTTCAAATACGAAATACACAAACACATGACACGACAAAACATAAATAAACAGCTTACAGATACGCATTTTGTTACGACCTGTGCAGTGCTATCATCGTTAAAATATATTAATATGTATCTATCTAAAAAAAGTCGATAAAGATCGTGGGGATAAAATCGATACTATTATATTAAGGTAAGCTATATTATATTTATATAGTATATGTACGGGTTGTTTATCATATTAACACTACCTACATCACACGATATGTGTCAAAACAAGTTCTTCGTAAGGTTGCCTGGAAGAGATCGCTTTAAGCGACATGAGCGTCCATTGCTCTGCAAATTATTGAATCATAAATTGTATTTATTAGTGTCAAGTGTATTGTGAAATTGTAGAAGTAATAAAGAATTAAATTGTTTAAAATATTACCGTAATTCAACTCAATCAGTTTATATATCAATATATATTCCGACATGATTGAGCAACAAACATCCATTTATATAATAGTCTAAATTATTACTGTTTGACGGTAGCATAACTGGCAAATGTGTGATAAGTTATTAGACTATATGTTATGATACTACCCCAACTAGACTCAGTAAAAGTACATACAATCACTGCAAAAATATATCGGAGTTTCTTGAAAAGTTTAGTTTTGTAATAAAAATCTAAAATCAGAAATTCTGTTAGCTACTCAGCCATATTACGAAAATTACACTACGTAAGTGTGATCCATTAGATCGTGTTACTTAGCGCGAATTATTTAATGAAATATCTACTGAGTGCAGCGAAGTAATTCAAAACCTTTTACGTAAACGGGGCCTTAGAAGGCAATCATTGATATCAAGTTTCGATGACTTGTGGCTGGAGGTTCTATTACCAAGATTTGTCTCAATTTATTTTATTGAATTAAGTCGCGGCGCACTAGATATAACTTTGAATTTTTAAACTGTCACCTTTGAATGACCAAAGTAGATTGTTTTTTTAATCAGTGTTGAGGAACAGGCAACATGCGCCAGATGGTTAGCAACTCATCTGCCCATACTATTAATCATCGTCATCAGCCTGTATTCGTCCAATGCTGGACATAGGCCTCCCTATAATATGCCACTCAGCCCGGTCCTCGGTCTTACTTCTCCAACCGCCTTTCGGATATCGTCACTCCATCTAGAATCAGGGCGTCCTACACTACGTTGGCCGATTCGCGGTCTCCACTCAAGAACCCGTCTGCCCCAACGGCTATCGGGTCTGCGACAGATGTGACCAGCCCACTGCCACTTCAATTTGCTAATACGCTGAGCTATGTCGGTGACATTAGTTCTCTGACGAATTACTTCATTGCGGAGGCAATCCCTCAGAAAAACCCCAAGCATAGCCCTATCCATAGCTCGCTGAGCTACTTTGAGGTTACGGACTATTTTCACTGTCAGTGTCCATGTTTCAGCACCGTAGGTCATAACGGGTAAGACGCACTGGTTATACATTTTTGTCTTGAGACTTTGTGGGATGGGTGACGAGAAGACTCGACTAAGTTTTCCAAATGCTGCCCAGCCCAACTGGATTCTCCTCCTAGCCTCACTCTCAAAGTTATTTCTACCTAGTCCGAGCATCTGCCCTAGGTAAACGTATTCTGTACAATTTCAAGAGTGATTCCATTTACGGCAATCGACCCCGGAGTAACGAATTCGTTGCACAGGACTTTGGTTTAATCAACATTTTTAATTTTGTTCTTGTTAGTATCAGCATTGCACACGTGCAAAGCCGGGGCGGGTTGTTAGCAGGTAATAAAGCATTATTTTGATCACGCATTGCGTTAACCAAGCGTTAAGAAAGATTTCTGGAAAGTTAAACTGAAGACTTTGAGGCTTAAGGTGTATATATTAGGTGATAAGTTGAGGAACATGATACTAATTAATTTAGCTGATGAACAATACATTAATTGCTATTACCTACTCAGTTTATTGGAGAGGAAAAAGGACTTACTAATACAACACGGGATTCTTTAGTTTATTCTGAATAAAAAAATATTCAATGCCATTAGTCGCAATAAAGGTTAAGCCAGATGACTTCTAAACAAAAGACATTAGCGCTCTAAAAGCAATTAGTCTGTTTCCCCGACACCAATGATTAAGAATCAATAATTGAACCATTTGTGAATCAAATGACTAAAAAGCAATAAGACCAGCTTAGAAAGAAACTGCGCATTTCTACAATTCGATTATCGTGTCTGCGTGTTAACACGATAAACCCTAATGGTTTCGTTTGTATATCTTTAGAATTAAAAAAAATGTCAGTCATAGGAACTATAGAACTAACTACGATAGAAGTGAAAACTTATAACTCAGAATTTTATAGCTCGTTGTGGAAACTACGCGGGTGAAACCGGAGGGTGTGGACATGAGCATGGCTATCTGGCCAATGGGAAATACTGATGCATTTCTATATGGCCAATGGCCATGGTCCCGAGTTTACCCGTATATTTCTTATCACTCTTGAACCTGACGCTAGAATTCAATTCACAGCCCACGAAAAATCTGTGCGTGGCGCGCACCAAAAGAAATTTTCACTTCAAAAAAAATCACTTAGTCGATTTCTAATAGGATCTATCTATCCTATGCGAACTGATTATATTTATGAGCACGAAAGGTCAAACATAAAACAATTTTGGAACCTAGTGGCAAGACTCATCTGACTATTATTTTGTTTACCTACTTATCCTTTTTAGGATTCCGTAAAACGTAGAAACGGACCCCTTATGGATTCATAATGTCTGTCTGCCCTACGTGTGGGTTGTCTATGGATGGGTCTTCTAAAACGATGTCGTGATTTCTAATAATATCAGTTTTTCATACTACATAATTTCCACGGAAGACACACCCAAGATGGTGAAATGTGTGTACATTACCATGCAAACTCCCACCGAAAATTGGTAGGAACTCGATAATTATTTCTTTTAGTAGGTACCTACTTCATAAATAGGTACACTATTATTAAAACATCGATCAAAGTTACAACGAACACAAGAACTTATGTATTGTTACTTGCTGCTACGGAACCCTTCATGGGCGAGTCCGACTCACACTTAGCGGCTTTATTTCAATGTATCAATTAAGACTGAAACAAATTGATTTTCCAGACATATTGCATAAAGAAAAGGCCAGTTTGTAAAGGTTAACTTTTAAAATGTGTTATATCATCTTATATATATAGTATCTTACCTGCAAACAGCAGTAAAGATATTTGTAATTTGTATAAGAACGTCCGATCACAACACAATCCAATTTACAATCCTGAGATCGAGTTTCGTATCCAAGTGTAGTTGCACAAAGAAGTTTGTCTTTAACCATCATGGGGAAACCAAGTAAGACATCTTACGAGTACATTTCTCGCCTGAATATTGAATATTCCTATTTGGAAGGCGTGATGTTAGTGGATTCGTACATGTGAAAAAAATATCTGCGCACTCCACGTTACGTACACGAGCATAACCCGTCAACCAGCACTTGACCAGCGTGGCGGATTATGGCATTGACTTTCTCCTTACGAGTGAAAGCCCCGAGTTCCAGTACCCAGACCATGGAGTTGGTTGTTTATTCCATTACATTTTAATAGAATCATACATACCTAATTATCCTAAACTCCCAAACTAAAATGGTTGTTGAACTGTTTACTAAATGACAAAAATTAAAACTAAAACCTGTATTTTAACAAAATGTTTTTGATAGGCAATATCGATCGTAGTTCAACTATATTGATCGACAACCAATTTGAAAAACATGTACCTAGGTACCTACATTTTAGAATTTCAGATGTCATACACTGGAGTACATACGCAGTGCACACGCATACATATATGTACTTCAAGCTTAATACTCATCTTGTTTTACGTTGTTTGACAAAAAAGAAAATTAACACACGTGATTGTTGACTGAAGAAAACAAGTTAATTATAAAGATTACATTTACTACTTAGTTATAAATAATACAAGGCTGTACGATACTCCTTTAAGATATAAAATATAAAGTGTACAGGACTCAATCTACCTCTACATACAACGACATTCAAGCAACGCACACAAAGATATTGCTCACGAACACAATATCTCGGAAGCATTTTTGGCACATTGCAAGTGCCATCCTTTTTAGACATCAGCGTTCTGATGTGTTTGTGCAAAAATAAGCATGTAGCTCGTAAATGCTCGAAAAATTTTTTTAAGGTTTTTAACGAAAAAAATATTGACTTGGGATTGACCTCAGGATACCTGGTGTTTTCTTGACATATGTCAGCTTGACCACCGTCTGGAATTATAGCAACCGCAACTTGCTATCATTCCAGACGGTGGTCAAGCTCTCTACCACTAAACCCGGCAATTCACGACAACAAAATAACCCGATCTAGGACTGTTACCTAGAAGATATTTGTTTATTCTAGTTTTAAAGACATTCAAATTGTAAGTATCTATTTGGAAACACAGACTCGGGTAAAGTAATAAAAACTAATAAGTAAAAATATTATTTTATATGTAGACCCAAAACCTAATTATAGTAAAGAGATACTTAGTGGACATTAATAAGAAAGGAAATTTGTCTAAAGGTACATACTAACGACACAGAGAAACACTCCAAACAAAACATTGACAGTTCAGCTGAATATACTCGTATTATGAATATGTATTAGAATACTTTGTATAAATTCTAGGAGTATCATTAATCGATGTCATGTTCATGTTTAATTTGTACGAATATGTGATAATAGAAGGAAGAGAGTGGAAACACGTAATACTAAAACATTAGATAAATATATTTTTAAGGTGGGCATTATTAACAAACCTAAATTAATGAGAACTGCATTACTCTAGGTACACGGTCATATTTTTATTTTTAAATATTAAATACTAACTAAAAATAAATTAATTTTAAATTACAGATATTTACAGATTGTCTGCTAGTTAGTGAGAGTGTTTATTAACCGCATATCTTATCACCTTATCTTATTAGTTTCAAATTGTATGTTTTGTAGAAATTATATTTATGAACTAGATGCCCGCCCCGGCTTCGCCCGTGGTATATTAAATAGCACTCATCGGGATCCCGTACATATCCAACGGTGAAAGAATGACTGAAATGGGTTCACTCATTCCTGAGAATATCGATTTCAAACAAAAACCTCTTCAGCAACCTGCTACGCCACCTGTCGGAAATTGGTCGTACCAACTCAGATTTAGAAAAAAAAATTAGCAAAGGTTTATATTCAAGGCACAGATTAGTGAAATTCAATGACGCAATCTTTATAAGAAAGGTACATGCTGTCATGTGTCATGTCAAAGCACGAAACGTACGAAAACTCTCAAAAGGGGAATATTTTTTCCCGATTTTGTTACATTCTTGTTTCATGCTCCGCTTCAATTAATAGTAGAGTTATTTTCTATAGCCTAAAGCCTTCCTCGATAAATGGACTATCCAATAGAAAAAAAATCTTTCAATTCGGACCAGTACTTCCCGAGATCCTAGCGTTCAAGCAAACAAACAAACAAACAAACAAACTCTTCAGCTTTATAATATTAGTATAGATTAGTATAGATTAGGACAGTTGAACTATAATAAATAGCTGTCGTATTTCATGTCAGGAACTGTAAATACTGAACGTGTTTGAATGGGTACAAGTATTGTTCTTTTTCAAATACTTTATTTATGTTATATGTTGCTACGTAAGTTATTTTTTTCTTTATGTTAATTTATGCATCACCGCTATTTCACTGCCCGAACTGTCATAAATGTGTAGTCGAGCCTGTGATCTCAGTGTATCAACACGTTCTGTGTCGTGCTGCCTGATTTTTATAAAAAACATAGAATAGATAACATAACTCGACAAAATTGCCTCAGTTTTAGCATCCATCGTAGCTATCTTACCTTATCTCTCAGTTATACTGAGTTTTAGCTACCATCGTACCTATACTCGTAAAACTGTATTATTAGTATACGTAATATCTTTCTTCATCTTAATTTTTTATTAAATATTTTATTTTTGTCAAACAATGTTTACGCGGCATCTTCGTATATAGTGTGAATGAAAAGTGAATGACAACTGACCCACCTTAAAACTCACTTCGGTTCACTATTCACTCGATCAAATCCAGTGCGTGTGCATGTCTCCCTACAGAACCGGCGAAAAAGGTTAAGATAGGTTTTTAAAGGAAAAAAATTGTTTCAAGCTTCGTATTAGATAGTGGTACATAGTGAGTTTTTGCAAAAAATTAAAACAATTCCTTACAATTTTTTTTTTATAAATTACAACCAATTAATTGTACACAAGTAAACAAGATATTGTTCCATGACTTTAACGTGTCTCTGTGTGATGAAGCGTAGCAGAAAAATTGTATTTTATATAAATTGGATTTGTGTAGCTTACTGCTTATTGCAATGCGTGTGTGTATCTTGGGAGGAGGCCACCGGGCCCCGAAATACAGTTTGTAACTAGTTCGGGGACGGTGTATCCACATTATGTGTTATAAATTGGCAATAAAATAATTTGAGTTTGAGTTTGAATATGAGTTTGAGAAAAAAAAGAATCAGAAACTACTCTAGCCACGCCATACCGCACTACCAAATTCACACTGTCGTGATGATCGTGATGACACATGATTCATAACCAACCATATTCATGGTGTGTTCAAACCAAAATCGATCGTCAGTCAGAACTTTAACTCAAGATTTCGTACGACTAATGTATGAAGGTCAAAAATATACTCTCTCTCTGTAACCCTCCAAGAATCGAACTACGTAACTTTTATATTAACCGGTATTGAGAGAACTTGATCAATTAGGTATTCAGTTAGAATCTGTTAAGCTAGAATGTAAATATTACTAAATATTTATTAAATAGTAACAAATGAGGGAGTATCAAAACACAATGCTAGAAATTTGTAAAATATATTTCGAGAATGGTTATAAAGTGTTTGTTAACATCTACAAATCAGTGCTAAAAAAACAGGTAAATTGAAATTAGATATTTTAATAATTGTGTCCTGTATATTTTTATGAAAGTAGTCGCCCTGAGGTCGAAATTCGACCAACGGGATCCGTTCAGAGGTTCCGACGTGAGCAAAAAACATTCAAACATACAAACTTACGGTCATATAATATTAGTAGGATATTTATGACGATTGCTAATATATGTCTTTATATATATTTCTTTTGTGCGTGTGTTTGTCACTGAACTCTTCCTAAACGGCTGGACCGATTTGAATGATTTTTTCACATGCGTTTGGGTGACGCCCTGGGTGGTTTAGATTCACAAACCAGCAGCAGCAGCGCAGCAGTCGGCATCTAGGTTATTATCCGAGCGAAGTCGGGACGGGAAGGCAGCTAGCATAAATATATAATCCTTCTTACACCGTGTGTTAAACAGCAACAGTTAGCAGGAGCCTAAACGGCTGGACCGATTTGAATGATTTTTTGTATGCGTTTGAGTAGGGCTCTGGATGGTTTAGATTCACAAGTCAGCTCGGCAGATGACGCTGCAGTTGGTATCTCACTTATTATCCGAGCCAAGCCGGAACGGACCGCTAGTCTGTGTACAAATCTGTAACTATGTTGAATAAAATTGTTAATTGCGAGCTTTTTCATTTCCTAATACAGACTTTTACTTTAAACCGTTTTTATAAATTTCCAGGTGAAATCCCCCGCCAGTGGTGTCAGTAACCATTTCAAGGAATTTGTGGACGAGTGTGCCAATAAGTCGGCCAACATGTCCGTTATTATGGAAGGTATGGACCTGGAGCGGGAGTACTCGCCAAGCAGATGGTCGGATCGGTTCCCTACGTCTCAAGAAGTTATGAACCATCATGCTCAATTTGTGACCACAGGTAACTATATTTTATTCTATTTAATCCGCGCCAATATAAGGAAAACCTTACTAAACATAATAATTCCATCCATAAGTTCAGGCAATAGTTCTATAGATCTTGATTTATTATGCGTCTAGGCTGTGGAATACGTTGACTGAGTGGATTTTCATGGATCTTTGTGTCTTCAAATCGAGAGTGACTAATACAAACTTTACGCGCGACGCATACAAAATCCGACACAGTGACGTCACCCTTCTGTAGTGTTTTTGTATGGAGAGTCCAAAATTGTGATATCATGGGAAGTTTTTAATATAACAAAGTAATTATTTCACCTATGTTTCAGTTCTTGAGTAGCCTTTTGATGGATTGAATCAAAAATGTGTCGTCATGCCTATTCTCGTTTCCGTAATTTTCCCAGGATGAAAAACAGCATTTGTGTTATTACAGACAGTAATCTATCTGAGCTCAAAATTTCAACCTAATCCGTTCAAACGTTCCGACGGGATAGAGCAATAAACACTTGGGTGTTTACATTCAAACTTTCTCATATTAGAAGAATTCGTAAGATAGTAGGAAGTAGAATGATGAATATTTAATTGGTTAACGGGACACGTACCTGCGTAACCCTCTCGCACCTCCGCAACAGCCGTTGAGCTTGCGTGCGCGCCGTGCGGCAGCCCCCAGTGCCAAACGGGCAGCCATTGCGCGCGTGCACTCTCCTTGAAAAATGCCGCCGGACGCGGCCGAAACTCGAGTCGGATTGACCGACCGTATATACGTGAGGGTCCCGTTAACCAATTAAATATGTGCAACAACCACGTTAATTTTAATACTAGAATGATGAATGTCACGAAATCTCTAGTTTCTATTCAAAAACCTAGAGGCCAAACCTAGAGAAAGAAATCGTTAGGTGTTAAGACATAGACCCATGAGGGCCGGAAACTCACCAAATTCTCACAGACCTTTCCCAACACACGTTGCGGTGACCAAAACTCTGTCGTTTATGTCGCTAAATGTTTAAAAACATATCGTAACACTACGTCGTTTTATTCAGCGTGGTAATGTCGCCAACAGAAGCTTCTGACTGATAGGCGGCCTGATCATGTTGATTATCTCTAGAGATCTTCATAGATCTAAGTTCAATTCAGATATGCTTAGCGTAAGTTAGTTAAGTTAGCGCTAGTTAGGTATGTAGTGTAGTAGTAATTGTCAATCTTATTTTATTAAACACTAGATGCCCGCCCCGGCTTCGCCTGTGGTATATTATATAGCATTCATCGGGATCTCGTACATATCCAACGGTATGTCAAAGCACGAAACGTACGAAAACTCAAAAGGGGAATATTTTTCCCCGATTTTGTTACATTCTTGTTTCATGCTCCGCTTCAATTAATAGTAGAGTTATTTTCTATAGCCTAAAGCCTTCCTCGATAAATGGACTATCCAATAGAAAAAGAATCTTTCAATTCGGACCAGTACTTCCCGAGATCCTAGCGTTCAAGCAAACAAACAAACAAACAAACTCTTCAGCTTTATAATATTAGTATAGATAAAAAAAAAAAAATCCTTTCAGATTTAGTGAAATAAAAATACTATTATGACTAGACCGTTATTAGATTTTGTCTTTCAAAAACTATTTCATTTAAATGGTAAACGGACTTAAATGCGGGGTGTTTAAATACAGATTTAATTCAGAGAAATATTTTAATTAATATGATAGAATAAAAAAGACCGAAGTAATTAAAAATAAAATAAATAATGTAAAGGGACGTAACTAATTTTAATGAATGCAAATGAAAATCTTTCAGACGTGAATTCTTTTAAGCTTACCCGACGATTTTTCGTTAAAATGTTTTTTTCCGAACCTGTAATGGCCATTAGTTTGGAGATTTTATTTAAGTAAGAGACATCTTGGAGTGATTTTATTAGCAGGTACTAAATATGTATAGTAAGGTTTAGTCGTTAATGCTCCATCGCATTCCGTTTTCCTTGAAACCTTTTTTAAAGATAATCTTAATAGGTTTATTAAAATACCATATTAGAATAATACCCACATTTTGAAGAGGTAAAATTGGTAGTTTCCTTACCTTTGTGCATAAAAGAGTCTTAGAGGCCCGCCTCTAATATATTGGTTTAAACTAATTTATAATATCTCATGGCGCTCTATTCGTGGTTGCTATCTTTGTTAAAAACGGTATGACCGATTTTTTTTTTAACCCTTGACCAAAAACGGGGTTTTATAAGTTTGACGTCGATGTCTGTCTGTCTGTCTTTCTGTCTGTCTGTATGTCTGTCTGTCTGTGGCACCGTAGAGCTCAAACGGATAGACCGATTTCGATGCGGTTTTTTTTAATTTGAAGTTAAATATCCGTGCGAATGTTTTTAGCTATGTTTGATTAATATCCATTCAAGATGGCCGCCTTCACAAAATGGCGGACAAAATATTCCTTCACAACCTACCTCAATATCGGTATCAAATGAAAGGACTTGACTAGTAGAATACTATACACTATAACAAATTTCAAATCCAAGATGGCCGCCACCACAAAATGGCGAATTACATTATTTTTTTCACTACTGCCTCAATATGGGTATCAAACGAAAGGACTTACTTAACTAGTAGAATACTTTGCACTATGACAAATTTCAAATCCAAGATGGCCGCTACCACAAAATGGCGAAATACATTTCTTTTTTCACAACTCCCTTAATATGGGTATCAAATAGTAGAATGTTGAACAGATAACAAATCTGAGGTAGTCGAGGGTTGGTCAAATTTTTGAATTTTCTTCTTGTTCCTTAGTGGTAGGCATGGGATAAAATATTGTTCAACCTCCTTCCTCCTTACACTTTCCTTATTAGAGTCGCCATTTTATTATTCTTAAATGACTAATGTATTGAAATGAAAAGAAATGAAAGGAAATGAAAATGTAATTAATCTCAATAAATTATTTATAAAAGAAATAGCAGTTGTAATATAATATAGCCTTGTCAATTCAATGAAGCTATAAAATTGTACTGTTTGATTTTGTTAGGACAATAGAACAATTCAGATTTAAATTAATAATTACAATAGAGAAATTACAAATCCAAGACAAAGTCAAGTAGAACAACTTTTTTTATTACTGTTATTAATTGTTTGTTGGCAGACTAGCGCATTAGGTAACTTTTACTTATCTTTTGTAAATAATTACAGGTAGTTCATCTGTTCTGGAATTACGTTATAATATCAACCATTGTTTTGTTGAAAGTAATGTTTGGATTGTATATAATTTTGCTTGATCAGCACAAAAGTATTTTTTTTTATCAATTTGGTACTATTTTGTTTACTTTTTTCTAGCATACCGCCAGTAGCTAGTTTTAAGCTGTAAGAAACGTGTTGGCGTAGTAGGTAGAACGCGCGATTCACATGAGGTTCGAATCCCATTTTTTCAATTGCAGATGCGGGAATTTATCTTAACTACTTGCATTAATGAAGAGTGAAAATATCGTGAGGAAAACGAGATGTTCCTAGAATCTTACGGGGTTATACGTTATTTGGCCCAACGCATAAGCATTGCCATTCAGCGTAGTAATGCCGCCAGCATGCTGGGTACGCTTCCGATTGGTAGTGGGCTTGAACATCTTGATTATCTGTAAACCTACAGTGGTCTATGGATAATTCAGGTGTGCTTAGTGTAAGTAGTTAGGTAGGTTTGTAGTGTAGTTATCTATGTATTTTAGTTTTGTTACCAATATTTATTTCAATGTCATCAATTTTATTATTATCTAACTTATTATACCAACCAAACATTAATCCTAATTCATTTGGCCAACATTCCTACAAAATACATAAATTACTACAGAGTAAATAACATTATCGAAATAGTTATGACCTTATCTCGGTGTCAAGTACAATTCGGACATCAGTGTGAATACCTAAAATTTCTTTGCATACATGAGAGATGAGGTCTTCATAAGAATAATAGAGCAAATTCCACTACTAATACTCGCCTCCACCATTCCAGCTAGCGAGATGGCGACGAATAACATTCCACATAAATTGGAGATCGAATACGGGTCCACTCCTGGACAAAAACTGGACATTCTGGGCACCGACCTGCCAAGCGGTAAGACATTTTTTGCATTCTATCCTATTGAGTAGTGGTTGATGCATTGATATAAATCAAAAGATGTGCCCTGAGCACTTTGAAATTGGGATGACGACAGGGTCAAAAATCCACCATTCTAATTAGCTTGTAGATTATGGAATAATATGGGACACGTATCTTTTGTTTTGCCAAATTATCAAAAATTTACACAGATATAGACCATCAAACTTCCAGAGTGGGGGGTTGTGAAGCTTCTAATCAATGTATTATCGTAATTTTTTTGTTTGTGAAACATAAGAAAAACGTGTACCTTCTATATTTTTTAATAATCTAACTGAGACTAATTAGTTTTTTTTAGTCGTCTTGTCGTTAACTAACTAGCTTGATCCCTAGAATCAAGAAGTTTTAAGAAGAGGTATGTTGGGGTTCTACTTATTTTGGTTGTTGACAACGAATAGCGATAGGTATAAACGTCCGGCGTTCATCGCTTCCTACAATCGACTAAAACGGAAAAAGTGAGCTCACTCTTCCTATCGATAACAAAATATCCGTGCGCCTGAAGTTTGGGAGGGCACATCCATTGATTTATATCGATGGGTTTATGTATTGTCTAATAACTATCTACAGGCAAATGTATTCCTATGAAAATTAACGTAGATATTGTAAGCACTACACACGATCTAATCACGATCTAAATTATTATTTATTTATGTCGACGTTTCGGCAGCGTTTCGACCACCAGCGACAACAGTCGATAGTCTTCTCACGACCACGGCGGTCGTCACGCTGCCAAAACGTCGAAGTACTAATAAAATATTTAGATCGTGATTTAAATTGATATAATCGATTGAAAACATAATAAGAACAAGATTTTAATTATAATTTATCGATTTAGATTTAGGTCCAGTGTAATATGTACAATATGAGAAAAATCCGAAAAAAAATTTACTGACGTGGATGTTACACATCTTCCGAGTCATATGATTTACGACCATAATACACTTGACTAAATTTAGAGACTGAATTCAGAAGCAAGTTTGAAAACGAGTGAGTAGCGAGAGATCACCATAATTTAGTAGGGTAGCTTAATGAATGCTAGTATTACACTTCGCTGAATTCAGTAGCGACTAAATTTAGCCAAGTGTAATCAGCCTTTTATACTTCTATCAATTAGTTTATAAACCGTGGTGGCTCAATGGCTTGAACGACCGATTTAGCAATCGCGAGATTGAGGGTTCGAATACCATATTTAATTAATCTTTCATTTTAAATATTTTCTAAGTACGAGGTTGTTAACGTCACTGACTTTACCGGTGAAGGGAAACATCGTGAAGATACAAGTTTGTTCCAAGAAAGATATCTTTCGAGCACGTAAATCCATCAATCCGCACTTGGTTGCGCGCGCAATCAATGCGCCTGCGTTGTGGATTATACCTTCACTATCCTCGCGAGAGAAGGCCCCGAGTCACAGCAGTGGGAACATTTAAAATAATGCTTATATGCTTGTGCATCATTACTAATGCTATTAAAAATGTGCAAACATTACTGTGTTCCGGTTTGAAGGGCAATGTTTCCAGAGAAATTACAGGGCCTAGAGATCTAGAGATCATCTTAAATATCTGGGTGACTAGCGCAGTGCAGTGCTAGGTAATGATTTGGACTCTTCATGTTTCAATAGCTGCGTGCCACTGTGCTGTTATGTGACAGGTATTTTGCTTACCATCAGACACATGTCCTGCTCGTTTTGTCATTCTTTATTTAAAAAAAAAAACAAAAACTCAATATTTAGGTAGATACTAAGTACGTCCACAAGCTCCATATTTTAAGGGTTTGTTGATTGATCACTTTTATGACACGTGCAGCGGCGTTGATGGCTCATCACAGGAACTTATCTCCAGTGCTCATACACCTCATTAAAACCTAAAATAGGCTGCTTTTGCTATTAAATACGAGATATTTGAGTCACAACTCATTTATACGTCAAAAATTGTGATTATTGAACTTTAATTTAAATTGTTTTGGTGTGAACTATTTCTATCTATCTATCTGAGATCTATTATATATGTATTCTATTAATATTTAGAGCTCAGGGATCACACAGGCTCAAACATCGTAGCGAAATATGGAGTAGATAAATTTATCTCACTTTGTAATGTTCGCGGTTTGTGGTTTACTAGGTCGACACACGCTCGGAGATACGATACGGTATAATGCCAGCAAGAATTAGAATACCTGTCTAGGTGTCGAGACGTCCACGTGTTATGTAATCTAGTAAACTGTTGTCAAGCCAAAATGATGCATAAATATGAATATTAACTATCCTGTACTAGTAATATTGTAAATGAGAAAGTCTGTTTGTATGCTTGTTAGTATTTCTAACAGAAACTTTTCAAGGTCAGATTGACTAGATGTTTTCTAGGACAACGTGCGTTGTCTTAGAACATACCGTCACTTACCACCAGGTGAGTTGGGGGTCAAACGCGGATCTATGCGCTTAAATTTTTTTTGAAGGTATGTGGATGACATTTGGTACATATGTACATAGATAAGTAGACAATAGTCTAGAATAACACAGACATTTTTTTTTATTCCGGGAAAATAAAGGCGGAAACTATTTTAGTGAAAGTGCGAGATGATATTTGTTATTTTAAAAATTAGAAGTAGCGCCCCGCGGCGCGGTTTTACCCGTATAGTTCTCGTCTATGTCCCGTCAGCTTTTTTCAACTGTTTAAGTCTCACCATTAAAGCCTCTACACACGAGCCCTAAAATCAGAGGAAATTACGTAAATCTAGTGGGGAGGACCCAACATCGCACCATAAATCACCAATCATATATAAACGATATAGGCTCTTCCCCACTACTTTTACGTCATTTCCTCTGATTTTAGGACTCGTGTGTGGAATGTTTTAAACCGTTAAAATATGGAGCTTCTGAACTTACCGACATATTGTGTACCTACTAGATTTGAGTAAATACGACAGCACAAGTAAAAGCAATAAATAAATAAATATTGATGGACGTTACACACAACATCTGACACTAAACTAAGCAAAGCTGTATATATATATATATAAATAGTATGTAAGCCAAATAGCTGATATAATACTTTTATAGGTAGTTGGAAAAACATTTTTATTAATTATACATAGAAACTCCCAGACACAAAACAAGTGTTCCCACTGTTTGGACTCAAGGGCTTCTTTCGCAAGAAGAGAGTCAAGGCCCATTCATAATCCACCACTGTGATCTACTGCGAGTTGTGAATGCGACGCATGACTTGGAGAGGTTCTGGAAAGCCGATTACTAAATGCCGATTTTCTTACAATTATTTTTCACCGTAAGAGCCAAAAGAGATGACAAACTTACACATCTGCAGTTAAAACAATGCTCAGAGGCGCAATCAGGATTCAAACAGACGACCTCACGATTGTGAATCATACATTCAAGCCACTAAGCAATTACAGCTTTTTTAACCACGCTAAAATATTACTTCTATTTAAAGCTGCCTACTAGACACCGATTTCTTTCTTAATAACTCACAATTAATGAAAAAGAAACTCATTCTGAATCCTAAACGTAAAACATCCAAATAAAAGACCAGCCGCGATATACCGTCGCAGCTGTCTTGCAGCCGCCATTACCAAGATACGATGTCGTAAAACAAACAATAAGATATCCAGTTTTGCATGACAGGTTATTTCACCCACATCAAACTTCTCGCGGAAGTACGTAGGATTGAAGGAATTTTCCACACAATTGCCTTTTTTCTTAATAATGCTACATTTCATGGTCTGTTTCTTCTGAGCAAGGGTTGGCGTGACGTTAGGTTCATTTATTCATAGTGATAAAGCACATGCGACGCCGACGGTTCATCATTGTCAGTCTATATCAACGTGGTATTAACGTACTACAACCTAAAGGTCTTCTCTTTCTTATGCTATTGTTACTTATTAGTCTTACACAATCGCATCCATTGACATCCCTGATTTTATCAGTCCCTATCGACCTACTTAGGTACTGCACGTAAAGACTTCCGGTCTTATTCATAATAGATGCTAATAGAAGACTTAAAACACTCATTAGTTAAAACGCTCGATAAGCTTATAAAACGTTCTATAAAATTCCGAATTCATAAACCTTCTACAACTCTATAAGCCTTCTATAACTAAAGCATTACTAATATCAGTTTTAGGATCAAAATGTTGCCATTATAATGAAATCGATGGATTTTATAGACAAACTGACAGAATCGTCCACAGATAAAACGAGTTTAGTGGTGGAGACATAGACAATGTTACAGAATAAAAAAATATACACACACTGTGAAGTTTTGAAGCGGGGAAATTAAAAATTACATTACTAAAACGTAGTGGTTTTCGTTCGTTCTCTCATTAATTTCTTGTATTTTATAAGAAAAATTGCTATAGAAATAAATTATGAATAAATTCCGAAAGTAACAGGATCACTCCTACTTATATACACTTTCGTCGATGTGGATTACTTTCATGTCAACATGTTTTATTCTTTCACCATCAACACCAAACATTATATTGGTTTTTATACATAATATATACTCACTAAATTCACATACATTCAAACGTTTGGAATATTTTTAAAGCAAGAACTCTGGGTACCTCGATTTCACGTGTTTTCCGACAATCAAGAAGCTCAGAAGCTATTAAGAAGATGGAAGACTGAGCACCTGAATTAAGGACATAAAATAACAAAGATACTCCCAACGCTCAAACGCTGGACATTGGTGAAATTACGGTGACATTACCGAATGGAAAAAAAGTTGAAGTTGAATATGTCACAACGCCATTTTGACACTAATCAGCTGTTAAGAGTCGGCCATATTTGCCTTAAAACACCGCTAAAGTAGGGTTCTCGGCTCTATAACTTTATAGAAGGCTTACAGCACGTTTTAGCGCTAAAATGCTGTTAGGAATACCATTTTTCCTAAGATGTACTATAGCAAGTCTTTAGACATGCTATATCTTTTATGAATAAGACCGTTCCTGTTTTGTGCCGCTATTATCTATCTTTAGCCATAGTATGTCAAATGTCGACAGAAATGTCTTGAGCCATTAATTTCCATTTATTAGCATACCATGTTTAATTAGTAGCCAACTACCTATTTTGTTCACCTGCCGACTAGTCACGTGTCGCCAGAATTTCACTTGATTTCTAACACTTAGTTTTTTTAGGGGTTCCGTAGCCAAATGGCAAAATACGGGACCCTTATAGATTTGTCAGGTCTGTCTGTCTGTCAGTCCGTATGTCACAGCCACTTTTCTCCGAAACTATAAGAACTATACTATTGAAACTTAGTAAGGTATTCTGTGAACCGCATTAAGATTTTCATACAAAAAATAGAGAAAAAACAAACTTTGGGGGTGTCCCATACTTAAAACTGAAACTCAAAAATTGTTTTTCTCTCAAAACCATACGTATCTATGAATAGGTCTTCAAAAATGATATTGAAGTTTCTAACATTTTTTTTTTCTAAACTGTATAGTTTGCGCGAGAGACTCTTCCAAAGTGGTAAAATGTGTGTCCCTCCCCTGTAACTTCTAAAATAAAATAATTATAAAACTAAAAAAAATATATGATGTTCATTACCATGTAAACTATCAAC
The DNA here is from genome assembly GCA_017562165.1 of Ectropis grisescens. Classification (NCBI taxonomy): domain Eukaryota; kingdom Metazoa; phylum Arthropoda; class Insecta; order Lepidoptera; family Geometridae; genus Ectropis; species Ectropis grisescens. The sequence continues at coordinate 10,967,893 of CM029781.1, read as the reverse complement.
GAAAATTAGTTTGAATGAGATCTAGTAAGTTTTTTAGTAGAATTTTAATACGTCATAAATTCACTTTTGTTTAAAACACTGATTAAAGTAGCAACGAACTACAAGAACTTTTATATTATGATACTTGCTGCTGCGGAAGCCTTCATGGGCCAGCCCAACGCGCACTTGACTACTTTTATTTTTGTCTGAGTTTGAGTACGTCTGTGTTCTCTCAGGATTAGAAATCTCTCAAACTGATTAGGAACACGTGAAACGTCTCAATATTTTTGTCCGACTCTAATTCCATCCAAAGTTTTTCAAATATCTGCACCATATTACCTACACGGCTAAATTCACAGAGTAACTAAAACGATTTATCCAACCAAACATCATGAAAAGAGAATCAAGAGTAATTTGATCTCGCTTCACGCATGATTTAACATTAGCGTGAAATTTTAGCCCCCGCTCCATACAACTCTTGATGACGTGTCGAAAGCCTCCTTACATTCAGGCGTTGACGTACTGAGAATTACCAGAGGGGCTTTGAGAAACCACATCTATAGACAAAATTCTGAGTAAGCCATATTCATATAGTGTTGGTAGGTTTTCTTATTGAAAAGTTCTCTTTATAAGAGTTCTTACGCTCGCGAATCCCTAATAAGAAGCCAAAAACATGAACACATTTCGTGAAATCGATTGAAATGTTTCATATAAATATTTCAATCATCTTTACCTATATTAAACTAAAAACCCATTATATTTCACATTATTAACATCATAATCATCTATTCTCAATGCTGGGACCAAGCTGGGGCACGGGGCGTCTCTCGTAAGAAAATAGTCAAGGTCATATTCACCACGCGGGCGGGCCTAGTATGAGTTGACGGTTGACGGATGACACAGAAATCGTATCGTCGTGTTGGTAGGGACTACGTTTAAGATTTAACTATGTATTTTGTTTTTACTACCGTCTCTGTAGTAAAATATATTTTCCTTTGAAATTGACAAACACCGTTTTCTTAATAATTTCATTCATTCATTCATAATTTAAGAGCAACGCTCTTGTCGGTGGAGTTCCTTCCATGTACTTCTACACTCCGCCTCCTCCTTGACTTCCTGATACGACACTACATTTATCTTCTCCTTCACTTGGTTCATGTAACATATCCTAGGTCTACCTCTCTTCCTCCTCCCTTAATAATTTCTCGTCCCTTAATAATCCCTTAATAATTTACTCGTACTAAATTCTATCTCAAAATATTTACTTGCTGCTTACTCTTTTACACGTTGTTTTACACATACATATTTATGTTATAGAGCACAGGCCCGTAAACAAAATCTATGGTTCATATGATACAGCAGGAGACCTATGTAGGATGATAAAAGGGTATAAAATAATAATATTCAGCACTACGGCATTTGAAATCTGTGTCTAACTGAGTGGAAATTGAAGAGGGGGATTCCAACCTTCGCTCTTTCCTTTATGTCGCATGAATTTTGTACGGCATTGCGAAATAATAGATTAGAACAGGCATTGAAACTATAAAAAATTTAAATTTTGATTTTTTAATTATTAGTTTTGTCGGAAAAAAACATGATTTTCCAACGATGATCAGGGTAAATTTGGTCATTTGATTCTGTACGGCATTGATTTCATACAGTTTCAATACCTGTTCTAATCCATTATTCCGCAATGGCGGACAAAAATCATGCGACAAGAAGGAAAGAGCGAGTGTAGCAACCCCCTTCAATTTGATTTCAGTTGGACATCTTTCAAATGCCGGCACAGTGCTGAATCCTATTATTTTATACCCTTCTATCATCCTACATACATTTACATGACCCATACATTTTGTTCACGGGCCTGTGCTCACCCATGGTTCCAGTTTCGATTATTTTCTCGTGATGAAAGTAGCCGACGAACGATTTCAGACTATAATCTACCTGTCTTCAAAATTTTACTCCATCCATTAAGGCGTTCCGATGTGATTGAACAACAAACATCCAAAGTTCCGCATTTATAATATTCGTAGGATTAATATGTTAATAAGGGCAATATGCCCTTCAAAGCATCGCCTAGATACGTCCACGTATGCAGGAAGCTAAATTATAGACATTTGTGCTCTGAAGTGTTCCGTAAAATTGACCTCATTAGAATGTTTTGTTGACACTCTGGCACCGTATTCGCCGGAGAAGATATATGATGTTGTTGTTGCAGATATGTATTTATCTCCGCCTATCTCTAACATGTTATCAGTTCGCCCACTTCTATTTATATAAGGACTTTGTATGTCTATTACGCAACTGTTGCACTGAACCGATAAAGATACGTCATCGTAATTATATTCATTCATTTTGCATGTCCAAAGTAAATTTTGTACGGTGCATTTAATTTTTGTTTAGAATTTTAAAAGTAATATTTAATACGTTATTAATCTATTTTTGTAACGTATAATATACTTACAGAAGACTAAATTTGGATTTTTATATACATACTCCTAATTTAATTTAAGTAGGCCAGTTTATATCCAGTTTATATTTATACTAGCGACCCGCCCCGGCTTCGCACGGGTGCAATGTTGATACTAAATATAAGTACCTACTAATAAAATTTCGGTCCGGCGGCAAGATGTTTCGTTTTATGTAGTCACATAAGTCACAGTTTTTTGTGACGGATACTTTTTTGGCGCGACGGACGCACGTAATGTGTTGATTGATGGAACGAAACGTGCTTCACACCAAAGATGGCGACAGCGGTTTGTTTGTCAGTGCCATCAGAATTTAATGAAATTCTCCATAATCCGAATTTTGTAGACATATGTTGTCGACTCAAAATCAATATTTTTTTATGTTTTGTTATTCCTATAAGGTTTCGATCAAGTCTACCGTACCCCTTGAAGAAATTATTAATATAGATCCTTACTGCTGAGACTCGGACCTCCTCTCAGAAAAAGAGCGTGGAAGTCATAATCTACCACGCAGGCCAAGTGCGACTAGGTGGATAACGAATGTCCTCAAAAGATGTCTTTCTTGATACATACCGATGTTCCTGTTTTCTCACGATATTTACCTTGCCTTTAAAGCCAGTGGCAACGATAATCTCTCACAAAAATTGCACTTAGAAAAACCTGACGATTGAGAGTCGGATGTCATACCACTACGCCACCACAGCTAATTTGTAAATATTGTGTAATTACAAATGTTGTAATTATTAGATCATCATCATCATCATCATCAGCCCGTGTTCGTCCACTGCTGGACATAGGCCTCTCCTATAATACGCCACTCAGCCCGATCCTCGGTCTTACGCTTCCAACCGCCACCAGCTGTCTTTCGTATATCGTCACTCCATCTAGTCTCAGGGCGTCCTACACTACGTTTACCAATTCGCGGTCTCCACTCCAGAACCCGTCTACCCCAACGGTTATCGGGTCTCAGCGACAAATGTGACCGGCCCATTGCCACTTCAGTTTGCTAATACGCTGAGCTATTATTAGATAAATAAACTATATTAAACTCTAACACATATTTAAAACTTCCGACGTTCCGGTCGCGTTGGAAAGGCCGTGGTCAAGAGTGATGACATGATCATGGGTAACCAAAAAAAAAATGTAAGCACACGTTTTATAAAAAGGTAAACTGTACTACTAATACAGAAATATTTGATATTAGAAACGCCCCGCGGTTTTACCCGCGTAGTTCCCGCTCCCGTTCTGTAATTTCTCTAGAAACATTGCCCTTCAAACCGGAACACAGTAATGTTTGCATATATGCCAGTTATTATACTGCTTGGCGGTATAATAACTGGCAAAGGTGTGTTACTTGCCCAGGTGGACTCTGCCAAGAGTCCTACCACTACTTAGTCCTATCTATCTATATTTGTAGTTTAAATGTTTGTAAATTATTATTATTGTTTTTCAACAGATGTACCAATCCTCGTATACGTCCACGGTGGCTATTGGCAGGAGCTATCCAGAGAAACATCTCGGTATCCGGCGGAACCGCTTTACAAGTCGCGGGTCAAAACTATAGTGGTCGGTTACGACCTCTGTCCTGCTGTTTCCTTGGCGGAAATTGTCAATCAAATACAGAATGCAGCTAAATTTGTCTTTGAATACGCTGAGAAGATGGGGTCACGGTAAGTGGTCCTGATTTTAAAATTGGAACACGCTTCACCCTTTTAGGTTGCTGCCTATTCTATTCAATATTAAAAAACATACTTTACTATAAATTAGCAAATGAAATCAAATAAGGGAAATTAAAGTCTCGATTATCTGTATTGGAAAATAAAATTCTAATTTACAATGTCAAAATTAATTCAAACAATGTCTATGACCTTCTCTCCGGCTTCAGCTTGTCTAAGGTACCTATATGGTCAACTCTGAGATCACGAAAAGTAACGACTGCTCCGAACAAAAATGCATTTGAATGTAAAGTTAAATAATCATTTCGAGTTTCAGTGTATATCTTTTAGCATAGACATTTGTTCAAAATTATGAAGAAGAACTTATTGTTTTCGGTTTTTTGGTTCGTCATGTGTTGCTTAAATAAGCGACTAGAATTGTAGATTCAGATATAAGTTTCTTTAAATGTCACTGCTTAATATAAATAAAATATACCTAATTAGATTTATAAAATAACATATTATTTACATTTTGACTGTGTTAAATATTTAGATGGATAGGCCTCTATTAACAAAAGTAAACTAGAATGAAAACAATTCCAAACTACATACCTATCACTTACACCTAAGCACCTCTAAATTATCCACAGACTGATGAAAGCCTAGAGACAATTGATTTAATTCAGCCTCAGTCCATATCGGCAACATTTTACGATTTACGATCACAGTGAAACAAGCAACCTTTAGGTGTTTAGTTTTGAAGTGATGTAACCGATATCTTACAATTTCGTAAAGGTCTTCCACTATCTTTAACATTGAACTAATATTATCAGCAAAAGAAGCTCATTTGTTATGTAAATAAGTTAATAATAAAGACCTTCGCTCATTGGATCAATACGGCAACTAAAGGGCACACTACACATTACACACGCACTATTCTACAGCATAAATAAAGAGTTACCACCGTATTTCAAACATTTAACCAAAACTTGCGCGTGCCAAAAGCATGACAAATTTTGTAACAGGGTCGAATAGGTATTTTGTATTGATAGGACTTTTGCAGAGTCCGTTTAGGGAAAGTACCTCAATTTGAACCATAAATTCATAAGACCACTTGGTAACGTCATTTACAAAAAGGCAAAGAATCTGTGTGCATAACAAGATAAAATAACGATGACAAATTTAATAAAGCAGCTGTAAAGGAGCCTAGTCAATTAAATGCAGCTGTAAAAAGGTTTTGTCGAAGATAAAATAACAAACCTAAGTACCATACCTTCCCAGTTATTCTATCACATCGTCGCTTAACATTTAAGGCCAGATAGAAATCAAATTATTGTTGATAAAAGCAGTAATGTGCAGTATCCTAGTTTGAAGGGTAATTAGGACAATGTCTCGGTCAAAAATGTAGGTACCATTCTAATTAGTCAGTCAGGAAGATTATGGAAAAATATGGAACACGACAAAGATTATTATTAGACCATAAAACTTCCGGGGCTGCAACACCACGTCTTTCTAAAATTGTACAACAGAAAGTCATGCAGTCACTCGAAACTTCTAAGCTCTTTTTATAATATAACTGACGACCTAATTCGTTTTTCAGTCATCATGCATATATATATTTCTAGATAAATTACTGGGCTTGCAGATACATCATTTTATATCTCTCACAGTGACAAGCGCAGTGCCTTTGGGCCTTACATGTTCAAAAAGCTGTAGTACTGCTGTTATTGGCTTACCATCAGGCATCAGGCAAGATAGCAAGCGCGTGTAAACTTGTGATTGTTGAAATAAAGATAAATATTATAAATAGCCCTAAATTTGGTAACTCATGTAATTTCAGACCTATATATAATCCATTATTTTTATGTAAAATATGAAATTTAATTCAAGATATTTTATTGGCAAAAAACATGTCCTTTTAGCATAAAAAAATTGGTTGCCTGTAAAGTCGGTATACGGGCGAAAGTTTTACGTGACAACGACTTTGAGTGGTAAAATAATTTTACGGAAGGGACGCGGGCAAACCATGCCCGAGTGGAAGGGACGCGTGCCTCTCACTCGCTCTCGTTGTGAGCGCATATCGTGAGCGGAGCGTAACGCAGTTTCTTGAAGTGTCACTCGGCAAACCAATTTATAAGACGTTGTCACGTCAAAACGTAGGTATCCAATTCCTAGCAATACTAATCAAGCTAAGACCGGTTTGGTAATGGCTTGTAATGAAGTAGAATATAAACTTACCTATACTTATAACCCACAACTTTGTTGGCGTAGAATTGAGTAAATTGTCTGAGCGCTTAGTCGCCGCTACTACGTCCAAATTGGTGGATAACGCAACCTCTCAGAATTTTTCGTTTTTAGTATACGCTGCACCGGTTTCTTCGCGGCGTTTTATTTAACCTTTCCAGCCAGTGATGGCAAACTTTTACATTTGCACATACAAAAAGTTTTCAGAAGTTCTCTCCACTATAACCACACTTATACTCCATGTCATCTAATCTGGGCTAATATTTAATATATTTTTATGTTTCATTCCAGGGGAATATACTTCGCTGGACATTCGGCTGGCGCTCACTTGATCGCCAAAATGCTTGCAAACGCAGACTTCCTCGAAAATCTTCCTGGCTCCCACCGTCTTCAAGGCGCCTTTTTAGTATCTGGAGTCTATGACCTTCGACAACTCATCCATACCACAATCAACGATGCCATCCAGCTGCCCAGAGAATGGACTGTCCCCTCTTTCTCCTCTATTCGATTGCTACACACATCTCCAATCGAGAGCAATACGAGTGTACATCTTAGCAGGACAAAACGACAGCCCCACGTTCAAAAATCAATCCAGAGAATTCTACGAGCTCCTACATAACACGTGCCTCATGCAAAACATGTATTTGGAGATCAAGGACAAGATGGATCATTTTAATATCGTTGAATGCTTGGCAAACGATGACAACTACTTGAAGAATTTACTCGTTCATGATATTCGAAAGCATTTGTGATTTATAAGACTCGGTTGAAGCAGTACCTAAATTAAGATGAAGTTATATAAAGAAATATAAATACAACCACAAAGACAAAAAAAATTTTGAAGAGCAAATACTGCTATTACAGACAATTCATGTATTATATACCTGTAATAAGTCGTGAGGGTCGCGTTCTGTTCATATATTGAACAACTTTTACTAGTAAACCCTTAAAACAGGAAAAAATAACTACAACTAACAATTTTCGCCATCACCAGTATATTCTCGTTCACTGCTATATATAGAGAACTCTCCCACAATATGATATTCAGCCCGATCCTAGATATTAAGAATAGCAGTAAAGGTAAAGAAAATAAAATAACGATTATACAACTGTAACTAATTGATGAATACCCCAGGTTATCGTCTTTAAAAAATCAAAGTTGTTCCCTAAGAATTTCGTTTGGCACTTATTTGGTACAGTTGATTAATTTTGTGACTTCTGGGTCGATTCTTTTGTAAAGTCATTCTTAACCGATGAGGTTATCAGGATATCAGGCCTCAGCTAGCTTAGAAACGAGCCTGATAAAGGCATGATCAAATATTGGGTTGTGCAATAGTGCTGGGTTGTTGCTCGGTCTTTCTGAAAGATATAACTCAGATAACAGTTTGACTGGCTTCGTGACGTGGTCAGTAGTGAATCTGCTCAGCTAATTGTAGGTCGGGGATTCAATTCCCTCCCAGGACAAATATTTGTGTGATGAATACAGATGTTTGGGTGTCCCTATGAATTATAAGTACCCAGGTATGCATTATATCAGCTTTTTGGCTCTCACACCTTAGTTTTGGGCTGGATGTTGTCGATTAGAAATGTCGATTAATATCTATTTTTTTTTTTGTATTCAATGCATACAATTATGAACCGAATTTATTTTTCGTGTGCGTTACGATTACTAATCACCTAATTTTTATACTGAAAACTTAAACTTAGATGAGGATAGCTGACTCTTTTACTTGTGCGTTTTCTTCACCAATTTTTTCTTTATAAATATCGTTAATGCTAAATATTGTTTTCTTTACAAAACATATAGTAGGCTCATTAATTTTAATTATTACCATACCATGATACCAACATCTTACGATCTTACATCAAACGAGTCTTGAGAATTGCATCACAGCGCCAAACTAGTACCTACTTGACCACCAGCTCAAACTAGATGCTTATGTATATTAATCATTGCTTAGATTATTTCTAGTCTAATATAATTAATAGAGTTACCACAGGTATAATTAACAAAGTTTTTATTCATTATACACGTGGTTTTGTGTAGTGTAAGGTCCAAATAGGCTTGTACAAAACTCCTTGCTAAAATATGATTACTGGCTGAAAATTTGAATAAAATGTGGAATTCGTTTGGGAGACAGACCTGGAATGTCAGCGAAAAAAATAAAGATTGAATGATATTACATTATCTTTGATTGAATAAAAAAGATGGATATTGTTAATTAATTATAGATATCTGGTAAATTAGTTTAATAAGTAAACTAACTTTGATATAATTCATAGAATAACTACAAAGCACCCTAGTAAGATTTTCTGGAAATATGAATGGTGTATACTTACACGTTTTTTGCTATCTGGTCGCCTTGTCACTCAATCTAACTGCTTACCTCAATTTGCAAATAAATTTAATCAAGTCTTCTGTGAGCCAAAACGCTATTAAATTTAGTCCAGATTTTGTGACGAAAACAGAACAAGAAAATAATACATAAATATTATAGGAAACGGTGGCTGACGCTTTTCAGACAAATGCTCTATGATAAATAAAAGCGACATCGTTTCATGGTTGATGTTCCAAAGACACGAACGAAAAGATTTGACTCTACTTTTGTGATATGAACGTCTAGGCTGTGGAATACGTCGCCAGAGTAGATTTTCCCCGATGGTTACAATCTTTGTTTCTTCAAATCGAGAGTGAATTGGTTTCTTCTAGGTAAACACGCTCCATCATAGACCGCATCGTCGCTTAACATCAGGCATGATAGCGGTCAAGTGTAAACCTATAAAAGTTAAAATAAAATAAAAATGTAGAGGTATACCCATTCTAGGGTCAAACTTCAAAATTTAATCAAGAAATGAGTATTTTAACTGTGGATACTTTAAATTTCCTAAATCTAGAGATTTTCTGTTACATTTAATTTGATAGGTTGTTGTGAGATTTTTTTGCCGAATAGCAACAGTTAAATTAAAATAAGAAACCTATGATATCCTTAGATCACGATTATACTAACAAACGCAAAAACTCAATATGTGTTCACTGGAGTTGGAGTTCAACTCAATATGTATTTTAGTATGTTTTAGACGTATTTGGTTAAGGTTAAGTTGCCCTATGTCTTACTATACGTCCAAGTAACTGAAGTACTTCTAATTTTGTTTCAAACTGATCACAATTTAAGATTGAAAAGAAAAAACAACGCAAATAGACTTTTAAGTTTGTATGGTTTAATGTTCAAAAGAACAGAACAGTTTAAATTTTGTAGTAATAAATTGTGTCTCAAAATATTTCAATTTCTACAAGAATATCACATTTAATGGATACATTATTACATTATACAAATAATATTTTTATTATGATTAAGATACCTACTTAAGTTAAAACTTCGTCTAGTTTAAACTTGAAAACTCAAGTTATCTATAGCAATTAGTATGTAAATTGTATGTACATATTTAGATAACAACCAATGAATTTGTTTTACACAAAGAATATTATTTTATTATTAAATTTTAATACAACTAACGATTGTAATTTGTTTTCAAATGAGTATTGAAAGAATAAAATGAAATTGTAACTTTCGTCTTGTATTTTATTACCAGAAGTATTTATATATGCATGCCATCTTATTTATATATCTGTGTGAGGATCGCAATACAGTTCTAGGTAATGGTTTGGAATCATCATGTTTCAATAGTTGCGTGACTGTACCCAGCTGTTATCACCATAAATAAAAAACTATGCTCTCGATATATAGGGTTATGGTAATCTGTCTGCATACGTTTAAGGGCATGTTCTGTATGTGCAAACAAACAACTTTTGTTCCACAACTTTTGTTAAAACTCAATACAAATCCAAATAAAGTATTATCTGTTGTCCTCTCTAGTATTGCAATCTGATAGCGGACAACCAATTTGGCTTTCGTAGAGGGAAAAGTACTGAGGACGCGGTGCTCGAACTTACAAACTCACTGGTCAGTAATCTGGAATCTAGAGATAAGACTATATGTATACTTCTAGATCTTTCTAAGGCATTCGATACTGTATCTATCTCCATCCTGCTAAAAAAGCTAGAGGGCATGGGGTTCCGCAGCTTGAGTTACAGCATTTTCGCAGATTACCTAAGGAATAGAACACAGACAGTAAAAATCGACAACTTCCATAGCTCTCAGCAAAAAATAACATGTGGCGTGCTGCAAGGTAGTGTGCTGGGGCCTACTTTCTTCACTTGCTATGTGAATAATATTTGCATGCTAAAAATTCCAAATTGTAAAATTTTAATGTATGCCGATGATACAGCTCTGGTGGTTCATGGGAGTACCTGGGAGGTAGCACAGGACTATGCTGAAAAAGCCCTCAGGACGGTGATGTCATGTTTGTCGGAAAACATACTTACCTTGAATATAGATAAGACTTTGTACATCGCCTTCTCACCTAGTTCAAGTGTGCGGCCGCCGGTCGGTCGGCTCTGTTAGGATTACGGCTCACACATGTGGTCAAGGGTACGACGACTGTACATGCCGGGAACTCTCACGTACCTTACATGGCAAATACTTGGGAGTGACGATAGACGATACCCTGAGCTGGAGCGTTCACTTGCACAATCTGATCTCCCGTACTAGGAAGCTCTTGTTTGTCTTTAAAAGGCTGAGAACGGCAGCATCACCGGAACTCCTAAAAACGGTGTATTATGCTCTTGCACAATCAGTATTGTCCTACTGTATTACGGCGTGGGGAGGCACCTATACTACAAATATGCTCTCTCTGGAAAAAGCGCAAAGAGCAGTCCTTAAGGTGATGACTGGTAAGCCGCGTAGATATCCTACAACACAGCTGTATAAAGACTGCGTTGTTCTCACGATCAGACAGCTATACATGAAACAAGTGCTACTCCGAAAACACGCAACACTCCCATATTATCCGTCCAGCAAGCGCAGGTACTACTCTGTGTGCCCTATAACTCGGACACGAACACCCCTTACCAACAGGCATTTTGATGCGGTTAGTGCTCGTTTATATAACAAAGTGAACAGATTGTTAAACATTTACAATCTGAATCCAATAAACTGCAAAGTTACGATAGATAATTGGCTGCTGAGTTTAACCTACAAAGTTACTGAAAAATTACTCACTATCACCTCATAACATGAACTCATACGCCAATAAACAGATGTCATCTTCATCGCGCACACACACACACACACCCTCACACATACATATGGACACACACTGAATCAATCACAAACGCAATGGGTGCTTACAAACTTACAATAATAAAATAAAACAATTACTCCTATTTAATCCTAATTTAGTTTTTGGTTGTGGCCCAACATTGGTTCTGGGTTTAATTATAATTTGATTTAGTTTTTGATTATAGTAGATTTTAAACTGATTTTAATTTTGTTTTTGGCGCTGATTTTGAAATTGTGATTTTTTTTACTTTTATGTTGATTTTGACTTTGGTTCTTGTCTTGATTTCTGATTCTAATGTTGTTTTTGGACTTTTGCTTTTGAGGTAATTTTTTATTTAAGTGCAAATTTTTTTCTAATATATTAATGCTAATCCTTGATCACAATTTTGTTTTTGCTTTTTACTTTTAATTTAGATTTTAATTTTAATGTTGATTTTACTATGACTTTTGAATTCTGTATGTTTATTTTAAATGTTGACATTGGTTTTAATTATAATTTTGAACTCCCATTACTAACTTATTAATTTATTTCTTAGCTGATTGGCATGATTTATTTAATTTCCTATAAAGTTAAATTTCTTATGTATGTTTTTTCTATAATGTATGTACATAAATTGATGTAAAAACGAATAGGACTAATACCCAAAACACAGGTGTGCGACACACCTAGTTTGGGATATTAGAAATGTAATTGTAGAATGTACCTATTTTATTGAAATGAACAATTTGTATTTGTATTTGTATTTGTAAAATTGTTTAGTGTTTCGTGTTTATTCACTTTGATGCCTGAGCTTCATTCACAGTCATCGAAAAATCTGTATGTGGTGCGCCAAGATAAGTTTTCACTTCAAAAACATAGATTTACATTTTTTTATAATTTCCCTACGTGGGATATATTCAGTCCAGTCCAACCTCACAGGTACGTAGGTACTACTCTCCTTAAAAATTCGGCTGAAACTTAAGTCGTACTGGATACTGGACCAACCAGGACCAAACATACCACACGTAAGTTGCCCGTGAATTAATTAAAAAATATGTAACAACCACTATTCGTTTTCATCATCATCATCATCATCAGCCGCAAGACGTCCACTGCTGAACATAGGCCTCCCTCTAGATTTCCACAACGATCGGTCCTGCGCAACCTGCAACCAGCGGTTTCCAGCTATCTTTGTGAGGTCATCTGTCCATCTAGTGGGATGCCGTCCACCATTGCGTCTTCCGGTTCGTGGTAGCCACTCGAGAACCTTTCTTCCCCATCGGTTGTCAGTTCTGCGAGCGATGTGGCCTGCCCATACTTAACTATAAAAATTCGTTTTCATACTTAACTATAAAATGTGTATATTATATGTAAAAATGTGTTGCAATTTTGTATGAAATCTGTTGTTTTTTTTCTATAAGTTTTATGACAACGTGGTACGCGGTAGTGTTTTCACATATATTAATAGCGCATGCAAAAACAATATTTAGGTGTTATCAACACTTTATTATTTATTTATAGGTTCTATTTGTGTAGCTTAAAACTTTGGTAGATCAAGATTAGGAAGGAAACGAACCCACGCATCTGTAGGTACCTACTTACTATTATAAAGCTGAAGAAGTTGTTTGTTTGAACGCGCTAATCTCAGGAACTACTGGACAGATTTCAAAAATTATTTCACCCTTGGATATATAATTACCTACATGTTCCCTGAGTGCTATAGTCTATTATGTCATGTACTACGGCCGAAGCTGCTAATCTATACGAGTATGTTATAGTAAGTACAACGCACACATTATTATTTCTATTACCATTTCAGAATCTAATGAGAAGCTTATTTAAATGACCTATAAGTTCGTGTAAGTTGTCAGAACCTGACGTCGCCGTCGTTACCAAAGAGACAAAGCTTCACATTGTTGTAATGCCTTTCGTAAGAGGCTCGACACTTCACCCACATTTGCTCAGTCGCGATGCATTCCGGCAGCTCTGCGTGCCTCTGCGAACGTGGTTTATGGTCTCTCTAAGTAGATTGTTGTCTAACGTCTTACGTCAATATAAACCGTATCTCAACTAAAATAATCTGAGACGATATTGATTCGCTTATCTTTTGTTTTCTTACTTTTATCAGTAATACGCAATCATCAGACTGCGACGCACCACGCAGCGTAGTGCGTGAATGCGTGCTCCGTCGTTGTATGTAAGTATCTCCGTTTGTATAGAAACACACACGTGAATGGACAAAACGCAATAACGCGCGTGAGTGCGTGAAAAACACACATGATGAGGCAGATCCGCACTCCAGCAAGTACGCACGTAGATGCAGCGAGATGCAACATGCAGTGTGTGTCAGTGTGTGTATCGCCTCAGTATGGGTTGTTGTAGTAAAACCTTCTTTCTGGATGAACGGGTTTTAGTCGGTAGAAGCACCTACTTGCAGTGGTGCAGAACATAACATACCACCACCGAGCAGCCACACGGAGGACGATGCTATTTATTATTATTCAAATCACTTCATTATGTTGGAACAAACACACAATGTAAAATTACTTTAACACTTCTAATATACTTTACAACACACACAAACTTTCGGCTTTATAATACTAGTGTAATAACTGAAACTAGTTAGATGAAATGGTCTACTAATAAAAAATCTGTAGTACTTACATCGATATAATTAAAGAAACGAAGATGAGGTATGCTATAATCTAAAGACAACATAACGTGGCGAAAATTTGTTTGAAAATTTTGAAAATTGAATTGTCAGCGAACGTACACAACTCCTTGTTGCGACTGAGACTAAATCAGGAGACTTCACCTGATTTTGCATCGCCATAATAGAAGCGCGTTTGCCGCTTCTGCCGTTTTTAAGAGTTCGATAAGTACTTAAGTTGTAATTTATAGGTTGCAATGAAATAACGGAATAAATTATTATTACATTGATTTAAAATATCAAATTAATAAAGCGTTTCTAACAACAAAACTGAAATTAAAACTGAAGTAGCAGCACTCAGCGGTTTTACCAGCGTAGTTCCCGTTCCGTTATTTCCCCGCGATAAAATTAGTTATGTGTCATTTTAGACTGTACTCCGTGTTCCAAATGGGCGTTTTCAAAAGGCAATAATACCTGTCAAAGACAATTCCCAATTTCGCCGTAGGTGGCGCTACTGTTTTATTTTGTTAGAGAAATTCACAATAACCAACAGTGCCACAGTTGGCAATATTTAGAACTATCTTTGACAAGTATTTTTGCGTCTGGAAAACGCCTCATTTCAATTTGATCCTTTTAGACGGTCCGATTTGATTGAGCAACAAAAATCCAAACATTAAAACATCCAACTTTGACGTATATAATATTAGTAGGATTAATATAAAAAGTACATTATGGTAAAAGTGTGTAAGATGATAACCGCTAAGGCGCCATTGAGACCCGACCCTTTAGTTGCAGATCATAAGAGAGCTGAGGACGGTAATCATCACACAGATACGCACGTATATCTATACTTAATATTATAAAGCTGAAGAGTTTGTTTGTTTGAACGCTAGGATCTCGGGAAGTACTGGTCCGAATTGAAAGATTATTTTTCTATTGGATAGTCCATTTATCGAGGAAGGCTATAGAACATAACGCTACTATTAATAGAAGCGGAGCATGAATCAAGAATGTAACAAAATCGGGAAAAAATATTCCTTTTTGAGAGTTTTCGTACCTTTCGTGCTTTGACATGACACATGACAGCATGTGTCAAAGATTGCGTCATTGAATTTCAGTAGTCTGTGCATTGAATATAAACCTTTGCTAATTTTTTTGTTTCTAAACCTGAGTTGGTACGACCAATTTCTGACAGGTGGCATAGCAGGTAGCTGAAGAGGTGTTTTGTTTGAAAGCGATATTGTCAGGAATTACTGAGCCGATTTCAGTAATTCTTTCACCGTTGTATATGTCCGGGATCCTGATGAGTGCTATATAATGTACCACGGGCGAAGCCGGGGCGGACATCTAGTCATAGAATATAATAGTATTCATTAGACATGTAAATTCTCAAAGTTCCTATTCAACCAAAAAAATAAAATAAGAACTCTAAAACTCACTTGTGAATAATAGCAAAGAAAAAGTCACAGTTTACTTCCAGGTATCACTATATGCTAAATTAGAGCTACTTTATGAGCAAGCATGTTGAAAATATTATTTCGTTCATAGAACCTCTAAATTACTTTTTAGCAGATCTCTTACTGTCGTTACATCTTGATTTACGTCGCCTTAATTGCAGAGGTTCCAAAAGTACCAATTCCTGTAATTTATGCTCGGCGGCCGCTGTTTTACGCCAAAATTAATGCTTTAGAGCCGTTTGTTTCCTTTGTTCTCAATTTTAATTGAAGTAATTTCAAACAGGTTAGCCTAGAGCAAAGTTCAATATTTTAGTTCGTCGTTTATCATGTTTTGATTGAACGAAATTCGATAGGTCGAGGTCCTATACCTATAATTTCAGTTTTACGTAATGTAAGCTTTGTAAATTATGATGACCTTAAGATGAAATGGTATTTTACCGAGGGTCACAAATTATGGGCATCGTAACATTTTCGTCATACGCGCTGGGAATCAAACTGGCTGGTAAATTTTTGTTTTATATTTTGTAGCAGAAACCATTGAGACATCGAGATGAATCAACTTAAATCCCAGGGTGACAAGCGCTGTGCACTGGTAGACAACTTTTTTAAACAACTGCGTGGCACCATGCTGTTTAATAAATAACCATCTTCCTAACCATCAGGCCTACCTTTTGCTCTTCGCGTCGCTCGTTAATTAAAAATGTTTATGTATTAAGCTCTTACTACAAAGCTGCTGTCACTACAGAATAAGTAACTCCATTATTATATATTCTCCATTCATACCGGAACACAAAGTTTCCTATATCCGGAACGATAACAATGTAGGTACCTAACCCGCGAGGTAGAGTTAGCTATTCTATCCATCGATATAAAACAATGGATGTGCCCTCCCAAACATCAGGCGCACGAAATTTTGTCATCGTTGGGAAGAGTAAGACTCTTTATGTTCTAGTCGGTTGCAGGAAGCGATGAACACCGGAAGTTTTTACCTATCATCACTATTCGTTGTCAACAACCAAAATAAGTAGAACCACATCATAATTCGCCGCTAGTGATCTAGGGGTCAAGAATATTGGTGTGTGTAAACCACTTGCGATACACACAGAGACGCAGTTTATTACCAATTTCAAGGTGCTCAGGGCACATCTGCTGGTTTGTATCGATCATTCTATCTACTAAGTAGATATCACACCGTCGGCCAATTACTGCTTCTGAAAATGTCATGCGGTCCACATTGCGCAGACAAAGCATTCTTGGCACAACAAAGACAGGGGATTTTGCGCAGCCACTTTTCACCCAAAAAAACATGTTTTCATAGAGATATTAGGGATAATCTTCGCGGATGAATGAATAGATTAAAATTACATTATGTTTTGTGATGGACGCGTTATTGTTTGGGAACAACGCTGAATATTGCATGACATTTATTAGAGGCCTGTTTATATGCTCCGCCGATTAGCATTTTATGGCCCCCATCAGAAGGTCTAATTTTGAAATGAGCTCAAAAATGATTACGTTGTTTACATAGTTTGAATTGAAAATAACTTTAGACGATAGGCAAATAGTAAGGTTTTTATTGCCACACAAACAAAATTGAAATAGTACAGTAAGACACATTAATGTATTGTGTGTATGTGTAAGTAGTGCACATTGTTGTGTAATATGTCGCAGCCCACCAGCTTAGTCAGCCGTTCAACCAACAGCCTAGCCTCTTTACTAAACTGAGTCGTTTAACTAGCGACCTGAATGATATTCAGCCGTATCGTTTGTTACAGCGTTTAATAAACTAGCTGGCTAATGCTAAGGTAATTTGTAGTATGGGATGAACATGTAACAGAAATAAATAAGACGAAACTTCATAATGTCAAAGGACATAAGAAATTCTTCATTGAATACTTCAAAATGTACCTGGGTAGGTTAGGTAATTTTTTTTTTAAATCTTATACCTTTAAACGATCAATTCTTGTAGGTATATATATATATATATATATATATATATATATATATATATATATACATCCTCCAAACAATTAGCCGTCCTCTGAAGAAAAAAGTGCATTTAAACTGGCGTCCACCTGCTTTTGGCGTCCGCATACTGGACGCCACTTTTATAGCCATTGCCATTTACGTCCTATCGGTCCTGACTAGCCGTAGGACAAATATCGATAGAAGCCAAAAACTCTAAAATGGATTGAATAATATATTAAAAGTTCGCGACGAAATCTCAGCGCAGGTGAGGCGCTGCTGTCGCGCGTATATTCACAGCCGTATAACTCGGAGATTTCCTGACTATGGATCCGCGTATTTGGCGTCCGCAACTGCGACGTTGCCAGCTCGCAACAATAGATCACATAATATTTATCACGGACTGAAATCAAAAATAATATTCGCCGTAGGTGGCGTTGTACGCGTTGCGTATTATTAGAAGTCCGACTTTATTTAAAGTTTCAAAAATAAATGATGTGTTATTGGAATGTATTAGATGTAGATAGAAGATGAATTATCGAGGACATCGGAGAAGAAAAATAATATCATATACGGACGCTCAATAGCTACATATGGACGTCCAATTGCCATTTTTAGGTTTGCACTTGACCACCATCTCGCCTGATGTTAAGTGACGATGCAATCTACAATGGAGCGTGCTTACCTAGAAGAAAACGATTCACTCTCGATTTGAAGACACCAATATTGTAACTATAAGGAAAACCCACTGAGGCAACGCATTCCACAACCTAGACGTTCTTGTCACAAACTTGGAGTCAAATCTCTTCGTTGGTGTTTTCGGAACATCAACTATGGAACGATGTCGCTTTTTTGAGATACGAGAAGTCTGATAGAAAAAGGACAAGATGGTATTAGATCATGTAGATCAATTGCACACTCTCCGAAGTATGACCGGTATAAAACCCATAAGCTAGCAATTTTGCGGCGATGATCAAGACTTTGGAGTCTGTTACGCACAAAAGAGTCATTGCCTATGAGCCTTTCGGCACGTCTCTCAATCGATTCCAAAGTCTCCAGCTGATGCTTAGCCGATCCATCCCAAAGGTGCGAACAGTACTCCATACAGGAGCGTATCTGTGCTTTATTTAACGTGAGCAACTATTCAGAATTGAATCTGTATGTCTATCTGAATGGTATCTTCGCACCTTTGAGAGAATACCTAGTTTTGGTGGCTAATTTAGCCTTAGACTCAATATACGTGCTAAAATTGAGTGTCGTAGATAAAGAGAAGAAATATACGGACGCTCAATAGCTATATACGGACGTCCAATTGCTATATACGGACGCTCAATAGCTATATACGGACGTTCAATTACTATATACGGACGCTCAACAGCTATATATGGACGTTCAATTACTATATACGGACGCTCAATAGCTATATACGGACGTCGAATTACTATATACGGACGCTCAATAGCTATATACGGACGTCCAATTGCTATAAACGGACGCTCAATAGCTGTATACGGACGTCCAATTACTATATATGGATGTCCAATTCAAATCCAGTGAGATATTTTCCCACCGGGGACGTCAAGAGAAGTTGTTTAAAATATTTCTTCATACTGCCAGCAATTCCCATTTGTCCCTCGTCATCTCTCATCACCATCAGCCGCAAGACGTCCACTGCTGAACATAGGCCTCCCCCTAGATTTCCACAACGAACGGTCTTGCGCAACCTGCAACCAGTGGTTTCCAGCGACCTTTGTGAGGTCATCTGTTCATATAGTGGGAGTCCGTCCAACACTGGGTCTTCCGGTTCGTGGTCGCCACTCGAGAAACTTACTTACCCATCGGTTGTCAGTTTTGCGAGCGATGTAGCCAGCCCATTGCCACTTCAGCTTTCTTATTCTGAGCTATGTCGGCCACTTTCGTTCTTTGCGAACATCCTCATTACGGATTCTGTCGCGTAGTACTCTAAACATATCTCTCTCAAAGCTCGCTGTGTAACTTTGAGTTTCGTGTTGATGCCCACAGTTAAGGACCACGTCTCAGTTCCATAAGCCACCACGGGCAACAAGCACTACTTAAATACTTTTGTCTTTAGGAATTGGGGTATTTTGGACTCAAAGATGGGCCGAAGTTTCCCGAACGCTGCCCATCCGAGTTGGATCCTTTGCTGGACCTCTTTGTTGTTGAAGTTGGATCTATCTATTTAGATCTTTTGACCTAGGTAAACGTATTCGCCTATAACTTCGAGTGTTGTATTGCCAACAATAACCGGTACAGGTGTGAACAGTTTCGGAGATATAACATCTCCTTGCCTCACGCTTTTCTGTAGCTGGATATGTTTTGTGCACTGATCCTGTAATCGGACAGACATTGTGGCTTTGCTGTTATACACTTTAACGCTGGAAAAACTGAAGCACTGCCCAGGTTTCGATGAAATCGAAGGCTTTCTCATAGCCCATATACGCTATACATCATCATCTGCAGCCTGCCTTTTACCACTTCAACTTGCTAATTTTAAAAGCTATGACGATGACCTTCGTTCTTCTGCGGATTTCCTCGTTGCGGGTTTTGTCACGCAGTGAAACTCCAAGCATAGCTCTCTCCATTGCCCGTTGCGCAACTTTGAGTTTGCATATCATGCCAATATGCAATAGTTGGCGACCACGTCTCAGTACCATATATCATCACTGGTAACACACACTGATGTAAGCTTTCGCCCTGAGAGTTTGTGATATTTCTGACGAGAAGATGTGATGCCAAACACTGCCCATCCGAGTTGGATTCGTCGGCTGACCTCCTTGTCAAAGTTTGTTCTGCCTAACTGGATCATCTGACCTAGATAAGCGTAATGGTCGCCACTTTCGATACTGCCGTTTCAAACATGGACCGGTATGGGTGCAACATGGGCATTTGATATGATTTTGTGTCTTACCCATGTTCATTTTTAGCCCTACCTGTTGAGAGACAGTATTGAGGTCTCTGAGCACTGAGCCAAAGTCATAATGACTATATTGTCGGCAAATCGAAGGTGAGTGATGTATTTGCCATTAATATTGATAACATATCTATTCTAGTTTAAAAGCTTAAAAATATCCTCCAATGCAGAGGTGAACAGTTTCGGAGAGATAACGTCTCCTTGTCTCCCCTTTTTGCATTTGGATCGGATTTGTGCATTGGTCCTGAAGACGGATAGACATGGTGGCTTTGTTGTATATACACTTCAACACTTCGATATACCTACGCTATACATAGTATCCGATTATACTCGTCGGTTTTCTGTATAATCTGCCGAAGTGTATGGATATGGTCTGTGGTACTCGTACTATAGTATTTTATAAGTAAGTAAATTTTATAAGTATTATATCAGCTATCTGGCCGCCATAGTACAAGCTTTGCTTAGTTTGGGGTCAGATGGTGTTGTGGGTCTACCAATATTTTCGGAAACCGGCTTGTTTGGGTGACTGGAAGTCGTCAACCTGCGAGCGAGACGATTCGTGATTACTTATAAACGTGGCTCAGAAGTGAGATGGGTTCTTCAACAAAGTGATTTCACCTTTTTTGTAGAAAAGCACCACCACACTTCAGCTCCACGCTTCTGGCGTATTACCGTCAAGTATGACGGAGTAGAACAGCTTCTGAAGGACTTTAAGTAACCGTTTTCCACCCGCTCTCAGAAACTCAGCACCCGTTTGTTTCTACTGGGGATAAATGTGTGGAGACAAATGGGAATAATCCAATATGGCGCAACACGATTGGCAGCAGTATTTCTATCATACAGTAGCTCGTTCCCAAACATAACTGCTTCACATAGTGCCGTATTTTTATAACTAAAGTGACCAGGCTATTGAACATCCGTATATAACTATTAGGCGTCCGTATATAGATATTGGACGTCCGTATATCATATTGGACGTCCGTATATTACATTGGACGTCTATATATAATATTGGTTCAGTCCATGGCAGGATACAATCCCGATTTTATCTTATCTACATTTGTGTTGATCCACAAATAAGGTTATTACGTACCTACTTGTCTTAAATTAATAAAAAATATGATTTAACAAACAACATGTACATCTACATTTATGCTTGTTATTCTAGATACTACCTGCGATTATTGGTGTAAAAATCTCATAAATAGGAGCTTAATTTTTTTTATCTTATTAAGTAATTGTTTACTAAACTTTGTCAAAATCCATTGTTACTACCTAGTAACAATGGAATGGAATGAACACTTACGTGGAAGTGTGACATACATTTATCACACAATTCATTAATCTGTGATCATTCACAACAAGACGCTTTATAACAATTTCAATACCTTAATATTGTGAGAATAAATTTGTAGATAGATAATAATAAAGAATATAAAAATATCGGGCATCCGTATCACTATAGATCTTACGAAATTGAAGTAAAAGAAAGAGAAAGTAAATCTAAACTAGCTGGCAACGTCGCACTCACAAATGCCGTTCATCCAATGCAGACGCTAAATAGTCGATGCCATTGGTAAATCAAGATCAATATATCCAGGACGTTTATAATTAATGACCATGGTTCGGGGTTGAAAAATGTTGCGGCACGAACGTAAGAGGAATATCGCGAAAAATTAAATTATCAGAAAACGATGTATCCCACGGAGCTGGCAATCGAAAAACTAAGCAATATTCATTAAGAGATGTTAAAATAAGCAAGAGGAACTGGAGGACGTCGTAACGATGCCCGACGTGCATGACGCCAAAAAGATTGTAGGATGTAAATATATATATATATATATATATATATATATATATATATATATAATCTGAATCTCTGAAACGGCTCGAATGATTTTCATGAAATTATGTATACAGGGGGTTTCGGGGACGATAAATCGATCTAGCTAGGTTTTATTTTTTTTAAACATCATTTAAGCGCGTTTTTAGACAATGAAAAACTCCTACAATGTCATTAGAATACGATAACTTATTTCGCCACTGTTCTTAGAGTCTAAATGGCTCAGACGGAATATGCTCGCCCTCGGAGTCAACAGGCCCCGGTTCGAATCCTAATGGGACATACACTCCTGATGGGGGATACACTCGGGACTTTTCTTTTTGTTCTTTTTTTTTCTGAGAAAATCTTATAGGTACTTAGAGTCTTTTATAATCGCATTTAATTCGTATCTAAGTAGGTCTAAGTAAGTCATCACTTCGTAATTCGTACCTGCCTAAATATCATTTTTAAAAAACGAGCAAAGCTCGGTCAACCAGGTACTACATACATATTTAAGAAAATTACATCAATTTTTTTATTCGTCGTCGTCATTTTGAAAGTTTGGGCATTAGGAGGCAGAAAGTGGAACTAAATTGAAACGAACAGGCTAGATAAGTAATAAAATGTCAACGATCCAAGTTTGCCAAGCTGTTTGATCATAAAGCTGAAATCATTCAGGTTGCTAGTTAAACGGCGCCGTTTCATAGTGGATGTTAGGCTGTTGATTGAGCAGCTGATTATGTTAATCAAGAAGCTTGCGTGACTGAAGTAAGCGTATGATTGTTACAAAAGCTACTCGTAGGTTGCTGCAAAAACATGGATACTAACAGGTAACATTAATTAAACTTGATGATATTTGTACTATTTTAAAGTTTGCGATGCTAACGACTGATATTAATAAGTTATAAACATTAGTTTATAATGCACTAGATGTCCGCCCCGGCGTTGCCCGTGGTACATTATATAGAACTCATCAGGATCCCGTACATATACAACGGTGAAAGAGTGACTGAAATCGGTTCAGTCATTCCTGAGAATATCGCTTTCAAACAAAACACCTCTTCAGCTACCTGCTACGCCACCTGTGGGAAATTACCAGTCGGTCGTACCAACACAGAGATTGGCAAAGGTTTTATATTCAAGAGGTATGTAATATGTGATATTCAATGACGCAATCTTAGACACATGCTGTCATGTGTCATGTCAAAGCACGAAACGTACGAAAACTCTCAAAAAGGAATATCGATTTTGATACATTCTTGATTCATGCTCCGCTTCTATTAAAAGTAGCGTTATTTTCTATAGTTTATAGCCTTCCTCGATAAATGGACTACCCAATAGAAAAATAATCTTTCAATTCGGACCAGCACTTCCCGAGATCCTAGCGTTCAAACAAACTCTTCAGCTTTATAATATTAGTATAGATTAAAATCCGTGCTCAATATCAATAAGCAGAACCTAAAAAAGGGTCTCAGAACAAATACTGCCTTTATTTTGTACCTTTTATTGTTGTTTAATTATTAGCCAAGTGTTTTCTAGTTCAGAGTGAGTGGGTAATTTCTAATACTGCATGTTGCATCTTCGATCATATCTACTTTTACTGACAGGCAAATTAGTTATCAGCCAAACGTATTATTTTTAATATTTCATACAAAAAAACGTGAACGGTCGAATTGAGAAACCTCAATCTTTTTGAAGTCGGTTAAAATTAGATTAAGTTTACTATTTAAGCTAAATACATAAAAATTAAGAAACAATGGAATTCTACGTTAAATTATTAAGTGTTGCAGAGTCAATAAAAACCACAATAATTTATTATTTATATCACGTCATGTACTGTTAGGACTTTTTGCAGATCCCGCTGAGGGAGTACCACGCCTATGCCAGTTATTCAACCGTCAAGCTGTACTGTGTTCCGATTTGAAAGGCAAGGTTCCCTTTGAAATTACTGTCATAAAGATAAAATATCTTATACCTTCCCGACCTCTGGTTGACGAGAACAGTGCTTTGTGGGGTGATTATTTGTACTCTTCAGGTTCCAATAGCTGCGTGGCACTGCTGTTGATGCTCGTCTGTGCTGTTAAAAATATGTTACAAAATATAAATAAACAGGAAACCATCAATATCGTTAGAACCACCAAAAATTTCGAAAAAAAATCGAAATCTATGGTTAATACTTAAAATTAACATATGTAGATGAATAACGTCGAGATCGGCAATCTTCAAACAAACGCCTCATTTTAAGTGAGACAAAGCGCAGATTGATGTCGGCGTTAAGTATTAAGCACTGAAGTTCGCCAAACAAAATTTTAATGTTGTAGAGTATGTACTCGTACAGTAAGCTCCTAGCGCGCGCTTGACCTTGACAACGGATGGAAGCCTCACTTTTCTTGCGCGGACCCGGCACCTAGGCGTTATTAGTCTATGATAATGAACTAATAAATGATCAAATTTTAAAGTAGTGTCATAGAAATTAAACAAATATTATATCATATGTATACATCATTTATTAAATTATAATTCGTTAAGAATATACTTAGTACAGAAAATTCGATTGGTCTCTACATGCAAGCCACCATGGAACTATCTACTTGCGCCGTCTGCGCTAGGCAAAAGTTCTTTATCGGTCCATCTGACCACAACTATTTTCCGTCTTTTTAGGGTTCCATCGCTAAATGGCAAAATACGGGACCCTTATAG
The DNA here is from genome assembly GCA_017562165.1 of Ectropis grisescens. NCBI lineage: Eukaryota > Metazoa > Arthropoda > Insecta > Lepidoptera > Geometridae > Ectropis > Ectropis grisescens. The sequence goes on along the minus strand of CM029781.1, from coordinate 10,942,861 downwards.
ATTCGTCATGTCTGTCTGTCTGTCCGTATGTCACAGGCACTTTTCTCCGAAACTATAAGAGCTATAATACTATGAAAAACAATGATATTGTTTTTCAATACTCAATTACTTTGCTTCCATTATCATTGGATGGTTAAAAATACCTACCTAATCAATTTTGTATAATTAGGTAATGTAGATAATATAAGAGTAAAATTAGTTTTTCCTTGAATAGGCAGCTTAGAGTGATGAATTATAAAGTTTATAAATTATAAGAAGATAAGCCTTCAAAAATGATGTTGAGGTATCTAACACATTTTTTTCCTAAACTGAATAGTTTGTGCGAGAGACTCTTCCAAAGTGGTAAAATGTGTGTGAAGAAGATAGACTAAAATAAAAAAGTGTATGATGTACCTTACCATGTAAACTTCATTTCTCCTTCTCTACGGTTGACTAGAAGAGATTGTTCTTAGCGCACATTACAGTTAATCTATCATCAAGCAATAATGTCACGAAGTGTCACACCTGATGGAGTGACGACATACGTAAGGACGCAGACAGTAGTTGGAGAAGAAAACCAGAAAATAGGGCTGAGTGGCGTATCATGGGACAGTCCTACGTCCAGCAGTTGACTAGGGTAGATTGATGATGATCTTGATGATATTATTATATAATTAAATGAGTTTTAATTCGAAAAAATATTATAATAATCGACAAATTTTATCAATTGCAATCTCTTTCTGCATGTTAGTTTCCGTAGCAATTATTTAGAGAGGTTTTGATTTTATTTATTGTACACACAAAACAAAAACACTTGTACATGAGAAGAAAAACAACAGAAACTAGAGTTACAACCCAGTGGATTTATCACTAAAACGATCTTTTTCAGGCAACATTAGGACAAGAAGATGTAAATAAAGATATAAATTCTAGTAGTGGGATACTCTTTGGTAGTCCGCCTGGGAGAGTACCACATCTTTACCAGTTAATCTACCTCCAATAATAAATGTACAAACAGCACTGCGACCAGTTTGAAGGGTAATGTTTCTAGAAAAAATACTTAGCATAGAGGAAAATCACTTTACATCTCTGCGTAACGAGCGCAGTGCAGTACTAGATAAAGATTTGGGAAATCATAATGTATCAATACATTTCTGTATCTAATATCTAATATATAAAATTCTCGTGTCACAGTTTTCGTTGCCATACTCCTCCGAAACGGCTTGACCGATTTTGATGAATTTTTTTGTGCTTATCCGGTATCTATGAGAATCGGCCAACATCTATTTTTCATCTCCCTAAATGTTAGGAGTAGTCCACCCCTAAATTTATTTTTTTATTTTTTAGACAAAATTTTTAATTTCAATTTTTTTGTGATACAACATACAAAAATACATACAATCCTCAATTTTCACCCTTCTACGATCAACCCTTATTTTTTAATAGCCGTTTTAGTAATTTAATCATTTTTCCTCTCCGGTCGAAAACTGATCAATCGTTATTGTGACAGGTGTCACTTCTGACCCAGTAAACAGCACGATAATTTGGGGATCAAAAGTAGCCTATAGCATATATATATATATAGTTTGAACACGCTAATCTCGGGAACTACTGGACCGATTTAAAAAAATCGTTCACCGTTCTTTCATATGTTCGTAATCCTTGAACGCTGTAAGTTATATATATGTACCACGGGCGAAGCCGGGGCGGGCCGCTAGTCTTATCTATAAAATTTTCGTGTCGCGGTGTTTGTGGTTAAACTCCTCCGATACGGCTTGACCGATTCTCATGAAATTTTGTGAGCATATTGAGTAGGTCTGAGAATCGGCCAACATCTATTTTTCACACCACTAAGTGATAAGGGTTGTTCACAATATTTTTTGTTTTTATTTTTTATTATGTGGCATTAAAAATACATACAACCCTAAATTTTTACCCTTTTATCACCAACCCCTGTTTTTTAATCTATAAATATATAAATCAATGCCACTTTTGTTGTAAGTGAACTCCTAACGGCTCGACCGATTTGAATGATTTTTTTTTGTATACGCTTGGGTAGGGCCCTGGAAGGTTTATATTCACAAATCAGCCCGGCAGATGGCACTGCACTTGATATTTTGGTTACTATCCGAGCGAAGCCGAGCCGGGCCGCTAGTTATATTGTAAATAAAGGCCTTCCTCGCAGTTTTAAAGGTACTAGCTATATCTACAAAATTATATTGTTCCACCGATTTTAAATATAATGATAAATATCAATGTACGGATGTTTTGATGGTTGTTGCTCAATGATGTTCTAACGTCTGAATGGACCTGACTGAAATTTGAAAGATTAGGCTATTAGCATTAGAAATTTGAAATATTAGCTAGTTGGTCGGTTTTGCTTTTGTCGTTACTGAATAAGCCATAAAAAATGTCTGGATACATATGCAAGATAATGCTTTCAATCGTTGTGCAGTTGATGGCTAACAGCAAAGTTTTTCTTTGCTGTTAGCCATCGATGCTGCATTGTATTTGGTACTATTTACGAACATGATGCCGACTGGGAGGAATTTTGATTATAAAAAATATTGTCAGCATAAAGTATGTCTATATATTTATTTTAGGCACAAAATAATAATATTATATTTTATTACTAAATTCGATAAAATAAAATATACCACCAGAAACATAAAATAATAACGCAATATAACCACAACAACTACACTTAAGTTCACAAAAGTTATTTTATGAGCGGAAATATCAAATACTGCTTATTTGAAGCGAAAAGTTGTTCGTAGCTACGAACTTAATACTACACATAGCTACGAACTTGCTACGGTGCTACGTGCAAAGTTTAAGGCGGGCGCCGCCTAACCTGACGGCAGATCGCTACGCGCCATCGCTCAGCCACAACGTGAGCGGAAAATGTGAGCCTAACCGGGATGGCACTTCGAATAAACTTCGATAAACAAAAAACAACTAAATAAAACTCAAACATTTAACGTGAGGCTGGAAAGCAATATATATTTAATCTAAACTAGTATTATAAAGTTTACCGGTAATTTTAGAAAGTAAAGTTTACTTCGGTTAGTTTTTCGACGTGTTATTTGACGTACTTAAATATCGAATCGTTTGGCGCATACAAGCTACCAAAGGTAAGTTGAAAAGTTTTAATTTTTTTGTGTAGTGTATAGTAACTGAAATTGCCGTGAAGAATTAGAAATAAAGATATCCATAGGTAACTACGACTGCCGAAAATGACATGGATAAAATTTTTTTTTTTTAAATTGAAAATTAAAAATGTGTGTTGTGGCAATAACGAAAGATAAACAAAACACAAGAAACGGTACATGTGACATGAAATAAATACTAAAAACGAACGAACGATTCAGTATTCGTTTGTTGTTTGAAAACAATACTATATAAATAACGATATATCAATGAGTAACATAATATAATGGCTATCACAAATATTGATTACAATATTAAAATCACTTTTAAACTTTTCTCAAATGAACTCTACCCAATACAAAATTTAGGAAAAGTACAAATAATATGTTTTTTTGTAATTTTGTTTTTTTTATTTTGTTTTTGTTTCAGGTTTAACTTCTAAAATCAACATATTTTTTCTATTACACAGTTATAAACTAATTACACAATAACGCGCCTGTCAATTTTTTATATTTTGTGTTGTAGGTACGTTGACTTTGCTAAAATTAGTATTGCTTGATAAATGAAACAAAACAAAGACTAAACGTTTATCCCTTATTGAATATTTAGTTTTGATTTAATTGTCCATCATAACCTTACAATCATTTTTCAAATATGCACTCAAATCTTATCGACTGGGGTTAAAGCTGTGTGGGTTTTGCGCAATGTCAAATAGGAATACAAATTCTTGAAATTTTTGACGTCAAACGTACTCGTACTTAAAGAAAGTGGATTGAACTTTATAAAATAATGGTTCCCGGTAGCGGTTAGAGTACAACGCTGCCTACTAGCCGGAGCAATGATATTCCTTAGAGTTATGTCACAGGGAAGTTTTATGTTTTAAACCCTTGGTAATAACAGATAGCAAAAATATATTATTGCACGTGGACATAAACCGCAAAGATTCACAAGTACACCACGATATGTGGCACAAAGATCTATAATTACCCATGACCAGCAGATACCCCAATAAAATCTGACACTCGATAATATAGCATCGCAGCCAAGTATCGGATTCAAATTATTATTTTATATTTATCCTGTAGTTGAGATAAATAGACTAGTTGAGCCTATAGCTGAAATATTGAAAAATAAAATTCTAATTGAATCACGCAGAATCGGAGGGAATAGGACATTTGATTCTGCGTGTTTCTTTGACCACATTGTCACTCATCAACAGACAAACTAGTGGTTAAACGACGTTTGAGCTTGTAGACAAACGTTGAAAAGCTTGTAGAAAACTTTGTACTTTGGACAACTACTGAGCTACCTGAATCATTAACTATCGATTATTCGCAATAACGTTGTAAAATAGAAGTGACGAACGAGTCGGACTCGCCCATGAAAGCTTCCGTAGCAGCAAGTAACATAATATAAAAGTTCTTGTAGTTCGTTGTTACTTTAATGACTGTTTTAACAATAGTTAATTTATGACGTATATAAAGCTACTTACTAAATCTCATTCAAACTCATTTTCGTTGAAAGTTTACATGGAAATGTACATCATACAATTTTTTTTGTTTTGTCATTGTCTTATTTTTGAAGTTACAGGGGGGTAAAAACATATTTTACCACTTTACAGTTACAAACTATACAGTTTAGAAAAAAATATGTTAGAAACCTCAATATCATTTTTGAAGACCTATCCATAGATAACACGTATAAAACACGTATGGTTTGACGGTTTTTTTTTTTTTGATTTGCAGTTCTATGTATGGGACCCTCCAAATATATTGTTTTTTTCTATTTTTGTATTTCACATCTACTTACCAAGTTTCAATAGTATATATAGTTCTTATAGTTTCGGAGATGTTGGTTGTGACATACGGACGGACAGACAGACAGACATGGCGAATTTATAATCCCGTCCCGTATTTTGTCATTTGGCTACGGAACCCTAAAAAAAGCTACCCTGTAAGTAGAGCACCGTATCTGCTAGCAAAAAAGTCTGGTTAGGGTACGGTTAATTAGATCGAAAAGCCGTTGAAAGAACTAATCGAAGGCTAAATATAACGTATGCAGTATTAATCATGAGGAATGGTGGGTTGACCGGCGGACCTTGGTGGTTGATCCATTTCACACTCAAAAGCATGTCAAGGTGACGCTTAAACAGAACACAATCCATGCCAAGTGTAATTTGTTAGATTAACTTCGAAAAAAATCGACTCTCATACCAAGCATGTTTCAAATTTTATTCGATTCGTCACTCGTAAATTTGCTTCCAAGTATAAATAAATAATAATAATTAACATTGGTGGACAATTCACACACAACACCATCTGACCCGAAACTAAGTAAAGTTACTATGTAAGCCAAATAGCCGATAAAATACTTATATAGTTTTTAAATACATACTTATTATATATAGAACACACCCAGATACAGTACAAATATTTGAATTCATCACACAAATATTTTCAATACACATATCGAATTAACAAATCGCTGAGTTGAGTTATAGTTATAACTTTTTTACACAAATAGCTAATGTAGAGTAGCTTGACGAGTAAAATAAGGATATTAGTTTAGTTTTAGAGGACTAATAAGAAACAGATACGAGTATCTCATGTGAATATTTATGTATCTATTATTTTAGACGGTATATCTCTTTAAAGTAATCTTCATTAAATCCTACAGCGGTTTCTAAAGTAGTTGTAAATATGTGTATGCCTAAATAAAATAGTATTATATACTCACTTAACCATTTCAAGGAGTTAGGCTGGCTCGGTAGAGTACTAGTAGAGGAAAATGTACATCTAGAGGTACAAAACGCTGTACGCAGCTTAGGACTTATCGCCACCATAAATAACGAGTTAAAATAAGACAAAGTTTTTCGAAATGGAGATGTCTTTAAAGGGTAATTTCGATACAATAATGACACTCAATCATTCATATCCTAGAATAAATAAATGGACAACAAATATATAATATTTACTAGTTGTTGCCTACGACATCGCCTGCATGCCAAATTTTAGTCTGATTTGCTTAGTAATTTTTTCGTGAGACAACAATAAAACTCTCAGTGTCACATTTACATATAATTGTAAAATGAACTCAGTAAGTACAATGGCTGTTGCTTTTCATTACTATAATTTACATCATTACGTTTACATTGTATGAAATTTCATAAACATTATAGATTTTATTTGAAAAACTTAAACAAATAAAGTTAAATAAGATACAAGATAATAATAAAAACTATACATATATATTAAAAACATTTATATATGATTAAATAATCCCGCGATCGTCAACTCCTCGACCAAATGTTCCCATCAGGCTTGCCGCATTTCCGCGCTGTATAGCCAGAGAAACGTTTTGGCACAAGTATTGCCCAGATCGAGGGTCTCGGCCACTCTCCCGCAGGCGTCGGCTCAACTCTGCGACAAAGATTTTGGCCTCCGTGCCCCACGGAGAAAATGAAATGAAGTATGTTTATTTGGTTCAGAAAAAAACACTACTTAATAAAACAAGGTTTCTTCAAAAGTTTTTTTTTCTGTAATAAGGATCATAGTAATACCGCTAACTAAAAACGGTGAAGGAAAACATCGTGAGGAAACCGCCATGTACCTAGAATCTATCGAAGTCATGTGTCATCCACCAACCCTCACTGGGCCAGCTTGGTTGATTATGGCCTTGACTCGATCCTTGCAAGAGAAGGCCCCGAGTCCCAACAGTGGGAACATTTAGTGGACTATTTATGCATGTTGTGCAAGATGACGGCCCACTGGAAAGCTGTTATTGATATTTGTATGTTTTCTCATAGTATAAATTGACAAGACGAGCAGGACATGTGATAAGCAGCATGCCTGCCCATAACGACACAGTGACACGCAGCAATTATAACATGAAGGGTCAAAATCATTGCACTGCGTACTGCGCTATTTTCCGGTTATATAGTGTATTACCTCTTAGCCCGATATTTTTTCTGGAAACATTGCCGTTCAAACGGGAACATAGTCATGTTCGCACACTACTGATTGGCTGCAGAATAACTGGCAAAAGTGTGGTACTTCCCCAGGTGGACTCTGCAAAAGCTCTACCACTACAAATACATTTATTATATTTCTACGTATTTCATTACGGTACTCGCAACTGTTCGTGCACACATTCTCGGTACATTTAATGATAATGTGTTTTAGCAATCTGTCAATATATTCGAAAGTGTAAGTTAAGTTTTAATTTACGATCTGAGCCCAACTAACGGCGACAGCTGACATAAATTATTAACGCACGATGCAATCCCAACTCACTACATAAGTCATTGTATTTAATATTTAAATTGCGAAAGTTTCTAAGTACGATACTTAATTATATTGTGAGATTCAATTTCGGTAAAATAATAAATTGAAAAACAAAATTCAATACAAAATTTGTATTGGTACGCTTCTAAAAAATAAACTGATAAGACGACGTTCAGACATTATTATCCATTTCATAATAATTAAAACATTAACAATATCAACTCTGCTTTTATTCACCTTCACATACTCCACGACTGGTACATGTACATACATTTTCATGTTCTAATTTCTTATTTTGTAATATCCAATTGATATTTCACCGTACAAGAACAAAATTTCAAATTTTGTTTTACACCCGACTACCTCGGATTTGTAGTCTGTACAACATTCTACTAGTCAAGCTCTTTCATTGGATACCAATATCGAGAAAGTTGTCAAAAAAGAAATGTATTTCGCTGTTTTGTGGTAGCGGTCATCTTGGATTTGAAATTTGTCATATTGTACGGTATTCTAGTAGTCAAGTCCTTTCATTTGATACCCATATTGAGATAGTAGTGAGAAAAAATTATGTAATTCGCCATTTTGATTAGAAAATTACGGCAGCCATCTTAGATTAAAAAATTACGGTATTTTAACTATTACAAAATAAAACTGTGACAGAAAAAATACTTTTAGGTAAACACGCTTCATCATAGGTCGCATCGCCACTTAACATCAGCAGGTCTACTACGAAGTCCGATAAACGATATATCGGCCGAAGTTATGGACGTTTTATACGACGAAACACAATCGGTCGGTTGATCTGATCGGGTGTTTCGTTCATCCCGACCGACACTGATTTGACAGTTTTTGTGTCATCAACCGACCGATTGTGTTTCGTGGTATGAAACGTCCATAACTTCGGCCGAAATACCTTTCGTTTATCGGACTTCGTAGTAGACCTGCAGGTGTGAGAGCGGTGAGGTGCAAACCTATTAGAAATGAATACCTAATACCCCGTTTTAGGTAAATAATCGTTCACCGAAAAAAAAAACATCGACTTCAATTTAAAATTAAATGCCTAAGATGTCTCGACTGATTTCACAATTTTTGTGGAAAAGAAAACGAAATGAGAACCTCCTTATTTTTGAAGTATGTTAAAAAATACTGAAGGGGTTGACTAGTAGATTGTTGTACAAATAACAAATACGAGGTAGACAAGTTAAACAAAAATTTAATTTTGTTCTTGTTATTTAACTCTCCTACGAACTTGTTCGAAACAACCAGGTTTGGATTAAAGTATTAGGTCAAAAGAATACAAATCTGTTCCAATTCCCGTAAATGGTATAATATTTAAAATTCTCTGAGATCTAGTTGAATAATAGATACTTCAAATTACGTAACTCCGAACTTCCTGCTTGACCTCATTATGTTGCAAGAAACAAGTTTTAATGTATGCATTAAATTTTGGTTTAATTTCGAAGTCGTGATCACACTGGCAATCCGATTGTAATTTTTAATACAATGGTATGGTAACACAATATTTTCTTTGAGCGCTACTATATTTGACTTTAAGTACAAACAGCCCACTTTATGGTCCCATTGTTGGGAATTGGAGCTTTTTCTCACAAACTGAGAGTCAAATCCATAATCGAATGCGCTGGGAATGTGTGGGTCGCGAATGGTACACGTTCATAAAATGTCTTATTAATATTTGTAACGCTGCCGAAATGTCGAATTAGTAACAATTTAGATTTCATTTATTTTATCAGTAATTTACCCAAAACTTCATTCAAAAGGCAATTCCCTATATTCTACACGTACATGTTCGAAAATAAAAAAGTTTGAAGACTATAAATCTGAGTTACAAATTCAATCATCCCAATCTATTTGATTCGTATGACGTAGAACACAAACGTTGAAACTTTTACATCACACTAATAGAATAACCTTGAAAGTTCGTGGATTCGTTAGTGTGGATGTTTCGCTACACGTAGATTTGTAACGGCTGAATGGATTTCAATGAAATTAAACAAGTACTAAGTACGTTAACGTTACTATTATTACGGATTACTTTTAAACCCGTTAAAGTTATTGCTTGTAACCCACTAGTTACATTGCAGCTAGTTTACAATATATACAATATAAAATTGCTAATTTGCCAAGTGAGACGGTAGATGGCAAATATATATAACTATATGTTAAGGCAATAACTATCGCATTTCCTACGTTTAATTAAGGCCGTACCCCGAGCAAATGACCTTGAGTGTTTCTTACCTCGTCGCACACCGCAAGAAAGAGCAAGAGAAAAACTGTAAGACTTGTCGCTGTTTTACGCTCAAATTTTAGAAATCTCTACAAAATAAAATTTTAGTCTTTAAAAAAAAAAAATTTCTACCAAAATGTTTGTAATGGACTTGCCTATCCGTTGGTGTAAGTACAAAATCCAAATGATAGCGGTTTTTTTAGTAGATGCATAATAATTACAATTATTTCTATGTTTAACCGACTTCAAAAAAGGAGGAGGTTCTCTATTCGGCTGTATGTTTTTAGGGTTTTGTTGTGAGGAGATTATTTAAACAATAAATTCTTTAACAAAAAAAAGCTACCATTTTGAATTAGTAATAAGTAAGTAGTAATTTACTGTATTTTTACCAGTTGTTATTTGTTTTGGTTAATGAGTAGATAGCTCTGAAAACTGGACAAAAAACTTGTTTTGCTGGGGGACGCACTTTAAGTGCTATGCAAACCAAAACCAACAAATTCTAAAGTCAAATTTATGGATGCAAATTTTCAACGTTTTTGACGTCAGATAACTCTCAAAGTTGAAAATAGAATACTAGTAAGGTCTTAAAAAACAGCGGTTAACCATCACAGAACTACCTTATAATATTTCCAAGGTTAGAAATAGTGAATATATTTGTACAAGAATTTACTTGTTCACAGTTTGCATTAGCTTAGAAGTCTTTCGCTAAGTAATGAAGAACTCATGCGACCTTGAATGATACACAGATGTTGTGTCGACGTTTGTTTACCATGCTTATCTTGATTATGACAAAATTAGAAGTCGAGATAAGCTCAGAAGCGAAACGGATTAGCAGATATATTCTCAAAGCTTTATTTCGAGTTTCAAATATGCTAATAAGTACTCATTGAAAATCTTATGGAAAATAATCTGCAAGATTTGCTGTGAATCAAGAGCACCCGATAATGTCTTTTCTTGTTTTTTTTTTGCACAACTAATTGGAAGGAAAGCGATTGGAAGGCTCCAAACAGAACACAGTAAGATTTGAATGGTTCTATAATATGAAGTAACATAAAATTTTTTGTACTAATTTAAGTAGGCATGACGGTGTTAGACCTAATGATAACTTACCATAACAACTAAACGCATAACTGTTTTTGCATATTTTTTACTAACATAACCATTATAGAACATAAAGATAACTTAGCATAATGTTTAAAGGCACACATTGAGAAGAGCAGATGGTACACCTAAGAAATATAGTATATAGTGCACTTTTTGACTCCGGGTGGGCTCCCGTCAGAAGCTTTGCGGTCAGTTCTCAGTGTCGCTTGTCCGTACTCGGCCTGTGCTTCACTATGGAGGTCGTCGACTCGCTTCGCTCGACTCTTCCCCCTCGCTACGCTTGGCCTCGTATGGCTGACACATGGCTCGCTCAACTCAGAACCTTTTTTTTTACATTTATAGGTTTAGACTTGACCGCCATCTTGCCTGATGGTAAACGACGATGCGGTCTACGATGGAGCGTGTTTACCTAGAAGACACCGATTCACTCTCGATTTGAAGACACCAAGATTATAACTAACGGGAAAAACCCACTCAGGCAACTCGTTCCACAGTCTAGACGTTCTTATCACAAAAGTAGAATCAAACCTTCGTAAAAGTAGAATCAAACAAAAGTAGTTCGTGTCTTTGGAATATCAACCATGAAACGATGCCGCTTCTTCGAGCTACGAGAAGTCCGATAGAAAAAGGGCAAGGTGGTATTAGATCATGCAGATCAGTGGCACACTCTCCGAAGTGAAAACCGATAAGCAAGCAATTTTTCGGCGATGTTTAAGACTTGGCAGTCTTTTTCGCACAAGAGTGTTATTCGCACTCTCGACCGATTCCAGAGCCTGAAGCTGATACTTAGCCGATCCATCCCAAAGGTGCGAACAGTACTCCATTGAGCTTCTGGCTCCCGCATTTTTAATACACTCTAGGGGTAGTAGCGACAAGACTAGTTGGAGTAGGGGCATGCGCGGTCCGAAGGGGGGGTGGGTCACAGGGGACATGACCCCCTCCCAAAATCGTATACGTTAAACTAAAAATCTAAGAAAATTAAAAATATCTAGTGGTACATAGACTACTTTTTAACGCGGGAAAACAAATGGAACGGGAACTACGCGGGTACAGTCGTGGGGCGCTACTAGTGAAGTATTTTTACTCGACTTAATGTATTTCTACTGGTGACAAAAATCTGAGGCTGCGTACTGGCGACCCCCCCCCCCCCCCCTCCCAAACTTCAAGGCTGGGACCGCGCCTGAGTAGGGGTGCTCCGAGTCGGATCTTGGTCCTATGTAACCTGTATCTATATTATGCAAAACAACAAATAAATAACAAATACCTAAAGACTATTATGTGTCTCATCAATAATAGTAGAATTGAATAAAGTAGGTACAAAAGATTGTTATGCTTAAAACACATTACGCCAAAAAAAACTATTAGGTATGCAAGAGTTACATTCTGACACTATATAAATATTTTAGTATGAAAACCAACGTGGTTATTACACATTTTAAATAAATACATGGGTAACTAAACCAGTGCTAAACGAACTGTGAACGCGCGCGCGCAATCTTCTTAAAAAGATCACCGGACGCGATCGAAACTTGAGGCGGACTGGATTGGCTATATCAAACGTGAGCTACCCGTGTATTTATTTAAAAATACACTATATATTATGTTACATTCATTATGACAAAGTAAAGTAAGAAAAAAAATATGATGGCACCCGATTTGAAGTGCTTGGCGGTAGAATATCCGACAACGTCGTTACGAAATGCAGAGTCCTTCTCGGGACCACTTGTCTCCCGAGAAGGACCCTGCAAAGTGACCTACCACTGCAAAATTTGTTACAAAAGCAGTATTACTCGTAATAACAGCGTTTACCTAAACCTCTCCCTTTCACCTTGTAAATGAGATATACTGGCATCCTCGGAAATTCCAAGCCCAGCAATTAGTACCAACTAATGACCGCTTCATGTTGATCCCTTTCATTCATTACTTGACATTCTTTTCATAGCCATAAAAAAGATCGTTAGGTTTTTGTGAAGACGCGTCAATTATTATCTGCTTGAACGCAGTTCGGTCTAAATTACGAAAAATTTAATTGAAAATTCGAATAATAGAACATATTTTGACATGGGTCTTTATTTTCAGATAATTCTAAATTTAGCTGTCCAGGATTACCACGTATTTTGCAAGTAATTAAAAAATACGTTAAGAAGTTCGTAATGAGATTCACACACTTATGTTACACAAAGGAGTAAAAGATAATAATGTTGTTTTGACTTTGACAAAGCCTTAAATTTCTACAGCTGCATTTAATTGACGAGGCCCCTTTACAGTTGCTTTATTCATATATTACATTCTTGTCTTAGTATGTACACAGATTATTTTCCTTTTTAGGGTTCCGTAGCCAAATGGCAAAATGCGGGACCATACTATTGAAATTGATGATTTAAAGCTATTGGAATTTTTCATGGTGTATGCATGGTATCAACAAAGCATTTACTAACAACACTTGGTAACAAATTACGTTGTACTTTGGAGCCGCTCGAATTTTTCAATGAAAACATTATATTCAACAAGCTCCCAAATTTTCCACAAACGTGTCTTTAGATTTCGTCCTACCTGAATCGAAAATGCTTTTCTATAGCGATGATATAAAACATTTAAGTAAGATCAATGCAATGTAAAAGTTAATATCGTTAAATTTTAACTTTATCATTTTAAACTTTAATCTGAGAATAATTTATGTGATAGACTACTTGACAAACCGTGACAAACGTCACGGCTTCGCCCGTGGTATATAATATACAGCTTATATCACGTAAATATCGGTGAAATAACTTTTCTAATCGGTCCAATAGCGCGTGATGTGATCAGCGCGTTCAAACATAAACCTGCCCATCTTTATAATATAAGTATAAACTATAGATGAAAGGAAGTAAAAGTTTTTCAACTTTTTTGTTTGTTTTGTTGGTGCAACTGATTTTCTAAATATTATAATGAAATATTTTAAATTTAAAAAAATAGAATGAAATAGAAACGTAATATTGAGTCTGGGAATATAATTTGTCTCAGAATATTGAAGCACTTTTGTTTCAGCTGCAAAAATACAAACAGGCAAGAAACTACACTTTTTGGGTTTTAAATTTGGAACAGCCAGCTATAAGTACAAAGATTCAAACTTTGTCCATTTTACCCATCTCTATAGCAAAACGCAAGGTAACTCAACAATAAGGTAGCCATTTTTAGGGTTCCGTAGCCAAATGGCTAAATACCTGGGACCCTTCTAGATTCGTCATGTCTGTCTGTCTGTACGTCCGTATGCCACAGCCACTTTTCTCCGAAACTATAAGAGCTATACTATTGAAGCTTGGTAAGTTGATGTATTTAGTGACCCGCGTTATTTTCATACAAAAAATAGAAAAAAAAACAATAAATTTTGGGGGTGTCCCATACTTAGATACTATGGATAGGTCTTCAAGAATGATATTGAGGTTTCTAACACTTGTTTTCTAAACTGAATAGTTTGCGGGAGAGACTATTCCAAAGTGGTAAAATGTGTCCCCCCCCCCTGTAACTTCTAAAATAAGAGAATGACAAAACTAAAAAAAAATTTATGATGTACATTACCATGTAAACTATCAACGAAATTGGTTTGAATGAGATCTAGTAAGTAGTTTTATTTAAATTCACTAATGTTAAAACACTAATTAAAGTAACAACGAAGTACAAGAACTTTTTTATTATGTTACTTGCTGCTACGGAAGCCTTCATGGGCGAGTCCGACTCGCACTTGACCACCTCTCACTTCTTATTATTGTAACACAATAAGAGTTATCTATCTATCTAACTTTCTGTATTTTACAAAATAACAAAAGTCTATTTATTCTAACGGCATTCATAACCAATAAAGAACCAATGTCTCTATAACCAATGGTTGGAGAATCAGCGTTTGACATTATAGTCAGATATACCTATAATAATACTTTCTGGCACGCCAATGTTAAAGTGTATATAATTATCTAAATAATTTGTGGAATTTATAGTGTGCCCACTGCGCACATCGCCTAAATTTGGCTAATAAATCAGAAAAATTGAAAAATGAATCAAATTTAAAAATTTGATTTAATACAATTATAGCACAAAATTTTAAATTAGTAGAGTAAAAAGTGCTACAAAATGTTAATTCTATGCATATGTAATGTTAATATTAATGTAATATAAATGTTAATTCTATGTATATACCTACCCTTCCCTAGCATTTAAATAAAGATAATAAAGTAGGTATAAGTAGGTAAATGAAGAGAAAATCTGAAATATACATGTAATATTTATTCATTTCACTCAGTAGCCGAGAGACGAAGCATAGCTTCGCGAAAACTTTTCGTTCTAAATTGATCTTCTAGGGCATTGGTAAGCAATTAAAGGCGATTAAGCCGATCTCATCGGCCATCATAGCTGAAGCGACAATTAAAAGCCGCTTACAGGTGATTACATCAAGTCGATTGACATTTTCAGCATAACTATTTTTAGAGATAACGTGTTTACAGTTTTGTTGTAGTAGTGTAACAACTAGGTTTAAATGGCGCATTAAAAACATATTTTTTAAACGAGAATTGATTGAATGAGATGGAATTAGCGCGTTCAAACTCATTATCTCTTCAACTTAATAGTATTAGAAGTTATAGATGTTTTAAATTCCAAATTCATAATATTTTTATAACGAGATGTAAGTATTTACATAGAAAAGAAGACAATAACTAAAGGCCGTCACAGACATAGCCATAATATATATTTTCATATTTCATAGCTGGACATATTTCCGTATATTTTCTATACAAATCCTCGAGTGTCCACACACGCAGCTATAATATATATTTTCGTGACGTCACCCAACTATACCGTAATATATATTAAGGCATATTAATATAAATTATGGTATATCAAGACATATTTCGAATGTACAGCGTGTTTCAACATTGTCCTCGCATACATCACGAGTTGTTTTACAAGTTTATATTTATTAGTGTCACCTATCCCGATATTAACCAATATCTGATGATGGATCTTGAAGTGGGTCATAGGAACTCTGTAATGAAATGACGAAACTTCGTCAAATCTGGGATCGTTTTAGTTGTCTTGGTCTGATGAAATCGGTTCATCTGCTTGGGAGCTACGATGCTACAAACACAAACACAGTTATGTCAAACTTATAACACCCGGTCATTATTGCTTCGGGGGTTACAAAGTTCAAAAGACTCGTGACATGCGCTCAGACAATGTTGAAACATACTGTAAGCTCAAAATATGTCTTGCTATGTTAATATGCCATAATATGAATATATTACGGTATATTTTGCTGACGTCACGAAAATATGAAAATATATATTATAGCTACGTCTGTGACGGCCTTAATTCATATTAAGTACATCAAATCGATCCAGTCTTTCGGCATGCAACTGTTATAAGTTTGTTTATTACTGCGCATTAACAAACATTAATCTCGTCATTTTTACTTTACTGCAATTGAACGTGAAATGTATTATCTTTATTTTTTAAAAGATTATAAATCTATATCAAATAATCCACAAAAATATACAACGGGAACACGCCAGACACGAACTCTCCCGAAGTCAACCGAGCGATGCACGATAATTCACGAACGTAGTTTCAGTACGACGAATGTTCTAGAATAGATGTCTAGTTTTCCATTCAAATCTAAGGAAAACTAGGCTACCGACTGAACGCTATCGTTAACGCGATTCAACTGTCTCCCATATATAGTAGATGATTTATCTCTTTCCCTACCTATTTCTCTAAAAACATTACCCTTCCAACAGTAACCACGCTAATGTTTGCACATTGCTTACAGTAGATTAACTGCAGGCGAACGCAGTGCAGCGCTAGGCAATGTTTTTTGTTCAAATACTCATAACTACGAAGCACTCTGTTGTTATAGTAAGGCGTGTTGCTTACCACCAGGCTCAGGCCTTGCTCGTCTCATCACTATATTATATCATATAAAAAAATGTTATAATTTCATGAACGCCCAGTCTAAATGATAGATAGATAGAAACTCTTTATTGCGACACAAATATTACAAATATATGACAAATACATTAAAATAAATGATCTTCATATACGGCTGTAACGATAGCAAAATAGTGTCGGAAACAGTACACTTTTTTCAGTCTAGCTTCAATCCACTCAGTGCGCGTAATGTACGATAAGAAACTTTATTCCGAAGAACAAACAATACAGAACAGTGTTAGTATAATAACGCAAGTGGTTTTGATTGATATAACACATTTGATGTCAATCAAAAAAGTGGAAAAAAAAAGTGTACTGTTTCCGACACTATTTTGCTATAGTTACAGCCGTATATGAAGATCATTTATTTTAATATATTTGTAATATTTTAATTTGTTTGTGTCGCAATAAAGAGTTTATCTCTGTCTATCTATCATTCCGACTGGGCGTTCATGATATTATAACATTTTTATATGATATAATATAGTGATGGGACGAGCAACGCCTGAGCCTGAGGGTAAGCAAGACTCCTTCCTATAATAACACACGAGAATGCGAGTCATCGCACGTGGGTTACGTGTGATTTAATAGGCCCAGTCCAACTTAAGTTCATGTGTTAAACAGGCCGCGCTTCCACTCTCTCTGAAAATGGCCGCCGGACACCACTGAAACTTAATTTGTACTGGACCGACACACCAGTGAGTTACCGGTAATTTAATTAAACATTACAAGACAACAGGAAACTTTGATTGTCTCAATAATTTGTCAATCTGAATAAATTTATCATGAGTGTAAATAAAGCAAACAAAGTTCAAGCACATCGCGAATGGTTTCAAACTTCTCTGATTAACAAATAATCAGGATCTGATGGAGCTCCGGAAATGTTGAATTTGTTCGCTATTATTCATTAGTTTCCAGACATGCTTTCACTTTCTCAAGTAAAATGTTCTTCGCTAATACATTATTTACGGGTTTAATTAAGCGGCTGTTTGGAAAGCTTAAAAAGCGTTTTAACTGTATTTAAAATTTTATTACGGAAATAAATCTAGATTCGTTATATTATATTTTCTATTTATATGATAATATCTCTATAACCTGCTGATAGACCTTGGCTTATCCAGAAGTGCAGTAAGTTCTATACTAGAATAAGTATCTAAAGCTGCACTAGTAGGCTCATGTCAGATTTGACTTGGCAGGGAGAGAAAAACGAGTAGTGAAGGTGATTGTTGATGTACGTAAGAAAGGGGCCCTTAAACCTACGCCCGAGTCACAAGTCTCGGGATCTACTCGGGTTTTCTATCTCTGCCACACGATGGACCCAGCACCCGCACGGTGAATCCATGGAATGCTAAGAAGATCGTCTCATAGAATCCCAATTTTTTTTGTTAGGGACTTATTACAGTTAACCTTAGATGGCCTCTACTGCCTGACGAACTTAAGGTAGCGCAGAAAAGTTGTAAAAAGCATGAATGTATACTATATTAGGCTAAGCATTAATCTCATGGAACGATTTTCACCGCGGGCGTAAAACACGTCGTGTGTTGTGCTTTAAATTTTTACATTTATATATCTGCATTATACAGAAGCTGCGGGCCCGCAACCGCAGCGGGCGCGGTTGAAAATCGCTCCATGAATACTAAGCCTTAGATCAGTTAATTTAGTTACCATATTACAAGCTTTGCTTTGTTTGGTGATAGATAGTTTTTGTGTGAAATGTATATCTATATTTATTTATGTAGGTATATTAAACATTAAATCCACAACAATATTACAAAACAGGGCAAACAGATTTGTATGATTGCTTATATGTTTGAGATAATTTTCAGAATCAATGCAACTACTTCTAAAGCTCAGAAATATAGTAATCCGAATTGTTTTAATCTACTTACTATATTTTTTGTACAGTGCGAACAATCAGAGGGCCAAAGTAAACTCAACGTTTCAACTTCTGTCATGAAACTTCACGTCCACGCTCTCTGAGAGCGGCTGTAGCACTCAACCTCACTGCACCATCACACAAGACATCTTTCTATGGAAACTCTTTTACCGTCATGGCAGTCCGTTTATGGAATGTTTTGCCGGCCTCTTTAAGACAATCGCAGTCCTTGAGCATTTTTAAAGGAAGATTAAAAGATTTTTATTTATCGCAGTGCAAAACTGTTGACACCAGCAAATTGTAGATGGATGTTCGTATCCGATCTGCTGATTGAAGCTGTAATCCGCTGATTACATTATTGATTTATTGTTCTTCTTGTCCGCACTTTTGTTTGTAAGTGTTTATTATGTTTAGTATTTATCAGTTAAATTTTTAGTCTCATGTTTATAGGTTAATATTTATTATTTTATATAGTTATAGTTATAGATATGTAGTAGTATTATTAAATTGATGTCGCTTCCGCCGCCTACGAGTATATGTGGGCTATTTTCCTTTTTGCTGGTTGCCTGGAAGAGATTGCTCTTAGCAATAAGGCGGCCACTTGTGGCACTAGTTCATAAGTGTTTATTTGTAATATTTTAAATGGTT
Organism: Ectropis grisescens; assembly: GCA_017562165.1. Classification (NCBI taxonomy): domain Eukaryota; kingdom Metazoa; phylum Arthropoda; class Insecta; order Lepidoptera; family Geometridae; genus Ectropis; species Ectropis grisescens. Next base: position 10,923,615 of record CM029781.1, on the reverse strand, counting down.
TGTGTTGCAATAAAGAGTTTATATCTATCTATCTATCTAATTCTACTAGCTGACCTGGTAAATATTGACCTCTGCATTATCGTACATACATTCTGGCGTTTATTTGGCCCAACGTATAAACAAGGCCATTCACCGTGGTAATACCGCCAGTATGCTGGGCTCGCATCCGGGTGGTACTGCGTTTGATTATCTTAATTATCCTTAATAAGCCTTCATTGGTCTATGGAAAATCCGAATGAGCTCAGTTTAAGTATTATACCTCTAGTTACTCGTATATGTGGGGAGCTTAGTGTAAGTAATTCTCGTTGTATTTTAGTTTTGTAAATAAATACATCTCTGCCCGTTTAAAAAATATTAAACGATTGAAATGTCAAAGTCACAGCAACTAACACTAGTTAAATTATTTATGTATTATTTATAAAATAATATGTTCAAAATATTAAAATATGAAGGGTCAAGCATCTTAAATACACATATATATATATTACACATAATTTACAAAGTATTCTCATATTTACCAAATAAGTACAGTAAAAGCTCTTTATTCGCGCGTTCAGTCAATATGCCGCGAAAACAGAATATAGAACAGAAGCCGTGAATATGGAATGGTAGTTTATGTAGGGGATATAATAATATAGGGAATACGTTCCTAGGTGACAAAATAAAATACAAATACCTACATAAAAAATCTATGTAATAGAAATTTTTGACCATATTGATTAATTTACCAACGAATGGCAAGAAATAAATAAATTAAGAAATTATTTACATTTTTATTAATTTACTCATATTACTGAACAAATTTTTTTAAACATGAGTGTTATTTTTCTAATGCCCCATTACAAAAAAGCTTAAACATAAAAATAATGACCGTAGCTCATACCACAGGTGAAACCAGTGTTGAGAAACTTAAAAGCAAGTCTAGTTTTTAGTAAATATAGCCTAACTAGAGTGCGCTTTAAGCAGTTTTTCCCTTTTACTAGTAAAATAAATACCAAATTAACTACATATTTTTCGGGTTTTTGTTGGATAGTCTTCGTGAAAAACGTCAACAAAGAAGTCCTCGGCAAAAATAAATATTTTTCAGCAAAAGTCGTTTATTTTCAAACACTAATTACGAGTACACTGACCTTACATTTTTCAATACGTATTTAAAAAGTACTAAACAAAAAGTAGTTAAATACACACACGAACGATCACTGTAGTAGCTTGTTAGCTCTTGACAAATATTGACGGAGCAAATAAAAGTTATTTAGACCCACCCTATTTTATCAGATCTTCGAGCAAATCGCAGAGGCAATATTAAAAATATGTTTTCATGTTTGCTTTATACATTTTCTTTGATTACTTTGAACTTGTGCGTCAAACGTTTAGACATTAATGTAATTTGGAACCATTAATTTTAACATTTTAACGTAAGAATTTTGTTTTTTTTGTGGTAAATAAGAATTATCTTTTTATGCGTATCTTTTGACTGGCCTCGTGGCTTAGTGGGTAGTAACTCTGCCTGCGAAGCCGAGGGTGGGTTCGATTCCCACCCAGTGCAAATATTTGTGTGATGAATTCAAATGTTTGCACTGTGTCTGGGTGTTTTATTTATAATAAGTATGTATTTAAAACTATATATGTACTAGCGGCCCGTTCCGGCTTCGCTCGGATATTGTCACATAAAGCCCATTAATCGAAATATAAACTATCCTATCTTTTAAGTTGGATCAATCTACACATGGTGTCCAAATTTCATTAAAATCGATTAAGTAGTTTAGGAGTCCATCGCGGACAAACATCGTGACAGGAGATTAAGATTAAATCAGCTATCTGCCCGCCATACCACAAGCTTTGCTTAGTTTGGGGTCAGGTGGTGTTGTGTGTGAATTGTCCACCAATATTTATATTTATGATACAGATAATAAATGTCAATCAAACCTATAAAATGTTTGAAATATACATAAACTTCTTAAAAAAGTAATTAATTTAAATTCTAGTCAATAATCCAAATTTAAAAGTAAGTAGGTAGGTATGTACAGTCAAGTTAATCAAATAATTGATGATTGTAGCCGGCGCAGAGGTGGCCTTAACGCTGTCAGCATTTTCTCGGGTTATGGTGATGTCTAACCTCAGTCCCATATTTGAACCGGTGCGGGAATAACAGCCATTCTCCACAATTTTACGGTCGCTTTCCCAAAATTTCTCAAATGCTCCAAAATATGTTTGATAATTAAGACATTCTTGCGCTAGTCGTCTGAGTACACAATACACAATTAACCTGGGTATGGCACGCAATGTCAGGAGACTTATCTACCTATCTTATACCTTTAAACGAGCAATTCTTATAGGTATATATGTATGTAGGTATATATATATATATAGAACCTGAATCCCGGAAACGGCTCGAACGATTTTCATGAAATTATGTATACAGGGGGTTTCGGGGACGATAAATCGATCTAGCTAGGTTTTATTTTTTTAAAACATCATTTTATGCGCGTTTTTAGACAAGGTAAATTATAATTAAATACGATAACTTATTTCGCCACTATTGTTAAAGTTTAAATGTCTCAGACGGAATATGCTCGCCCTCGGAGTCAACAGGCCCCGGTTCGAATCCTGATGGTTACAATCGGGTCTTTTCTTTTTGTTCTTTTTTTTCTGAGAAAATCTTTTACTTAGAGCCCTTTATAAACGCATTTAAACCAAGTAAAGCCGGAGCGGTCAACCAGGTACTAACTTTGATCACCGCACCGGTCAGTCTCCTTGCCTGTAGTTGCTTTTTTGTTAATTGTTCTATATAAATATATATATATACCCAATTTTTAACCGACTTCAAAAAGGAAGAGGTTCTTAATTTGATTGTATATTTTTTTGCATGTATGGATGTTACGCGATAACTCCACCAATTGTGAATCAATTTCGATGTGTTTTTGTTTCGTAGGTTCGTTCAGAGGTGATCCCATATAATATTTATCGAAATCGGTAAATTGATTTGGCATCGTGATTACTGTAAAATAATGTAACTTAGCATTCAGTCACGGGCAAAGCAAGTGGAAGGTGTGATGTTAGTACTTATTGGCAATCGTGAGGTCGGTTCGAATTCCATCCACACCTTTAGTGATCCAGGATACAGTATAAATAATAAATAAATAAATATTGGTGGACAATTCACACGCAACACCATCTGACCCCAAACTAAGCAAAGCTTGTGGTATGGCGGGCAGATAGCTGATATAATACATATATAGTTTTAAATACATACTTATTATAAATAGAAACACCCAGACACAGTGCAAACATTTGAATTCATCACACAAATATTTGCACTGGGTGGGAATCGAACCCACGACCCTCGGCTTCGCAGGCAGAGTTACTACCCACTAAGCCACGAGGCCAGTCAGTAGTAACAGTGAATGAAAACCAAAATCGAGAAATGTTCCAAGAAAGATTTGAAGACTTGCGTCATATGTCATCCGATTGAGCAGCGTGGTGGATAAAGAGTAGGGATTCCCAACTTCCCAAGTGGGCCGGTTGTATTGAGCGGTTCAGAGAAAAGTTAGAACACAATTTTTCTTTTTGTTACTTAAAGGTCTGCTTATTTATTTCCGTAGCAGGTTTCGCGGATGTCTCTCCATTCGGCCATAGTACCTATTCTACATTATTCGTATATAATGAAATTTTATGCGTCACGTACATACTGTAACCCAAATACTAGATTAAGAAAGTAATTAGCATAAAAGTGGCATGTCGGTGAACGAAGCAGCCGACCCTGTCCTTATTTGACGAGCTTGACATAATGAAAACATTCTGCGGACTTATTACCCGCCCGCCATTTTGTAATCCCTCATTTCTGCCTGCATTCGTTTTACTGTGGCATTTGTTTTATTATGATAATGTTTAGTTTTGATTATCGAACAAGCAATAAAAACTGTTTCATATTTAGTTAGGTTATAAGTTTTGTCTCTACGCTGTTCGCTAGTAAAAGCAGTGTTATTAGGGTCTGTTCACACAGACCGGCTCGGAGAGAAGAGCAGATTCTTATAATGTTGAAAACAGAGTTTTTAGTATTTGTAGTGAGGTTTATGTCATTAAGAATGCTTGAACGCGCTTAGTGTGAAATAACAAGAGGAGCTGAACGGCTCCGATCACTTCCTTTTTCTTGTCCGATTGCATGCTCTTTCTCGCTAGCTCTGTTCCAGCCGGTCTATGTGAAATAGTTGGCGGCTCCGCTCCAACCAACTCCAAGGGTATTTATACGCTCTGGTCTGTGTGAATAGAAAAATGCGCGCCAATGCTCTCCGAACCAGTCTGTGTGAACGGGCCCTTAATCTACAAATAAGTGTAGTCGTAAAACCCTTCTTTGCAATGTCCACCTGGACAAGAACCACACCTTTACCGGTTATTTTACCGTGAAACAGTAATGTGCAAATATTATTATTCTGTGTGATTTGTTTGGTAAATAGTTTAAATATTATAGTTTTAGTACTTTTTCCATTTCTTGTCTTAATTTTTATATTTAGATATATTTTTCCTAAGTAAATAAATACTTTATATATAGCTTGCTGGCTCCCATAGTACTTACCTATAAGCTTTGCTTGGGTTGAGATAACATAGTTTGTGTGGAAAAGCGTAGACCAATAAATATCAATTAATTTATATTATTAATTAACTTATAGGTGATTTACAATTTTAGAGTTACTTTTGGTCAAAAGACAACATTTGCTTGTAAAACATCTTTCGCTCAATTCCCTCCAAAATATCGCGGACCAAACCGATCACAAATTCCCATCGAAAGACAAAGAATTATTTCGACGACGTTCGACATTAAGATAATCGGATTACTGAAGCTTCGTCGATTGAATTAGGACTTGCTTTTGACTTTCTTAATAAAGCCAAATTCAATATGGCTGCGTTCAAATGGTTTCGACTCGTCTATACTGCCGTCTGCTAAGTTTGAATTCTGTTCCGAATTCATTCACTAATGTGTTTCTAATTTTATGCGGATAAGTCAATATTGAATTCCAAATTTGTGACAAACGTTGTTTCTATTTGCCAGCTGTCGCAACGACAATACGGAGTACGATGGCGCACGTTTACCTAGAAGCAATCAAGATTGAATCCATGGGGGATGGGACCAACTCAATGGTCAATTACAAATAAAAAAAATATTTGTGGTTCCACACACAGCACTAACTAGCCCCGAACAAGCTAAGTTAATGTTATGAGAGTCAATACGTACTTAGCCAGCCAGCCAACAATACGTACTTATAATACTAAAACACCCAGAAACAACAAATGTTTGTGATTAAAACGAGTATTACTTTGAAATGGTAACTTTATTAAAGCGTATTTTCCCCAAGTTTTACAAGCGTTCCCGCGCATCGCGCTCCAAATGACCATGGCAAAAAGAGTCCATCGATCACGTGACTACAGTATAATGGCTTGTAATTGGTCGACGCTTCGATTAGTTGTCATCTACGTGTTTTAAAATATGCCAAATAATAATCGAATAGAAATAAATTGATATTATTGCTTGATATTTACGTAAATATTTACGTGATATTTACGTTACGTACAAAAGTTTGTGCTACGAAAGCGGATTCAAACTTCCTTGTCTGAGTCCTTATGTCACAATTTTTTTCATTATTGAAAACTTGGATTATTATTCCAATTCAATATTAGATTAATGGAAAATATAAATTAATCAATTATAGGTAACGGGTTTTGGCGCACGTACCAAAGCCCTGAAAAATATTTGGATGACGGCTCGGCGCGGCGGTCAGTTCTCTACCAAAATCGGATTTCGTTTTCAAACGTCAGATAAATGTTATGTGGTTTGACTTTTTGTTGTTGTTTGGCTGCCGTTGGTCAGCATGACGTTGTTGTTTAGCCTTCATATGTCCGAATAGAACAGAATTAGGCTGGTACCTAATTTTACATCAATTAATGCAACATATTGAATATAATTCAATTATCCTTAAAAACACTAGTTTAAAAATTAATTAATCAGAACCAAAACGATTAATAATTGTACCTATCATAAAAAAGGTGCGTTCCAAAAAGTATTTGTACCTGATTTGTATGCAGTATTTGCATTAATTGCAGGTGTCTCGTCCACCAACCAGCACTTGGCCAACTTGATAGATTATGGCCTTGACTTTGTCCTTGTGAAACAAATCCAGAGTTCCAGCAGTAAAAATTTAAGTGGTCTACTTATGCTAAAAGCTTGTGGATAAATCGAGACAATTGAAATTGCTAGACCCGGGGCAAAACAAAACTAGCTAGACCGAAAAGTTACAAGAATAACCTAATCAAATCTTAATACTAACAAATCAGAACAACAAATGAGGTCGGAGTGGTTGGAACAGCGGGCTAACTAACGATATTGTTCTAAATGCTCCCTAGCTGGTCGACGTCGCAACAAATGAGCTACATTACTGGACGAGATTTACCTCCAACTTACTTAGCCGAGATTGCCTCTAAACGCATTGAGTGACTTCGCCGCGGTTGAAAACTTTATTTAGAAGCCTGGAAACCTTTTTTAACGTTACTTTTTTTTAGACTATTTTAAACTGAGCAAAGGTCAGGTGGACGCTTCCTGCAGATTAAAGTACCGTGAAAGAACTGTAATCAATAAGAAGTTAGTCTCTGGGCTAGATTCAGTAATTCAGAAGATTCGGAAGAAATACAACAAAATTTGAGTACGTCTTAATAATTATTCACTCATTTAATCCTTTTCTTAATCTCTAAGGTTTTAGAACATAAGTAAATATAAAAAAACTAAAAACTAGGGTTCTGCCTGCAGCGGGGCAGGGCCCAAGCTACCGGTGGTTAGGGCTGCAGAGAGAGGAACTTCCTGACGATGCGCGCTCTATCGAGGATGATCGCCTTCTGCGTCTGACCCTTGATCCAACAGTCTAGCGAAAGTCTCTTGAGATGTTGGTCGAGACTTTTTGCTATTAGGCCGTTTGCCGCCACGACTATTGGGACTATGATCGTGGAATTAACATTCATAATAATAATTATTAGTATGGATGTCTAATCCTAACATTATTTTAAATAAGAAAATATGGATGGTTGTTGTGCAATTGCGTCGGAACGCCTCAATAGATCGGGTTAAAATTTGGAACACAGATAGATCATAGTCTGGGATAACACATAAGATACTTTTTATGGCGTCACAGGAAGTTCCCGTAATTTCCACGCGATAAAAAGTAGTTGATATGTTATCTTCCATCTATGTTCCAAATTTTAAATTAATCTGTTCAGTTCTTACAACGTGATTGAGCCATAAACGTCCAAACATCTAAACATACAAAATTTTATATTTATGTTAAGTAGGAAGTAGGATACATATATTAACAATAAATAAAGTGTACTGATACAGAACTGTGGGGAAAATGACAAACTCTAGCACTTACAAACGTTATTATATTAGAGAGCTAACTAAAATCCTGGGGTCTACCGCCTAACAAAAACTGTCTTAGCTTTGAAGTCGCTCTCTCTTTTCTTTTCGCTTGAATCGATAGAGACAGCAGTAGCAAATCTAAAGCTGATTTAGTTAGGCGGTAGAAGGGTCGGAATGGAATTCTCCTACTCAAAGTAATGCGTTGCATTGTCACTAAATAGGCCAATCGTCCACAAGCGCCCTCGAACTCTACGATCACAGGCGGTTATATACGACTCATACAACGTAACCAGCTTAACCGTACATGTGTCAAAATAAGCGAACTATACTTGATCGTTTAGAATCATTCAGTTTTTTTCCCTAATTCGACATTGGCGCCTCCTATCTCCTACGCTATAAATTGGTCTCACTTTTGGCATTTTTGATAGGATCCGCTCTTCAAAGCCTTTCAAAAGACCCGGGTCTTCAAGTGGATTCGAATCAAAAGCCTTTATACTCAAGATATAGTAAAAATATTATCTTAGGTTTTTATTCGACGTTTTCTTCTTTAGAACGATTGTTTCATACTTTTTTCAATAAAAAAAAAGAGATAATAGTAAAGGGGTAGAGTTTTGATTGATTATAAAAATCTTTAAAAAAATAACATTATAAAAATATTCTTAGTTATTTTTCTAAAGGACAAAAGTTTTCAATCACTGCGTTCTACCGATTATGACATAAAATACATAGGTGCCGATACGTGGACAATGGCAGTTCTGGCCAACCACAAATTTAAAGCCACTCTACGTTGTAGAACGAATTAATCTCAGATTTCCTCTGAGAATCCTATCTGACACGAAGTATCTGTCAAAGAACCAAGATTAACGGCTAAGATGAATGCAAGCTGTAATAGCAGTAGGCTGCTCGTATTGTAATGGGACTGATAACTGTTTGTCATGAAATTAAATGGACGATGTATGTAAGCTAGCAGTTAGTAGCCGAAGATAAAGTCTGAGGATATAACCGCTATATTCCAAACATTATTTCAAGGCCTGGTGGTCTAGTGAAAAGGACTTCCGGAATCAAGCTTTACCACCACAAATTACTTGGTTCGAATCTCGTCTGCTCTTCAGAGAGTTATCTAAGTGCAGATATACAATTTTGTCAACACCACGATTTTTAACGCTGACGGTTAAAAACGCGAGGAAATCTATAGATATAGAGATAACCTATAGAGTGAAAAGACAAGTAGGTCAAGTGCCTGATGGTATGCATTACACAACAGACCTGCCCATACACATACAGGTGACACGGAGCTATTGGAACATAAAAAGTCCAAATAATTATCTAGCACTGCACTGCACTCGTCACCCAGATATATAAGATATTTTATCTCTGTCCCGATTAAACACAGAGACTGTGGGCACAGAGATAAAATATCTTTTTGTGGTCCAATAGCTCCGTGTACTACGCTTCGCTACTGGACTGGAACGGATGTGGCGTCAATATCAATGGCGAATACATCACTCACCTTCGGTTCGCCGACGACATAGTCATTGTGGCGGAGTCGCTGGAGGACCTCGGTGCTATGCTCAGGGACCTCAGTAGAGTATCCCAACAGGTAGGTTTGAGGATGAATATGGACAAGACGAAAGTCATGTCGAATGTTCATGTCTCACCTGTACCGGTTATTGTTGGGAATACCACACTCGAAGTTGTTGACAAATACGTCTACCTGGGTCAAAAGATCCAGTTAGGTAGATCCAACTTCGACAAAGAGGTCCAGCGAAGGATCCAACTCGGATGGGCAGCGTTCGGAAAACTTCGGCACATCTTTGAGTGCAGAATACCCCAATGCCTGAAGACGAAATTCTTTAACCAGTGCGTGTTGCCAGTGATGGCTTATGGAACTGAGACGTGGTCCTTAACTGTGGGTCTCATAACGAAGCTCAAAGTCACACAGCGAGCTATGGAGAGAGCTATTCTCGGAGTCTCTTTGCGCGACAGAATCCGTAATGAGGATATTCGCAAAACAACGAAAGTGGCCGACATAGCTCAAAGAGTAAGCAAGCTGAAGTGGCAATGGGCAGGCCACATCGCTCGCAGAACTGACAACCGATGGGGAAGAAAGGTTCTCGAGTGGCGACCACGAACCGGAAGACGCCGTGTTGGACGGCCTCCCACTAGATGGACAGATGACCTCACAAAGGTCGCTGGAAACCGCTGGTTGTAGGTTACGCAGGGCCGATCGTTGTGGAAATCAAGGGGAGGCCTATGTTCAGCAGTGGACGTCTTGCGGCTTATGATGATGATGATGAGTGCAAAACAAGTTTTTATTAACGCATTTACCCAATTTCGTAGTGACAGGTTCGAGTTTCATGACTTTTGTTTTTTGGTTCATATTTCAAAAACCACTTGACCGATTTCGATAAGATTTATATGGGATCATTCAGGAAGCATATCCATCCGACCATTAAAGGAATATTTAAAATCGGTACGGGGTTCTCGAGAAATCAGGTAACATACATAAAAAGGGGTCGAATTGATAACCTCCTCCTTTTTGGAAGGCGGTTAAAAACCGACTCTAAAACCACAAATAGACACTGTAAAGCGAAAAAAAAAATGTTTATTAGAATTAAACTATAAAACAGCACAGATGTTGCATATGTCACCTGTATAGCTACATAAAAAGCTTCTAAAGGTCTGCACCGACTTATACGACTAGGCTACCTCCCGATAAATAGAATACACTAAAATATGGGCCTTATGGCATGCATGTTAAGATGCAGATTACGTTGGCAACACAAATTAGCAGACCGCTCGCGCAAAGAAAAGTCGGCGCAGACCTTTAGACGCTTTTTATGTAGCTATACAGGTGACATATTATTATGCAACATCTGTGCTATTTTTAACCCCCGACAAAAAAAAGGGGTGTTATAAGTTTGACGTCGATGTCTGTCTGTCTGTCTGTCTGTCTGTGTGTGTGTCTGTCTGTGGCACCGTAGAGCTCAAACGGATGGGCCGATTTCGATGCGGTTTTTTTTATTTGAAAGTTAATATCCGTGCGGGTGTTTTTAGCTATGTTTGGTTAATATCGATTCAAAATGGCCGCCTCCACAAAATGGCGGACAAAATATTTCTTCACAACCTACCTCAATATGGGTATCAAATGAAAGGGCTTGACTAGCAGAGTATTAAACGCTATAACAAATTTCAAATTCAAGATGGCCGCCACCACAAAATGGCGAATTATATAATATTTTTCACTACTACCTCAATATGGGTATCAAATGAAAGGGCTTGATTAGTAGAATACTTTGCACTATGACAAATTTCAAATCCAAGATGGCCGCTACCACAAAATGGCGAATTACATTTCCTTTTTCACAATTCCCTTAATATGGGTATCAAATGAAAGGGCTAGACTAGTAGAATGTTGTACAGATAACAAATCTAAGGTAGTCGGGGGTTAATCAAAATTTTTAATTTTGTTCTTGTATAGTTTAGTTCTAAGTTATAAGTTTCTATTGTTTCTAAGCTTTCGCGATTTGAACACATGATGTTTATAATGTACAGGACTTAACCACGATGTAATTCATTATTTAAATACCTTGACATTTTGGCAGCGTTACAACCGCCGTAGTCACGAGAAGACTGAAGAAATTGCGGGTCGTCTCATTGCGAAATGAGGGTTACTCTATCTACCCCCATTTGGTCTTCAAAAATCGCAGGGTTACCAACACAACACACAACACTAACCGTATCACCAGGCTTCTCCGAACTCACTCCGCGATGCGTACATTTATTTATGACTGGATTCTACGACGCCGATAACCGTCGTCGTCGTAATTAAATCGTGATTAAGTCTTGTACATTATAAACATTATAAGTTTCTATTCACTCATAGCATTGTAAATAAATAAATATTGGTGGACAATTCACACACAACACCATCTGACCCCAAACTAAGCAAAGCTTGTACTATGGCGGCCAGATAGCCGATATAATACTTAAATAGTTTTAAATACATACTTATTATAAATCGAAACACCCAGACACAGTGCAAACATTTGAATTCATCACACAAATAATTGCACTGGGTGGGAATCGAACCCACGACTCTCGGCTTCGCAGGCAGAGTTACTACGCACTAAGCCACGAGGCCAGTCAAATAGCATAGTATAAACAGCCCTCTAAATGTTCCCAATGCTGGGACTCGGCGTCTTCTCTCGCAAGGAGAGTCAAGGCCATAATTCACCTCGCTGGCCCAGTGCGGGCTGGTGGATGACATGTCGGTTTCCTCACGATGTATTTCTTCGCCGTTTTATGTTAGCGGCTTTACGCACATGACTTCGAAAAGACAGTGGTGCGCGCGTGGTTTTGAACCCAGGGTCACCGGATCGGCAGTCGCCGTTCTGCCGACTAGACCAGCCGTAACTTATCACTCCTAAATAAATAATATTTTTGAATAGTTTCGATAGTATAAATCTTTTGCTTTGAACGAAAATATCATCGCGTATAGTATGGATATTTATATTCAGGCCTGAATATGCCTAATAACGGTGTTACATGTAAACGGCATTCCGGAAAACATATTAGTTTCGACCTTTCCATTTCAGCTTGGCCTAAACACATACACGTATTTTAGTATCCACGTCTCATACTTTCTTACGACAATATATCGAGTTCCGTAGAACGAGGCGGTCGTAACATTCTTTTCAAGTGCGAAAGTCCTCTAGAGACTTAAGATCTATGAGCAGATATAGAAGCGAAACTTATCTGTACCATGTTGATATATGTCTAGGGTATCTTCAACGTTATCTGTTAACTTTTATTGACTTACTAGCTGTACCCTACCAAGCTTCGCTGTGGCACATTGTGATGCAAAAATTAGATAAAATCAATCCTTGATGCGGATTATGTATCATTGCAAAATTTCAACTCGATCGGTGCAGAACTTTTTGAGTTTTTTAAGCGTACACAAACCAACATAACATTTTTATATGTAGAGATATAGATCCCATCAATGCTTAGTATTAGACAGAATTGAGGCCGTCTGACGTGAGCTTATTCATTGAATACAATTAATAAATTATTCTTTCTTTTCTTGCTAAAAATATTTATACTTAAGCTATCAGTCAATCATTCATTATTTTTTTCTAAAACCATACCATACTTACTACTAAAACTCACATACTGATACTTTAATACAATTTTTGAAGCAAAATAGGACAATTAAACACTTTATTCCAATTAAACTGGAACCTATCAGATTAAAGAGATAATGTCATCGATCTCATGAATTGATCGAAATGGAATTATCTGAAAATAATGAAATACAAAAGTGTTACATACACAGTATATGTGTGTGCACCCTTATATATCGTCAATAACGATGCCGCGAGTACAATATTTTTTCCTATCTCAAAAAAATCGTAACGCGCTTATAGAACTTATTACTCTTCAATAAAATAAGTAAAATAAAGAGTCTTTTCGAAGGCATTAAAAACTTCCTTAGAGTTTGTTTAAAAATATAACAACAACGGTCGTCTTCTCGTAACCATGGCGTCTGATGAATTATCTATAGAGCGTTTAAGATCCTGAAATAATTCAGCTAGGTGCTCGTGCTTGTTACCCTTTCGAAGCTCCAATGATGATGATTATACGTTGACCTATTTAAACGCATTGTAGTATGGCGCCACGTCGATGAATCAATCGGAAAAGCTTTTAAAAGTACTTTTAACACTCTGTCAGTATTCAAATCTTTCATTTTTTTAGAAATGGGCAAACTTTTACACATGTTACGGCTAATCTAGTCGGTAAAACAGCGACTACCGATCGCCGGAAACCCCGGGTTCACATCCCACACGCACCACTGTATTTTCGAAGTCATGTGTACTATGTGCCGCTAACTAAAACAGTGAAAGAAAACATCGTGCGGAAACCGACATGTACATTGAATCTTTCGAAGTCATGTGTCATCAACCCGAACCGGGCCAGCGCAGCGTGGTGGTATAGTTTTTAAATGTACGAGTATCGCTAGAGGAGATTAGAAGAGGGCTGAACCCTCTCGAGTTTTGTAGATTTTTAATGAGTTCAGTACATCAGACGATTTAACACATTTTCTATTTAAGTCTACTTTAATCACTCAATTTAGCGAGGAGTGTTTATTTTCGCACTTTGTTAAATAGGGGCCGAGTTCAAAGACATGTACCTACCATCGCGCAGTCCTTAAAACTAACTACATATTTGGACAAATTGTCTCGATTTTAAATTGCTCAATGAAGAACTTGATATACTTATATGGACCATTTAAGATGTAGAATCATTTAATGATTCAGCCAAAACATAACAACAAAAAATATAAAAGCAATAAACGTTATGTTTCTTTTTTTTTTAAAAATTTATTGACGTGTAAATTGTATACATTTAACTTAGGCTAGCGTGGTGGATTATGGCCTTGCATTTCTCCTTATGAGAGAAGGCCCCGAGTCCCAATAGGCAGACCATAACAGTAGTACATACTTAAGCTATATTTATTCATCAGACTTACTTTTACGAAGAGCAAATTTAGTAGTAGCAACAGTGAATAGTGTCTCGGACAATTGCAATCCGCAATATATTTCAACCCAGCATTTTGGTCACCGAGGCACTTTAGTTTGTGTATCTAAGGACGAGTATGTTATTTTTAGTTTATCTACTGCTCACGTTATTCAGTTATTGTTTTTCGAGTAAACTCAAATTGTTGACCACGAATTGTTCGGTGTTAAGCAATACCGTGGTCTAGGATAGAGTATTTTTTACTAGAAGATGCCTATTTTTTTCTAGAATTAACAAATATTGTACTACCGGTAACCACAGACAAAATTATGCAGAGTGTTCCACAGTACTTGTGCACTAGGAATTAAAATAATAATAATTAAAAACTCAAAAACCCGACTGCATAAAAAGTGAACCAAACTACGTACTTACATATACTATAAAAACTGAAAAGAATAAAACAAGCACTTAGATTTCTGGTGGTCTAGAATTCCATAATATGTTATTGAATTAATACTATTGCAGAAAATTAAATATAATCTAGTAAATGAACATATCAACTGAATAGTCGGGATCCATTGAACAATTAGATTGGTTGTAGAATAATAATAATACTGAAAATAAATATGATATGTAAGTGTTTCTACTACATTATTTTTTTATAGTTTTGTGTAAGTACCTATATAATCATAGATTTTCGACCGAAGTTATGTAATCATACATACATGCTCGTACATAGACTGATAAACACATTACCACTGCTTTGCGTTGCGCAGTCAGCAGTAAAAATATAAAATTTGATGTTCTTCTGACATTCTCCACTAACTGCGCATAACATATTCAAATACGCACCCGTCCGTCAATAGATGTCACCGAAATAACAGAAGTAGGTTTTGAATGTATGCTAAGCTTTAACCCTCATCACCGCCATATTGATTTGACACTTCGGATTTAGATCCTCTCATTACGATTCAACGCTTTGTTTCATCACGAAATAGAATCCATTTTTATTTCGGTGAACAACAAACAAATAAATTGAATAATTAATTAGGTGCTAAACTCAATGCTCGAACGAACAAAATCAAGAAATTTAATATTCTTTAAAAATGGTAATGTCCACAAGGGGAAATAATTTCCACCTAATTATGAAAACGTAATTTTGCGTTATTTGCCTATTTTCTTTGTTGAATACGAAATGGAATATTTTCAGAATTATCTTGTTTGTTTTGGAATGAATTGAAATAAGAGCTCGTATCATAGCCAGTAGCATGCTTGTATGTACTAATATTTCGAAATACTTGCGTTGCGCCGCGGTTTTACCCGCGTGATTCCCGTTTTCGTCGATTTTTCCGGGATATAAAGTAGACTTTGTATTCTTTCAGATTATAACCAGTGTTCCGAAATTCAGCCCGATCGTTCAGACGTTACGACGTGATTGAGCAACAATCATACAAACATTGACATTTAGAAGTAATATTACGTAGTAGGATTGTTAATATTTTAAAGTTATAAGTACTCTCATTTCCGAAATATATATACATATAAAGAAACAGATGGTACCATCACTATCTTCTCTTAAATTCTCCAATTAATAGAAACACGTATCGTTACCGTAAATACGACTTTATACCTACTTAATTGAATTATCTTTTTTAGTGTTTTATAAAGACAAAATGATTTTTGAAATCGGTAACCAAGTAAGAAAGCCGTAATCAGCAAATTTCACGACCTCTATATAACACCAAACTGCAGTAAAAACAAATTGAACATCGTAATAATTCGCAGATTGCTTCTGCTTGATGAGATTATTTTTGAGCTTGCCCATCAAGAAAATTTACGGTTTGTTCACGAAATTCGTTTGCCAAATCTTCAATAGTCACAGAGAAAGAAAATAAACTATTTTCGTACAAAAAATTTAACTGACTTCAAAACCCCAAATGAAGTGGTTTTGAAGTTGGTTTCATTTATTGTTCGAAAATAGTTTACTTTACAAAACAAGTTTTTATTAATCAATTTACACAATTTCATCTTGACAGGATCGAGTTTCATATTTTCTGTGAAATCTACAACAACGTCATCCAGAAAATTGTACGCAAATTTTAGTTTATAGTTCATATATTTCAAAAACCACCCGACCGATTTCGATAAGATTTATATGGGACCATTTGGGAAGCATACCCATCTGAACACAAAAACAAATTTTAAAATCGGTCCGGGGGTTCTCAAGAAATCAGGTAACATACATAAAAAAACATTGTTGACGAATTGATAACCTCCTCCTCCTTTTTGGAAGTCGGTTAACAAATTACACGGTAAACACATTACCAAAATCAACAAATACCTAGACTTACCTCGTTAAGGTTAGAGGTTGTTAAGCCGCAGGTAGCGCCATAGAACGCTGCTAGTTAAATAATAATCGGTGCTTAAGCCTCAAAATACTGGCATATATTACTCAGCGGTTAAAAATAAACTCTGCGTACTACGTAGTACAATACGTACCTAAGTACTGCGTTATATGTAAACACGAACCAGGAAAGACACCCCAAAGCCATTAAGTAATAGTCATCAATCAATCGGCTTAAAAGCCACGAAAGCACAAGTGTAAACACATGATGTGTCAGGGAGACATGACGTATATCCATCGCTGTTACGTTGAACTTTGCATTTGTACCCCTAGCTAACTTTACAAAATAATACGAATGAACATAAATATATTGAATCTTGTTCTTAGTCGAGATCCCGGTAAATACTCGTATTAAAGCTTGAAAATATTACTTTCAAATATATCCATCGAGTTGAAAATGTTTTTTTTAACTACGTTAAAAAAAGTTACGGCTGATCGGGTCGGGGGAACGGTTGCTACCGATCTAGAGCCCTTGGCTTAAATCTCACGCGCACCACTGTCTTCCCGAAATCATGTGCGTAATGCCGCTGACTTAAAAACGGTGAAGAAAAACATCGTCAGGAAACCGATAAGTTCCTAAAATCTTTCGAGGGCATGCGTCATCCACCAGCGTAGAGCGTAGTTGATTATTTATGACCTTAGCTCTTTCCTTGCGAGAGACTGCCCCGAATCCCAGCAGTGGGAACATTTAGCGGGCTGCTTATGCTGCGTAAAAAGCATAAAGAACTCTTTAATGGTGAAATAACAACATTATCACAATATTATAGTATTCAAACACTAATAGTATAAAGAAGGAAGTTTGTGATTTTAGAAGTTTGTTTATTTTTACCTAAATCTGTAACGTATAATAAACTCGCGGCTTTCCTTCGATCCGTCGTTTCGTCCGTTTAAATGTTCTAGCCGGAATATCCGTGGTTCTAGCCTATTCCAATTAGAGTAGGCTTAGAACATTTAACCGACAAACAAACGAATAGAAACGGAGTAGGAAAGTCGCGAGTTTATTTCGAAATTACGTTTTTCGTAGAAAGAGACTCGACGCCCTGTAGTATTATAGACAGCGGTAGCAACCGCTACGCGTGTAGCTTACCATCAGGCGAATCTCTTGCTCATTTCTTCACTCTTTATTGTAGAACAAATCGCACTCTGGTGGCATTTTCGAATCACTTTAATAAAATTCAATTTTCATTTATTTTTGTACAATAAAATATTCTCATCAAGAACAGTATTATATTCTTGCAGGCACGTCTATAGTGAGTTCAGCATTCCTTGTCTCTTGAAAGTTACAAAATGATTAAAAAATCCCTGGAGGGCTGAAGTTACTAAATAAAATTACCTAAATTCAAAGCAATCTTCCGCGGTATGGTAATAATGTTATTGTGGGCTGGTTCGGCCCGAATTTCGTTATTTTAATCCGTAACTTTGGATACTTTTAACAAACTTGTAAGTAGCGGACTGTGGGCTAGGGTCATCTTAGAGCATTTTTTAACAATGACACCGTCTTCAAGAAACATTATCAACTATAAAAAATAACTAAAATCCAAATTGACATCTTTAAAACTCGGCCTACAATTCAGTAGAAACATTGCTCTACAACTCTTAAAAATTTACCGCATATACAAAATTCCTTACTTTGACTTTGGAAGGCTCTAGAAAATCTCTCTGAAACAATGAAGCAAGTAGTTTTTTCACTCTATGACTATACATACTAATAAGAAAATATTTGGCTTAATTTAATTTTGGGAATATCCGTACCGAAGGGGTTGAAATGCGTCGTCTACGACATTTTTTTAACATAGAGTGACGTACGAGCATGACATTCGTCTGGTCGTAAGTAGATTGGAAGATAGAAAGTCCAAATCACTATCTAGTACTGTACTGCGCTCGTCACTAAGACATACAAGTTGATTTGTCTCTTTGTTGTTTAGACATAGCTCTTCAAACCAGAACACAGTAATATTTTCACATTACAGCTTGGCGGTAGAATAAATTGGCTTGTCCAGTGGTGAAAGCGGAAGGCGATAATAAAATATTGACTTTTAGCAATCCCTATGACTCTCGATTTACA
Organism: Ectropis grisescens; assembly: GCA_017562165.1. Taxonomy (NCBI): domain Eukaryota; kingdom Metazoa; phylum Arthropoda; class Insecta; order Lepidoptera; family Geometridae; genus Ectropis; species Ectropis grisescens. The sequence goes on along the minus strand of CM029781.1, from coordinate 10,905,228 downwards.
AATAACTTTTTTCATATATTATAGGTATGGACTTGACTCACCTGATGTTAAGCGACGATGCGGTGTACGATGGAGCGTACTTACCAAGAAAAAATACAATTCACTCTCAATTTGACGACGCGAAGATTGTAATCATCGGGTAAAACCCACTCAGGCAACGCATTCCCCAGCCTAAACGTTTTTATCACAAAAGTGGAGTTTTCTATTTATAGTAAGTATGTATTTAAAAATATATAAGTATTATATCAGCTATTTGGCTTTCATAGTACAAGCTTTGCTTAGTTTGGGGTAAGGCGATTTTGTGTGAGAAATGTCTAACAATATTTATAAAAAAAACTCTTCGTTCGAGTATTTGGATGTCAACCACGAAACAATTTCTCTTTTTCGAGCTACGATAGAAAACCCATTATTAATTTATGTTATGAATCACATAAACTTTACTAAATGCAATGAATATAACTAAGCAACTCTATGTTGCAATATTAACCGTGGAACCAAACACCTGTTCTCTTCAATCTACAAGCGTGCCAGGTCTCAGTAACAAATGGCTTGATTATGCTGCCAGTACTAATGTCTAGCTTAAGTAATTATGGCCCAGCTTTAAGAAATTATGATTTATAAGCTACTACTGGAAGCCTAATTTATGACGCTAAGTAATTAGATGCCATTTTGATACTGCGCGTTAGGAAATCTATACTTAGCCCGGTATCGCTTACATAATCAAATTAGAGAGGAATATTTTATTAAGCTTAGTAATTACATATTTTGTTATACACCTACAATAAATACGACATTTCCACGTATATAGTTTAAGAGCTCACTACATTAAAGTCGTCATCATTCGGTTTGAAGGCCAATGTTTCTATAGAAGATACAGGGTATGGAGATAAAACGTCTTATATTTTTGGACTTATATTTCTTGGGCTCTTCATATTCTAATAGCTGCGTGACACTGTGCTGTTATGGAAAGGCATATTGCTTACCATCAGGTTTATATCCTGCTCAGCTCTTTTGTACTATATTGTTTGCCTATAAAACCACTTGTTAGTTCTAGTACCCAATGAATAAAATAAATAATAAAAACGTTAAGTCAAATTGCTAAAAGCTTTAGTGAAATCGTTACAAGCAATTTTTTTAAGCCAAACATTTTTAACTAAATGATAAACCTTACACAATAACGTTTTTTTAATGTAGCCCCAATGACCTTTAGGGCAAGCTATCGTCTTGTACTTCCTAGCAATAGAGTTTTTGAAATCTCTCTACTTAGTCTGTATTTGAAGCTATCGCACATTAAATTTGTCATGCTTTTGATTTTCCAAAAAACTAGCAAAAGCAAAAAGGTTTTGAGCAAAAAGATTTCTTTCTTTCACTTAGGTTATATCTGTTCATCTGGTGTCTTCATAGTGTTTAGAAGGCTCTATCCAAATGGTATTATAACTTGTGCTTAATTCTTTCTCTGCAACTTAGCGATTGTTCGTATTTAAATAGTTGTATACTCATAATAAACTCAATGCGTGGTTATGTGACCCGTTTTTCTGTTTAACCTTTACATGTTTTAGTGGCGATAATATATTTTACACCGGCACTATAGGTAATGAAAATTATATTACATCCCCAGTTCCTTGACTCTCTCCAAAATCTTTGTTCTCAGTAGACTTGATTTTTACGACGGAAGTAATTTTCACAGCCGTTTTTCAATTTCACACGTCGTAAATTTCTACACCTCATCTCTACAGTCTCTGTTCGTTCCCGGTCGAAATTATTTCCGTCACTGTCTCTCCATGCTGACATATAGTATGAGTGAGAGAAACCACAATAATATCGAATACACGAGAACACTCCTTGAATTGAGAATGGCTGCAGCAAAACCACAAAATGTTACTGGGTCAGCATGAAATGGCTCATAAATATCTGAAGAAAACGAAACGTTTTATCGTGTTGCTGTACAAAGATCGCTTAATATTAAAACGTATTTGTTTAGTAGGTGCTTTTGTTTTGTAAAGATCGCTTAATATTAAAACGTATTTGTTTAGTAGGTGCTTTTGTTTTGTATTGTATTGTACTACATTCAATTTAATCTAGCCTAAGGTACTCGTAATAGCAGGTTAAGTAAGCATCATTATTGACGTTGCCGTAAGAAAAGCGTCATCCATAAATAAAATATACGGAAAATTGGTACAGATCCAGTATAAGATGAAAACAGTTCGAAAACAGAAGCCAAACATTTAAAATCAGTTCACAATTGAAGGAATTACAGAGGGAAATCACACTGAATAAAATACATACTTATAAATATATTGGCAAACACTTTTTCACGGAACACCATCTAACTTCACTCCTCTGCTGACTCCTATATGATTTCTCAAATCATATTATATTCAATTCTTATATAAAGTTATGCTATTTCGAGGTTTATCGAATCCTTAATAATTTTGCCTTTTCCTAAATGTGAAATAAAAAAATAGTAAAACTGTACTTAGTATTTTTTTTCTTCGAAAAACAAACATTTATTATATATATCTTCTATTAAATAATATTCTATTAGTAAAAATTTCATTCCATAATACTATTATATACTTCTATGGAACCACACGAGCACATTTATACCCTACTTGTGCTGACAAGAAAACGTCACACGATACACAATTGATAAACATCACGTAACATACATACAAAAAAACCTGCAGCAGAATTGAGAACCTCCTCCCTTTTTGCAGTTGGTTAAAAAATGAAAAGCCTAACTGGCAAATTTGTGAAGTTGGTTAAAAAAAGACAAGCCTGACTGCCAACTGCGATTCAAAATTTCAAACCCTTTTCAGAAGAAAAATCCCTGTAATATCTTCTTCATCTTCAAAGGATATAAAGACAATAAATACATTGATCAAATAAATTTTCTTTTTCAAAAAAATCGGTTATTAATGTCCCGCCACAAAGCTTTCATCGTGTCATTATATCGTATGAGTATCGTCAAATGGTCTTTATTGAATAACGTTGGGTTAAGTGGGTTTTAAACACTATTGAGTTACGCACCCTAAATGGAGCTTGTCCTTTAAGACCGTACATACCCACTTGGCTATATTGGCAGGATAAAACTGTCCTTTTTTCGCCTAGTCAGAAAAAGGATTGATGAGGGTGCTTCCCGTTTTAAGTTAATAGGTAGCTCTTTCAAACATTGTTCTTTAATATTAAAATGTATCATTCTATTTTAATATTAAACTATACTTTAGTTTATTAACTGTACTACACTAGTACTATTAATTATGAGATGTTTATCATTGTCGAACAGTGTGAGGAGTCCCCAATGGTTAGCCACATTTCCTTGCACCATGTAAAAAACAAGTTAGCTTCAGCCTGGTTTGCCCTTAACATCGAAGTGTCAAACCCAAAAATCGCATGTTCAACGAGCTTGAGACAAACGCGCAATCAAGAGGATCATCAAAGAGATGTTGGGTGCTTGGACTGACGCTGGTTTGATGCACTCACTCCACTCCCCTCCACGGCAAAGTCTTTCTTATGGAAAATAAAACCTCGACTCTGTGGAAAGTCAACCATGAAACCTTGTCGCTTATTCAAGCTACGAAAAAATTCTGCATTCTTCCATAAAAAGAAGTAGAAAACCCATTTTCACGAAAAGTTCCCCGAAGTATCGTATCGAACCTTAACTTGATTTATGAAGAAAGTTATCACAATCAGACTCTATTTTCACCGACACATCTCTCGCAAAATGGGTCGAGATTTACGAGAAAAATCTGACTGTTGAATGATTGATGGAATGTTATTTTACGTACGACAGATTCAAGATTGAGTACATGCAGCAGACGACTATATATTGTCTGTTTGTATTGTGTCACTGACCCAAATAATACCTATGAAGGGAAAAGAGAACATCAGTGATCTATAGAATCAATCGAAAATTCTTATTTCGAAATTAGAAAATCAATCAAAATATAAACAAATTAAAAAAACAATTGCGGCCAGTATAATGAGCAACTTTGCACCGGATGCTGTACGGGGTGGGTTGGTAAAATAGTTACGAGAAATTTTCTGTACTGAATTATTTATCATAATCGTGTTAGTTAAAATGTAATTGAAATATTATATCAGAGATATAAAATAGTCCTCTTAATTCTCTGTGGGAAGAACGCAGTGTAGTGTTAAGTTGTGATTTGCACTCTTCAAGTACAAACAATTGCGTGGCACTGTGCTGTTATGCGCAGGCGTGTTGTTTGCCATAGCAACGAGCAAAACTTGTGCCTTATGAGGCACAAGTTTTGCTCGTCCCGTCAATACAAATCATAAAAAAAAATGTGTGCGTGTACTAGTGTACACACGTAAGAAGTGAAACAAAAGTAAGTAATTATATCTCTTTTTCTAATACTTGGGTGGGATTGTGGTATTTATTTTTTTAAATTTAAGATATTTAAGGTTAACCTCAGTTTCTGATTGTAACTATCGGTCAATGAATATGATTTCATTAAAATGGTATTTATGAATTAATACGACTGCTAATTTAATGAACATCAATTAATTGGCATAAAGTATAAATTCTGAAATATGTTATATAATTTTTGTAAATCAATTAACTAATTTTTGTAGATTCAATGATGGAAGAATCCACAAATCCACTGGAATTAGAATTAAAATAAAGCCTTTGATTTTGTTGATCACTTTAGTATTGATATATTATTTATCACGTCGCTATTGTGTTTCAGAAATAAAAAAGATGGCGCGTAACGGAAAAATGTGACGCGTAACCGAAAAATGTGACGGTAATTTTTTTTCCAACGCCGATAAAGAAGTTTCACTTCAAAAATGCGATATAAAATTCAAAGCAATTATGTATGTATTAGATAGAACATACAAAAGTAGGTATCAGGTCTTTCCAGGGTCGTTGCTGTTGTAGAACTGGTTTATTAAAATGCGTAGAACATGACCCTTTCTTCTTAGTGCAGGAGCTAAGAACAACCCCGTAGAAACGCAAACATGGATCATTATCACACTGGGTTGTAAGGGAAATGAGATGGACAAATTCAAGAATTATTTGTTTACCCTCCATTTCAACATAGGGAACAAAATTATACACAACAAATTACACAATTTATAAATGATGTGAAATTTATGGTGTGACGCACGAGATTAATAGGTTTGCTCAACATACAAGTATTACCATTCGATGAGATAACGCTGAGATAAAGTTGCTGAGCATGCTTCCGACTGGTAGAAATCATCTTCATTAGCTTCTTGACTGGCCTAGTGGCTTAGTTGGTAGTAGCTCTGCCTGCGAAGCCGAGGGTCGTGGGTTCGATCCCCACCCAGTGCAAATATTTGTATGATGAATTCAAATGTTTGCACTGTGTCTGGGTGTTTCTATGTATAATAAGTATGTATTTAAAACTATATAAGTATTATATCAGCTATCTGGCTGCCATCACACAAGCTTTGCTTAGTTTGGGGTCAGATGGTGTTGTAAAAGTTCTTGGTACGTAGTGTCACAGTAAACATACAGTAAAACATCTGCATACAAACGTGCCGTTCTCGGTTTGAATGTGTGCGCGCGCGCCGCGCGCCGTGTCGCCACTCGGCACGCGATTTCACGTACGGGCTAGCATAATATGATATGGGGGGGGGGGAATAAGGTGGCGGCAGTACGGGGCTCACGGGCTGTCAGTGCATCCTCACTCGCTCAAGGTCGCGCGGTTTTAGCCTACAGCTAGGCCGTTCCACGCACGGAACAAGTGCCAGGCGGTTGTCGAACGCACGTCTGAGCGTTCGCACAACACGTTTCCCGCGCAAAATGACGTCGCGTGCATATTGTGCTGTATATGGATGCACGAGTCAAAAAAACAAACAAAGAATTATCATTTTTTCCTAGTTGTACAAAAAATACCATTATTTTTTATATTTTTCTGCTAACCGTACAAAAAGTACGGGACATTATAAAATAGCTTGTAATCGAAGCTGGTTGTATGTATTAGTGTAGGTACATTAAAATATGTTACATATTTATCAAACAACATTTAGACGATCAAGTAGAATAAAAACAGTCAAAGTATACTTTTATTGTTTTAATTTCAATGTGTCTCTCTCTTCTCGCTCCTCTTGGCCTCTTCTAGCTGTCTTGCGCGTTACGAAGTAAATAACTAAAATATATAATCTGAGCTACAATGCTGACTACCTACATAACTAAAGGTTAATTTAATTTTTTTATTAGATAAAATGTCGACAACCCTTTCGATGCGCATCATTCCGCGCCAGACAGCGACAGAGTTACGCGTTAGAAGAGAGCGCAAATGTTTAGGTGAAAATCGCGATAGGCATTGAGCGCTAATGCGAGCTAAATTGCACTTTGTTACGTCCCAACAAGAGTCGCTATTTATATAAACAATTTCTCTAAGTGAGGGTTCTGTAGTAATATCTATTCTGTGGGGCTGTGCAGCGCGACTGTGAGCACGTGCGTACGTTACAAGACCGCTCGCGTTCAACTCTCGCCGGCCACTTACCATAATATTATGAATGAATGAATATGAATATGAATAAAGGCTTTTCAACCCCCGACCAAAAAAAGGGGTGTTATAAGTTTGATGTCGATGTCTGTCTGTCTGTCTGCCTGTGTGTGTGTCTCTCTGTGGCACCGTAGAGCTCAAACGGATGGGCCGATTTCAATGCGGTTTTTTTACTTGAAGGTTAATATCTGTGCGGGTGTTCTTAGCTATGTTTGGTTAATATCGATTCAAGATGGCCGCCTCCACAAAATGGCGAAATATATTTATTTTTCACAACTTCCTTATTGCGGGTATCAATTGAAAGGGATTGACTAGTAGAACGTTGTACAGATAGTCCGAGATCCGAGGTCATCATCATCATCAGCCGCAAGACGTCCACTGCTGAACATAGGCCTCCCCCTAGATTTCCGAGATCCGAGGTAGTCGGGGGTTAGTCAAATATTTTAATTTTGTACTTTTTATTTTTACTAAATTTATAAATTGGTAAAATATTCAATCATAATATGCTTTTAATTGCATAAATGTAGATCAAGTGCTGCTGGTTGGAAAATATGAATTAAAAGTAAAAGTGACAACCCTGGGGTTCAACGCAAGAGTAGGCTAATAGCTCGGCGGGCGGCCTTAGATAACCTATGTATTTACTGTGGTAGTGTTGTGTAAATCTTCATTTTTAACCCCCGACCAAAAAAAGGGGTGTTATAAGTTTGACGTCGATGTCTGTCTGTCTGTCTGTCTATCTGTCTGTCTGTCTGTCTGTCTGTCTGTCTGTCTGTCTGTCTGTCTGTCTGTCTGTCTGTCTGTCTGTCTGTCTGTCTGTCTGTCTGTCTGTCTGTCTGTCTGTCTGTCTGTGTGTGTGTCTGTCTGTGGCACCGTAGAGCTCAAACGGATGGGCCGATTTCGATGCGGTTTTTTTTATTTGAAAGTTAATACCCGTGCGGATGTTCTTAGCTATGTTTGGTTAATATAAATTCAAGATGGCCGCTGCCACAAAATGGCGGACAAAATATTTCTTCACAATCTACCTCAATATGGGTATCAAATGAAAGGGCTTGACTAGTAAAATACTATACACTATAAAAAAAATCAAATCCAATATGGCCGCCACCACAAAATGGCGATTTATATTATTTTTTCACTACTACCTCAATATGGGTATCAAACGAAAGGGCTTGACTAGTAGAATATATTGCACTATGACAAATTTCAAATCCAAGATGGCCGCTTCCACAAAATGGCGAAACACATTTATTTTTTCATAACTCCCTTTATATGGGTATCAAATGAAAGGGCTTGACTAGTAGAATGTTGTACGGATTACAAATCTGAGGTAGTCGGGGGTTAGTCAAAATTTTTAATTTTGTTCTTGTTACCCACGTCTAGACAAATGAGCGTTTGATAATTCCGCGCGCTGTGCCGCTCAAGCTGGCCGCGCTAGACTCGCTGCACTGTGGACGTAAAGGCGCGTTTCGAATGTTTGAAATTCCACACCCGCCGTCGCGTCCGCCCTAGGCCTGTCTTCTGGTTGAGGCCTTTTACGATTCGTGGTACACTTCGACAAATAATAAACTAACTATTCTACAGGTCAAGAACAAGATTTACAGTCTTACTGCAGGATATAACTCTCTGACTTAGTTTTGAGGTCTCTCTCCCTGGATATATTCCTACATGGTGGTGGGATCAGCCTTCCTGCTTCGCTTCTCTACTTCACTTTAAACATTGTAGTCGTAATAATGTTAAATAATAAAATTCCGTACTTAAATAAAAGTAAAAAAGATGGGCATTCCTTACATAACACTGTCTAGTTCCAAACTAAACAAGCCCTGTATGTATGTTTATGATATGTATGTTTTTGTAAATGCAAACTAAATACCTAAGTTTAATGAAATAATGCAGAACAATGAGGTAAAAGTATTATGAAAAAGTACTGCTCCTTTCAAGGAAATAACAATCAGGACATAATTATGTTGAGATAATTATTTTGCTCTATATTACGAGTATTTTGTAACATTTCACACTTAATCGTTTGTTTGCACTGAGCTCGCAAAATGAGGTGCTATCGCGAAAACATGAAACGGACTTTTAATTACATTGAAAAGCATTTTATTTGGTTCATTAATTATTTATTGCCTAATATATCATACTCTGTCGAGTTCCGAATTGTTTGGTAATTTGTTTCTGGATATTTAATTTTTTTATAGCTCTTTTGTTTTGACAAAAGTTCTGTATTTAGCAGATAAGTATTTAAACTTCTCGGCGAAATTTAAGAAACGAAACTTAGTACTAAATTAAATAACATTGATCAGCCTTTTTCGCATAAATTATCTATCTCCATAACTTAGAAAATTTAAGATAAGATAGTCATTTATTTCCTGTAAGATATATCAATACAATTTACTTACTTAGTTTGGGGTTGTATACCTGTGTGAAAGATACATTCCCGGGGTCTACCGGCGAACGAAAACTGTCTTTGATGTTTCTCTCTCTTGTCTTTTCGTTTGAAATGATAGAGAATGGCAATAGTAAAGCCAAAGCCGATTTAGTTAGGCGGTAGAAGGCCTGGGCTGTGAGATGCGGGAACCTCCACGTGGTCACCCTGCGCATCACTCTACAACTTGTCGCGGTGGCATCTTGTTATGTGCTTACTAATCCCGACCAGGGGGTCTACCGCCTAACTAAAACTGTTGTAGCTTTGATATTGCTCTCTCGTTCCTTTTCGCAAGAAATTATAGAGACAGAAAAAGCAAAGCCAGAGCCGATTCAGTTAGGCGGTACAAGGGAAAGAAGGGGTTTCGCCTTTACGCGAACTTCGCCTTCTCGAGGGTCACGCGTAGAAGTTCATTGGAGAGGATTGAAATGATATAAAACGTTACTCGCCTGATAGGTCATTTGGCCGAGTAACAATCCAAAGTCACTCGTGGTTTTGAATACCACATAACCCGATCGTCTTCCTCAAGTGGAACAGGCATTGGGCATCCGTTATACATATCCTCAACGCAAAAATGTTGGTGTATATTTTTCATTTATTCTGAACCCGAAAAGTTCTAGATTATACATATTTTGGAAGGAAAATAGGAAAGGGAATAGTAAAATAGTGAAACCGGCAGTAGCAAACAGTGAATACCGTGAATACCCATACCAAATTGACATATTCAATGTCTTTCATGATATTATAAAAGTCATTTTATAAACAAGATATAAAAAAACAGTGGCATTCCGATATCCGTGGGCACTCCCGATGGAATTGAAAACTTCAAAAGTTATTACGTAATTACTTACTCGTACAACGATTATAGTTGTTGCGGGTTCAAATGTCTTTTTTAGTAAACAAATAAAAATAACTAAAAGTTTGTGTACGAAATATCTGATCAATCTTATAACAGGATGGGGGTAAAATTCAATGACTATATATGACCCAAATAGACAGGGCAAGCTAAACTGTTTTAAAACGCGTAACGCGCCTAAACAAGTCAACGCTTCAAATGTTTGGAAGCCTAAAACTAAGCTATTAGTAAAAATATACGTATGTACCTACTACATATGGACGAGAACTAGACGTTCCGTCTTTTAATAAGTTTCATCTTTCCATTTGTTAGTAAATTAATCAATATGGTCAAAAATTTCAATTAAACAGATTTTTAAGTATCAATCTGTTGAAGCCCGGTATCTTTGGGTACGCAGATGATAGCACCGTTGTAGAGAGCTACATATCGAGCGCGAGAGCCAATAGGCAACAAACTCAGGTACTGAGAGAGAGTTTGATCGAGCGTTTAAACTTGACCCTTGAGGCAGTCTCTAAATGGGGCGATGCCAATCTGGTCAGGTTTAACGAGGGAAAGACGCAGGCGTGTCTGTTCTCCGCAAAAAGGAGTCCTTTCCAACAGACTCCTACTTTTCGCGGTGTATCCGTGCCGGTATCCGACCATCTCGAGCTGTTGGGCGTTACTTTGTCATCGACTCTCAACTTTGGCTCGTATATCGAATCTAAGGCTAAATTAGCTGCCAAAAAACTAGGTGTCCTCTCAAAGGTGCGAAGGTACTTTAAGTCTGAACAGTTGCTCACGTTATACCAAGCACAGATTCGCTCCTGTATGGAGTACTGCTCGCACCTTTGGGATGGATCGGCTAAGTATCACCTGGAAGCTCTGGAATCGATCGAGAGACGTGCCAAAAGGCTCATAGGCAATGACATTCTCGTGCGGAAAAGACTGCAAAATCTCGAACATCGCCGGAAAATTGCTAGCTTATCGGTTTTTTATCGGATACACTTCGGAGAGTGTGCGACTGATTTATACGATCTAATACCACCTTGCCGGATTTTTCTATCGGAATGCTCGTAGCTCGAAAAAGCGACATCGTTTCATGGTTGATGTTCCAAAGACGCGAACGAAGAGATTTGACTCTACTTTTGTGATAAGAACGTCTAGGCTGTGGAATACGTTGCCTGAGAGGGTTTTTCCCGATAGTTACAATCTTTGTGTCTTCAAATCGAGAGTGAATCGGTTTCTTCTAGGTAAACACGCTTCATCGTAGACCGCATCATCGTTTAACATCAGGCGAGATGGCGGTCAAGTGTAAACCTATAAAAGTTTAAAAAAAAATAAAAATATAATCACTTTTCCCACTCTGTAAAGGTGGATAATGTCCCAACCAGTCACACTGTTACTCGTTACAACTTTATCTACTAGTTTATATTCCCAACGAGTCACACTATTACGCTAGTGTGGCTCGTTGGGAAAAGAAATTCCCCATCGAGTCACAGTGTGACTCGTTTGGTGTGACTCGATGGGAACCCACCTTTGTATTTTATTTTATCACCTAGGAACGTAAATATAATCCTATATAAATTACCATCCCATATTCACGGAACGTATACCTCGCGAATAAACAGCTTTTACTATATATAGTAAATGTAAAAATATCTATTATATTCTCCAACAAAATGAATTTTGAATCCATATCTAACATCCGTAACACAGTAGCCAATCTCCAATAAGACATGTATTTACGTGATAAGCCTACCTGCTCGCGCTAAAGCCTATTCTACTAGAAAATATTTTCCAATCGAGCGATCCTTTTATGCTCGTCTATTTTAAATGAACAGTGCAGCTTATAAGTCAGACCACGTATTAAACAACTTATTGCTTTATTTTGTAGCGGCGTAGCATTCAAAGTGGTATTTTACTGACTAACGTAGTTTTTGCGAACTAACAAGTGGGCCGTAGCGTTGCTCATCTCCTTTTCTTATTTTTGTAGAGCTTCAACTATTTTAATTTTTAACATGTGAAGGTTTGTTTGTATCTTTGCTGCTCAATCACATCGGAACGTCAAAACAGATCGAGTTGAAATTTGAAACTACTTAGCAACCAAGCTTTACATAATCTATTCGGGAAAGTCCAAACTTTGGCCAGTTAGTCCATGAATCAATAATCTACAAATATTACTGCATTCAAGTTTAAAAGACAAAGTTCCCAAAGTTTGCATGGCAAATAGACAAATAATCTCATATTTATATATATAAATGCTAAAATTGACTTTTGGTTGATTTGAAAAAATATTACCTATAAGAAGAATATAGAAAAGATAAGACCTTAATAAATTACAGCGTTATCCCTACGCAATATCTTGAAACAAAACTTTGCAGTCGCAGCCGCTTTTCAAAAATTCTCATCCTCTCTAGAAAACTTTCAGCGAGAGCTGCCAAAAATCTTAAAAAAGTGGACGTGGACGTGAAGATCGACGAAATATTTTTGTTTGTCTCTGAAATAAGTTGTATGCCCGCGTCTGTCAAACATTAGGAAACTACGGAAACTATGATTGCAGGGATTGAAACTACTATGACCAATTTGATTTTAGTGAATATTGAGAACTCTTAAAATAGATAAGTATTAATAATAAAAAATAAAATACTTATATAAAATAATATATTGGTGGACATTTCACACACAAAACCATCTAAATCAGGGGTCGGACAACTAAAAAAACTGCGTTTTGCAATAACTATGTATTATTTTTGAGCTGGGAATATATATTTTTTTAATCTTAATTAAAACTGTCGCGGTCGCGGGCCGCGACATTTTAAAATTTTTTAGAGGAGCCCGCGTTGCCGACCCCTGGTCCAAACCTAAAAGTACTATGGAAGTCAGATAGCGATTAATTCTAATATATTTCTAAACACATACTTATTGTGCATAGGAACGTCCCGACACAGAACAAAGTTTTGTATTATTCATCTCACAAATATTTGCACTGGGTGGAAATCGAACCTACAACCATAAGATAATAATATTTTTTTCATCCCACCAGCTCGGAAAGAGTACTTTTGCTCCTCGATATCAGGGCGCAAAAGTCGTTTTTACCCTCTAGAGCAGGGGTCGGCAAGTAGTTTTAGGCGGGGTCCGGATGAAGTGCAGAAATTTTAACGCGGTCCAGAAAAAAGCTAGTGATAATAATTGCTTAAACAACCCACTAAATGTTCCTACTGCTGAACCTCGTGGTTGGGGCCTTCCCTCGCAAGGAGAGAGCCAATTAAGACCATACTCCACCACGCTAGCCCAATGCGGATTGGTGGATGACACATGACTTCGAAAGGTTCTAGGTACATTTCGGTTTCCTCACGATGTTTTTCTTCACCATTTTAAGTTAGCGGCATTATGAACATGACTTCGAAAAGACAGTGGTGCACTTGGTTTTGAACCCAGGGTCTCCGGATCGGCAGTCGCCGTTCTCCCGATTAGACCAGCCGTAACTTGGTAATAATTAAAAAGTGCTACTAATTTATTGTACGGTATCAAACTCAACTTGTAATTATAACACAAGACCTAAAATCAAATTACACCGATTCTCTTGAGCTAGTTCTATATAGTTTGGTCCTCGAGAAGGATAGCAAATTCGACGTGTGTCTTCTACAAGTAATTGGGAGTCGGTTAATCTCGAAACCTAATTGTTCAAAAAAAATAATTGAGAAAGATGACCCACATACGTAAGTCGAACCAAACAAAGTAGCCAAATTGATAGCTAGTTTTTTGCGATTTCCATATTTTTCTGAGATGTGTTTGGCCTAAAATTATATTGATAATAAAAAAAAAAAAATTGTGTGGCAATAACGAGAGATAAACAAAACACAAGATATGGCACACGTTTCTTACAAGGAGAAAATACAAAAAACACATACATGTTGTGTTAGTGTGAACTGAACCCCACACTAGGGCTACCTGTGTTGTGGGTTCCAAGCTTCTCCTAATTTTATACAGTAATAAAAGGACTGAAGAGCGTGTTTTGCGCTAAGACGAGTATCCCGAGTGGTGTCTGCGGAAGTGTCACGTGCATGTTACTTCGCCACAGTGCATTCTCGGTTACAATACAGCGCCGAGCTATACGCGCGCGCTGCCGACTGGGAGCGTGCGTTCCGCGCCCAAAAACGTGCCATACATGCCATCATTGGCGTATCGCAATGTACATACGTAAGACCATACTTCAAAGAGCTTGGGATATTTACGTTACCTGCTATCTTGATATACCAATTGGCTGTGTATGTCAGAAATAATCTAGAATCGTACAACACGCGAGGAGAGAGACATTCTCGTAACATACGCAACGCCGACAAGTTGGATGTTATACCACACTCTCTCACGAGGTCACAGAAGTTGACTCACATTATGGGACCGGAAGTTTATAACACTCTTCCGAAAATAGTTATATCGGCCCCAAGTTTTGGCAGCTTCAAAACAGATTAAAGTGCTGGCTTATCGATCAAGTTTTTTATAGTTACAGCGAATTTTCAGAGACTTGACGACTTGACTTTGAGCCATTACAAAATAAAACTATAAGTATACAGTTTTATACATTTGCAAAGATACATCTTCTTGAATATCAATTATTTCCATTTGAAGTGAAGCCTTTGACAAATTGAACAATTTGGCAGTGTGTCAGACACAATGGCTCCAAAATGGTTCATGAGAGCTTCATCCACCATAAAGCAACTGAAACTGAATGCGTTCCGAAACCATTTACCAGAGCAGAAGCCATGGTTCGCACTCTGGTTTTGATCAGGTTTGATTCCGATACGGTGCGATGGCTTTTCTCTTTTCTAGATTAGATCTTTTGGTGCTTCAGTCATTGTGGTGATGATGGTGTCCTTATCTACGTCGAAGTTTATAATCACCCATGTTGTCTTTCCACTTTCTAGAACTCCGTTGACCGACTGTATTCTCGGTATCGCCCAGTTTTCCTAATCAGTTTTGACGTTCTCTTTGATGGTCTTGGCTATCTCTACGATTTTATAGTTCAGCATAATCTTGGTGCATCGGGCAGTAACTACAATTGGGTCGTTTGGAGGTGTCGCATAAACAGATCTTCCCACGCGCTCCATCTCTTTTTTGCTCAGTGTCACAAAGCCATTTTCTGCACTCTTCCCTATTCTCTTGATGACCCGGGAAGTGACATTATAGTAAACGACTGCTTCAGTCTCCTCGAGTTTCGCCTTTACGAGGTTTTCACTTCCTAACTTCTAGGACTGCATGATGTTTTCGCAGATCTTGAGATTGACTTGTCTTGTCGCTGTCAGTGGGGCTATAAATTCGAAGAAGGCATAAAGCGCGTGACACCATGGCTCCGTCGTTGGTTGGCCGCGGCTGTCTTCTGCTGGGCTTTTTCGGAGCTGGTTTGGATGGTCAAACTAGGAACAGGTATGTGTAGTTATATCAGTTGCATTTGTTTGATCGTGCAAAAGGGTCTGCGGAAGCTCAGATTTTCCCCCTATCTTCGTATATGACAACCTGATGATGATAATGTTTACCAGCACTTCTGCTCAGATGTGCGAGCAGCGCTCTTGCGTACGTGCAAGGCGTTCGACCTTTCGAGTACTCTATTAATGAAATCGTTTTGTTTTTCGATCACACTTTCGCCCCGAAATCGATGGCCGTCTACCTCGTACACATTACGTCGTAGGTTTCCCTCTTTATTGGGACTTTTGCGGTACTGCCATTGACCAGGCAAGACAATCCAAGTGACAAACGGGCTCGTTTCCGTTCCCAGACGAAGCAAAAGCTTATTCCCAATCTTTCTTTGTTGCTGTCCATAAAGAGAGCCACTCCGCGGATACGGGTCTCTGCCTCTCTTCGGTCTGCGTTCTCTAGTAGTTACTGAACAGAGATGCTCTTCGAGGAGTTATCTTCGGCGGGGACCGCGTTCCACGTTCATGTCCACGGACAGCGAGCCAGCGAATAGGAGCGTGTATTTGAAAGTGTGGAGTTTCTGTTGGCCGCTTTGCGGAAAATATTTAATAGAAAAATCAGTTATTTACTAAGGTAGATTCTATATGGCAAAAAAAGATTATTTAAATTAATGAAGGTACAGTGTACATTATTTACATTTTAAAATGTATACTTGGCTTACAATACATTATTTTTATTGGCGGTCCGAGGTTCGACCCTTCGCGGTCCGGATACGGACCGCGGTCCGCCTGTTGCTGACCCTTGCTCTAGAGGTTAAAGTAAATTTGAATTTAGAACATCGTGTGTACTGAGACTGAGGTTTTGAATTCAAAACATAATTCAACCTATTGATTTCTACCTCCTTGGTGCCGAATGCATCATACATTTTTTTTTATATATTAAAAAATTCAGACTCGGAACCTCCTTGGTGTACTTACTTTTTTTTAATTTGCTTGGCGCGAAAACATTTAAAAATTTGCATTTAGTCATTTCCTCGCTGAGGTGGAATGAAAAGTTACGTGTTGCACTCGAGTGCAAAGATTTTTCACCCTGTGCTCTTTTGATTCCCTTGCTACGCTCAGGATTCTAATTTTGAATCACTCGCTGTAGAATCCTTCGCTTGCTCGGTCATCAAAATTGAGTACGCGGTTAAAAATCAACTTTGCACTCTTGTATAACAAATAACTATTTATACCACCACCTCGGAAAGATTACTTTTGCTCATCGATATCAGGGCGCAAAAGTCGTTTTTACCCTCTAGAGTCTAGAGAGTAAAGTAAATTTGAATTTAGAACATCGTGTGCACTAACTTTTCGAATTCAAAACATAATTAAACCTATTTATATCTTCCTTCTTGGTGCCGAATACAGCAAACATTTTTTTTTATTTGTTAAAAACTCAGAAACGGAACCTCCTTGGTGTACTTTTTTTTAATCCTTTTTGACGTGACAACGTCTTAAATTAGGTTGCGGCTGGGAGTCACTTATGAAAAAGTGTAACACTCGGTAACGTTACGATGAGTCACCGAACGAGAGAGAGGCCCGCCGAATGCCTTGCGTCTCTCTCCCACTCAACTATGATCGGTCTGCCGCGCGCGCAGCACTAGAGAATTAGGCGCATTGAATCGGCGCATGCTTGTGTCTCTGTCTTTGTCTTTCTCGAACGTTCTTGGCGTTGGAAAAACAAGAAAGCGTCATAATACAAGTTCACACGTGTGGTTAAAGTATCGTCAGCTGTGTCTGTAGTGAAAATGTGGAGTGCTTAGATTCGTCATTTACAACAACTACAACAATAAAGGTAAATAATTGTACACTGATATTTCATTATCGTAAACTATGATTGATTGATTAATTTCTTAATTTCATGAAAAATACGTATAATCTTGATTGCGTATCAAACGTTTCTAAGTCAACTACGTTAAAAGGAACAACTATCGACTTGACTTTCGCAAGACACATTACAGCAGAAACACTTCCTTTCATTTCATTTCATATCATCTCCTATCCTCAACAAAATCACTCAAATAGGAATTAGTTAAGTTTAAGTTTACATGTACAATGTTTTAGTAAACAAAATATATTTCTATAGTTAAAATTTGTGCAGTTCTTATTTTCATTCAATTCCTTGTTCCTATTGTGCAATTTAATTATATTCATATCAATAAATATTCTACCGAGAAAAAGACGTTGTCACGTAAAATCTTCGCCCGTAAAACCGACTTTACAGGCAACCAGATTTTTTTTTTTTTTTTTTAATTTTCTTTTCACGTATGGAGGATAGAGGTAAGGAATGTTATCTCAAATGGTAGAAAATTTAAAAATGCTATGAATGAATCAATTGTAAACGAATTGAAGTATGCCGAGTTAAATAATTTTAATGTCACGTCGTTCACTCACAAGACTTTGAAACAAAAATGTTGTAGACTTTAATACTCTTCGTCTTCAAACTTTCTTCAATCTGTGCGCCACAATTTCCCCCGGGGTAAAATATCTCATAATATTGATATTTGCAAGTTTCTGGAGTCGTTTCGTAGCGACTCGACGTGTGTTCCCAGAACTTTATGCGTCTTTAACGGTTTTATGTGTTTTAAATTAAATACCTGTGTAAATTAATCAAATATGTTATCCGTTGAGTTCGCGCTAAGTTTTTATTGGTACACGTACCATGTTTAAGACTCTATTTTACATTTTCCAACTTTATTTACGAGTAGATCAATAAAGAGCGTATTGAAACAGATGAGGTACTACAGAACGAAACGTCGAGGTATTTAAACAATGAATTATACGTGATTAAGCCGCGTAGGTATTATATAAAAATTATAAGGTACTACAGATCTCAAACTTAAATATTTATGTACAATCTCGATTTGAGTTCAAATCTGTTCTTTGAGTTTAATCGCCGCTTAGATAAAGCACCTATAAGTAGATGTACATTCTTTGATTCGCCGTGACAAACTTCGGATATTGCTCCACTGGCTTGTCTTTTGTTTGTCTGTTGTTTTTTTAGCTGTTATACATGTAGGTTTCCACTCGAGCGCGATCTTGCCTGTTATTAATTTACCATTCTGCCTGCGATGGAGCATGCCAAAGACTCAAAACTCTTCGTTAAAACTTTTCTAACGTCAACCATGAAACGATGTCACTTTTTCGAAGTACCAGCAGCCCAACAGAGAAAAGGACAAGGTGGTATTGGATCATACCAATTAGTTTCACACTTTCCGAAGTGTATCAAAAAGCTGGCAATTTTGCAGCGATATTCAAGATTCTTAAGTCTTTATCGCACAAGGGTGTCGTGTCCTAGGAGTCTTTAGGTACGTCTCTCGATCGATTCCAGAGCCTCCAGGTGTTATTTAGTCCATCCTTCTCAAAGTTGCGAACAGTATAATACTTCATAGAAGAGCGAATCTATGTTTCGTATAACGCATAACATGAACAACTGCCCAGACTCGAAATACCTTTGCATCTTCCTAAATATTTGGAAGACGGCGATAAAATTGGTACTATTTTCACGCTATAAAATACTTACAAATCTACAACCCTAAGTATAGTGAGTGGAGTAAAAAGTAGAACTTGTTTATTATATTACACAAATATTATATCCTCGTAGAAGTATACTTATTTACATGTCTCCGCTTACGTCTCGTCAGCGCCGAATCCTATTAGCTCACTCGACAGAGCACGTGTTCGCACACAATCTTGGCGACTGGCGAATAAATATGTTATGCCTTTTAGAATCCTGTAATGTTTTAAATGTTCGGGAGTTTAAATGTTTTTTGATCAAACACGTTATGTTTGAGTTAAATGTTTGAATCTTTGTTGCTCAATATCGTTGTTAGAACTGTACGGATTGGTTGGAAATTTGGAACTTTGATAAAGTATCTAATTAGCTACTGAGATTATGAACTAGCAGCACCCGCGGTTTCACCCGGGTAGTTCCAGCCCCCGTTATGTTTTCGATACAAAAACAGTCTATGTGTTATTCCAAACCATTATCTATCTATGTACCAAATTTCAACCAAATCCCTTGTGTAGTTATTGCGTGTAAGTGTTACAAATATATATATATATATATATAAGTACATTCTTACAAACTTTCACGTTTGTAGTAGGATGAGAAAGTTTGGGTGTTTAAATGTTTGTTTTTTATCAATCACGTTGTAAGAACTGAATGTGTTGGAAATTTTGAACTTATATTATAATCTGGAATAGCATATATTATAATTTGCAATAGCATATAGATAGGCTATTTTTATCCCAACGTTTATTCTGAAAGTTTAGAGATATTTAAAAATTCCCCTTATCTAAATTTTACGCGCAGGTAATCGCGAATAGATGCTAGTTTTTCTATAAACTTCGCCGACGATGAGGAGAGTCTCATAATAGGTTATGAACATTCGGGCATAAAACTCGGTACCTGCTATTTATTTCATCGTGGTGTGTTATTAAATTTTCAATTTCATCTAATTTGGTCCAAACCAGTACAGGTAGTTATCTACTTCAAGTAGGTACATCCGCGATATATCGTCTTTCGGAATTCATTAAAAATTTGATGTAACTCGTAGACAAATTTCGGATGATAGGAATGGTGATGGCGAAAGTTTCATGTAGGTACCCAAATCTGTTTGGTATTTATTGCGTCAATTTATTTTATATGATTGAGAATACTATAGTTGTACCTCCGTGGCATTATATATACCCCTTCCTTCCCCACTCTTTCTATTTTAATCGTATTTTATTGTTTTACTAGCGACAGCATTGGACCCGTGCGAAGCCGGGGCTCGCACGGGTGCAATGCTGATACTAAATATAAGTACCTACTAATAAAATTCCGGTCCAGCGGCAAGACGTTTCGTTTTAAGTATTCACATAAGTCACAGTTTTTTGTGATGGATACTTTTTTGGCGCGACGGACGCACGCAATGTGTTGATAGATGGAACGAAACAGCGGTTTGTTTGTCAGTGCCATCAGAATTTAACGAAATTCTCAATAATCCGAATTTTGTGGACATATGTTATCGACTCAAAATCAATATTTTATTAATGGTTTGTTATTCATATAAGGTTTCGAACAAGTCTACCTTACCTCTTGACGAAATTATTAATATAGATAGAAGATATGATAAGCAATTGTAGCGCTCAGACCAACTATTCTCAAAGTCACGCTACGCTACAATAGCAAATATTAATTGACGTGAAGCCACTTTTGATGTTTCATTCATTAATGTGGCAGACCTACTTTTCCCACAACTTGACCTGTTTTAGCTATTACTATTGATTGTAAATAGCTAATTAGAGATATTTTTCATGAATTTCAGAATAATGGTAATAAACTCCAACTTAATTCAGAATTGCGTCACAGATGCCGTTATTGTTTCACTTTATTAGGCATATAGTATTTACTAGATAAGCATAAGTCATAGTTACTAATTCCGTAATTTGACTTATTTTTGTCACCTATCTGTCATCTGAAACCACCACATTATATTTATCCCTATCAACTTTAGTTAAATGTCACGATAAAATCTTTACCATCTACATCAAAAATAAAAATCCCTATTATAAGTAGTCAAATAAAAACACTTAAATATACCTACTTTAAGAGGCTCTCATTCGTACACTGAACGTACTCATACATAAATCATCCTCGCCTATTCGCACATTTTATTCCCAAATCTCTTCTCCCTGAAGCTCTCCGAAGTGGTATTCGAAATAGAATATTTTTGCCCAATAGAATACTCCATTCTGAATAGATGGTACAATTTTTAAATTCTCATTGACAATAATATTCCGAGAGCTGGTAGCAAAATTTTGGTAGGTATTTGAGGCAAGCTAAAAATTTGCCACGTATTTCTCTTATTATACCCCAACACGGAGGTGTACGTTTACCTGGCTGGGGAATAACGGGACAAAATGAACCCCCAATTTAGATCATCTGACATGTAGAATGTCCCACCAAAAGGATCTGTCTTTTCGAGAATGCCTATTTTTTAGTTTAAAATACGAGTAATAGGCACCCAATTACTCGTATTAAAGTGCCTTATTTTTTTTTTTTTGCAAAACATTTTTGGATGCGCATTATGACAAACTCCCGACTAAATTATCTGACTCATCTTTTTTTTTTGTAAACATGTTGGTTACAAAAAAATATGTTGTTTTGTATAACATTTAAAAATTGCGCATTGCCTCAAATATATTTAGTGAAAAGTAAATAAACATTTAAAAAATTATGGATTTATTTTCTCCGAAAAATCAAGAACCGTCTTCAATACAAAATTAAATACAGACACTTGACGAAAAAAGACGACTCAGTCGTCCATTTAACGTGCAAATATAATTATGTATATGCAAGTTTTAGTTTTTTGTTGATATCTCAAAATACACACCATCGATTTCTATTAAAAAAGTTTGGGGCGACCTTTGAAGTATCATCAATCAATAAATAAATAACAATTATCAAATCGATTTACAATTAGCGAAGCTATCGACGAATTGAATTGAATTGTTTTTGAAGTCGCTTAAAATTTACTCGATTGTACTCAATACGATAATTACGATGTTTCAAAAAGTCTCATTTTAACTTCATAGAAACCAGACATTCTTCGTATAACAAAATCGTGAAATTACGCCAAGACTTACGTAATAACTGTACGTACGAGTACATACTCGTAGTAAGCATGAGTAATAAGTAAACTTAATGTACAAAAGGTAAACTTAGCCGAGAACTCCAAGTGCTTGAGATGAACAACAAGTGAGAAATAAGTTATGTTAGGCCATTTCGGAGAACTTACTAATATTTGCATAATCATAATATTTACGAAATTCAGATTTGCTATTACTTACTTACTCACTTAAGCTGTAACTTAACTGTGGGCTTCATAACGAAGCTCAAAGTCACACAGCGAGCTATGGAGAGAGGGCTATGCTCGGAGTCTCTTTGCGCGACAGAATCCGTAATAAGGGTATTCGCAAAAGAACGAAAGTGGCCGACATAGCTCAAAGAGTAAGCAAGCTGAAGTGGTAATGGGCAGGCCACATCGCTCGCAGAACTGACAACCGATGGGGAAGAAAGGTTCTCGAGTGGCGACCACGAACCGGAAGACGCAGTGTTGGACGGCCTCCCACTAGCTGATGGACAGATGACCTCATAAAGGCCGCTGGAAACCGCTGGTTGCAGGTTGCGCAGGACCGTTCGTTGTGGAAATCTAGGGGGGAGGCCTATGTTCAGCAGTGGACGTCTTGCGGCTGATGATGACTCACCTAATCCGGATTTTACTTACCTAATTCAAATTAACCTGGTTTATAAAGACTCTTGATATCGATATGGTTAAAAATGCATTACTAATTTTATTTTCATAAAACAGTTATTTATGAGTGAAAAATACATGTACCTATACACATTGACAATTTATATTGACATTGACATTTTTTTCTAACAAAATTAAACATTGGCGCCATATGTGGTGAAATTGACAGGTTTCGCATTCTGAATATACCTTATTAAACCCTAACTTTTGTGTGTTTTTTTTGTCTTTTGAGGTCACAACACAGATAAATTATAGTCAAGAACAACACACAGGCTGTACATTCCAGTGAAATAATGGGAACAGGAAATACATGGGTGAAATCAAGGGGCACTGCTAATCCTACTAATCTTATAAATACGAACGTTTGGATATTTGTTGCTCAAACACGTCTGCGACAAGTATGTTTTATAGCATTATACGTAGTGAGTAAAATTTTAGTCAAAAATACTGGTGTAATTAACAATGGTTTAATTGGCTGGCCTTGAGGCTCAGTTGGTCTGCCACTGTAGGTCGTGGCTTTGATTCCCGTCTTACTTCTCTTTCACGTTTATTGGACAAATAATTCATACCAGTAATGAATGCAGATATTTATTCTGTGTCTGTGTGTTTCTATGTATCAAAAAAACATATGTATTTACGATTATTTAAATATTATTGCAGCTAACTAGTTGGCACAGTACAACCTTTGGTTACTTCGGGGCATGGACGTATGAAAATAACGGACGTAGTCTCGCTAACACAAGCACTGTGTCAAGTCAAGTCGGTCAGTTCCCTGTCACATATAGGTTGACACTCATACATACTCACAAAAATCGGCCATTACGCGCGCAAACCTCAGCCAGCCGACACGTTTTGGGTTAAAGAAAAATCTCAACACACAGAATGTCTTGTGTAGTGAAATGCTGTAAAAGCCGTAGTAACCAACACAAAAAACATCCAGGAATCACGTTTCACAAGTAGATACATAATTCAATAACTTATTTCCAGATTTTAAACATTAAAATAAATCTTCATTTGCTAAAACAATATAGCGCATTAAAGGCCCAGTGTTTCTAAAGTAAGCGTGTGATAATTACGCAAAATATATGGGACATTGATTATTTGTGATTGTTTAGTACCTAGGTACTTAGTTTATTAATTCTAGTAAAATTAGTGAACTGTGTGAATAAAGATTTATGGCACATTATATCGATATATTTATATTGTTTATTAGTTGCCACTAGGTATTTGTTTTGTTATTTCATTTCCTAGATATCCTAAATAAAATTAAGCTTGGCGAAATGACTGGATCGAAATAATTAAAAATAGTAACTGTGAAAACGACTGGATCCCAAACAAATACAGTGTCATTTGCAGTAAACATTTCGAAGTTGATAAATGATAACATATATGTAACGAAAGGAGGGCTCCGGCGTATTGTTACATATTTATGCAATACGTCAAAAAGTAAATTAACAATCTAAGTTACTACTCGTTTGATATTTTATAATTCGTGATTTAGTTGGTAGTATGTCTGCTTGGGAAGCCGAGAGTCGTGGATTCGATTCCCACCAGGTGCAAATATTTGTGCGATAGATACAAATATTTCTTTTATGTCTGGGGTGTTTTAAAGTATAATAAGTAGGTATGAATTATATTAATATATTAATAAGTATTACATTAGAGCTATCTGGCTCCCACAGTAGGTACAAGCTTTGCTTAGTTTGTGATTGGTGAAATGTCTACCATTATGTATTTATTATTATTATTATAACTTTTTACATATTTTCTAGCAGCATTAGCAGCCCAATAAGTGTTCCTACTGCTGGGACTCGATGTCTTCTCTCACAAGGAGGTACGTAAGCCCATAATCCACCACACTGTCCCAGTGCGGTTTGGTGGATGAAGCATGACCTCGGAAGATTCTAGGTACATGTTGGTTTTCTCACGATGTTCACCTTCACCGTTTTAAGTTAGCAGCATTCCGCTCATAACTTCGAAAAGACAGTGCACGTGTGATTTGAACCCGGGGTCTTCGGATCGGCAGGCACCATTCTCCCGAATAGAACCTTACATTTTCTAGTAAATTTTACGATATCAACAAATACCTTTTAAGTACGGCTACAATCAATAGAATCTATCCAAATTGACCACTAATCTCAAGTATGCTATTTGTTTTTAGTATTTAAGTTTAGTTTATTAATTAATATTGTTACTAATAACAATAATATTAGGTATCAAAGAGAAAATTGTTAATTTTGTGCCAGTTTAAGTTTAAATTATGTGATTTATAAATTTATACGTTTCCCTCGCGCTCTGCAACAAATGTGATAAAGTTTTTAAGGAAGCTCAAAATCTAACTTCCAATTTACCTCCGTCCAATGGCTAAATGTTCTAATGGCTAAAGGTTGAGCAGTAAGAAGAATAAAATATTGATGACATGTTTGTGCTTTTTGTGGAGTTAATTTGGCTAACATGGCAACTTAGAATTCCTTCACACATTAAAAAGCCGCCGCCATTTTGGGATTTTTGGGTGCCTCAGTTCTGTCTATGGATAGGTTCTGTCCGTGTTTTTCATACGTCCATGCTTCGGGGCTAGATAATGTTGTGTGTGAAATGTTAAACAATACTTATTTATTAACTATATTTTTACCAGACTGAAAGAAGGGTTATGTTTTTCGCGCGTATCTTGTATGTTTGTAAATTTCTTTATTCCCTCGTATCTTCCAAACGGCTGGATGGATTTTAACAATTAAGATATCGTTAGATTCGTCTCAATCACCCAAGTGTCCTTAGATAGTATTCTATTACATACGTAAAGTTTTTTGTATGTTGATTTTTTGCAGTCGGGTTTATTAAATTAAAGTTATTAATGACTAGCAGTACTCCGCGGTTTTACCGCGCTTTTTAACCGACTTCAAAAAAGGAGGTTTCTCAATTCGACCGTATGTATGTTCTTTTTTTTTTTTTTATGTGTGTTCGCGGATAACTTCGTCGTTTATGAACCGATTTTGATGATTCTTTTTTTGTTGTAAAGGAGATATTCCAATGGTGGTACCATGATAAGGAAACCAGGATCTGATGATGGTATCCTAGAGAAATCGAGGATAACTTTCGTAAATTGTAAAGATGACTAGTGCGTTAGTTAAGTTTTTGCTGGAGCATTTTAAAGCAGTATAGTTTAAAGATGGTCTGGAGTCGATCTGATGAGGGAACGGGAAGACGGTCGAGGGAACTCCTCGACGGTACATAGTAGTTACCTTGTGTTTGGGCTCGATGAATTTGTATTGATGAGAACTTTTTACATAGATGGGTTGTGACTGTCATTAGTGGTCTGATGATGAAGATAAAGGACAGTCAAGGGAATTTCTTAACGGTTTACAGGAACTACCCAGTGTTTGGGTTTAATTCATGTATTGAGTTCTCAACACGAAATCGTGTAAATGCATAAGTGAAAACTTGTTTAGCACTAAAAAGGGTAAAATAAACTGTTTTTTACAAAAAATTAAACCGACTTCAACACCACAAATAGGCACTCAAAAGCGAAAAATAATTTAATATAGGTAATTATTATAACCTCTACTCACTCATCTATATGAAGTCGGTGCCAGCCAAATCTAACAGGTAGTAGATAGATACTACTTACCTATGCCTACTTACTACCTCGTACATAGTATATCTACTAACTTTTTAACTAGCCTGGCACCGACTTCATATGGATGAGTGAGTAGAGGTTATAATAATTACCTACATTAAATTATTTTTCGCTTTTGAGTGCCTATTTGTGGTGTTGAAGTCGGTTTAATTTTTTGTAAAAAACAGTTTATCCAAAGTGCTTTCAAATTCCAAATTTCAACCTGATCCAACAATACGTTCTGGCGTGATTGACTAAAAACATCCAAGCTTTCGCGTTTATAATATGGGTACGATTCATATTGTCCATAAAACACAAAATTGAAATAACTAAAGCACAATTTCTAAATAATTTCCGATAGTTTATAATCGTTTGCCCCTGTTGTAGATTACAGTCAGAAATAACGTACACATTATTTCACACCTAACAAACATTCCAAGATTCATAGAGAAGAGTAGGTAATTTTATAAATGAATAAAATATTAAGCTAACTAAGTCACGGAGTCATAAACTTAGGTCATATACATTATACATTGTATTTGATTGCCCCAATACAAAAGCCAAACTGACTCAAAGTTTATATTGCTGTTTCGTTGCTAAGAGACGACACTATCAATATTTACGCCATTTTTCTTTGAAACCCTCTTTACAACCACGTTTCTAGAAACGACAATAACTTTGTCTGCGCCAGCCATTAATGACTCATCAGTGAAATATCAAATTGCTGAATAATGGTAACATAATTGTTCACTTGTTAGTAATTTACTAAATCACGGTAACTAATTTCCAGTAAGCTGATATAGTGAGACTCCAAAACGAATAGCAAAGTCAAAATCCTTGGACAGTTACAAAATTCACATGCTATAAAAACCCATTCTACCGTTGATTATACTGTTGATTAAATGGTGTTGTGTGAAATAAAAATATAATTTACGAAATAGAAATATGTTAATAAAATATATTTTAATATAATGATTATTTATTATCTACATATTACATATATAAATAACATAAAAAGGACGCTAAGATTGCCTGTTGTATTGCGTATATGCGTGTAAAATAATCTTTGGAACCAAGGATTTGAGTCCACGTTTCTCATCTGCTCTGCCAAATAATGGATCAAATTTCCGGCTAGCTTTTCCCCTTCAAGTTATAAAGTATTTTCATAGTTACATCGTCGATCTCAATAGATGACAGTGAATAATTATAAAAACGCAATCCTATTCAAAATTGTGTCAAAATTGACGTAATTCATACACATTTTTTTTTACTTGACCAAAGGTGCATATGTACGTGTTATGATACACATCAATACACATAATATGCACTGATTAAAAATTAATATTAAGCCTCAAAAATGTACGAAAATTGTGAATTTTTACCAAATATCAAAACCGAAACCTCCTGTAGTAAAAAACGTACAAAAGTTTATTATCATTTTAAAAAATATAGTTGATGTCTATGCATAACACGTTAGTTAGTGAGTTTTGCACAGGTTAACTAATAAAAAAAATATTAGTTTTGTTAAATGTCTAAAAATTCGTCGTAAGTAAGTCGTCAGGTAAGTAAATAATTTTACTGAAGTGCAGGTAAAATTAGCGTCGCCCCCATATATTAATTATGTAATTACCTCGACAGCACTTCAGACAATACCGAATTACGTTTCGGATATGCTCCACAAAAGCATTGAGGTAATATTTCATTTCATTCAATATTACGAGTATATACTTTTAATTATACGCACTTCAATTTTATCTAGAAAAAAATGTGTGGTGTGGTTTTCTGAAACCACGACGCAAGTAAAACTTTTTGGATCGTAGGCTAAAAAATTTCGAAAAATTATTCGTTTCCGAAACAAAAAAGATTAATTCCCTTTTGAACGATAATCAAATACAACATCATTCCGAATTCAGCTGTAAATTTGGTAATACGAAAAGAACAGAATTGTTCTCTTTGTACCGTCTTTTTTGTCGTTTTTTTTTTTAACAAAACTAAGTCATCACATTGAAATGAGATTTATTCCACATTGTGTCCTAACTCAATAAAAAACTGTATCGAAATAGGTAGCTCCATTCGTTAGAGCTCCACGGAACCACAGATAGACATCGACGTCAAACTTTAAGACACCCCGTTTTCGGACAGGGGTTAAAAATAATCGTATTAAAAAAAATCGAATTCATCTATAAAATTATCATAAAAATTATATTTCTCACACTTTTATTTTTCATTTTATTTTGTGTACGTGAGCAACTTTTAAAATTTTCCTTTGCCTATTTCATGTCGATACATACCTACCTACATTTAGAACGATAATTCCAAGCAAGTTTATATTTTCCAACGCTTTTCTTTTGGCGAATTTTCTATACAATAACACCTTCAGCGGGTTCTGACGAAAATAGACGTAAGTAATTGAACGCATTTTTAAAATTTTATAAGTTTAGCTGATCATCGCGGTTTTAATCACGTACTTCCCGTTGCCGTTATCTTCTCGGGTCAAAAGATAGGCTATGTGTTCCAGAAAAGTTATTTTTTATTGTATTTGTTTAGAGTGACAAGACGAGCAAGACATGTGCTTGATGGTAAGCAACATGCCTACCCAAAACAGGACAGTGACAAGCAGCTATTGGAACATGAAGAGTCCAAATCATTCACTAGAACCGCTTTGCACTCGGCACCCGGAGATATAAGGTGTTTTATCTATTAGTTTAGTAATTTATCTGTAAACATTGCCCTTCAAACCGGAACATATTAATGTTTGCACTTTACTACTTGGCGGTAGAATAACTGTAAAAGGCGTGGTACTTCCCCAGAGAGGGACTCTGCTAAGAACCTTACTCTCTATCTCTCATCTCTTTGTAATGTAATTTACCTGGAAACATTGCCCTTCAAACCGGAGTACAGTAACGCTCGCATGTTACTCATTTCATTTCATTCGTATCTCCGTTTTATGGCTTCTTTGTGGCGATGAAATATTAGCTTATTTCTGTCTGCTATATGAGTTTTAGAATTCATGTCAAGTGGCTAAACATATGACTGGGTAAATTATGTTTATAACTTTCGTATGTCTCTTGCTTGAAATGAGTTTTCGTTGTGGAGTTGAGCTTGTGATATATGGTTGTTTGGTTACGTTTAGGCAATGAATATGAAGTACTGAGGTATACTAATGTATCAATACGATTATTTGAATGCATTTTTTTGATATTTTTCACGTGACAACGATGTGTAGTGAAGTAATAAATCGATAAAAACCGGCTGCATGTACGAAAAAGTGTCCCATTATGTCCCGTTACGCTCACTGTACGCTTGCGCCGCATCTATTAATGTTGTGTTATTAATAAACTATCGTCCGTAAACCAACAGACTTCACCTACAGACAACAATTTTTTAACTATTATAGGTTCGCACTTGACCACCATCGCTTGATGTTAAGCAACGATGCGGTCTACGATGGAGCGTGCTCCTTACCTAGAAGAAACCGATTCAATCTGGATTTGAAGATACCAAGATTGTAACTATCGGGGAAAACCCAATCAACGCATTCCACAACCTAGACGTTCTTATCACAAACGTGGAGTCATATCTCTTCGTTCGTGTTTTTGGAACATCAACTAGGAAGCGATGTCGCTTTTTTGAGATACGAGAAGTCCGATAGAAGAAAGCGCAAGGCATTTACATGTACGTGTAAGTACATCGGTACTAGCAGCGCCTTGCGGTTTTGCCCGTGTAGTTCCCGTTGCTGTTATTTTTTCCTGGATAAAAAGTAGCTTATATGTTGTTATGTCCTCAGAACATGCCGGTTGCTTCGCGATGTTTTCCTTCAACCTTGAAGGCTTTTCTTTGGTTGTGTTTAATTTTTACATCAGAACTGTAAAAACTATTCAGAGTTGCAAGCGGAATTCGAAGTTACAATCTCACAACTGTGATACTGTACGTTCTCGGCATTAAGGCATTACGGCTTTCATAATCCTAATTAATGTTTATTAATGTCAATTTATTTAATCATCTTTATCTAGATTAATGATTTCGTCTCTTTTGCGGTTGAGACAGCAGGTCCGTGGGGCACGGAGGCCAAAATCTTTGTCGCAGAGTTGAGCTGACGCCTGCGGGAGAGTGGCCGAGACCCTCGATCTGGGCAATACTTGTGTCAAAACGTTTATCTGGCTATACAGCGCGGAAATGCGGCAAACCTGATGGGAACATTTGGTCGCGGAGTTGACGATTGCGGGACTATTTAATCATATATAAATATTTTTAATATATATGTATAAGTATTATTTTTTAATTATCTTGTTATTTTTTTCTTGATTTCGTTATATTTGTAATTATTAATGTCAATTGCAATTGACATTTGTAAATTGAATTTGGATGTTTGTTGCACAATCACGTCGTAACGTATGTGTGGATCAGACTGAAATTTGGCACAGAATTGTGTTCCAAAAGTTACTTTAACAGTCTAAAAGTTAATCTAACTAGATCACTGTTTGGAATTGCAAAAAAACTATTTTTAGCGTGAAAAAAAACTGCAACAAGAACTACACGAGCAAAACCGCGAGGTGCTGCTAGTAATGAAAAATTAGAACTCAGCAATAAGTAAACCTTTTATATGACTATAGTGATTTGACGAGTAATTCCTCGTAATTTAGTTACATTGTAAGTTCTTTGTAATTCCTACTTATGTATGTAAAAAATGTAAAAGTGTCTGAGAATTTATCAGACCAGTTCAAAATTTGGATCTCAAATATGAACATTGATGAACATTTTTCACACAACACTCTAGGCACAAATTTGGAACTCAAATATGAACATTGATGGACGTTTCTAACATAACACTTTAGCCACAAATTTGGAACTCAAATATGAACATTGATGGACGTTTTTCACACAACACTCTAGGCACAAATTTAGAACTCAAATATGAACATTGATGGACGTTTTCACACAACACTCTAGCCACAAATTTGGAACTCAAATATGAACATTGATGGACGTTTTAACACAACACTCTAGGCACAAATTTTGAACTCAAATATGAACATTGATGGACGTTTTCACACAACACTCTAGGCACAAATTTTGAACTCAAATATGAACATTGATGGACGTTTTTAACACAACACTTTAGGCACAAATTTGGAACTCAAATATGAACATTGATGGACGTTTTTCACACAACACTCTAGGCACAAATTTTGAACTCAAATATGAACATTGATGGACGTTTTTCACACAACACTCTAGCACAAATTTTGAACTCAAATATGAACATTGATGGACGTTTTTCACACAACACTCTAGCCACAAATTTGGAACTCAAATATGAACATTGATGGACGTTTTCACACAACACTCTAGCCACAAATATGGAACTCAAATATGAACATTGATGAACATTTTTTACACAAAATTCTAGCCAAAAACTAAGCAAAGCTTATGAGAACCAGTTAGGTTTAATATAATCCTTAGGTACTAATAATATAAACACGTTACGTAGCGAGTATGTTTGGATGTTTATTACTCTTTCACGCCTAAACTACTAAAACGGATTAAATTTGGTACATAAGTTCCTAAATAATCGTCTGGAATATTGTTTTATATACTCTAAAAGTCTGAAATAACAAATTTTTGACAATACCTACACTATTTTTTATCCCAGTGAAATAAAGGGAACGGTTACTAAGTGGATGAAACTGTGGGACACTGCCATTACTTATATCTTTTTAGAATACATAATACTTATAATACCTAGAAACATCAATATTTAGAACATGTATTTGAATCAATATCACACAAATATTTCTCGTAGTCTATAGTAGGTTATTTTTAACCTGCACTCAGTGGAAAGAAAAGCAGCATTCTTCAGTCAATAAACTTACTCTAATTTCGCGGACGGAATCGCGGACGAAGACTAGTATTGTAAAATATATATAGTGGCTTATAATACGTCGCGGCCCAATTAGGTGAGTATTTGATGGAAGACCAATTACTATGCTCGTGCAGCTTTATGGGTATCGTTGACACAAATGTGTTTTAAAATGCTTTGGTTTGATTTGTATATTTTTTTTCTCTGATCACCCGGTTATCTGAAAGAGATTACTGATCTGAAAGAGATGCTATACTACTAACATTATAAATATTAATATATGGATGTTTGTGGTTCAGTCACGTCGTAACGTATGAACAGACCGGGCTAAAATTTGGAATACAGGTAGATTATATACTGCAATAACGCAAAAGGTTTTATCACGGAACATACCAGAACGGTAACTCTGAGAGTAAGACCCAGGGCCGCTCCTAGTCATACCTTAAACTATGTAATAAAAGCAGTGCCCTCGATTTTTGCCGCGTAGCTTCTGTTCCCGTCGTTATCTTTTTTCCGGAATAAAAAGTAGCCAAAGTTTTTTTCCAGACTATAATCTACTTATCTATGTTTCGAATTTCAGCCGTATCCGTGCAGTAGTTTTTATGAAAGAATAACAAATATCCATCTTATCATCCCTACTTAAACAAACCTTCACGTTTTTAATATTAGCAGGATCAATACGACAGCGTAACCTAAAACACTCAATGTCACGCGTAGAATCCTATGAGTAACATACGACCCCCTTGGGTATAGATAGTGTAGTGCAGCAATGCCATGCTTCTTTTTCCATTCCATTTTATGATTTTGAACCAAAACAAACCTGTATTAACATGGAGAATACCGCGGTTTCGTTTGCGTAGTTCTCGATTATCAATCCAGTTATTTTAGGGATAAAAGTAGCCTATCTATTCCATACTGCGTATCCTTTTCTATCTTAAGTGAAGACAGCATGACAAGCTCACTTTCTGTCCCCAAAAACTGGGACTCGGGGTTTTCGTTGAATAAGACGAGTCAAAGCCTAAAGCCGCACGCTGGCTAAAACCGATTGAAAGGTGTTTTTTCGGAGCATGCCAGATTCCTCACGATGTTATCCTTCGCTGTTAAATGCAGTGGAGATAACAAAATTGTACATCAACACTGGTAGGTACTTTTAAAAATACTAAGTCGAAAAACATCTTGTGTTTATCTCAAGCTTGAGAACTTAAAAAATCGGACGTTTTACGGCTTACATGTGGTAAGATAGATAGACAGATAGAATAATTCTATACAGGGTTATTGGCAAGCAGCCTGCATCCTTTTAAGGAGATATTAAGTACATTAAATACGTTAACTTATGTTCTACAGTTTATAAAAATTCGTACATTTCTTTCCCATACAAAATTTTAAAAAATGTATTTCCATTTGCCCGGTCTAAAAGTTCGATACTGTTCACTCGATACTCTTCGTAATAATTCGTAACAAGAGCACGTGCGCTATTAGCACTCGATAAATGACGTGCCGAAGTGAAAAATACTAATAAGCCTAAAAACAGTGCTAGGAAGGGCAACAAACATTTTTTTTTCTGTGAAATGTATTGAGTGTTAACAAAACTTGTTTGTTTAAATATGTAGAAAATGATTTTAAACGGATGCAGGCTGATTACTAGTAACCCTGTATTGTACTTAATTACAAAACAAAACAACGAACTTACTAGATAGATACTAACGATACCATATTACGAATTACGTACAAACGTGGCTTCCGTAACGTAACGTTATCATTACGAAAGTCACTTCTTTTGTGATCTACGGGTGTACGTTTTCCAGCGTTATTTCAACGCGAAGGCCGTAGGGAACATCGATCTTCGTTCATTACGGACAGTTATAGTGGTCATTAATAAGCCTTTATTGGCTATTTATGCAGACAACGCGGCTAGGATACTCAGCTGGTATTCAGGTTAGCGGGGCACAATACCACGATTAGATAACGTAGCGTTTTTCTTTCGATGCCTGTAATGTAAGGTCATGTGGTAGCTTGGCAGCGAGTACGTTCAGTTTCACATTAATTCTTTTGTGGCTTTGAATCCGCTTGGAGGATTTTACAAAAGTTATTTATTATAATTTATTGATTTTAGATGTACAAAATTGTCTTCAGGTCTTCACCACTGGCTTAAATCTGAAATAAAACATCGTGAGGAAACTGGTATGTGTAAAAAAAAGAAGTGTGGCACTCGGGGACTGCCGCGGTAAAGCTATTGCATGTTGCATGCATTTTTATCAACATAAACAATAGGGATATTAACAATTTTTCGGAATTGCTTTTATTTTGAAGAATGACATTTGTTTACCTTAAAAAATATCACGGGAAATCCGTTAAGTTAGCAACACTGCTAAGAGCATTTAGTCTGTAAAGCTAATACAAATAAGATTCAAAGTCGAATGACCGAGTGGGGAGGACGGCGTTACGGTCTTCCATCCCCTCTTTCTTGTGAACGTAAGAAAGAGATGCACGATCACTAAAATTCGGTCCCCAGGCCCGCGATAAAAGCTATGCAATAGCTTAAAAACGTCTTTCGAATTGTGTCATCCACAAGCTAGGGTATAGATGTAACATTTGTTGTCACTGGATATTTTACTGAAACTAATATGAAATACTTAATCGTTTCACTTGCTTTTTATGCATTAAGTAACAGTAACGCCATATTAGCTAAAAACAAATTGTCGTATCTTGTTCTACAATATAATTATGCCTATATATATTGCCCACGTCCATCAATCAGCCTCAGGCAGACGTATTGTTATTGATAGTAAGTTGCCTTTGCAAAACTTCACCAGAGTTAAAACTTGTCTGCAAGTTATTGAAGGATCATCTGGAAGATTCTGACCTAAACAGTTCGGCCCGAATGTTCAGAACTTTGTTCTTAATCTCTTAGTAAACTTCGTATTATCCTTCATGCCTGCAAAGGAAAGGTATGCAAATGAAGTCACCTGGTACTAGGGTTGCCATCCGTCCGGGCTTCCGGTTTGTCCTAGTTCAGAGGTCGTCCGGGGAGCGTCCGGACTGGACCACATTTGTAGTCCGGGGCTTAAAGTTTAGGTTTGGCCACCTAACTCACGCACTACGACTGCACGCAGCGATTAACCGATGAACCGACTCACTAAATTGTAACTGAAATGATCACCAAAGATAACTAAATAAATTTTTAAAGGCCTGAAAATACATAAAAAGATGATTTAAAATATTTTCAGTAGTTTTAATTACTAATTATTATGTTTTAAAATCTGTTGACATGTCCTTTTCTCTGTCTATCTATGTCTGTTGAGTCTTATCCTGGTTGCCAAACTTTAGAGATGGCAACCCTACCTGGTACTCACCTACCTACTCACCTCGTCCCTTCAACTTTGAATATGTTTGGCAAAGATGAATAAATTAATTAGTATACGCAAATCTGTCGAATGTAATTAACTTACGTGTGACGTGACTTAATCACTAAGATTTATTAAGATCTATGCGTCATTGTTTCAGAAGATTATTCAATTTGCCATTTGAATTTGATGAAACAGTAATGGCAAGAACGTTTAATTGTGTAAATTGTAATGTATTTTTCAAGTGCAGTTTTTTTTTCATGTACAAGTTTGTCAAACCCTCAAAGAAAACATCCTGAAAAAAAACAGCATATTCAAAGATCACATCTTTCAGGAACATGTGTGATTCGTCAACCCCCACTTTACTAGCATAGGGAATAGCTTTAATCCACTATTTGTGAGAGAAAGTCCCAAGTCCCAGAAGTCAGAATACAAAACGGGTTACTTAAACGATTTGATGTGCACTTGTAATACACTTTTTAGGGTTCCGTAGCCAAATGGCAAAATACGGAACCCATATAGATTCGTCATGTCTGTCTGTCTGTCCGTCCGTCCGTATGTCACAGCCACTTTTCTCCGAAACTATAAAAGCTATACTATTGAAACTTGGTAACTAGATGTAATCTGTGAACCGCATTAAGATTTTGATCCAAAAAATAGAAAAAAAAACAAAAATTTTGCCCCATAAATAGAACTGAAAATCAAAAAAAAATTTGATCAATACCATACGTGTAGGTACCATACGTGGGGTATCTATGGATAGGTCATCAAAAATGATATTGAGGTTTCTAACATAATATATTTTTTCTAAACTGAATAGTTTGCGCGAGGGACTCTTCCAAAGTGGTAAAAAGTGTCTCCCCTTCCCCCTGTAACTTCTAAAATAAGAGAATTACAAAATTAAAAAACAATTTATGATATACGGTACCATGTAAACTATCAACGAAAATTGGTTTGAATGATATCTAGTAAGTAGTTTTATTTTAATACGTCATAAATTGACTATTGTTAAAAAACAAGAACTTTTGTATTATGTTACTTGCTGCTACGGAAGCCTTCATGGGCGAGCCCGAATCGCACTTGACCACTTTTATTTAAAATATCAAGATCAAACATAGCACATTTTCATTAGAAAATTCAGGTTGTCTTTTATTTTTCTTACAGATGCAGAAATTACTGGTTCCTGTGCTAGTTTTGACTACAGCTGCGTTGTCTTCGAGCAACGTACTTCCAGTAGCGTCCATGAATGAATTAAATTCAGAGCCACTCGCCTTCAACTATCAAGAAAATGACAATACGTATAGCAGTAAACACCAAAATAGAAATAATCTTAACGCCATTTTATTTAATTTTAACGTTGATCCAGAAATCGACACAACAGATACAAATTATGTGGAGAATAACGAAGATTTCGACAGCTTTAACAAAGACGACAACTACAACGTAAAAGGTTTTAGAAAAGAACAATGGCACAACTATCCAAGACAATTAGATCGACTCAATAGATATTTTTATCAACATCAAAGTTCGGACAAAAGAAACATAGATCCTGACGATCCTGGTAAAGACTACACAGAAAAGTCAACCACAGGTCAAGAGAACTTTGATGATATAACCGATGAATACGCTCCGGAATATGGCACTGAAACTAAAACAGCAGATAATGAAGCCGAGATCGCAGCCGCAGTCATTAACCCCTTACTGATATTCAGAATACATTTAGCGTGTTACAATAACAATCAAGCTGTTATTCAGCGAAGCCTAGAATCCGTCAATCTAGATAACGATAGACAAGAAGACTTCAACAAAGAAGAAAACAGCGTTTCAAACGAAATCAACCCCGGATCAAATGTAATTAAAGTAAAACGTGAAGGCAAGATAAATTCGCAAGACGTTGACACAGCGCGTAAGTTTCAGGCATATTGATTTTAATTAAAATAAGCTTTCATAGGTTTATTTTTACTTCATAATTTAGGTTCAGTCTATATTATATTTATATCGCACTTTACGAATAATAAATAGAGATCTTCTTTCATCGATCAGTCATCGTGTTCCCTGTATTTAATTTTTTGACATTTTGACGTTTATCTTGCAAGATAATGTGAAACAAATTATGGCTTAAGTATTACAAAGTTATAATTAGACGAGGCATTACTACCTACAGGTGTTCTCAAATATCACGTCTAATTTTCAGATGAAGCAACGGAGAAACGGACAGTGAACAAAAGAATATTTGCTCTGTTTAGTAGACTTCAGAGTCTCAATCCTAAAGGGCACCAATTACATCACAGACGGCACATGTACGCGTTATATGGACCCCCTGATGGCGAAGGGGGTGGGGTGCTTACAGCAGAAACCAGGGCTACATTCATGCGACCACCGGGCTCCCCATTGCGATGGGGCTAAGTATATAATACGCTTATTGATTTCTTTTGCGGGTAATAAGTAGGACAATCAATATGCAATACGTATTCAAATAATAACGGTACAGTGTAGTTGCTGATGATGTGATAGCTATTGGTTTAAAAGTATTAATATGTAGCTTGTGATGGACTTTTTGGCGGCTGTTGGTCCCATGTGAAGAGTTATTTATGGAGACCGGCCTCGACGTTTTTGATCGATGCCTCGCGACCCAGACCTTTGTTCGATTAAAATAACTTAGGTTACCTTATGGTTTTACTCAGGTACTTATAACTTAGTTTTTCAGTACGTTATAAACTTCATTTTTATAACTAACAGAGATTTATTTTTATTTTTATGTGTAGCAATGTAAACAGTATTAAACTAAGTCAAAGTTGTAAAGATTTCTTTTGATTTTAATGTAGAGTACGTTTACCTTCTTTACAAAATTAGATATGAAATTATTATATATATATGGGTATTGTATTGGGTGAGAGAAATATATGGAAAAACATGGATTCTAATTTCTTAGAAACTTCTTAATAACTGTTGTATGTTTTGATGTATGAAATTCGTAACGGATGCTCTAAACTCAGTATTCCACGCAAGATATTTATGATTTAAAGTGTATTATAATTAGAGTATTATCATTATTTATTATTAATTTGAAAACAAAATCTATGATGATGTAGCTGTGCTTGTACACAAAATGACAAAGCGAGGAATTTGAAAGTCAAATTCTTAACCTCAAAATACCATCTTCCTTAGTTTTAGCATCACTATCTACATTTTCAATTGTCTATTTGAAACTGAAAACTATGTTTTAAGGTTCCATACAAAATCTAGTATTACTTATTCCGGTATCGCCCAGTCTGTCCGTCCACTGTATATTGAGTTAATACTCGTATATTCCCTGTATTTCACAACTAGTTATTTTAAATTTCCTCAAAACATTTGTTGCAAAATTGATTGATTAACTGACAAATAAATTAAATATAAAAAACAGTCTTTCTGTAAGCTCTATTGGGAAGGAAAAAGGTTCGTAAACGAACTAGTACAGCAAATTCAAGCTTGAGCGAGTTATGTGAATAATTCGAATTGAATAAAGAGAAATTTGGTCAAGATTGGCGATAGCCGTACGGAATCGCTGCTTGAACGAAACTTCTTTTTCTCTTCTATATACCCATATACAGTGATGGGACCAAGACATGTGCGTGATGTTAAGTAATATACCTGCCATGACAGCACAGTAACACGCAGCTATTTAAACATGAAGAGCCACTTCCTAGCACTGCACTGTTACCCAGCATTTTATGATGATATATATCTTTGCCCTGCAACTTATTTGGAAACATTGCCCTTTAAACCGGAACAGAGTAATGTTTAAGCATTACTGCTTGGCAGCAGAATAACTGGGAAAAGGATGCTATTTCTCCTAGCAGACTGGAACGATTTACTATATATATTAGGTTTATTTATACACGCATAACTCGAGAACTAACAGATATGTTTAAGAATAGGTCTGTCCATCAGATAGCCTAGTTCACAACCTATGAAATAGCGACGGGTGAAACCGTGAGGCACATCTAGTATCTAACAAAGTCATCTTAAATAAGTACAAGTGTAAATTTGCTCAATTTTGTTTGGCACATAACAAATATCAGTTGTGTTTATAACATACTATGTTAATATTTAGTGACGCCCAAGAACTGTATTATTAAGCCGAAAATAGCTGTATTCGTATTGAGGGCTAGTTTTTACTTTAATATATTTACTTTAAAAAGTATAACCGCAAAATCGCGAAGCAAAATTCAGCTTACAAAAAAAAAAATACGGCTCGACAAAATATTTGTAGCAAATTTTTCGCGATATCAAAGTTTTAAGTTACTTTAAAAAAGTATATAAAGTTGTCTCTGTAATAAAAATGCTTTGTAATGAGTTGTATTCAGCCTTATTGGTTTACTAAAAATGTTTTACGTAAACCTGTATGTAGGTCTAACGCCTAAATAAAACGTTTTTGGTTTTGCTTTGCTGTGATGAGCTGTTTTCAAGATGGAAATAGATCTGTCAAAGGTAAGTACCTAGTTCGCAATTTCGCAAACTTTATTTGCATCTTGAATACGCCCTTTGCTCTCTTCTTAGTTTCAAACTTACATAAATATAGCTCAATATGAAAACTAAGGCCATTCTAGGCAAGAGAATTTTGCGCATTCGTACTAATTATTTTCTTCAAATTCAATTTCACAAGTTAATATAAGTTTTAAGCTATCGCGATTAGAACTCCAACGATTAGAACGCAATGTAAAAACATTAAACAGGATTTAATGGCGTTTTAAACGTTTTTTCTAGAACCACAGTCCATGTCAAACGACTGATACGTCTGGACGAAAATTTAAAAATCGAGTTTAAATTAAATCTATCGTTTTGTTTCTGAAAAAAAAACAAGCATAGATATGTTAAAAAAACGGAATTACTTTTATTTTGAAGATTGACGCTTATTTAACTATGTATAAAAAAATTAAGTATATTAGTATTTTCGATGAGTAAACATACAATAATAAAGTAACTTTGAATTTTCCGCTGAAACACTAACGACTGACATGACGTCACTACCCGAAAAGACATTGGTCGCGATTATGTGTTTCCTTATATTTACTTGAATACAAACAAACAAAATCGTCGTCGCTAAGATCGCAAACTATAACAAAAGTGCAGATAAGTAAACAATCTAGTCAGTCTTGGACAGCTTGTTTTGCGGGCAGTGACGTAATAAGTCATATTGGTATATCCAGTCAGGTGACAACAGATTAAAAATATAGCATATAAAATCATTACGTGATTTTAAATTAAAAAAAAATGATTTTCGATATTCTATACAAACTAACATAAAATTAACACTAAACATTAATTTGTGATCAGTGTTAACATCTCTATTGTTTCATCGATGATATTTTGGTTTATTCCAAGACCTCGCTGACTCATTGGAGCAATGCATTTAGTTGGCGTTCTCATATTATTTAGTTTCTCAATACTTACTAAAATTAGTTGAATGTGTGACTTTAATTTCAAAATTTAAATTGGTTGATTAATTGGTTTGGTTGATTTACAGAGAAAAATAACTATATTTTTCGAAATCGATTCATGATGAACTAATAAGTACAATAAAATTGACCAAAAATAATACCAAGTTTTTCCTGTAATCCTAGTAGTTAAGTATAGCAAAAAAATTGACTGTATTTACAATATAGTAAGTAGCTTTTATTCTAGTGATTAACATAATAATGATAATAAATATACATAATATAAATTTATGTATTAATCAGTGCTTGTCTGTTATGTCATTGTTTTATGATTACAAATATTGTTTAAATAAGTAGGCATAACTAAGTACTCGTTATACTTCCATGCCTATTGTGTCGTCTAAAGTAATAATTATTATTATATTATCTTTCATAGGAATAACATCAAAGTATATTATGACATTATGTAAATAAATGACGTGTATATCAGCTTGAATCTTTCATTTAAGATAACTTAGTTTTCTAATCAAACTTTCGCTTTTATACTAAATTTCGTGCTCAATTTAGTGAGTAGGCACTTGTATCTACCGCGATACTATCTGCGAAATATTTCGTAAAAGGCTAAAAAGGAACTGAGGTTTTTTTCAGTGGGATTTAAAGTAGCTTGTAGAATCTGGCGTCTAGAATCGATCGAACGTCTATAAGGTTTCAGTTATAGTTCAAAGTTCAAGTCTTTTCGAACAAAGATGTCGTTGCTCTTTATTCCTTAAACATTTGAACATCGTCACAAAGCTGCAAGCTCATCGGTTTTTTTATCGGATGCACTTCGGAGAGTCTGAAACTGATCTGCCTGATCTAATACCATCTTGCCCATTGTGAAAAAGCGACATTGTTTCACAGTTGACGTTCCAACGACTCAGACGAGGAGGTTCAATTTCACTTTCGTAATAAGAACGTCTAGGCTGTGGAATTCATCGCTTTAATGGGTTTTCCCCGATGGCCACAATATTAGCACACACAGTATAATTTACCAGACTGTGACGACTTCAAGTCGAGAGTGAATCGGTTCTTTCTGTTGATCATGCTCTATCGTAGACTACATCGTCGCTTAACATCAGATGACATTTCATTCAAGTGCAAGAGTATTAATATTTAAAAAATATTGTATTTGGAATACAAACTGTAATTTGAGTTCCATATTTCGGTCTGATCCCCTCTTCGTCCGCTTAACAAAAACGGTTATGGTGCCGATATTGCACTCTCTTCAATTTCAATAAAAAATAAGGAGAGAGCTATTTCGAAGCTAAGATCATCTTAGTTTGGCAAGACACCCTTTCAGTCCTTACGAAACGAATCGAGCTAGATATATTCCCACTATCACTTTTATAATTCTAGTAGGAAAACAAAGTAAACAAAATCCTACTTACGAGTATATTACGGGTATGTATAACGCGTATCCATAAGTACGGTAAAAGCACGTAATGTTAATGGCCTACTTTTACTATGACCCGCTACAATGGCCTATTTTTTTAACCCTAAAACCGACGAAAAAATCAGCTGTGCCATAAATATGCAACCGAAATCAAAAAAGAAGTTCCTAATACGGTTATATTTTTTTAATCCTCGTCTTAAATATGGAATAAGCTTTTATAAGCATGCACAGATGTGAAGAATAAAACTGAATATATACACAATGTCACAATTTGTGTCTACTTGTGACGTCAAAGCTCCCAAACGAATGAATTGATTTCAATTTTATTTATTTTATCACAGAGATATTGAGAGAGCCTTAAGATTGCAAATAAAGAAATAAACCTGTCAAATATAGTAAAGCGAAATTGCGAATTATCTTTGACAGAGCCTGAATGGAAATAAAATACTGATAAAGAAAAACTAATTTTAAAACGTAGGTTAAGATTATGGCTCACTTGGAAAGAACAAAATAGCAGATAACTATACCTATTATAAGACAGTAATCTATCTATACTTATAATAAAACTGTAACGGGTCGAATTCTGTACATTGAAGATATTTTGATATTTTTTTTATTGGTGCACTCCATAGTCGATACTGATGGCGAAACTGCATTTTTTTTCTTGCATGTCTGTCTGTCTGTCTGTCTGTCTGTCTGTCTGTCTGTCTGTCTGTCTTTCTGTATAGGGATCACGCATCACGCCGAAACTACTGATTCAATTCAGCTGAAACTTGGCATGATTTTAGTTTATACTAATGACATTGCTGTAGGCTACTTTTGATCTCCAAATTCTGATCGGTTTTCTTGCGGGAGGCGGTGAAAGTCAGAATGTGAATTTGGTTGTAACTCATGTTTGCGTTGTTTAATTTCATGAATTCTTTTTTTGTTAGAAAGAACACATTTTTTATATTGTCCTGTCAAAATTTGAACAATATCGGTCTGTTCGTTCGGAAATTACACAAACATTAAATAATAACGACACGCGCGGCGCGTTCGGTACATACTAACTACTAAGTATTCTGTGTATCACAGACGATCCACAGAATATCTAGATTCTAGAAAGTGCCCACGTGATCGCGTCGCGTCGTCTTGGATGACAAAATAATTGTCAAAAATATATTTTTGTGTGGAAAAACAAACATCATTCGGTTATAATCGACTTCAAACAAGGAGGATGTTCTCAATCGGGTTGCATGTTTTTTTATTTGGTTTTATTTTACGCGATAACTCCGCTAATTGTTAGTTGATTTTGATAATTCCTTTTTTGTTTGGTAGAAAATACTTCAGAGGTGATCTTAGATATCGAAAACAGGGAGGTAGTTTTTCAATTATCAACAAAAAACTAAAGTCAGCTTAGATATATCTGTACGACATAGTTATACCTTCTTATAAAATTTAGTCGAATGACAGAATTAAATTACCTGGCATTGAAGTAGATTTTTGTATTTTGGAGAAAACATATCAGCATAATAAGTAGCAGCAAAAACAACCCATTAAATGTTCCCACTGCTGGGCGTCGGGGCCTTCTCTCGCAAGGAGAGAAACAAGGCTATAATCCACTATGCTGGCCCAGTGTCGGTTGGTGGATGACATATGACTTAGAACTTAGATTATAGGTAGATTTCTGTTTCTTCATGGTGTTTTCCTTCACCGTTTTAATTACCGGCATTACGAACATGACTCTGAAAAGATAGTGGTGCGCGTGGTTTTGAACCCTGGGTCTCCGGATCGACAGTCGGCGTTCTCCCGACTAGGTCAGCTGTAACTTAGGTACTAGACTAGCCGTAACTTATTAGAAAACGTATTATTTCAATCCAAATACTGTTTAAAATTTAAAGGTAGTGTTCAACAAGCTTCGGTGACCGAAGCAGACTGTTGTTAGGGTTCCGTACACAAAGGGTAAAAACGGGCCCTATTACTGAGACTTCGCTATCCGT
Source organism: Ectropis grisescens (assembly GCA_017562165.1). Lineage (NCBI taxonomy): Eukaryota > Metazoa > Arthropoda > Insecta > Lepidoptera > Geometridae > Ectropis > Ectropis grisescens. The sequence continues at coordinate 10,861,063 of CM029781.1, read as the reverse complement.
CCGTCCGTCCGTCCATCTGTCACCAGGCTGTATCTCAAGAACGGTGATAGCTAGACAGTTGAAATTTTCGCAGATGATGTATTTCTATTACCGCTTTAACAAAAATACTAAAATAATATTTAAGAGGTGCACCCATACAACAAACTTGATTTTTAACCGTTTCTTGCTCGATACTAATAATAATGTACCCGTCACAGGTAGACGCTTTAACTATTCACTTACGTTGGAACGGCTGAATGTATCGAGTTAAAATTAAATACACATTCTTGGTTTAGCTTAAGTAATACATAGAGTACTTATACATAGGCAATGTTTAGCCTATGTGTTCTTCCAGACTGTAATCTAATTCTATTTCAAATTTCAACCCGATCACTTGATACGTTCCGCCATGATTAAGTAACAAACATCCAAACAGTGACATTCATAATATTTACAGGACAACGTTGGAACGGCTGAACATATTTGGATGGAATTCGAAACACACGTAGTTTGAACTCGGAAATAGCAAATCGGTTACTTATAGGTTACTGTGACGTAGGAAAGACTAAGCAAATTTGGTAGAAAATTGAAACAGAGATAACTCATAGTCTGAAATACCACATTTATGTATTTATTACCTATCAACCTGAAAAGAAGCATGACCCCTAAGGAAACAAATTTTAACTATCACGTCAAAACGGCACAACGATATGGGTTGACATACGAAACACATATAGTTTAGAGTCTAAAATTTCACATGGGCTAATAAGTCTACATTTTCATTTAACTCCATATTAATATCAGTATATATTTTCGTAAGGAACTTGATGTGATGGTAAGGTAAAAGCCAAAAATGAAAAATATATGCACCCGTTTTGGCGTAGATAATATAGGTGATTTGCGTTCACAATCAAAATAACAAGCAACATAATATTCTCATTAGACGGCGCTAATGCCAGTTTAAATCTAAAAGCACTACTAAAGGCCATTTAAATGGATGTTTTGCTATTGTGGTATGTATTTTTTTCTTTCATCACTAGGTGGCGTTACTGATATTCTAAATTGTACTAATAAGTTTTTGCTGCTAAAAGGATTATGATGCCGAATTTGGATTCTTTCGTTCTTGATTTTTTTTCTGTGTTACCTACAATTAAATTCATACATTAACATTTCACTAGGACTTAGCTTAGATTTACGGGTTCAACTTGCTTGAATATCATTAAAACTCAACATTTTAATTATTTTGATTCCACACAAGCTTCGTTCAGAATTTTACGCCGGTTAAGTCGCGGGTAACAGCTAGAAAACAGCTTGCGGATAAAAAGAAATAGGTAAGTAGGTATCAGATCATGCACATTAGCTTCAGACTTTTCATAATGTATCCTATAAAAATCCTACAAGCTTAACACTTGCCGCTACGTTCGATACTACGAAACCTTACTAAGTATGTTTAATTTTGTTTAAAAAAGAAAAATAAAGATGATAAAATTAAATAAATGTTTGTGTGGAAAAACAAATTCACTCAAACTCAAAGTTCAATGACTACTTATCCAAATATTTGACGTACGATACTTCCAATTAATGTATAAGTCAGTAACATCTGCCTACGCGAACGAAGTAGCGGGTTCAGCTAGTAAGTAAATATTAGTGGGATTCGTGTGCAAATTAGTAATAAAAACTTACAAAAAGTTGTATGGATGTTGCAGAAAAATTTGGTGCATAAATAAATAATAGTTTGGAATGACACTTTTTATCTCGGTAAAATAAATCGGAAACTACGCAAGTGAACCCATCGGATGCTACTAGTACTTAATACCTACTATAAAGAAATGTGTTGCTTTGTAAGTGTGTCTGTTTGTGTATGTGTCTCTGTAACAGCTGTACGGATTTGAATGTGATTATACAAGGTATGTTTATAGGACTTGTTACAATTACATACTGAAACTATTCAAACAGAGGGTTTGACGTAGTAAGTAGACGTGGTTTCATCTTTGTATCCCGTTAAAGTTGGCGCTTGTTAAGTCACACATGACACCGCAGGCTGCTTATTATTTATCAGAAAAAAAGCCTTTAATAAAAGAAGTACCTACCTACTTGGATACTTTAATTCAAAATTGGGAAGTTTATAATAGTGCCATCTATGAAGTAGCCTTTGTACTAATTTGCCATACATCGATAGTGCAAACCACAGCTGATAATACGAAATGTCAGACAGGTTTATCAGTCGTTTCTCAACAACAATACAACAAACTGCTTTGATAGGTTCACAAACATTATCAGTTTCTTTACAATAAATCTTGTATTTAACACATAGTTTTAAGGATATACTTTGATAAACAGCAGAAAATAACAATGGTAAGTTCGACATTTGATATTTTTATACAGTCTAATTTTGTGTTGTTTACAATTGAACATTTTTCTGTGATCACAAACAATTCATTTACTAATTATCGATATATCTCACTAATACCTATATCCAATAGCACATAGGTGTCATTATTTAATGTATTTTATATATTTTACTGCATTACTGTACGTAAGATAAGTCTTCTAACCTAAAATGATACTCCGTGACAAAAATAATTTTAACGGGATTTCCGCGCAAGTCTACTTTGCTTGGGCTATTTACTGTACCTACTTGCAAATACACTGCAATGTGAAATATTGTGTGTAAGACTCAGTAATAATTTAAAAATGCAATTTATTTTATGTTATAATCATATTGGTAAATAAAATATTAAATATTGTAGGTACCTACCTATTGAGAAAAAAGAGATGTACTTAGGTAGGTACCTATGTAGAATATCGACATAAAAACACAGGTAGGTAGTATAAGTATACCTAAATTATTGGTATGTGTAAAACAATCAAATAATGTTGGTATAATTTAACAGAAATCTTACTGAATGCGAAAGTTTAGATGTTTGTATGTAGGCAAAGCATGCGCGGTCCGGGGGGGGGTCATGTCCCCTGTCCCCCAAAATCGTATATGTTACATTCAAAATCTAAAAAAATATATCTATGAATACATAGACTATTTTTAACGCGGGAATACAACTGGAACGGGAACTACGTGTGTAATACCGTGGGGCGCTACTACTAAAGTATTTTTTACTCGATTTATTGTATTTATACTGGTGACCAAAATCTGAGGCTGCGTACTAGTGACCCCCTCCAAAATTCGAGGCTGGGACCGCGCCTGAGGCAAAGAAACTTTAATCACGTCGGAACGTCTGAACGGATCCGCCCTTCTACCGCCTAACTAAATCGGCTATGGTTTTGCTATTGCTGTCTCGATCATTTCAAGCAAAAAGAAAAGAGAGAGCACTATCAAGCTAAGACAGTTTTAGTTAGGTGGTAGACCCTCGGGTTGAAATTTGGAACACAGATTAGATGTAAGGAGTCCGGAATAGCACACAGGTCAACTAGCTTTTTATCACTAAAATAACTGGAACGGGTACTGCGCTGGTATAACCGCGAGGCCCTGCTAGTATTTAAAAAAAGAAATAATGTAAAATTTAAGTACATATCTGATTTAGATAAGTATTTTCGTTTGTGCTATAAGTCCAAACAACCGTATTTGCTTAAAATACATCCAGGCGGAAACCCGCGCCATCTTGTATGGATTCTGGGCGTCATCGTGTTCATGGCGAGTGCGGGCAGCGCTGCACATGAAGAAATTCTTATTCGAGGAGCGAGCTGTTGACATCGTTGCGGACAAGCATCAGCTCACTGACCAGTTCCGTGCCATCAACCCGATGCAGAAGGTTCCAGCTTTACTTATCGGTAAGTCGTTATGCTTATGTATCTGTCGCAGCAAATAAAAAAAATTGCCGTCCTTGGTAAATGGACTATCCAACAGAAAAAGAATCTTTCAATTCGGACCAGTAGTTACCAAGATCTGAGCGTTCAAAGAAACAAACAAACTCTTTAACTTTATAATATTACCTAGTGTCTATAGTAGACTACAGACCCGTGAACAAAATTTATGGGTCAAATGACCCACCACTCCAGGTCTCTACCTAATGTAGGATGATAGAAGGGTATAAAATAATGAGATTTAGCACTATGGCGTTACTTGAAAGCAGTCCAACTGAGTGCAGGTGAAGGTAGGGGTTGCAAATCTCGATCATTTCTCCTTGTCACATGATTTTGGTACGGTAGGTAGGTATTCAGGAATAATGGATAAGAAGACGTATTAAAACTGTATGGAACCAATGCCGTACATAATCCAATGGCCAACTTTACCCTGAAAATTGCCGGAGAATCAGATTTTTTCAGAATCAATTTTTATAGTTTAAATACCTCTTTTTATCCATTATTCCCTAACGCCGGCACCGTACAAAAATCATGCGACACGGAGAAATTATCGAGAGTTGCAACCACCTGTACTTAGTTGGACAGCTTTCAAGTGACGGCATCGTGCTGAATCTTATTATTTTGTACCCTTCTATCATCTTACATAGGTCTCCTGGTGGGTCATATAACCCATTAATTTTGTTCACGGGCCTGCAGTCTATAGAAGTATAGATATAGAGAAAAAGTGCAGATTGCTAATATACGTTTTAAATTTTGCATAAAGAAGAAGAATACATTAATTCAATAAAAAAATAACATTACACACACTACCACACACACTCATAAAATTACTCGTGGTCAAGTTGAAAATAGATTAATATTGTTTTTGGTCGAATTTCTAGCACTTGACAACCTTATTTCATGTTATTTTTTAAATAACTTAATAATTTCTTGTTTGTACCGTGTATTACGAATTTCTTAATGACTCAATAGCCATTGATTAAAGAAAAGCTTTTACGTAGCGTCGATTGTCAACAACCTTGCTACATAAGTCGGTTGTACCCACAACGTCCCAAAAGATCCAGAAGGTGATTTCCCATAGGCCGCCAAAATAATAAGCCTCCCTGCAAAAAAGATTCCGGTAAAGAATATGATTAAATGTCGAGCGCCTAAAATGATATTGAGTTGCGTGCACACGAATCGAAATCGAGCGGTATGACGGCATTATACCGGTATACATATTCGCGCGTCTATAAAATCCCTTAATATACCTATAATATCCGTTCGATTTACTCTAAGGGAAATGGGAGAGTGTGTTCGGCCTTTTGATCTGATACGCCTGAATATGGAACCAGCTCGTTTTTTATTCGGTGACGAAAAATCGTTGTATTGAAGTTTCTTTCGCTTCAACTAGACAGGTTTTTTTTAGACTTTAACCACCAGAGACGCTAAGGTCCGTGCTCTATATAAAAAAAAACATTTTAATTTGAGCGGCATTACACATTTTGAAAGAAACATCTGAATGTCGTATTTTTTTGTATCATGTGTACCACGAGCAGTCGAACTCCCGCAAGCAGCACCCGTACCCGTTCACGAGTATGACACTTGTGTCAGCTGTTAATTTTATTGACCATATATTTGAAGGAAGAGCGACTTGCCACTTTAGACAAGTTTGAACAGAGCCTTTATGACAATGACATGAAAATCAATCAAAATATCGGGTAGGTACTGTCTCCGCCACGTAGCTCAACCTATTGTGACTGAGACTGATACGATAGAGAGATTCGGGTTTTAGGAACAAGATCATAAATAAAACCTATTTACATAATTACATTAACGTCGAAATACGAGTACTCGTAAATATGTACATAGATTCGTATGTCATGTATTTTCAGCACCTGAATAAAGTAACTGTTTGTTATTTACTTTTCAGATTCAGATTCTGATTCTTTATTGACCTTATAACCATGCTGCGTTACATTAGGCAAGCCAGATACAAAAATAAGTTTCTTAACAATTTTTAAATTAATTTACAGTAGGTAATTCAGTTCAATGTCAAAGCTAACAAGTCCAAATGAAATTAAAAACAATAACACTACAAATTACGTCAAAATCAGAACAAATACAAATATAAAATTATAAAATTATAAAATGTCAATGTTCAATCACAAATCATAAATTGACAATAAATTCTAAATTGACGAACGACTGCAACGTGTATTTTGGCGAGCAAATATCTATCTCTCACACCAATGTTCCGGTAATCCATGACTGTTATGATAACTGACTTAAGTTCAATTTTGTCTCATTGATTACGTTTAACGTCACAAACATAGAAGATTTCTACACTAATTTCGAGTTAGTTTGATAGTTGATGTTTTTAGCTCGCGGTAATAATTTGCGAATATTTTGAATACGACTTACAGACTACACACACTGTTCACTGGCCGTACAGTGTTCTACTTATCTTTATCTATACTTATAATAAAACTGTAACGGGTCGAATTCTGTACATTGAAGATATTTTGAAAATTTTTTTTTTGGGGCACTCCATAGTCGATACTGATGCCGAAACTGCATTTTTTTTCTTTCATGTCTGTCTGTCTGTCTGTCTGTCTGTCTGTCTGTCTGTCTTTCTGTATAGGGATCACGCATCATGCCGAAACTACTGATTCAATTCAGCTGAAACTTGGCATGATTTTAGTTTAGACTAAGGACATTGCTGTAGGCTACTTTTGATCCCCAAATTCTGATCGGTTTCTCTTGCGGGAGGGGGTGAAAGTCAGAATGTGTATTTGGTTGTAACTCATGTTTGCGTTGTTTAATTTCATTAATTCTTTTTTTGTTAGAAAGAACACATTTTTTATATTGTCCCGTCAAAATTTGAACATTATCGGCGCGGTGGTTCGGAAATTACACAAATATTAAATAATAACGACACGCGCGGCGCGTTCGGTACATACTAACTTCTAAGTATTCTGTGTATCACAGACGATCCACAGAATATCTAGATTCTAGATACTAGAAAGTGCCCACGTGATCGCGTCGCGTCATCTTGAATGACAAAATAATTGTCAAAAATATATTTTTGTGTGGAAAAAACAAACATCATTCGGTTATAATCGACTTCAAACAAGGAGGATATTCTCAATCGGGTTGCATGTTTTTTTATTTGGTTTTGTTTTACGCGATAACTCCGCTAATTATTAGTTGATTTTGATAATTCCTTTTTTGTTTGGTAGAAAATACTTCAGAGGTGATCTTAGATATCGAAAACAGATATCAAATATCAACAAAAAAACTAAAATCAGCTTAGATTTATCTGTACGCCAGTTATACCTTCTTATAAAATTTTGTCGAATGACAGAATTAAATTACCTGTCATTGAAGTAGATTTTTATGTTTTGGAGAAAACATATCAGCATAATAAGTAGCAGCATAAACAACCCGTTAAATGTTCCCACTGCTGGGCGTCGGGGCCTTCTCTCGCAAGGAGAGAGACAAGACTATAATCCACCACGCTGGCCCAGTGTCGGTTGGTGGATGACATATGACTTAGAACTTAGATTATAGGTAGATTTCGGTTTCTTCACGGTGTTTTTCTTCACCGTTTTAATTACCGGCATTACGAACATGACTCTGAAAAGATAGTGGTGCGCGTGGTTTTGAACCCTGGGTCTCCGGATCGACAGTCGCCGTTCTCCCGACTAGGTCAGCTGTAACTTACTAGACCAGCCGTAACTTATTAGAAAACGTATTATTTCAATCCAAATACGGTTTAAAATTTAAAGATAGTGTTCAACAAGCTTCGGTGACCGAAGCAGACCGTTGTTAGGGTTCCGTACACAAAGGGTAAAAACGGGACCCTATTACTGAGACTTCGCTATCCGTCCGTCCGTCCGTCTGTCACCAGGCTGTATCTCAAGAACGGTGATAGCTAGACAGTTGAAATTTTCGCAGATGATGTATTTCTATTGCCGCTTTAATCATAGCGGAACGTATCAAGTGATCGGGTTGAAATTTGAAATAGAATTAGACTACAGTCTAGAAGACCACATAGGCTAAACATTGCCTATGTATAAGTACTCTATGTATTACGTAACAAACATCCAAACAGTGACATTCATAATATTTACAGGACAACGTTGGAACGGCTAAACATATTTGGATGGAATTCGAAACACACGTAGTTTGAACTCAGAAATAGCAAATCGGTTACTTATAGATTACTGTGACGTAGGAAAGACTAAGCAAATTTGGTAGAAAATTGAAACAGAAATAACTCATAGTCTGAAATACCACATTTATGTATTTATTACCTATCAACCTGAAAAGAAGCATGAGCCCTAAGGAAACAAATATTAACTATCACGTCAAAACGGCACAACGAATTGGGTTGACATACGAAACACATATAGTTTAGAGTCTAAAATTTCACATGGGCTAATAAGTCTACATTTTCATATAACTCCATATTAATATAAGCATATATTTTCGTCAGGAACTTGATGTGATGGTAAGGTAAAAGCCAAAAATGAAAAATATATGCACCCGTTTTGGCGTAGATAATATAGGTGATTTGCGTTCACAATCAAAATAACAAGCAACATAATATTCTCATTAGACGGCGCTAATGCCAGTTTAAATCTAAAAGCACTAAAGGCCATTTAAATCGATGTTTTGCTATTGTGGTATGTATTTTTTCTTTCATCACTAGGTGGCGTTACTGGTATTCTAAATTGTACTAATAAGTTTTTTGCTGCTAAAAGGATTATGATGCCAAATTTGGATTCTTTCGTTCTTGATTTTTTTGTGTGTTATCTACAATTAAATTCATACATTAACATTTCACTAGGCAAGCATTCAAGCAAGTTGAACCCGTAAATCTAAGCCAAGTTTATATCAACTTGGTTGAATATCATTAAAACTCAAAATTTTAATTATTTTGATTCCACACAGGCTTCATTCAAAATTTTACGCCGGCGAAGTCGCGGGTAACAGCTAGAAAACAGCTTGCGGATAAAAAGAAATAGGTAAAAAAAAATAGGTATCAGATCATGCACATTAGCTTCAGACTTTTCATAACGTATCCTATAAAAATCCTACAAACTTAACACTTGCGGCTATGTTCGATACTACGAAACCTTACTAAGTATGTTTGATTTTGTTTAAAAAAAGCAAAATAAAGATGATAAAATTAAATAAATTTTTGTGTGGAAAAACAAATTCACTCAAACTCAAAGGTTTTTCAATGACTACTTATTCCAATATTTGACGTACGATACTTCCAATTAATGTATAAGTCAGTAATATCTGCTTACGCGAACGAAGTAGCGGGTTCAGCTAGTCTGTAATAAATATTGTGTTTTCGAGATAAATAAAGAATCTTAAGCCTCTAAAACCACACGGCAGAATTGAAAACGTAAAGAAGTGAAATTATAAATCGTATTATTCGTATTAGTTGGATAAATGAGAAAAAAAACCGTAATTAAATTTACTTTAATTTAATACACAGCAGTGAAAAGCAGCTGACTGTATCTTTCTCGCCCGAGCACACTCGGCGGTCCAGAGTTACCCGAGCCTATCACCTCACAGCATGACATTCACAACCTATGGAATGATTTGTATGTGGTGCGTAATTCTACATATGTTTTGCAATAAAATTGTAAACGCCGCCACGCCGCGGTCACGAATCGCAAGATACCATGACTTGACAAGATATGTCAATGATGAGGAGTCACGATAGTGATGTCGATACAATACATGTCTGTAATTCTATATCACTGTCCAATTCGAACTGAATGACTTACCGTAAAATGTGCAAGTAATTTCCTCTTACATGTTTCAATTGAATGGAATAGAAAATTGATACTTGTCACATTTTTGACACACTTTTATTAACTGCAAGTAACAAACAATGTATCATCAAATCTTGAGACGATTTTCTTAGCATTCCATGGATTCAACGTGCGGGTGCCGGGTCCATCGTGTGGCAGAGAGAGAAATCCCGAGTAGATTTAGAGACTTGTGACTCGGGCGTAGGTTTAAGGGGACCCTTTCTGTCGTACATCAACACTCACCTTCACAACTCGTGTTTCTCTACCTGCCCAGCCAAATCTGATATGAGCCCACTAGTGCAGCTTTAGATACTCGTTCTAGTATAGAACTAATTACATGGCCGTTTTTTGTTAATTCGTTTAGGAGGTCGTAATACTTATTTTGTTTCATCGCGTGGTCTTTAGGTATATTAGTTTCCCACGGTACGGTAAGTTTTACAAGGACTATACGCATCGTAGCTCTAGAAAAAAGTCATTTGGATACTTATTACATATGTTACTCTTGTTTTTTTTAACGTATAGATAGGCCTTCTATTTTGTAATTCATTTGCCCAGTTTCGCAATTATATAATTTCGTTTATGTTATTGTAAATGTACAAAAACTTATTCTTGTATTGTATTCTTATCGAAATGTTGACCAGCGCAGAAAGTGCAGGGCTAAAATGACATACATTTCTTAACTAAGTACACTTACGCATAAATATATGTAAAACATACATAAAACTGTACTATATTATACACTAAAGTAACAATAGCAAGTCCAGATCCCGAGTTGAGAGAAATTCGATTGAGATTTGATCGGTAATTCCTGACTTTACGATAGATTAAATACAAAACACTTTATTACGACACAAACAAATATAACTATTACAGCAAAACACTTATGAACTTATGCCACAAGTAGCGTCCTTATTACTGAGAGGAATATCTTCCAGGCAACCAGCTTAAAGCCAAGAAAAACGCCAACATACAAGCATAGCCGGGGGAATTAGCGTTAATTTTGACTTTAGTAAAACTTCGGTGTAAATCAGTAACTCAGTACAAATTAAGTCCCATTCAAGTCTTGCATATTAGTTCAATAATCGCTGATGTCACGCATCACGGCCACAATGGCACTCCACTGAAGAGCAGCCGGGGTAATGATGTCGACGTTCGCTTGATGTCACTCCGTCACTCCACCTAATCCGAGTGCAGGAAAAATTCTCACGTAATGTGCAAATCTCTGCGTAATAAGCAATTATTTTTAAGTATATTGGATACTTTTTTTATCCTTATTGTGTGCTCTTTCTTTGTGTCATGATTTGCGTTTACGATATTCGCGTATCGGCATATACTGAAATCAACATCATCATCATACAGCATTGCAGAGATTACATTTTGTATTTTTAAGCAGTCTCACATTTTTTAAGTGAAAACTTCTTTTGGCGCACTACAAACAGATTATTCGTGAGCTGTGAATTGAATTCTATCGTCACGCTCGGGAGTGATAAGGAATCTCGGGTAAATTCGGGACCATGGCCGTTGGCCATCTAGAAATGCGTCAGCATTTCCCATTGGCAATAAGCATGGGCACACCCTCCGGTTTCAACCGCATAGTTTCCAAAGTAAGCTATCAAATTCTGAGATATAAGTTTTCACTTCTATCGGCAGTTCCTATGACTGCCGATTTTTTTGGTTATGGTAGTTTGCCTCATAATATATGTTTTCTGCAACCTACCGAAGACGGCTCAGGGTTGTACGTAAATCTTCTATCTATATTTGCGGACAATAGAAGAACATATTATGTATGTGAAGTTGTGAACTGAACAAAACTGTATCTTATCTTATCTTATGCACTAGCAGTGCCCTGCGGTTTTACCCGCATAGTTCTCGTTCTCGTCGTTTTCGTTATTTTCCCGGGATAAAAAGTCGATCTATGTACCAAATTTCAGCCTGATCCATTCATACGTTAGATAGATAGATATACACTTTATTGACACACCAAAAGAATGGGATACACATTTACAATAAACCTTAAAAACTAGTGCGACAACTTGGTGGCCTTATCGCTAAAAAGCGATAAGGCCACCAAGTTCTCTTCCAGGCAACCTTAGGATGGAAAATAATATGTGGACAATGGCAAAAAACGGGGTGCTCGTTACGACGTGATACAACAATATATATCCAGTTATCCAAACATTGACATTTATAATATTTTATTATTTACTATAAATATAATCTCAAGGGCATTCGATCATAGAATACTCGTAGATTGTATAATAAGATGTATGAGTTTATACCTACTTGAAGAATAGGCATGTTGCAGTGCTACTTTCCGCATTCAGTGGCTGTCGCAAAAAAAAAACACTCAAAAATACAAATAAAGAATCTACACAATGTTCATAACATTTATAAAAACTTACAAGTACATGAAATCCAAACAGATAAAACCAAAACAAGATAGATACTTCATTCTTGTGAGTTCAAGTACTATTTTACGGGTGAGAGTAAGAATAAACGTTATTCATGTGGTGAAATAGATGATTTATTTCGAAAAATAGTTGTCTTGATAAATCAATACGATTATAAAGTAATTTTGTATATTGTAAAAAACCTATAATTCTAAATTAAAGAAAAAACAATACATGCGTGAAATTAAAAAGGTGTTTTTTTTCTTTAATTACTTAATATTTTTTGCAATATTTGAATAGAAATCGAATAGGTAATTGTAATCGAATAATGACGAAATTACATTACTAAGTTGTGATGTACCTTTACTTTTAGAGCTTCGGTTTTGGCTGTTTCTGTTAGATAACAGTAACACTGCGGGATTTAGACACATAGATTATTAGTAACCAATTTATTCGTAAACGTAAACCCGTCTCTTAGATATCGTTTGAAGTCACAAACATTGATAACTTCTATACTAATAAATAAATATATATTGGTGGGCATTTCACACACAACACCATCTGATCCCAAACTAAGCAAAACTTACACTATGCCAGCCAGATAGCTCATATAATATAATAGGTACTTATATAGTTTTAAATATATATCGCTGGCTTGCGAGAACAGTGACGAAATTGGAAAACAATTATTTTATAGGACAGTGCTTTAATTCTTTTTGTTATCAAGTCACATTGTTTTTAACACCCGACCAAAAAAAGGGGTGTTATTAGTTTGACGTCGATGTCTGTCTGTCTGTGTGTGTGTCTGTCTGTGGCACCGTACAGCTCAAACGGATGTGCCGATTTCGATGCGGGGATTTTTATTTGAAAGTTAATATCCGTGCGGATGTTCTTAGCTATATTTGGTTAATGTCGATTCAAGATGGCCGCCGCCACAAAATATTACATATATTATTTACAAAATATGTCTTCACAACCTACCTCAATATGGGTACCAAATGAAAGGGCTTGACTAGTAAAATACTATACACTATAAAAAAAATTTAATCCAAGATGGTCGCCACCACAAAAATGGCGAATTATATTATTTTTTCACTACTACCTCAATATGGGTATCAAACAAAAGGGCTTGACTAGTAGATTATATTGCACTATGACAAATTTCAATACCAAGATGGCCGCTTCCATAAAATTGTGAAATACATTTCTATTTTGACAACTCCCTTAATATGGGTATCAAATGAAAGGGCTTGACTAGACAAATCTAGGTGATTTGTTATCTGTACAACATTCTGCTTAGTCAGTTCAGTCGGGGGTTAGGCAACATTTTTAATTTTGTTCTTATGTTTCAGTCAAAAAGTGAATCAGTCTCTTTCTAACCGCTTCAAGCGTAATGTCGACGTTGTCAATCTAGTCATATTAGAGTATCAAAGTTTTGGAATCGTTTGGTATATACATTGTTCAACTTTTAGAGATTTTTTTTCAATTACGTCAATATTCTCGAAAATCAGCAATTTATGTATATTCACTATACATATTTAAATACTGATTTGACACAACAATTTTACAATATTTTGACTTACATACGTCTAGACTTAGTGGTCATAAACGATCAGTAAGCTATGACAAACAATCTGAGACTATATTCTAAGCGTATAAAACCCATACAACGAGTCAATATGCAAAAACAACTATCATAAAGTTTCAATTTAGGTTGATGGCTCTCGAACACATCTCGTGAGATCGGATCACTTATGCGAAATCGAAACAGTCAATTTGTGTTGACGCTCTCAAAACCACCAGGATCGTATCTAGAAGATTCTAATAGGGGCTTTTATGAGTTTAAAAAGAAAAGATTCTCAATTCAGATGTATCGTACTTCTCGTAACTCGAAGAAGCGGCACCGTTTCATGGTGGATATTCCCAACACAAACTTATAGTATGGCAACCAGATAGCTAATATAATATAATACTTATGTAGTTTTAAATACATTTACATATGTTCACTATACATATTTAAATACTGATTTGACACAACAATTTTACAATATTTTAACTCACATAAGTTTAGACTTAGTAGTCAAAAACGTTCAGTAAGCCATGACAAACAATCTGAGACTATATTCTAAGCGTATAAAACCCATACAACGAGTCAATCTGCAAAAACAACTATCATAAAGTTTCAATTTAGGTTGATGGCTCTCGAACACATCTCGTGAGATCGGATCACTTATGCGAAATCGAAACAGTCAATTTGTGTTGACGCTCTCAAAACCACCAGGATCGTATCTAGGACATTCTAATAGGAGGGTTTGATAAGTTTAACGATAATTGATAAAACGAACGCACATCTTTTTTTTTTTAGTACAGAGTGACAAAACGAGCATGACATGTGTCTGATGGTAAGCAACATGCCTGCCACATAACAGCACAATGACACGCAGCTATTGGAACATAAAGAATCCAAATCATTACCTAACACTGCACTGCGCTCGTCGGCCAGAGATCTAAGATGTTATATTATCTCTAAGCCTTGCAATTTCTCTGGAAACATTGCCCTTCAAACCGTAACACAGTAATGTTTGCACATTACTGCTTGGTGGTAGAATAACTGGCAAAGGTACTTCCCCAGGCCGACTCTGCTAAGAATCCTACCACTACTAAATTACATACTGATTACATTTAGACATTGTTTTCAGCTGTAATTATTAGTGTTTAACCTACTTCAAAAAAGGAGGAGATTCGCAATTCAGCTATATGTTTTCTTCTTCTCTTTTTAACCCCCGACAAAAAAAGGGGTGTTATAAGTTTGACGTCGATGTCTGTCTGTCTGTCTGTCTGTCTGTCTGTCGGTCTGTCTGTCTGTCTGTCTGTCTGTCTGTCTGTCTGTCTGTGTGTGTGTCTGTCTGTGGCACCGTAGAGCTCAAACGGATGGGCCGATTTCGATGCGGTTTTTTTTATTTGAAAGTTAATATTCGTGCGGATGTTCTTAGCTATGTTTGGTTAATACCGATTCAAAATGGCCGCCTCTACAAAATGGCGGACAAAATATTTCTTCACAACCTACCTCAATATGGGTATCAAATGAAAGGGCTTGACTAGTAGAGTACCAAACGCTATAACAAATTTCAAATCCAAGATGGCCGCCACCACAAAATGGCGAATTATATAATATTTTTCACTACTACCTCAATATGGGTATCAAATGAAAGGGCTTGATTAGTAGAATACTTTGCACTATGACAAATTTCAAATCCAAGATGGCCGCTACCACAAAATGGCGAATTACATTTCCTTTTTCACAATTCCCTTAATATGGGTATCAAATGAAAGGGCTTGACTAGTAGAATGTTGTACAGATAACAAATCTAAGGTAGTCGGGGGTTAATTAAAATTTTTAATTTTGTTCTTGTTATGTATGTTACGCTTTGAGGATTTACAATATAGTTACGCTGTTACGAGGTAGCGCCGCTATTAATTAACCCATTTTGATGATTCTTTTTTGTTTGGTAGAAAATATTTCAGAGGTATTCTTCCATTTAAACTTTATCGAATAAGGTGTGGTGGTTCTTGAAATACGAACAAAAAACAAAATTTGCTTACATTTATTTGGACGACGTAGTCATAACTTCATATGAAATTTACCTTTAGTCAAGTGTCTGAGTTTAATTTTATATTGACGTCGGGTTTTTTGGTTTAGGAAAATGAATTAATTAGACACTGGTAATTTCATTTACTATGATAAGATAAGATAAGATAATTTTTTTAGAATAAATGCAACTCCAAAAATTACAAATTAAGTAAGAATTAGAAATACATTCATGTATTGTCAAATTTACAAATTAAATACAGTTAAATAGATTAATCTTATTTCCAACATTTAATTTGTAGATAAACATAGAAAACAAGAATTAACATTCAGTGAAATGCATTCCGATTCATATTATTATTTAAAAAAGTATACATTACCTACCTAATTAAAAAAAAACTATACAGCTGTAAAGGAGCCGAAAAAATATGAAACTTAATTGTAATAAACAAGGTAATACAGCACGTCACATAAATAGTTTTCGAAAGTTTTCGAACAAAAAAAGGGGTTCAACGCAAATACATAGGTAAGTTCACTACATCGACTTACGTGTATAATAATACTTATACAAGTAGGTACATAGTTCCATGTGAAATATAGACAGAGAAATTAGACTATTACAATTACCTAAATATACTTAATACCTAAATATAATTAACATATGATTAAATATGGTGGAGCTAGTCCTAAATATTTAGATGCGAATAGTTATGGACCATGTCATAGAATAGATAATATAGATAGAACGGACACTCCCCACCCCCCGCCAATTTCAAGCTTCTTCACCCCTCAGGCCGTTTCGGATACGCTAGGAGCACTCAACGAAGGGCTGGTATCGAACATCTAATTCCTAACGAAATATCATCATGGTGGGTTGTTGTGCTGTTTACGGCTGTCCATCAACTAAACGGGACAAGATTAAAAGCTTTATTTAATTTCCTAATGATAAATAACGTAAGATTAGAAACTTTTCAATAACGTTGCTTTATAATATTACAAGCTGTGCTTAGTTCTGGGTCAGATGGTGTTGTGTGTGAATTGTTTACCAATATTTATTTATTTATAATAACGAAGTCGTTTTTAACTCCAAAGTTCGTAACTCACACAGCCAGTAACTTATGTGCCCAAGCACGGATTGATAATGCCTGGAGGAATAATTATAGTGACAAAATAAAGTTTCCTTCATGGGTAAGTGTAAAATAAAATGCGAATGTGTACCTACTAACAGAAATAGATATCTAGGTACCTGATCTAATCTATCATCGGTTTCGTTTCATTTTACGCGGCAATACAAACACCCACAGATTTCTGAAACAATTTAGAAATCTGTGCAAACACCCTTTTTAATTAGAATAGTATAATTTGGCTCCATTCTATTTATGTAACTCAACATTATAGCAAGTTTATAGACTACGTCGCCAGGTGAACTCAAGGGGCACAACTATTCAATAAAACAATTCAGTAGCCCTAGCGCTAACGCACACATTCACGCGTGTGTACGAACGACATCTGCGTAGTTGTGTGAAGAGTAGGCAACTCCACAGCGGCGGTTGTATGGAGTTTTAGTGGAGTGTCCGGGGTGTGACCATGTTCACGTTTAGCCAATATATTCTCTCGCTCATTTTGCTCTACCATATTTTATAATCAGAGCTAAAATCTCGTAATTAATATTTTTTAACATTTATGAGCTAAGTAAATTGTACTTCATTTTATAATCGTATAATAGTAAATAGAAATCCAACTAAAGAAGATTTTCTTTTCTTTTTTTTTTTGTTGTGGTAGAATTTTATGTTGATACGATCCGTTGAGATGTTTCGACGTGATTGAGATACAAGCATTCAAACATTGACTTTTATAATACTAGTAAGGCTAATAAAGTAGACGAAACACCTGTATTGTTTCACACCTTTCTGAGCTAAAAATAAGTATGTGGATGCCAGTGAAATTTATAGATAAATTGATTTCTACCTTTCGTTTACTTGAGCATTAACGGTGATACAACAATAAATACTCCAATATTTTCCTGACCGATCATAAGAACTTCCTTATCTTTTGCTCAAATAGAGTAAGTATTTTTGTAAGCATCTGTTGAATTGCTGATTTGGTTATGATTAGGGCAAATCCCCCCTTGTTTAAGATCCGTCCTTGATCAGTCATTGATTGATGTTTCAATCAATATTGACAAAGCTTCCAATTTAGCAGAACTGAAATCGCGTTTACGAAAACCCAACCTGGCAATTTGTAACTGAATGCGTGAGAGTTCAATGCTTGAATTCTATTATTTATTTTTTATATTTCGCCATTCAATCTCTTTCACGAGATTATAAAAACATTTCCAATGACTGTAAACACTCACAAAGAAAGATTTGAGTTTACAGGGAAGGGATGAAGGTTTTTCACATTTTACTACCTACGCATTTATGCGTAGGTATTTATACAATTCACATAAACGGAATAAATTAATTTCAATTCATATTTTGGTCTGCGTAGTCGCGTCACACGTTTGATAGGTACGCATTTAAATGTGGAATTTATACGAAAACCTACATCTATACATTGGATGCCATATTTACGCATGTAACAACTATACCTAAGTATAGATGAGCAAGCCATTGATATAAACCATAGATGTACCCTGAGAACATTGAAACTGGTAAACTGGTAAACTGCGTCTGTGTATCTAGCTAGCGTAAGCTGTTTACATACCACCATTCTACTTGACCCTTAGAATCTCTAGCGGCGAGATATGCTGTGGTTCTACTTATTTTGGTTGTTGACAACGAATAGTGATAGGTAAAAACGTCCGGGGTTCACCGATCTTGCAACTGACTAGAAAGGAAAGAGTGAGCTCATTCTTCCCAACCATAACATAATTCCGGGCGCCAGAAGTTTGGTAGGTCACTTCCAATGGTTTATATCGATGAAGCGGGGCATCTGAGTTATTTTCTCACCGTCTTACTAAACACACCTTTTTAACCAACAACAATTACTGTCTAGGCATACAAAATTAAAGCATGTCTGTTTGTCTGTAGTTAATTGATAGCTGATTGGGGACCGAGTCACCTTCGTCCGTGGGGAAGCACCTATATATTGAAACCCCGCACGTGGTCCCTGGGTGGTGCTAATCAGGTGACAAACTACCGGTGGTAGGCCTCGGCCGTGGTTGGTTACCACCCACTAGATTAAGTCACGACGCCAAGCGGCCTAGCCGTGTTCCGTTGTGTAGTCTAGTGACACCAATAGGGGAAAACGGGTCAGAACAGTTGCTGCATAACTACAAGACCGGTCTGTCACACACCAATACTGTACATCGGGAAGCTAGTCATGGAGGGTAGCGGGATCCGAGGCACGGTTGCCGCGACCGACCGCAGATAGTTGGGGGCCCAAGTAGTGAGCTAGCCACTCATGAAAGGCTGCCCCGCCATCTAGCGAAAAATCCCGGGATGCGCTATCCTGCCGGTTGGCGACCGGATGACAAGGCCAGATAGACATCCCCGGGGGGGCTCGGGCGTCCCCGCAGTCTCCAGGCTAGCTCCCCAATGGTGTATTTGTGTTGTGTGTTGTGACCAATGGTCAGTAGTGTGTGGCCTCGTTCTACTGTCGTTTTCCCACCGATCCTCTCTCAACAAATCAAACATGAAAACACAAACAAAAGAAACAAAGTTAAAGAGCGGCTGCACGCCTTGTCGATTAAAGTGCACCTCACGAATATCCGAGGTCTGCACTCAAATCTCACAGCAGTCCACCATCACCTCGAGACTGAGCAGCCGTCGCTCTTGTTTCTTACGGAGACGCAGATAGGTTGTCCGTCGGATGTGGCGTACCTAACGTATCCAGGTTACTCCTGGAGCACAAATTTCGGCCCCGTGCTGGAGTGTGCCTGTACGCCCGTGACGACATCTGCTGTCGGCGTCTCCGTAACTTAGAGGACACAAGATTCTCCGTCCTTTGGGTATTGATAGACACAGGCATAGACAAAATTCTCTACGCCTGTGTATATCGGTCGCACAGCGGTGACCAGGAGACAACTAGGCTTATGGATTATTTAAGTGAGGCGGCGGACGCGGCTCAACAGAAGTACCCTTCAGCCCAATTAGTGTTACTGGGGATTTTAACGGCCATCATAAAGGAATGGCTGTACCCATACCGGGACACTGACCACGCTGGGCAGGAAACGAGAAAGCTAGCTTTATCGTTAGACCTAACCCAGCTGGTCCAAGAGGCCACAAGAGTACCCGACGTTGAGTCGCATACACCTTATTGCTTAGACCTCCTGCTGACAACAGATCCAGACCGTTATTCCGTGGTGGTATCTTCGCCGTTAGGCAGCTCCGACCACTGTCTGGTGAAGTCAGTATCTGTCTACCATCCGCCAGATCTCAGCCCTAGAGGCAACCGGCGGATGTGGCGATACAAGTCAGCAGATTGGGACGAGATGCGCTTTTTCTTTGCATCTTACCCATGGCAGCCATTGTGCTTCACTTCTGGTAATCCCTCAGTCTGCGCGGATGCTGTGACTAATGTAATACGAACGGCTATGGAATATTTCATTCCATACTCTGACGTCACATTATCCAGCAAAGCTCGCCCTTGGTTTGGTCCTCAATGTAAAAGTGCTGAAGCATTTAAACATGAGACCTACCTTGCTTGGGTTGATGCTCGACAGCGAAGGGCAAAGGATATACACCAGAAGAAAAAGCGTTCAACAAGGCTGCTAAGGCATGCAAAAGGTTCTTCAGAGGGCTCGTTTTGACCATATTAGTCGAATAGGGAACAAACTAGCTTCGTACCCTGCGGGCAGCAAAGCGTTTTGGTCCCTAGCTAAATCGGTCGAATCGAACTTCTGCCGCCCCTCACTGCCTCCAATGCTGAAACCTGATGGGACACTGGCTCACACCGCAATGGAGAAGGCAAACTTGTTTGCATCTCAGTTTGCGGAATCTTCGCGTCTAGATGCTGGTAGCGCGACACCTCCTACTTCACCTGGCTGTCCGACTTCTATGTCAGAAATACATATTCGCCAAATGGAGGTTCGCAAAGTGCTACGCAATCTGGACGTGAATAAGGCTAGTGGCCCAGATGGTATTCCTGCAGTAGTGTTGAAGGCTTGTGCGCCTGAGTTGTCTCCAATACTGACGCGTCTGTATAGACTCTCTCTCGAAACTGGGCAAGTACCGAAGTCTTGGAAGCTTGCCAACGTGCAACCAGTACCCAAGAAAGGTAGTCGTGCTGACCCTGCCAACTACAGGCCAATCTCGGTCACGTCCATACTCTGCAAGACTATGGAACGTGTCTTAAACCACAGGCTCCTGGCGTACCTAGAATCGAACGATCTCCTCAGTGACCGGCAATACGGGTTTCGCCGAAACCGGTCCACCGGGGATATTCTAGCGTACGTCACTCACATCTGGAGTGAAGCTATCGAGAAACACGGGGAAGCACTTGCAGTCTCCTGGATATCTCGAAGGCTTTCGACAGGGTTTGGCACGATGGCCTTTTAAGCAAGCTTTCAGCTTATGGTTTGTCTCCAGGTTTTATAACGTGGATATCAGACTTTTGAGGATCGATCCATACGAGTGGTCATTGATGGCTGCTCGTCGGATCAAATGGCTATTAATGCCGGAGTCCCTCAAGGGTCGGTGCTCTCTGCGACACTCTTTCTGCTACATATCAACGATCTGTTGAAGCCCGGTATCTTTGGGTACGCAGATGATAGCACCGTTGTAGAGAGCTACATATCGAGCGCGAGAGCCAATAGGCAACAAACTCAGGTACTGAGAGAGAGTTTGATCGAGCGTTTAAACTTGACCCTTGAGGCAGTCTCTAAATGGGGCGATGCCAATTTGGTCAGGTTTAACGAGGGAAAGACGCAGGCGTGTCTGTTCTCCGCAAAAGGAGTCCTTTCCAACAGACTCCTTTTTTCGCGGTGTATCTGTGCCGGTATCCGACCATCTCGAGCTGTTGGGTGTTACTTTGTCATCGACTCTCAACTTTGGCTCGTATATCGAATCTAAGGCTAAATTAGCTGCCAAAAAACTAGGTGTCCTCTCAAAGGTGCGAAGGTACTTCAAATCTGAACAGTTGCTCACGTTATACCAAGCACAGATTCGCTCCTGTATGGAGTACTGCTCGCACCTTTGGGATGGATCGGCTAAGTATCAGCTGGAAGCTCTGGAATCGATCGAGAGACGTGCCAAAAGGCTCATAGGCAATGACATTCTCGTGCGAAAGAGACTGCAAAGTCTCGAACATCGCCGGAAAATTGCTAGCTTATCGGTTTTTTATCGGATACACTTCGGAGAGTGTGCGACTGATTTGTACGATCTAATACCACCTTGCCCTTTTTTCTATCGGAATGCTCGTAGCTCGAAAAAGCGACATCGTTTCATGGTTGATGTTCCAAAGACTCGAACAAAGAGATTTGACTCTACTTTTGTGATAAGAACGTCTAGGCTGTGGAATACGTTGCCTGAGAGGGTTTTTCCCGATAGTTACAATCTTTGTGTCTTCAAATCGAGAGTGAATCGGTTTCTTCTAGGTAAACACGCTTCATCGTAGACCGCATCATCGTTTAACATCAGGCGAGATGGCGGTCAAGTGTAAACCTATAAAAGTTAAAAAAAAAAAAAAAAAGCTTCGGGCTGATTTATCAGTAGATCTAAGGTAAACACTTACCAGTACAGGCTGCATGATGCTTGAATTATTAAAAACATTAAGTAGGTGTATTATAAATGTACATGATTTTATCTACGGGGTCTTAACAACGGGCATGGTGGACCGAGAACCAAGAACCGTTAGGATAGACCAAAATAATTTACCTACATCGCGATCAAGTGCTGTTTAATAAGTTTTTACGGGTTCAAACTCCGAAAGCTTAAATAAAATGTACGTCAGTTAGTTTCGAATCACTGATTCGCAAATCAGTTAAAACAGTAGATTTTAGCGTATCCAAATTTAATCAACATCTAAAACGGGCTGCAAACTAAAAGGCGGTAATTAAGAAGAACCACAAAAGGCACCGACCACACGAGTTTGCTGCTAATCAACCCCAACAAACCTCAAGGTAAACATTCACATGCGGGCTGACGGATGAAAAGTGAATACCCGAAACTCATTAATGCCGTTTTCGCTGCGATTTCACACAATAAAAACTGTTTTATGAAATTTTATTTCTAAAAATATATTTTTACTGTCCCAGCATTGAAAAAATTCGATCTCAGTAAAATTTCAGCGTTTTACTCTTATTCTGTACTAGATGTCCACCCCGGCTTCGCCCGTGGTACATTAAATAGCACTCATCAGGATCCCGTACATATTTTATCCAACGGTGAAAGAATGACTGAAAGCGGTTCGCGTTTAACCCGGGAAAATAACAGGTACGCGAGTAAAACCACGGGGCGCTTTTGTAATACATAATAATTGCTAATAAGATTGAGATAATTTAATTTATTCGAAATAAAAAAACCGACTTCAATTTAAAATTAAATTCAGACTTACCACCAAATTCAATACGAAGCAATCACTAAGTCATCGAGGTAACGAAAATCAATTTTAGTTGTTTTCGTTCATATTTCCAAAACCGCTACACCGATTTCGATAAAATTTAAACTATGATCCACCAAACGAAAAAAGAACCATCAAAATCGATTCACAATTGGCAACGCTATCGAGTAACATACGTACATAAAATAACAAACAACCAAATTAATAATCTCCTCTTTTTTGGAAGTCGGTTAAAAATACAAAATTGCGTGGAGAAATAGTGGCGCGTAATATTCACTATTGTGAGTGTTCAGTAGAGTTTTCAGTCTAGGATTAAAATTATAAATCCTCAAAAATATCACCTGTTTGAAGCAAAAATTTCCTTTCAATGCGATAAAATAGAACGCCTATTTATTTTTCACGCTCTTACAGTTTGCTTCATAGTGGCACTTGTCTATAACGATAAAGATAGCCCCGTGTATTTTGTGTACTCTCACTAGTTTCATGTTTAAATTATTTATAGTTATTATACAGGCACTCGGAGCATGTCGTTAGAGCGAAGACGAGAAAGAAGAAGAGAAGGTCCTCCATGCAGATAAAATCCAAAATGGCGAACTTAAGCCATTGAAAAAGAGAAGTTTTTTTTTCCTGTGATGTTTTCCTGTCTTTCTTTTTCTGAGCGTTTTTATATCTTCCGTTCAAACCAGTTAATGGTAAAAATAATAAATATTCATAGGTGCAAGCGTAGTTCAAACTTCACGCTAAAATCGGACGATGCCGCAACTACGCCAATGCGACTCTATTTTCAAATTTCAGTTGAGGTCTTAAACCTTATTCAGTCGCTGAACTTGAAAAGATTTAAACTATTTATCTCGTAAAGCTGCTAGACCTACAACCCGGTCCAACCGTATATAACAAAATTACTCACTCCTTTATAAACTCATCGAGCTCTCAAAAGCTCCATTGGCCCTATAAACGATAATATCCTTGAATGAACCAGTCACGAAAATAATCCATTTAATATCATCTTGTATTTTGATTTACAACCTTATTATATGAACAAACTTAGCAAAGTTCATTGAAACGGAAAGGTTCTACGCATTGTAAGGGATCCAACGTGCGATAATGAATCTTAAGACTGGGCATCTACGCTAGATTTTCCTAATTGGTAACAGGCACAATGATAAAATGCTTTGATCAGTGGTGCAGACGCACTTGAATGGTCGAGGGAGTTTGGTTAACACTACAATTTATGTAGAGGAACGCTGGCATTAAATGAGCCGATATTCAAGCTGCGTAAATTTACAGAAAAAAAATTTCGGCAAACGACGCTCGTAACTTCTTAGTTTTTGTTTTGTTAGTTATTTATATGAAGAGTTGAACAGTGAGTGAACTCTTCATTAAATAGCTGCATAGTACTTTGCTATTACGTGCAAGCTATTGCTATCTGAAACAAGTATTGCTCGTCTCATCACTCTACATTATAAAATCCCAGTCATGGGTCAATCTTCAAATCGAGAGTGAATCGGTTTCTTCTAGGTAAACACGCTCCATCGTAGACCGCATCGTCGCTTAAGGGCGTGTGGGCCGTAATTTTGAATTTTTAAAACAACTTTAAGACCTTTAAAACAGTGTTTTAAACTCTGAAAAAAATATATGTATTAGTTTAGGATCTAATCTAGTGCGATTCGCAGTCAGTAACACGATTTAATGAATTTTACTTGATAGAAAAAAAAAAATCCAAAGTTACCCCTTTTCAAAAGTTGTTTCAAGTTTATGACTAAACTAATGAATTTTTTACTAAATTTTGTACTCAACGAAAGCCACTAAAAAGTTTTAGATGCATTCGCAGAGTTTGACTTGATAAAAAGTATCAGTTATTCACTATGTTTTAATATCTACCATATATATAGCGCGCCGTTCGGCCAGCCTGATCAGTCGCGTTTCGGCGCTCACGGACGACGGGCCTGTGCTTGATTTTGCAATTTTGACAACCGATAAATTTTAAATATTACGATCATAGTGCCACAGTATAACAATATCAGTAGGTATTACTAGTGAAGCTATGATCTTGATTTTTGATACCGTTTTCATTGGAATTGCAAATAGACGCTGATACTAATTAGTACGCTGTTTACTTTGTGTTGTAGACCAATAAGGGAGTCTCAAAAAACTGACGTCGATACCACATCAGTAAAAAATTAAATGCGGATGCAATGGAAAATAGATAAGCATCGGTAAAATATTCGTCCGTTAAATCAGAGATCGGGATGAAGAAATAATGAGAGGGGATAAATCCCCTGCGTAAATCCCCTAATATAAATGCAAGTAAGGTATCATAAATGATACCTAACTTGCATTTATCTGCCATTTAGGTAAATTCTTTGGTAGTAAGGTAGTTAGTACTTGGAAGAAAAGTCCTCACATACAGATTTTACCACTTTGGAAGAGACTTTCGCGCAAACTATTCAGTTTAGAAAAAAAATGTTACGAACTTCAATACAATTTTGAACACCTTTCCATAGATACACGTATGGTTTTGTTAGAATTTTTATTTTTTTATTTCTTTTCCAAGTTTGTGACACCACCAAAATTTATTGTTTTTTCTTTTTTTTTGTATGAAAATGTTAATATTGTTCATAGAAATTTAGACACTCGACCAAATTTGATAAGAAGCCTTTTAGGCAGTAAAATTACTCGTAGAATTTAACTCTGCACTAAATTTCCGATTCGTATTTTTATATAAGGTTTAGAATCATTTCCTGAGCATAAAATCACAAAATAATAACAAATCCAGGTGGAGCTTCAAGCGCCAGCTCGAAAAAAACGTTTTTGGCTGATATTTTGAAAAAGTTATAAAGCCTATTATTATTGTAGAAAATAAAATTTCCCATCTTTTGTTGCCAGTAAATTTTTTTTTCGAACTTACCGATTACGATTTATTATGTCAAATTTGATGATAACAATGTAAAAATAATAAGATGTGAATTTTGTTCCCAGTAGCATAAACATGTCCCTTTTTACCGGAATGGAAGAAGGGTTATGTTTTTCGCGCGTATCTTTATGTTTGTAAATCTTTTATTTCCACATATCTTCCAAACGGCTGGATGGATTTTGGTGACTAAGATATTCTAAGACTAGTCTGACTCGCCAAAGTGTCCTTAGATAGTAGGTAATATTTTTTTACGTGTAGATTTTTTTGTAGTCGGGGTTTTTCAATTAAAGTTATTCTATCATATTGCTCGTTGCTCGAATAAACAGCACCGTTCATCATCATGATTGAAGATTTGAACGAAGAATTTGGTCTCCACTTTTGTAATAAGAACAACTAAGCCGTGAAACCCATTGCCAGAGTGGGTTTTTGTCGAAGGTTCGAACCTTGGGGTTACGAGGTACACTGTGCTTGTTTCTATTAGAGAAACAAGTTCCATCGTAGACAACATCATTTTCATCCACTATTATCGGCATCATAGCAATCGTATCATTGAATGGGTTATAAATCGTAAACGGTAAGTTTAACAAAAAAGTTTACTAGCAACAAAAGATGCAAAATTTTATTTTCTACAATTATTGTCAAAATATATAGTTTCCAAAATATCGGCTAAAACAGTTTTTTTCAATTGGCGTTTGAAGCTCTACCTGGATCTGTGAGCATTTCGTAATTTTATGCTCAGTAAGGGATCTTTACCTCAGAAAAAAATTGGATTAGAAATTTAGTGCAAAGTTGAACAAAAAACCTTCTATTTTTACTGGCCTTTCATTACGTTTCAGCACATTTTTTTTAATGTTTGACGAACTTGTGAATTATTAGGAAACATTATAAAAAGATGCATGAAATTGGAAAAGCCGTTCTCAACTTATAGTGTGATCAAAAAAAAAAGGTTGAGTTTTGTATATTATATAGTATAGAGTATAGATAAATTTAATATTTCTTCGTTCATATATCAAAAAAACTCTTATCACTATTCACAAAATTGTTATCACTAGTATAAACAAATCTTGAACAAAAAATGAGTTTAAATTACATAGTAAAATATTGTATGTAATGTTATTTCTGCACTGTGGCACTGATTCCGCGGTCGGTGACGGTCGCGAGAACAAGACAGCGTTAAATGCCTAATTTGACAGAACTACCTGGCCTTAACATAAGGCGAGATGGAGTTCAAGTGCGAACCTATAAGAGTCAAAAAAAACTATTGTTAAATTTTATTTATTTTTTTACAATCATAAAGTAAAAATGTATGGACACGGACACAATCATATCCAAAAATCGAATGGAATTTGTCTTTCTATACATCTATACTAAAATACTAATATTATAAAGCTGAAGAGGTTTTTGTTTTGAACGCGGTAATCAAAGGAACTGCCGATTTAAAAAATTCTTTCACCATTGGATATTTATGAACGTGATTACTGTAGTACTGAGTGCTATTAGATCATATTTTATGTACCACGGGCGAAGCCTGAATGGACCGCTAGTCTATGAGACGATCTTGTTAGCATTCCATGGATTCACCATGCGGGTGCCGGGTCCATCGTGTAGCAGAGAGAAATCCCGATCATCAACACTCACCTTCACTACTCGTGTTTCTCTCCCTGCTCAGCCAAATCTGATATGAGCCTACTAGTGCAGCTTTAGATACTCGTTCTAGTATAGAACTTACTGCACTTCTGGCCAAGCCAAGGTCTTTCAGCAGGTTATAGAGATATTGGTATACCTCTCGCTCCCACCTCTACAGCGTACAAATTAACTTCATAGCCGTTTTTTGTTAAAAAAATGTAAATTACGTATTTATTCGAATGCAAGATGACATACAATATTCTGTACAAATCCTATCAGCGTAACCTATTATGGTAAATACATACTCATGATACACAGACAAACATCTGGGTTTTCTGTATCTTGGTTTCCAACAAACATCCACATCAAGTAACATTTTTCTTTGATGAGAATCCAATTGACAAGCTAAGTTAGCAAGATTGCACCCGCTCCCTTTGAGATCTAAAGATAATCTGACCATTATGATCCCTTCTGCCAGAACTGAAACCTTTTATGGTAGGTCCTTCACATTCAGGGCGGTTTTATTGTGGAACGAATTACCTGAGTCTGTCAGACGTTCTTCATCACTAGAAACCTTTTAAAAAATATGTCAAAATTGTAGCCATAGTATGCATAGTATATAACATGGCGTTGGTGTTACTTATCAATTCATGTTTTGTATTTCCTCTATTAGACCTTCACAATATAAATACATAATTGTTTATTTATTTCACATATGTATTATTGTATGTTATGATAATAATTATAACTACTAGTTTATTTTATTTAGTAATAAATAAATATGTTTAAGTAGGGTATATTTTAATTTATTTTTATAAATATACTAGCGGCCCGCCCCGGCTTCGCCCGTGGACATGTATATAACCTACAGCATTCAAGGATTACGTACATATGAAAGAACGGTGAATGATATTTTTAAATCGGTCCAGTAGTTCCCGAGATTAGCGTGTTCAAACTATAAATATGCTATAGGCTACTTTTGTTCCCCAAATTATCGTGCTGTTTACTGGGTCAGAAGTGACACCTGTAGACAACTGGCGGGGATAACCAATTAAGTGACGATTGGTCAGTTAACGACTGGGGATGAAAAATGATTAAATTACTAAAATGGCTATTAAAAAATAAGGGTTGATCGTAGAAGGGTGAAAATTGAGGATTGTATGTATTTTTGTATGTTGTATCATAAAAAATAGAAATTAAAATTTTGTCTAAAAATAAAAATAAAATTTAGGGGTGGACTACCCTTAACATTTACGGGGATGAAAAATAGATGTTGGCCGATTCTCATAGATACCGGATAAGCACAAAAAATTTCATCAAAATCGGCCAAGCCGTTTCGGAGGAGTATGGCAACGAAAACTGTGACACGAGAATTTTATATATTAGATATACATATATATATGCATGTATTGTACATCAATTTTATTTATTTATGTCATCTGCACACCCCGCATTTTAAGATCCCATCTTTCTTTTTCCACCCTAAGGTTGCCTGGAAGAGATCGGAAGATCTATTAGCGATAAGGCCGCCGTCTGTCGCACTAACTTTAAGTGTTTAACCTGTTTCAATTTGTAAATTATTGTTATTTTGGTGTGTTCAATAAAGAGTATCTATCTATCTAAGTTAGCTTAGGCGAGTAAAAATGTATCTAAACAACATTACTGAAAACTGTCCAAACGTTCATTTATCTCTAAAAATTTAGCTTTTACACTGAACATGGGGAAAGGGCTCCATGAGGATCACACTTTTAGTTAAGACGGTAATTTTTTCGACTACAGTACAATCAGTACGATGTTTTAAAGTATCTTTTTTTTCTTTTGTAAACTTTTCAGTGTTGATCTGACACAAGCACTGTACTTGCAAAATGTACTATTTGTATCCTCTTACTTCTGTTTTTTAATCACTTTTTTCCGTGACATGTAAATTGATCTAATTGACGTGTAAGTTGTATGATTTTGAATTAAAGTGATGTTTTTTTAATTTTTTTTTTACAATTTGGAGTGACGAGATGAGCTGGACATGTGCCTGATGGTAAGCAATATGCAAGCCACATAACAACATAGTGACACGCAACTATTGGAACATGAAGAGTCCAAATCATTACCTATCACTGCACTGCGCTCGTATCCCAGAGATCTAAGATATTATATCTCTAAGCCCTGTAATTTCTCTGATAACAACCCTTCAAACCGGAACACAGTAATGTTTGCACATTACTGCTTGGCGGTAGAATAACTAGCAAAGGTGTGGTACTTCCCCAGGCGGACTCTGCTAAGAGTCCTACCACTACAAGTAAAGTGATGTGACCTTGCTTAGCGAGATCAAACAAGAAATCAAACTCTTAAACTTTGTAAGATTACTGTATCCCGCAGCATTTCCCGTCTTATCTTTCACAGCTCTCTCAAGAGTTGGTAGGGTTGATCTGCTTGGTAATAGGTACCAGGAATTATATGCGGTCAAACAAAACACAATCGTAGTAGGTATTTTAGGTAGGTACAAAATCTTTTCATTATACGTGCTTTAACTTCAGAAGCACCTTATTAGGCCTGATTATGTTGATCCTCAACATTAAGTCATTCCGTGTTTATGAACGTGAACTTCAGTGGGTTCATTATGTTTGCGTGGATCAAGCTAAATTGGATGGAAAATTGAAGATTCTTCCGGCGTTCCCTTGAATAATCTTGAATAATTTTGATTTAGCCACTGTCTAAATAAAAATTATTCAGTCAGTTCATTCAGTCGTGGAACTTTTAAACTACTTGCTTAGAACTTTATTAACTTCAGATTTGTATTTTATTTAGATTTGCATACAAAGCAATGTTTCATGTTTTTCTAATTTGTTGATAAAGGCTCACGTAAAGTTTGTGAGTTATCATAGTTATTTTCTTTTTATGGTACCTACGTGTTTGTGTGTTATCGTAGTTTTTTTTTCTTCTTATGATAATGAAATATTTTTTTTAACAAATCAGTGATTAGACGAGAAAGACGCCTCATCGTAATCAACACGCCTGCTCATACCACCACAGGCTATTTGATTAGGTATATGAAAAGTCGAAATCACTGCCTAGCCCTACGCTGTGCTCGCCATCTAAAGATATAACATGATTTACCTCTTTGCCCTGTATTTGGAAATATTGCTTTTTAAACGGGAATTCAGTTATTTTTGCTACGAGTATATATGATAGTTTGAGTCTCTTCAAACGCGGTTTTTTAATAATAATTTCAAGAGAAAGGTTATATGTATAATACATGCATAAAATAGTGACACAACACTAATATTTTTAAAGATTTCTAATGTAATGTCATAAATACACACATTTTTTGCGTTAGTTTCAGGGAGCAAAATGGAAAGCTTATCTTGACTAACGCGCAAATTTACGATCACTTTAAAAGCACATACGAAGTGCCTAAACGCGGGAGCTCGTACGTAGAACCAAACATCCAAAGACCTAATGATCCTCTGACAAACTTTCAAAGCACCCCACCTAGTGAAGAGGAAGTAAACTATCAAATTAAAAAGAAAACTACTAAATCAGCTCCTGGCCCAGATGGCATTCCTTACTTAGTGTATAAAAAGTGTCCATCAGTTCGTAAACATATCTTGAATATATTCATTAAGATCTGGTCAAGAAAGCAAGTCCCAGTAGCATTCGGAAGAGCAATTTTGTCCTCATCCTAAAAGCAGGAAGTAACTCATCCCAAAGACACCAGACCGATAGCCCTAACCAATACAATTTCTAAAATCTTTTCAGTATATTGCAAACAAAATGACCACATTTATGACTAGCAATAAGTATTTCAGGCCCAATCACCAGAAAGGGTTCTTGCCTGGTATTTCTGGATGCCTGGAACACAATACATTACTAGCAGAAAGTTTGAAAGATGCCAGAACACATGAGAGGCAAATAACAGTCTGCTGGATAGACCTAGAGAACGCGTTTGGTTCTGTCCAGCATGAACTTATGATATTTGCCCTAAATGATGGTATAACTTTCCTGCTGAAATTATTGACATAATTAATTCTTATTATTGCCACTTAAAATTCGTCATAGCAGTAAACAAGGAATACACAAAACCACTTGAATACAATGTAGGACTATTCCAAGGGTGCTGCTTATCACCAATAGCATTTAATATAGTTATAAATATTTTAGTAGACAAATTAATATCCCGTGAAAAGAAATGGGGCTACCGGTTTAAAATCAACAATAAGTACACTGAGTCAATCTTGGCCTTTGCGGACGACCTTGCAATACTTACACGTAATCCTAAACAGTGTCAAGAATTGTTGAACGAAGTCGATGAGTTCTGTACATGGACGGAGGAATGAGGACAAAACCATCTAAATGTCATTGTCTTTGTCTGGGTAGACGAAATACCAAATATACGTCTTACGATCCGGGACTCTCCATAAGTGGCCAAGGAGTTGCCACAATTGCAGAGGCAGTGCCTTTCAAATTTCTTGGTAGAAAGATAGATCACAAAGGACGTACACCATCATTAGAGGTGGTTGTTGAAAATTTCATGAACAACCTCAATAAGGTAGACCAGCAGCCTATCAGCAATATCAAGAAAGCATGGATATATGACAACTACCTCACATCACGTCTCACTTGGCCTTTCCTAGTATATGACATCGGTAAAACTCTCC
Source organism: Ectropis grisescens (assembly GCA_017562165.1). Taxonomy (NCBI): domain Eukaryota; kingdom Metazoa; phylum Arthropoda; class Insecta; order Lepidoptera; family Geometridae; genus Ectropis; species Ectropis grisescens. The sequence continues at coordinate 10,828,775 of CM029781.1, read as the reverse complement.
TGGCAAAGCTAGATGCCAGTGTCATAAAGATATTGAAGTCATGGTTAGGATTGGCACATCCGGCTGATCCTCTACTCTTTTAGGGATCACAATAGTTTTGGGCTGAAACTAAAGAAACCGTCTGAACTTTACAAACACCTAAGAGTTACAAAAACGCATGTTTTGGGAAAGTCGCAAGACGACTTAATTACATCTCTCCCAAAGACAAAACTGCTTCAGACCTGGAATCTAGACTTCAATTCCATAAACAATTTATGGCAGGTGCACAAGTAAATACTGCTGGGTTGGGTGCGAGAAAAAAAGGAAGACCGAGACATGGTAAAACCTTTCTACAACAAGACGAAAATAACGGTTACAAAGTGCACGCTATGAATTTAGAAATGCAAAGTGAGTGGTTAACCATAGGTGAGTTCTGTATCCCATTAGCTCTAAAGTGGCGCACCTTGATCTATGACTGGTCCCCTGCCTTATTAAAATTTTATCTAAATGCATTCCAAATGACCCTCCTGACCAGAGTAACTTGGTAAGGTGGGGAAAAGCCTCTGAAAAATGTTGCTATACTTGTAGAGAGGCGATATGTACAGCAAGGCACATATTGGTGGGATGCAAGGTGCTCCTTAATGGGGTCATTATTCACGGCGTCATGACAGTGTACTTGAAATCATACGTGAAGCCATGAGCCTTTCAGTGGCTAGAGCCCAAAAGGGATTGACGACAAACAAAAGACAAATCAACTTTGTAAAAGCAGGCTCAACTTCAAACTCCAGGAACAAGCCTTACTCAATCCTGGGTACAGCACCTGATTGGACTATTTTAATGGACACGTATGAAAAGCACTACAAAATCCCAGAGGATGTGGGTGTTTCGTCATCCAGACCGGACATTTTCCTTTTTCTAGAGCTGCGAAACGCATAGTCCTTGTAGAACTTACCGTACCGTGGGAAACTAATATACCTAAGACCACGCGATGAAACAAAATAAGTATTACGACCTCCTAAACGAATTAACAAAAACGGCTATGTAGTTAGTTTGTATGCTGTAGAAGTGGGAGCGAGAGGTATACCAGCAAAATCTCTCTATAACCTACTGAAAGACCTTGGCTTATCCAGAAGTGCAGTAAGTTCTATACTAGAACGAGTATCTAAAGCTGCACTAGTAGGCTCATATCAGATTTGGATGGGCAGGAGAGAAAAACAGTGGTGAAGGTGAGTGTTGATGTACGTCAGAAAGGGGCCCTTAAACCTACGCCTGAGTCACAAGTCTCGGGAACTACTCGAGTTTTTCTCTCTCTGCCACACGATGGACCCGGCACCCGCACGGTGAATCCATGGAATGCTAAGAAGATCGTCTCTACATTGCAAACGCTAGCTGAACCCTACGAGATAGATCAAAATGATGTACTGCAGTATTGTACCCCTTAATAAAAGGTCTACAAAAAAGTCCGCGATGATATATTATATTTATATCTCTTAAGGATAACCCACAATAACCATTTTCATGTGTTCAGTCCATTTACTTGAATTCTAAAGGGATGGGTTGTAAAAAAATTGACCAATACTACTGACAACATCCAGAATCATAACTCATATGTTTTTCTGGGTTGAGAACCGTATGCTAAGTGCAGTCCTAATATTTTGCATCCAGCTCCTGGTTTAAAAAAGCATTAATTTTTTTAAGTATTTAGTTTTCATTTCAAATTTACAGTCTGCAAATTTGAAAATCCAAAATATTTGTTTTTATTTCTTCGCGCTTCGGTCTGAATAAAAGGTAATAAATTATTCTATTGAACATTTCAACAAATGCAGCGCGTAACACTCGTAAATGTCCCCGAAACAGTAGGTACATCAATCACGAATTCTGTCAACATCTGTTAATTGAATTGTATTGAATGAAATACATTCCAGGCCCTAACCAATCAATGCTACAATAGACAGAAAATATTGGGAATATAAATTACTCATCTATATGTGTAGCTATGTATATTTATGTTTAATACGCTTTCAACTAGTAGTAAGTTTCATTGATTTTTAACCGACTTCCAAAAAGGAGGAGGTTATCAATTCGACCACAATTTTTTTATTATCCCTAGACCTTCATCTGTCATCAGGTAATTCTGACGACTGATAAAGCAGCAGCATTACGGCCTAGTAGTAATGTGAAAACATCACTGTGTTCTGGTTTGAAGGGCAACGTCCAGTGAAATTACAGGGCGTAGAGATAAAACATCTTATATATCTGGGTGACGAGCGCAGTGCAGTGCAAGGTAATGATTTGGACTCTTCGATTTTCAATACCTACGGGTTATTGTGCTATGGGCAGGCTGAGCTGTTTTGTTATGTTGCTTACGATCAGGCACATGCCCTGCTCGTCTCATCACTCTGTGCTATAAAAAACAGGTTTGCTTGGAGTGCGTGGAGTGATTTTTTTATAGTATAGTGTGACGAAACGAGCAAGACATGTGCCTGATGGTAAGCAACATGCCGGCCACAAAACATCAAAGTCAGGCGCGGATCCAGGGGGGTCATAGCGTCATGCCCCCCTGCTGGGCTGGATCCAGTACCTAAATGGACCTCTGATGCATGTACTTATCACACAATTTTGTGATATGACCACGACTATGTAATCCCCGTGACCCCCTGATCCCCCCCCCCTGGAGCCAAATTAAATTATTTGAAATAATGACAGTATTTAAATAGAATAAAATATGTAAGTACCAATTTTAATTTTGATATTTTTTAGGTTAATTTACATCATGATCATTCAAAGACGGAAGGGCAAGTCCATTTTAAAAGTACGAAATTATTAGAAAATGTATTTACCACTGGATAACCCATTCAATTTCATAAACGCAATATTTAATATAGTTACCATACAAACTTTACGCGCGACGCATAGAAAATACGACAGTGTGACGTCACATTTCTGTACTGATTTGTATGAAGCTTTTTTGGGAAAGTCCAAAATTGTGATTTTAAAATCGTGATATCACGGGATCTTAAAAAATTAAGATAAATTAAATTCAAATTATTAAACAAATTAATTATTTTTTCATGTTTCAGTTATAGAGTAGCCTTTGATGGCACATTAAATCAAAAAGTCGTCATGCCTATTGCACACAGTGTGTAAATCTGATTAAAATCGGTTAATTAGTTTAGGAGTCCATCGGATGAACAAAGTGGCGCAAAATGTATATAGGTACATTAAAAAGATTGTAAAAACGTTGAGAAACAAAATAAATACCTGAATGATATATAATACTTATTAGGTTTGACACGTTTTCATTGACTAAATTTACTTGAAATAAATGAAATCGAATTTAATGAATTCCAAAACCATTTAAGAAATTCAATTGAGAATTTAATCACCTATACTAGGATTTCATTGAGGAGCACATTCATTTACGTACCTATTATCCCTATTTACTTCCAGCTAAGGTGCTGAATAATGAATAATGTCACATGGGAAAGGTCATTCAATCCCCCGCCACAAAAATCTTTACAAAATATCAACGGTCCTAAAATAACTTCATTTTCATTCGCAATATCGTGGAAATGTGCTGAATGAGTTTAGTCCCTCAAATTACTTCGTAAGCTTTTTCAGTCTCTATAATAGATTTGTCACTGACATGTTACTTACCTTTGACTGGCGTTGTTTGGCAATAAGTCTGCTCGTCTTAGAATGAAGGTGAATAACGCTGTAACTAAACCGAACAACCTTGAGAACAGTGGCCCGTTAACGACACACAAGACACAGGTGAAGTTGTGGTTATGCCGCATACAGAAGCTAAAGATAAAATAATTATTTCAGCTTCAGTAGGTCTACTACGAAGTCCGATAAACGATATATCGGCCGAAGTTATGGACGTTTTTACCACGAAACACAATCGGTCGGTTGATCTGATCGGGCGTTTCGTTCATCCCGACCGATACTGATTAGACAAGATTGTGTTTCGTGGTATAAAACGTCCATAACTTCGGCCAATATATCGTTTATAGGACTTCGTAGTAGACCTGCAGGCTCTGGAATCGATGGAGAGTGCGAATAACTCTCTTGTACGAAAAAGACTGCAAAGTCTTGAACATCGTCGAAAAATTGCTAGCTTATCGTTTTGTTATCGGATACACTTCGGAGAGTGTGCAACTGATCTGCATGATCAAATAATACCACCTTGCTCTTTTTTCTATCGGACTTCTCGTAGCTCGAAGATGCGGCATCGTTTCATGGTTGATGTTCCAAAGACACGAACGAAGAGGTTTGACTAAATTTATGTGATAAGAACGTCTAGACTGTGGAATGAGTTGCCTGAGTGGGTTTTTTCCTATAGTTATAATATTGGTGTCTTCAAATCGAGAGTGAATCGGTTTCTTCTAGGTAAACACGCTCCATCGTGGACAGCATCGTCGCTTAACATCAGGCGAGATGGCGGTCAAGTGTAAACCTATAAAAGTAAAAAAAATAAAGTTGAAATTGAACGAGGTTTCGGTTTCCACCCAGAACCAACATATATTTGATGCATTCGGAAGTTTGTGTTGTTTCTGGGTGTTCCAATGTTTTATAAGTATGTAGGTATTTAAAATTATATAGGTACGAGTAATTTTGTATTATACTCGTATCTGGCTTCTAAAGTACCCACATGCTTGGATGGTCAAATAAAATGTCGATCAATAAATAGCTAAACAATTTCGTTAGACTTTGATGTCTATTCGAAAAAGGGTGTCTTTGAGCTCCTTGGTACTTTCAATTAAAATATAAGTTGTGCCAGAAGCTAGACCTTACGGATATATCAGTCTATTAGCTGCACAAACTGATGTCATTGCACTGATACGTCCTCAGATTCAATGACCTAAATAGTTCCCAATTTACGAGTGCTTTATCTGTCTACAATGACGCGTGGCGAGACATTCGTTGTAATTGTTATTTGAAGAGTTATTGACCCATCTAGTTAGCTAAATTGGAAAAATGAAGCCGATGACCAAGGATTGGCAAGTTTCATATCATAGAATTCCGTTTAAGACCCGTGAACAACATTTATGGGTCATATGACACACCAGGAGACCTATGTAGTATGATAGAAGGTAATATAAAATAATAAGATTCAGCACTATTTATTTATTTATTTTGTTTCATATAAATGTTAACATTACATTTCCTTAATGCATTACAATTATTACTGTTATTTACATTATCATACAGAATATAACAAGATAATTTTATCATAATAATAAATAGGACGACGACACAATTATATATAATGTATTTTTTTAGGTACATAAAACACTTATAGGGTTAGATAGACACCTTTAAAAATATAAAAAATTACAAAAACTACGTCTAATAAAATGTACAATACTTCTAGTCTGTCTAGGGTACTTCTTCACAATAGGATAGAAAGGCCCTTTCCATATCTGCCCTTTTCGCTGAAAAAATGTCTAATTCTGGGTGCGACACTCCAAGCAAGTCGTTGAGACGTGTCTGTGCTCGGAAGATCGACTATGCCGGCATTTGTAAGCTGTCCAACTGAATGTTGAACCCTCGATAATTTCTCCTTATCGCATGATTTTTGTACGGCATTGCGTATTAATGGATTAGAAGAGGTATTGAAACTATAAAAAAATTACTTTCTGCAGTAGTGGGTCTATCTGTTTAAGAATATAAAGTCTAAGTCAGTTATTTTATATCGTTGCTAGACTTACGGTCGTCCCCTATCTCGCTAAAATTAAATGTTAAGCAACCACACGGTATACGAATGAGTGTGTTTACCTAAAGAAACCGGCTCACTCTCGTAAATCCTGAATACACTCGGGTGCCGGGTCCATCTTGTGGCAGAGAGAGAAATCCCGAGTAGATCCCGATACTTGTGACACGGGTGTAGGTTTAAGGGGCCCGTTTCCGACGTACATCAACACTCACCTTCACTACTCGTGTTTCTCTACCTGCCCAGCCAAATCTGATATGAGCCTACTCACAGAACAGATATGTTCTGTGAGCCTTATATGTTCTTCCTACAATCTGTGTTCCAAATTTGAGCCCGATCCGTTCCTACGCTACGACGTCATTGAGCAACAAACATCAAAACATTAACATTTATAATATTAGTAGGTATTCCATCTGAGGTAGAATATTAGGATAATGACGTTATGACGAAAGTTTCCGTCCGTAAACTGACTTTAAAGACAAATATAAGTATTTTCAGTTCTTAAAACTGTTAAGTTAACAGAAAACGATTTGATATTAATGAAATTTGCTGTAGGTATGTTTATTCTTGGCTATTCAAGACTGTCCAACGCTCTGTAGAATTGCAGACGACTGAGTCTTATAACATGCCTTTTGTTGCTGAAACAAAGCTTGGCAATTTTTCGATTGGAACAGTCTACCATTGTTTGGGGCGCTTGTTATTTTGATGATGAATGGTCGCTTTAATTTAAAATTTTATAAGATTTTTATTTGACGGAATATTAGGAGTATTTTTCTTGAAAACAAAACTTTAGACTTAATTTAATTGGTAATATGGACAATTCAGATGTGATTAGTATAAATAGTTAGTTATGTAGTACAGAGTTCTCATTCTAATTTAGTTTTGGTAAAAAAAGACTATCGGTTAAAAAAAACTTATAGAAGACGAGGTCATTGTTTACTTGGCCAGATCACGATATGGCTGGTCAGTTTTTAAAACGCCAGTTTTTACCACTGTCCGGCATCGTAATTTGGCCGGCCAAACGACACACAAGCTATTCAAATTTTTCTTTCTTTCTTCTTGATATCTGACCATAAATAGCAACCATTAATACTATGCATTCATACCTGCGACAACTACCTAATTAATTACAAGATAAAGGATAAGAAAAGGTCTGAATTAGATCGTCATTTTCGCCTGATGGTAAGCAAGAGAGTATGGTAGAAGCTGATCCACAATAACCTAAAAGATACTTATTTACTAGATATTAAAGACGTAAGCTACCCAAATTACCATGACTGCATGATTAAAGTTAACTAAACACTATATTCAGACACACTAAACATAAATAGGTCATAGACACGTCCATTAAACCTAAAGCACAAAACAATCAGTTAACAGAAGGCAAACTCTATCGTCACTCAAGCAACGCACATAGACAACACTCACGAATAAGACATTTTGGAAGAGTTGGCAATAGTCCCAGCGAAAGTGCAATCCGCTTGAAACATCTTGTTGTGATGTGTATGTATCTGCAAAGATATACCACAAAAGTTATTGTCTCTACCACTAGAGACAATTACTTTTTTTCTTTTTAGCTTTTTTTCTTGGCAGTGTTCGCCTGGGGAAGAACCACACCTTGGCCAGTTATTCTACCGCCAATTAGTAATGTTCTATGTTCGGGTTTAAAGGTCAATGTTTCCACAGAAACTACAGGACTTAGAAATATAATATCTTAGATCTCTGGGTGACGAGCGCTAGTAGTGCAGTACTAGGTACTATTTGATTTGAACTTTTCATGTTCCAATAGTTGCGTGTCACTGTGCTGTTATGTGGCAGGCATGTTGCTTACCATCAGGCACGTGTCCTGCTCGTCTTGTCACTATGTTAAAAACAGTATCATCCATATACTGTTTAGCACTTTAAACGGTGAGTTTTATTTCTTAAGCTACCACCACCTATAGTATCCACACCACCCAGATATACAAGTTTTTTTTTGTTATTACTAGCATCATTGCGACACACTTGCTAATGAGAAATTGGTTCATAAAATCATGGCTTCGTGCTAATTAATAAAACTACATACCTACATGAGTGGGCCTTCTGTACACCAATTATTTTGTGCCTAAAGCGTTTATTTTATCTAAGTCCGCAATCTGCGATGAAGCGTTTAACAGCATCTACAGCCATAATGGATTCTCATTTTCATATCTAGAGTAATAAAACATGAATATCGGAGGGACAACGAGCTAGTGTATCCTTTAATGAAAAGTTTTAGTGCATAGATTAAGAGCATTTCATATTCTTGGAACTTATAAAGTCACACTGTAATCACACTTAGCTATAGTTTGTTATACGTAGAACTTAAATATGTCGAGATATTATTGTAATATACAGGGGTATCCATTGATAGGGCCGTTATGGAAACTATAACATGTATAAATAAGACCAACAAATGTACCATAATATTAGCAATAAAATGATTGAGTATTGAAACATGACCGTGACCTAACTTGTGCAGATGGAGCTACCTTGGTCGAGTCGATGGCCATCATCCAGTATCTGGAAGATATTAAGCCAGACCCTCCCCTGATGCCGAATTCTCCGCTGCTTCGAGCTCGAGCCAGGGAAATTTGTGAGGTGACTATAGTCTTCACAAAATGAACAATCTGTTTTGAAATGTAAGAAATACTAGCAATGTATTCTGTTTTATTATTAAATGTGGATGTGTAAAAAAAGAAAAATGTGAACTTTTCAAAAATACTTCATGATTTTGTTAATATTTCATTGTTTCTTTCGGTTTGTGTCAATGTAAAAATGGAATTCTAGGGTCTTTTCCAAATATCAAAATAGATAGTTTATGTTTTAAGAATTATAAATTATCATAATTATATGATCAGTTAGTTATTCACGACTGGCCTCGTGGCTTAGTGGGTGGGTGGGTAGGAACTCTGCCTGCGAAGCCGAGGGTCATTCATGGGTTCGATTCCCACCCAGTGCAAATATTTGTGTGATGAATTCTATATTTTAAAAAACCTTTTTCTCAATAATTAAACAAATAAACGTTGGCGCTGATTGGCATCAAGAAATTCTCTAAATATTCCCGTTTGTGTGTGACTGAATTTATTCTTTGCTTGACATACTTAGCCTTTAAGAATGGTTGTCAAAAGGTTTGAATCACGAAATGTTTCAAAGTAACAGATGAATGCAAAAGCTATCAAAAGTAGTTTTCAATTGCACCTGAGTTGGCGTTGATTTTTAGTTTGTTAGATAAATTAGATTAACTTATGTTAATATTCATAAGCTTAAAATAAAATATAAATAGTTTAATAAATAAAATCCAGTGTTATGAAATTTGTTCTCAGTGAACTCTTCACCAATACAATAGACTGCATCAGGCCCGTGAACAAAATTTATGGGTCATCTGATACAGCAGGAGACCTATGTAGGATGATAGAAGGGTATAAAGTAATAAGATTGAGCACTATGCCGTCACTTGTAATCTGTCCAACTGACTGCTGTTGTGTATCATATGACCCATAAATTTTGTTCACGGGCCTGCAGTCTACAACTGATATTCGCAAAAGTTAATGTGTATTATGTACGTCTAATTTGGTCCAACTTGAGAGATAGGATAGTTTTTATATAATTATCAACAAACTGATTAGTAAAGTTAATTGTCATTACTGATCGAAAGTTTTATAAGTCTCGAACAGATGGCGCTTCAGTCCTTTAATTAACATTATAAATGCCATACATAGCCCAATATCCTAGAGCCGCCAGACGTCACGTATTTTCAGATGAACGAAATATGGTCGATTGAGTAGAGTTAGTACGTACCAACTTAACGTACTCGCTAACTTGCTTAGACGGCCAATTTTGAGATATGGGGTAATGAAGGTACATAAAGCATTATCAATATATATCATTCAAGTCTTTTCCTAAAATACAGACTCAGACCGATCTAAAGGGTAAGTCATCCCCTAAACTCATTACTGACACTACAAACATAACTGAATTTAATTCAGTTCTTAAAACCTATCTATGAAAAGGGTCCTTAAGTTTCAGCGATAACTGAATTTATTAGATGGCAATCATAAAAACACATTCTGGGAACTGTTAATCGATAAAATTCATGGAAGTCGAGTCAGCACCTCGCTGTATTCATTCTAGAGTCACGTCGCTACCCCGGAACGTTTAACGAAGCCTACCCAACCACCGGCCCGCAAGCCACAAAAACTGACCCTCACTGAATATCAAATTATTTGATCCGTCGTATCTCCATTACATTGTAAGAAGGACATTAATTTATTATATAGAAACGACTACGAATACGAATGTCGTTCAATACATAATAATATTATGTACCAAATGTGTATGTAATACAATTTACAAGACAGATACATTTACCGCGCTCCGTGGTTTACCCGCTAGTTTTCTTTCTTATAACTATAAAAGTGGGTGCATTCCAGACTATAAAAAAAATCTGTGTTCAGAATCTCAACCCGTTCAGCCATTGTGACGTGATTGAGTAATAAACATCGAAACATTCCCATTTATAATATCTATTAGTAAGATTTTGAGCGCATAGAAAATCTGTAGCTTCAGCTTTCTAAAACTTAAATAGTGAACTTTGGTCATAAAACCACCGAATTATAATGTACGTTGACTAAGCATAATTAATCTGCCACACGTCAGACGCAGGCTGGGGCTGGACCACTGGACCGCGTTGGATCACAACTCACAGAGTAAAATCCACCGGCCGTCCGACCACAGGACAAGCTAGAATGATGCTATGCAAGAAAAGACGAATAAATTTTCTCAGAATTTAGATGGTGTTGACTTAATAACAAGGGTTATAAGGTCATATAAGATATTTTTAGCGTAGCTATTGTAATAATTTCTGAGCTTTAATAATACTTTACAGTATTTTTAACAGATTAAAAAAAGGGGCAGGTCGTTAATTCGGCTGTATATTTTATGTAGGTGACGCGGCAGCTCCGCCAATTTTTAATTGATTTTGATCAATATCAACATCACACACTTTAGAGGTCCCTCCTACATAAATTTTATGAAAATCCATGTAGCAGCGTTTTTGCCGGTTTTTAATGTAAAATAAACATCACATCATCATAATTTAATTTTCTTCGAAAAAAAAACAAACAACGACTTCAATGCAATTTGCTACTGAACGCATCACTCGTAATTATGTAAAATACCATTCAAATAATTTTCGCTTCAATCGTTTTTTATTTTCTGAGGTAAGAACCTGATCCTTCACCTACTTTACTAGCTGGAACGAAATTCCTTACGGCAGGCTTGAAGGAGATACTAATTTTGCTGCGCGACCGAACTAAAAAAAATGTGAGACTAAAACCGTAACAAAAATATAAATAACCAAAGAGAATGTAATATACTAAATAACGAAAGTGACGCGTAAAAACTGCCCGTGACCAGGATTGTCAACTTTATTTTTCATAAATAATAAAATTTTGTAAAAAAAATTCATGCAAATAGTGTTGCTTCTATACGAATATCCGAAAGTGTCCCTGACACCACAAATTTCTCCCCCAAAGGGACTCTGCAAAAAGTTAGAATAAAGCTTTCTAATAATATGTTGTTCGCATCTTATAAAAAATATAAACCCTATTTCAAAATTGGTTGGACAGCCTTGATTTAAACGGAAAGGTCAAGTACTTCCATCATCACACATTTCTTTCCCGCCCTGTGGCTCGTATAGATAACAGAAGATATTATGCAAATAGAATCTTCAAGTAAATGGCCGGATAAATTAACTGGCACTTTCGTAAGAATGTAGTGGAGATTGTACCTACTGCCACTTCCATAGGCCTTCGTAATATTCATTAGTTTGAACGTGGTTTGAACTGTATTTCTTAGTTGAAGCTATATTTCTGTTAGCGCGTTCATGAGAGTACCTATATTTGTACGATGCGCGCGCACACTGTCACGAAGAACTGACACCCTGAAGTTAGCTGGTTAATATTTTAATAAACATTGTAACTAACTTCGAAATAATACTATTTTCTATTCTCTGTTATATAATCTGTTGTATAAATAAAGAGGTTAGATATTTACTTCTTGCAAGCGTAGTGAGTACCTACATAGGTAACATACATAAGTACACACTACACTGGTACACAAAAACCCTTTTTTATCTTCTTTCTCACTAGGTATGTTTTTAATCTGTAGAATGAAATGAATGTGTATGTTCGCACATTAATGGTTGGCGGTAGAATAATTGACAAATGTATGTCCCCAGGTGGACTCTGGAAAAAATCCTAGAAAAATACACAACACTAGTAAAATTTTATATGGTTTGTGGCTCCATCCGTCCTAAACTTATGACACTAACGATCAATAACAACAGTCCATATAAGTTTCATTTTTGAGACCATTAATCGAAATTAAAACTATCCTGTCTCTCAAGTTAAACCAAATTACACAATGCCAATTTTCGTCGAAATCGGTTAACTTGGTGAAGAATTCACTAGAACAAAGTCAAAGTACTTTATTCATAAATTAATGTACAATTTACACGTCAATTCATAAAAAATAAAAACAAAAGAAAGAGCATACAAATTGTATACATTTTCAAAGTTTGAAATGACTACTTTACTGTATTACACTACTTATTGTACAGAAAACTGTCAAGCATGACTCTGAATTTATAAACTAAGTTAAGCGATTTGTTTTGCAGGTCATTGTCTCTGGCGTTCAACCACTTCAGAATGTGGGTCTAAGGTCCCGTTTCGACACGGAGGAGGAGTACACAAAGTTTACAAAGTACTGGGCTGACCGAGGTCTGCAGGTATTGGAGGAGCTTCTAGGGAAGACTGCTGGGAAGTACTGCGTGGGGGACTCTCTCTCGCTGGCAGATATTTGCTTTGTTCCACAGGTGTACAATTGTGTCACTAGGCAAGTATAACACATTATTTTATTTAAGAGTATGTAGGCCAGCGATTTATTTATACATCTGGCATAAATAAGATTTTTTTTCATTACTTATATTATTATTGACGTGACAACGTCTAATCAATCGATGAACGCCGGCTGCATCCACGAAAAATGTCCCATTATGTCCCGTTACGCTCACTGTACGCTTGCGCCGCATCTATCAATATTTTGTCATGACCTTGTCACGTTAAGCTATCGTCCTTAAGCCAACCGACTTTACAACCAACTACTAGACAACCTATTTACTAATATTTTTATGTTAGTTCGTTACAAACATACAAATATTTCGTCTTATAATATTGATATGGATTAACGCTGAATATGACCTTTTTAATGTCAATAATGAAATAACTCATTTTCATTATTACAACTCGTTCAATAAATAGTAGGTAATCGATGTAAATTAAAATTAATTTTTTGACACAGCCTGATTTAGACACGATAACTTATAATAATTTTTATCTCAATAATAAATGGATTAATAATGGATATGGATTAACGCTGAATATGACCTTTTTAATGTCAATGATGAAAAAACTCATTTTCATTATTACAACTCGTTCAATAAATAGTAATCGATGTAAATTAAAATTAATTTTTTGACGCAGCCTGATTTAGACACGATAACTTATAATAATTTTTATCTGAATAATAAAACAAAAAATACAATTCTGATGCTAACACGTTAATTTTATTTTCAGACACAAACTTGATATCACTAAGTATCCAACGGTAAGCAGAGTATACGAAACACTGCTGAAAGAAGAAGTTTTCCAACAAACACATCCTACGACAATCAAACCGACAAAGTAATTTTGTCGTAGATTATATCATAGATAAACGCTGAAACAAATACAGCGATTGTACTTCTATAACTTTATGAAACTTTACAATAGAATCGCAAGGAAATAAAATGGATCCAATCATAGCACGTCATCAACTTTTGTGCCTTGAAAGAATTTTTAGAAATTTGTTTCTTAAAGCATGTCTTTACTTTGTTGCATGTTTTTATTAGAAGCGTATGAATAACTCCATTTAAGTTTTCAAACATTTTTTCAACCTTGTTTTTTTTTGTCTTGTCATTGATTTGGTATAGTTTTGTGACAGCGTTTGGCTGTGACAATGGTCATAGCCTCAGATGAAACACCTCGTCATAGCTCATAGCCATAAGTTGTCACAAAAATAGAGTTTAGATACCTAACCACAAAATAACAAAGATATAAAATAGATATCACCAGAGCACGTCATCAACTTTTGTGCCTCGGATGAAATTTTTAAACCGTTAGAATCGTCTTGAACCGCCTTTGAGAGTGGTGGGTACAAGAAGGCGACACTTCATAATCCGACGTGTAGAGTGTAGACAACGCACTCACGTAACCTGACACCCATGTTACCGCCAATTATGTAAACATGCGCAGGCGCCAGTATTGTGAGCGGTTATAACGTGTTCTTCTTTTGTTGCAAGTGATTTATTAAAAGTTTATGAATAATTACATTACAGTTTTCAAACATTTTTGTAAACTAAGGAAATTTAGGCCCCATTCATTACAACCGTTAAGCATAACACAAACGGACGCCGCTACGAATAAATTGACTTCTGCTTGGGCAAATCCGGCGCACGTTTTTGGTCTAGGTATAGTGGTCGACACGCCTATGTTGTATTGTGTTATCTCACTATCGTCATCATTAATCAGACCGCTTAATTTAGCAACGACAAAATGAGACACTTTTTTTATTATTTACAATTTTGAGACATAAATGTAAACAGATATCTGAAAACCTCATTGAAAACGCTTTCTGTTCGAATGTAAAAGTGACATTAAGTGACAACTATAATTTGAGTTATCTAAAGAATAAAGTATCATGTTTTAGAATAAAATAATCTTTAAAAGTAACTTATATTATACCTTCTAGGAAAGCTAATGGAGAACGAATAAAGGTGGTCGGAACGAAACTTGGTTTTATTTTTGACCTTTACAACTTGTGCAGTTGGAACTGACATTTAACCCTTTCTTTTACTTTACCCCAGGATTTTATTGTACTAAGTCGGGGGGCTAAAATAAATTGCAGGATTGGATTGGGCAAGTTATTAATGGATTTACTACCCCTTATTACTAACCCTATTTCCTACGAATGCTATGAACGCGAAATTTTTGATGTTTTTTGCGCAATCACGTCGTAACACATGGTCGAATTATGACCGCTTGCGATCACTAGTAATGATAATGGGCATTTTCATGAAAATTTATACCCCTCTTGTAAATTTGATCATTCCGAAACATTCCATTTGTTTCGAAACAAATATTACTACAATATTGGTAAAACAAATTTAGTCTAAAATCCGGTTACAATATGGAATGATCCGGAATGATCAAAGTGTAAGGTATTAGAGATTTTTTAAGTAAATTCAAAGTGATGATTTACTTAGTTATCTCTAATTTATTTATTAGGGTTTAAATAGTACTCTATATAAATGTTATAACTGTAGCACTTTCTTAACACAAAAGAGAAACTCGATTTATTAGTGGAAACCGTAGTATCTTATTAAAGGCTCGTTCCTAAGCAATTTTTCACTTTCTCATTTATCGGCTAAGCTGTTGACCTACTTTTGGGTCACGGAAATGGTTGAATTTAATCGAAAACCGTTCAGTAACTAGCGGAGTTTCGAGCGTCGATATTAGCTGTTTAAATTAGCTTATCACGTATTCATTCAAGTGAAAACTTCTTTTGGCGCGCCTAGACAGATTTTTCGTGGGCTGTAAATTGAATTTTAGCGTCACGCTCGGGAATGATACGAAATCTTCGGGGACACTAGAGACAAATAACCACTGGCCATCTAGAAACGTGTCAGCATTTCCCATTGAGATTCCCAACTGTTTTTGGTGCGCCAAAATAAATTTTCACTTCAAAAACTAATCCAAACCGTCTGAATCCTACTAATATTATTACATGTCAATATATGGATGAGTGTTGCTCAATCAGGTAAAGTATGAACGAATCGGGCTGAAATTAGGAATACAGGTAGATTATAGTCTAGAAGAACACAGGTTTTTTATCCCGCCAAAATAACGGGAAAGGGAACTACGCGGGTAACACCGTGAGGCACTGCTAGTTAGCTAAATTGCTCACGACCTTTCGTAACGCAGCTTCAAGTCAGACAGCGACGAAGAAGAAATTCTTCTCTTATTAGCAATTAGCAATGTACCAAAAAATAGTTCGCAAACCCAAAAGGATTTATATAGAAAGGGTTCATGACATAAATATTGTTTAGAAAAGAATGACATAACAACATATTTTAACTAAATTGTAGACAAAGGTAATGGTAATCAATTTCTAACCACTGGGAACAGGGGTAGCTCTTTGGGGAAGGCCTACTTTTACGTACGCGGAACCCGGTTACACAAGGTACCGTGTCATATTCCTATAGATTTTAACATAACGTCCCAATCGTTTTTATATTGGGTGGTAGCAGAGATTAGTGCTTTCACGTTGAGTTAATCATTACCATTGCCGATTAGATCGCGGCGGATTCCCATGCTGGTAGCGTAATTTACCCTACAAATAGGAAACGAGATATGTTTGGAGTGTTCGGTTCGATTCATAATTAAAATACAAGAAAACTACGAGTATATCGCACGATTACGTTGTGAAAAAATACAACTCGTGAGATCGGATCGCGATCGCTACGAGCTGCCTCTGTGTGACCCGGCTTTTAACGTCTTTGGTTGAAACCACAGATCACTACAATACGTTGAAACCACTTCAATAATTCTATAAATACGAGTAAATAACGGTTTTATGAAGGTAAACCCAAAGAGTTTTTACATATACTAACACAGGGTATCCTACAGCAATGACTAGTGTCCGAATGTAGAAATATGTCCAGAATGTAGGTCCTACTCGATTTTGTTAAATTAATTTTAAGTTGTACACCGATAATTAAATATATTGCCTATGTATTATGAAATATATTCATCGAGAAAATCATATCATGTCGTAAAGTTGTCTAATGTAATTATTTTAACTACAAAATAAATTTTATCTCTATACTAAGTATAGAGTTAGAACACACGCTATACACCGAAAGCACGGGACTGATCGCTCTTGTCTTGTCGCTCTTGTGTAAATTTCATACTTTTGTCGCGACACATCACTCTGATGCCATTGCTAACACACACCTCATCTGCCTACGATTGGTATAAAGGAACCGTGCGGAAAAGCCTGAATTATTTTCTTATTCTTTATCTACGGGTAAATCTGTACGGAGATAACTGAACCTCGTTTCCAAGGTAATAATTCAGCAAATAAACGTAATATTTTAAACAGCAAAGTAATAAGACTAAGTTAAAACAGATGCAGCGATAAGTTAGCGATTCGGATAATAGAAGTTTGGTTTGTCCGCCGTTTAGTCGATATTGTTCAAGCGTGCAATTAATGCGATAAGTTTGGTCGTTGATAGAACTTGTGCTCGGGTCCTTCCTAGCACCAATTAGTACGAAATGCGTAGGTATTCTCAGAATTATGGTTATAGGGCTTATGAGATCACGTAGTTACTTTAGCTTTCTATATCAGTTTAGATCATCATGATATAGCTCTCTCTATCATTTAGTAGTGGTAGGACTCTTGGTAGAGTCCGTCTGGAGAAGTACCACACTTTACCAGTTATTCTTTTTTTTTAATAAATTGTGATGAGACGAGCAGGACATGTGCCTGATGGTAAACAACATGCCTGCCACATAACAGCACAGTGACACACAGCTATTGGTCTCGTGCCAATTTGGCGGTAGAATTATAACATCTTAGATCCCTGGGTGAGCGCAGTGCAGTGCTAGGTAATGATTTTGACTCTTCATGTTCCAATAGCTGCATGTCACTGTGCTGTTATGTGGCAAGCATGTTGCTTACCATCAGGCACATGTCCTGCTCGTCTCGTTTACGCACTCTTTATTTAAAAAATATATCAAACTGATATTCTTTTTACCTTATTTCAAATGTTATAAAGTGGCAGTCGAAATCAAAGTTCTTTGATTATTATTTAAACTAGCGCTCCTCCCCGGATTCGGCCGTGGTACATAAATATATAGCCTATAGCTCTCAGGGATCACATACATATCCAACAGTGAAAGATTTTTTAAAATCGGTTCAGTAGTTCTTGAGATTAGCGCGTCCATACAAAAAAATCTTCAGCTTTATTATATTACTAGCGGTCCGTCCTGGCTTTGCCCGTGCTAATTAATATATAGCCTATAATACTCAGGGACCATGAACATATCCAACGGTGAAATCATTTTTGAAATCGGTTCATTAGTTCCTGAGATTTAGCGCGTTCCAACAAAAAACCTCTTCAACTTTACAATATTAGTATTACTTAGAAGTATAGATTAACACGTCAAACTTAATAAATGCTAACGAGTTAAGCTATATTGTAGTAATTTTTCGGTCTATAGATAATTCAAAACTGCTCATTGTATAAAAGTTAGGTAATAAAGAGTGATTTAGTTATCATTTTAATTCTAACTTTTCAATAAGTACCGAGCCAAAAACCGGTCAAGCTTTAAATTAGTCGTCGTTTATAAAGTGAAAACTGCTTTTGGCGTACCACACACAGATTTTTTGTGAGCTGTGAATTGAGCTTAAGCGTCACGCTCGTAATTAAAAGTAATCTTCTGGTGAACTCGGGACGATGGCCATTCTGAGTTATAAGTTTTTTACTTCTATCGTACTCTAGGACTAATCAATTGGAGAAACATACCGACCCTCAAAAACAACGTAGAGTTAGTCCAAGCCAAATTTTAATGGATTATCTATTGGCAAAAATACAAAATCAGTTAATTCAGATAATTTTGAATGATTGACGAATAGAGGTAGCGGACATGATGTACCGACCCCACATAATATGGATAAGCGAAAGGTGAATGCCGTCAAAGCAATAAAAACTTTTAATAAAATCAGGTTCACTTCAATGTAGATCAGGGTCAAACAATGCTAACTCCGAAATCTAGTTGCCAAGGTTTGCACTTTACACCCTTAATAGTTTGAAAAGTTCGCATCCTTGGTATTGCGGTAACTGATATTCGGTTTAAAGTAGGTAGTTAGGTACTAATACTAAGCATATACCTACTAGCTGTACTTGGTGGTGTAACCCATAACAGTTTTTCACAATAATTTGTTTTCGCCAAATACCATTCAAGGAAATGAATCATTTTTTTTATAGATTGACAAGACGAGCTTGTCAAACACCTGATGGCATAGATTAAACACACTGTTGATCGAGCATGAAACGAATCTGCTTAGATTTATAAGTCACCAGCGGGGGCGCAGGACGAGGTTAAAAACCACACTGTGATAAGCCGAATATCCATGTCACGTGGCTCTACTTTCCACCAATTATTGGACAAAACGAGACAAAGTTATGCAAACTGCTAAGGACAGAGCAGGATGCAAAGAAAGACATCAACTGGTTCCCATTTCGTTTTTTTTATGTTCGTTTTCATTTTGCAGATTGATGATGTTTTGTTTTTCTAATTATTGCATTAAATTACTTACTTGTGAAATGATATACCAGCCTTTGTAAAGCTGGATGTCCTGCTATTCTTACCGCACCAGTTCACTGCAGTTTTTTGCCAGCACTTTTTCGGTCGAAATCAAATGCCTGACTGACCGAACTCGGAGCAGGTATAGTGCAATTATGCTTTTAAAAAGCTAAGGTACAAGGGCAGTCGGGTACGATCAGTCAACATGGGTATATTGTCTTTGCCTGATGGTAAGCAACATACCTGCCTAAACAGCCAAGTGACACGTCGCTATTGTAACATAATGAGTTCAAATCATTATCTAGCAATGCACTACACTCGTCTCCCAGAGATATAAGATGTTTTATCTCTATGCCCTGTAACAATGGAAACATTACCCTTCAAACCGCAACACAATGATGTTTGTTATGATTAATACCATCATTTCAATAAGTTCTTCAAATTAATTACAATCTTTATGATAGGATACAACGTAAAGTAAAGTAAAATAGTCTGTGTCAATCTTGATAATGTTGTTCAGGCGTAAAAGATACGATTATACGTGAGAACAAACACACAAACTTACACATTTGCAAACCAGCAAACTTTCGCCTTCAACATATTATTGTCATGATTACAATAAAACAATATATAAATAAACTACCTAACCTTATAGCGTTTAGTATCCATTGACCTTATTTCCTCAATCAAAGTGCATCAAAAGGACTCATAAAACGAAGGGACTTTCGTAACCTTTCGGTAGTTATACTCGTATCAACAGTACCTATAATAATATATTAAGGGCTCTATTCGCCTTCTTCGCACAGTAAATCTGAATGGCTACAAAATATTTCTTTAATACCAAAAATTACCAGCTGGTTTTGAGAGATCAAAGCTTAGATTATGGCCTTAGCTCTCTCAATTTTGTGAGAAAACGTCATAGCAGTGGGAATAGTTTACCTAGGTTTCTTGCTACTGCAGCCGCTGCCACTAGCATGCTGGGCACGGTTCCGACTGGTAGTGAGCTTGATCGTCTAGACTGTCTCTAGATCTTCTTCAATATACAGGGTTACTGGTAATCTGCCTGCCTCCACTGTTGTTCTACAACGTTTGTTAAGACTCAATACCTACCCAAAAAATAAATGTGTTTGTTGTCTTTTCCAGCAGTGTTCAGCGGCTTTTTAGTGTTTATTCACTTCGGTACATCATTTGTCGAGCGTTAAAGAGCACACACGCTCTTGTTACGTAGAGATCGATGCTTTTAGGCCGGGCCAATACACTTTCTTTTTATGTTGAATGGAAAAATACAATATACGATTTTTTATAAACTGTAGAATAAAAATTAACGTCACTGATGTACACAAAATATTTACATATACTACGTAAAGAGTCAGATTTTCCGCACGGTTCCTTTAAATCAATCATAAGCAGATGACGTGCATACTTTCTATAGCAACAGAGTGATGTGCCGCGACAAAAGCATGGCACTTCCACAAGAGCGACAAGGCAAGAAAGATGTTCCCCGTGCTTTCGGTGTAAAGCGTTTATGCCAACTCTATACGTAGTAGGTATATGTAAACATTGTAAACTCTTTGAATGTACATAACATCAACAAAGGGTGCAGGCTAATTACCAATAACCCTGTATAGAAAATTTTAATGTGTTTAGTAGATAGTATAGTGTCTAGGTTTACTCGCGTAGTTTACGATTCCGTTATATTCCCTGGACAAAAAATTACCTTATCTGTTATTCCACACACACACACACATATCTATCTGTGTACCAAATTTCTTTCAGATCTCGATAGTTGTTGCGTGAAAGAGTAACAAACATCGAAACATACACACACATTTTAACATTTATAGTATTAGTAGGATAGTGTAGTTGAATTTAGTTTGTTTAATAAAGGCTCTAACAGTTAAAAATGATTTTCTTTTTATTAATATTGGTGCAACAGTTCGGTAGATTAACCCACACGCATAAACAAAGAGGACAAAATCGTTGTTCACTCGTTAAAACATTATAGGTATATAGATATACTGATGGGTACCACACGGATCGTTATCAATGGATCGCAATTAAGAGTTCTGCAAAGATTATTAGGGACATCCTTGCGCTGATTCCATTACTGAACTTCGCCGAGTTATGATACTTCGGCGGAACTCTATTGTTCGATGACAATATGACTGTGTACCAATTTGTGTATGTACGGTTATATTTTGAATATACATTCTCATATCATAAGTATTTATGTAAGAAAACAATACAGGGAAGAGTTTACGCTTAAATTTTAGTTGTACTTACACTGTAGACTTATGTAAACAGAAAAGTATTTTAGTGTGGGAACCTGTAAACGAAGAGTGAATATCAGTTGATAAATTGAAAGGTGAAAATCTTAAAATGAGAAATCTCTTTATTAAACCCACAAAAATTACAAAAGAAACTTCTGGTAAATCTTCTGTACAAGTATATAAACTCGCTCTATCAAGGCATTTACAGAACTATTGTGGTTAGGGCTTAGGCTTGTAAAACAACGTAATCCATGGCATCCGTGGCACGGTCCTTATGGGCTGTATAGGTAAATTATCCAGAAAAAGTTACATATTTTTATTTTTAGTTATTTTTATTTTTATCAAAGTGTGACTGTAGATATATGAAATGTAAAAAACTAACAAAACTAAATGACAATGAAAACTTAACTACATACTACAAACTAACTTATACTAAGCAAGCACATTTGAATTATCCATAGACCGAAACACAGATGATCAAGATCACTATGAGACGGCGGGCCTAGCGTGCTGGCGTCATAACACTGAATTAGGTACATCTATACCTACTAATATTATAAAGTTGAAGAGTTTGTTTGTTTGTTTGAAAGTTAGGTTCTCAAGAACTACTGGTCCGAATTGATATCTGTTAGATAGTCCATTTATCAAAAAAGACTATAGGCTATATATAACATTACGCTACAATCAATAGGAGCTTGAATGAAAAAAATGTAACAATAACCAGAAAAACTTTCCTTTTCGAGAGATTTCGTACCGTGCGTTGACGTGACACATGTGTCTAAGATTGCGGCATTATAAACCTTTGCTAATCATTTTATTTCTAAATCTGAGTTGGTACGACCAATTTGGTAGCTGAAGGTGGCGTAGCAGGTAGCCGAAGAGGTTTTTGTTTGAACGCGATATTATTAGGAATTACTGAACCGATTTCGAAAATTCGTTCACCGTTAGATATGTACGGGATCCCTGAGTGCTATAGGCTATATGTGTCTCACGGGCGAAGCCGGGGCACATCTAGTATATTATATTCGTTACATTACACGTTGAGAGAAATAAACGCCAGTATTTTGGTAACGCGTCGCGTAGACCAAACAGACGCAAAGGTTTTTGAAAATGAGATGAGCAAGCAACAGGCCCCCATGAGTCTAATGTCTCAACACCAAACGGTTCAAATATGTACCCGGTTTGCATATTTTTGCCGTTTGAAACGCTAAGCGAAATTAGCTAAATTCAACCGCCAATTTCAGCTAAACTTGCTGAGCGTTTAAGGGGTAAAGGAGTGACAAACACTAACTAACACACGCAAATTTGAACTTTATAATATTAAAGTGAAAATAGGCATGAGTTTATCTAGCCACAAAGAAAGAGAAAATTAGACTCGTACTTCGAATTTAAAAAGCACATGAAAATACCTTTTTAAATTGAAATCCCTTGGTGGCTCAGAAATGTCTATTGTAGAGAAAGTCAAATCTCGTCATATTATTCAGTCGACATCATACGTAGTAGAGTAAAAATGTTGCATATATTATAAAAGTCTCAATAGTTGTTATTGTGTGTAAATATCGGTCGGTTTTTGTCGAATACATTTCGGAGAGTGTGAAAGTGATCACCAATAGTAAGTAATACTTCTAATTTCTAATTGTACATTTTTTAAGAATTCAGGGTAACTCAAGCTTGATATGGTGAGACTCAAGTTTAAATTAAAATTGCAAATCACGTGACGTTACACTAGGAAGAGGGGTCACAGAAAGTATTACCAACTGTTACAAGGGCTGGGTAGGGATTAAAAAACAGGCAAATAGTTTGAAGTCAAGGTACTTTATTCATAAATGTACAATTTACACGACAAAGTAATAAAAAACAAAAGAAAGAGCATACAAATTGTATACATTTTCAAAGTTTGAAATTACTATGTAAGGATCTGCTATAAAGATAATCGCTATATGATAATTAAGTTCAATTTTATAGAATTATCGCGATTTCTATCCCAATTTGACTTTGGCTTAAAACTTGCATAAAAAAAACGCATATCCCTTGCAAAATATTTTGGAAATCGGTTAAAGCATCACATTTTCGTAAATCATCGTTATAATCAGCCTGTACTCGTTTTCTGAACATATCCTGTCCCATATTGCATCAGCCTGATTCTCGTCCTCCAGCAAGCTACCTTTCGTAAACCATCACTCGATCTCAGGGCGTTATACACACCTATGTGCTAAACGAGCTGCGAACCCGCGCGCGCTTCGAATCTTTGCGAATCCTTGAAAAAGATCGCCGGACGCGATCGAAACTTGAGTCGGACTGGACTGACTACATTATACGTGAGTTACCCGTGTATTTATGTAAAACGTTATACACACCGTTTACGATTTTTGTGAATGTTATTACGAAAACATACTTTCAATTTCATATCTCGATTTCCGTCTTTAATGGAGAGCCTAATTTTAACGTAAACAACATTCTACTTCAAATAATGACCTGCTTTCAAAAAAGTTTCTGTAATATTTAAAGAAATTATATGTAGTAATTTAACAAGAAAATGTGATGGGTAAGTTTGGACGTATATACCAACCTCTATAAACATTAATTGAAGGTCAGAGTGGTTTGAAGTTTTTCGGAGGACCGTATCAAAGCGTCGTGGGCCGGACATTTGAGTATCATGCTTCATTGCCCAACCCTTATACACCCTTGAAGGGGGCTCCACGTTTTGATACGCACTACGATATTTGAAGAATTTTATTATTCGAATCCGTAGATGATATCTATTGACCTTCAAAATTTTGTTTCAGAATATTATCATTCGTAAGGGCCATTAAAAAAGAAGAGGCTTGAGTTTTGTAGTGCAATAGCATTACAAAACTTTTCTTTTCCTTTTTTACGTGTTCTATTGAACACGTAATAAAAAGAAATATATTTAGTGGTTAATAAAACCAACACTATAAAGCACAACTTCTGTGTTTGATTTATACAATCTAGTCAGTGATGATTATGATGATGATGATCTCAGTCAATGATTATTTTGAACCGGTTTTTTAATATCAATTTGCAACCATCGTTATTTTGCCATTTTTCATAAACCATTAACAGTTCCATTGATGTTCCCACTACGTGGACTCGAGGGCTTCTCTCAAATAATGAGAGAAAGAGTCAAGTTCGTAGTCCACCACGCAGTCATAATTAGTTTTTTTTTTATTAAGTATAAAACATAGTATAAAACAAAGTCGCTTTCTCTGTCCCTATATCCCTATGTATGCTTAAATCTTTAAAACTACCAAACAGATTTTGATGCGGGTTTTTAATTAAATAGCGTGATTTAAGAAGAAAGTTTATATGTGTAATATGTGCATACAACAGTAGAGTAACATGAATAATTTTAAAGGTTTCTAATGTGATGTCATAAATAAACACATTTTTTGCGCTTACTTTGTAAACGCTGGTTGTATCCTACGAGATGGATCAAAATAATGTACTGCAGTACCTCTTGTAAAGGTCTACAAAAAAGTCAGTTATGGTAAATGTCTATCTCTTAAGGATAACTCACAATAACCATTTTATTCGTATTTTTTGTATATTATTCGTTGTTTTCACCCGAGTGAAGCCAGGGCGGGTCGCTAGTTAATTATAAAAGGAGTATTATATTTTATGTACGTACCAGCAGGGCCCCGCGCAAAACAATAGAGCAAACAAACATCTCCACTTTGACATTTTAAATATTAGCAGTAAGTAGGACATTACTTTATTAGTTACTAGCAGTGCCCCACGGTTTTACCCGCGTTACTCTCCGTAATTTTTCCGGGATATTGTTTGTGTTTGCCTATTTTTTTTTCAGACTACAATCTGTGTTCCAAATTTCAGCACTATTACATACAAAACATACCTGTACCGATCCATTGCTAATCATACTCACACAGCCAAATCACTAACACATAAAAAATAAAGCACCATTCAAATCTAGCCCCGTCCTCAGCCACAGTATATTATCAAACTCCATGGTCCAAGCGGACTTGTACTTTGACAGAGGGGACACGCTGTGTGTGCCTACTCCCTTCCGTTTTGCTCGCTGCTTATACAAGACCGCCGTCTCGCCTGATGCGAGTATTTACCGACGCGGTCCATTATGGGCGTGTTAACCTAAAAGAAACTAATTCAGTCTATACTCGATGACTCTCAAATTATATCTCAGCTACGCACTTTGAAGCTCAGATATACTATTAGATATTTTGAATTTTTAAGTTTTTTTTTAGTTAACATTTTCGATTTTGGGGGGGTCATGTACCCTGTGAAATTCGGACCGTGCCTGACTTAAAATTATTAATCATAGGTATAATAAATAATAGGTAATTAAGCGTGTCGTAAATTATAACTAATTACCAATACCCAAATAGCATCCCCTGAACTGCTCTCGCCCCCGCGCTACCCTTAACTTTTAACAACTACGCAGCAGCTTTAAACAATATCAAATAACACTTTTGGTAATAAGATTTGCCACTACATAAAGTAATATACTTTTTTTTTTATTCAAATTATCCACTCCACAGACTCCGGGGTCCGTGATCTTTGTCATTACAATTATCTTTTTTTTTTTTACACTTTTCTTGGATAAGGAGAAGAGGAAAATAGGAGGGATTTGGGTACATTTAAAATCTAATTCTAGTGCTCGTCTGTAGAGCCGATCACTACCGGTTGGGATTCCGCTAGTAATCGACTCGACATCGAGTGTTTGCCTAATTGCCTTTTGCCATTTACCTAAGCTGCCTCCTCCCAGCCCAGAGCCTCCACAACGGCCGCATTTCTGTCCCTGATGGCCATCTGTAGGTTGAAATCGCGGATGGTCTTCGGTGATGCAGCCCACGCTCGCCGCACGAACCGACCGATGGCGTCGTCGGTGTCGTCAGCGTAGTATGTGAAGGTCCCCGTGTGCCGTGAGATTGCAACTACCGCATGGGGCACGCTCTCGTGCAGCTTCATGTTTGCCTTGGTTTTGATTACGATTACCGACTCGTATGTTAGTCCCTGAGCTTCATGGATGGTAAGGATGCGTGACCCGGTGCCTGACCCATAACCCTGGTTTGTGGTGGTTTGTAAGTAATATACTTATTATGCCACTTACTATAATTATGTAAATGTACAATGAATTTCCGTTATTTTCTCGTGAAAAAAAGTTCTAACTATGTTCCAAATTTCAACACGATCCGTTCAAACGTTCCGATGTGATTGAGCAACAAACTTCCAAATATTCAAACGTGATATAATATTAATAGGTTTGGTTTTTAAGCTAATTCACATGTCAAATGTCGGTCATAGTTTATTAAAATAGTAAAAATACCTAAACTATAATAATAACTCGTATAAAATATTCGTTGTTGAAAAGGTTATATACTATACTAGTGCATACTGTACAATGTGCCACGCTTCGCTGTGGCACATTGTAATGCAAAAATTAGATAAAAACAATCCTTGATGCGGATTATATATCATTCTAAAATTTCAGCTCGTTCGGTGCAGAACTTTTTGAGTTTTTGAAGCGTAGGTACACAGACCAACATAACATTTTATATATAGAGATTTACTCAAATTAGTCCTATCAAAATCACATCACAAGACATCATCAAGTGATATAAATGAAACTGGGTTGGCCATTTAAATTTCACGACAATTTTCAGGCTATCGACTCCTGACATGTTCATAGATCTCTATTACGATGACACCGATACAATTAAGTCGCTGAAGCGAAGCGATGTCCGAAGATAAAGCTCGGTTGGTCAGTACAGAGAACAACGCCGGCGGCGCTTGACCTGCCTACCATCTGAGGCAGGCCGAGCCGGCCTCTGAAACAGTCCTACCATTTCGGGGCCGGGATGGACCCAACTGACATCTCCTACACATTATCCGGCACGAAATGGCATCACATAGTAAGGGACTGACGTTCCTTTTGCTTTTCTGCCTGCTTGCGTGCGCGAAATCTGATGGTAAGTTTTTTTTTGTTTAAATTGTGTTATTTGGATATAATATACTAAACAATAGTTATAAAACAATTGCCATGTTTTTAGACGCATTTAATATTTATTTTCGTATTTTTAGTATTGTAGTCATAGTTCAATTCTATTAGAGTCATAGTTTGATTTATTTTGAATATTATTTTTAGCACTTTTTTTAAATTTTTAGTAATATTTTAATATGACTGTGTTTATATTATAAATCACTCTTTACACCTGTATATATATATATTTATTTACTTGACGTGAATATGCTCACGTGAGCCAAAACAGCTTGTATTTTTTTTTATAATTTTTCGTACGGAAACCAAGAAATTTTGAAATACGGTAGTTAGTTTATACGAGCGGGCTGCTACTTACCTGGCATTTCTACACCTAAAAAAGAGTTTTATTTATAAACAAAAACTTCCGATATAATTAGCACTTACCTAGTCAAGCTCAATGCAACGTACCAACGATCAAGCATAAAAATAAAATCGTAGAGCAAATATTTTGTTTTGGTTTCAATCAATTTATTCTTCAAACGCATGCCGCCGCATAACTTATCAGAAAAACGTTTACTTATTCGTCGAATAAGATGTAGCAAAAATCTCGGAATATCAAGTAGCTTAGGGATTCAAGGTTAGGTCACTTGCGAAATCAAAGGTTTCTTTAGGTTGTTATTTTCGACTGAAAGCGATATCCCTGGGTACGACTTTATGCGTCAGCATCGTTATTTTGTGCAGGACGACCTCGCAGTAACATAGAGGGATGTAAACTGCCAACGGTTATTTTTACTAGCCCCTGTAGGCTATTAAGCCCTTTGTATATTTTTCCCGTAAGTACCTACACAAGTATTCAAGTTAAACGGTACGCTCGGGTTGACTGGCCTCGTGGCTTAGTGGGTAGTAACTCTGCCTGCGAGGCCGAGGGTCATGGGTTCGATTCCTACCCAGTGCAAATATTTGTGTGATGAATTCAAATATTTGTACTGTGTCTGGGTGTTTCTATGCATATAAGTATGTATTTAGAACTATATAAGAATTATATCATCAGGGTCAGATGGTGTTGTGTATGAATTGTCCCCCAATATTTATTTATTATTATTCATAAACGTCCAGTAATCATGTTTTAGTTTGAAGTCGTTTTGTTACGTTATCATGCGAACATATCAAGACTAAAGTGGATATTGTAGAATTTCAACTCAGTAGGCATTAAACAATAAACAATCATGGTGTGGCCACATCACAGCAACCAAATCACGGACGCAGAAACAGAGGCCCACCATTCTGAACTATATTTTATCTTTAAATTTTATTACAAAATATTAAATTTTGGGGTAAGTTGCAACACATAAGCAAATTAGGTGTTAGCGGTTTTTTAATTATGAACAAAAAACTAAAACTTACATTTATGTATTTAGACGATATAGTGATAGGTTCACGGGATTCTTATGAAATTTGATCTAGTGTCTGAATTTCATTTTTAATTTTCGAAGAAAATAAATAAGAATAAATAATTTTCGTAGAAAATAAATGAAATCTTTTACATCTATTTCTTTTTTCTTATTTCGCAGATGAACTAGAGATATTTGACGTGTTATCTGCGATACGGGAAACGGAGCTTCCCAATGGGGTGAGCCGGACGGCTGGGCGGTGCCAGTCGGAAGTCACTCCTGAGGACCACTACTCCGCGTTCCGACTCGATGAGAACGCGACTCTCCACCAGCTCGCGGCCGGCATGTTCTACAACACTTTCCCAGAAGACTTCTCGGTGCTGGCCACTATCAGGATACCAAGTAAGGAATAATAATAGCAGTTAAAAAAATGGAATAACAGTCAAAAACTTACTCTGATAGTGAGATGATTGGTGTCATTGAAAACGCAAGTTTACAACGACTCGTGGCTAGCATACACCAAAAACCCTTTTTGAGTACTTCCCGGAGATTCGTTTGCAGCTAGAAGATGTTTTAATGTGACAAATTGTCCACCGATATTATTTGCGCTGATAATAATAGCTTAATCTGTGTTTGTAGTTGACTACCATGTTCAGTTTACCATGGAACGTGCTTACTTAGAAGGAATTAGTCTTCTTTCGATTTGGAGACAACAGGATTGTATCCGCTGGGAAAACCCCACTCAAACAGGGTTTTCCACATCTCATCACTATGAGTCTTTGAAACGTCAACCATGAAACGATACCGCTTATTCGGGCTACGAGCAGTTCGATAGAAAAGGGGTTAGGTGGTGTTAGATCGTGCATATCAGCTGCACAATTTACTCGTAACAAATGTATACGATAAACAACCGATAAGGCTTACAACTTGAGACAATGTTCAAGTTCAATGTCTGTTTCGAAGAAGTATTTTTTTTATCCCAAGAATTATATTTTATTAATTTTCTTATATATAGTATATCAGTAACTGTTATGTGAGCGCCCATAGACTAAACTAAACTCATTAAAGATGTTTAATAAAATAATCACAAGTTTGAGTCTTCCAATCTTCAAATTTCAAATGTGTTACCATGCAAGAACTCTATTTAAAACGATTACGGCACAAATACTTTGTGATCAAACAGAATTAACGAAATCCGTCGGGGTTATTTATCAGCTACAAATCAAATTAGATTCCCAATAATTGAGAAGCTCGGATCGCACCCTCGCTACGATAAATAATCTAGCAACTCCTGTGAGTATTCACTTTCTTGGATGTATTTGTAATGATCCTTGTATTTATAACCTCTTTTTGAGGTATTGAAGTACACGTCTTATGTTGCAGATACATAACACCTGATCAGGTTTGATCGCTCGGTTTTTACCGGTATATGAATTAAATTGGGTGTTACTTACAGCTCATTCTTACATAAACATATTAATTAATATATGATAATAACTAACCCTTAACTGAGCCATTAGATTAAAAAATAAGTTTTGAAATGCGTTTGAATGGGCACCAATCACATTTGAAAATAACTATTCCTGGCATTTTAATATTTTTTTTGCCTGTTGGTATAACTGGTTTGTTTGCCGGTTTTGGCATTAGAATCGACCTGAATCCAACTGATATAAGTCTCTTTCCAAAAAAAAATTTTTGATAACTATACAAATGTTTTCGTGGGTTCGATCCCCACCCAGTGCAAATGTTTGTGTGATGAATTCAAATATTTGTGCTGTGCCTGGTTGTTTTCTATGTTTAGTAAGTATGTACTTAAAAATATATAGGTACTATATCAGCTATCTGGCTTCCATAGTACAAGCTTTGCTTAGTTTGGGGTCAGATGGTGTTGTGTGTGGAATGTCCACCCATATTTATTTATTATTATAGGAAATCGAGTGACGAGAAGACTGAAACATACTACTGTTTCAGCAATATTTGACAACGATAAGTCCAACTCAAGTGCTTAGCTGTTCTCACTGAGAGAAATAGGATGGGTTTCTCTATGATCTCCTATTTATTTTCTCAATAATTTTGTAAAAACTGTTGTAAAAACTTGCTACAGAATTAGTATTTTTCCACCTTTTATATAACGACGTATATCCTCAGGGACGGACCAAAATCCTCTGTTCGTGTTATACTCGGATTCCGGCGACGAACAACTGCAGTTAGTAGTGGGCGAGTTGATAGAGCTGTACTACGAAGATACAAGAGGAGACCCCCCGGATGGAGAGCTATTGACTTTCAGGACCGACATCGCTGACGGCAGGTGAGATAGAAGCAGTTGAACTGCAAATAACGCAATAAGATCCAGAAAGCAATTCTGTACAATTTGCTTTTCTATGAAATATAATGAATCATTATTGGTATCCTTAAAGCAAATTATAACATTTAACAATACGAAATGTTACATGGGTACATTATTTGGAATTTACGACATTGCTGATGTTTTTTAAGACAATATTAGGTTAGGTTAATCATTCAACTACAATATTATTAATTTTAGTGGTAGAATTGTAGTGGATAATGTTTCTCGAGATATTACAAGACCAGATATATCATATGAAATCTCTTGGTAACGAGCGCAGTGCAGTGCTGGGTAATGTTTTGGACTTTTCAGCAGACATCAGAATGTTAACAAGAGGGTTTTTGTATGGAACCCTAAAAACGATTCACTCCATTCAACGCTGCAGTGTTGCAACGACAACTACTGCGACGACATAACGACGAGTACTGTTTGTATAAACTGTAGTTGTAATTGTACTTTTCATCAATTATTGTGAAATAATTCCATATAATCTGATCCTTCCCCCGTTCCCAGAACCCGTGAAAACAATAGTAGTTACATGTAATAGATCTTTAACTAACAGAACACTCTTACGTAATTTTCAACCACACATATACTGTCGTCATACAGAAACTTCAACTGAAAGTTCTGTTGTTCTCACCTGGCTCGAGTTACGCTTAATGATCTGAAGTTTTGATGAATGAGCTGCCAACACAATGACACTAACTTCACCAATTCAAACTTGTTTGGGCGAGTTTAATAGAATACCTACAACAGCCTAAACTTTCACGTTTTTCTCGCAGGTGGCATCGACTGGCTTTGAGTATAAAAGGTGACTCTGCAACTTTGCTAGTGGACTGTGAAGTGAAACAAACGCTCCCATTAAATAGACGACCGGGCAGTACGTTTAACTTAGCAGGAGCTTTGGTTGTGGGAGCGCAAGTAACACCGGACCAATACTACGATGTGAGTTCATGAATTTTAGCTATCATCATTTATTTGAATTAAGAAGACATTCCACCAATAAATATTCCAACGTGACACTCCTTGAGCCCAATAACCCAAATCAACATATCGGCCGAACAAACACCGAACATTTAAATTGGGCGTAATTTACAGGGCGACATCGAGTTGCTTCAATTTGCCAACAAACCAGACGTCGCATACGATATGTGCTCGTCTATTGCTCCCAATTGCGGAGGACTGGAAGGCGTCCAATTCATTACCGGAGGATCTAATAACTATGAAGTATCAAATAACTATCCAACGGAGCGAGAGCCGATCTACAGGCCCATAATTAACGTGGAAACGTCGACGCCAACTCAGTACACGCTAAGCGTAGATGGAAGCGGAAGAAGACAGTATGGCCACTTTGGAAGGAACTACAACCCAAGGAACAGATCGGTACTTCTGGCCGCTGTCTCTAGAGACTTGATCACTGAAAGGCCGAATTGGAACGTTGGGTCTTATGGAGTCACTGGACAGTATCTCACGTCGACTGATGCCGGTAAGATTACTACAATGGATTATCAAAATCATCATATCAAAAGGTTTGTTATCTTTGTTATGATATAGCGGACGAAACAAAATAAAACTATTGGGATCACAATAATATCACACTATTTTTACGGAATTCATTCACATTACATCTGAAATTATTATATTTTATACACTTTTGTAATACATTGACTACTGAAGTCATAGATTATTAACGCCTTGTGTGATAAAGTGAAGTATTCAAGATAAAACTCAAATGTTTCTCACAGGAAATTGGCAAATATTCGCGTAAATCCGAACTTTATTAAAAGTCGCTCGCATTAATGGTCATTTCAACAAACTCACCTTTCTAAAACATCCAATGAATAGAAACTGCGGGTCATTGGGATTATTTGGGATCAATTGATAGGGTCCAATGTATGTTGACTGCTTTCTAGTTTGGTACGCCAACTGGACAAGGGTCAACTTACATTTAGTAAACTTTGTCTCGATTTTATTTCGTCTTGCGAAATGCGAAGTTACATCACGTATAGGAACCTATCCATTAATAGAGACCGGTCTCGGACAGTTCCAATACGGGCGGGATCGAACACGGGATATTACGTTACGATATCCATTAAATTCGTGTTTGCTTTTCAGATGAGAACAGCATTTTTGGTAGATTTACGGACGCGGACGAGTATATACCTGCTGCCACAAATGCTCCTTTAGAAAACGTGGAATATGCTGTCACTACGCCCAGGGTAATTTAAAAATAGTTTCAAATTTGATTCACAGCGTTTCTTAGTATATCAAACTTGATTATACCGCGTAAGTTACGCCTGGCTTAGTCGCCGATCGCCGCCGTAGTTATGCCGATCCTGAGCTCCTGGTTCGTATCCAACGCGCACCACCACTGTCTTTTCGATGTCATGTGCGTAATGCCGCTGACATACAAACGGTAAAGGAAAACATCGTGAAGAAACCGACAAGTATCTATAATCTTTCTAAGTCTTGCATCATCCACCAACCTGCACTGGGCCAGCGTGGTGGCTTATAACCTTGACTCTATCCTTGCGAAAGAAGGTCCCGAATCTGTAGCAGTCTGCTTATACTATACCGGGTAATAGCTAAGTGAAACTTCCAGGTTTGCAGGCTTTTTTTTTATTTAAGTTTATATATTAGGTTTTTTGAATTTTATTTTTTTCCTACGTCTTTTTTTGTAGAATTTATTGATATAATTAACTACAATCAGAAACTTTTTTACGTGATAAATTCCTAAATACTAATTCTTTGCATCATATACGAAGCACACAATATCAGTTAAAATTTTCCCGTAAGAGCGTTGTAGTAAGTTATCTAGTTATTAACACTGAAGTACGAAAATTGAGCCCTTTTCACGCCATGTTTTCAATACGAAAACTAATGTATAGCGGATTTTCAAGAATGTCTGAGAAAAATATAATATTGTCCAAATTCACATGAAAATGTTTGTATTTAGTAACGTGTCATCACTTAGGTCCCCATGACTTGTATCGCATAGCCGGAAACTGAAAGGCTAAACACTCAAATGTAATTTAACCGTAGGACCTACTCTTTACGATCCTTCGTAATAAAGTCAATGTAAGTATTTTGGACAGTCATAAAATAAATAAATTGGTCGTTATTATTTTCACTGAATACCATCTAGCCTCAAATTAAGCAAATATTGTACCTTTAGTATGAAAACTAACGTAAGTTATCCGTGTATGTATTTAAAATATTGTACCTACTATGGAACTCAGATAGCTGATATAAAACTTAAATAATTTTATTCTATTAGAATGTACTAAGGCCGCATTTTTGTATATTATCCTATCCGTGCATGGTTGCCTGGAAGAGATCGCTTTAAGCGATAAGGCCGCCAATTAAAATGTCTAGCATAAGATTTTCTTAAGTTTCTGTTGTAAATTTTTGTGTTTTTATTGTATGTGGCTTTAAATAAAGAGTTTTCTTATCTTCTTGTCTTATCATATTGAATACATACTTGTATTATAACTAAGGTAAAACCCAGACATATAACTAATATCTCTATTCATCACAAATATTTATTCTGGGTGAGAATCGAAGCCACGACCCATTGACAAAACCCGGTAGATCAGATATAAAGAATTAAGAGCCCTGTAGTCAAGTTTTATCCAGACAACTGACAATTGCTTCGGAGTGTTTCTATTTCGATTCTAAAAGTGGTCTCGTGTCATACCTGTTATGAATTCAGTAATTATCTCCCAAAAAAACAGGACAGAAATGTATGTGAACCGATGTTTTTCTTCACCGTTTGAAGTTAGCGGCATTACGCACATGGCTTCAAAAAAACAGTGGTGCAGGTGGGGTTTGAACCCGGGGGCTCCGGATCGGCAGTCGCCGTTCTTCCAACTAGACAAGCCGTAACTTAATTCATTTTTATACAGAGTTACAATTACATTTACATTTATCAATAAAGAACTTTGACTTTGACAATTATATTACGTACTAGCAACCGAGGTTTATCTCGCGTAATTGTCAGTGACGTTATTTTTTTCGCGATAAAAAGTATCCTAGTTATTCCTGACCATAATCAATTTGTGTCATAAATTTTAACCCGATCCTTTTAGGCGTTCCAACGTGTTTGAGCAACCAACATTGAAACATCCAAACTTTTGCGTTTATAATATTAGTAGGATAACTGTTCGTAGCCCGGTAGTAGGTAATCTTTATGGCCCGTCGTCCGTTTCAGCCGAAGCGAGGGGATGAAGAGGCGCCGGATGTCACCGTCGTTACGACGGAGGCCTACAGCCCTATGACGACCACCGAGGACGATGATTGGCTCACACACCCGCCGGACGAAACCCAGGTCAGATAGCGCGATTTTTACAGGAAAATATTCTCGTGCATTCGTACATCAAAAGTAATTTTTGAACATCAAAAAACATTTCAATAGGTTACGGAATAAAGATAGAAAATTATTTATTGTGACCATAGAAATCTAAATAATAAGGTACGGTTGGGGGTTCAAAGTGCAACTG
Organism: Ectropis grisescens; assembly: GCA_017562165.1. NCBI lineage: Eukaryota > Metazoa > Arthropoda > Insecta > Lepidoptera > Geometridae > Ectropis > Ectropis grisescens. The sequence goes on along the minus strand of CM029781.1, from coordinate 10,793,109 downwards.
TTCGTGTGTGAGTGGATCTGTATTAGAATATTACGCGCATGTAGTAGTGACAACGGAGGGACTATGGCGACACGCGTTTTGCAAGTAACTTGAAAGTTATAGCATTTCTATTACCTTATTATTTCGATTTCTGTGATTATGACACAACAAACGGAATTGATGCATCATACCTAAGAAATAGCACCACAAATGGCGGCCTTATTGATGGAAGCAATCTCTTCCCGATCATACCCATCATAATGGAAGAATTCTCCAAATATTTAAAATACTAAATTAATATCTATACACATGAGAAGAAATATATACTTACCTAAGATAACGTAGCTTTTTTAAGTAAGGTCCACTTAAATTATCCATCCTTTTGAGTGTTTTTATTAATTGTGCGAGATTTTTATGGATACAAAAAATATATTTAAAAAGGTACCGCAAAAAACAATACTTTGAGACAGAAATAGGGCAGTAAGGTTAACAAGTTGGTAAAAAGTCAAATACAATCAATTAAAAGACAGAGGTCACCTCTGTCTAATCTCAATATATTAAAAATCCAGTGTCATCCTTGAGGATAGTTGGTCTGAGAGTGTCATGATATTTAAGGTCGTCATTTGTTTCACTAGTTTCAAGGATGTTTCTTTATTTTTGTTTTGTGAACAATAAAGAGTTTCTATCTATATTTATTACCTGTGAAACAGTTTACATCTAATTTCATAAAGAAATCTGCGTCAAACTAACATTGTTAATGTTAGAGATCACCTAACTTTACCAAACCTTTTTAAAGTTGATATTTTAGTATTCTGTAGATTGGTTCCTACACCTAATTATTTTCACTTTAAAGTTCTGATTAGTTCTATTTTCGTTTTAGTCTAAACAGAGTCTTTTGATTCTAATAAATTGAACACACCTTTCTTACTGTTTTTGATGTAAAATTAAACAAAATGTTTAAATACTTTGAACGCCGGGATTTATGAACGGGCAGGACAGGTGTGCTTCTGACGGGAGATTGTGAAAATACGCAGTTGATTAAACGCTTTTGTTCACAAATTATCAACATAAATCTATCTACTGCATGAAAAAGCCCAAAATATGTCACTCTCATCCAAACACAGATAAAAATGTGGCAAAATGAAATTTTCAACGTTTGGAATACAAATATCAGAGCTTTCCGCTAAATATACGTTGAAATGTAAAACCAAGAATTATTTGCCCAATATCAGAAATTGTGATTGACATAACTCTGAAAGTATAGACCTGTTGAGACCTTTGATACTCCAGTGTTCTCGAAAGATCTTTTCGGGCGTGTGACCATTCAGTGCATTACCTTTTTGATTTTTAAGGGTAACACGACGTACGATACTTACGAAAGCTACGACTATGGAAGTTCAGGTACATACTTCGGGCCACGAGGCTACCCTGGACCGCCCGGACCACAAGGACCTAGGGGACCCAAAGGTGAACCCGGGAAACCAGGAGTAGAAGGACAGCAAGGGTTTACTGGACCTCCTGGACATGTTTTCGTTGTACCCGTAAGTATTTCAAGCATGAACAGTTGTGGTGCGACTGAAGTATCGAGGTAATCATAAAATATTAGATCGCGATAAAGACGATAATAAAAAAGACGTAGTCCTAAATTGGGGCCTAGGATTTTCAGAGTATTTATGCCAGCCAATATTTATAAAGCTTTTTCTTTATATAAGTAGGTATTACTGTTTAACAAGAAATGAGTTCACTTAACAATTTTGCTATATAGATGGCAAGAAATTGGTATTTGTAAAGTTTTTTGTAAAGTCCAATAGTGATAATATCTGTTCTGACTACACATGCTTTTTTAATTTCTATGATTTAGGATTGAAACTGAATGAAATCGATTCATTCTACCGACGAGACTGTCGAAATCGATATTTTTAAAACGTCTTTGAGACGGGACAGGACCGTCGAAAACGATATACTTATTTAAAACGGTGCCATCGCCCCGAAAAACTAAACATAACTAGGTACTTTTTACTACCTATTTAGAATATCTACTTGTAGATGTTGTACAGCTACTACAAGTTTTAGGGGCAGTATTCTGTAAGTTATATTTTACAGCGTTATATTCTGTTAAGTCTATGAACAAACAATAATGCATTCTACTTAGTATTTTCTGTTGAGGTACGATAATAATATAAATATTGTTACAGTTACATCAGGCTGGTAATGAAAAAGGACCTGACGCGCAAGCTGAAGCACTCCGGCAAATGTTGACACAGCATATGGTACACACAATAAATTTACTGTTGCATAGAATAAAGCCAACAAGATGTATGGAACAAGTTGTTATATTTAAGGACTTGTTTTTTTATGACGAAAATTTATTTGGATTAATTCATACACATGCGAAATTTGGAGTTGAGAGCCAAAGCAAATTATGTATTTCATCATCACCTAATAAAAAGCCTGAAAAATAAATGAACCGTTTGCCATTTGAATAAGAATGTATTATTCTATAAATAAATGTATGGTTTTTTAACACTTTTTTTAACTATAATAGGTTCACACTTGACCACCATCTCGCCTGATGTTAAGCGATGATGCGATCTACGATGGAGCGTGCTTACCTAGAAGTAACCGATTCACTCTCGATTTGAAGGCTCCAATATTATAACCATCGGGGAAAACCCACTCAGGCAACGCATTCCACAACCTAGACGTTCTTATCACAAACGTGGAGTCAAATTTCTTGGTTCGCGTTTTTGGAACATCAATCATGAAACGATGTCGCCCTTTTGTGGAACGAGAAGTCCAATAGAAGAAAAGGCAAGGTGGTATTAGATCATGCAGATCATTTATTTATTACTTATGAGTCTTTTGGCACGTCTCTCAATCTATTCCGGAGTCCCCAGCTGATACTTAGCCGATCCATCCCAAAGGTCCAAACACTTTGCAATAATTAATAATCAGATGTTTGTATGTAGAAATATCTATACTTATAATAAAACTGTAACGGATCGAATTCTGTACATTGAAGATATTTTGAAAAAAAATTTTTTGGAGCACTCCATAGTCGATACTGATGGCGAATCTGCATTTTTTTCTTTCATGTCTGTCTGTCTGTCTGTCTGTCTGTCTGTCTGTCTGTCTGTCTGTCTGTCTTTCTATAGGGATCACGCATCACGCCGAAACTACTGATTCAATTCAGCTGAAACTTGGCATGATTTTAGTTTAAACTAAGGAAATTGCTGTCTTTTGATCCCCAAATTCTGATCGGTTTTCTTGCGGGAGGGGTGAAAGTCAGAATCATGTTTGCGTTGTTTAATTTCATTAATTCTTTTTGTTAGAAAGAGCACATTTTTATATTGTCCCATCAAAATTTGAACATTATCGGTTTGGTGGTTCGGAAATTACACAAACATTAAATAATAACGACACGCACGGCGCGTTCGGTACATACTAACTCTTCTAAATATTCTGTGTATCATCGATCCACAGAATATCTAGATTCTAGATTCAAGTGCTCACGTGATCGCGTCGCGTCGTCTTGAATGACAAAATAATTGTCAAAAATATATTTTTGTGTGGAAAAGGAGGAGGATGAGAACATCCTCCTTCATCAAGGAGGATGTTCTCAATCGGGTTGCATGTTTTTTATTTGGTTTTATTTTACACGATAACTCATAACTCCGCTAATTGTGAGTTGATTTTGATAATTCTTTGATTTTGATAATTCTTTTTTGATAATTCTTTGTTTGGTAGAAAATACTTCAGAGGTGATCTTATATATCGAAAACAGGGAGTAGTTTTTCAAATATCAACAAAAACAAATATCAGCTTAGATTTATCTGTATTTAATTAGTCGAACAACAGAATTAAATTACCTGTCATTGAAGTAGATTTTTGTATTTTGGAGAAAACATCAGTATAATAAGTAGCAGCATAAACAACCCATTAAATGTTCCCACTGCTGGACGTCGGGGCCTTCTCTCGCAAGGAGAGAGACAAGGCTATAATCCACCACGCTGGCCCAGTGTCGGTTGGTGGATGACATATGACATATGACTTAGAACTTAGATTCTAGGTACATTTCGGTTTCCTCACGATATTTTCCTTCGCCGTTTAATTACCGGCATTACGAACATGACTCAGAAAAGATAGTGGTGCGTGTGGTTTGAACCCTGGGTCTCCGGATCGACAGTCGGCGTTCTCCGACTAAGTCAGCTGTAGCTTGCTAGACCAGCCGTAACTTAAAGTATTATTTCAGTCCAAATACTGTTTAAAATTTAAAGGTAGTGTTCAACAAGCTTCGGTAACCGAAGCAGACCGTTGTTAGGGTTCCGTACCTGACTTCGCTGTCCGTCCATCCTTCCGTCTGTCACCAGACTGTATCTCAAGAACGGTGATAGCTAGACAGTTGAAATTTTCACAGACGATGTATTTCTATTACCGCTTTAACAAAAATACTAAAACTAAATATTTTAGAGGGGCTTATTTCCATACAACAAACTTGACTTTTTTACCGTTCCTTGCTCGATACTAATAACGTACCTGTCACAGGTTGACGCTTTCACTATTCACATAATGTTAAGTTTTATGTTCTCTTTAAATGTAATTAATTAAAATAAAATAAATTTTTAAGGGAGCCTACAATAAAATCATTTTATTTGCTAATGTTTCAGAACCCTTTGCGCGCGAGTTCCACTGGCATTTGACCGGTTTTATTTTTTCAAAAATTTTGTATTATCCTATCCTTTCTTAATATTATATAAATATGTCAATATTTAAATTTTTGCTGCTCAATTACGTTGGAATGGCTGAATGTATCGAGTTAAAATTTGAAACATATTCTTGGCTTAGCTTAAGTAACACATAGGGACATATAGATAAGTAACTATACATAGGCAATGTTTCGCCTATGTGTTCTTCCAGACTATAATCTAATGGTATTTCAAATTTCAGCCCGATCACTTGATACGTTCCGCCATGATTAAGTAACAAACATCCAAACATTGACATTCATAATATTTACAGTTACAGGACAACGTTGGAACGGCTGAACATATTGAAACGGCTGAAAATTGAAACAGATAACTTATAGTCTGAAATACCACATAATTATATGTACTATCTATCAACCTGAAAAGAAGCATGGGCCCTAAGGAAACAAATATTAACTATCACGTCAAAACGGCACAACGAATTGGGTTGGCATACGAAACACAGATAGTTTAGAGTCTAAAATTTCACATGGGGTCTAAGTCTATATTTTCGTTTAACTCCATATTAATCTATAATAAGTATATATTTTCGTGGGAACTAGATGTGATGGTAAGGTAAGAGCCAAAATGAAAATATATGCACCTGTTTTGGCGTAGATAATACAGGTGATTTACGTTCACAATCAAAATAACAAGCAACATTATATTCTCATTAGATGGCGCTAATGCCAGTTTAAATCTAAAAGCACTAAAGGCCATTTAAATCAATGTTTTGTTATTGTGGTATAAATTTTTCCTTTCATCACTAGGTGGCGTTACTGGTATTCTAAATTGTACTAATAAGTTTTGCTGCTAAAAAGATTTTGATGCCGAATTTGGATTCTTTCGTTCTTGGATTTTTTTTTCCACTGTGTTACAATTAAATTCATACATTAACATTTCACTAAGACTTGGCTTAGATTTACGGGTTCAACTTGCTTGAGAATCTATCATTCAAACTCAAAATTTTAATCATTTTGATTCCACACAGGCTTCGTTCAAAATTTTACGCGGGCGAAGTCGCGGGTAACAGTTAGAAAACAGCTTGCGGATAAAAAGAGATAAGTAGGTAATCAGATCATGCACATCAGCTTCACTTTTTCGTAATGTATCCTATAAAAATCCTACAAACTTAACACTTGCGGCTATGTTCGATACTACGAAACCTTAATAAGTATGTTTGATTTTGTTTAAAAAAGAAAAATAAAGATGATAAAATTAAATAATTTTTAGTGGAAATACAAATTCACCAAACTCAAAGGTTTTCAATGACTACTTATCCAAATATTTGACGGACGATACTTCCAACTAATGTATACGTCATAACACCTTTACGCGAACAGAAGCGGGTTCAGCTAGTTTAATAATATTTTTCAAAATCGTTCTCAGTTACATCATAGGGACTATAATCAAATTTCAATTAGACATTTAATTCTAGTCATATCATCAAACCAATAGAACGCTTGTTCGACCAGCCAGTTCTTCAACTTGAATTTGAAAGACATCCTGGAAGGAGCATCTCTTACATTTAGTGGCAGTCTGTTATAGACTACCGGTGCAGTTACATGCATCAGTTTCGAAGTCTTCGCGAATATCAAAAGCTTTAATCCAGTATAGGACGAAATCCCCCCATGACATGGAAATAATTCAGGATAATCTGCGTTTAACTGTTACTTCGCGAAATGCAAAAGACAACAGCCTTGCTTAGAACGAATCTGAGGCCATCCGAACCATGATAAATTAACAGTCATAATATTATAATAATTAAAAAGTATGATAACAATAAAACAAATTAGAACGACGTTAATTCATAATTTTTCTTTGTATTGCAGGCTGCAATGCGCGGTGCAGAAGGACCCATGGGACTAACAGGGCCACCGGGACCTGAGGGCGAGATAGGGCCAGAGGGGTCTAAAGGGGAACAGGGGGAGCCTGGAGAACCAGTACGTATTGGAGTTTTTTTTATAGAGTAGTGTGACAAGACGAGTAAGTCATGTGCCTGATGGTAAGTAGGTATATATATGCTTACCCATAACGGTCATAGTCATAGTCATAGTAGCGCTCCGCTCAGGCTTTGTGGGCGGGCTGTTTCCGCAACTCGACGTCTTGGTGCGCCTGTTTTGCGTGTGCCTGATGGTAAGTAGGTATATATATGCTTACCCATAACGGTACAACTATTGGAACATGAAGAGTCCAAATCATTACCTAGCACAACACCGCGCTCGTCAGCCAGAGATACGAGTATTAAGACTTTTTATACCTATACCCTGTTATTTCAGTGGAAAACTATATGACTAACGTGATTGTAACACATTTTTTTGTTAATTCGGTTCGGTTATAGGATAAAATTTAAATCGACTTGGAGGGAACCCTCCCTCCAAGTCGATTTTAATTTCATCCGCATTCGGCAGCCTTTTTCAAGGGAAGTAAATATTCATAACAACCTATATGGACCAAAAAGCTGAATATACCTTTGATATGTATATTTTTGACAAGTGCTAGCAACAAATAAATTTATGGAAGATAGATGGTAGGTCCCATTAATTTATAAAATTGTAAATAGTACTTTTTTAATTCTATAGCTTCCTGTAACATTTTCTTAAATCTCATATAAATGTTTAACATTTTATAATTACACCTCTCGGACGAAACTGTGTTGTCGTCCTTTTTGCAACACCCTAACAGGGTCTTTGTACACATAGTTATAGATTTTAGTTATAAGATCTATCTAATAAATGTATGTACACTGTGCAAATAAATAAAATATAATCAAAATGCAGGTAGAATTAAATCTACTGCGCATAGTCTATTATGGTAAATACGAGTATTGTTGTCCGTTTCTTATAAGCAAAGACTAATAAAAAAAAATCAAAGAAATTAAACACTTTAAACTAAAATAATAACCCTGTTGTGCTTACTGTAAATACTATTATGAGTTTTTTTTTTTATATTATTTGTTTATACATTAATTGTTTCACAATGTTTATATACTTATCTGTTGTTATAATATTCTATGTTTATATCTTATTTATCTACTGTTTTAAAGCATGTTAGTTTTAAGCATTTTAGCAAGCAAGTTCAGATCTGTTGACCTAATTTTCTTTATGTATTATCTCTAATGTAATATTATTATTATCAAAACAACGTTATTTAAATAAATGTTGTTTCTAGGCCCACATAGTTTGGAATGTAATACAGTTCTGTACAGTATACTCTTATGTTATAGTTTATGTTTATTACATTCTGTTTTGTGTGCTCATTGAATGAATAAACCATCTTTCACAGCATAGACTTCCACAAAACAGACGTAGTTAGGTAAGTTAGTTTAATACTTCTCAATTCTAGGGACCATCTGGAGCTAGAGGTATACAAGGTCCCCCAGGAAGACTAGGCCGACGAGGGCACGCAGGTAGAGACGGTGAAAGGGGATCACCAGGCACAACAGGCCGAAAGGGAGAACAGGGATACCCAGGACTACCAGGAATGCCGGGAGATAAAGGTGAAAGAGGAACTCCGGGTCTTCAAGGAGAATCCGGTGTGCCCGGACAAGATGGACCACCAGGTGATGATGGGTCACCAGGACCACCCGGACTTGTCGGAGAACTGGTAAATATATATTGTCTTTTTGCCAAATTACATCTTACAAAAATCAAAATAAGTACACATCAAATTGAAATCATATTAAACCTTAATTTTGAGTTTAATCTCGGTAGTTAATGTTTACTAATAAAGAGAGACGATCTTCTTAGCATTCCATGGATTCACCGTGCGGGTGCCGGGTCCATCGTGTGGCAGAGAGAGAAAAACTCGAGTAGTTCCCGAGACTTGTGACTCGGGCGTAGGTTTAAGGGGCCCCTTTCTGACGTACATCAACACTCACCTTCACCACTCGTTTTTCTCTCCCTGCCCAGCCAAATCTGATATGAGCCTACTAGTGCAGCTTTAGATACACGTTCTAGTATAGAACTTACAGCACTTCTGGATAAGCCAAGGTCTTTCAGTAGGTTATAGAGAGATTTTGCTGGTATACCTCTCGCTCCCACTTCTACAGCGTATAAACTAACTACATAGCCGTTTTTGTTAATTCGTTTAGGAGGTCGTAATACTTATTTTGTTTCATCGCGTGGTCTTTAGGTATATTAGTTTCCCACGGTACGGTAAGTTCTACAAGGACTATGCGTTTCGTAGCTCTAGAAAAAGGAAAATGTCCGGTCTGGATGACGAAACACCCACATCCTCTGGGATTTTGTAGTGCTTTTCATACGTGTCCATTAAAATAGTCCAATCAGGTGCTGTACCCAGGATTGAGTAAGGCTTGTTCCTAGAGTTTGAAGTTGAGCCTTCTTTTTACAAAGTTAATTTGTCTGTTGTTTGTCGTCAATCCTTTTGGGCTCTAGCTACCGAAAGGCTCATGGCTTCACGTATGATTTCAAGTACTCTGTCATGACGCCGTGAGTAATGACCCCATTAAGGAGCACCTTGCATCCCACCAATATGTGCCTTGCTGTACATATCGCCTCTCCACAAGTATAGCAACATTTTTCAGAGGCTTTTCCCCACCTTACCAAGTTACTCTGGTCAGGAGGGTCATTTGGAATGCATTTAGATAAAATTTTAATAAGGCAGGGGACCAGTCATAGATCAAGGTGCGCCATTTTAGAGCTAATGGGATACAGAACTCACCTATGGTTAACCACTCACTTTGCATTTCTAAATTCATAGCGTGCACTTTGTAACTGTCATTTTCGTCTTGTTGTAGAAAGGTTTTTACCATGTCTCGGTCTTCCTTTTTTTCTCGCACCCAACCCAGCAGTATTTACTTGTGCACCTGCCATAAATTGTTTATGGAATTGAAGTCTAGATTCCAGGTCTGAAGCAGTTTTGTCTTTTGGGAGAGATGTAATTAATTCGTCTTGCGACTTTCCCAAAACATGCGTTTTTGTAACTCTTAGGTGTTTGTAAAGTTCAGACGGTTTCTTTAGTTTCAGCCCAAAACTATTGTGATCCCTAAAAGAGTAGAGGATCAGCCGGATGTGCCAATCCGAACCATGACTTCAATATCTTTATGACATTGGCATCTAGCTTTGCCAGGAGAGTTTTACCGATGTCATATACTAGGAAAGGCCAAGTGAGACGTGATGTGAGGTAGTTGTCATATATCCATGCTTTTTGATATTGCTGATAGGCTGCTGGTCTACCTTATTGAGGTTGTTCATGAAATTTTCAACAACCACCTCTAATGATGGTGTACGTCCTTTGTGATCTATCTTTCTACCAAGAAATTTGAAAGGCACTGCCTCTGCAATTGTGGCAACTCCTTGGCCACTTATGGAGAGTCCCGGATCGTAAGACGTATATTTGGTATTTCTTCTACCCAGACAAAGACAATGACATTTAGATGGTTTTGTCCTCATTCCCTCCGTCCATGTACAGAACTCATCGACTTCGTTCAACAATTCTTGACACTGTTTAGGATTACGTGTAAGTATTGCAAGGTCGTCCGCAAAGGCCAAGATTGACTCAGTGTACTTATTGTTGATTTTAAACCGGTAGCCCCATTTCTTTTCACGGGATATTAATTTGTCTACTAAAATATTTATAACTATATTAAATGCTATTGGTGATAAGCAGCACCCTTGGAATAGTCCTACATTGTATTCAAGTGGTTTTGTGTATTCCTTGTTTACTGCTATGACGAATTTTAAGTGGAATAATAAGAATTAATTATGTCAATAATTTCAGCAGGAAAGTTATACCATTTTAGGGCAAATATCATAAGTTCATGCTGGACAGAACCAAACGCGTTCTCTAGGTCTATCCAGCAGACTGTAATTTGCCTCTCATGTGTTCTGGCATCTTTCAAACTTTCTGCTAGTAATGTATTGTGTTCCAGGCATCCAGAAATACCAGGCAAGAACCCTTTCTGGTGATTGGGCCTGAAATACCTATTGCTAGTCATAAATGTGGTCATTTTGTTTGCAAAATACTGAAAAGATTTTAGAAATTGTATTGGTTAGGGCTATCGGTCTGGTGTCTTTGGGATGAGTTACTTCCTGCTTTTTAGGGATGAGGACAAAATTGCTCTTCCAAATGCTACTGGGACTTGCTTTCTTGACCAGATCTTAATGAATATATTCAAGATATGTTTACGAACTGATGGACACTTTTATACACTATGTAAGGAATGCCATCTGGGCCAGGAGCTGATTTAGTAGTTTTCTTTTTAATTTGATAGTTTACTTCCTCTTCACTAGGTGGGGTGCCTTGAAAGCCTGTCAGAGGATCATTAGGTCTTTGGATGTTTGGTTCTACGTACGAGCTCCCGCGTTTAGGCACTTCGTATGTGCTTTTAAAGTGATCGTAAATTTGCGCGTTAGTCAAGATAAGCTTTCCATTTTGCTCCCTGAAAATATTTTTGGAGTATTGAAAAGGGTTTTATCAAAGTCTACTTCGTGTTTAGCTCTGTTAAAATTATCACGATTTTACTAATTTGAAGCGATATTCCTTGTATTAATTTAAGGATTGATCTTAGAGCCCTGGACAGTTGGTGACTTAGATGGTTATCGCCCATGGTTTTAGCTACACGAAGACGTTTTATTAACTCTCTTTTCTTCCTCCGCAATTTCATTTTGAACATATTTTCCTTGCTATTTTGAGCATAACAAGTTGATGGTGGGTAATGTTCCGAGAAGTATGTATATATGGTGTCCTGGAAAGTTTCTACTTGCCTGTTTAGGTCTTGTTTTGGCCCAGGATGTTCTAATAAGATCGCCAAAGTTTTCGTCATGAACTTTCCAGGTAGAGTTTTTTAAACTGGGAATGCCAAGACGTGTCCTGATGACAATGGACTCCTGGTAGTTTTCACTCGATGGTTCACCTTGGGATATATGAGGTCAACTCTATCCATAGTGTTTGTCGAAGTACTGACCGACGGCTGTCGTGCTTCAACACCATCATGTGTCTTTAAATGCTTTTGGTACCAGGCTCGTCTCTTGTAAATTTTCCCACACAGGGCATCTCAAGTCCATATTCGCGCCAGGGTCGTCATTACTATCACACGGTGGACAGATCTTCCGCCCCGCCTCTCGGACTGTCCCAGGGTATTATTCTTATTTGGACTTTTAGCGATTTAATTCCCGGGCTTGGCTTGCTAGGCCTTCACCCTCGGCTGTCTTTCCAACAGTCAGATGTCTTTCCATCCGTCAGATGTCTTTTCCACCAGCCATCTGTCTTTCCAGCGTCATCCCGTCTCTCCGGGCTGTCATTTTGTTTGAGACGATCTTCTTAGCATTCCATGGATTCACCGTGCGGGTGCCGGGTCCATCGTGTGGCAGAGAGAAAAACTCGAGTAGTTCCCGAGACTTGTGACTCGGGCGTAGGTTTAAGGGGCCCTTTCTGACGTACATCAACACTCACCTTCACCACTCGTTTTCTCTCCTGCCCAGCCAAATCTGATATGAGCCTACTAGTGCAGCTTTAGATACACGTTCTAGTATAGAACTTACAGCACTTCTGGATAAGCCAAGGTCTTTCAGTAGGTTATAGAGATTTTGCTGGTATACCTCTCGCTCCCACTTCTACAGCGTATAAACTAACTACATAGCCGTTTTTGTTAATTCGTTTAGGAGGTCGTAATACTTATTTTGTTTCATCGCGTGGTCTTTAGGTATATTAGTTTCCCACGGTACGGTAAGTTCTACAAGGACTATGCGTTTCGTAGCTCTAGAAAAAAGGAAAATGTCCGGTCTGGATGACGAAACACCCACATCCTCTGGGATTTTGTAGTGCTTTTCATACGTGTCCATTAAAATAGTCCAATCAGGTGCTGTACCCAGGATTGAGTAAGGCTTGTTCCTAGAGTTTGAAGTTGAGCCTTCTTTTACAAAGTTAATTTGTCTGTTGTTTGTCGTCAATCCCTTTTGGGCTCTAGCTACCGAAAGGCTCATGGCTTCACGTATGATTTCAAGTACTCTGTCATGACGCCGTGAGTAATGACCCCCATTAAGGAGCACCTTGCATCCCACCAATATGTGCCTTGCTGTACATATCGCCTCTCCACAAGTATAGCAACATTTTTCAGAGGCTTTTCCCCCACCTTACCAAGTTACTCTGGTCAGGGAGGGTCATTTGGAATGCATTTAGATAAAATTTTAATAAGGCAGGGGACCAGTCATAGATCAAGGTGCGCCATTTTAGAGCTAATGGGATACAGAACTCACCTATGGTTTCAACTCACCTATTCACCCATACTTAATCCTAATAAAATACAGTAAATATAAAACCTTGCATGCTGACAACACTGGATCTGGAGAATCTATAACCTAGGATCACAAGCTAAATAAATGATTTAATATGATTGATCATTTAAACGAATTTGCTTAGTTT